>BSBM01000001.1:80060000-81320000 GCA_027924585.1 Larix kaempferi
AAAATTTTTGACTTGAAATTCAATGGGTAGAAGAACTCGTTTACCATAAACAAGTTCATAAGGTGTGTGGCCAGTGGCATTCCTCCAAGTTATTCTATAATCCCACAAGGATTCTGGAAGCCTATCTGCCCATTCTTTGTGTTGTAACTGGATAGTCTTAGTTGGGATGGCTTCTAATACTTTGTTGGTAGAATCTACCTGACCATTGGATTGCGGGTGATATGGTGAATATTTACAATGTCTAATACCATATTTTTCAGTAAGCTCTGTCATCAACTTGGAGGTAAACTAAGATCCTTGATCGGTTACAATTTCCCTAGGTGCATCGAATCGGGTAAATATTTCTTCATATATAAACTCTACCATAGATTTTTCTGTGGCTCGAAATAAGGCTTTAGCTTCCACCCACTTGGTGACATAGTCTGTACAGACTAGGATGTACTTCTTCTTGCGAGACATAGGATAAATTGGCCCAACAAAATCTAGAGCCCATTGTTCAAAAGGCTCAATCATAACCTGGGTCTGTAAGGGCATCTCATCGGATGGCGTAGGTATACCCATTCTTTGGCAACTGTCACATCCCTTGACATACTTGGTAGCATATTTAAAAATGCTTGGCCAATAATATCCAGAGTGCAACACTTTGTATGTTGTTCTCTTATCAAAAAAATGCCCACCATAAGGTCCACCATGACATGCATGGAGGATCGATTCCATCTCATCCTATCGTACACATCATCTAATAATAAGATCAGGACCAGTACGAAAAAGATCATTTTCCACCCAAGAATAATTAGAACTTTGAACTATGATCCTACGTTTCTCGGGTGGGGAGAGATGGTTTGGTAGCTTTCCAGTTGCCAAATAATTGGCTATGTCTGCAAACCAAGGGGTTCGACAGACACAACGAACAAATTTTCATCCGGAAAGCTATCATCGACGGGACTGGCATTATTGTCAATTTGAATTCGAGAGATAAAATCTGCTACCACATTCTCTCGATCGAGACAATCAACAATAGTGATGTTAAATTCTTGTAACAAAAGAAGCCACATAGTCACCCTGCCATTGGTGATTGGTTTATTCATTAAAAATCTAAAGGTGGAGTGGTATGTGTGTACAAAAACTTCATATCCTGTGATATAGTGATGAAACTTGTTGATGGCATAGACTACTGCCAGAAACGCTTTTTTAGTAACAATGTATTTCGATTATGCAGGAGTCAAATTTTTGCTAGCAAAATAGATGGCATATGATGTTTGTCCTTCCTTTTGACCTAAAAATCCTCCTATAGCCATGTCGGAAGCATCATTGGATATATGGAAGGGAAGGGACCAATTGGGGCCCCTAAGTATTGGTGCCACTGATAGCTTTGCCTTCAAAGTTTCAAAGGCATGTCGACAAGATTCAGTCCATTGAAATTCTATATCTTTCATGAGTAGTTTGAACATAGGTCTAGCTATCTTAGTGAAGTTTTCAATAAAACGTTTATAATATCCTGCATGGCCAAGAAAGCTCCTTGCCTCCTTCTAAGTTTTTGGAGGAGGAAGATTAACAATTATTTCTATCTTGGCAGGATCCACCTTGATTCCTTGAAGAGAGACATGATGTCCCAAAACTATGCCCTCGGTTAGTAACATCTTACATTTTTCATGACTAAGGGCTAAGTTTGTTTCTTGGAACCGAATAAGAACTATTTCAAGGTTATCAAGGGCTTCTTGGAAGGTATTACCATAAACTGTAAAATCGTCCATGTAAACTTCTACACAGTCATGTATAAGGTCAGCAAAAATACCTAATACTGCACGCTGGAAAGTGGCAGGTGCATTACATAGGCCAAATGGAAACACTCTATAGGCATATGTCCCCCAAGAACAAGTAAAGGTTGTCTTTTCTTAATCCTCGGGTGCTATTAATATTTGGTTGTATCCACTATACCCATTGAGGAAAGAAAAGTATTGTTTCCCGGATAAGGTATCTAACACATGATCAATGAAAGGTAAAGGGAAGTAGTCCTTAAGAGTGTCCTTGTTCAATTCTCAAAAGTCAACACATATACGACATTTCCCTGTAACTTTCTTTAGAACTACCACCAGAGGAGACACCCATTTACTGTTAGAAATTGGGTAGATGAAACCAGCATTAAGGAGTTTTTGTAATTCATCTTTAACTATATCATTTAGGGTTGGATTCATTCTTCTCTGGGGATGCCTGACAGGAGATATGTTTGAATCTGTGTAAATGTGGTGAATACAAGTATCTGGGTGTATACCCTTCATATCAGTGTATTCCCATGCAAATGCTCCAGTTTGACTTTCGAGAACTTTTAGTAACTATTTTTACTAACTCTCATCTAAACCTGCATTTATATGTAAACAAATTTCAGGACTAACCTCACAAGGTATGGTATAGGATCCTATATGTTCTTCGATTGCGAAGACACAAGGTGTACTTGTAAATGTTGAGAGGCTCGTGTTTTCTTGGAATTCATTTCCAAAGATTTGTTCAAGTTGGGAAAAAGACTAAGAAAAGTCTGTACATGTTGTGGAAGAGACAAATTGGTTCAACACATTCTCGGTATTCTGTTCTTGAAGTGCCCAGGAGAAATCACTAACAAGGTAAAGTTCTTCCAAGTTCTCATCCCCAAAAGGATAATCTAACCAAAACAGGTTTTCGGTTACTAGTTGTGCTGGTGGGTATAAAGCAAGTTTTATTGTAGACAACCCATCAGAGATGATCATCTCTCCATCCCTACATCCTATAAATCCATTAGCAGTGGCTAACCAAGGTCTTCCTAGAATGATGGGGTGTCCTTTGGAAGGGTCCTTTGATTCTATGACCATAAAGTCCACGGGATATTCCCATGAAGCCACTGATACAATGATATCATCTAAGATCCCAGCAGGCTACACCATAGTGCGATCTGCTAATTCTAGCATTGTTGGGATAGGGTGGAGAAACTATCCTAAATGGAGAGTTTCTAAAACTGTGGTAGCCAGTAGGTTAATAGCAGCTCCTAGATCAATAAGTGTGTTTCTTATAGTAGTGTTATTGATGATAACAGTTACCACAAGATTTCCTGGATTTTTATACTTTGGAATTCTAGGTTGGTTTGCTATGTAATCTGACATTTCACCTATGACATGAATCGTCAGAGGGTCTTTTTGCTTCTTACCTGGTCTTTTAATACAGAGTTCCTTTATTACCTTACTATAGATCGGTATATCTTTAATGGCTTGTAACAAAGGGATCTTGATAAAAATATTTTTCAATTCGTTAATGATATCATACTCTGGATAAGTTACAAGTATGTCTATTATTAGATGCTCCGGATATGGGGATGTTTTTTTCTCTTGGAATTACTTCTTCATGAGGATGGTTGTGTGTTGAAGCTTTAGGAATAACCACATCTTCAAGAATGGCATCATTCAAAATTTCATTAGGTATTTCTTCTTCTTCATTCTCTTCTCGGATAACAACTAATGATTTGGGTTGATATTGCAGAACTCTTCAATACCCCAGTTGAATCTCATGCACTGGTGCAGTCGAAATGGCATATGATGGAAGAGGTAGGAACCCAATGCTGTTAAGAGCTTGATTTGGCTTGTTTATAGGATTTGGTATCGGTTGTGCAGGTAATATTGTGGGTCTTGGGGGATTCATATTCTGGAAATGGTGAGGTTGATTTGTGATAGGGGGTAGTTAAAGAGGTACAAATCCAGGCAAGAGTTGTTGGATATTAGGTGGGTAAGGATAGTTAGGCATAGGAGGAGGTGGTTGAGCATATGTTTGTCCTCTCCATCCATGTGGCCATTACTATTGTTGAGCATTCTGAGGAGGATACTGAGGTGACCATTTTTTCCAACCTGAAGTGTTCCATTGTTGAGGAGGTTGATAAGGATGGTAATAGCATGGAAATTGTAATGATGGATCATGATATGATGGTTTATCTCTAGATTTCCAAGGCCTCCTAGATGTTTCACCAAAATTTCCACTCTTATATACAGCTTGCAACCGAGGCAACGATGGAAAATTATCAGTTGGATGTTCTGTACAAAGGTGACATACTGAAACATTATTCAATGGACATTCTCGTTGGGGATGTTTAGTTCTACACCTAGGACAGAAAACACTCATTTATGCACGCTCCTCATCCTGTCTCTTTTTAGCTTGTAATGCATCTAATTAAGAACCCATGGCTCCTAAGATATATGTTTTGAAATTTTCTAATAGGTTTCCCAATTCTACCCTTGTAACTCCACCAGGATTGGATGTATTTCCTTTTAGGTTTCTAGTATAAGATTCTCAAAAGTGTCTTCCACTTTTCCCTCTGCTCCTAGAGTAATTCCTACATAGCTCACAAATCTGTGTGAAATACTTATGAGAGATGTCTCCTGCTGCCATGAGATTAAGGTTTTCTAAAAATTCTTATGAGATTCCCTTAAGGAAGAGTGTCCTTACTGCATCTTCTCGAAGATCACTATATTTGGATTTATGTAACACATAGTTAAATCTTTCGAGATAGTCTTCTAGGCTCTCATCTTCAAGTTGTTGTATTTTGAAAATATCATTGCGAGAGTGCTTAGGTTTACAGTAATCCTGATATTTCCATAGAAATGCAGTCTTCATGTCTTCCCAAGTTCTAATACTAGATTTTCTTAACCCCATAAACCATCGAAGAGAAAAATCTTTTAATGTGGCAGGAAAAAGTTTTAGCTTTTGGCCATCTTGTAGGTAGTTATAGCTCCTACACAAAATGTCAAATTCAAATAAGAATGTATCTGGATCCTCACTACTCTTCCCATAAAAGGTCGATAGTGAGGAGGGATCGATGTTTTTCATGGTTACACCTTGTGCAGTGTCTAAGATAGGGATCCCAAAAGTACCTTCAATTCTAAACTCTCCCTCTTCTTCCTCTTGTCGGACATGATCTTCATTTTCATTCTCCATAAAAACTTGATTTCCAAAGATAGAATACCTAGGTTTTTCCTTTCTTGGTGAATATGGGATGTCCCAACGTGCTGTTTCAGGGACAGTATTCCTCTTTTTAGGAGAGGAATTACCAGCTACGTGGGAGTCCAGTTTTGAAGGTCCTACAGTTGTTGTCTCAATCTGTGAAACAACTATGTTCACAAAATTTTCAAAAAGAGCATCTATATGTGCAAGATCAACAAAGTCTACTAGGTTTGGACCACCTACTATTGAAAAGGTAGTGTCTTTAGGTTTTTGAGCTAATGGAGGGTTGAGAGGTTCTGATGTTTTATCCTTTTGAGTTTCCTCTTGTCTAAGTTCAGTCTCAATATGAGCTTAAGTTTCTTCTAGTGGAATTTATTTATGAACAGACTTATCTGATGTCTCTATGGTTTCCCCTAAATGGTTTCCAGAAAGGATTTTCTTAGCTTTCCAAGTAGGACTATCCCCTTTAGGTTTTTTTCGATACCTTTCTGCTGAGTTAGTAGTTGGGGTGGCACGCCCCCCGTAAAGGTTAGTAGGGATTTTAGTAGGAAGGATAGTTTTAATGTATCTACCTTTTGAGTCTCTAGACCTATTCATGAAAACCAAGCTAAAACTGAAATAAATTCTAATTGCATTACTACTATTGTTGGGTTTTGGGGATGCCCATTATAACAGATGCGCAGGTTCATGCCTCTCGTCTTACCGCTCACTTTCCACCATCCTATTTCTAAGTTTCAAAAGGAAAATTTTACCTATCTACAACAAAATTCTACCTATCTACAACTAAATTCTACCCATATACAACTGCCCGGCAACGGCGCCAAAATGTTGGGTGTATTTACTATCTTAATGAATCACCAAATATTTAATTATCGACCAGGGTTGGTAATCTTAGAGTTGTGGCACAGTATATGCTGAGGTAGAATGGTACCTAATACATCGGCTCAGCTAACCTTAGAAATGTTAAATAATGAAAAGATCGAAATATCTTTCAAAATGAAAAACCGAGTCAAACTTCACAAATACAACTACTAAAATGATTAACCCTAACTAAACCAATAAATCAGAATAGTATCAATCTATACTACTCTACTCTGTGAACAATAACTAAAAAGATAAAAACAACAATACTATTCTAGGAAACAAGATTTGATCAAAAGCAAGCTAGTCTTATGAAAAATGGAAACTACTGATCAATTATTCAAACTCTAATCTAGGAATTAGAAAGTAATAACTATGAATAAATTTGGAAACCTATCTATGAAATGATTCAGTTTACAACTAACTATGGAAACAAAGAACTATGTTATCTTAAAGCAAAATTACAAACTACTTAGTAAACCTAATAAATTCAATAGTTAAACTATTCATGCATTTAACAAATACTCAAAACTAAGCTAAGCTACCTAATTCCATTCTCCCTGAGGATTCTGAGGAAATGTGTCAAATGCAATAGGAACGGAAGAAAATGTATCAAAATGACTTTCAAATGTGACAAGGAAACAGAACGGAAGTAAATCTAGTTTAACTTCTACAAAGAGATGCAAGCTAAAAAGTGACCAATTACAACTAACTTTAAACATTGTAATCTATTCTTTATCCATAAACAAATGACTCTAGTTATGCTACCTAAGACTGATTTAAAAATGAGATGGTATTAACAATTGATCTATTAACAAGAAACCAAGAACATGTATTTCTAATGACTACTTTGAAATTGAAGGTATGCAAATATCTATGCTATCCTACAAAGGTGAAGCATGAAACAAATTTAAGGAAATCTAAACATATGCAAATGACTTGAAAATAAATGTAATCTAGAAGCAAGTAGAAAACTTGATAAAGATATTTACTTGGAAACGAGTTTGATCTAGAAGCAAATAGAAAACTTAATAAAGATATTTTATTTCTAAATCAAATCTTATCCTATGAACATCTTCATTAACTATGTAAATGAGAAGAGCAAATCCTATGCTTGAACTAAGAATTATGATTAAACTATGAAAAACTAATGTGCTTTTGAGAATGAAATTACTTAATAAAAATGAAGTAAACTAAACTAAGAATGAAACTGACAAGTTCTAGATCAATGAAAAGATGAGAAATCAAAGATAAAGTATGAACTACAGATCAAAGTACAACTAAAAACTAAGGCAAGCTAAAAGATAAAGGATAACTAAAAATGAATATGAAACTTTAAGAAAGACATTATGCTATTCAAAACAAGGTTCTAATTACATAAATAAATGTTGGCTAACTACAAAAAATAATACAATTCAAAAACCTGAAAAATTGAACTTTAAACAAGCATAAAAACAAGACATAAAATATTAAAGTCCGTATGACTGTCCGGATGACATTCTGAAAGACAGTCCGGATTACAGAAAACGATATAAACTATGAAAATGAGCAGACTAAATGATTCTAATGCCAGCTGGTTTATGCATATTAATCTACAGTGCAAGCAAAGCAGTAAATAAACTATTTAAAGTTGAAATAACAAGAATCCATTACACTAATCACTATCTAAAGAAAGAAAACCATTTTCTATTTGCATAATAAAATAGGGCTAAAAGGTAAATGAACTTAATCTATAGCTACATCAACATTTAACAGAACTAAATCTAACTACAAACTGAACTTGAAACACTAAACTAATTAAACTCTATCTAATTGCAATGGAAAGACTGAAAGCAAGCTAAAGGAAACTATGCATGATCGGTCACTTTAAATTCTGAAAATGCAAATTATATTAGCAGCAAGACATATGTTTACAAAAAACAAAAAAAATGACATCTACAGGAAAAACAAAGTTAAATACATGTACTAAAAATAAAAGCTACTTATCTATAGAAAAGAAATTAAAATATACACAATAAAAACCTCTGGTTGTTGAGGGGCCCTTCTCAACAATCAGGGACTGTCTAACTCAAATCGTTCACCAACAAAACATCAACAGCTAAATCTGAAACTTCTATTAACTGAATCAAAGGTTACACAGCCGTTTTCTAGCTCTGCGTATCTCTCCAACTATTGTTGCTAACTAGCTAACTTTGTTTCTCAACGAGAGACGTCTTTATATAATTTTACAATGAGGGAGAAGGTTGACCCTTTCAATGGTCAACCTCTCTAAAAATAGGAGGTCTTAATTGCTGAAGAAAATGGCTGCAGGACGGTTCACGACAGTGCACAGTGCATCTGCCTGATTCCGTGGGCATTAGTTCACTTCACGCGAGCAGCTGTGCGTTGATTTCCTTTGACGTGGGCAGAAGATGAGTTGTCAAGCTGGGTGGACAGGAGCACGGATCTTCTAGAATGAGGGCTCACGCACCATGAGGGACACGTTACCAACGGAACCCATGTCACGGTTTTTATCTTTAATGCCCCGGAATATTCCAACCAATGAATCCAATGGTGCGAACGGAGGGCTGAATGATGGTCTGAATGTGGTTGGGCATCTTCAGCATGAACGTACATCTGAATGAAGGTCCATTTGAAACCCATAGCCTACAGAACGAAGTCTATATGTCAAGCATGTTGAGAAACGTTAAATTAATGTTAATAAACCATAATATGATGATAATTAATCAAGATTTGTGTGATATTCAAATAAGTTCATACCTAGGTTTGACTGACGGTCTAAATGGAAAGAAGTATGAATTAATATGCCAAAAATGACAAAAGTAGTGCCAACAGAGTACGTTTAATGACCAAAAACGATGACAAAAATGGACATCAACAATTATCTACCCTCGCTAGGGTTTATTGTGAAGGAGGTTGAACCTATCTTGTGCTAGGGTTCAACTTCCTGATTGGTATTGTTCTTGTATTGGATTAATTTCTTCTGAGAAAATTTTGTTGGGTATTCTCCCATTAGGATTTCCCAGGATAAATATTTGTGCCTCTTGTGCATGATTATCTTTCAGTGATCCTTGTTTTATTTTCCACTGCAAATGAATGATGACATAATTGTGGGATGAAATGAATTATGAATTAAGTTTAAAGAGATGAAAATTATCCTACTAAGTTAAAATTCAACATTTAGAAACTTTGCTCCCTCCACACGCCCTGCCAATAATTGTTACCCATGGTCATGGATTCATTGTTTGGTGTTTTAGAAAATTAGCATAGGCACTTTTGGCAGCAAGGTTTTGTCAATTTAACCAATTGCTTGAAGAGTTATTGAACTTGAATGAGCATTTAAGAGCTCGATTGAGCTCCTTGATCGTGATGTTGGTGCAAATTGATATTGGCAACCATGGTTGTGAGCTCAATCGATCTCTAGAGCTCGATTGAGCTTAAGACCATGGTTGACAAGGCCGGTTCGCACAAGTGACTTGGTTGAGAAGCTTGATCAAAATCTCAAATTTTCATTCAAATTTAATAGCTCGATTTATCATTTGATTAACTCAATCAAACCCTCCTCACAAAATTGCTCAATTGAGAATTTAAAATAGCTCAATAAAGCATTAGTAAAACTATTCTTTCTTCACCCACCTTACCACGAATTGTTACCCATATTCATATATTCAAGTTTTTGCTTTTTAAGAAAATCAACCTCCAAATCCATAGTATGCCATTAGTTTGTAATTTAATATTGTTCTCTCAAAAAGTCAAGCTCAAGTCGAGAGGAAGAAAAGTTATGAGCTAATGTAATATTTTTTTATAATAAGATAATATACATTTAATTAAAAAAATATTAGACAAAACCTTACCTAAAACATTGTAAAACATTGTAATGAAAATAAATAATATATAAATTTTGTTATATTAAAAAAAATGGAAAAATGAAAATTATTAAGTATTTAGTCTAAAAGTTTTATGATTTTGAAAAATTAGATTTTTCTGATACTATTTTAAAAAAATCTGGCATAAATTTTTAAAAATCCTAGTTACAACTGTCAAATTTCGAAAAACCACCAAATTCCAGTAAAAAAGCCTCGTTTAAGTAAAATGGGATGCCCATCCATTCCCAACCCCATTCTCGTATATCCACCACTTCCCCATTCTTATCATAATCCACAATTCTCATATATTCCTCTTCTTTCATCACTCTGCAGTTAACTCATAAACCTAAACCTAAACTAAAATTGATTGTAAGTGGTAATAAAAGAAGTTATGTACTGTTATTTCCCCGTGGCCAAGAACCACCCAAGCGGCCGAAACAGTGCGAAGAACCAAATGTGAGGTTCTAAATAAGTGAAACGAAATTAATAATTTAAATTTGTTATAATATTAAAAAAAATACATCATTCATTTTAAAATATTCAAGTAAAGAGTCAAAGAAAGAAAACATTGCAAAACTAATCTATCTTTATGATATAAGCTTATATAACATCAATGACTTTGATGAATCTTTCTTTATATAAGACAAGTCCAAAAAGAGACATAATGCTAATGTAGATAATGAAAATTAATTTAAGAAAGTTCCCTAACTGCTCATAAGCAAAGTGTAATAACCTCCAAAGTGCTCGCAACAACTCTGAATCGCCTAGTACATAAAAGAAAATACCTTTGTAATAGGCCAAATGTAACAGCCCCAAAGTGACAAACACATTTTCTCTAATTTAATCAAATTAATTTAAATTTAAAAAAAAAATATTACCAAATTAAGCTAACCATTCTATGTTATTGAAATAATATTTAAAAAATACATTAAATTATAATTTTACAATTTTAAAACAATAAATTTTTTATATTAAAATCTTAAAATAAAATATACTTCTTTTGGGTTAAAAATCATCTTTTACGTAAAATAGGTGTAGTCTAAATATTCTAAGTTTTCAATCTTTTCTAAGTATATTTTCGTTTAATTTTGTTTGTATTCCGATTAGAAATCTTTAAAAAATCTTAAAAACATATTTTCAGTTTGATTTTATTTGTATTCTGATTGGAAATCTTTAAGAAATCTTAAAATCACATATATTAGCTATAAAAATTGCATAATTTACCAAAACGTAGAATAAATAGAAAATATACTTAAAAATCACACCTATAATTTAAAAATATACTTAAAAATCACACCTATAATTTAAAGAGAAAGAGATCGAAGGAATACAATCACATATATTAGCTATAAAAATTACATAATTTACCAAAACGTAGAATAAATAGAAAATATACTTAAAAATCACACCTATAATTTAAAAATATACTTAAAAATCACACCTATAATTTAAAGAGAAAGAGATCGAAGGAATACATTGGAGTTAGTAGAAAACTACACGAGTATATTACCTCTTTTGAATCTGGATTCCTTGGACTCTAGTCTTGTATCTAATAAAACAGTGAAATGCCTCAATATCTGCATGTTTATTAAAATATGTGTACACACATAACTAAAACTTAGCTAACATCTGGCACAGTCCGAGAGAATAGAGGAATCTATGATATTACAACTGAGCGGCAGCATCTGAACTTGGCGAACACGTAACGGTATTGTCGCTGATAGAAGTTCCGGAAAGAAAACCTTCGCATAGTCTTATCCGTTGCAGCTGAATATCCTTTGAGAACATAATGTTTCCCATCGAAGAAATCAGTGGAGTATTCTCTGTATTCCGGCATTTCTTCGAACCCTGGAAATGGGTAGAATTGGGTGCTTGTCCACTCCCAACCCCCCCCTCCTCTTATATCCGCCACTTCCCCATTCTTGTCATAATCCACAATTCTCTGATATTCCTCCTCTTTCATCACTCTGCAGTTCATCCATTTGCAGAACGCCTCGGCTTCTGCAAGGCTCACGTACACAGGTTCTTCTGCAACTTCAGTCCAGTGCTTGCTTGAATCAAACCCATGAACGAAATATTCATTCTCCACCAACGACCATGTTGCTGGGCACTTGAATCCATTCTCGAAAAAATATGCAAAATCCTCTTTTCTCCAGAGCTTCTGGTTTGCGTAGCCTCCCTGAATGATGAAACACAGGAAATCCTTGATACAAACTGGCTTTGCAGCTACAAAAAATGGCTCTGAAACTTTGGTATGAAATATTGGGCTCTCGTTATCCCACACAAATGTAGTCAAATCCCATGAATCTATTCCTAAATCTACATCTCCAGCTTCTATGATTACTTCTGGTTCAAGAATATGGTCCTTGGAAATCTTAGAAATTAGACCGTTCTGTAGTACTGGGAGTAGTAATTTATTGATGGTCACTGGTCTTTCCTCAAATGATATTTTCCTGTCCTGGGTTGTCATGTAGATGAGAGTTTCTTGATGCATTCTCTCATGCTCAATCACAATGGATAGAATCCTTGTGCTCACTTTGCCTTTGGCTATCTCTTTCAGGATCATCACTCTTGTTCTTGTCGCGTAGTTTATCAGTGCTTCCTTTGAAGGCCAACTGGATGGCACAGGCGGATGGCCATGGCAATGTGCAGGATCCAGGACATCAGGATCAATGCCCCTTGAAAACACATCGTCCAACTCAGATGCCTCATTTTCTCCCATTATTTTCAGTTTTGTAAAGGCACAAACATGTCCACTGTACACATATATAACCCATTTAGTAAATCAACTGTATAATTTCATCCATCAAAACATGACAATGAAACTTTCCATATACATATAAGATTCAAGTTACTCATATACATATAAGATTCAAGTTACTCATTGAACTCTGGACAATTGAATATGCCAGAAATTTGTAACCCTGAATCATCTATAAACACTCGAAGGATAAACAAGAACTTAGGTACAAACCTAAGTCTTTTTGCACTGAGGCATACTATTTAATTGTTGAAGTATTAAAAAACTTAAGTACAGACATCAATCATTTTTGCATTGTCCTATTCCATTTAACACAGTTCCATAGATATGTTTGGATATGCATAAAAATCCATATATGCGATTAATGGAGAATATGGGCACCCATATTTTACTTCTTGGTGTTTATTAGATCTCTACACCAGGGGTTGGAGAGCACCTGGCTTCTTGACCTGTACTCGAAGCCGGTTGCAGTTAAGTAATTGAAAAAATAAAGCAGCAACTCTATCTCCCCATCCTAGGGTACAGAACCTTGTTTGTTCGACTCCGAGTCGAACAAAGATTGAAAGAAGTGGAAATTTCTAAACGAAGGAGAAAAAATAATTTTATTGGCTATCATAACATGTAAAAAGAATAGCATAAATACTAAGTTATGAACTTATGTTGGTACAATATCATTCAGCTATTGCAAACCACAATCTAAAATGTATGGAAAACTGAACCCTATTAGCCGAACGGTATTGAAACGCAAAAACAAATGCATTTCATTCAATATTTCTGAGCATTCAATGTATAATAAATTTCATCGAAACAATATGATCTAGCTTGACATTTCCAAAAGGAGATTCGAGGTTGAGTGATTACTAGTAAAATAAGTAGGGATGTCTCAGATCGATTGGTTTTGAATTCCAGTTCGATATGCCTTGGAACAATTCTTCCGTATCAGCCCAGCACTGGGCCAAAGCATGGGCTCCAGGCACGAGCAATTGACAGGTGTAGTATGAATTGTTTCCCCAGCAGCCTGACAAATGGCAGCAGCAGTTGGTGGCAATATCTTTTATGTTAGCACCGGTAAATTTTGTGGAGAACTCCACCAAAATCCTCTCTCCAGCCCTGATAGATTGACATAAAACATATCCTTTACTCTCTAGTCAGAGTTAAATGCTGTTAAATGCAAAAGCAAGATGAGATGCGAGAGGTTGTGTGAATCACTAAAAATACAAAATATAAATAACACATAATCTTGAGTCTTATGAACGAAAGCTTGGCAGGTTCTTTACAGGTCTATGGCAATCATAATTATAGGACTGGCCACCATTACCTGATTTCTATCTGGTGTTTTTGGAGACTCAAACCCTTGGTAAAATTAATGTACATTTCCACTCTTTTCAAATTCTTGTTAATCTCAACCTCATAAGTCCATGAGTCTGCATTCTGCTCATCTGGTGCATATCCAATACAAGATAAGGCATTTTGCATGCCATGCTTGATAAAACGCTCAGTGACTCCATGCTGGTCATGATATGCTGAATAAAGAGTCTCAGGATTCTTCCACATATCTATGGTCACACAATTTCATGGTTATTTAAATAAAAAAATCATATATCATTTTCTCCAAAGCAATAGCACTGCCTTGATATCAGTCGGTTATTTGAAACGTGTCAAACCAAAAACAAAAGTAAACATGGGTTCATATTGTAGATGACATATCTAGGGGATTTTCAAAGCAAACTAACAAATTGATATTGCTATGTGGCAGAGACACAAGTATGGCTTATAATATTACACATACCCATGCAGATGAGTAGCTGACAAGTGGATCCAACAGCACTTATAACATCTTTGAAAAACTCCACAGTATCTTCTTTTGCTAAATTGCCAACACTGCTGCCAAGCCATGCAATGCAGAGTGTTTCAAGAGGATGGGAGTGTTTCACCTGCTCCAGACCTTTGAAGAAATCTGCCTGTATCAATTCTATGGCACTGGATTTGAGACCAGGAACAAGGTCTGTAAGATTTCTTCGGGCTTCATTCAAAGCAGCCTCAGAAACATCAATGCCAACATATCGACACCTATAATGCACCCAAAAAGAAAACAAAATAAGCAGTCATCCAACATTTGAAATTGTAGCTGAAGAATCTCTTAAAAGAAACTTTAGAATAGCACTTGAATGATAATTTTTAAAAAGAAAATTGTATAACCTTCCATGAACGTCCTTGATAGCATTGAGTAAAGAAGCAGTTTTGAGAGCACTGCCACAGCCCAACTCCACAAGCAAGCTTCCAGGAATAATGGCATCTGCTATATCCAATGCATTTTCTTTAAACAACTCGCCTTCTGCATTGAATAAGTAATACTCCTCTAGACGAGTGATTTCTTCGTATATCTGTGAACCCTTCATGTCATAGAGTAGACTAAAAGGGATCTCCTTCTGATGTTTCCTCAGCCCCTTCAGCACCGTGTCGTTTTTGCTATCCCCCATGATTTTATTTTATTCTGTTGGGTAGAAGGTATTCCAATGGTAGAGATATTGTGCCAGACTTGAGCACATATGCACCTCTTTTAAAGGAGATTTCCGGTGAGGAAAAAAGAAATTGAGTACTCAGCAAAACGTGGCGATCGGTTGATCTGCAAATTATAAATGTAACTGCATCAGATCCCGGGAAAGGCGTTAATAACAAGAATAAACCCTCAAATGTTGTGCACAAAACTCTTCTCCTGACTTGTTGAGCATTCATGACTATCTATCTATAATATATTGCAAGGTAGCAAATTGTCAAAAGTTCGTTGTTGCATGATTGGTGCATGCTGGGGCGAGAGATAATTTTTCAGAGGAGGATTAACAAAATTTTTATATAAGAGGCAAAGATGTAGCGAATAAACTTTCCTATAAGCCAACAAACATACTTATAACTGCACCATTATTTGTATAAGGCTTACAAGATAAAAGCTTAATGTCTTTCTATAACAGTAACAATGAATGAGACAAAACACCTGCTTCCAAAGGTGTTTCTATGACAATAACGATGAATGTAACAAAACACTTGGCACCTTCATGTCACTATGTTTGCAAGGGTGCAAACATCTGGATGCACTAGCTCCATGTGGGCTAGAAACATCTGGGTGCACTACCTGCAAACATCTGGGAGCACTACCTTCATATGCATTTTTCTTTAATAGAAAGGTGGCAGATAACTAAAACTCCATGTCTTCCGCAAGATGCTTCTTCGTTAAGGTTCCCAAGGATTAATCTCTCCCGCGTGTCCAATCAGTTTGTGCTATATAATCGCATCGGAAACCCTTGGTTCTGCACCAGTTGCAAGCAGCATGCTACTGGTGACTTAAACAATCAGTTTGTTGTAGGAAGAGACTTAGCTAGAACACGTACCTGTAGAACTCTGTGTTCCATACAACTTCCAAGAAGAAAATGTTCCACAAGTAAACAATATGGCACTTGTTACCGTCGTCAAACATGAAACTTCGAACTCTTTGCAAATGTCGCATAATAAACATACCAATCTTTCTCAACCGTCATATTTCTACAAAGGAAATCCTCTCAGTTAAGGGATTTCACAGTGCTCAAGAGTTATGGGCTCACGGCTCACCAAATGACACATCTAGTCAGAGCCTAATTGGGAGGAATATAGTTATATTTTTTTACCTGGTTCAAATCACACTTTATGACATGTTAGCTAACTTATATGTAATTGAAGATCCTTGATTCTTTGTGAATGGGAGTCTATATATTTTAGATAATAAAAAAACAAGTGTTTAAAACAATTGAGCATTTAATTCCAATGAAAAGACTCAAAAGTTTGAAAAAAAAATTGAACAAAGAAAATTAAATAATCCTTAATAGTCATGAATCCAAATGCTCTATGGGTTGGCAAGTGTGAGGTGCAATGAGAAGGAAGAAAATTAAATAATCCTTAATAGTTATGAATCCAAATGCTCTATGGGTTGGCAAGTGTGAGGTGCAATGGGAAGGAAGAGGATTCTGGGTTGCTACAACCCTAAAGGACAAATAGAATTCATCTATTAGATCTAACAACCAAGCATGACCTTTAGCTCTTCTAGGTTAAAATTTATTAATCAATGGAGATCAAAAACCTTATTGTTATTAGAAACTTCTTGTCACTCACCAAATGCAAGACTTATCTTCTCCTCTAATGACAAACCTTTCAAGGTTGACATCAAAATTCAAGGAATTATAAGTGTTTTGATTAAGTGGATTTTTACCACATCTTTCGATCTCTCAACAACCAAGTTGACTCCCTCGTAAACAATGGATTGTTTTTTCAATATTAGAATATCTCCCATGAATTTAAACCGCTCTAACATTAGAAATCGCAAACCATTAGACAATGTCTCTTAATTCACTTGAATAAAAGTATTATATATGTACATTCCTTCATGTCTAGACAAGACAATGCAATTATGGATGACAAGATGGACTCTTGGTGCTTAGGTGGGATAAATGTTGTTTGGTTGGGTCATTGTTGTAGATCTTTGTCTGTTCTATCTCTTAGGCTAATTAAATTGATTCTAGAATGTTAATGAGTCTTTTTTAGTTCTACGATATAGGAAATTACTAATTCACAATGTTGAAGGTATTAATATAGTTGATGAGTAGCTTATTGAGTGGATACTTAGAGGTTGTAGGTTATGTTCTCTTTTAGTTCTTAGTATATCTCCTCCTTAACCTATATTTTTCAGTAGCCTTGTCAAGTTCTATGCTTTGAGGATTAGTAGTAGTGCAGTGAATTTTGGCTATATCATGTCTAAGCATTTGAGATTCCCCTACATTGGTTCCTGTTGTGTCTAAGAAATAAGGAACTCACCCTTTTTTAATATGGATGTCGTTAGAGATATTTTGAAGTAAAAAATGGGCCTCCTAAAAGATATATTCAAAAATTATGGGATATATTAAAAAATTATGAGTTGGGGATTTTATGGAGTAGTTATATTTGACAACTCACCTCCTAGGCTCCTATACTACATTCTATGCACAATCTAAATAACCATAGTTTAGTTACATTTCAAAATAAATTGACTAGAAATAAATTAATAAAGAAAACTACATTGACGTGACTAAGATTCAAATGTAAATTTGGGTCCCTTCCGGGTGGCTGGGTAAACCTTGATTCCTAAGCAGAATATCAAGGTCTAGCATTCAAGTTAAAATATTAAAAAAAAATCAATTGTAAATTACCAAAAATATATTGTCCTTTAGCATTTATATGCATTGAACTTGGAAATGAAATTAAATAATAATAAATACATTATAATTAAAAAACATTTTTATGAGCTATTTTTTCATTTATATTATTTTTTTGTATTTAGTACTCATCTTATAAATGTAATGAAATGATTACACATAAACATTATTATAACTTAAATATTATTTTCTTACATTTTCAACACTATATTAATTTAACCCGGATGCGAGTGTGTCCTGTTAACATGGAGACGTGGCATCCTTCCTGCATGAAACCGATGGAAAGCTTTAATGTGAATAGGTGGTAGGAGGATCAAGATGAGGTGTGAGAGCATGTGGAGGATTTATCGTGTCCGACAAAGTACGAGGAAGCAGGAAAGGATGTTAATGGAAATTGAAATGGGTACGGCAATCGGTTGGAAGAGACTACAGGAAATTATGGTAAGAAATGGGACTCGCGCCGGCCTGGAGAGCCATTATTGGAAGGTCACTTCGCAAGTTATGGTTATTCCTTCCACCATCCCATATAATTTATGGAGCAAGGATTGTATTATGTTTAAGGAGAATAGCAGGGAGATTATCGACTCATCGAGCAAAGACGCGAGCTTGAGCGAGACGATGCAGCAAGGTGGTGGTACAAAAGGTGGCAGCAATTGTTGGTTGGTCGTCGTCCTCATTATGGAACTTGCCGAGAATTTTGAGCAGATGGATAAGCAAAGGAAGCGTCGGGAGAACCAGAAACAACTCTGAGTTGCACAAGCAGCATGGAGCTACAGGTTGTTTATTCCTCCATATATCAGAGCCGACCTAGAGATGTTGGAGAATGGGGTGTGGAAGAAGGTCCTGGAGAATTCGCCATCACTCGATGAGGCTTCTTCAGAGATTTGGATCCAGGATCCAGGCTAGACGAGGGCAAGGCAGGCTCTTTATGAAAAGACAGTGACTCTTTATTGGACTATCAAAGGTTTGTTGAGTAGAGTTCTGTTGGCGGGAAAAACTACCCTATAGTAACGAAACGGATACTATCAACTGAAAAGGGGATGACAGGTAAGCGTATTAACTGCGTTACAAAGATGTTCATGAAAGGAAATAGGTTATAGGCCTTGAGAACATACCTTTCGAATGACGTTCGATCCTAGCTCTTATTTGATCTTGCGCTCGATCCTCAAGTCCACTTCCCGTTCATTAAACCTGCAATACAAGTACCTTTCTCAGCATATCTTGGATAATATATAATGATGGAAAAAGACAAAGCAATTTAAACATTCAATATTAACCAAAACAGATCCAAACAAGTATATCACTTCAATAAACACTTAATCTGGGACAAGAAAGACACTTCAACCTTTTATTGTCAAATGGAAATTGATGTTACAAAATATACCTGACTTTGTGGCATGCTCCTGCAACTTGATTCTGGGGTCTTGCTCTTCTCTGGCTTGGATATCTTCCAGCATAAACTCCTCCAATGCAAGCTTCTCTTTAAAAGTCTCTTAATAACATTCATGTCTCTAACCCCTCTCTTTATTCTTCCCTGTATTTATAGGACAAGAGAAGCAGTTCAGGTCGAGAGATGGTTATGGAGGAAGTTGGGAAAGTTGGGAAACCAACTGCAACTAATCCTCTTCGTGAAATTAATTATTTTTTAATCATCTTTAGAGATGTACACTACTATTGTTCAGTGAAGTAGCATTCAGGGCGCTACTATAGTGCTTGTAAACTAGCGCTCATCACTTTTTGAATGTTGAGCGCTACTCTGCTGAAGAGGAGTAGCGCTCATGAGGCTTGAGTGCTACTATTACACACTGGAGTAGGGTACAGGCGCTAGTCTATTGAAGTAGAGTAGCACTCATATCTCAGAATGACATTTTTAGGGTTTTTTCAGTCTTGTCAAGAGGTGGAGTAAGTCAAAGTCTCATCTAAGGTCAACATGCTCCTCCATCCAAGTTGTCCTTTTGTGTGATCAACAGCTTAAGGTGATCACGGATGGAGAGGTGCAGGTTTGACCTATAACAAGTTCTACTTGAAAGGGAGGATAAGTTGGGTGGCGATGATAACCCTCTGTCCTTCTGGAAAGAGATTTATGTAGACACCCGCCTCCTGCACATGAAAATAGATGTTATAGGGAAGGAATTGGGGGTTCCATTTCTCCCCAAGATGGGCTATTTCACTCCTGGTCCTGCAGAGAACATGCATACGGTTGGCAGTGATGGTGGCGCAACAGGGAATATAGGAGTCCCTCCGTCAGCCAAGGAGTAGCGCTCACTCGTTGAGGGCTCTAGTATGTTGGTATCTCTCGTCTTGCTTTGTTTTTGTTATGCATTTTGATAAGATTCCACTATGGTGGGTCTGGACACATACCATTTTTCGTTTTGATTAAATAAGGACAACATGTATGTAGATTTTGTTTTGGGTAGTTTCTTGTTCCTAGTTTTTGGTTAGTTGATGTTGGACTGCACGCTATGTTTTCTCTCTCGAGGGAGGAGCTTTAGGACTCAAGGTTGTATGGCTTCGGGCCAGTTAAACTCATGGTTTCAGACTGTTTAATAGACATATGAAAATCATTACTGTATTCTGTATTTTTTGTCCATAGAAAGTTTTACTTATTTTACAGAAAAAACACTATATTAATTTATCCTAGAAGTGCAAGGTTATTCATACATTTAATATATATGTAACATTTTTTTTCTCCTTTATTTTGAATGGAAATGCGTATATATATATATATATATATATATATATATATATATATATATATATATATATATATAGTTTGACATTGTGATATTAAACCAGCATAGATCCATCTTAAAAGGGGATCTACCAAGCATCGAGAGGGATCAAATCTCTCAAGGTGCAAACCCCTTTTTAGAGTGCAAATATTGAGAAATGGTTGTAATTTATCTAATTTGTGTAGTTTTATATATATGCCATTGTAAATGTAAATGTTTTAAATCTCATTTCAGCAGACATGTTATTTTTTATAATATTTTTTTATTTTTTTAAAAAGACACGAGTCAGCTCTAGGATGAGCATGGAAGGAGTTACACATCCCCCTACTAGGATGTAGAATGCGCCTCTTCAATGCAATAAAATGGAATAAATATATAATTTGAAGTCAAAGACATGAAAATGCACAAATATAATAGTTATTTACATTGATTATTTCAAAAAGTATGAAAATGAAAATAATATTATTTTATGAAAAAAGTGTGAAAGGATCTTCATTATGAATACTTTACTTGAAAATGACAATAATATTATTTATTATGAGTACTTTACTTGAAAATGATAATACATTCATTATGAGTACTTTACTTTATGACTCCAAAGCACTATCATGGTTAACTATGGGTTTCCATCCACCATTGAAAATGTGACAAATAAGCAAACAATGCCATCTCAACCATGGGGGGTGATGTTATCCTCTAAAATGTGATTGCTTGATTATTAAAGTTCGTTTTCTTTGTTTTTAGACCCATTTTTTACCTCAAAATTTCTCTATGTCATTATCACATAAGCAAATGCACTCCATGCAAAATTGTAGGCATTCACATGTCTATGAGGATGGTTGTTCATTAGTTCAAGTACCTCCAAGCAATAGTCTCACATCTCAACAACATAATACCCTCTCAGTTAAAGGCCCATTTGATAAAAAATGTAGAATTAAAGACCAAGGTGGTAATCTAGGACAACCAAATTGAGAGGCTCACAATAACCCATAACAAGCAGTATCGTTTGATCTCACGAATAATTAGGAGCTCACACTCCATGACTTCTCCTCTAAAGGTTTTAGTAGGGTTTTTAATTTTGTGGAGAAAAATAAGAACTTTGTAGATCATAGGTAGGCTTTTATGATATTTGGTAGTTTTGAAACTTTGAGTTCATACTTGAATCTTGTTTTGAATTGTATTTTCTCACTATATAGTGTGGTCATGGCTTTCTTTTAATACAATTACTACATGTTGTAGTTAAAATAAAAAAGAATATAATGCTCTAAAATCTATGTTCTATGAATAGATTCAAGGATTTGAGCAAAGACAAATTGAACAAGAGAAGAAGGAAGAATCTACAAGGAAAGAGCAAAGAATAAGTTTCAAAAATTTAAAATGTTACAAAATAATGTCAAAACAATTGTTGTTTTGACATATTGTCTACATGAAAACTTGAATTCACTCAAGATTTTAAGCGAGGACTAAGGAATTTTTTTTCAATTATGATTCTTGATAGGAATATTATTAGTTTGGATCAAATTCAAAGATATTCTCATATTTCTCATTTTGCAGAGTTAGTCAATGAAATCTACTAATAACTCATTTTGAGTCAAAATTTACTTCCAAGAGTCAAAACATAGTGATCAACTCACTAAGAACTGTGACCACAAAACAAAAACACTAGCCCTAAAAGCCCATGTTTTTCCTCGAACAATACTAAAATAAACCATCAAATCAAAAATTGATGCTACTAGTGGCACATTTTTTTAGGGTTAAATTACAACCTTTTGCAAACATGGCGTTGAAACCCCTTAATGTTTTGAATAAAAACCTTTAAATAAACACATGAATCAAAAAGTGATTCTACTAATAGCACCTTTTCCTAGGGTTAAAAATACATTTTTTTTAAAACCATGGCCTTAAGTTGATTAATAATTGGTAGCATTGCAACCAAATCTTAAAATCAACCCCCAAATCAAAAAGTGGTGCTACTAATGGCAATTGTTTTCTAACATTGAAACTACAATGTGTTTGAAATCATGGCTTTAACAACTAGTACCATTGCAATCAAAATATTCAAATCAACCCTTGAATCAAAACAAGGTGTTAACAATAACACTTTTTTTGCGATTAAAATTGAAATTTTTTTAAATCATAACCTAAAAAATCATTTCAAAAAAAATCATTAGTAGAAAAAAGAGAAAAACACTAGAGGAAAATATCAAAACTTCAAAAACCACACTTTAAAAAAATTTAGGAAAAAAATAATTTAAAAATTCTTAGAATGGAATTATAGAAATCAAGAAGAATAGAAAGACGACAACATGGCAGAAAAGGCTCGCATAGAGCATATTGTTAATATATATAAAAGATTACATTTATAGTACAAATTTGGTAACTACCATACAACCACACCATAACTAGATGTATGTTAAGGTGCGTTTAGGACTTAGATTAGGGCTATTTCTAACAATCCACCCCTTAATTATAAGTCCGTACAAGTCTTCAACCTAAAACTCATTATAAAAATTCATTATTTTCGATGAAGATCTGCCTAAAACCCACTACTAAAAGCACCCAACAATCAATGTGTCAGGCGAAATGCAAAGAGCTGAAATATGGAACTGAACAACTGACAAAGGCTGAACATTTCTTACTTGACAATCTGATCATCTGCCAAGTAATGTAGCTAGAATATGATGTCTTCTACTAATGGAAAGTGCTCTCAAATTGTGGTTTTTGGCTTACCATAAACAAAAAGGCTAGCATAATTTGATGTATTATTATAAATGGTGGTTTTAGGATTGCCACAAAATCTGGAACTTGGATCTAAGGCTCAGCAGTTCCTGGAACATTTCCTAATTTAACTAGAATTTGATGCCTTCTGCTAACTAAAATTTCTCTCAAATGGTGGTTTAAGGAAGACCACAAACCAAATCTGGAGCGTGGCTGTAACTATGGTTCTGGCTCAATAGTTCTCTCTAAAACTTGGCTCTAACTCTAGTTTTGGCTCAGCGATTCCTGCTTGCTTGTTCACACTCGCTTATTTTTGATGATCGATCATCCCCTTGTTAGGAACAAGGTTAGAAGTAGAAAATATCTCAACTGCAAGATGTTTCATTACTCATTAATGAACTCTTCGGTATGAATTATAAATCCTCTTGGTTGTTGATGACCATTGCCAAGAATCAATCCACTCATAGTGAAACTTCTCTCTTGTAGGGTTTCTACAATTTTGAACATCTATTTGAAGAATGATTGTAGTTCCCACAAATTATGTTGACAAGGATGGAGATCAAAACACCAATCCTCCATGTGGTCAATTCGATGACAATGTTGGCACTTATGTTGAACATGTGAGATTGAATCTTCTTGAAGGAATTCAGAACTCTAAGACTGGATTGGCTTGGAATAATCCAGAATATGGAAGGTCACTTCCTTAGCATATCTGATACATGTTATGCTTCTGTTGTTCCTGGGTTCTTCCAAAGGTCTGATGATGGTCCTGAAAAGATTATGCTGAACATGTTCGTGATGGTATTCATCTTCTGTATGTGTTGTTGTTTGATTGAGTTGGTCCTATACTAACAACTGATAAGAATCATCATCAAATTCAAAAAGAGAGTTGTTTTGAACAAGAACTAGTTCAAAATGTTGATTCCTTCTCTTTGTTTGATCATACGAGAGTTGAGTGTTAACGTCCATTTTTGTCACTATTTTTTATCATTAAATCTACTCTGAATGGCATCATTCTCACTATTTTTGATATAATAAGTTTTTTATTTCTGCCATTCAGCCCATCAAATAGACCAGGTATGCATATATTTACTTATTACGCAAATCTTGTTCACATATTGCTATATTATGATTTATTTATGTTTAAATGACATTTTCTGGGCATATTTGGCATTTAAGTTTTGATTTACGGGATGCATTTTTCAAACGACCCTTTGTTCAGACTATGTGTTACGTGCTAATGCTCAGCCGCATCCAGCTCATCATTTAGCCTCGCATTCAGCCCGCGGAATCAGCGGTTAGCATACTTCGGGCCATTAAAGATGGAAATGGGCACTTAGGTTCTGTTAGCCACATGATGGTCATGGATAATGAGCTCTGGTTCTGGAAGATTCATCCCCATGCTTGCTAAGCTCGACAGCACACTCTTCACCCATGTCAACATCCCACGCTCCGATTCTCCTGCTCATTTAGCCTGGTATCATGCACGTTTGTTCATGCCGATGTTCTAGAGGATTCCAGTCCGCCCACGCTCAGTCTGCCAACACAACTCCTTTCCCACGTCGACGCTCCAGCAGCTTCATCCTTCCACGCTCAGTCCGCCAACATGTGCTTCTTCCCACAGTTGAAGGAAATGAACACGCAGTTGTTCGTGTTGGGTAGGATCGACCCCGTAAAGCCTGGTGGATTCCCTCTGCATTGTCGTGTATCACTTTAAGCAACCATTTGTAGTCTTAAAAGATCTCTATTTTTAGAGAGGTCGACTCTATCGACCTTCTCTCCCATTGTAACTTATAAATAGATGCCTCTTATGGAGAAAAAAAAATCAGATAGCATAGAGAATAGATAGGAGATAGCAGTTACTTCTGCATAAGTTTTGTGTAATTTTCTCAGAATTAATGGAAGTTTCAGTACATTGATGCTCTGCTGATAGTGTTTAAGACAGTTTAGTTTCCATCTCTAATTGCTGGGAAGGGCCCCTCATCAACCAGAGGTTTATTTCATTTTGTATTTTCTTTCTGCAAGTAGATAGTTTATTTCTTAGTTGTTTAAATTATTCTTGTTTACTGTAGATGTTATTTCCTTGCTTCTCTTGTAAATCATATTTTGTTGCTAACACAATCTCTTTTTCAGGATTAGGAATGGTCGACCAAGCTAAGTATTCTGTAGTTGCTTACAGTTTTCCTCCATAATTTGTCATAGATGTTATTTCAGTTTCTTCTTCCTGTAGCTGTAAGTTAATTCCATTAGTTAATCAGCCTTCCTCTATAGTTGTAGGTTACTTCTATCCTCCATGTTAAATCCTCTTTTCACATATCATAGAAATAGTTTATCTCCTTTAGACAATGATTAGAATAGGTTGCTTTCTATTAACATAGCTTCTCAACAAGTCTTCTCACTGATTTCTCTGCATTCGCCAGCTGACGTTAAGATCATCAAAACTACTCCTTTTCCTTAGTTTAGTTCATTTTTCCTCATTCGGACTGGCATTCGAATTGTCATTCGTATTTTCACCTTTTCTGCACTATTTTATGTTTCCTAGAATCCAATTTCTTCTGCCTATTAGATATAATGCTTCTTGCTTCTAATTAACAGTTTTAGATATAATTTAAATCTTGTTTTATGTTACATAGAGTTTTTAATTAAGTTTTCTCATTATTTCCTCCTTCCATATTTTCTTCCTTTATCTCCTTTCAACCTTCTTCCAAAGTTAAGTTTTATATCAGATTTGATAATTAGTTACTATCTCAGAATCTATCAGTTTGTTTCTAGATAGTTTATTTCTAAATCATAGTTAATAATTCCATTTTGTTAAGTTGTTTTAATTTGTTAATCATAAGAATTAGTTTCTATTCATGCAAATAATGAAGATGTTCATAATTTAAGATTTGGATCAGAAATAAGTATCTTTATCAAGTTTTCTACTTGCTTTTATATAAAATATCTTCATCAAGTTTTCTACTTGCTTCCAAATCAAATCAAGTTCAATTAAATATATTTATTAAGTTTTCTACTTGTTTCTAGATTAACATTTATTTCTAAGTCATTTACATATTGCTTATATTTCTTTAAACAATTCTAGGTAGGTTACCAACTTCAAATTAGTTTAGATTAGTTCAAGCCTTCAATCCTGCACATATAGTGTTTGCATCTCACAAGCTACCTTCCTGGGTTGACAATTTAAATATTGGAATTATTTAACACATAATAAACACCAACATTGAGTCTAGATAAGTTCAATTGTGTCTTGTGAATCTTGTAAACAACTAAAAAAATCTATAAGAGTTGTCTTATTGACTGTGACAGTGTTCTCGTTAGAAGAGAGCAGTAGAGTGTTTAGTGACAAAGTGTCCTCAGACACACAAGTTTTATTGATGAAGGAGAAAAAAATTACAACACATAGACGTGAGGGCTAAGGACCAAAATCTATCTCACATGAAATACTGGATGGGCTTGAATTACCCAAACAATAATAACTAAAAATATCGTTACTAAAACTGACTTGGACACCTCATGATAATCATGTGAGTGTGTAGGTGCCCTTTTACAATAGTGTTTACTAAAAAATTTATTAAGCTAAAGTCCTAAACTTAACATTTTGGATCATAGTTGTTGATGTATTTGTAACTTTGGAAGATATTCTTCTATGTATTACACTTGTACCTTATTGTATTCCTGTTGGAGATGTATTATTCCTCCATTCAGACGTGTCTTTGTTTGTCTTTGTAAGTGTCGCAAGTGTCTCAAGTATTATTTGATGGGTTATTAGACCACCTTGGTGGGATTGGCCCTGCATGTGTCATGTGGATGGGTTATTAGGCTTCCTTAGGAATCCGACCCAGTTAGGGATAAAGGCAGGTTAAGTTGTTGTATAAATAGAGAGTGTGTCTCTCTCTATTTGCTCATTCACTCACTCATCCAGCTCACATAGTTGAGAGAGAGGAGTGCACACAAGTGGAGGAGGAGTAGCTACTGGAGTCATCTATATTTTGGGGATTGATCTTTGTGATCTTTGTATTGGGGCTTATTCTATCTCTGAGGAAGTTGCGGGGTTTTTCACCTTCTTGGTTTTCGCCGAGGAAACTATGTGTCTCTTGTGTTTATGATTGTTATGATGTGCATGTTATTCTCTTAGTAGGATCCTAGATAATGCTTGAATGAAATTATCGAAAAATTAACATGGCATCAGAGCGGGACTAAGAAGAAGACACTATGCGGCTACGAAAACTAGGGATTCTTAATATTTGGGTTTCTCTTCTCAGATAATCAAAGGAAGGAGGCTAGGCTAACTCTCCTTGCAAGGGTGCATCTTTCTGTCGAGACAGAATTCAATTCTAAGCACTTTTACTTTTTGGCCTGTCACTGCTGCGGGAAATTAGGGTTTCGGAGAAAGTTGTAATTTTTGGAATCTGAGACCACGGCTGGATGCTCCTCAAGAAAATCAAAGTTTAGAAACCAATATCGTACTTTTTGGCTAGGCAGAACCCTGGGCATTATCAAACCCTAGTTCAGGATTTTGACCAGAAAACCAGAAACTGCAGATCCGAAAGTTTCAAAGTCAATTTTGAGGGGTCAAATTTTGTAGATTTCAAAATTGAAGTATACCATCTTGATCAGCTCAGTAAGACGCATCTTTCCATCCATTCAGAAGTTTGGAATTCAAAGTTTGAATTTTTAGGGTTCTCTGACAAACCCTAATCCAGCTCTAGATCCAGTTTCAGCAAAACAAGTGGTAAGACCTAAATCTTTTATTTCCATTTGAGTTTCTCATTAAGATGTCTCACCACACCAAGCTTGAGGATAAGCTTGAAGGGGTTGATAATTTCCAAGCATGGAAGTATAGGATTGGGTTAATCCTAGAAGAGAATGAATTGGACACCTACATAAGAGAAGAGGTTCTAGTTCCAAAGGGAGATGAGGCTAAGGCCTTACACAAAAAGAACTTGGTCAAGGACAAGAGAATCATTGTTGATTTTATAAAAGACCATATCATACCCCATGTGTCTTCCCTAAAGACACCTAAGGAGATGTTTGACTCCTTGACCAAGTTGTTTGAAGGAAATAATATAAATCGGAAGATGACTCTGCGGAACCAATTGAAAGGGGTAAAGATCCAGAATGGAGAGACCATCCAATCCTACTTTACTAAGGTCTCTCAAATCAAAGAACAACTTGAAGCTGTGGATGAAATAGTGGAGAATGGAGAAACTGTCATGACCACATTGAATGGCCTTCCTAGGTCATGGGACTCCTTCATCAAGGGAATCTGTGCAAGAAAGAAATTCATCTCTTTCAGTAGACTGTGGGAGGAATCTCACAAGAAGAATCTAGGGTTGTAGCTCAAGAAGAAAATATGGGACGTGAAGACCAATATCTCACAGCTCACACCAAGAGAATTAAGTTCAAGAGGGAGCAACCTCATCATAAGAAATATTTTCACCGCCATCAAAGAGAGAAGAAAGATTTGAGATGCTTCACATGTAATGAGAAGGGACACTTTGCTGCCGATTGTCCCAAAACAAAAAGGGCTTCAACAACAACAACAACAAGAACAACAAGAAGAGATATCATGCTCATGCTGTTGAGGATGATGAAACTCCCAGGAAGAAGACTAAGGTAGAAAGTGAAGACTCTTCAAGTGACGAAGAGTATGTTCAAATATCTGCTCTCACAGGTACTGTTACACATGGGTTTAATGATTGGCTTATTGATAGTGGGGCTTCCAAACATATGATGGGATTTAAAGAATCTCTTATGGACCTATCTGAACATGAGTCACCTCATAAGGTGAAACTTGGGGATGACTACCAATACCCTATAAAAGGAAGTGGTGAATCCTCCTACAAATTAGACTTTGGGAAGTCTTTAAAAATGCAAGATATTCTATATGTACCTGGACTTAAGAATAATCTTCTCTCCATATCATCTTTGGATGCAAAAGGGATGAGAGTTGCATTTGTGGATGGCCAAGTACTTATGTGGCCAAAAGGTAAGACCATTGATGATGCAGTAGTGACTGGAGAGCAAGAGGGAGGCTTGTACAAATTGAAGGGACAACCAAAACATGCCATGGTACATGAATCCATGGAGCCAAGTGAACTTTGGCATAGAAGGCTTGCACATGTGCACCATAGAGCACTACCAATTGCCAACAAAGTAGTAAAAGGTCTTCCTAAAATCTAGTCAAAGCATGAAAGTGTTTGCAAAGGATGTGCAAAAGGAAAGAACACAAAGAAGGCATTTCCAAGCAGTGAAAGCAAGGCAAAAGGAATCTTGGAGATTATCCACTCCGATGTATGTGTTCCAATGTCATCCAGTTCTCTAAGTGGGTATTTATATTATGTTTATTTCATTGATTATTTCTCTAGGAAGACTTGGGTTTATTTCTTGAAGAAGAAAGATGAAGTATTCAAACAAATTCAAGGAATTCAAAGCCTTGATAGAAAACAACACTGAAAAGAAGATCAAGACCTTTAGATCCGACAATGGTGGAGAAGTCACTTCAGCAGACTTCAAGAAGCTACTACAGAGTTGGACTCCGGAAGACAAATAATCTATGGAAGAACCTATCATCCATTTTCAACATTGGTTAAGGTGCACACTATCAGAGACTCCAGTGGTTCCTGCAAAGAAGTAAAGATTGAGAGGGAGTCCACCAAACAAACAAACAAAGATACGTATTTGAATTGTCATTTCTTGAATATCTGATTATTTAAACAATATTGCTCAATGATATGTATACTTATGTTCCTAGACTTAGGTTATGTATTATGCATATTATGATATTTGCATTAATGAATAGTATACTACAAATATGCATGTGATGGGTAAGTGGCCTATGGTACTATACAACATTCCATTGCTACTTATCTAGAATGAAACCTCTTTGCTGACATGTTGGGAGTAGTGCACACTCTTAACAATGTTCTGGTAGAGATGGAAGCCATCTAGAAAGTTACCGTATGAATACGGGATATGGATAAATGTTGTATTGAAGCATTGGCTAAGATGATTGCATAACTGTATGACATGTGTCCTTATGTGTAAAATTTTGTTCTAAAAAACTATGAGATGTTTCTAATCATGCAATTGAATTTGACTTGTAGGAAAGATCGTGTACAATCACCTACAAAAGAAGGACAACGACATTTGTTCCAGCAACGAAGTTCAAGAAAGCTACCTATTGAAACTATTGAAGAATCTGAAGTTCCTAGGATTCGGGATGCAGTAATGGAAGGATGCCGTGATCAAGGACTACCATTCGATCATGAAGAATGATGTTTGGGATGTGGTCCCAAGACCAGAAGGGAAGTCTGTTGTGACTTCCAAGTGGATCTACAAGATCAAGCATGCTGCAGATGGTAGCATAGAGAAATACAAGGAAAGGTTTGTGGCTCGTGGCTTCTCCCAGAAAGAAGGGATAGATTATGAAGAGACTTTTGCACCTGTAGTCAGATACACTTCCATCATAACAGTACTTTCTCTGGCTGCAGTGATGAAGTGGAAGATACACCAGATGGATGTCAAGACAGCTTTCTTGAATGTTGTAGTTGAAGAGGAAGTGTATGTGGAGCAGCCACTTGGTTTTGAGACACATGACAGGGAGTCATATGTGTGCAAGTTAAAGAAATCCTTATATGGCTTGAAGCAAGCACCCAGGACATGGTACGGTAGGATAGACAGCTTCCTATCCAGTTTGGGCTTTACCAAGAGTAAAGCGGATTCCAACCTTTACTACAAGGTTGAGGAGGGCAATCCAGTGATACTTATATTGTATGTGGATGACCTGTTTGTGACAGGTGAGGATGCATTAATATCTAGGTATGGAGGTGTGGCAGAGAGCAGATGGAATCTTCCTTGGACAAGGGAAGTATGCAGTGGAGATCCTGAAGCGGTTCGAGATGATGGACTGCAAGGCCATGGCCACACCTATGGCATCGAACCTAAAGCTATTGAGTGATGCTTCATCAGATTCGATTGATGCCATGGTGTATCGTCAGATGATTGGGTCCTTAATGTACCTCATGAACACGAGACCAAATATTTGCTTTGTGGTGAACACCTTGAGCCAATTCCTGACGGACCCTAGACATGTTCACCTGATTGTTGTAAAGCATATTCTGAGGTACCTAAAGGGTACGGTTGATTATGGGCTCAATTATGATGCAAATCAAAAGTTTAACCTAGAGGGTTATGTTGATTCAAATTGGGAAGGTAGTGTTGCAGATAGGAAGAGCACTTCGGGGTGCTGCTTCAATATGGGATCAAGTGTGATCTCTTGGTTTAGCAGGAAGTAATCCTGCATAGCACTAAGTACAACCAAAGCAGAGTATGTTGCAGCTTGTTCGGCTATTTGTGAGGCAGTATGGCTAAGGAAGCTACTATCTAATTTATTTGATCTCCAGTTGGATGCTACTTGCATCTATTGTGACAACCATAGTTGTGTGAAGTTGTCAGAGAACCCAGTGTTCCATGACAAGTCGAAGCACATCGAGATCAAATATCACTATATCAAGGATATGGTGCAGAGAGGAGCAGTGAAGCTCCAGTATGTTGTGACAGATGAGCAGATTGCAGATGTGTTGACCAAACCACTAACCAGAGTGAAGTTCGAGTACTTCAGAGAGCGGCTTGGTGTTCTTCAGATAGAATATACTTCGAGGAGGAACTGATGGGACACATTTGCAGGATCCATTCCAAGCATGGTGGTAGGAGGATCCTTCCCATGGCTATGGATGTAAGTGTTGTGTGATAAGCATCAGGATGATGCTCCAGATGATGCTATGTATGATGATGATCAGGATGATCATGTATGATGAGCATCAGGATGATGCTTCTATGTATGATGATGATCAGGATGATCATCTGTGATCAGGATGATGCTCCAGATGATATGCATCAGGATGATTCTATGATGATGATCAGGATGATCATGTGTGATGAGCATCAGGACAATGCTCCAGAAGATATACATCAGGATGATGTACTGCATGATGATGATCAGTATGATCATGAGTATCAGGATGGTACTCCGTGGCCATGGACAGGTTGTGCAAGGGTAGCATGTAATAAGTCCTGGAGATCCGGACAGGTTGTGCTAGGCACGTAAAAGTCCTCGGATGCTCTTTAGAGATCTTGCAAGGCAAGACACTCTTTCAAGGTTTTCCTAGACCACATGTAATAAGTCCTAGAGATCCGTACAGGTTGTGCTAGGCACGTAAAAGTCCTCAAATGCTCTTTAGAGATCTTGCTGGGAAAGACACTCTTTTAAGGTTTTGTGGGGACCACATGTAATAATTCCTGGAGATCTGGACAAGTTGTGCTAGGCACGTAAAAGTCCTCGGATGCTCTTTAGAGATCTTGCTAGGAAAGACACTCTTTTAAGGTTTTGTGGAGATCACATGTAATCAGTCCTAGCGATCCGGACAGGTTGTGCTAGGCACGTAAAAGTCCTCGGATGCTCTTTAGAGATCTTGCTGGGCAAGACACTCTTTTAAGGTTTTGTGGAGGTCACATGTAAAAATCCTGAGAGATCCGATAGGTTGAGCAGTAAGCTCGTAATCAGTCCTGGGATGCTCTTTCGAGGTTTTGTTGACGCACATAATCAGCCCTGAGGATTCCACGGGATGGCGAGCTTGTAGAGATGATGAATACCTACAGGAGGCTAGGCCTACATCCAGCATGAAAAAGGGTTGGCTCTGTAGAACTTCCTATGATGAGAAGAATTAAGAGAAATCCCAGTGATCGAGATGACTAGTACAGCAGCAGTGACGATGACGCTCCGTGATCTAGTGACGATGATCCAACTCCAGAATTGAATACTTATGGCGATATGTATTGATGACCTATGTCTAGAGAATACCTTCCTAGTTAAGAGGGAGTGTTGATGTATTTGTAACTTAGGAAGATATTCTTCTATGTATTACACTTGTACCTTATTCTATTCCTGTTGGAGATGTATTATTTCTCCATTCAGAAGTGTCGTCATTTGTATTTGTAAGTGTCGCAAGTATTATTTGATGGGTTATTAGACCACCTTGGTGGGGTCGGCCCTGCATGTGTCATGTGGATGGGTTATTAGGTTTCCTTAGGAAGTCGGCCCGGTTAAGGATAAAGGCAGGTTAAGTTGTTGTATAAATAGAGAGTGTGTGTCTCTCTATTTTCTCATTCACTCACTCATCCAACTCGCATAGTTGAGAGAGAGGAGTGCACACAAGTGGAGGAGGAGTAGTTGTTGGAGTCATCTATATTTTGGGGATTGATCTTTTTGATCTTTGTATTTGGGCTTATTTTATCTCTGAGGAAGTTGCGGGGTTTTTCACCTTCTTGGTTTTCCCCGAGGAAACTCTGTGTCTCTTGTGTTTATGATGGTTATGTTGTGCATGTTATTCTCTTAGTAGGATCCTAGATAATGTTTGAATGAAATTATCGAAAAATTTAACAATAGTTTCTAAGAATCTCCCCTTTGATCCTAAATTTATTTAGAGTATATACCAAGTTCATTTCTGAACTTAGTGAATTTAATCCTTCCAAGAGATTTGGTGAAGATATATGTATTTTGATCTTCTGATGGACAATACTCTGTCTTGATGATTTCCTTGATGACAAGAGCTTGAATGTAATGATACTTAATATCAACATGTTTTGTATTCGCATGAAAATTTGGATTTTTGGCTAACTTGAGAGCTGATTGAATGTCAATGAATAATGAAGCAGCTTCCTTTTTGAATAACTTTAAGATATCGTAAAATCCTGCATAACTAGACTATTCCATTAGTTGCTTCCTAAGCTGAGATATATTATGCTTCTGCTATAGAATTTGCAATTGTGTCCTATTTTTTACAACTGCATGATACATCAGTTGATCCCATACTCATTAAATAAATTGCAGTAGATTCCCTATCATCAACATCTCTAACAAAATTTGCATCTGAGTAACCAACAAGTTAAAAAAAATGTTTATTTTAAATTCAAATCCAAAATCTTTCGTACCTTGAAGATATTGAAGTACCCTTTTAGCTGCATTCCAATGAATTTCTCTAGGTTCATGAATATACTTGGAAAGAATGTTGACTGAAAAAGATAAGTCCAATCGATTAAACTTCCAATTAACTACCGATACCTTGTATTGTTGTTCCCCCTCTTCAAACTTAGAAAGTTTTAAGTTTTTCTCCATGGGGGTGATGGCTGGCTTGCATTCCTCCATTCCAAAATTCTGTAGTAATTCAAAAACATACTCAGTTTGAGAAATAAATATGCTTATTTCTTACTGAATAAATTCAATTCCAAGATAGTAATGAAGTTAACCCAAGTTTGTCATTTCAAAACCTATTTGAAGTTCTTGCTTCACCAAAGAAATATGATCATCATTATTACATGTTATCATAAAATCATCAACATACATAATCAAAATTATTAATTTACTTTCCTAAATTTGAGCATACAAAGTGTCATATGTCTTTCTAAAGAGAAAACCAACTTTCTGTAAATAGGCATCCATTTTATTGTACCAAGCTCTAGGAGCTTGTTTTACCCCATACAATGCCTTAACCAATTTACATACATTCATTTTTTCCCCTGGAATCTCAAAACTAGGAGGTTGATCCATATATACATCCTCTTATGAATCACCATTTAAAAATGCACCCTTCATATCCATTTGGTGCACCTTCCATCCATTATGTGCAGCTAAAGCTAGCACAACCCTTATAGTATTCCACTTAGCTTGTGGAAAAAAAGTTTCTTCATAATCAATCCCTTCTTTTTTTAGCAAACCCCCTTGCCACCAATCTAGCCTTGTACTTATCAACTTCACCATTTTCCTTGTATTTAATTCTATAAACCCACTTACAACCAATGAGTTTTACATCCTTTGGACCCTTGAAAATTTTCCAAGCTTGCTTTTGTATTACTGCATCATATTCAAAATGCATTTTTTCCTCCATTCATCATGTTCAATTGCCTCTGCAAAAGTGGATGGCTCAATAAAAAAAAGTGAAAAATTCTATGAACCCAAACTCCATTGATTCGTTTTAGAACTCATTGTACATGTTTTATGTTTCTCATCAAACTTAACTTCCTGAAGTAACTTAATTTTCCACTTTGGTGTCTTGTGTGCAACTTGAGGTGGTGATGAAGTACCTTCCATAGAACTATTGTCAATGTTAACTTGAGTTGAATCTTCTAAGTCAACTTGTCCACTTTCTTCATCTTCAACCTATTTGTTTGAAGATGAATTATATTCATGTCAAACCACTAATCATCCCTTGATTTGTTTAAGTGTTGCATTCATTTTTGTTCCTTAGTTACTTTTTTCTCCAAGTCACTAAGTTGTTTCTCAATTTATTCTACACTTATACTTTTTGTTTCATAAAACACAACATCTCTGCTAACAAAAAAATTTCCATCTGATAAAAGTATGTACCCCTTTTTCTGTTCAAAATACTTGATTAGAAAGCATTCATACTTCTAGAATCTAACTTTTTTTCACTTTTCTTTTGGAACAAGTTAATAACAAACTAAACTGAAAACTATAAGATGTGTAATCATATTTTGAATCACTACAATGTCTCATAAGCAATAATTCCATCCAAAGGTGAAGAGGAGATCAATTTCTCAAATAAATTGTTGTATGTACTGCCTTAGCCCAATAACTTGAGCTTAATACTCTGAAGAAGAGCATTTCTCTTTCCATGCCCAATATTGTTTGATTCGTTTGTTCTATCACTCCATTTTGTTGTGGAGTATAGAATTTAGTCAATTGCCTCCTAATTCCTTTTTTCTTGGAAATATGCTAAGAATTCATTTGATGTAAACTTGGCACCATTATCAATTCTCAAAGTGGCAATTTTCTCCTTAGTTGCAGTTTCAACCAAATTATGAAAAGACTAAAACTTTGCAAAGGCATATGATTTCTCCTTCAAAACGTACACCCAAACCATCCTACTAAATTCATCAATGAGAAATAGAAAATACCTTCATCTTCCAAGTGAAGTATCCAAAGGTCCACAAATATCACTATGAACAAGTTGTAATCTCCTAGTTTCCCTCTAAGTACTTTTGGGAAATGATAACTTTCTATGTTTTCCATAAATGCAAGCTTGGCATCTTGCATTTTCCATCTAAAATGTGGGTAACCCCTTTATCATTCATTGTTGTTGAATTTGAACAAGGCTATCAACATTCAAGTGACCAAAACAAATGTGCCATAAACTGATGGGTGTAATACTGGTCTCAATTGAACCTACAAATTCCTTCATTCTTGGAATGATTGTACCTCTCATTCTAAGAATTTTCCATCCTCATAACCCAGCATTGTTGTTTTGTATGCATTTTTAATTGAGTTGATTTTAAGTATCCCATATTCCATTACAATTTGATGTCCTAACTGGTGAATCAAAACCAAAGACAACAATTTTTTCTTAAATGAGGGAACATACCAAACATTAGAGATCATTATTTCCCCAAATCCTGGTAAAAACCCCTTTACTAAACCTTATCCTTGTCATATGTGATTGGTGTCATCTACTAAAAAGGATAAATTCAAACGACAATCCTGATAATTCCAAAAGAAATCTTTCTTGTATGTCATATGTTAAGTGGCACATGCATCCATGATCAATGCATCTTAAAATTACTTCTGAAAAAGTAAGTTGTTTGAACTAAGTTTGTTGATTTTGATCATTGAAGTGCTGCAAAAAACATATTCATAATTCTCACTATATTATGTATTCACATATTGGGTTGATGAAGAATCTTTCTTCCTTACAATCTTGTCATAAGAAACTCTACAATCAGAGGCATAATGTCCAATCTTATTGCATCGAAAACAAGTTACATGTTTCTTGCCTCGTCCTCTTTATTGTATTGTGAATGTTGATTTTCTTCTTCTTTTGAACTATCCTTATTCCAAGTCATATAACCTATACCTATACCTATTCCTCTGTCATGGTATTGATTGTGGCCCCAATTTGAATATTGAAATGAATTGCACTGATGTTCATTCCCTTTTTTATCATTTCCTCTAGTAGGATAAACACTTTTTCCTATGGATTGTTTGCTTGTGCTAGCAACCAATACATCTTCTCCTGATTGATTTGAATTACCAAAAAATTTATCATGATTAGATAGAATCTCACTGAGTCTATCAAAATTTATATTATCCAACTTATTTTTTATTTGTAAAGTTTCCAAAAATTGCTTGTATGATTCTAGCAAACCTGCTATCAAAATTGTAACCATCAAAATGTCTTCAATTTTACCAAAACCTGCCTTATTAATCTCTTGTCTGATATTTTTAAGTCTTGAAATATATTCCTTAACATCTACTCCCCAAGCCAATTTTTGTTGAAATAAATTTAATTGAAGATCGATTTTCCTATGATGGCCACGACACATTGTCCTCCTCAGACCACAATGAGTAGGTTTCTCATCATACCACAACCAATTTGAACTGCAACGCACACCCATCTGGCCAAATCCAATGCTCTGTAAATGATACCTCGTTCTTTCTGAATGATTCATAAATCAACCCAAAGCAATGTTGAATGAATAATATGTCATGGTCATAATCATCATTGACATAAAAATGGTACTCCTTAATCGCATTGTGTGATTGAAAGGTGTTATCCCTACCATCAATGCTCGCTTGACCATCTCTGTACAAAACATTTATGAATATAGACACTTGCTCAGAGGGATAGTACTCACATTGTATCTCAGTCTGGGGAGAAAACATGTAGTTCTCCGCAAATTATACCACTGGTAAGATCTTTCCTAGATCAAATGCCTCACAAGAATGCTTGAATTTAGAAGCTTTCCACTTAGACCTATGAGACTATTTGATGTATTTATAAATTTGATTTTGAAACTTCTCCATGATCTCTAGAATAGGAATTTTGTCCTCAAGCAATTCGATCCTCTTAGATGGCATAGCTAAAGAATATGATGCATCCATGGTAACATACTCATAGCTCTTCCATGTAACTGTGATATCTGACAATCTAGAGTGCGTTGGATTGATGGGGAAATTCCTATGGAACAATACCAAATTACCACATTTATGGCATCTTCTTCCACCTACACATATTTTGTTGAAAAACACATACTTGGAATTCCTTTTTCACAATATCGTAGAAACAAAATCTCAAAACATGGGAGGAGCTAGTTCACCTTACCAGTTCCTTTTGCAAAAGTCTATAAATGTGTCATAATAGAGTTGGAATTCAACATGGTATTGACAACAACAAGTGTCATGAATTGTGTTTGGACTAATATACCATGGTTTCAGTTTTTCAAAGATGTTAATTGAGATCTCGACATGATTGGTATCTTTAAATTCCTCAAACAATGCAACTCCTATCATCACCATAACATGCTTACAATGCTCACCATAAATGCCTCTAGATAAACATTGTAGAAGGACATGCTTTCGATATGGTATAGCACGAGAATGGTTGTCCCAAAACTCTACCACCTTCTCCCTAACACCTTCAAAAATCTTGTCTCGATAGGGTTTCCTGCAAATAAGAGCCCAACAAGTAGCTTCATTGTTTTCATCTATCCAGGCCCTAAATTTAGTATATTTGTGTAAGGTTTTTCTTGAAACAAGGAGTAGTTTTGACATTGTTTCCACCATTCAACTTCTTGAGGTTTTCAGTGCCACAACGACAGTTGTAATTACCTTGTGAGAAGCTCAGATTTCAGGTTTTCTTGATTTTCCAAATGAAAATAATGCCTTCGTCACTTTTTTGTCAAGGTGCCATGTGCCTTTTTACTTTTAGCATCTTTAAAACCCAACAAGTTTGACTTGGCATGTGTTATCGGACAATCTACCGAAAGTGGACTTAAGGAATGATCTCCCTAGTTCAATGCGAATCTAGAACAAATGGGACAGAATACAAATCTACCTTCCTAGATGCAATTAGAGATTGAGATAAGTAGACATCTTACCTTTCATATCTGTAGATCTCTTTCTCCCTCGTCACTCCAAGTTCCACAGTCGTGAGATCCAAAGCTGCAAGACCTTCCAGAACATGCAAGAGACAAACAAGCAGTAATAGTACATCTACACAATAATTGATCTAAGTAAATAGTTAAGGAAGTAAACTATAAATATCAATGCATAACAAGGAATTTATGGAAAGAGTTTTGTATTACTGTATAAAAAGTGGAAATACATAAAAGAGTGAGGATTACAACCAAGCCCTAACGTTGCAATCTTCCTCCAACAAGCCAATCCAATGCCTCTAAGGAGAAATGGGTGCCTCCAATGGATGGATGATGATCTCCTAAGCTTTATTTCACCAGCATATGGATGTTATAGCCTTCCTCCTTTTGGAATGGAGAGAGCTCTTGCATTTATAGGACCAAGGGGATAGAGTAGGTTGAGGATCATGCGGAGAGGGTTAAGGGATCTTTCCTCAAGGATAGGGAACTGAAGGCCAGCTCACCTAGGAGTTAGGGATAGGGATCCACCTCATCCAACTTCTAGAATTCACTCGAAAGCTGCCTTTATCTCATTAAACTGACTCCGGCACAGGCTACATGAGGACAACATGCACCGGCGCTTCTTGCTCAAAGACAACATGTGTCAGCCTAATTAAGAATGTGGATAAAGGACATCAACTTTCTCTAACTGACTAACTTGATCGTGGGACTTCAGGGATTGAGGCACTGAGTTCATGATGGTGAGATTTTAGGTGTAACAGAATGCCCCCCAAAGCATGAAGTTGATAGAACTAGACAGGTGAAATGCTTTGATAGAAGGATGGCAAGGACTTGTCGGATGGAAGATGCTACTGCAGTACAACTGACTCTGAGAACACAGTCTTACATGATGCACAACATGGCTGCCGACCAATACATTGCAGATCCATGGTACTAAAGACCAACTGAACACAATCATGGCTACTAGACACAAGCATAGATCCATGATGATATGATAACACAGCCATGACCAATACAAAAGTGGATCCATGTAATATGACTCAAACAATCTCCATTGCAACCTGGGAAAACATGACTACCGGGGTCATCAAGCCAAACCCGCAATGATACAAATCTATCTATGTGATTACAAATGTCTTGACGTCAAACATGGTAGAAACCACTTGATTATCGGTCTTTGATGTATACCGTTAACAAGCACGAGGGAAATCACCATTAATGTCAATGATCCCCAAGGTATCATACTACATATCATCAAGCGTGAATGAATGAGTTGAAGTCGAACGCTTGACGAAATATTTCAATCAAGAGTCAATGATGTAAAATCATGTCAAAAGTGAGGTAACCTGCCATTGAGGCATGCAGGCCCAAGGTACTTGATTGGTTTCTAGACTCAGTCCTCGAATGATGTGTTGAAGTCGACAAGGATGAATCTGTCGAAGGAGGGCTATGATGAATCCCCCATCAACGACACGAAACTCGATAACAAATGTTTGGAGTAGATCGGATGGTACAGTAACATGCAAGACTGACTCAGAGTAGACCGGCATGGTGGAAGGTGTACTGACTGCAAATGAGGAATAGTGAATGTATCTTGAACATGGGTATGGCATGACTTGGCAGTATCGACATGACGAGAATGACACCAACTCCTAATGCAACTATTGGTGGAAGCATTCTTCGGATGACCCAAAGGAGTAACAAGACTCATGAAGTTAACAAGACTCGAGGACGAAGGGATTATCCAAGTACTAAATGCAAATGCAAATGAGTGCCATGTTCAAGACCGACTAAGTACTGCCACAGGTAAAGGTGTAACACAAAAAACTTTCCTTTTTCCCCATCATGACTAATGAGTTCCTCATGTGTTTTTAACGAGCTTGATGAGGGAAACCAGATGCTTGGTATAGCTCATCTCATAGATGAGTCCAGTCCCAAATGTTTTTCGAACCTAGGAAAGGAGGGGTTCATCCCATGACGGGCCCTTCAATGTTGAGTTTTAACGAGTCCATAGAAGGTAAACTCGATGTCATTTCATGTTTAGAGAGTCTGAAAAGAACTAAAGAAGACTCCAAGGGTCCTTTTTCGTAAGGTTATCCTCTTCGCCTAGAAAAGGGTAAAACAATGTGGGAGAGGACTCTTCCAGTCATGATTGGTTGGAGCATTCTTTTTTTGTAAGTAGTGCCCCCTAGTCCGAAAAAGGGGTAAACTATCACCAGGGAGATGATCATTCAGATACTTTTACAAGCGTGAACGCATCAAGTTCGCTTGGCAATCTTTCCATATTTAGAGAGCTTGAAAATAGCTTAAAGAAAAACTCTAGGGGGGTTCCTTTTTTGTAGGAGTTTAACGAGCCTGAAAAGGTGATAAACTATAACTCGGTGACTTATTCTCATCGTTTAACGAGCACGAGAAAGAACAAAGAGTCAGCTCAGTGATCCTTAATAATTTTTATTTAATGAGTGAAATAATGACACAAAGACGCTCTATGAGTGTTCATACCTGAGAAATTACGCAAAAATATCATAACCACGAAAAACTGGATCAAGGTGGCGTTAAACTTCTCCGGCAAGCTTGAAACTAGGTCAAAAACGATTAACCGAATATAAATAAGCCCAACTATAGCAAAATAACCCATTCTAGAAAAACTTAAAAAGGGAATATACTATTTTTCAATATAAATAGGGGTAAATAGTAAAAAGAATTACTATTTGTTTTTTAGCAAGTTGGAGAGGTGAAAGTTGTCCTTTAGAGCCGTTCTTCTTCTGTTGATTCCAGGAGTTGTGATCCGTCATTTCAGGTGCCTTCAGCAACGGGTAACCCTAAACCTATCCCTTTAACTTTCTAGTGGTTTAGAATTTTCTTTTCCTTGCTTTTAGGTAGGTTTTGAGCATGTTAGGTTGGGGGATTTTCATTCACGGTCCGACGCAGGTAGCCCTTTCGTGATCTGCACCGGCGCAAAACCCGTAAGGGAATTCTGCGCTGGTGGCGCACTGTCCAAATGGAAATTCTGCGTCGGCTCAAATGGCCGATTTAAACTCAAAACCTAGCCAAAACAAAAAAAAATTTAGAGGTTGGCAAAGTTATAAAGGTGTTCAAATGTCTTTCTTGACAAGTTCAGTGCGAGAACAATGGTTCTTGAGTGGCGGGAACGCGAGCATGAGCTCGAAGATATGCAAGTGGAAAATAATCCACAATGTGTTGCAGTGTTGAGGAACTGTGGGATACTCAAGTACTTTCAAGTGCCGGAGATGAGAACCCAAGTGACACTATTGACATACCTAGTCCAGTGTTGGGAGCCTATTCAGCAGCACTTCCATATAGGTGAGAACAAGCTTACCATGGATTTCGAGGAAATCTACTTTTTGACAGGGTTATCTCGGCGAGGGAAACCTGTGTCCTTGACCAGATCACGAGGTGGTGATCGCTCGGTCGAGGACATGATAGATCAGTGGTGTATTCCAGGTACTACGATGGTTGGTGGGGAAATTCCCATCAAGGATGTCAGGGACCGGGCTCTCTGGGCGGTACTCTTTACCATCGTGCGATTTGCTAGCAGTCGATCTGCTCACTTAGCGAGAAAAACACAAATGATGTATGCCTAGGAGTGCATGACTCCTACTGTGTTTAACTGGTGCGAGGGGCTTCTCACCAGCCTCCGAGATCAACTGACCAAATTCCAGCGTGGGGTGCTGACGCAGTTTGTGTATGGTTCGGTATTGGTATCCTTTATGTTGGAGTGGGTGCCTCACTTGCACCCGCAAGTGGACTTTAAGGATTGGGATGTACGTGATCCTCACATGATGAGATGGATAGAGGTGATGGCTCGCCATGGTGGTGGGGGTCCCATCATCAGCTTTGGTACAGGGTTCTTCTCGTGGCTACAGGGACAGATCCTCATGGTGGAGGATTATCCATACACTGGTACAGACTTCGGAGGAGACCCAGACTTGGTTCTTCCCGAGGGGGCGCAGTGGGGCAACATTGGTAAGAACAACTGCTTGTGTTTTTTATATTTTATGTATTTTATGATTTTTTAATTTTTTTTGTAGTAGTGCTAATGACGTTTACATGTTTCTTGCAAACGTGGATCCAGAGCGACCACTTGGAGTCTCTTGCCTTGTACAGAGAAGAGGAGCGCTAGAGATGGAGCTCGCGGTCCGTGATGCTCTTGAGGAGCAAGAGGCGATAGGGGAGAATCTCAAGAGGATGACCTCAGATATCCCAGAGCCTACTGTGCATGACCTACCCCTCTGTTGTCAGGAGTTGACTGTTGGGGTATCAGCTCGTTTCGGCACCCTACTCCAGAAGGTGGCGAGGGCCGTAGCCTGTTACCATGCTCAGCCTGGAGTTGAGTGGCATAGGGCCGTGCGACGTAGAGTTTAGGAACATGGCTTATATATGTATATACTAAAATATTACATGCTTCATATTTTTTGTAGAGATGACTCTTACTGAAAGCTAGCATGCTTCATACTTTTGTATCAGCACTACCATTTTGTATCGATTGATATATATATACAAACATTATTGGCAGTTTTATACATTTTGTGTTATAATGGTGAACTATGAGATCTTGTCTTACATGTTTGCTTATACAATGGATGATTTACATGTTATGTATGCTTTTATATTTTTATGAATATGTTATGTGTGTGCAATGTACCAATCTAAAATAAAGTTGGCCATCGAGTCAGCAACTGTATTCATGTCTCGTGGAATGTGCAGGTATTGAATAGATTCAAAAGACCTCTCCAGAAGAAGACTCGTTGGAAGACATGGAGTAAAGTAGAGTCGCGGATAGCATAAAACCAGTTCAAATGAGAAACCACTAGTTGAGAATCCAAGTGGATAACAACGTGGTTCATACCCAGGGAAAGATCGTCAGTTACTATTCCAATCACTGTCTGATACTCTGTAGCGTTGTTGGTTGTGAATCCTAGGCAAATTACTCCTGAGCTAATAAGCTCGTCGGTTGGGGAATAAAGTACCCAGGATGTCGAAGCAAGGTTACGGGTATGCCGGCTGTCGCCGTTCGCGAATCCATAGCAAGTTGCCATCTCCAGATGTAGACAGAACATGGTATAAGCAACGAAACAAGACCTAGACACACTAAAAAAAAAGCATCACACCACACAAAACACACACACCATGAACAGTATATACAAGATATCTATGCGTGAAAGTTTCAGGCATAGTACCTCTTCAGGTAGATCCCGTTCCGGGGCTCACCCAAAGATATCCCATCATAGTCCTCTAGTTCGTAGGCTCCCTTCTCCAGAACATGTTTCACTATGTACGATCAGTGCCACATGGACTCAAACTTACCTGCCCCCATCTTATCGTGCCTTTGGTCGTATGTGAGGACCAAATCACCCTCGTTATAGACGCGGGATTTGACCGACCGGACGTATTGTGCCTTAATGCGCTTCTTGTGTGCCTCATTGGAAAGAGCAGCATCGCAGCAGGTCTCATCAAGTTTTGCTAGGTAAAGGAATCACTCGTCCTCGGTAGTGGTGTTCGGAAGAATTTCGACTGTGAGTTTGAGTGATGGAATATCGCACTCTATTGGTAGGACTGCCTCCAATCCATAAACTAACTGAAACGGTGTAAATCTGGTGGCAATCTTAACGGAGGTCCGGTATGCCCATAGTGCAGAAAAGAGCATATTGTTCCAGTTAGACTTGTGCGTACCCACGATGCGTTGAATCATGGTTTTCAAGACCTTGTTGATGGCCTCTACTTGTCCATTGGAATGTGGGTAGTAAGGGGTTGAGTTTTCATGACGAAAACCCAATATGGCGCTCAATTCATCAACCATGTGGTTCTAAAAGTGAGATCCATGGTCAGTGACTATGCCTTGTGGAACTCCGAACCATGAGATAACATGATTAAACATGAAGAGTGCGGCGGTTTTGTCATCGTCAGTGTACATAGGCATAGCCTCGGCCCATTTTGTAAAGTAATCCATGGCTACTATGACGTAACCATGCCCCTCGGATGAGGTAGGCTTACAGTGCATGAAGTCAATGCCCCATTTTGCAAAGGGGCCAACGGCAATAACCGGGTGTAACGAGGTTGGATGGGTGCACTTTTTCGTTTGAAAATGCTGGCATGGGGGACATTTTTTAACGGCCTCGATACAATCTTTAAATATGGATGGCCAGTAATATCCCACGCGTAGGATCTTCTGGGCTGTAGCCATCCCAGAGAGATGACCACCACAAGCCCCAGAGTGACAGTCATTCAAGACGTGTTCAGCCTCCTCATGTGTATCGCTAATGATACAGGGTATCGCTAACGATCAAGTAATACTTGGCGTGGTGACGGATATGATGACGATCGTCACGAAACAGTTGGGGGTTGAAACGTTGGGTTTGAAGATATAAATTTATATCTCCATACCATGGATCAGACGTGCCGATACAGGGTATCGCTAACGATCAAGTAATACTTGGCGTGGTGACGGATACGATGACGATCGTCTCGAGACAGTTGGGGGTTGAAACGTTAGGTTTGAAGATATAAAGTTGTATCTCTATATCACAGGTCAAACGTGTCGATAAGGAACAATGATTCGTCTGAAGAGAATCATTGGGCTCAGATCCTAAATCGACATGGAGAAGATCGCAAATCAGCTCGGTAATCACCAAATACTTCTTAGACTTGGATTTCTTGAAGAGGAGTTCGAACTCCTAAAGTATCATGATCCAGCGTGAATACTTGCCCCCAAGTAATTGGCGTGTCAAAACGTGGTACATGGGGTTCGAGTCGGCGATGATGGTGGTGGTACGGAGCAGTATGTAATGACGGAACTTTTGGACAGAAATGACTGACGCGAGAACGAGTTTCTAGACATGTGAGTAACGATTTTCAGATTCAATAAGACCCTTACTGAGGTAATATATCACATGCTCCTGGGCATTGTTGTCCTCCTGCACCAAGACCATGGAGATCGTGGTGGCAGAGGCAGCAAGAAAAAGAATGTAATCTTTGTAGTAATTGGGTGGTTGGAGCACAGGGGCATGCGTGATGGCATGTTTCAGACTATTGAAGGATTGTTGCGCTTGATCATCCCAAATGAATGGGACGTCCTTCTTGAGTAGTCTCATATAACCCTGTGTCTTTTGAGCAAAATTACAAACAAAACATCGTAGGTAAGTTGCCTTCCTTTGCAAACTTTATAGTTCCGTAACATCAGTAGGAGGTGAGAGAGCAACAATGGCTTCCACCTTCAAGGGATCAATACGGATCCCGTATTGCGAGACGATGAAACCTAGGAGGCGTCCAAACTCGACGTGAGGGTTCAAGTGGATGTTATACCGCCTGCATCTGAGGAATACGACCATCAGATGATCAATGTGGAACTCACACTGCCGTGAATAGGCAGGTAGGTCATCAAGGTAAGGTTCCAGGAAGTCCTTCATGTCATGAAAAGCGTACGACATGGCCCGCTAGAATGTAGCACCAGCATTTTTGAGACCAAAAGGGAGCTTGCGATAAGCAAACGTGCCCCAAGGACAGATGAAAGTTTTCTTATGTTGGTCGGCTAGGTGGATCTCAATCTGGTTGTAACCGGAGAAGCCATGCATGAATGAAAAGATGACACTTCCAGCACAATTGTCTATGATCTGATCGATAAAGGGAGTGGGGTAGTTGTCCTTAGGACAAGCCTTGTTCAAATCCTGAAAATCGACACACAATCGAATGGTACCCTGCGTTTTAGCTACAGGGATGACATTTGAGACCCATTATGTTAATGGAACAAGGTAGATAAATCCAACCTTCAAGAGCTTCTCAATTTTTGCCTTGATTGCTGCAGTTTTTCAAGGGTGTACTGGTCGTAACTTTTGGCGGACTGGTTTAGCATCGGGATAGGTTTTGATTTCATGTGAAACAATAGCAAGGTCTATCCCATGCATTTCCTCGTAGGTCCAAGCAAACACGTCTTAGAATTGCTTGAATAAGGCCGTAAAAGTAGTAATCTCTTCAAGGGAACATTTCTGGCCTAAATGAATATGTTCCACTACACCATGGGTAACCAAGATGTCAATTGGGGTGGTGGATTTGATGTTGGCCAAGTTTCCCTCAGTGTCTGTATGACACGTGAGTATCGGGGACTAAGGGTAAGGGTAGGCACCTAGTGTAAAAATGGTGGTGATGTTGTTCTCTACAGAATCCAATGGGGGGAGGAAAGACGATCGATGGTGGAGGTCTTCCCATGGAGGGTCATCCACACTCATAATCTCCATGATGGACTTGTCAGACAGAAAAGTATGGAGCAGAGGATCGGGTAAAGATGACATCCGCTATAGAGAATAAGATGTAGAGGCCACAGAAAAGTGGTACTTAGGTGCTGACTGGACAGCCTCGTAAGTGAGTTTAGCGGGTGAAAGAGGCATAGTATCTCCAATCAAGTGCATAGTGGCTTCATCAGGTACAAGCCATTGATCGTTAGAGTTGGGCAAAGATGAAATCCCAGAGGAGATCATGTTCACCATGGCAACATGATTAGGGGGATCCGTGGTTGGAAAGACGCCCATAAGAGATGAGTCTTTTATGAGGCCGACCCCCACGCTCTCATATAGCTGCGAAGATTGTCCAAGCAATGGGACATTATCGCCGAGATGAGTAGCGGTGTCTGGTGTGCAGAATTCCAGTTGGTCGACAGTGACAATTCGACCTTGGTGGGGCAATTGCACTATGCGGAAGACAAAAAACATGACTGCAGTCATGGCGTAAAACCAATTATGACCAAGTAAGAAATTATAATCCAAAGGGGCTGCAACTACTTCCACTTTAATGGTTGCGGTCTTACCCCCCAACTTGACTGCTAAGGCTTGTAATAGCCCATGGGGTTGAAAGCCACAACCGTCGAATTCTTTCAAGGTAGCGGGAGAGTGGTTTAACTCGGGAGAACCAATGGCTCTCCAACACGATATCGACATGACCGAGGTAGAGGCACCTTCGTCTAATACAGTACGATGGATTGTCTTCCCAACAATATCCGTGGCAACTTGAAATGCCAACTGGTGGGAAAGCCTCGGTTTAAAGTACTCAAGACGGAACATGATTGTATTAGAGGAATCTGGATCAATCGCGCCAATGGCAGCGAGAAGAGTCTTGCGCTGGTTGGGATAGTTCTGCAAGACCTCTAGCATCGACATAGCACAAGGAGCTTGTGCCAAGTCCTTTATAATGTTGTAGTTTTGAGTTGCTCGAGCATTGGGATTGAAAACTGCTTTTCGAATCGTTCTCTTCGGCAGACGCAACACTGACTCTAAAGAAGGCTTCTCAATGGTGAGAAAAGCGTGTGGCATGGTAATGTCGAGAATAGAAGTGGAAGCTTTTTCAATATTACTTCCAACGGGTTCCTTCAGGGGGACTGATTCATATGAACATGATCGTGTGTTCAAATTAACTGTCTCACTACGCATCATGAGAACATGCACTATGGAGGATGCCTCTCCATGTGAAGGAGAGGTTTGAGCGATCAGCTGTTGGTTCTGAGTAGGGAAGGGATCATTGAGAACTGCAGGAGTAGGGTTTCCTTTGAGAAACTTTTGTACTTCGTCTCAGTGAGGACATTCCTTTGAGAAATGGTCACCACCACACAGTTAACAAGGATACTTCAACTTCCTCTTCTATTTGGTGTCTTCAGGGGTGCTCTTGGGCTCCTGCTAGTTAGAAGATTTCTTAGGTTTACCTTTGTTTTTTCCTTACCACCGGATTTCTGAGATGAAGCTGATTGAACAGAATTCACCTCTTCGGTGGAGGCAGGAGTGGATGATTTGGTAGTGATATTTCCATCCTGTTGTGGGGACGGGGAAGAACCCTGGGGGTTCGACGATCCACTAGTTTGAGTAGAAGGCTGGGAGGTAAGGGAACCAATGATACCATCGTCCTAAGGTCCCTTGGGTGGTTTTGCAGGGTCATAAGTAGGGCGGGGTGCATCAGGAACAATTTCATACAATGTGTCGGATTGAGCATAGACCAGGTCTAAGTAATGGGCACGGGAAATAGCCTATTCCTCGGTAACGGCCCCTCCCATGGCACGTCTCGAGCTACAACAGGTAAGAGATACTTTGTGAACTAGTCAGCTAAGAGTTGATCTGGAATATGAACCTTAATAAGACGTCGTCTCCTTCGCCACTCATGGATATGATCTGAGATATGAGTGGCGATGTTTTAACGGAGTGAGGTCAGTAAGTCCGTGCCAGTCTCATAGCGAATGGGAAACTGTAAATGGGTCAAAATGACATAGCAAGAGAGCAGAAATCTGGAAAAGAGTCGGGTGGTAATTCAATATACCACTTGGTAGCTGGGCCGGTGAGAGTCCGTTGGAAAAGCATAAGATAGATCAAGTCGTCCATCAAGGAATTGGATGAACACCATAAATGGTATGTCATCACATGATTTTTTGGATCCTCACCAGGTTTTCCAATGAGGGATAATTTTAAGATCACCCCCGAAATTTATATGTATAATAAATGGGCGAATCTCCCTAATATATAGGAAAATTCGAAGGCTATTTTATCAATAATATAATATGTATATATAATTTTTTGGCTAATATTTCATTCTCTTATAGAATCTTGTAAAATCTTGGCGAATATTTCACTAAATTATAAGATATTGTAAAATCTTGGCGAATATTTCATTGAATTATAAAATATTGTAAAAACTTGGTGAAACTTTTATCAAATTATAAAACCTTGTAACGTCTTGGTGAATCTTTTTCTAGGAAGACTCAACTTTTGATTCCGCAGATTACTAGTACAATAAAAGAGCATATACGAGAGCTCGACTCTCTCGACTCCTAGACCCTCAAATGAACAAATGCATGAATGAGGAGAGGAGGGATTTATTTATACATTTCACAAGCAATATTGGGTCACTCACAATTGGAGGTGTTGGTGAAACACATCTACACTAACTAGATTCAGGGAAAGTGGGGAATCCACATTTTATCTCATCCTTTAATGATCCAACGGACATGTGGGGACCCAAATCTTGACATATCGACAAACTAATAGAATTGAACACTTTTCACTGTGGAGTGATTATGGCACCCACGAAGCATTATTACAATGTGAAGTATTATCAAGATCCACAACATTATTATAGTGTATGAATTCCCAATTAGCTTATTTTCCAAATCTCTCATTTTTAAGCTACCCTTTAAGGAAAAAATAACTTGGTTTTATGTTTATACATACAAATGCCACTTTTTCCTTTCTTTTGTTGACAATCAAAATATGAATTATGTCATTTGATTTAGAATTTTTAGAGTTAGTTAGAAACTTGCAGTGGTTATTGGAATAACAACATACACTAACAAGAATAGAAAGCACATTAATGCATCATCGCGCATATCATTAGAAATACTATGTTAAAGAGTACTTTTTCTCAGATAAACTGAGGTTTTTGTATCCATGCCCTTGAAATTTTTGAAAGCATGCAAAATATGGTAAAATTGTTTTAGCACCCTCATTGAATGGAAAAGACTAGATATCAAATAACATAATGTCTACATCTTAGGTCAAACATGCCATGTACATATTATATACAATCATGATGGAAATGAAGTATCGTGTTCCAACTAAATTATATATTTATCATACATAACTAGATCCATTTTTGGACGATGATAGCAATTACACATCAAAACAAATCACCGAAAAACATTTTACTTATGAATGACCCTTACAAATTTAGGTCACAAATAAAATTGGCGAACTTAGCAATACGAATAAAAAAATATACCAGTCACTAACTTCTCAATACAAATAAAATAATCTACCATAATGCTTTGGACAACTCTACAAGAAGGAAACCAAAATAATGACCATTCCATTGTAGTCTCGCCATTATAATAAACATGCATTCATTTATATTACAAACATCCCAAACATCAACAATAATAGGCATAAAATATGAACATATACACTCTCATTAACACCTTATATCCAATAATAATTGTAGAGCAAGATCCTAAAAAAAACACATTTTAAACAACTGGGTCAAATTCAGTTTGAATATATAAAAACCATGTGGTGTCTCTCCATCAAGAGTAGCATCCACTAACAACATATAAATGTCAGTCGATAGTTTAAACATGACAAGGCATAAAATAAATCATATATTTTGAGCTCTATAACACTTTCACGGAACCAATACTCCTAAGATAGAATAAAACCCTGATAACACCAAATGAGCCCTAAGAATCAAGAGTGCCCAAGAATTCAACAAGCCTAAAAAAAATCCATGATAAAAGGTAAATTTACAATATAATGATCTATTGTAACTGTGGATAAAAAGCATACCACGTTAATTATTGGATAAAAAGCATGATGTGAGTTTGTATTCTCTGATAAATTGCATGTGCGGCATGCCCCTTCAAGACATGATATTTTTCCAGTGGAGACGTTATGTGAAGATTAAAATGTCGAGAAAACTAAGAATGAAAAGTGGAATCGCATCAACCAGAACCTTCACCCTGCAAGCGCAATCTGATGTGGGTGAACCATGAATCACTGTAGCCTTTATACAGAACAAAATAGCCCCTGATTTTCCCTCCAATACTAGAAATCGAGGGCTCAAAGAAGGTATCACATGAAATTTACTAAAAATACAGGCGAATGCAACCATATGCCTGAATTACAAGGAAAATGGAGGGCGAAATAACCCTTAGGAGTCTCCATTACTAAAAATTGTGGGCGAAGGAATGATTTCACTAGAATTTATTTAGAAATTGGGGGCGAAAGATTGATTAGAGGGAGAATTTGCTAGGGCGGAAATAGTTTTTTTCATTTTCCTCATTAACATATCGAAGGCTATTAATTTTGGATTTATTTTTTTTCTAATAAATATTGGGAAAATATATTTTAGTTGAAAAAACCATTTCCATATAAGAAAATAGCCCTCTAAATTTTTGTAACCCCCTTAATATAGCCCATGGGCTATATATAACCCTTAAAATTATCCATATTTTCCATCAAATTTGGGAATATCGGATGGTAGTTTCACCGGAATGGGTGGCCAATTATGTCCGTGGACGATGGAGTCATTAGTCAGACGAGACAGGTCGGGTAGGTCCAAAGTGGCCAAGAAAGGCAACTATTGATTCGACTGCGGGTACTAATAGTATTGATATGGCATGTATGGACTAGTGGGACCTTGCATCGACTGGTGGCTGGGTGTTCCTGGAGGGAACTGGTCGTAAGAGGGTATGTCGCCTGGACCGTAAGTAGGTCCGCCACCATAATAAGGTGGTCCATTGCCATAGGGTGGGAGTCCTCTGCCATCGCTGGGAGGGGTGGAGGTCCACCGCCACCGCCGTGAGGTGGTGGAGGTCCGCTGGGAGGGGGCAGAGGTCCGCCGCCACTGCTGAAATAAGGTGGTCCTCTACCACCTCCTCCAGGAGGGGGTGGTGCACCAGCTCCTCCGCCGGAGGGATGGGGACCTCCGCCATCAGAAGGGGGTGGTGCACCAGCTCCTCCGTCGGAGGGATGGGGACCTCCGCCACCAGAAGGGTATGGTCCTCCTCCGCCACCTCCACCAAAATAGGGTGGTCCTCCACCATAAGGTGGGGGTCCTCCACCACAGGGAGGAGGTGGCCCTCCACCTCCGCTAGGAGGGGTAGGGCCTCCGCCTCCACGACCAAATGGGGGTGGGCCATTGTTGCCAAAATGAGGTGGGCCTCCACCAGAAGGTGGAGGTCCGCCTCCTCCAGAATTAAATGGGGGCTGGTGGTACCTGAGGGACGGTTGGTGGGGGTCCATTTTGTAAAAGGTTTTGGTTCCCCCATAGAGTGTATGGATTTTCGGGATACAGTATCCCGTAGAGTGCATTTTCGAGATTGAATTGTCCCAACACAGGGTTAAGATAACCTGTATACGCTTGAATTTATGGTGGTTGGTTTGAATGGGATGGTGCCCCAACATGAGATAATCCCATGGTGGATGCTCCAGCGGGTGGGGAAGTTCCAATGGAAGGACCGATGGGAACTCCCCCTCCTATATTATGGTTAGGAGACGGGGGTTTCCCCCCAGCAGCAACATGCTGACCACTAATCAATGGTTGACCCAATGTAGGTTGTTTATTATCTGCTACGGGATTAACATTACTCGTAAGGAAAGTAGGGGGTAAAGAGTATCCTCCCCGCGAGTTTTGGGGTGGGGGAGGAGTGGGTAACGTTCTTGTAGTAGTGAGAGGGGTGTTGGACTGTTGTCCTTCAATAGGTTGAGTCGTTTGGGATATATAACTGGTCTCCTATACAAGGGGTGTACTTGCAGGAAGTGAGGGTTGACCAGGTTCATAAGTGGTCATGTTGTGGATAGATGGTTCCAGTGAGTCATAAGATAAAGTGTGAATCAGGATCTGTCGATATGAGGGTAACGTCGGGTCTTCAACCCTTCATAAAAGGCTTTGTCTTTGAAATTCCTCACCCATGGCACGTAATCGATTGAAGCAATCACAAAAGGGTCAAAAAATCTCGTCAAGATTGGGCCAACTGGGTGGGGATGTAGTGGCAAAATGAGCCACTTGTTGACCTAGAGATTTTTCCCAAAAGGGTGAAGTTGGACCAAACGCAGCTGAGACAAGGTCGTCCTGGGATGGATTTAACCATTCCACAGATCCATGCTCTCACGGTAAAACAGTAGGGAGAGGTACATCTTGTGAAGTGGAAGTTTCCGCCTCTTCACCCCTTAGGGGTTGGAGGTGGGTGAATCTCGATGGAACATGTGTGCCCCAACATTCAAAGTAGGGTTTTCTACTTCAAGTGACACAACCGTGACGTGTGGGTCCATTCTTACCCTCGAAATTACCTCCTGATTAAGAGGATATTCGAGTGGTAAGTTTAGAATTCTGCAGAACCTTCTCCAAGAAAAGTCAGCCAAAGTGACTGAACCAGAGTTTCTCCTAAAAGTATTCTAAACAAAAGAAAAGCAGTCCAGAAAAATCTACACAAACTAAGGCCGCAAGCAAACTTATGTGATAGGTGTGGATTCAAAAGTCTGGAACCTCACAGGATTGTCAAGGATTTGCAACTCACTATATACGGTAGGGTCCAACATTAAAATGCGACAAGGAGGATTGGGACCGTACCCTTTCTTGAATACCCGACTACCTGGACGGCACGTGCGTAGTAATCTCCCCGAGTTTTGTTCTCGGTGTATTGCTCTGCGAAGACGGCCAAATGGTTTGCTCAGTTGGTTTCAGGAATCCTAATGGTGTCTCCCAATATACTCAAGGTACGTGGAAGCTCAAATCCATAGTGGTGTTGTCTAATGCACAACCGTATGGCACGAGACCTTCCGATATACTACCGAGTATGTGAAATACCTTTCGATATATGCCAAGTACGTGAAGTGCCTTTCTATATACCCTAAGGTACGTCAAAGATCCTTTGATATACTGGTTGGTACATGAAAGAGCTTCGATATACCAGTTGGTACGTGGAAGACTACAATACCCCCGAAATACAGTGCAGGCAAGTAACGACAACTGCCACATTTTACGACACCGGAACACATCTCTAACTTAACACACAAGTTACTAAATATTTTACCCTAGTTCTACCATTAATTTTATCTGGACGGTTAGGTGAATGCATGAGGTGAGTACATAAACGTAAGCATAATGCAAGCCCTAACTACATGAAGAAATGCACTTTTTCTTTTGATGAAATCTATGTATGGAAGGGAGAAATCTTTTTCAAGTGGTCTTTTCCAAAACAACAAGACTTCAACAAATCTCAATTCTACCAAAAATGATTATGAAAGTACTCTTTTCCTTTTTTCAAGCAAAACATGAAAACCAACAACACAACAAATTCAAATCAAAGCATTTTATTTTTATCTTTTTGAATCAAAAAATGAAACTAAGTGCTGAAAAGGGAGAATTTCTACTTGGAGCACACTAACTCTTCAAATTTCACTATGATAGCCTGAAAGCAAAAAAACCAACAATGCATATAATGTTTCAAGCATGGAATCACTTTTGCAAAAACTTTATTTTACTTGGATTTTTCAAGAAAATGAATGGCTCATAATTCATGAAAAACACAAATAATTGACTTTTCTTTCAAACTTTCCAAAATATTTGCGAATGATAAACTCCAATGCATGAAACAACTTTTACAACAGTTCTCAAATTAACTTGACAAAAGGTAAAAATGAAGCACTTTTTGATTTTCCAATGAATGCACCAAGACAATGCTTGACAATAATAATTTCAAATATAAATGGATGAAAAGAAGAGATTACTTGCAGTAATCCAATCACTCAGAAACTCTCAAGAAAATGACAAGCACTCATACAAACTGAAAACACACAAGACACTCAAAAGACAATCGGATGCAAGGAAAACTAAAAGATGTGCACAAAAAGAGGTCTAGAATCAAATCCAATGCAATGACTAGATCAAGTGAGGAAAGGAGGGAATGCAAGGTCAAGTGGATGAAGGTGGGGGAGACTAAAGTGTCCAACACTACCAAGTCTCAAGCTTGTCCAAAATGGGACCCAAAACCAATGCAAAAACATAAGATCCCTGACTGGAAAGTACAGTACAGAGAGGTCTGAAAATCAAACCAAACTCAAAAACGGAGAGAGGATGACCCAAGCCCTAGGATTGAGTGCTCGGCGCAGGCTGTGGTCAGGCACAAAGCACCCAACGCAGTTTATCTGCAGATGATCCATGCCGGTGGCGCAGAATTCAGATTTGGTTTTAGCGCCGAAGGCGCAGGTTTCGAAGAGGTAAAAAGCACCCATGAGAGGACGGTGCTCTGGATATACTACCTAGGTGTGCCGGGCGAAATCCCAATGAAAAAAAAAATATATCTCCAAAGATGAGCAATGAAAAGGTTTGATAATTACATACAAACTCAGGGAAAGCTAACAGGCTCTTCAACAAGAAGATCTAATAGTGAAAAAGGCTTAGGAGGAAAATGAAATGGCTCACAAAGAAATCAAAGAAGATGATATTCAAATGAAAACTTAAAACAACGTACGTATCTCCCCAGTATGGTCGCCAAATTTGTTACCGGACAATCTACCGAAAATAGACTTAAGGCATGATCTCCCTAGTTCAATGCGAATCTAGAACAAATGGGACAGAATACAAATCTACCTTCCTAGATGCAATTAGATATTGAGAGATGTAGACGTCTTACCTTTCAAATCTGTAGATCTCTTTCTCCCTCGTCGCTCCAAGTTCCACAGTCGTCAGATCCAAAGCTGCAAGACCTGCCAGAACATGCAAGAGACAAACAAGCAGTAATAGTACATCTACACAATAATTGATATAAGTAAACAGTTAAGTAAGTAAACTATAAATATCAATGCATAACAAGACATTTATGGAAATATTTTTGTATTACTGTATAAAAAGTGGAAGTACATAAAAGAGTGAGGATTACAACCAAGCCCTAACGTTGCAATCTTCCTCCAACAAGCCAACCCAATGCCTCTAAGGAGAAATTGGTGCCTCCAATGGATGGATGATGATATCCTAAGCTTTATTTCACTAGCATATGGATGCTATAGCCTTCCTCCTTTTGGAATGGAGAGAGCTCTTGTATTTATAAGACCAAGTGGATAGAGTAGGTTGAGGATCATGGGGAGAGGGTTAAGGGATCTTTCCTCAAGTCTAGGGAACCAAATTCCAGCTCACCTAGGAGTTAGGGATAGGGATCCACCTCATCCAACTTCTAGAATTCACTCGAAATCCACCTTTATCTCATTAAACTGACTCTGGCGTAGGCTGCCTAAGGACAACTTGCGTCGACGCTTCTTTCTCAAAGACAACATGCGCCGGCCTAATTAGCAATGTGGATAAAGGACATCAACTTGCTCTAACTGACTAACTTGATCATGGGACTTCAGGGATTGAGGCACTGAGTTCATGATGGTGATATTTTAGGTGTAACAGCATGTTTTAGTCTTTTATGTTTTATCAATCCATGTAGGATTTGAACTTGCGTGATCACTGAGTGTTGTTCAAAATACGACTTGATAATGTTACTAACATGCTCTCTAACTATCAAAATAGGGCTTGGTTACCTGAACTCTTCTCTTACAAACCTGCTAGAACTCCCAATTACTCTTGAAACCATGTGAGAGGGAACAGGGTCCTGTGATGGTTGATCAGGATCTATCCTTGCATAGTCCAATTGAAATTTTAAAGTTCCAACTCTGACCAAATAAGGGAATTTTGTTCGAATGAAGAAAAAAATACAATCAAAGAAAGAATCATTCAAAGACTATGGTCTCACCCATGAGTATTTCAAATGCATTCAAACATCACAAGCAAATGTATGAAAATTTAGGGCATTTAAATATGGTTGAAGGGGTTCTTACTCAATCCCTTTTCCATCACTTATGCAATAAGAAAAATTAAATTCACAACTACATGGTTTCCATCAACATATTTCATGTTACCTGATCAATTGGGGTTTTATGGAGGCTTATATATATCCCTTCTCACAACTCAAAAATTACAATATATGATAGCAAAAGATGAGTTGAGAATTTTTCTCCTTTCCAACTCTTTTGCATAGAATGGAGTTATGCTTCTGCATCATAGCTGACCCAATTCATGGATCATTAGCTATATCAATTCCACAATGGATCATTAGCTATGATTTTTTTATTTTCTTAGCATTATGTAGCTTCCTTTATCATTGTAGCATCTTCCACTATTGTATTCAGCTATCCTCAAGCCCAATTTGACTATGCAACAATATTTTCCTAAATTTGGGTTTCATGTGCACGCATATTACTGACACAGTCTTGTTGCTCCACTTACCTTCAACAATTCTATCCAAGCCCAAATTGATCGTTCCTAATTCCAATTCATAGTGATAATACCAGATTTCTCTTATTGTTTCCTTCCCTTAGTCAGTCTTTCCCTTAGTCAGTCTTTCCCTAAAAGTAACTTTACCTGGACTTCCTAGAACTCATAGTGCCACAATGAAGTCCATTCCAACTTTACTTGAGGTCATGTTTCAAATTGTATTCTCTTTGGAAATCCATGCCATTTGAAGTCAAATACACTTTTCACGTGTGTGATCTCTTCATAGTTCTATTCTAGTGATCACTATAATATCTTATGTCCTTTGATTTGTTGTCCATATGTATATATATTTATATTTCAAAATGTTGTCATGTAATGTATTCATTATTCACAACACAAAAAGTAAATATGTCCCTATGACCTAGTATCCCTCCACTCAAATTGTAACTGGGTCTTCCAAAGGACCTTGTGCTTACAGTTGTGAACCCACCAGAAACGGCTCGCGAAGCTATAACAAATTAGCAGTTATAACGATGGGCACTCAGAGCAGTACCAATGGCCAACAAAGTCCAATCTAGGTACCGTCTGCATCCCATGACTGTAACCTATGGGGTAGATATATTATTTTTTTGCCACTAAGAAACTCCATCAAGTGGGGGAAAAGAATTTATCCCTCAAACGGTATCATTTCATCTCTTTTAAACAGGTGGTGGGTAGCCCCTCTTAGAGAATAGAAACATGTTACCTAAGGTTTAACCTCCTCTCACACAGTGCCTCTTTATCTATGAATTATTTTCCACTTTATGATCATTGAAGGGTTTTTAAAGGTTCCTTATAGACAACAACCATGTTTCAGATGAGAAATGATTGATGGGCATTAATTGGATTCCTATACCAACAATCCTACCTTATACTAACAAATCATTTTGTTCCCTTCTATGGAGAAATTATGTGGGTTAGATTAAGTTGTTGTGGTTGATTTTTTAAGGGATTTCTTCGCTTAGTGGAGTGAGAATGGGAGATCATTACTAAAAAATAATCCATTTAATTTAAATTATTTATATGCTATGTATACATGTTAAATAATAACTAAATATGATACAAACATTTTGTAATGTACCCAACTCGAATGAGGATAAACTAGCTCAAATTTGAGCACAATTTGTCTAAGAGTTTCAGATTTTTTCTAACTTCTCCTAATCAGCTCGAACCCTTTTCTAACAGCTCCAACTTGACCCTAACACCCCCAAATCAGTCCAAACAACTCACTTATAGACATCAAGGAGCTTTTATGAATTTTTTACACACAATACATGAAGTTTGCACAACCATAACAATAGATCTACACATAGATCAACCAATAACTTGAATATTGAGTAGAATATGAGGAAAAACACTGTGAATATTTATCATTAAATGGATGATTACATTGACAGCATTGATGGCTGCTACATCAGCTGCAAATACATAAAAGGAACCTGCTACAAGAGATGAGGAATGGTTGCAAATGAATAGCAGAGAATAGAGGGAAAATGGTAGCTCCAAATGTGAGATCTACTCCAACTAGTGTGCCCTCCACAAGAAAAATATCGACCCCAACTTACATATCCGACCTCTCAGATGCACCCTCTATCAGATATGAAATTTATACAGTCAATAAAATAGCCCTCAAGAGATTTGGACAACCATTGGTGCGCCCTCCTCAACCAAGAACTACCACAACACAAGCTGCAATTCCGAAAACACCAACAATTTTCACTACTACATACTGAGACTCAAACACACCAACATGAACTCGAACCATAAAATAAACATGGACCTCATCTCCTTCAATTGAATATATGTATAGAAACTAAGGTGATCCCCCCTCTCATACCAGCTAGGGTGGGATCTTTCACCACCGAAAGTAGTTACAATTGTAAGAGGCACATCTCCCAAGCATGAAAAGCACAATGGATCTCCAATTCAAAACTCAAAATGACCAAAAATCCTTCTCACAAGGTGCCCACATCCTTTTTATAAACTTCATTGGACCTTTTCCCCTCATTTAGAATTCTCTCTCAAAAATAATAATAAAATTCAAATTATTGGAGAGAATAATTAATCATGACACATCTACTCCCTTTCTAATGTTATTTTTGACCAATTTGAACCTTATCCTTCCTTGACAATTCGAATTAGAGATGCTTCCTTTGATTTGGAGGGGGGTGGGGGGTGGGAGGGGTACAACTACCTTGTGATCCCCTCTTCCCTCATGCTCCCTCCTTAGCTAAATCAGGGCATGGCTTGTCATAGCTTGTCATAGATGCTGTCATAGTTTTTATTATATTGTCATAGATTCCTTGGGGGTTACACTTCACAAAGGATCTCTCCTTGGCTATTTTTATCCTGATGCTTCTTCATGAGATTCCTTGGGAGTTTATCTTCCCCTAGTGTGTCCTTCCTTGACTATTTTTAGCCCGGGGAGTTACAACTCATAAGATGCCTTTATGATTGGATTCCTTCCACCTTGGATGGGAGTTACACCTCATACGGGGCCCATTCATCCTCTTGTGCGCCCTACTTGGATGATTAGACCATTTCCACCTCATTCATGAATTTTGTCCATTATTATTACAAAATTATGACCCACATCACCCCTTCTTGATTTAAATTTTAATTTGCATAGTGACCATAGGCCCAAATAATTCCCTGGTTGAATTAATTTCCACTCAAATCTATGGGAATCAAAAGGGTTAGTGGAATGTCCACGGATGAATTATGGAGGAGACATTACACTTTTTTAAAACATTTCAAAAGAGTGACTAAGCATATTTCTTCTCATGTGATAGAAAACATGGTATCTACGAAGTTTGAATTTAAAAAAAAAAACAATAGATTTCATATCCAAGAATCACTCATGGCTCCATTATATCAAGCATTATAAAGCCATACAACCTCACTTGTTTATTACTATCATAACATAATTCAAGGTTAATTGATTTATTTAATATATGTGCACTTTCAATTTAAGATTGTGCAATAACATAATGGGACTTTTAATCTAATGATTTATGAACATATGACAATACAAATCCCTACTTTCTACATTTTAAAATACTAAAACTTAGTAACCTACATTAGATTCTTCTTGAGTATGTTAACTATGCTTTGAATTTTAATGTAAATTATATATTTTAAGTAAATTAAATTCATTATATTAATTATGTTTGATTTTAATGCAAATTATATCTTTTACACTTTAACATTTATTTAAAGTGCTGTAAGATATTTACTAGTACCCACATGTATCCTCCTCCTTCTTGAAATTATGTTTTAGTAAATTTGATTATCTTATTGCGCCGAGAGGTGCTCTACAACCCAGTATGGGGGAGAGATGGTGATGTGATGTGATGTGATGTGGTGTGATGTGATGTGATGTAATGTGACATATTTTTGCACCGAGAGTAGCGAGGTGCTTACAACCTAGTATGGGGGAGATGTTGTGATGTGATCTGATGTAACGTGACATATTTTAATTAAAAATAAATAAAACACAAGTCGACTAGAAAATCTTTACATATGTTTTAATGAAATTAAATATATATTATGCTAATCGAATAATCATGACTATTCTTGAATTTCTTTTATCGTAAATTTTTTACACCTCAAGCAATTTGATCCATCTCGATGCTTAATAGATCTAGGTTTAAAATGGATCTATGCTAGTAATAATGAAATAATAATGCGGGAGATGTGGTGATGTGATGTGATGTGATGTGATTGCGTTGAGAGGCGCTCTACATCCCATGATGGGGGATATGTGGTGATGTGATGTGATGTAACATGATGTGATGTGATGTGATGTGATGTAACATGATGGGATGTGATGTGATGTGATGTGATGTAACATGACATCACATATAATGCGATGTCATGTCATGTCATGTAACGTGACATATTTTAATAATAAAATAATAAAATAAAAAACATGTCGGCTTGAAAAAATTTACATTATTTTAATGAAAATTAAATATATATTACTATGCTAATTGAATCATCATGATTACTCTTGAGGAGGCGTGTCTGTAATATTTAGAAGTAAAATATTAAACTAATTCAAATGTGTTGGTTTTATATTGTGAATAAACTAAAAGTAAAAAAGACTCATAAAACAATCATCACTTTTACAAAATTGTCAAGGGATACATCCATAGGTTATGAGCTAGATTTGAGCCTCGGCAGGGAGTATCGGAACCAATGCTCCCAACCACCCAATCTAAGCTCGCTTGACTATAAATATGTGTAAGTGGAATGGTATGTTCACTAAACATTAATATTTGCATAATATGTTTCCTATGTGCATAATATGTTTTACATATAGTAATGGATGGTATAAATAATTGGCATAGAATAATAATATTTTATGGTTTGTGAAATAAACAAGACAATTAAAATATACAATTGTGCATTGATTTCAGTGATTGTTGCATTGAATTCAATGTCAGTGCATTGCTTTCTGAGACCGTTGCATTGATTTCAATGTTGGATTGATTGCAATGATTGTTGCAATGAATTTAGTATTGGTACATTGATTTCTGAGACTGTTGCATTGATTTCAATGTTGGATTGATTACAATTATTGTTGCATTGAATTTAGTGTCAGTACATTGATTTCTGAGACTATTGCTTTGATTGAAGCAACTACTACATTGAATTCAGTGTCAGAGCATTAATTTTTTACATTTTTCCATTGATTTCAGTGTTGCATTGAATTTAGTGTCAGTGCATTGATTTCTAAGACTATTGCATTTATTTCAGTTCTTTCTTGATTGCAGTGATTGTTACATTGAATTCAATGTTGGAACATTGATTTCTGAGATTGTTGCATTGATTGAGTAGAGTGTAGTGATTTCAATGTTATCTATTTCAACTCAATAGACCACATGTCTTGTTTGAGTGCAGTGCATTGATTTCAATGTTATCAGATTCAATTCAATTGATCGTGGTTCTTGATTGAGTAAAGTGCATTGATTTCAATGATTATCTGATTCAATTCAATTGACTATGGCTCTTGATCGAGTATAATGCATTGATTTCATTGTTATCCATTTCAATTCAATAGACTATGGCTCTTGAATCAGTGCAGTGCATTGAATTCAGTGTTATTCAGTTCAATTCAGTAGACTATGGCTCATGATTGAGTACAATGCAATGATTTGTGTTATTTGATTCAATTGAATAGACTATAGATCTTGATTGAGTACAGTGCATTGATTTCAATGTTATCCTATTCAATTCAATCATATATGGCTCTTGATTGAGTATAGTACATTGATTTCAGTGTTATCCAATTTAATTCAATTGAATAATGGTTCTTGATTGAGTACAATGCATTGATTTCATTTTTATCTGATTCAATAAAATTGACAACAGTGCTTGATTGTGGTACAATAATTCATGTTATCACGTCTTCTCATAATGGAGATATTGATGCTATGCATGTTGAGGAAGTAAGAAAAATAAATATATATTATGCTGACCAAATCAGTATGACTACTCTTGAGGAGGTGTGTCTGTTGTATCATATTCAAAGATAAAATTTATAGCGAGCTCATCCAATTACTTTGCAAGGAAAACATCTATAGAAATAAACAAATCGGAGTCTTTAAGGTATTTTACTATGCATTATTGGGCATTAATATTGTTGAGTGTTACTATGAATTTAGTATGACAACAAATTCAGCCACAACAAATGACACTTGACCAAATGTAGGAAGAGAGTTAAAGAAATTCTGAGAAACAAGGAGCATTTTGCCAAAACTTATCGTAATAAATAGCAGTTGGCCAATAACAAGAACAAAGAATGACATATTCTGATATCTATGCTACTAAGATCTGAATATGTAACTATCAGAGAGGGAAATGATGCAAGAAATGTTGAGATAGCCCCAATGGAAGAAATTCAAAATGAGGATAGTCTTCTTGTAGCATTTGCAGATATGCTACTAGTAACATTTGCACATAATCTATTTCTTATTGATTATACACATCCTCTTACTTTCTTACTATTCACATGTTTCATAATTCAACATTGTTATTCATCTTCTTTCTCATTTAACTATTGAAGTTGTGTTTTACATACTTCATATGCATAATCATGATCATCTACAAATTTAATGTGACCACCTCGGACTACAACCAGCCTAGATCCATCTAAACTCTAGATCTACCATGCACTGAGAGGAATCAAATACCTCGAGGTGCAAACCTATCCAATAAAAGATAGACAATGAAAAATGTTTGCACCTCTAGGTATTTTATCCCTATCGGCGCATGATAGATCCGGAGTTTAGATGGATCTAGGCTGGTAGTTGTACATGTTTCATTTTAGTTTAATGTAAATTATATCTTCTTGATTATATATGTTAATTATTTCATAAATTAATTACGCTTCATTTTAATGTTAATTATATATCTTTTTTCAGTATTAAAAATTATTTAATAAATTTGTAAAGGATGATGTTGAATATTTGGGAATAAGGTGACATTAGACAAATCATCCAAGGAGGGCTCATTAGTGGACGAAGGGATCAAATATGAGGTGTAACTCCCATCTAAGGTGGAAGGAATCCTATCATGGAGACATCTCATGGGTTGTAACTCCCCGGGCTAAAAATAGCAAATCTATGACAATATGTGATAGCTATGACAACCTATGACAGATTCTATGACAATTTATGACAATCCAGGTCCTAAATTTAGCCAAGGAGGGCACATGAGGGAAGAGTGGGCCCACAAGGTAGTGGTAACTCCCCCAAATCAAGGGAGGAATCTCTAATTTTGAATTCTAAGGAATATCAATGTATCCATGAGGTCAAATAACATTAGAAGGAATTTAATGTGTCCCCAAAAGAATTATTCTCCCATGAAAATAATATTTTATTGATATTTTTAAGAGAGAAAACTCTAGAATGAGGGAAAAGCTGAATGAAGAGTTATTAAAGAAGGGTGAGGGCTCATGTGAGAAATTTTGGAATTTTATAATTTTGAATTGAATATCTCTTGTGGATTTCAAGCTTGAGAGATGTACCCCTTGCATTTGTGACTAGTTTGGATGGTGAAAGATTCCACCCTAGGCTAGTTTGACCTTCATTGCAGGTGTTAAGAAATATCATCCAGATATTTCTACGGAATTTACTTGATCAGAGTATGTTGTGATTTTTATTGCAGATATGAATATTCATTAGTATTCTATTTTTTCCATTATGTTGGGTTTCTAATGTTTCCAGTGTCGAGGGCGCACTTTCTCTCACATAGTGTCAGTTGCCATTGTTTTCAAATATTGGAGGGCTCACCAGTGGATCCCATTTTTATTGCAGAAATCTCGCTTTGGATGGATATCATGTACATATGATTGAGGGAATGAATTGGGGGGATGATATATCACTTGGAGCTGCTTTCTGTTGATTTAGAGCTTGGATCGGTGTAGACGGGCCAAGAATGAACTTCTAGTTATGGTAGTTCTGTGCATTTCTTGGTCATGATACCTATTCAATTGCATTTGGAGTGGTTTTTCTAGTAAGTAACACTTTTTTTTTAACCAATAAAGGTTTTTGTATGCCCTAGATATCGTCATTTTACTGGATCTACTTATTCGACATCTCTTCTAGTGGGCGCACCTCTACATTTTTATCTATGTAATTCTTGGGTTTCAGCTGCTATAAGAGACATTAAACTTTGAATGTTGTCCATATCAGTATTTTTATTTCTCCCATCCATTCATAATAAATATTCCCGATGATTTTATGATATTATGCTCCAATATTGGTGTTTCTTGTTGAACTATACATAGATCTGAATTTGTGGTTGTGCAATCTTTATGTAATGTGTATTAAAATTTAATATTAGTTCCTTGAAGTTGGTTGGTGGGATATTTATCTTGATTTTGGATATTTAGGGTCGAGTTGGGGCTGTTAGGAAATATTTGGTCTAATTAGGAGGTGTTTGAGTCAAGTTGGAGAGTCATCTAGTCCTTGTGGAGAAATTCGAGCTAGTCCTCCTATATTCAAATGGATGCTTATGGAGTTGTTCATGCTTGACTAAAAAATAAATTATATATATTATTCATATTGTTCATTGATTCAAGAACTCCTCCTTTAGATCTGGTGATGTGATTTTTACATTCCATGCTTCAATATTCGTAATAAAGAGGTTGCATACAAAGTGTTTAAAGAAAGCTTTGAACCAAACTTAATAACCAACTACCAAAACTATATATCATAACTGATTGGGGAACATTACAGTGATTTCAAAGTTTAATGGGCTCCACATAATTATTCAAATCCAAAAATTATATATAAACTCCATTGTTATTAAAGCAAATACCTCCATTGGGAAAATTTGAAATCGGTACCTTTTCTGTTGAAAGTCCACAACTTCAAAGCAACGCAAAGAGAAATCGACAACATAAAAATTGCACAACCAAAAAATTTCAAAAATATATATATGCCCCACATCAACAAATCCTCTTCAAAACGGGTAACAGGAGGGGGGATTGGGGACTTGAGCTCTGCAACTAGGGTTTGGGGTCTTGAGAGTCGATTCCTGAGATTATCTTCGCGGCCATGGCTCCTTCCATGGTCGCCACTCCTCTTTCTTCTCTGTGTTGCTATCAAACTTGTCTGATTAAAGGTGTTCATTGACGGTTTCTCTTTCTGATTTGGAGTGGAGGCGGAACCTTCATGCGGAAACCCATTGGGTAGCAGGCTTCTTCTGTTTCACAGTGGAGGCAGTAGCGGTATTTTTGTGTTTGAAGGGACCTGAACCAAGGCTAGGCGTCCTTTCAGCGGTGTCGGCGGTAGCGGGTCTTCCATAATCGATGGCGGTGACATACTTGTCGAGGTATTCAAATAACATCCATGGCTCTGTGACAGCAAGCATACATGGTGAATGGGGCTCCTCGTGGGCTCTTTCCCATCGATGGCGACGGCTACCCGTTTGATGGTCTCCTACTTTCAGGCGGCAGCGAAATTTCTTTCTGAGGGGAGACTTCTTCCTTTCGGTTGGGTGCTCTCTCTCTTGGCTGCTCAAGGTTTCATCACAAAACTGGTGGCTCTTCCTTCCCTTCATACTTTATGGGGTTACTGTTGTTTGGAATGCCTTGTCTTTTGGGCGTCTTTCATGTAGCTCTATATGAGTGGGATTTCATTGTATTTGAGCCAATCATGGCTATTATTTTCTTGGGGTGCTTTGGCACTTGCAATTCTCTGATACTTGAAGCTGAAAAGCTTATTTCCAGAAAGGGCTCCTTGAAGCTCTTATACAATATGTAATTTGATTATATTTTAATGAAATTACGTTGTTTTCCAAGGAAAAAAATCCTCTTCAAAAGGGTATTTTAAGTTTTTCAATTTTTGTAACCAGTAAAAAAATGTTTGCGTGCACATACATGTGTACAAAATGCGATGAAAATTTTCAATGGTTAGTTTCAAAAATTAATAAAAAAAATATAGTTTTCCAAAATAAATTTTAAAAAAAATATGTGTGCCCAAGTGCATTCTACGTAGATTAAGTTCATATATTGTTTTTTCAAAAAAATGTATTTATCACTAAATTATTTTATGTGCACACAAGCCACTTATTAACTTTTCCTTAAATTTACAAGAACAAACCTATCATTAAATCCAATTTTGACATATTAAATGATATTATTATTATTTTGTTAAATATAAGTGGAAAGATAACATAATTCACTGCAATTTGTTTTTTTGTTGCATGTTGGAATTCACAAGACATATATGAGCTTTGAGGGCTTCGATTTAATAAATGAGTAAAAAAACGAATTTTCACCGTCACTTTTGGCCAAAAAGTGTTATCCGTCTTCATGGATTCACCCATCTAGAAAACAAAGGTCATGTTTTCCTTTACCTTGCAAATCATGTTCATGACCTCTTATCATGAACTTTCCCAAACCTATTGTCAACGCACCTAGAACCTCAATCTCTACCTCTAAATACTATTGCACTTGGACTTCTTCCAAGGTTTCCAATTTTTCCTTGAAAGGACAATTTATAGAAAAATGATAATGCTAACAAATGAAACAAACCAAATTCTTTCCTCTACACTAACTTGGGCATTTTTTGTTTCTTCCTTGCTACTAATTTGTCATTATTCTAGGCATCCTTAACTCTAATGGATCCACCCAAGTCTTCAAGACTCAATTTTTCCTCTGCACTTCCAAGTCCACAACACCAAGCACTAGCAATAGATCTCTTTCCTCAATTGAACTTTCCTCCCAACACTACACCAGTGCACAACTTTGGCACTACTATCTTCTAAGATAGATTCAAAGAAAAATCTTCAACAAACTACACTTGGTATGTGCAACCTATAACCACAAAGTACTTACCAAATTTCTGTATGGACCAATCCATCCTTGTTTCTTGCTCCAACAAGGCATTGAACACACTTCCTTCCACCATATTGTCTTCAAGTAACCCTTGCAACCACTTACCAAAATTTTCATCACAAACTTATGTTCCCTCCAAGTCTCCCAAAACATGGTGAAGAGTGCATGAATTAACTATGGTACCACCTATCATGGACTTATAGGTCCTACCTAAAACATTTCACTTTTGGCACCCTGGGTCATGCAAAAACATTTCCTTTTCCATAGGGGATCAACTAACATTTAACTACTACAACCAAACTATGCCTCCTCACTTAGGATCTACCCATAAGTACTATCTAAGCTATAACTATTAGATCTACATAACCTCTCTAACAAATATGCAGGCATCCAACTATGGCCTAAACAAACTCAACGATACTTTTTAATACTTAGCCAGTATTCATCAATATTTAGCTAATCATAACATTGCAAGGTACAATAACATCCAACAAATAAAGAGACCACAACACAAATATATGGGTGGCACCCAAGGTGGATGCCTTAAATTTATTATAAAGAATGTTACAACAACAAAAGTACACAAAGGATTCCAATAATTACCTGCAACTCATTTTGCAGAAGCACAAACGATCTAAGGCACACCTCCCTATTGCCACACCACTTACACAATCTAACTCCTAAAGCACCCATGAGTTTGCCTCCTACATATCTTGTTTTTCAAATGCAATAGTCTCAGTCTCTCATTGTCATGCCTTAGACACTTTCCAAGTCGTATAAGCCCTTCATGCAGACTGCTTAATACTTTGTCAATGTCCAAGTTGTTCATTGTTCCAAAACCCAGACCTAGCACCTCAAAACTCCTTAGTTCACTTCTTGATCACTCCTTGATCGATTTTCCTTTGCACCTGTCTATGTTCTTCTTTTATACTTGGCGGATGCCTTCGTCCTTCTCCCTGAAACCTAGGATTTATCTCAAAATGAGGTGTGTTGCACCACACTCCAAGCCAAGCAAACCCAAATGTGCCATTGGATCCAACCAAGGTGCAAGTGACTCCATAAATTCTTCAAAGGCTTGTCCATCCCCTTGGGTTCATGTTCTCATTGAAATGTGCATGACTTCCCAATGCATCCCAAATATTACACACCTAATGGTTACAACTGCTCCACTTAAACAATGTCCAAAACACTCATGCCATCCCTTATGCTTCAAATCATGTCAATACAACATCCATCCGAGGTTGTGATGTGTGCCCAACTAAACTAGGGACTACTACCAATGGACTAAGGTATTACACCCACATACCAAGGCATTACTACCCACTACACCCATAAACTAAGGAACATTGCATCCACTGTCAAGCCCTCGAGTGACTTCTATAAGAAGCCAGTTATGACAACATTTAGCCTATTTCCATACTCATCCAAATCCCTTGGGTCAATCTCTTCAACACTTACAAAGCATGTCTTTCCATCATGCAAGACCACGTACCAAAGGCATGCTTGTCCAACCTTGTAACCTGACAGCACAACCAACCATGCTTACCAATAATTGTCACAATAACTGCACATGGATGCCCATTTCCAATTCTTCATACCAAGTGTTTTAATTGAAATTGACCTTACGCCACTAATTTTGCTTCTTAACTAATAAGCTAACCTTTATTAAATATAATAATATTCAAAAGAAGCAAAACAACATTAAAATTGGAATTAAAAGAGATGTATTAAGAGACATATATATGAGCGCATAAGTTAAAATAAGAAAAAAAAACATTCAAAATATAAGGGCTCGACATTATACAGGGGAACCAAGTTTATAAGAGCTCGACATTATAGAAGGGAACTAAGTTTTTAGAAGGTCCCAACATTTTACCATAATATTTTGTTAGTTGGTTACGGCCAAGTTATGATCTAATTAATTAGAACCAAATTTCTAAAAAGATCGCGTCTCTTTAATGTAACTCTTGCTAAGTACATAATAAAAAGGCTATTTTCTTTGTTATGACCTAGTACCTAGTGTTCATCCATTTTGCAAGAACCATCGTTGTTTGTTGATTTTTTAATTTCAAATTACTCACACACTAGCATATAGATTTATTAAAGATTTTATTTTTTTATATTTTGATTTATAAGATATATGTTCTATTTTTCTTCCATATATAGTTGTGGATTTTAAAAAGATTAAAAATATTAAATTACATTAATTTATATCATATGTTATATCAACTTTTCCCGTATATCAACTTTTAACATAGATATTACATATCTTTCTCATATTATATTGTAAATACATTTTATTTCTCTTCAATACAATGCCAATTAAAACAAGGCGGCATGGCAGTAGATACCTGCCAAGAAGCATTTTTGTTAAACAAAAATGTAGCATGGCGATAGCATTTAAAAGGCTTTTGTTGTCCGTGTGCAGTAATTCCTCATTATGAGCATTACTGCTACTACTACATTCACATGTTGCATCGGCAATATGGGTTAGTTTCTAAAATCCAAAGCAACAAGAGCAACATGAAAATTGAAAAATGTTGATTCATCGAGCAAAGAGGGTTGAAGCGTTTTGTGATCTGCTCACAGAATCGGAAATTGTTTAAAATAAATAGGATGAACAAAATATGCAATTGAAATAAACAATTTTTGCATTGGATTGGAATGGGATATGAAGCAAATCGACATTTATGGGAAGAATTATAAGTGTACAAAATTGATCATTAAAAAAGAGAAAGGAAAAGTATGTCTTACATATATAAAGAGACATATATCTTTAAATAGCTTGACTTATTTCCACGTCTCTTTCCTAACCCTCAATCCATGTCTTGAGATGTTTACATCTTTTATATTCATATTGCTCCTTTATGTCTCAATTCTTAATTCCAATTGACCAAGTTTTGTTCGTTGGGGACATTAATATTAAAATATAAAGAGACATATATCTTTAAATAGCTTGACTTATTTCCACGTCCCTTTCCTAACCCTCAATCCATGTCTTGAGATGTTTACATCCTTTATATTCATATTGCTCCTTTATGTCTCAATTCTTAATTCCAATTGACCAAGTTTTGTTCGTTGGGGACATTAATATTAAAATATAAAGAGACATATATCTTTAAATAGCTTGACTTATTTCCACGTCTCTTTCCTAACCCTCAATCCATGTCTTGAGATGTTTACATCCTTTATATTCATATTGCTCCTTTATGTCTCAATTCTTAATTCCAATTGACCAAGTTTTGTTCGTTGGGGACATTAATATTAAAGAGACTCGGTTAAGTACATGTTGGAAACCATTGATGCACGCAAGGAAATACGTATATTTGGAAAAGATGTCTATTATGTTTATTTTGTAAAATCCATAGGGCAGTGCAAGAGAGAATGTGTCAGAGGGAAGACATGCATATACCAATTGTCATGGTGATCCCTCCACCAAGTGAAAACAAAAAATCGATGGCACATAGGTCACGGGCTAGGGTAGGATCAACATGAAGCAAGTAACGACCATTTCGATACCTTGGAAGGTGGTAGGAGATATTACACAATGCGACAGTAATCTATAACATGCAGTCATCACTCCTAGCACATATCGAATTGTTAAAATATGAAGACAAAAAAGAATGGAACACAAGTGGGAATATTTATTTCCTTCTCATTATTAACCTTAAACTTATATAGGCTTACATCACAACAATACTACTGGCCAATACTATGGGACAATCAAGTGTCCTAGTCAAACTATAACCAACTAATAACTCAACTAATTAATGCACTTATTGACCATTGAGATTACAATTCTTAACACACCCCCTTAATCTCAAACGTGTAAATTTTGAAAAATATTATGATAATAAAACATATTTTATGTAAATATAGGTGATATTAGAGACTAAAAATGACTAAATAGAGAATTTATTTTTTGAAAAAAGACTCAAAAAATAGCCAATTGGCGAAATTTCGCCCCTAAAATTACCCTGATTTCAAGATTAATAAATACTTTTAAGAACTTGATTTATGAAGACAACATTTTAGAGTTGTTTTATAAGTTCAAGTTACATATGATTGTCGAATTTAAAATCAAAATCTTGATGAGTTGCATTACTTTTTAGACATTGAGGTATGATCAAAAGAACATAATTTTCATATCACAAGCCAAGCACACCTTGGATATTCTTAAAAAGTTCAACATCGTGAATTGCAAAGCACCCACAACTTGAATTGCAAACCACCTACAACTCCACTAGAAATTGAGTTGAAGTTATAGAGAAATGATGAATCCGATCCAATGGATAGTACTCTATATCATCAATTGGTTGGAAGTTTGATTTACTTAACTAGAGTGTCGACATGGTTTCAAGATTTACGGTAGATCCCCAACATATACATTGGCAAAAATAAGCAATAAAGTTTTGAAGTATCTTTATGATACAATTGGTTATGGTTTGGTATACTAATGTATAAAGTCTACTTCAAATTATACATTCAACGTGGGTTCAATGGTAGTTGCTTAGAGTATTAAAAAACAACCTACAATTTCACTCTCCATAGCAGACACAAAGTACAAAGTGACAACTACAACGAAAGATGAAGCAATTTGGTCAAAAAGAATTCTGAAGGATCTATTTGATCAACAAGAACAACCTATACTTGATTGAACAACCTATACTTGATTTGTGATAATCATAGTGTTATTGAAATGGTTAAAAATTTAGTTTTCCACAACAAGACTAAGCATATAGATATACACTATCATTTTGTTTGAGATTTAGTTAACAAGGTATGCAAGACTAAGCATATAGATATACACTATCATTTTGTTTGAGATTTAGTTTAACAAGGTATGCTTGAGATTATGTATTGCAATACGAAATATAGAGTTGCATATATTTTCTCCAAAGGACTAACAAATAACATATACAAATTCTTGGAGTGTGACCCATTCTCGAATGAAAGTTGAGTGACTAAAATAATAGCTTATGAAATTGCTAAGGAAAAACCTTCAGCCTTCAAACAAGATATGAAAAACCATTGATTAGCTATAGGTAATTTGTTTGATGAGAATGGTCAAGGCTGGAATACACTGCTGCAGAAGATACCGGTTAATACTATATGAGTAAATTTGGTTATATATTCTACATTGTTGTGATTGACAATATCAATCTGAATCTCTGCCACTATAGTGGCAATAATGCAATCGTGCAGTACCAATTAAGCAACTGCTTAGTGAATAAAAACATTTGTGTGATCTGTTCCAATGCTTTTCAAAAAATTACGATAAGTCTCTGTACACATCATTGAGAACATTTTAGCACTTTGTCACTGCTTTTCAAAGAAATATAAAAGATTCTTCATGTTTTATTTTGTGTCAGATTTGTGCACTGATCATGCTACTTCCATTATAAAGATTCTTTATGCCTCATTTACTGAAGCTTTTCAAAGAATACCATAAGATTTTTCGTACTTCATCACTGACACATTTGTGTATTTATCATCGCATTTTCATCTTAAAAGATTCTTTTTGCTTCATTTAGTGAACATTTTAGTGATTTCTTCCAACGCTTTTTTAAAAATAAGATTCTTTCTGCTTCATTTAATATCACATTTTTGTCCGAATCATGCTATTTCCGTCTTAGCGGGGATGGAATTCTGCCATTATAATGTCTCTTTCTTTTTGAAATTTTTTTGGACTGAGCTTTTTTCCGCTTTGTACGATACTATCTGGAGCCTCAATTTTATGAGCAAAAAGTTCTTGATGGGGAATATCTTTCAATACATTTGGCCAAAATTTGCTTCACCCAAAAGTAAAGCATTGCATAGCTTTATAGTGTGAAAGTTTTTGCTACTACAAGGTCTATCACTGTTAATTGTTTTGTAATTTTTTATCAAGAAAATTTAGCAATTCAAAATTCACATCATTTCATAGTACCCATAGCATACTTGGTCTGCCAATTAATACAAGATATATAGCAAGCTTGCTAACAAGGACCATATGGTACAGTGACATATTGTCATGTATATGTATGTGTATGGTAGATATCTTTCCAAGTGCATTCATATAATCGAAACACAAATTACATTGCAACACTCTAAACACTACAGATTATACCTTTGCATCATCAAGGGCAACTGCTAGTTTTAATGTCCATTCGTGTTCAAACTCTAAAATGCAAGAAAGAAGATATACAAAGAGAGAAAATAGCATAAAGCACCTCCAAAGAAAGGATGTAAGAGCATGAGAAGGATGAAAACTTATGAGATGAAAATACACAACTAAATTCGATGAAAAGTCTATTATGAGGAAATATGGGAAGAGTGATCTCTCTTACCATTTCAAATCAAGAGGTAAGTACTACATAGCAATAGAAATTGTACTTTAAGCCAAGTTTTGTCCTTCGCACTTACACTAAGATAACACTGAGATCAGACATCAAGTACTCCTTTGAAAATCAATGGGATCCATATGTCCTCTAATCTACTTGATTAATGGAGTATTAAAACAAGTGCCCTGGATGGAACTACATTTGGAGGTATGTAAAAACTTGTTATGAAAAAAGTAATTGTTCTAATGAAAAGGGCTACACACCTTTGATCTTATTAGTGAAAAAAAAACTTGTGAATCTCTAAATAGCCAAAAATCTATACCATACATCTCATAAAACAAGAGAAATTAAAATGTTCATCTGATCCAGGCTCTCTATTGCATAAGCTTAGTTATGCACTGGGCACAAAGCATGTGATAGATAGTCTCCTAACTAATGAAAACAAAGCTTGAACTACCCATGATGAGAGAAAAAGTCTCTGCAAAAGCTAAAGCGTTAGATAGCTGAAACCAGTGATAGAATCATTCTAAATCTGCAAATAAATACAGTAATAATGATGAAGTTTTTGGGAAAGCAGCCCTACTGTGAAATTTGAAGACACATACCTCAAAAATATGTGTTGCGAACATCCTCCATAATTGCTCTTTTAGATAATAGAGGATATAGTGAATGGTAGAAGATTCTTGACAACCAACACAAAAAAGTGCAGAAGAGTTGTAACCTCTGCACACACATACCAGAGTGCAGATAATCATACTTGAACAACTGAATGGAGATTAATGCACAAGAAAAAGCATACTTTTGTTTACCGAGACTAGCATCAGAGACATAACAAAACCAATAAATGCAAAATGCCAAAATCATAAATTGAAGCACCAGTGTAAGTAAGTTCAACATGTATGAGGATTTAACATATTTTAAGGACAGACTTGACATCTGAATGTGCAGTGGAAGTTCATAAAATGTGTAACTACACAAATTTTTAAAAATAATTAAAATATGAATTATGAATAGAATATTTAATTTTATGTGAGAAGCGTCATCTGAAAATTTAAAGAAAGAACATGCATTTTTAATTGTAAGTTGAAAGATTAACATATTTTAAGAGACTTGAAATCTGAATGTCCGATGAAACAATTTTAAAATTATTAACATATCAACTATAAATATAATGCTCTTATGAATATATAGAAATAAATGGAAATCTGAATGTTGTTGAAACAATTTTAAAATTATTAACATATCAACTATGAATATAATGCTCTTATGAATATATAGAAATAAATCGAACTTAATGGACGGATATGCTGTTTGAATTTGCTATTTGCCCCAGATGAGGTTCCGAACTAAAAAGAGAAACAAATTTTTAAAATCTTAACATACCATCTATGAATATAACTATTTGATGCGAGAAGATCTTTCGAAAATTATAAAACAAGTGTATATATTTTGTATAGATATAAGTGGAAATAAATGGAAGAATATGAATTTTAAATTGGCCATTTGCATCAGCTGACGTTCTGAACCGAAATGTCAGTCATTATAAATTAAAAAAATGGAAATTATTGGAAGAATATGCATTTTAAATTTTGCAATTCGCATAAGCTACGGTTCTGAACTGAAATGTCTCATTCATCATTACCATTTGGCCATTTGGCCCTGGCCTTGTAATGTCTCTGTACTAACCCCAGATTTAGATCTATAAAGCATTTAAGAGGGACCTTAACCTCAAAAAATACCTTAAAATGGCAAACCAACTAAAAATGGCAACCAACCTGGAGGGATTTGGGATTTGGTACCTACGGGCATTTACGGGATTTGATACTTATGACCATCCAAGGTTGAGATAAACGTAATCAGGATTTATCGATACAAATTGTAGAATGCACCCCTCTCGATGCGATCATTATTTAAATAAAAATCAAGAAGAAAAACAATGGCATGGAGAAGTTTTACAGTGATCTTCAATTCTTGGTACAAAATCACAAAATAGTGCAAAGAAATACAGAGAAATAAGAAAAAGAGGATTATGAGGGGGGAATTCAAGCCTGGGTATTCATGTGTATATTCTCCATCTGAAAATTACAGACGTTCATATTCTAAACATCCAAATTCTCCATCTGAATATTGCTGCTCTTGAGAGGCACATACTCTCCTAGATACTCCTCCAGGTGATCAGAAAGAGCCGACTTATCAATGCTCTGGTGATGATAAGACTTGCAAACATAATAAAGCACGCTCTGCACCAAAAGCCCAATCAAATTCACAAAAACCAGCAGACCGACAAGCAGTACCCCGAAGACCACCCGGGATCCAATCCCGCTACCACCGCTGACATGTACAACCTTCTTTCTGAAGACAGTCTCAATGCCCGCCCAGATTGTGAAATAGAAGAAAATCAGCACGAAAGCCACGAGTCTCTTCCCCCTAATCAAATCCCTGCTCTTCTGAATGGCGCCGATGCCATACCTGTCTTCCAGCACGGAGATCACGCTGGCCACATGCCAGAGGGCGCTGATGTACACATGGACGGCCAGAAAAACTGCCGCAAGAACCACGACACAGATATCGAAGGTCACCACGTTGTCGGTGCCAACGGCCAAGATGACGACCACAACGGCAACGACCAACGCCGTATTGTAGCCGACAATAATTAGGAAATACCAGAGAAAAGTGAGCATGAGGCGCTTCCAGACCCTGGGCACCACGCTCATGACCTTCGAGTAGGAGATCTGCTTGCCTGTGTAGATGCAGGCCACACTGTAGACCACGGCCGCCGTGGAGAGCAACGAGAAGGCCAGGAGGAAGACCAGGTACACGCCCTCGAAGAGCAGGAGGCGCGTCCATTCAGACGAAATGAGGGCCATCGTCCGGTCGGCGCCAGGGCCACCGGCCTGCTTCTCGAAGGTGTCTTCATTTTTCTGGATTTTCTGAACCAACGGATCGGAGACGAGGGTGTGGCCGAGGATTACGAAGGAGAGCGGGAGTATCAGGGTGGCCGTAATAGCCGCGAGCTGTTTCAGGTAGGAGCGAAGGATCTTAAAGGCCTCCGCCAGAATCCCCACCACGCCCAGGAACTGCAGCTCCTCCGGCTCCCTGTCCAGCATCTTCGCTCACTCAGGCGATTCGAACCCGCAACGTCGCCAAGGATTTATTGTGGATTTCTGGATGTGTCGAGCACCCAAATGGTGAATTCTGAAATTTGTTCGAGGGGAGGATGGACCTGTATGAGATGGGCCTTTTACCCTTTGTAAAAGCTTTAGCGCCTGTTTAATAGTGCTGCCCAGGTGGGTGAATTGGGATTTGGGCTGCGGGTTTCGTTCCCTGGTTGTCACGGTTGAACAGATCCGTCGCCGGCGCTGCTTTTGGCTTTGCCTCCTCAATTTTTCCGGCATCCGTTTTCTTATTCTGCTGGTGGCGGTGATAACCATTCAACTGCCTCGCATTTCTTTATTTTCTTTTATCCTCTATACTCTTTCTTTATTCTACATCTATCTCATTTAAGATAATATAGTATGTTTATTATATAATAATAATCAATATACTATGTTTATTTTACAATTAACCAAGTATTAACATATTTACAATACAATTATGGCGTAGGATAACTAGCACTCAAATCGCCTTGTTTTTCTGGCGATTTGTTCCCTAGATCTGGTTACCACCCCCATTTACTGTGGAACTATATCATGGAACTTTGTCTCTAGGGTTAACGAAAAGGGGTGGAACTGTCGGAAAAATTTTCGTCGCCGACAAAGGGTGATTTGAATGCCAGTTATCACACACCAAATAAATATGTTATTGATATTGTTTAATTGTGTTAATTAAAGCATAGATTGGGTGGAATGGAGGATTGATTGTTATCCTTCCCATTTAGTTCCAAGTATTGGTCCAAAATTTAAAAACCTCTAAATTTTCTAACAAAAAAAAAATTATGATATAAATAATTCTTTAAAGTAAAAAATTATTATTATTTAATTACATCAATAGCTGTTTATTACACCCATAAGTGTTTAGATATTATCTGAGATTTTGGACTTCCTTAAGTGGATTAACAAGATTAACCTTAGTGTAACAAGTGTAAAGTGGGGATACGTTAGTTCCAAGTATTGGTCCAAAATTTAAAAACCTCTAAATTTTCTAACAAAAAAAAAAATTATGATATAAATAATTCTTTCAAGTAAAAAATTATTATTATTTAATTACATCAATAGCTGTTTATTACACCCATAGGTGTTTAGATATTATTTGAGATTTTGGACTTTCCTTAAGTGGATTAACAAGATTAACCTTAGTGTAACAAGTATAAAGTGGGGATAAGGTATTTTTTTTTGTAAATCCAAATTTCCACGTATTTAAATTGTATTTGTGAATCCATAAATAGATTCAACACCCTCAAATACCTCCATGGTATCCAAATTATGCAATTTCCATAGCTAATATATGTGATTCTAAATTTTTTTAAAGATTTCCAATCAAAATTAAACAAAATTAAACAGAAAATATGTTTAAAAAAAGTTGAAAACTTAGAATATTTAGATTACACGTTAAATAATCCTATCTAATTTTATAAAAAAATAATAATTAAAATTAATATTAATATTAAAATGTAAAAATATTAGTGTAACTTGTTTAGCTTAATGGTTTACTTAAAATACCATATTTATTTATGTATAAATTAATTAATTTAAATAAACATCAATTGATCATTTATATTTTAATTTCATTATTTTCATTATAATTATAATTATATTTAATTAGTATTACTAATATTATCGAGAACTAAGAACCATTGCATAATTTAAAATGTTGCACTCCCAAATAAATATATTTATTATACAATTAACAAATCATTAACACATGGGTTATGGTGTATTAGAGTTTATATGCTATTTTAAATTATTTTTTAATTAATATAATGAGATAAAGTTATTTATTAATATAAAAATTATGATATATTAAAATTAATATGTATAATGAATAATTTTTTTAATCAATAAAATAAGAAGTCAACCATTATTTAAAGATTATGATAATGGTGGTGGGGTGGTTAATGTGCACTAATATTAACTTGGTCTATTAAACCTTAAGAGAAAAGAAAGGAATTATTTAGACTTAAATTTGTGACATGGTATGTAACCCAGGGTTCTTTGATTCTTTGTGAATAACAAGTAGGTATCCATATTTTCCAAGTCTTGGTAAAAGCATTTAATTTTGTCAAATCCCACTAAGTCTTGGTAAAAGCATTTGATTTTGTCATATCCCACTAGCATAGTTGGTTTCGATAGACCTCATTCTCATACCTTAAAGGAGACACTTAAAATCCATCCATACTAAAGATTGGAGTTAATTTCTTAGCATAGTCACCAACAAATTAACAAACAACAAAAGAAAATTATTTATATATATATATAAAAACCTACACATACTCATGTAAAATTAAACTACGTAAATAAAATTTATATTGAAAAATGTGAATAATACATTAAGATAACTTGATTTGCTAACACAACCTAGTTTGCTAGGCCACTTTATAAAGTTGTTGTTGGTAAATAATTATAAAAGTTTGGTAAATTTAATTTTTTTTATTAAATTTATTGGTATAAGTTATTGCAATTTGAGTGAATTTAATGGTTAAAAATATGTGTTTTTTCTTTAAAGATTATAGGTTTAAATAATAATGTTTCCGCGTATTTTACGAAATATAAGAAAATCATATAGAAGTTAAGTAAGGTTGTCCTTTGTCCTTCTTCTCATGATCTAACCCTCAACGATAATTTGGGACGCTTATGGGATGGTTACATATTATCCCTCACTAAGGCTCATATTCAAATTAAGGATGAAGTTGTCAACTTGGCCTGGATCTACAACCCATCTGGGGGATCATACACAACCAAATTGGGATATGAATCAATGTTTCAAGCAGAGGAAGGACCTACATGTTGGTGGTGGCAAAAAATATGGAAAACAAAAGTCCCCCCAAAATGCACATACTCATGTGGCTCATCTTGTCCAAACGAATTCTCACCTGGGATCACCTGCAACAAATGAACTGGTTCAGGCCAGGATACTATGTCTTATGCAAATAGTCAGAGGAAACAATTGATCATCTATATTGTGGTTGTGTCTTCTCTAGATCTATCTAGATTGAATTGGAGTCCATTTTTCATAAGCAGGGTATCTGGAAAGGTAACTCTCTGGACTCTTATTTTCAATTATTTTATCAGTCAAAAGAGATGAAGGAATTTATGGCATTACCCTTCTTGGTCAATTGGGGAATTTGGATGTCGTGGAACAAATTGATATTCTTAGAAGAATTTCCTCATATTGCACCCCTAATTGACAGAATTTATGCTTTATTTGAGTACTATAGAAACTTTAACAAAAAAGCATGACTCCGTCAGGTGGGACATTTTATTCCTCCAAATTCCTTCCCTTGGACTTGTTTAATGGAGCATCACAATCCAATAAGTCTAGATGTGATTTTTGGTTTTGTCTTATATTATACTAAAGAACATCATTTTCGAGGATTTGGATTGATTGGTTCAGGGTCCAACAACTAGGATGAATCTCAAACTCCGTTCCATCTCCTCGAGGTTGCATTCAAACACAATATCCAATCAATTAGGATTATGGGTGATTCTCAAACTGTCATCAATTGTATGAACAAATCAATTAATATGCAGGACCTATGGGGAATAATGTTGAAGATCTAAAACAAAATGCCCATAATTTTCAGTCCATCTCTTTTGAACATATCTACATGGATCACAATCAGTTGGTGGATTCACTTTCAAAAAAGGGCTTGGATATGAATTATGGTTCATGGTCCATGGAAGAATTTCGAGATGGTGCCTTCGTTGCTCTCAATCATAGATAGACATGGTGACTCAAAGCCACATTTATGTGTGGATTTTAGGCATATTTTCGACTACTTTCAACTATATTTCCATTTTATCCACGATAGTATTGTTGGCTCTATGTAACAAATGAGACTCAAGTTGATCTCTATCAACAAGACACTCCTAAAGAATGTATTTCTTTTCTTATTTGAATTGAAAAATACAATTTATTTTTTTGGAAAAAGGTTGTCCTTTGTCCCCTAGACCCCTAGAAGTTAGAGGCTTATTTGGAAAAAGTAGATCATGCAGAATAACCATTATCCTTCTTCTTTACATTGATGATATTACTCTTATGGTAAAATGTCTCTTTTTCTTTTTCTTTTATAAAAATGGGTATATATATATATATATAAAGAAACATTATTTATATAAGAGCTATCAGGAATCCATTCAACCAAGAGTACAAACAGTTCAAATTGTATACAAAGGTTGTCTGGATTCCTAATAGCTATTATATACAAAATTTGAACTCTTTGTACTCTTGGTTGTATCGATTCTCATGCACACATACATATACACCCATTTTTGTAAAAGAAAAAGGACATTATATATAGAATAGCTACTAGGAATCCATACATCCAAGAGTACAAAGAGTTCAAAATTTATACAAAGGCAAATCAAAACATTACAGTCCTTTTCAAGTCTCTACCTATTGCATATAAGGTCTAGTTCAATCCTATTAATCCTATTACTGTATTGCTTAACGTACTGACCCAAAATAAAAATACATGTAAACGTCATAAGCAAAGTTATTTGTGACCAAAGACGTGTGCCCACTGTTGGCTTCCCCCATATAAACATCATCCCTTCCAAGACTGGAATTGCCAAATGTCCATTGTTTTCTTGCCAAGGCTACTTTTAATTGTTGTACAGTGTGCTCATCGGTATCATAATCCTTCACTAAGCCAATAAAGATCAATGGAATCCATGCCAAGGATTTGGAACTCCTAGAAAAACCCGAGATCATATTATATTGCATCTCTAAATCACTTGTCATTTTCTCTACTTTTGTCCTCTACTCCCCAACATGAGCTTCTAATTATTCATGTTTGGAATCCTATTTCTCCATGTGCATTCTCAAATACTCAATTTCTTGACACATACCTTCTAATTGGCTAACTAAATGCCTCAACATTTTCTTTACCTCATTGTTACCCCTAGGAACAAGAGGACTCTAATTTTAGAGGCCAAGCCTACAGATTTTAAAACCCTTGGGCTCCACACAACCAAATTCATAGAACCAACAATTTTAAATATAAATTTAAACCAAACAAAGATGCTACCTGAAATCCTTTCCAAGGGGCGAAGCTATATAGAATAGATCGAGATGAAAATAAAAGAGGAGAGACTGAACCACTTACCCCTAACAAAGACACAATTGAGTCTTATTCCTCCAACGGGTTATACTCCATATCTCTCATCAAGCCGAGTGTTCCCCATGAAGAATACAAATGATTTCACAGTGCTCACATCGTCAAGACCAAGAAACATGATAGGGATCCATTAAGCAGTGTTCTCCTCATAATATTCATGGAATGCAAAACTACAAGTCAACCACAATAAAAACTAACTAAATGGGAAGTTTTATCGTCATTAAAACATAAACAAATCCTCCCTACCCAAACAAGCCCTTATGCAAGTGCGTGAAGACACAGGGGGTACGTGGGAGAGTTATAGTATCTCCACTGCATCATGCCCTTGGACACCTATTCATTGCCAGCCATATCCCACCAAGCATATGGGTGTGTTGATTGAGTTTCTAGAGTTTGATTTGGGAGGTAATTAATACAATGTTATATGATAAGTTAAGGTAACGAAAACAGCTCAAGTGTTCCCCCACTTTTTACTAGGACCCCTTTATCTGGGTAAGTGGCTTGATTTTCCATGATGCCAACTTTAGAGTTGTTTTCCCTTCAAATGTGTAGAAAGCAAACTAAATCAAAGGAAGCGATAAGACTATATATTATTGGAAACATTCTAGATAGAGTTGTGTCATCATTGTTCATTTCCCTTACAGGAAGACCAATGATTAAAGAGGAGTCTCCTAATATCATCATCGTCTTGATTTGTTGAGACCAAAGGATATAAATTCCAAGGTGCAAGGCATGGATTTATGCTTGGTGATTGCTTATTATCCCAAGTCCCCAAGCATAGTTTAATTCTAGTTTTCCATCAAGACCATAGAGGATCCTCCATACTAGGTTGTAGAAGCGCCTCTTAGCGCAATCATTGAGAGAATGATTAATGGAGGGTGAAAAGTCTATTTTTCCTTGGAAACAATTGTAAATCAATAGACCTCTAGTCATGGAAAAAAAAGAAACTCCTATTTGAGACTCTCATCATGCTTTTTATCTTATATGGATGTGAAGTTTGGGGTTGCAACATAGCTAGAGAATCATTGAGAGAAATTGAGCAAAATCATAAACATTTTATAACTTGTAATCTTAAAATTAAAATCAATAGGCCTTATCATATCCTCCTCATAGAATCAATACTTTCCCTTATTGAGAATGTTATTATGACTAGGTACCTAATGCACAAGTACAAGATAATTAACATGAAGGACAAAAGGCTTCCTAATATTGCTTTAAACTCTACTTAAAGCTACATGTGACTCAAGAAGGACTCGCATAAATATGTCAAGTCTTGGCCAAATCACTAGGGAATAGAGTAGGAGATAACTCTTTAGAATATTGATACCATTAAAAATATTATCACCTCTAAATTTTTGGAGAAAATGCAGTGCAATAAATAATTAGAGGATAGGGGAAAATTAAGATCCTATAAAGAGTTCATTAACACTAAATTAGAAGATCAAAAGTATCTTTTGTTATAGCTAGCAGAAAGAGGGGAATCAACATTGCTAAAATAAGAAAAAACTCTTGCAAACTCCATAGTGAAACACGACATTGGACAATTCATGAAACATCGGGGATAAAAAAATTGGTCATATTTATGATACTAAGAGGTTGGAGAATGAAAAATGTGTTTTCCTAAAATGCCCACATACCGCCACATTAAAGCTCAATTTCAAAATATTTGTTACAATATCAACCTTCCTAACCTTTAACTCATTAAAACAATGGAAATTTAGGAAAGTTTCTTTACAACCTTTTCAAGCATAGAAATAAAATTCTAAATCAAAGCAAGTATATTGAAAATATAAGATTTTGAAAACATGACTTTTTATTTAATGGAAGATGGAAAAACCTATCATACAAAGAGCTTGATATATGACTTAATAAATTCAACACTTTTTCTAAAAAAAAATATCAATTCAAAATTTAATACCACCACCTTTCGTCATTAATTAAAAACCATTTTTGCATTAAGAGGCACTTTCTACAACCCAATATGAGGGAGAACTATAATTATGTGTTCAACGTGGAGTTGACATGTAGACATAATGTAAAGTTCAAAGTTCAAAACCAAAGAGATATATATTCCAATTAATTAAAACTAAAAAAATTAATGGAACTTAGATACTTCTTGGGAGTTGAACCATCATTAAACCAAGGAGTTGAGGAAAAGTTTTCACCTCAAGATATTTGATCCCTCTAGACACCTGGTAGATCCATAGTTAAGATGGATCTATATTGATCTTACTAATTCACTCACATAGCTAAAGTTGAATGGACCTAATACTCAAGAACATGTGTTTCCTCTTATAAAATTATAAGTTCAAACCTTAAAAGAACTTAAGGTATGTACACTTTGCTTAACTTAACTAGGAGTCTCATAATTTCCCATAAACCTCCCATTCATCTAAATCTAACCCATAGACACCATCCACATTCCAAGATCACAAAGGGCTTACTATGAGATGACTATAAAATTATGCTTAGCCGATAAAACAACGGTTCCGGGAAGTTATAGCACTGTTATTTACAAAACTTGGGCCAAAACCAGCGGAAGATGTACAAATTTCAGTCAAATTTGAACCGCGAAATATCAATTCCCATAGAACCGTGGGGATCCAAGACCGATTCGGCACAGAAATTATCGAATTTGTGACGAAATTCGAAGATTTTGCAAATTTGATGGATGATTAGGATGAAAAACGATGATTTGTGAAAAGCATATTTTATGTCTATTTTTTTCACAAAGAAAAAGAAATACTTTTATTATTCCAAGATGAGAATCAAAAAGTACATTTTATATCTACTTTATAAATGAAAAGGTGGGTTGTCAAAAAAATTAAAATATTAAAATATTTTTTAAAAAACTTTTAATGAAATGGTGAGTTGTCACAATAATATTTAGATATTAAAAAAAAAAAAAGTTATGTTTTGTAAATTAAAGTGTGAAATTGTGCATGTTCATGTTACTAAGATTTATGGAGATTTATGGATGCAAAAGTTACTCTTTATGGATCTTCTACAATTATACACATCAAGTGTTTCTTGGGATTTACTCTTGTAGACATTTATTTTGTGATTTATGTAGCACATGTCATATCATATAATTGGGCTCTCGAGCTCTAGATAGATGAGTCTATAAGTTGTTTTGATTCCAAGTTTGGCATCTTTTATAATTTAAAAATAAAAATAAAAGAATAAAAAATCAAAGTGGAGGTGAGGTATCAATATTAAAGGGATGGGATTTTTTATTTTATTTGTATAGTTTAATTGTGTGTTCTATGAATTTTGAAAAAATTTTGATTAGCGTGGGTTGTAAATTAAATGAAAGAGAAATGTTAACTGTGAGATTAGCACGGGAATATAGTAAATAGCAAGAAAGCATATATGCAATTATGTTACAAATTTAATTATAAAAATGAAATTTAAAATGTAAAAAATAGGAAGGAAAAGTATAAAATACGCGATATCACTTTGTAAGAGTAAATGGATGTAGGTGGTCTCCAAAATCCTCCTAGGGATTGGTCTTTTTCCTTTTTGAATGTTATCCCTGATTTTGGTGAATGAAAAAACCTTGATATTTTTATGAAAGAACACAAGTAACTATGAGTGCAATGGAGGGTAGAGATGAAAAAGAGAGATATGATCAATCTCTAAGTTCATTCCTCTAGCTTAACCTTGCAATTTTATTTTTATTTTTCAAACGCTACTCCATGCTTTTCTATTATAGGAAAATTTGGAGCTCCAATGTGGATGTTCATCATCCAACTGAGTCCCACGTGCTTTATTGTGACCTTTGGGAGGTCAAAGGACCAATCATTTATAAGATAGGAGCTCGAAATTTGTTGTGTGTGTCACCTTAGTGTTGCTTAAACTAGGCCTATTACCATTAATGTGTTGTAGATGTAGTTGGGATCTGCTTTAGTAAGGTGGCATGGGTATCAAAGGATTTCCCTTGCAAATCCCACAAGTAAATGAAAGATTAGTCATGTAATCAAAGAAAAAATCAACTCAACATTTGACTTTTCTTACTAGGGTGTTAAATAGGCATGAATGTTGTTTTTCTTTCAATTGATTATGTGTCTAGGAATAGCGGAGTGGCATACTCACTATCAAGGCATCTTTATGGTATACCAATCCAACTAATGGACCCACCAACAAGACCCCTTCTAACATCTAGAGAATTTGAAGAGTCCACAACTTATATATAACACTATCAAACGTGCCTCCCTGTGTATGCGACAACAAAGTGCAATTCTTGTATACTCATCATGGACTCAAAACCCGATTATTTAGAGTCCATTAGCTTAAATATGTATCTTAATCTTAGAAAACCCCTTAACACACACACATATAATATATATATATATATATATATATATCTTAACTTTTGGTGTTTGGAAGTTAAAACTTGATTTCAATTTAGTTTGTGTGATTTTTTTTTTTCGATGAAATACATATCCTAAGGAAACCCACTAAATACATCCCCTTATTCTCATAATGGTATCCAAGGTAGATCAAGTTCTTCAAGGTTAAAGGTCAGTACAACAATATACTCATTAAGAACTCAACATGTCAACTCTAGGAATTGATCCTAGATATGGAAGATACCATGCCTTATATCAACCACTTGAACTAACCCCAATTCACATGTGATATCTTATTTATCCATAAAATGTCCCAATAACCATACTTATGATAATGCCTTCACATTCTTCTCCTATATAATCTCAAAAATCTCATGAAATACTTATTTAGAACCTTACAATTTTTAAGATGTTAGCTTGGGCATGTTTATTTTAAATCATGTTCTAATCTTATGTAGATACATTTAAATCTTTATTTGATGACCTATCTTCATGAATCACCCCTTCCTCGTTCAATTCAACTTACTGTTCCCAACTAGATGACAACATTTATAAATTATCAAAATAAATAAATTGTTAATTATGCTTCTCTCTCAAAGGTGCGTGTTTCATTTTCATGGTTTTTGCACCCTATCAAGTTGATCATTCCATTTTGATGGAACATAACATGACTTTTGTCTCACTCAATTTTTATGCCTTTGGGGTTAATGATGCTTATCTTTCACATGTGTTTGTTCCATGGTCAAGTTGGGTCATTCCCTTTTAATGACCTTGGAGTAACTTAACATGGTCTTTGTCTCATTCCCTTTTGATGCCTTTGGTCGAACTTAACAAAACCTTTGTCTAAACACATACTTTTGCACATTATTTTGACTATGTATCTATTGAAAACAACTGTATAGACACTCTAATCCCACACTGGGTCCGTGACATTATTGTTATACAAAGTCTTCGTACCATAACATATTATAATGATTTTTCAATGGTCCCTCCATGTAACCATATATTAGCTAACTACCTTATCCATGACGATGTGCCAGATATTTACGATAAGGATCGTTTAACTTGTCCCTGCACGCTTTTATGTATAGTTTCTTTAATAATGTTATGGTATTACAAGATGTAGATTCGAGTTGCATGAATCGTGCAAGATGATGCAACTTTGCTTTCCAATTATAAAATGAGGAAGGCATTAGATTAACTTTAGGGTAGTTTTTGGAAATCTCTAGCCTTTTTTAGTCAAGATGGGTCACACTCGATACCCTCAACAACTATGGAAGTTGGAGATCAATGAATTTTATAGACATTTTCATTCATGTTATTTTGAAATCATTTTCTCATTTCATGGTTGTCTATCATCAAAGCATTAAGGAAATAAGAACTAGCAATTGCACTTGGGGGTGTAAAGGAATGTTAATATAATGCAATATTCTAATGAAGTGTTAATTTGACTTGATAAATATCCATTTTTACAAAGGAAACTTAATCTAAGAAAAATGATATTAATAATATATCCAATTGATATAAGCATATGAAACTATTATATTTCTAATTTAATTTTGAACATCTTTGAATTTGGACATATATTGCATAGCCATTGTTTTGGGGAATAAATACAATGGGAACCTCATAAAATGCTACAAATTCTAGGCAACGAGACAATATATCTATGACAAAAAAAAGCATCAACTAAAAACATTAGAGATGATTATGGCTTGACATTATGAGAACATATTAAGTTGACATATTTCTTTGAAAGGATGATTGTGCAAGTGAAAATGTGATGGTTGAGACTTATCTCACTTCTATCACCATCATAAAAAAATGTTACTGCATAAGCTGCCTTCTTATCCATTTTTATGAAATATACCACACCTACTAAATGAGGAAATTGTTTCATGGAAAATGTTCACAATACAAATAATTTAAAACTTTCAAGTTATGAATGCGGTAAAAAATTGCCAATGACGTATTCCACAAGACTAGTAACAAAATAAACTCAAGGAGCAGTGTATCTACATAATTAATTATAAAATTAACTATCATGCTCTTGAAGGATAACTTTATGTCATAAAGGATAGTATAGTAAATACATTAGATGTATAATGGATAGGTATCTAGCACCCCTTGCAATAATCAACGTTCCCAAAGAATTAATTCACAAATTCTTGCAATGCAAAATATGTCAAATAAGAACACCTAACTCTTAATAATGTGCACACCAAATACATGAGTCATTTTAATAATTACTATAGTGCTCAAGTAATTTGGTAGTACATTCAAACATATAAAAAAGACCTGAGAAGAATAGGCTAGACTTGAAGGTTGTTGTTAATGATGCAATAGTGAACTAAAAAAGGAATAGTTATGGAGGGCTTCAAGCAAATGAAGGTGTTGACCATTATGAAGAAAGGTCTATGATTTATGGCAACGTAGTTAAGACAATTTAAAAAGATTGTACTAGGAAACTTCTTGTGGATCCATAATGGAGAGTCGTGTTAAGGATACATAAACATTACTATAACTTGAAAAGGCATTAGTCTCGATGGAAAAATAGAGGATATGATGAAGTTTAGAAAATTTAAATGAGTAATGTTAACTTGAAATAGAGATATGCTAACAATGCCTTACTATTGGAAACTCTCAGCATATACAATTGATTTTCTTGTTTTCTTTTCAAAAATTCATATTTTTTTTTCAAAGGAAAAAAAAAAAACATATTTTCTTGTTATTCATTAAAAATCAAAGAAAATGAGTCAGTACAAAATAGTGCATCTCCAAACCAGAAATGATAATTGAGGAAACTTTCAAAAAATTAGATTAATGCTTCATATTTCTTTACATTTAAAGATTTAAAAAAAAAACATTATTATTCAATAATATTATATAAACATAATAACAACATAACTCCACAACTACAATAATCTTTCACAAAAAAATCACCTTTGGCCAAAGCATTAGATATCCAACCACTTACCTAAATCATTTTCTAAAATACTTGGCCATACGTAATTTTTAATTGCATCAACATAGATATATCTACTTGTATTCAAGAAAGTTCTAATACCATGCAGCTTTAATATTTAAACATTAGATATACCTACTTGTATTCAATAAAGTTCAAATACCATGTAGCCTTAATGTTTAATGCTTTTGATAAAATGGGATTAAGATTAATAAAAATGAGACATTGTTAATTCTCTTGTAATTTTGGTTCTATCAACATTTTTCTATAATAATTTAATCCATGTAGCCTTAATGTTTAATGCTTTTGATAAAATGGGATTAAGATTAATAAAAATGAGACATGGTTAATTCTCTTGTAATTTTGGTTCTATCAACATTTTTCTATAATAATTTAAATAATTTGTGTGATACTACTCAAATAAAAATAAGCAGTGTTAAAGTATGCTCAAAACCAATCTAATCAATGCAAGATTAGTAATGATCTTTTTGTGAATTTCAATGGGCATTCACACTTTTCTTTATACCCTCTAAGTGATGTCATGATTCCTATTTAGAATATTCTTGTAACATTCTAGCAAAATAGTTCATTAGACTTTGTTAATGAAATCCTAAATTTGTTGTTGTAATGAAATCCTAAATTTGTTGTTGTATTGATAAATAGGAGTAAAGAAATTCAAAAATATTATTAGTTTATGTATATTTGTGGTGGACCATTATGAAGGTTTTCATTGTCTATATGACATGTATATCCTCATGTATATCCTCATGTACATCTTCATATTCATGTTTCCCTTTTCCTTAATCCTCCACATCAAACATCATCCTTACATCATCCTTATGAGTTTGTTTTCTTTTAAGGTTTTGACTATTTCACTTAATGCTATTATACAAAATGGCCATGATTTATTGATATCATAAAAAATGGCTAGAATGAATGCATGGAAAGGTTTGGATAGAGTGAATGGATAAGATACCAATATATAGTTAAAACAGTAACTGAAGTAGATTAGTATTTCAGCAATTTTAATTGTGGTGATTTTATCTACTTGGCTAACTATGAGAACTGAATTAGATTAGGGTTTTAACTATTTAATTGTGGTGAGTCTATCTACTTGGATAACTATGGTAACTGAATCAGATTATAAGAATTTCAACTATTTAACTCTATTGATTTTATAAACTTGGATAACTACGGTAACTGAATCAAGTTAAGATTTTGACTATTTAACTAAATTATATCATACAAAATGTAATATCAATAAAATCAATGCATCTTAAGAAAAATACTAAATCATATTGCATTTCTCGATGCACATGTTTCAAATTGGAAAGATTTTAGATCATAACACAAATATCCATCTAAATACATAGATGAATAGATCATAATGTTCCTTAATGTAAGCAATGCATCTTAATAATATTGAAAAGGAACATTCCTAAAATCAAGGCAATGCAATAATGATATGCTACAAAACACTTAAATCAATGCATATTATGAATATTATTAGATCATATTGCATTTTCCAATGCATAGATTTCAAATTGGAGGGATATGATATCATAATGAAAACCTCCATCTAAAGACACATATTGTTATACCTCAAAGTCTCACTTTGAGCGCCATTTCAAGTCTTCATGTCGTATCACCATGTGGAACCTAATGGTACTACCTTCTAACAAGTATTGAGACTTACTTCTACCTTGTTGGTCCCCTCCTTGGCCTTCCTTGGAGACAAATCCAACTCATCACAACCGAATGCCACCTCACTGAGTCAAAATGGCATCTCATTGAGCACACTTTACTATTATTTTCGCACCCTGATAGTGGTGCAAGGCATGAAAATTCAACATTTTCGCGCCCTGCATGCCTGTAGGGGTGCAAAAATTACAACATTTTTGTGCCTTGCTTAGTGCATGGGGCGCAAAAATTCCTTAACAAATCCTTGGCTTGGATTTTGGATCTTAGCTTTGGGGATATTTTCTTGGGATTGGGATTCCCCTCGAATCCTAACTCATCCTCCCTCTTTGGCCTTGTTCAACCCCTTGATCCACCATTTACTCACCTAGATCCACCTTCCTCTCTTAGTGGTTGGCCTCCCAAATCCTATAAGAAGGAGGCCATCCATGAGCTAAGGGGGGAACTTTGGAGGCATCAAACCTATGTACTTGGAGGTTTTGTAGAGATAATAAGGAGGAAGGCTTGGAAGGAGTAATTGTTGCTTGGACATCAAGGGTGATGCTGTATGTATCTTCTTTAGCTAGCTTTAATATAACTTGGCTTATTCTCCCATGTTATGTTTCTTGCTATTGGATCCATGATATTTTTTATTAGAATTTAGATCTTAATCATTACATCTAGTACTTGGAGATATTGTGTTTTGTCTTGCTTAAATAGGTTCACATCTTGGACATCAAGCTTGGAACTGGAGCTAGGACAAACGGTTGATCTAAGGTAAGTCTTACCTTCTCTTATCTCTTAGTACTTTTATATTTGTGCATTGAGTTAGATCTAGGAGTTTAAGATCCCATTTATTTCTTTGTTGTCTTAGATTAAGCTTGTTTGAATCTAGTTTAATCTCTAAGTAGGTTTAACTATCTGTAGGACGAATTTGTTGGAACAGAAATTGGCGACTCCGCTTGGGAGATCCCAGTTTTCATTTGGTTATCAAATCTTCATTTTTTACCCATTTGATCTATTATCTTTGCGTTTTATCAGTCCTTGACCTTTATTCATCAATTTGATCCTTATCATTGAGTTCTCTGGGTCTACAAACTTGAGAAATCCACAAATTTCTTCTCAGACCTTCACCCTCATCTCCCTTCAGTGAAATTACGTGGCCCCCCCCATACACCACAAATCAAAAATTTCCATATTTTTGCGCCCCATTAGTATACTAGACCGTGAAAATTCCTAAATTTCGCGCCTGGGTGGTCTTTAAGGGAGCGAAAATTCCCTGTGTTGCACGGCTATATATTCATCGAAATAAAAGAGTTGCATTGATTCATTCGTAGATGCATGGTTTGAGTCAAGTCTTAACACCATCAAGTTGCACTTCCGTCACCTTTTGAGTAAAACAACAAGCCATTAAAATTAATTCTCTAACTAAACACACATTAACCTCATTTGAGGACATAAAATAATTGTGTAGTTAGGTAGCACATCGAGGATAGGAATCCAAATAATTCCCCTTGTCACTTTACATTTGAGACATAGTTGTTTTCCTTTAGGGTGCTCAAATCCTCTTGTATTTTTTTACACGGTTATACACCAATTTATTGGGAGGGCCTCTTGTTCCATGGGGGTAAGCAGCGAGGATTGGTTCCAGAAGGACTTTGTGGAATAACGCACTCCACTTAGCGCCTAAGGACATCAATCCATTGTCTTCCTTGTATTTTCCATCCTCCATACTGGTTGTATAAGGGATCAAAGGTAGAAGCTCGAGTAAACCTTCTCAGACGTGTCATGAACGAGGTATCCTAGTGACCTTCCTTCTAGGGATATTTTACCCGGGACCCTCTTAGTAGAGGGATATACCTTCATATTTTGATCTCTCACTTCATATTTTCTGACTTGGATTTCATCACCTTCCGAAGGATATGATCTGTTGAGGTCTCCAGACCTTAAACAAGAGGATTGCTTGCTATTGTACCTTATTTAGGGTCTTTTATTTTGTAGTGCTGCTTGTTGGCTTTCTGTCCTTTTTGTTGTAGCTCGCTTACTGTGACATCGGTTGTAGTGTAGTTTTTGAGCTCGCTTTTTGGCTTGTGCGACTCTTCTTTTATATCGCTCCCCTTTTGCACACTTGGTTGCTTCAGTGGTTTTGAGTTCTTTTTCATGAGACTTCACCTAGATCATTCAGTCCTATTCCATGGAGGACCAAAGGAAATCACGAAGAAAACAAGGGAAGCGTCCCGAACCCGTTCCTAGAACTAGTCGAACGCCACCTTCACGCATACCCAGCCCCCCTACTAGAAAACCAGTTGGCCGGGGGACTGTCCTATAATCAATCAATATGACACCACCAATTTCTATGGTACCCCAAACTCATAGCACAGTCATAGAAACTACTGCAGTACCAGAATCTAGTGTAGTACCAGAAGTTAGTACGACAGTGGAAACTACTATAGCACCTGAGGTTAGTGTCCCACCACAAGCCGACGTTGTGCTGGAATTTGTCATTACTCTGAAATCTAGCATCGCTCCGGCTATGAGATCACAATTTGATCTCCCCGAAGGATATATCAAGGTTATAAAGGAATCCGATCATTTCCCCTCTACGACGATCCAGTTCGATGAAAGCTTTTCACCAGCCTTTTGTACAGTTGGTAACCCCACCTGTCATACCTTCTTTTCTGGTTATGCGTAGCTACGAAGTTGGATCTTCCAGCAATAGGACATTCAGAATGCCTTCCCCCGATCTCCCTTCGGACCATGAAATCATGGCATCCATATGAGCAAAAATTGTTAGTCTAGCCCAAGACCCGGCGGCAAAGGACAAATTTAGACGTGAAGTTGGGAAAATAATGGCTTCGACCTCACAATTCCCACCAATATCCACGTCTCAAGTGGTAAATCCTTGTGATTCTAGATCCCTCCAATCTACTTCATATGATACTACCTATGGCACATCATTCGTAGGTCGATATGGACCCACAGATTGGATCTATTCCGAACCTTTCCCCAATGAATTGGGGATGACAAACGTCTTTTATCCATCTTCATCATTATGGAACACGACTCTGGGCCAAGCCCTCAATGATTTCCGCACTTTTCCAGTACCCATGCAATTAATGTCGGAAACTCCCCTTCAACCTTCCCCTCATCTTATACCAAATGAAATCTTTGGTTCTTCTTCAGGGAACATTTCTAGTCAGGGGACAAACTATACTTTCCCGTTGTTACCATCATCATCTAGAATTAGTGCACATCCATATTCACAAATCGGTACCAATAATGCAGCCAACCAACCTGCACAGTCAATCCCTTCTAATGTTTTCGTTGGAAGGCCATCTATTCCTACTGTTAGAACACCCATTGTAACTAGAATTCAATCTTCAGCCACAATCTATACTATCTCCGGAGGACAACCATTCATTGGTGCCCCAAGCAAAACCAGTAACCAACCTCCTTCGTCAGAACCATCCACTTTGTGGGGATCGCAAATGCCACTCATTAAAGGAAAACCAGTTATTGGTGCCCCAAGTAGAACCAATAACAAACCTCCTCCATCAGCATCATCTGCTCCGTTGGGACCACAAACGCAACCTACTGGAGGAAAACCCTTTGTTAGTACCCTAAGCGGGACCAACAACCAATTTCCTTCGTTAGACCCACTTCCTTCTTGGGGGAAACATACATTTGGAAACCAGAATCCTGTCGAGGGGCACACAAATCAACATCAATCTTTTTACCCCCCTAATCTGAATTCTGGAGTACCTTATCCCAGTGTCTCAAACAATCAATGGATCCCACCCCCTCAAACCCCGTCTCTTAATCAAGGAAGAACGAACAACCCATGGGTTCCACCCTTTCAAACACCCCCCCTACTCAAGGTTTGGTCAATCCACCCAATCAAGGATTTGGGAACTCTACATGGGTCCCACAACCCCAAGTATCTACACCGTTCAATCCCACCCAGCAGCATTTTCATCAACCGGTCTATAATTCGATTCCGAATCAATTGGTAAATCCTATGATTCCCAACCAAAAACCGGTTAACCAGATGGTCCCCTACTCACAAAACTTCCAACATTACCCTGCAGGTAACATGTTGGGTATAATATGCAACAATATGCACTGCAAGGCTCGACAGGCGTTCTAGCACCCCATCAATATTATTCATTCTCGCAACCTAATAGACAACTTCCCTTCCTAGAAACATTGGATCTACCTGATTTGTCGAGATTAATAAGCGATCTGGCATGAACCACATTGGCCACCTATTCCTTCCAAACTACCATCGGATATCCTGAAATTCGATGCTAAACCTGGAGAAGACCCAAAATATCATGTCATGACATTCCATCTTTGGTGTTCTTCGAACTCGTTGATGGATGACTCTATACAACTAAGGGTCTTCCAACGAACACTCACTAAAACTGCCGCAAAATGGTATATCAAGATGCCACAACACTCTTTCAAAGGCTTCAACACCCTTTCCATGCAGTTTTTGACACATTTCCAGCTTCCCATTCGATATGAGACCGGTAAGAACCTCTTAAATTCGTTGTGACAATCTACCACCACTCACATCTCTGATCATATTCATGAGTGGAGGAGACATCGAATATTAATTAAGGCTCTTATTCCCGACCAATTATTGGCTGATTGGTTCACAAATTCATTAATACCACCTATTGTTAGGTATGTTGCAATGGGCGGGGTTTTTACAGAATAGCAGGAAATCGCTCCTGCTCAGTATCTGGATTTGGTTTATTCCCAATCCGAAACTCTATATGAACTGGAAAAAATTAAAAATCAAAGTTTTTAATTAGTAATGTTTAGGGATGAAACTTACAATGCCTTGGTACAAGTAATTATAGTTATATTTTGATTATCTATATGTTTTAACATTTATTTTATCAAATAATAAATACAAATAAGTATGGTTTATTTGTTTTTAAGTTGTATTTGATTTAAGTGAGAACATCAAGGGACAATGATATATATAATTTCTATCTTCTTTGGTACAAAAAAATATATACATTCATAAATTTAATTAATTTATTTGTAATTAGCTCTTTTTTTTGTTTTTATCTCTATAACACTTATGTGTAAATATGATTATACAATTATATGATGTAATTGTAAAATCAATTTCATGTTTTTTTAATGGTTAAAGAGTGCATGCAAAGTGTTTGTTGAAATGCATGAATGAGTAGAAGTATTTTAATGAGATCCATATTATGTTTAGCTTTCATATGCTAACTTGGTGAAATAGCAAAAGGAGAAGTACAAGGTGCAAGAAAGGTTGGAAATAACAATACTACCCAATGTGATGGATAAGCGTGCTTTGTGTATAAGAATTTATATTTATGTTTCTTTGATGGGTAAGTGTGCTTTGTGGATAAGAATTTATATTTATGTTTATTTTTTCATTATTATAAGTGATTTCTAATTATAAAGGATGTTCATATGATAATTTAATTATTTTTTTCATGAAATATAATTTATGTATAATATGGTTATGTATTTTATGTTAATTGAAAATATAGATTTGCAATTTCTAATTATAAAGGATGATCATATGATAATTTAAAAACTTTTTTCATGAAATTGTAATTTATATAAACTTTGGTTATATATTTTATGTTAATTGAAAATATAGAGTTGCAACACTAATTGTTTTGTTAAAGGTTTTAAATGAAAATTTTAGTTGTATTTTGGAGAAATTTTGAGAATGGAATTTATGATTTATTAACTATCAAATATTTACAAAGATAAAGTGTATTTATGAATGGATAAGCATATATTTAAGTCTAAACAAATCTAGGTAGGTATCTCTTGTGTAAATGCAAATGTTAAGGCTGCATTCCAAAATTTTAAAGGAATGTATGAATGAAGTGCATAGCTTATCTTCGAATAGTTTATTTTACTTAGTCAATTTATGTTGCTAGTTGATAGCATTGGGTTGTAGGCTCATGCTAAGGAATTTACATGATTTAATTAGAATTTGATCTTGAAAATTATAATCTAGATAACGTTTATGATTTGTTTTTAATAATTTACTTCTACTAGCGATTATGTTTTGAGTCTGGTTGACTTCAAGGAGTACCCATACAATTTGGACATGTTATAACCCTCATTTTGATTCCAATGGAGGTGTTTTCATATTGACTTTTTTGATGTGAGCATTTTAGGAAAAACACAAGACAACGTATGGGGGTTTAAAACCATATTTATGATTTTGTTATCCTTATCTCTAAAGTTGGTGGATTTGATTTAGTAGTCTAATGTTTGTAGAAATTACTTCCAAGAGTTTGTACAAAAGCTTTCATTCCAAGTGTTTGACAAAAGCACTCAACCAAAGATTAATGTTCTGAGTTTGTTTTGCAAAGTGAACAAAGTAATGTGTGAACTAGAATTAGGGGACATTAAGGTATCAACATTGTTTACAAGATGTGTGTGTAATTTCGCTATTGCTCTAGTCTACTTTTTTGTAAGCACTTTCAACTATTGTAATAATGGACTTGTGCATACAAAGAGATGTTGATTGCCGTGTTCAAGAAGAGCCTTTGTTTTACATTTTGGTCTTGTTGGTGTGATGTCTAATAGTTGTCTCTTGTTGCATATAGATATGGTTTTAGATAAAGGTTCTAGGATCCACTTGTTGAGCTATATTTGAATTTAAAGATTAAGAATAATTTAATCTCAAATGGAAAAACCTTTAGTAGAAGAAAAAATATATCGATAAAGAGGGAACTTATAGCCTTTTATTTGAGAATTTTCATTATGGTGGTTTGCACTTCCTTGAATATGTTTTTAAATTGTTTCCTGCATGAGTATGATAAAGGTCATTTCCATAACTATTAATGATAAGTAAATGAAGTTTGAAACCACATAAAATAATGGTGTTGATAGATTGGAATAAGGGAATGATGCATTAATGCATATATCAAAGGAATGCCACGATGAATATAAATATATATATTAAGCATGAAACTACATAAAATAATTGTGTCGGTATATTGGAATAAGGGAATGATGCATTAATGTACATATAGAACAAATGTTTCGAGATATATATATACCTAGATATAAGGGTCAACTCTCGCATAAGAAGGAACAACAATTATATAGATAACCTAGATATAAGGGTCAATTCTCGCATAAGAAGGAACAACAATTTTATATATATATAATTGGGAACAACAATTATAGGGAACAACGATTTTATTTATATATATATATATATATATATATATATATATATATAATTGGGAACAACAATTATATATATAGATATAATTGTTGTTCCTTTTTATGCGAGAGTTGACCCTTATATCTAGGTTTAGTTAACATAGTGCTTAGGGGAACTACAATAGTTATGTTTATACTATAGTTGCATCATTGACATATAAGGTTTCATAATTATCTACCAAAATGCACTTATTAATACCGATAATGGCAGGGCACAATGCTACCACAAAACAAAAGATCTCAATTAGATGAGCACCCAAATAACTCAAGAAGACTTGCAATTCAAACATAGCACAAAGCATAACATCATCCTTACTTTAATGACTTATATTCATTGATATGAAAGGTGATTGGTGAAGATTTTAAAGTTGTGTCATAATATTTCCCCAACTATAATGCCCCTCCTGCGTGATCTTGTTATACATATTCAAGCAAGACTTCATAGTCATTTTTTTAGTGTGTTAGTACATGATTAGATAGGGAGAAGTCCTACATGATGTTTTGGATAGATTATCTTGTATGATGTTTTTGACATATTTTTGTTATATTTCGGCATATATACGTATGCATTGTTATCTTTGTCTATGGATATGTTGTGGTGGATTATGTGCTTTGGATTGGATAATACTATATGATTGACTTATGGATGGATTATTATGTGTACTTGTGAGTTGTGACTTATATATTAGATCTTGCACAAATTGTCAGTAATATTGAAAATTACTAACATTATGAACTAGTGTGAGTTGTGGCATGGAATCCTAGACCTGTTAGTTGGTATGGAACCATGAAGAAATATGAAATTCCACTTACCAATATTGAAGATTCAAACTAAGTATGCAAAGGAAGCATGATGTTTAGTAATAAGACCCGTGGAGGGAAATATATGATAGAGGCATGGAGCCTCTCTTTAAAATAACATGTCGATGACTCCTTATATCGTGGAGATCATAATTCATGATTAAGGATTTGGGGCGCATAGTAAGGGTGTGGAATTCGTATTCCCCAACCACTAGTTCATCTAGATTCAAAGATAAGGCAAAGCAACAACAGTGGAAATGCAATTTAGGGAAAATAGAAAAAAAAAGTGTGGTGAAGACACTTAAGGGGGGTGAATAATATTAATTAAATGAATTATTTAAATGTTGAATTTTTCATGTAGGTAAGGTGTTGAGTCAAGAAGGGTCTGTAAATAGAGGGAGGATCCCATGGGTTGGGGAAAAGTGGAAATACATGAGGAAATGTTTCAGAAATTTAGAGGGAATTTATACTAAGTATTGTAAGCCTGAAATAGATTGAATTTGGATGAAAAAGAAGTTGGGGGTGCCATGAATATGTTCATCAATGGAGTTTTAACCTTCATGATTGAATCAAGGTGAGGTGGAATCACCATTAACAAACAATTTTCTTGGAAATTGGTCAAGCTAGTGTTTGGGAGCCTACATAGCTTGAGGTTCTCATGCAAAGAAATTTTCCCTGAGTAAGACTAGGAGAAAACCAATTGGCATCTGAGTTGGCATAGGAGTGAAGATTAAAGCTTTTACATGGTAGTTGAAGGGCATAAATCCGTTCAAGTAAAACATTTAATCATGTAATGATCTTCATGAAAAAACTAAGAAAAAAGACTAGAAATACATTATGCAGATGATCTATGTTGGTGAAGTGAATGGGCTATAAGTCCCTCATTTATGGATCACACATCCATTATATTATACTAAGTTTTTTTCTAATGCTATCATGATAAAAAATAAAAACGATAGTTACTACTTAATATAATTCACACTTTTTACTTATTGTTACCAAAGCGGTAAAGGTGCTATCCAATAGTGAATTATTATGTGTTTTCTTATCAAAATCCATACTAAGTTGGGAGCAAAAGGTGCTATCAAAAGGTGAATTACTATATGTATTTTCTTATCAAGGAAACGTAACAATAAGACAACAAAAAATAATGAGCCTCATCATATATCCATATAGACATGGTCTATTTACATCAGCAATACAGTCTCTTTACATGATCAGTATCATGCAAAGACCAATCTAGAAGCAATACATATCATTATCATTTCTCTTGAAATAGATCGAAACAATATATTCTATTTGCATGACTAATATCATGGTATTCATAAATTATGCCTTTTAATAATCAATAATGAAGACATAAGTTATATTCAAAGCATGTATTTTTTTGGGCTCTCATATACAAGAAGACTCCTACACAACTCGATATCTTTGTACATTTTCACTAGTTTTCCATGATAGTTATCTTTATACATTCAAGTGTCATTTTGGAATTGCTTTGTTATTGTTGTTAGATTGACAACAAATCTCCCTTTTCCCTAACTATTTTCCAGCCACCATGCCCTCCTTATCCTCATTCTCCATCACAACAACAATGTTATTTATCTCATCTCGTTTTTCTTGGTTAGAGCAGCACTTAGTACAACTATTGTTATAGGGATTGCCATAGTTATCCTACTTTGCTTTGATTTGTACGCAATTTATTTGAATTCATTGAATCTTGAATAGACTATATATAACTCAAAGAAATAAGAGATCAACAAAAATTTCAGCCATTTTCTAAAACCCACTTCTACCTTGTTTCCAACCATGCCTCTTATATTGTGCAATGATGCATCTTGAAATAATCTAATCTAAGCCAGAACTCTCACAAAAGAAAAAGAAAAATGGATGCCCTTGTTATCTATGAAATCATCTAAAATAAAACTCACACACGAAAAATAGAAATGGAACCAATTGCTATCTATGTGTAGACAACATTATGCACTTAAAAATTAGACTAACCACCCTATGGCTTCCCTTTTTAATGTGCACTTGTGAATACATCTATAAAGGCATGTCCATCAACTAAATAGTGTAATTCAAAAAGCACCACTACATAACCATAAAAAAATGATATGTGACTTACTTAATTTACTTAGGTTATTTTAATTAATCTCCAATATTTTATAATAAAATATTTAAGTAAAATAATGTAATTCATAAACCACCACTACATAACCATAAAAATTGACATGTGACTTAGTTAATTCATTTAGGTTATTTTGGTTAATCTTCAAATAAAATACTAATCTATTATAATATGTTCATTAATATAACTTAAATTTTATTAAATATTAACAATATAACCATTACATTTTAACACTTTTTTAATTTTCACAAATTTCATTGTCAACACTTTTTTAAATTTCACAAATTTAATTGCCAAAAACCTACCATCAAATTCACTAAATCCTATGACACTAAGAAAACTCACTAAATCCTATGACACTAAGAGAATTCACTAAATCCTATGACACTAAGGGAAGCCACTTGTAACTTGTGCCTTGTACATGATGCATGTTCCCTGTAATTGTCCTTAGATCCTTGCACTATTTTATTGAATACATACCATGAACATGATGGGCATGCCCTATATTATCCACAATGCATAGCAGAAGTTTCATACACATATGCCTTTCATTAGTATTTGAGTCCATGTAGCATTCAGCGTATCCTCTACTAATGGTGAAACATTTACTTTAAGTGTGATCTATCCTTGGGGTGCAAGTAAATGATTAGTTAACTATGAGCTATACTTGCACCTAAACGATTAGTTAACTATGAGCTATACTTGGTGTGTAAATATCACATTCCTTTTTCTTCATATACCACCTATCATAAATTTGTTTCATTTTTAAATATTTGATGCAAGTATTACATTCCTTTCTCTTCAAATACCACATTATCATAAATTTGTTTCATTTTCAATGTCATCATTGTGTAAGCCATAACATCATCAACTACTACAAATTACATTGATTTCTTCATTTTTCTCATCGAACTCTTTTTTTGGAATCTACTTTGACACTTTAACTTTACCTACAAACTAGTTTCTTTATTAACTATTGGGTTCTACAATTTGATGTTAATTATTTACTTCTACATATTATATAAATTTGTTCATTTAATTATTTAAATATATTGTTTTCCTTTTGGAACAAGATAGGCAAATAAACTCACATTTCCAATTTAATACAGCATATAGCCACTATCTCCCTCGAAAGCTAAAATGGTTTCTAATTCAACATAAAACCACAAAAAAAACTCAATACAAATCATGTCGCCCCAACTAATCAACATTTTTCCATATGGCCACTAATCACAACACCAAATACTACATAGATATCAAGTATTTATGTTTTATAGCAATTTATAATGTTTGTTTCAAACTTATTAGAAGAAAAGGAGTAAGTATGGAGAATGAAGTCTCAACAAAGAGATGCAGAATTATGTTAAGTTGATCTTGACTCAATCAAAGAGTAATTAAGTTAACCTTAATGGGTTTACCGTAGGTAGTTTATGGGCCCATGGTATTCGCTTATGTTGAAGCCCATTTAATGGCTTGAAGTACTTCATTATAAAGTGCCTTAATTTCATTGGCTTGGCCGAAGTGGCCAAGGAGAATAAAATATATCTCATGTATGCTTTACATCTCTAGTTGTGCTCAATTTTTACATTGTCAATCGCAAAAGAACAAGATGAAAAGAGGATTGTGACCATTGGGAGACTATAAATAAATGATCCCTTCTTGGCCTGAAAGAAGCTCTATGGTTCTCTTCCCCTTGAGAGCTTTGTAGTGATTCAAGTTGATATATATCACTATCTTTCTCAACTCCACGCTCCATCTTAGCAATGATATGCTTGGAATGAGAATGGACCTGGTGTATAGCTACAACACAAAGGGAATTCAATAGATGTTGCAGTGAAGGAGTGAGCCTAATCATGAGGTGTTGCAGTGACATGAGCTAGAAGAGGCCCCTTTTTTACACTGACCATGAAGTGTGAGTGCCATGGTCATGTTTGAATTTAGATCTAAGTGTATGGTTGCATGAAGATAAATGAATGTGTGACCATAAGGAGGTATTGTTAGGTTCCTCCCATTGTTCTAAAAGTGATATCCACTAGTTGTAAGGATAAGGATGGTGATAAGGAGGCATATCGTGTGGAGAAGAGCCTGCTCGTATAAAAAATCCAATATCTTGGAGAAGCCCAATTGTGGATGATTTATTAGTGGCCAACATTATGAGAAGAGATGGGTGCATGGTTCATGCATTTAGGAGCCATGGTGAATAGCACAATAAATTGCAAAGAGAGAATGAAGGCGTACTTGGTTAGAAAGTACTCAATTCATGCAATTGTATTTGGACCAAAAAGGATGCAAGAAATGAAGCAAGTGGATGTTTTAAGCATCTTATATTTGGGCATACAGTGATAAGAATTTTGGAGTTGATCACATGTAAATGGGCACATGGTTGTAAGACTTTGTTTTGGCATGCATACCTATGGATTGTTGATTAACCAATGTAAGGTCTAGATGTAGACCTATGTGATAGAATTGAGGGGGTGATCTTGTAATCATAGATACTAAGTTTTATAATTTTGAGGGGGTGGGTGTTTATCACAAATCAAGTTTAAAGGGGGGATGCAATGCTAATCTTAATCTTGACTCAGTGAAGAGTGGATTAAGTTAACCTTGATTAAATCGGTGATTGGTTTACCATTGGTGGCTTACATGCCCATAATATTGGGTAGTCCATGGTATTTTCCGATGACATTTGATGTGATGATGTCTATTAAAAGTTTTGATGTTCTCCATTGTAAAGTATTTTAAGTGATTGGTGTCAATTGTCATTACTAAGAATGCAAAATCATTATGGGTTTCATGTTTAAGCTTCATGTGCCATTTCACAACCACACCATCAAGGGTTAGTTGGAAGAGCTTTTATAAAATATTGTAATACCAAAAATAAAATACCATAACATGAAATGTCATAAGATTGGTCACTGCTTGGCCAAGGGATTAATAAATATATATCTTTGTTACTAGTTTTTCTAGTAAAGAGTTTCCATAGTTAAAAAGATATTTCGAACTTACTTTTAAATTATACTCAGCTTTTACACATTACAAAAAGATGATGAATTGTAACATCATATTAAAAACAACCATAAGCCAATGATCTCACTTTAAAATAGGCAATGATATTAGTTTCAAAGTGTGAATGTGATGCAGGAGCATCATTTCAAATTGAATTTTTTTCTAAATTTTGTGATGGTTTCTGGAAGGTTTAGGATTGCTTACGAGGAGAGGGGCTTGTTTTCTCAATTGCCATGTGTAATGTAACTGAGTTTCTTATTTGAGTATTTAGAGATATGTGGAAATATTATAGGCAGAAATCAAGTTAAAGTTTAGATTTTCCCCTAAAATTGAAGATATGAACTACAGAACCATTAATTGGGCATTATCCTCCCAGCTCAACTCCTTGTGGAATGGTTCATTCAAGAATCACTGTGTGTCTTTGCATTCAATTACTTGTCGAGTATATACATTATTATTGTAATAATCTGGATTTTGAATGCATGTGGGAGTACTGGTGGCATCGAATCCAAGCAACAGGGTCATCTTGGACAGCATGAGCAAAGTCACCATTGAAGAACAATAGCGTCTGGTAATTTCCTGAGCATTGAATCGAGTTTTTTTTTAATTGTAGTAGAAATGCAGTGTGACAGAGTCACCCTGAAAAGCTACTCCCTGTGCTATTTGATAGATCAAAATTTGTATAATCTGGAGGATTAGAGCGTTGGCCAGCAATGACGAGACTTACAGCGAGTGGATTCTCTGTAATTGGCTTCTGAACAGAATATAGATTGAGGCTCCTCATCGATCCCATTCACAGTCTACCTCAATCTGGTGTCTAAGGAAAAAAGGGCAGATTTCAGGTATGCTCCACTTTGTGGATTGGCTATAGACTTTTGTTTTTCTTTTCAAAGGAAATCAATATTAACCCCGGTTTCAGGAATTGGTTCAATCATATATAACAGCGTTGAAATTAACTCAAATTGCATCAAGCGAGTTTTGTTTTCCCTGCATCAGAATGCCTTATAAACCATGTCTCATAATTCTTATGCTATTTTTTACAACATAGGGATATGACATTGTAATAAGATAGTCTACAACATTACATAAACAACAATCATAAATTCAAATACTGCCCACAACACATGACATGATAACCATATGCAGTGACATCCAAAATTTTGACAATGTTAGTATTGAAGTGAGGTAGGATGTTTATATTAGATAAACTAAGGACTTGCAACCCATTGTCAACCCATTGTCAACCCATTGTCAACATTATAGTCTAGATTGTCACCATTACTTTGGAGCTTCAACTTCGTCTCCTAGTGATGATCCCACAGTAAGGATCGAAACATCGAGATTTTCTCGAGAATTAACGTAGATCCTCTCTTCATTAAACCATTACTTTATCACAATTATTACACATATGAGATTAAACACAATGCACAATTGGAAAAAGAGTAATAATGTGGAATGAAATCCCAACATAAAGATAAGTTGAAAAAATATACAAACATTTTGAACATAAATAACTTTAATCTGCCCAAAATAATGTATACCCTTTAATAATGATAAAACATGTATTTCAAACTCAATCCCCTCCTCGAAACAATTTGCATATGAACCTTCCAACTAATACGGCCCCTTAGAACACCTTTAACCTATTATTTTAAAATGACAAAATAAGATAGGGTGACAAGAGGAACAATTTAAAACTATCATTTGTATTATAAGTAAAGCTTTCAATGGTGATGTCTTAATGTCTAGAGTTGTGAAGTTGATTCATTTCCTTTGAAAACATTCGATTCAACTATTTCATTCAATCTTGTTATGTACCTTATGAAAAGAATAGGAAATTCAAAACAAAAATAATAGAATATAGTAAAATTTAAAATTAAAATGACAAAATTATTGCGGTAATAAACAACTATAGGGAGTATATTATTACAAATACCAATATCTTTATTGATAAAATCAATCTTCACTTTGCCTTTTTGAGAGAGAATCCTCCAAATAAGCAAAAATTCAATTACAATATTCTTCACACGACATCCCATTGCATTGCTTCTACTTCTTTATATGGACTCTATCATCTTAAGAAATTTCTAATAAGGTATCTTCTAGTAAGCCTTCTATCCTCCTAGGAACTTTCTAGTAACCCTTCTTACAAATATTGCTTTCACACTATATATACTTCATGGACCTTATTTAATAGATATGGCATCGATACATAGAAACCTATTTATAAAAAGAAACCTTGTCCTCAAAGTTGGAGATGTAGAAATTGATGAAGTATCTTTGTTTTTTCCCATGTAGCATCCTCAAGTTGTGGATCTTTCCACTATATCAAGACATCATGGATGGTGCAGTGGTGGAGACAACATTCCTATTTGTTGAGGATGACCTCAAACTGCAACCAAATGGAATCTTCTTCATCCAAGTCTAAAAGGCTAGTTGAATATGGTATTTAGGGTTGGCCACTTTCTATAAGCAAGAGACATGAAAGATTGGATGAATTTTAGAAAGCAAGCTTCTAGTGGTGGTTTTTCTTGAGTGAGTTCTAGTTATAAGGTTATAGGCAAAGGAATACATAAATTATCCCCTTCTTCAAAATGGTGTTTGAAATGATGTTGAGTAACATGTTGCTTCATCTTGTTATGAGCCATGACCAAATTATCCTTGATTGTTCAGATAATGTCAGCTCGATCTATGAGTGTTTTGTTGACCTCTTATACCTTAGAGATTCTTGGTAAGTAGGAGAGTACTAAGGGGGATTTGGCCATTGACAGCCTCAAATGGAGTCATCTCAGTGGCAACATGACAAGTTGTATTATACCACCATTCTACTAGGGTAACCATTGGATCCATTGGGATTGCCTTTCTAAATTAAAGCTCCTCAAATATGCTTCAAGGAACTTGTTGACGACTTCAATGTAACCATTAGTTTGGGGGTGACATGCAATGCTGAGATTCAATTCAATGCCCTAGAGTTGAAACAACTAGTGCCAAAAATTGCTGGTGAAGGTGGGGTCAAAGTCTATGATAATAGATTGTGGCATACCATGGAGTTTCAAGATATTATCCAAGAATACCTGAGCTACCATCAAGGCCTTGTAATGGTGTTGTAGAGCACAAAAATGAGCATATGTGGAAAGGCAATCAACCATGACCATAATTACATATTTATTGCCAAATTTTGGTAACTCCATAATGAAGTCCATAGAATTGCTATTCCATACCACTGGAGGAATCGAAAGTGATTGAAGTTCACCTAGAGTTTTCATCGCCTCTCCCTTATTGATTTTCAAATATCACACTTTTCCACAAAGGTGCAAATGCCCTTCTTCATGCCTTCCTAGAAAAATAATTCATTTGATCCTTTCATATGTTTTATGAAATCTTGAATGACCGGCCATGGAAGATGAATGTAGCTCAAATGACACTCATGATTGCAATGTTGACTTTTTGTTAAAATAAATATGCCCTTTATAGCAAAGCTCTTCAGTTTTCCAAGTGTAGCCCAAATATGCATGGGGTGCCATCTGAATTTTTTGGATAATGTTAACAATATTGGGATTGGTTGGTCATTGGGTAGCCTTACTTGTATAATTATTCAAACTTGTGATTGACGGGGAAATGTTAAACTGTGAGTACTTAGACACTCACAAAGTTCGAGATCACATTATTATGAGTTGTTTTCGTTATCTATTGATGAGATGTAATCATTACTCACCGATGAGTTGTCAATGAGATATATTTCTATAGGTGGTCTAATCCATGTAGTATAAATTGACACCATTGGATGAATACAAGTGTTGAGAATGGCTTAAGCCTTCCCACCAAGTTCTTGTGTTTGATCTATTTTTTAACATTGCATGCAATGGATGGGAAACAATAATGCACCTTCTAAATTGTATTTCTAGCTCCTAAAGAGAAAACAAAAGACAAAGCAAAGTTTTGGTTCAACAAAATCCCAATGGAAAACTCAAATATTTTTCAAAACATTTACAAAGGATCTTCACATTAGTAGGCTTGGAAACTCTATGTGATGGTTCTATGGATCTTCTTAAACTAGTTGTCCCTTGGAAGATAGAGACTTATGAAAGGGTTTATCTTTCTAGGGAACTAGAGATAGGCAAATTGGACACAAAGATTAAAGTGATCAAGAATGAAGACTCCCTGGGCCCTTATGACCTCCTAACGGAATTTTGATGTGGGATGTGATTAGTCCTGCATATTTGAAGATGTGTCACGAATTGGTCATTTCTAGTGGCATCGGAGAACTTGTCACTACAAGTGTTATCAAGCTTATCCCTAAAGGTGTTAAAAATCAATTTGGTAGGTGATTGGCATCCAATCACGCTTGTGAATGTCCGTTACAAAATCCTAGCAAAAGCATTGTCCAAGAGGATTAGATTGTTGGTTTCTCAAATGTCTAAAAAGAAGCATAATGGTTTTATAAAGGGTAGATTTATTCTTGATAATTTACAACTCCATGGAAGGTCTTTAAGTGGGCTCAAGGCACTCATCAAAAGGCTCTCTGTTTTTTAAATGATTTTGATAAGGTGTATGACAAGATTAAATGGGATTTAATGCTTAACATTGCTCGAGGTTTGCCTCCTATCATAACTGATGGAGATCTCTTCTTGTAGGATTTGATAAGGGTTATTAATTGTCGGTATTATTTGATTTTATTCTTCTGCAATAATATGTTCAACAAGGTTTCCCTCTTGCTCTTTATCTCTATGTGATTGTGGTAGATGCCCTAGTTATCTGTTAAAGTCGACTAGAGTGCAAGGTCAAATCGAAGGAATTCCTTTACCAGGTGGCAACTAACTTATCAATGTGAATTTTGTAGATAAATCAACAATGACCCATGGATTGACTCATCCATTTGTGAATTGTATTGTTATTTGCTTTTACATATTCACATAAGTAGTTGGAGTGAGGAAAAAATAAATGTCTTCCTTAATGACTACCCCCTCACAAGAGATAGTATTCAACTATCTCTTGTTGATCAATGGAAGTGGATAATGGCCAAGTTTGAAAAAAAACTTTAAGATTGGCGTTATCTCGATGCTCCACTTGTCAAGAAGTTTGCAATATCTGATAGAATTCTTGTAGATATGCACATTTATTACTCCCCAATCTTGTATATTCTCAAATGGCATATAAAATGTTGTAGAAGGTAGTTAGAAGTTTTCTTTGGGAAAAGCAAGGTGGAATGTTTAATCCTTAAACTTCATGACATCAAGGATAATGGATGGATGGCAATCACGAAGAGAATGAACAAGGTGGGAAAGCTATTTAGAAATTCAAAGAAAGGTTCTTAAGCATAGTATTTGCATGATGCAAGTAACTAATTAGTTGAAGCCTATGCTCAGGACAAGATTATAACAAACATTTGGATCATTTTACCAAGGTTGGGAATCCACCACTATGTTAAACACCCAAATTGGAGGTGCATGTTTGATAGACAACTAGCCGTGCATCTATGTAGAACAGTGATGTTTATTGATAATGAGGGATACATCCATAGAACAAGACACTAGGTCACAGAAGATGAAGGACATACATCAAATGTAGAAACATTAGAAATCCTTTTGATGGTGAGTCACATGGTGAGGCTTCTAGCACTCATGATATTGAACATGATCTATACTTTCATCCACATTGACTCATGATATTGCACATGATTTGTGCTTTCATCCATATTGTCAAAGTATCAATAAAGGTGATGTTGGTTATGACAAGTCAACAACCAAAAGTAGTTTTAAGAGTTAGAAGCATTCATGGACAAGTCAAAAACCAAGGTAGTTTTAAGAGGCTTTCAAAGTTGACAAGTCCTTCAATGATATCAAGTTATTCGTGTATTATTTTGAATCTAAAGACTTGTGGTTTTTGGCACTTCATTAATGTTTCAAGCTCCACACCATTTCAAGTAGCAGCTTCTCAAAGTATTCAAGTTGCTTTATAGCTTTCAATTTAAATGGTACTTAAGTATATGATAATCATCTACCTATTCAAATTTTGTGGGATTTTTAATTTCTCATAAAATTTAAAATGCATGTATTTTATAGAGATTTATAGTACAACCATTGTGTTTTTTTTATATTATTTGTTGAAAACAAATCAATCTTAACATAAACCAACTATGTTATTTTTTATATTATTTGATGAAAACGTATTAATCTTAACATAAACCAACTAGAACCCTCTCAACCATGCATCTATCAAGCATTAAACCAACTAGAACCATTTCAACCATGCATCTATCAAGCACTAAAAGGGATCAACTCTCTTGAAGAACAAACATTGTGAAAAGGTTTGCACCTAGAGGAATTCAATCCCTCGCAGCTCTTATAAATTTGGGGTTAAGATAAATTTACATTGGTTCTAATTAAAGCATATTATTTAAAAATAATAATAAATGTGAAAATCCAACATGACATCAACACTACACTTACTCAACGTGTGACAATCTCCCCCATAGTGAGTTATAGAATGCCGCACAATAAGAAAAAAACATAAATATTAAAGCTTATTTGTACTTTTGATTCTAATTAGCATTTTTATTTTTAGGACTTGATATCGACGTATAACATGGGAAATAACATGCAACACTGAATTGAAGAAAGTGCCATATCAATATAACAATGGCAAGTTTAAATTGTAGACTCGTGTTCTAGTGACCAATTGGTCACATTCTCAAGATTTTGCAATGCATGGAATTAAAAAGATTTTGACATCAACATTAACAACATTATGAATGACATTTTTGATGTAATAATTTAACCTAAGTAGCATGGGTACCCCATACACAGGGGTAGTACCCGTACCATATACCTATACCCACATACCGGATACCTATACCCACGTATCGGATGCCACATACCCACGTACCCTAATGTACCCTACCATACCCAAAACTTGGTTGAAGTACCCGAGACATTTGTCATGGATTCAGGGGACGTTGATTGGAGAGGGGAAGGGGTACCCCTGTTTTGGGAATGCCTAGGGATGCCCAAGGACCAGTTTTGTATAAGGCACCTCTATTTTGGGGACGCCTAGGGATGCCTGGGGACACCTAGGGACCAGTTCGGTACAAGCCCAGTCAGTTTTGTACAAGTGACATTAAAATTAGTAATAATAAATCGTAATATTAAATTCTTAAAGTAAAAGTGACATCCTCATCTTTATTTTTCAACATCCTCCTTATTTTTCATTTTCTATCATTTTAGTTAAATTCTAAACATTATTATTAATTGTTTTAGGATGTCCAAGAGTGGTTCCAACCTCATTGGACTTCATATGCAAAAAATAGAATTTTAGACCCATTCAGAATTCAACCGACTTGGCAGTTTTCAGGATTTCAAGATTGCAATGTTTCCACTGGATTCTATCATGTATGGGGATATGGATTGGCATTTAATCAAGCACATCAACCTCTCTATGTACCTTGATGTTGATGGTGCTTATTGTTGAACTCCTATGTCATGACCTTAACAAAAATGTACCCTTACTCAAGCAAAATCACTTATTAAGTATGGGAAGCTTTTTCAGTCTTATCTTAAGAATTGACTAATGTCATTGGAGGACCAACTTTGAGATTCAAGGAAGAGGCAAGGCCTAGAGCCTAGAGGAGGGGGCACATGGTGCTATTGATGAATAGAATCCCATTATAGGCAAGGATTTTGATACGTAATTATTTATAGCATGAAGTTTTTTCAACTCTATAGGCCATTTAGCCTCTTTGTCTATGTATTTTGGGTCAGATATGAATTGCACTTGATGTTTTTTTAGTTGTATGCAACTTTGCTATATACATGAGAAACTTTGCATATTTGTGTATAATGGTTTGGATTCATATGTATGTACTTTTGAAATTATTTATATTTCATATGTATTATAATATATATATAGTACCCCGATGTACTCAAGTCCTCTATTTCAAAAAGTGACGTTCATGTACCCGCACTTGTCACCATAACCAAGTTTCATGGCAACTTAGGGTTTACCATTAGCAATTACATATTAGAGCCTTGTAAAGAATAAGTTGGCTAATTTGCAACATTCTCTTTTGCCATGTGTGGAATTAAAAGGATTTTGATATCGACAAAAACAACATTATGTGGAATTTGTAATGCAACGTTCAGCAATTAACAATTAAGAACTAAAACGTTGCAATGAATAGGTTGACACAATACTAAAGGCTTAATATTTAGGAAAATTGCGGTGTTTAATTTGTGCTGTAATGATTTAACATTAACGGTTAAATAGTAAAGCATTGTGAAATATAAGTTGACGCAATACTAGATGTGATTCAATGTTTTGGAAAGGTGTTGAAGCAATGCTAGAAGTACTTCGATATCTATTTTGGAAAAGTGTGGTGTTTATATATTTTTTTTCGTATTTGTGCACTTCACATATGAAGAAAAGCTCAACCTATAAAGATCACATATGGATCTTAACATCGGGTAAGATTTTAGACACACTAGAAAATACAACCACCACTTTACAATGTGGTTGCACAAACTTAATGTCAACTGCACGAACCTCAAATGGAATGTCAAAGAGCACATATTGATCTTAACATCAGATCTTTTAACAGATGTAGCTAAGATTTTAAAATGGACAAACAGCCAAGCAATATAGAAAATAAAGCGTGGACAAACAGCCAAGCAAGGGTTTGTTGGTCATTAAAATGGTCATTACCAAGTATGTGCAACATGAAACCTTGCTGATCCATTCCTTCATTCTCACCATACAGTCCCAAAATTTTATGGAAATGATTCAGGATAAATGAAATTAATGTGGCAAGGAAATGGTGTGATATGTTTTTTCATGCTTACCTGTTAGGGTATTTCATATATCGAATACCCAAGAGCATGCGGTTAAACAACCATGGGAAACCCATCGCAGAATTTACGTGGTGATGTGAAACCTGATTAATGCCTTTTTCTAGTGTTCATCCCATACTACACTGGAATAAATCAAACGATAGATCGGCAAAGACTTTTCTCAAAGCTCTAGACACGAAAGAAGCAACATAGCATATGAAAGATCTCGAAAGCCCTTATTGATGTGTGACAAATAAAGAGGGCTTTGAAAGAGAATTTGTCAACCATTATAAGTAGTTTCTCAGTGTGAAGGATTGATGGAGGAGTGATGAGTGGCCATTTATCAACATAGTCCCCCTCATTGATTGTTAAGAGAACAGCAAACACTGTGTGCACAAGATTTGGTTTTGGATGTGTTAGACAACAATTCTAAAGAAGAACACTTATGACAAGTCCTCGGGCCTAGATTTGCTTCCATTGTCGGTTCTAGAAGGCCACATGGAATTTTGTTGGGCTCGACTTGCTCCAAATATACAAGGAAGTTGTACAAAACCAATGATTGGGATTTTCATAAACAAAGGGCTTATCGGGTTCATTCCAAAGCAATGGCATTTCCACTGAAGCATATTCTTTTGAAGACCATCAGGGCTGAGCAAATAGGCTCCATTAGACTTTATTATATCTTGGATGATGTTACAGCCCTTTGGGAAGGGGTGGAATGGGCCAAATCCGTGGGTCTGAAATATCGTGTTCTTCAAAACTGATTTGAGAAGACTACAAAGTGGAATGCTCTTTTATCAGTGCTAGTTTGAAGGCTCTTGGTTCTCCCTCCTTTCTTTATCAAGGTAGCAGAAATTATGTTGATATTGCAACATACATGTCTATTAACCAAGAAAAATCTAAAGAAATCGACCTCTGGCTACCCATTGGAGCCTGCTCTTTATGTGATGGCCACAAAAGCTTTAGGGTATCTTCTTTAGAATAAAAGGGCATACACAGAGTGAACTAGAACCTTTGTTATGTGCCCAAGGATTGGGAAAGAATGAGAATTCTCTCTATCTGCACACTGGCACAAGCCCTATGCGCTAAATGGGTCATGAAGGCAATGGAAGAACACGAAGCTTAGAAAATCCTACTGAGGAAATGCATTACCTCTAGGGCCCCATTATGTTGAAGAGTTTGGAGACTTGAACTAACATCAATATTCAAACTCTTAACATTACCTGCATCCTCATCTTCATCAAAGGGATTTTTCATGCTAAGAGTATATGAAAACCTTGGACAGCCTTAAGCACAAGTTGGTTTCAAAGAGTGACTCATTGTCATCTAACCTGTCTTTTAGCATCACAGCCTTTCATGGTCGCCAGTGGTCTTGTTGGAAGGAAAACTCTTGGCAGAATCAATGTGGTTTTCAACCAAGAAGCTTTTCAAAAGATTGGAAGACTTAATCGGCCCTTGAGGCCAAGTTCAATTTAACTAACCCTGGAGAGCTTATTGTTGACAAAATTCAGTCTCGTTCCAGGCAATCTCTTCCATAAGTTCAGCCTACAAGCGCTATAGGTTTTGTTGGTGACACTAAAGGTGGAAGACAACAAAGGGATTTGAAAAGTATATGTCTGCTGATAACTATCAACAGTTATCTACTAATACAGTGTTGGACACAAGACTGAATAAACATTGGAGATTCAATCTAAGCAAAAACCCGGCTTTACAAGTTGAAGGTCTTTTGGAAATCCTGGGAACCCAAAAAGACATGTTTTGTAGGATCCTTGATACATGGCTGCTTACCCAAAGGGAAAAGGTTGAAGTACTTGGGTGCTACAACCAAAATGACCCCCATGTGGAAAGAATGAAACCACTTAGCACTTCTATTTTTGTAGCTTTGGTAAAAGTCACTGGGATTGGACCTTTAGATTCTGCAGTGGGTTGCTCCCATCTAAAATTTCTTGGAACTCCACCCTACTAGATACACTCTCGTGGGTTGTTGAATTTCACGTAGTATGGCAAATTATTAGAGAGGATATCTTGTATCACCTTCTAAAAACAAGAAATAAATCTCTTCGCAGATGCACAACACTACACATCTTTTACCTGGCATGATAGTTCCCTAATTTCTGCCCCACTGTACTTGCAGAACCAGGTGCAAACAAGAAAGGTGGAGATGGAGCTGGCACCTCTGCGCTGGTTGCTAGAGTTTGGGTCAAGGCACCTTGCACCATGAGCAGTGTCCCCTTTGGTGATAGTTCGTTGACCCATTCAATGAACTCTAGAGCTTCCATTGGCCATCACCCTCAACAAAGAACTAGTCATGTTCTTCATAAGCACAAAATGAGCAATGCAGATGCTGACCTCTACAATAGGTTCCTGAAGCTCCCTGGTTTGACAAGATCCCAATTGTTCCTCTGGTCCTCTGCTGCGGGGAAGCGCCCCCAACCACCCCCACCCTCACTTCTGCTCCACCCTCACCCCCACCCCCACTTCTGCTCCACCCCCACCCCCATCCCCACCCCCACCCTCACTTCTGCTCCTGAAGCTCGCTCCCAAAATGCTCCCAGTTTTGTGAGAGCGCGCTCCCGACCTCTCCTATACTAAAAGCTCCTACACTAGGTTGATCATTTGATGCAATGTTATGTTACCTTCCTTCTCTGCCAAGCTCCTATAAAAGCTGTTACGGTTGATCATTTGATGACAATGTTATAAGTTATAACTACTAGATGATCGATGTTATATCTTTTAATCCATGTTTTCTATAGCTAAAACAACATCATACATGTTTTTTAGATATAAATCCATCAAAATATATTAAAATATATACTATATAAAAAACGCTCTCGAAACGGGAGCTTTTGAAAATTTTGTTTTTCGCTCCACTCCCGCTCCCAGCAGCGAAGCTCTGGTCATCTCCAAAACAAAGAAGCATGCAGAGCCCAAGCATGGAAACAATGGATGGGAGTCGATGTTGGTTGAACCTAAGACCGCAACAAAAGGACAGGGGTGAACCTCCGAGGATAAAGAGCCTTCACCTGACCCAAGCATTATCCCGACTGCTACTTGATACAGCACTTTACTTCAACAAACAGGCCTATTGATTTTGATATCAGTCCTCTAGTGGTTTAGTTGTGTTAACTTTATTTCATTTATTTTTTGGCCCTACATGACACCATTTTTTATCTGGTCACAAGAATGGTAGATATGGGCATTGTACTTGTGGCCACTGTCCTTACGGCCCTTTTTCATTTAAAATGCAACTAAACTTTACAATCTATTGATAGAATAAGCATTTGATTCAAAAGAATCTACTTGTTAGCACAAAGAACATCCTCAAAAATCAACCATTGGCATCTATAGCACCACCTTTATATCTCATTAGCAATCAAAGTGGATAATAGAAGAAATCCTGATTTATTCTTCTGTCCCACTGACAAACAACATTTCTCTATGACACAAGCAAACTTGATTATGAGAATAATCAATAGTGGCAACACATGACGGCCCAAACACATCAAGATATACACTTAGATTCCCAAGGCTCCAATAATATATTACTCTGAAGAGCAATATATAAAAGGCATGTCCAACCCCAATCATAGCTAGAGCTACAAACTACCTGATATTTATGATATTGCAGTAAAAGAATCAATTAAGCAAAATCTAGTTTTCTGAATGTTGCACGGTAGCAATGACTAGTTCTTCAGAACAAAATAAAAATCATTATATAGAACACATTTCAAATGGTGTTCACAAATAGTACAATGATTTACAATGAATGTAATGGTCAGCAGCTCAAAAAATCAAGCATCTGCACCTTTAGCACTACTTGAAAACCTTCTTGAAAAGTAAATCGGATAATGGAAGGTACACTAATGCTTCTGACTGCCACTGCCATACTTGTCTCCAGCCCTTGACAGCAGTAAATAGAAAGTGGAGTCATGAGGCCAACCACTACCAGTAAGTCAGATAAGAAACCTAATGGGAGAAAACTTCTGCCAGTAATAAATACCAATGGCACAAATAATTCAGTAATCCCCGCCAATAAGTCTATCATCAAATTATAGCTAAATGTGCAACCTTGCAGTTGATCCAAGTGCCTGAGATGATCCAAAAGTGGAAAGTCTACTGAATTAATTTTCTGGTCTCTCAGAAACAAAATAAATTTCTTGAGATTGGAACCTTTCAGGGGTCCACTGAAATTACTAGGATCTTAGTTCACGACCTTAAATAAGAACAATGCCAGGATCTATTGAGAAGAATAACGAGAAAACGTGTTTGCTTGCATAGACCGTGGTACAAACACAGGAGATTGAGATGGCACTGATTGTCCACGCAATGGTCTGGTTTCCTGAGAAGCCTGGGGTGGCATAACATGGGAATTAGATGTTTTTTGAGAGCCTTCAAGGCCAGGTCTTGAACTTTCATTCCTAGTGCTTTCCATCAAAGGTACACCAAGAGGACCCCCGAAGAATATAGATTCACCACTGTACAAAAGGTTTTCAGGTTGTGAAACTGAACCCAGCCTAGATGAACTCTTTGGATACACATATGGCTTAGGGGAGGGCAGGTCAAATACATGGAGATCAGGAGAGGGTGAATGCAATGTCTGAAGATTTGGAGAGGAAGATCTTCTGTCCATATCACCCTCCCTAGTGAGATTTTCTGAGGGTAAGGATGGAGATGATGATTCATCAGCCCAGTGTCCCTGTGAACGAAAAACTGTGCCTACTTCACTGACAAGCTCATTTCTACCAGGAACTGCAAACGAAACATACCTTCCAGCACCTTGGTCCCAGAAAACAGATGACCTCCTGTTCTCTCTTGCCATTCTATTTGGTTGGTTTGCACTCACTTGTCCAACAACCATGTTATTTTGTAACAGTCCACCTTCAATATGATCATCGGTGAATGCTGAATAAGCATCACTTGCAGAAGAAAAACCTGAATAGAGAGAATTGTAAATAGGAATATTGGGCCTCATATTTGACATATTTGTTGCTATTGTAGGCAAAGGTTCCACATGTGTCATATTCAGAGGAGCTGATAGATGCATCCCACTTGTAGGCCCATATCTGTGCTCTAGTGGGAGAGGACTCAGTGTAGCCGATTCATTTACATGACCAGGACTGCTGTAGCTACTTATGCTTTGTGTTCCAGTTTCGATATCATCTTTGCTAGCACGACTTGGAGGATAGCTATATTTCAAAGGTGACTGAATCCGCTCATTTGTCAGTCGTTTCTTTGCAGCAAATTCTGTACTCATACTGCTCCTGCTACTAGCATTGCCACTAGAACTATAATCAGTATCAGGGACTCCTCGAGCACCAACTGGACGCAAAACAGATGAAGATTCCCTAGCCTTTGCCACTGCTCGCATGGCTTCATCTGGGTTCAATTTGGCAAGCCTCCAAGCACTGATTCTAACAGGACGCTTCTGCATCCTGTTTTCTATCCTATTTACAACTTCCACATCATCAGGATCAACAGTGGATGGCACTTGACCAGGGCCCAAGTGTGGAATAACTTCATCCTGCTATTGAACACAGAATATATGTCAATCTGTACTACTATAGCCTTCCCAAATTACAGACCAAAACTAATTTTTGAAATCATTGAAAACAAATAAATATACCTGGTGCTCAACAAATATTCTAGGTGGTGTACACCATGCACCTTTATACTGCAGACCAAGAGAACTTCCTCCACTTAAACCAGTGGCAGTTGAGCCACTTGGAGAAGAAGGTATACTTTGTGGATCACCCTCTGCAGAAATTCCCGGCGGCTCACTTTGTGACCTCATTGCTACAACATATTCATACGTTGTAATTCCCTGCTATACAGTATTCTCGTTAAAGGATGTTCAGTGTAATGAATAGAAGTTTAAAAAAATTGTAGAGAATAATACAAGTTCTTAAATGAAACTAACCTTTTTAATCAGTATAATATGAAAAAAGAAAAGCTCCCCTAATGGAATTGAAGCAAGTAATGCCACCACTGTACACACTGCCTGCACCAAGACAACATCAAACTCAACTACAGTGACAAAAGTTGACTAATTTTTTATACCAGTTATCCACCGTAGAGAACCTTAATATTGTCTGAATGTTATTAGCTTTATCATATTTTATAGAACTCTTCAACGACTTGACGTCCACACCTAGATTTCAGCAATCATTCAACTTTTAAATAGAAATTTTACTTTGAGGATTTCGTACAGGCATTCTGTGGTCCAGACTCCAAACATAACATTCTATGAAGTTATCCCCAAACAACATAAACTTTAGATCCTTCAAGAAAATCTCTGAAAGAATACAGTTTCAGTTCACTAAAAATGAGTAACAGCATGCCAAGCATAGACATGAGAGGACAAAGATACAAACACAAAGATAATGCAAACTATATTTCATTTCAAGTACATGAGAGGAGTATGTTGTTAATAAGAAGTTTATCTTTCAAGCAATGAAGCAAGGTTTGAAAACATACCCTAACCAATAATCTCCCTAGACTATCAGAAACATTGAGTTCCTGATAATATCAACTTGGACTTAGATTTATAAAGGGAAGGATGCGTATGCCCAATTAAGCTCCCAGGATTTTAACATGCATCAATAGTTCCACTATTCTCAGCTTATTATAAAGCCTGATTGTTCCGTTTTGACAGGAAATTTAATGTTGATCCTCAAGTATTATATTGTCCTTCCATTTTCATGCTACTATTGCAACCAACTTGACTTGATTATAAAACTTTCATAAAATCAGACTTGGCCATTTGCATCATTGAAAGCAACATTCAAGTCTAGCCTTTCATAATGCATTTCCAAGTGATTATAGTCACCTGCACATGCACAGCCATGCAATTGGATGCTGATGATTGATCATCAATAGTTTTCCCCCAGACAAATGTCAAATATTACATAGCTACATTGCTTCTTAGTAAGCATTCACAGAGCATTCAACTCTGCCCCTTGAGTTCTCAAAAGTCGCACAGGACATCATTACAGCTGCGACAACATATCGTGAGAGTAATAGGCAGAGGTATGTCAAAAAAAATTTAGAGCAACTGAGTCAAACAAGGTATGATTTCCAACATAAATAAACAAAACCTCAGAATATTGTTGAGGCATAGTTAGGAGCCTACCTCTACTAGTCAACAATAGTATCCTGATCACTGTGCATCCACACATTAATAGATGCATGACAATACATATGCTAGGCAAGCTACATGACCATACCTAGCCATTTGCTCTTCTTAGAGACTGAACACGTCTAAACCCATATGATTGGTTTGAAGTACCCTCCTCGTATGAGTCGATTGATCTCTCTATGAATAGAATACCACGTACCATATTCTCCTTGAAAGTTGAAACCCTTCGTCTGCATCCAAGTAGAATAATCAGGCTTTCCTGGATGAGATGTACTGAGCACATCTGCAAGTCGCTTGGATATCTTCATTCACATAAAATTAGCACCCTACTGAAAGCACTTCCATGTGTTTCCAATGGTACCATTTAAACCCCACACACACCTGGCCCCATGTCAACTGGCATCTGCTATTCTATTAGACAGATCAGAGTTTACCCTCGGTAACTGTGAATGGAAGTTAGGCATTTCGGGGGAGGGTGGCGGGGGCTGGGTGACTATGTTGATTATATCCTTTGAGTTTATCCCTTGGGATTTGAATATGGGATTCAGCGAAGACTACAACTTGTATTAAGCAGTCAGTCTTTTGGGGCAAAGTTAAGCATTCATGTCTCAGGACATAAGGATTTCCAAAGTTTGTTGGAATGGACATAGTGGTGGAGAAACATCTTATATTTTGTTGTGCCCATCGATTATGGGACTAAAGCTTTATTTCGGTGCGCTCATCAATTATGGGGCTAAAGCTTGATTCCATTGCTTGTTAAGAAATAATGAAAGAACTTATATTAATGTCTACAAGTGACCAAAATAGGTCAACAGGACTAGGAAGAACAACATTTGCCAAAAACAATGAGTGGCTAGAGCATCTCCGAAACAGTATACAACCTAGGTTAACAAAAGAAAGAAAGAGATAAAATAAGATAATTTTATGTCCAATGAATGACCACTAAAGTGCGTCAAAGGGACTGTTGGGTACAAAATGGGAGCACTAAAATGACTCCGATGAAAACCACAATGCAAATGAGAACTATGAATCTAATCTAAATCTCGAAAAGCCAACTCCAAAGATGGAGAGTTGATCCAAGATAGAGAGATGCGTCAAGAAAATCAATCTAGAATCTATGGCACAAGCCTATCATGGCCTACTTGAACCATCACTCCTAACATCTGAGTATGAATGGAGGAATCGCAACATACAAGTCTCTCTAGAGGAAGAGCTAGAAAAGAAGTTGGACAATGTAATATGCTCTTGCCTAGAGGAGGGGCCTCATCGCCGTGATTTGGATGATATCAGTTAAAAGCCAACTCCGAAGATGGAGAGTTGATCCAAGACAGAGAGATGTGTCAAGAAAATCGATCTATAATCTATGGCACAAGCCTATCATGGCCTATTTGAACCATCACTCCTAACATTCGAGTATGAATGGAGGAAGCACAACATACAAGTAACACATCCTCCTCTTCCTTCTTGTATTTGCTTCTCTCTTTCATTGGCACTTGGTCGTGGGTTGACTACTATAGTCTTACCTTTATCCCATGGCATAATCCCATATAGATGCTTTCTCACATATATATATGAACTTGTGTAAGCTTTAGTACAATGGGAGCTTATAAAGTTTGCAATTCCACCCCCTTTCCTTCGTCCAAACCTTGTCACAAACTTCTATCATCACTATCAATTTCATTATCATCATCCCCTTTGATTTCTTCCTCCTCTCCACGATATGTTCCACTGCCTACTTCTCCCTCCTCAACATTGGTATTTCTGCTTCCGAACACCACCATCATAATAAAAAATGGAACCAAAAAGAAAAAGCACATACTCATCATGCTTCTTGACTCAAGATGAGAATGATGGAGAAGGAGAAATGGGAAAGAGTAGGAGAAGAGAACATTCAAGGTTCAACATAGTGGATAAGAAAAATATAAACAAAGACTGGGCTTTAGAGCCTACCTCTTCAGCTCTCCAATGATGGTTGAAAACTTGAATGTTACTATGGAAATGTTCAATCTTCCTTCCAAGCTCTTAGAAATAACATCCTTCAACCTTCCTTCCAAGTTCTCAGAAATTTGCTCATCAACAACAAGCAAACAACCCACTCAACCCTAACAAAAAGGAGTGAAATGAGTGAAATGAAAAATCGAATGAGAGCAAATGGAGTGAATGAGTGTTTTAATCCACTAAAGGAACCTTAGCCATGCCTAAACAAATAATTGGAACCTTATCTTGGTTCCCGCAAGCAAAAGAGGAAAAAAAAGTCACCTAGCCTACGAAATCGCCGGGGGGGGGGGGCAATTTTTTTCTCCCGGGAGTGTTGAGGGAGTGAGGCTTCTTCATTGCTTCCTATTTTGGCAGAGCAATTTTTTTTCAAGGGAGCACAAGGAAAGGGTAACTTGAGAAAAAGCTCTCTCATCTAAGGCACACATGTGGAAGAAAAATCATTAACCCCTAGCACTTGAATGCTAAGGAGTAGACCTAACACTTAGTCACATTTCTATGATGGTTAATTTACTAACAAACTTCCCTAGGGTCGGGGGCACGCCCCCCTCGCTCCCTGCGCCCCGGGGACTTGGGAACTCTTGGCAAAACATTTCCCAGCGTCCCCAAAATCAGGAAACTCTCGGAAACGCACAAGGGAGCACGTCCCCCTGTTCTGCAATGCGCTCTGGTGAAGGGGGGATCCCACACGCTCCCTCTCGAAACTAGGGGGCTCCTAGACGCCCCCCAATGATTTTCCCAATTTCAGTTTAAAAATACGAAATTTTAATTTTAATTGTTGTTTTAGTCTCTATTTCAGACTTAATCTTTAGTAATTTACTATTTTGCTATTTTAGCATGCAATATCACTGATTCAATTTTTCAATTAGAATGACCGAAATTAGAAATATGAATATCAAGATTCAAATGACAAATTTGAAAACGATCATGATGAATTGTGTAACGTGTTTGTATTATTAATTTGTTACATTCTGATTTACATTGCACAATGATGAATTTAGTATTTGGTATTTATTATCTACTTTTAGTGATTTACATGGGATGAATCATTGAACTGTTAATGCTAAGATTTAATAATTTATAATATTAATTTTTATATTTTTTATTATGACCTGGACGTCCCCCCCGAATTTCGCTAAAATTTGGGCATGGTCTCCACACGTCCCCCATGTGCGTTTCCCCCGCTCCCACGTCCCGGAAACTTAGGGGAACATTACATATATGGACCAAAGTACATCAATAAATACGCTATAAACTAGGGATGATTCTTCAAAAACTAGTTTTGAGGCCACCAACATCAATCTGAACGATTAGCACCACCAACATCAAGGTACATAGAGCGGTTGATGTGTTTGATTAAATGCCAATCCCATACCTCATACATGATAGGATACGGTGGAAACATTGCAATCCTGAAATCCTAAAAACTGTTAAGCATGTTGAATTTTGAATGGGATCAAAAATCCTACTTTTTGCATTTGAAGTCTAATGAGGTTGGTACCACTCTCAAACATCCTGAAACAAGTAATGGTAAGGTTAAAAATTTAAGTAAAAGGATAGGAAATGAAAGATATGGACAATGTCAACTTTTACTTTAAGAATTTAATATTACCATTTAATGCTACTGATGATTACTAAGGTTAGGTTTTTTGCTATTAGACTAGGCTTTTCCTCCTTTATATAGCATTAGTATGGGTCTAGGGTTAGTTCCCCCCACCCATCACTTAACTTTTTGTTTTTTTTAAGAAAAATGAAAAAAAGGAGGGAGCATTTTTTGTAAGGAAGCGAGCTTCCTAAAAATGCTCCCATACAGGAGCATTTAGGAAGCGAGCTTCGAGAGCGGGGGCGGAGAGGGGAGGTGGGGCGCTCCCATGCAACCTAGGTTTTGGACCTAGCATTTACTATTTTTTTACCATATCTTCTAGAGCGCTTTTCCTTGCGGAGTATTATTTGTAACTTCATGTATTATCTCTCATTGATTGAGTGGTGTGCCCCCCTCACATGGTCAAGGTGGTTAGGGTTTTGGTATTTGACAATGTCATGTGGATATTTTAGTATTTTCTCTCGAGGAGTTAGTTGTCTCTCTTCCTATATAAGAGACCCTCCTCTAATTATAATTTTTGCTAGAACTTGGAGAATAAAATTGCTATTGCTACTTTTTGCCTTAGTTTTTATTGTGTTAGTGTATTGGATAAATATTGAAGAAGTAAATAGAAGCTATAGGTGTTTCATGTCTACTATGGATTCCTTTTACAAGTAGTGATCCTTGTATAATAAGATTGAAGTAAATTATTTCCAAAATCTTGCTTGTTTTACTTACTAAGTTAGCATTATATTCTTCTTATGATATATGCTACTTGTAGTAGAAACTATAGGTTTTGCATGTAGGTTTGCTTAGAGGATTTCAACTTTTGAGTCCTCTCTTGGGTTAGAAGATAACTCATATTTGGCTATCATAGACTGGGACAAGGGCTTGAGCTTTTCTACCCTCTCCTACTCTTTGATCCCCAAATCTTCTCTTGCTTCATATATGACCTCATTGCCCTTTTCTATTAAGCAATTGGGCACTAATCAAGATATTCAAATTCCTTCTTTTAGCCACTCAAACAATTTATTTTTTTTTCTTTTTTAAAAGATTTGGGTTTTAAATCTGGAATCTATACTTTATCACACATAAGATTAAGCAAAAAATAGATAGATTAAACCCTCTTTGAGGGCTGCACTCCACTTCTTTCGAGCTCGTGTTATTTTCATGGTTAAATTCCATTCCATAGTAATCTTTTGCTCTCTGTTCATAAACTAAATAAGTTTGAGATGAACACTAATTCCAGATTTATTTAAGTTTAGCTCTGAATTATTTTTACTTCATTTATCTTTTTGATGGGACAAACCCTTAATTGTTTTTATTTCACTTTATTCATTTCCAACACTTTTGGACAGTTTTGTTTAAAAGCATCCTCTGACCTTGGGTAGTTTCTACATGGTTTATCACATACATCATTTACACCCTAACAGATGTGAAAATTAACCATTGTTGTTAGCATGCAAGCACACCTTTTCACATGTTAAGGGCACACCCAAGTAACTGAATACACTTTAATCTTTTGCACTTCAAGCAATAGTTACTTGTCATTTCCTGGCACCTGTGCACATAATTTCAATCATCTAAGTTGCTGGAACTCTATTCTATAGTCAATCCCAGCAATAGAATAAGAGTTTGTGGTTCAATAAATGGTATTATCTCAAAAGTTACTTAGATTTACTTGCAATCTACTTCATTGCTTTTAATAAAGGTAACTAAGGCTTTCATAACTTTCATTGTTGGTTTAAAGCTTATTTCCCATTGCTGGTCACTAACACTTAACTCAGCATACACTTCAACAGCAATGTTAACTTGATCTACACTGTTTAATGAGATACAGTTCACTTGTTACATATTACTTCTCATTTTACAGTTTTTTATCTAGTTCTTTTGGCAAAAGGTTGTTCGTTATTCATTTGGCAAATCACTTTTAAGATTTTGGGTTGCAAACATTTATTTGCTTTTTTCAAATACATTTCACATGCAAGCAATTTCACTGATTCATAGATTTTGTCATCAAATTGTGAATTATCTCTTTCAATACTTTAGATTTCAGCTCTTAATAAGATTTTCTAACTCACAACCATAATCTTTTCCATAATCAACCTTGCAACCTAAGTAATCTGGACACTTAGTTGCTTTTAGGTAGTCTCCCCTAGTGATTTGTTCGAGTCACTAATAAGAAGGGAAGTAATTGCTAAGGTGACAGTGGCATTACTTCCATAGCTACACTTTAGTGAAGACCTTGCCCCATAGGGTGTTAGTTTTTTGTGGCAACGGGGCATTCAACATCTTCTAAGTAGCAAGGTCTCAATCCCATGAAGCAGCAGCAGCCACCCTTTATCATTTCGTGAAATCCTACAGTATCCACACAGCACTCCAATATTGGATTCAGCTGGGAATGTGTTTCCATAGCAGAGCCTCTCCCTCCCCTAAGAGTTTGTTACAAGTTTTCATTCTCGAGGGAAAAAACTCTTCCTACTAAAGGTTTGATCTGCTGATTCCCTTCTGGCCCCTACACAAAGAACCTTACAACTAGATTTCCAATGCTTGGGATTATTGAGATCTGTTATTTAGGTCCTTTGAAATTCCATTTGTATGCAAGGAGTTTGTTCATTTTGGTGGCTTCTGAGGAAGATGAGTTTTCAGTTCTTAAGCACATACCCAGGTTCTTGGGGAAAGCTTCCCTCCACATGAAAACTTGGCTTTCGGATTTTAACCCTGCCATAGAAGAATTTGAGACTACTATGAATTAAGATAGACGCCTGCATCTGCCGTATATTTTGGTAAACTACAATATTCAAAAGCATCACGCAGCATTTATGAAACCGACTCTAAACTCTCCCGCTATCCAGGGGAGAATTAACATCTTGAGCCAATATTGTGGGATCTCCATAATGGGTTTCCAGAGAGATTGCTTTAGAAGATGAAGGAATCTCCAGGAAACAGGTCCTGAATTATGAGTGTGACTTCCTGGTGCAAATCATATGCTTATGGGCACTTAGCCTCTTCTTGTCCACTTCCAGAACCCATGGCAAAAACAGAACAGAGATAATCTAGAAGGTTTTCAAGAACCAAAAAGGACAAGGAAAAGAAAAGGGGAGAGGCAAGGAAAGCTGAGAAAGTTAAGGAAGATGGAAAGGCCTCATTGGCCTTTTAGAAGTTAGGACAATTCAGAATCAAACATGAACAAGGTAAACAACAAAAAGAGAAAAGAAGAGAATGATATGGAAGAGACAGATAACATATCTGGAAAAAAAGAGTTATCTAGGAAAAAAACACTAAAAGAGAAGTGCAACATGCAGAATTACAGGGTAATAAACACAAAAACAGTATAAAGCAGATCCGATCTCCTTTGATATAAGATAAGATGAGATAATTTTATTAATGTCCAATAAATGACCAAAAAAGTAGGCCACTGGAAATAAAAGATACATCCAGGGTGAATACAATGTGGAAGTGCAGCTCCTAGGTATTGCTGAAAGCAAGAGAAAGAAAGTGAAAGGAAGTGTTTAGATAAGTTAATCACTAGGTCTAACCAAAAGATATATAACAGCTCTGTAGCATGGGTACCTGAACCCAGTGGTAGGGGGTTCGCGTCCCTGCACCGGGTTCACGTCCCCACGTCTGTCATGAAACTGGGGAATGTGATAGCCGAGGAGACGGGGTACCCCTTTTTTGGGGACACTTGGAGATGCCCAAGGACCAGTTTTGTACGAACCCAACCGGTTTTGTACAAGTGACATTAAAGTCGGTAATATTAAATTCTTAAAGTAAAAATGACATTCTATCATTTTCATTTTACTTAAATTTTTTATCATTTTCTACCCTTCTACTTAAATTTTCTATCATTATCTTTCATTTTCTATCATTTTACTTAAATTTTTAACATTAGCATTAATTGTTTCAGGATGTTTGAGTCTTCGAGAGTGGTTCCGACCTCATCGGAATTCATGTACAAAAAGTAGAATTTTAGATCCCATTCAGAATTCAACAAACTCAACAGTTTTCAGGACAGGATTGCAACATTTCCACTAGATTCTATCATGTATGAGCGTATGGGATTGCCATTTAATCAAGCACATCAACCTCTCTATGTACTTTGATGTTGGTGGTGTTGATTGTTGAACTCCTCTGTCATGACCTTAATAAAAATGTACCCTTCACTCAAGCAAAATCATTTATTAAGCATGGAAAGCTTTTTCTACCTTATTTTAGCATTTGGATTAGGAGGTTTCAACAAAATTGTAGGGTGTTGACTAATATCTTTGAGGATCAACTTCAAGATTCAAGGTGGAGGCAAGGGCTAGAGCCTAGAAGAGGGGGTCACAGGGTGCTATTTATGAACAGGATCCCAATATAGGCAATGATTTTGATGATATGTAGTTATTTGTTGTAGCATGAAGTTTTTTGGACACTACATGCCATTTAGGGTGTCTTTGTTTATGTATTTTGGGTCAGATATGGATTGCACTCGATGTTTTTTTAGGTATGTGCACCCTTGCTATATATTTGCATATTATGTCTACAATACACCCGACGTACCCAAATCTCCTGTTTCAAAAAGTGGCATCCCCGTCCCCATCCCTGATCCCATCCCCAAACCAAAGTTTCCTGGCAACTTGCTCTAACAGGATCATAGGTGCAGTAATACAATGTGAAAGCCTGGGACTAGAAAACTGGACACCTTAGTGCTGATAAAGAGAGATAAGATAAGATAATTTTATTAATGTCCAACAAATAACCACAAAAGTAGGTCCAGGTCTCCCAAACCTGGTGACTGTGGGCAAGAAGGGAAACCAGGGTACTGGCTTGTTGTCGGAGTGATTGAGCACCATAGTGGGATCCGGCTGTACAATCCTAGGGGTACGTAGGATTGAGGGAAAGAAGCTCTAGATAGAACCTTCGGTACTCCTCTGAAGCTGGGGGGTAGTCTGATGGGTGGGAGGCACCCTTCAGACTGCCTACCCATGCTTAATAAGTGATTTTGCTTGAGTGAAGGGTACATTTTAACATTTGGATTAGGAGGTTTCAACAAAATTGTAGGGTGTTGACTAATATCCTTGAGGGTCAACTTCAAGATTCAAGGTGGAGGCAAGGGCTAGAGCCTAGAAGAGGGGGTCACAGGGTGCTATTGATGAACAGGATCCCAATATAGGCAATGATTTTGATGATATGTAGTTATTTATTGTAGCATGAAGTTTTTCGGACTCTACAGGCCATTTAGGGTGTCTTTGTTTATGTATTCTGGGTCAGATATGGATTGCACTCGATCTTTTTTTAGTTGTGTGCACCCTTGCTATATATTTGCATATTATGTCTACAGTACACCCGACGTACCCAAATCCCCTGTTTCAAAAAGTGGCATCCCCGTCCCCATCCCTGTTCCCATCCCCAAACCAAAGTTTCCTGGCAACTTGCTCTAACAGTATCATAGGTGCAGTGATACAATGTGAAAGCCTGGGACTGGAAAACTGGACACCTTAGTGCTGATAAAGAGAGATAAGATAAGATAATTTTATTAATGTCCAACAAATAACCACAAAAGTAGGTCAAGGTCTCCCAAACCTGGTGACTGTGAGCAAGAAAGGAAACCAGGGTACTGGCTTGTTGTTGTAGTGATTGAGCACCATAGTGGGATCCGGCTGTACAATCCTAGGGGTACGTAGGATTGAGGGAAAGAAGCTCTAGATAGAACCTTCGGTACTCGGCTGAAGCTGGGGGGTAGTCTGATGGGTGGGAGGCACCCTGCTCTAGATCTGTCTAGAGCTGAACCATCTGTCATGATGATGATGTGTGGCCTGAAGCCTAGTCCGACACCTCCAAATTGGCCTCAAGGATATCAGTCGGCCTCCCTGGTTCTTCTTTATATGATTCTGAAGTTCTAGATGGTATGGTCTTGTATCAAAGATCAAGAAAAACCCTACTCAGAATGGATGAGATCTGAAAGACCAACACAACCTATTCCAGAAAAATGAATAGCACAACTATATTACCTTAAGTCTTAGCCGTTCTAATATCTTTGATGTATTTTTCTTAGACATAATTATTGTTTTATATTTATTAAAAGAAGAAAAAGGGTACCTCTATCCACCTAAAATGCCTGCATACAAAGTACCAACGGTTTCTCATGAAGGGGAAATATGCATCCAAAAATTTCATTAGGTATGAAAAGCATAACAGATGCTTGTAGAATCCAAATTTTGTTCTCATGTTTGACGGGAAACATCTTTTAGGGTCCCATCTTCACTTGTACTTAAACCATGTTATCATGGAGTAAACCAACACACTAATCTTGCTAGGTTCAAATTCTGATCACAGAAGTGGTATACAAATCAGGTACTACAGAAATTTATTGAAAAATATATACCACTCCAAAAGCTTATTTTCAGCCTATCATTATAAAAAAGTGCAGCAGTTCGGCAACCTAACATCATTCAAATACACAATCCTATGAATCCTATTAGGTTGTGTGAAGACATACTACAACAGAAGCATATGGGGCCCGCGAAAATCCATCACCGAGCTTTTCTATTATCTGTATCTCAGTGCCTCTTTTATCAACAAAACAGCGCACCAGAACAGCAATACCTATTCCCCCTTCAAGCAGAAGCTGCCATTAACAAGCCAAAATAAGAAATGGAGAGTGCATAGAAATAGAAAAATTGTGATCACTGAAAATATATTTCTTCCAAATACTTTTTAAAACTGCTGAATTTCTACTTAGAAATCATCAAATAGATGCTTTCATCCTTACCCAGGTAAGACTGGCACCCATGAGAGCAAAAAACGTCATGTAGTTCTTCTTTCCAACACAGTTATTCAGCCACTGCAAATAAAATATAGTCGGTTCCTCAAACGCCGAGATAACAAACCAAAAATATCATCATTAAACAATCTTAGTATAACTCCCAAGTATCAGTTCTCTGAACCTAATGACTTGTCAATGAAAGAACAATCTGATCCTCAAAAAAAAAAATATGACCTAATGAAACAGGCCTAACGTCATCAATGGGAAAGGATAAAATGGTGCAGCAATTAAAGGACACTGTATTCCATTGTGCAACTATCATTACAGGTAGTGGTTACTACACACCCGACAATGGTGATCAAATCCATCCACGCATTTGTCGCAACTTCTACAATGTTTACTGAACTTACGTACCTGCATTGCATAAAGAATGACTGACATAAAGCTAAAGCCATCTGGCTACAGATCATAGTAAAAGTAATTATAAACATGACAAAACTGTATTGTAGGTAAAGCAAGCTGCAACTTCCATCGTTAAGCACATCCATTCATTATTAATATTAAAAAAACTACCCAGTTCAGTATCCCGTTCCATTGTCTTTGAAAGTTAGAATCTTACTCTGGCCATACTTTTCATGCTAAAATGCCACAAATAGGAACAAGGAAAATCACTGACTATTAAATTTATTGAGCGGTTTAGTAAATTGTTAGGCATACCTAAAAGAATGAGTCATGGAAAACAAGTGTTAATAAACATTGGAGTTTGAAAAAATAACCAAATGGAAAACCACATCATTTGAATAATAAAACAAACACTAGTTGGAAGCATGGCAAGATAATTCAGCATTAATCTGGCAGACACTTTTCATGCAATTGAATATTTACCCATGATTAATCACAGGAAACAGTTTTGTTCTCTGGGACACAAAACATTTCAAGGACATGAAATGTTTTTTTATTGAAAAATAAGCAGATCATAAGATATTAGATAGAATTTAATTCCAGTGTTCCACGGGGACGCGTCTCCCAGGGTCGGGGGCTCACCCCCTGCGCTTCCCATGCCACGGGAGCTGGGAGGCTCCATGGGAAATGTTTCCCAGCGCCCCCTTTTCTGCGAGACTTGGGGAAACGCACTAGGAGGAGTTTCCCGCAGAGGGGGGCTTGCAGATGCCCCCTCCCAAAAATAGGGGATGCCCAGGTGCTCGCCCCCCCTCAATTTTTAATTTTTTTTATGAAAAACTAAAAAAAACCTAAAATATAAATCAGTCTCGAGGCTGAGACTGAGAGTGACTCTAACTTAGATGGTGACACTCCCATAGATGGTGACTTCATGCAGCAGATGCATCAGCAAGACCAGTCCATGGAACTATCTCCTTGATGGAACTATCTCCTTGATGCTCTTTTGATGATTTCTTTTTGCTACTTTTAGTTTTATAATTTTATTTACTGTCATTGATGAACTCAGATTGAGTCTTTGACTCGTCACTCTTTATTTGTAGGTGTTTATCTGACATGTCTATAATTCAAATTTATGATTTATCATGTTAAATTTATCTACTGTTTATGTCTATGATTCAAATTTCAAAGTTATAATTTATAATGGAAGACATGAATGTATTAAAAAATTAAAATAGCCATTATGAATTAAATATCATGTTTACATTGCACACTAATGAATTTCAATTTAGTATGTAAATGGTGATGGGATGAGGAATTGATATGTTAGTATGTTGGGATTCATATTTTTTAATTTTTTAATAATTTTACAGACATGGCCCCCTATGGTAGAGACCCCGACGCCCCCCCCCCCCGCCCCCAAAATTTCCCCAAAATTTGGGGGTGTCTCTACACGTCCCCAATGTGTGCTCCCGCGTCCCGGAAACTTGGTGGAACACTGTCTAAATCACACTATTCGCTGAACTTCATTGTTAAAAAATTTGGCGACTTTAAAGGAATGCGTTGAAATTCATTCATATTCGCAGAATGTCAAAGCCCTTGTTCTGGTTTACTATTTTATAATGCTTCATATTTATTTGTTCAATTTCTTTATGGTTCATATTCATTTACTAGTTTATTATCCTTTATAGTACTTATTTGTTCATATTTTATCAATTTTATGCATCGCGTGTTAGTAATTTTGACATTATTAAACTTTTAAATTTTTTAAAATTTAAAATATATGTACAAACAAACTTGATGGCAATTTTTTCCAAATTTTATCCAGAGGAGGATTTTATACCATAGTGTACAGAAAATTTGAACACGAACAGAAAGCATGTGACGTAGTAGGATAGAATTAGTTTACAGTCCAACACCACAAAGTGATTCTGTTCATACCATAGTAGTGAGATTCAGAAATTTGCATAGAGTTCGGCTAATATTCGACATAGTATGGATACGGTTAAGTTAAGTTAACTAAATGCTTAGACATATTTAACACTTTTAAACTTTTAAGTATCAAATGTTGTGTGTGTTGAAAATTGAAATATATTTAAACATTTAAACTTAAGAGATCACCTCCTTATATGCTAATTCTATAGTTTAACTATTAACAAAATAATAATTTCAAACAAATATGAGTATTTTTCTTCTTAATTTTTTGAATGGAAATTAATTGTTCCATTTTAATGTTTTGAATTAACTTTGATTAATAAGTGCTTCCTACTACTTGGACTTTTCTTTGAAATCACGCACGTTACACTCAGGTCATCATACTCAGGTCATGATGAGCCTGAACATTTAACTTATTATTTAAAATTTCTGTCTTTATGTTGTTTCACTTGTACTTTTGTGTTAAACAGGTATGTTATATATTATGTTTCAAATTGGTTCACAATGAAAAATGAATGTTATTTCAAAATTTTGAAGAATTTATGTATATTTTAAATTTTGTAAATTTTGAAAAACTCATGTTTTAGTATTTATGAGATGTCTACTTCTAAGTTCTGCATTATAGCCATACTAGATTTTTTCATGTTTTTTTTCAAATCTTGCTACTATGGTTCATACAATTGGCAACAACACAGACTACTGTCTACAGAGCATCCAATATAATGTAGTATGACAACAGCATGATCTAAAATTACTTCCATATGGGAAACCCAATTTTGAAGTGTTCCTGGCACAATTCCACAGATTCATCTATTGAGGTTTAGCAGCTACCTGCATTTTTTACAGATATGTTTATCCTGCGATATATCTGGCATTAAAATATACAATCCTAGATATCTAGAAAAAATAAACTTTGTCCTCAAATAACGAAATGCATAATAACCGAATTCTGAAAGAAATTACAATATGCATTACCTCAGCATTGCATAATGTGCAAAACAAAGCATCATCTTCTGCCTCTTGTGGTTGGAGCCCTTCGTTTTGACAGCTATCGTCTTTAACAAACCACCCACAAAGAAAGCATGCAACGACATTCGCGAAACAAAGTGGAGAGCTCTTCTTGCCAGTGTCTTCAGGGGCCATCCATGTCATACTCCCAGCTTCAGGTTTATTCCCAGACTGTACAACAAAAGAGCTCCTGCCAGAGGATAAGGCAGGAGATTGCTTAACTCCTTGACCTATGTTTAACATTAAAGTGCTTGATGAAAATTCTTGTTTCTTCTCCTTTGTAGAAAAAGATTTATGACCAAAGTTCAATAAAATTCCAGGATCTGCAGGATCAATGGCAGAACAGCGAATATAAAGAAGGAAAACGGCTAATGCCTGCAAAAGATTCAAATTTCAGAAAGTATCAGGAATAAAGGAAGCAAAAGGTATCAGCGATCTTACTACTATATAATTTTTAAAATTGCTCCAAAAGAAGAAAGGAGAGGAGAAAATATAAACCATAGGAGTGTAGACCGCAATAGCTGCATACTCCAATGCATCACTGCCTAAAAAGGGTGCAAAAAATGCATAGAAGGCAACTGCCAGCAAGAAGAACACTGTAATAGCTACAACCTGATCAAGCAACACAGAATCAGTCTGGATACAATCAATTTCTGACAAAACTTTAGATAACCAAAAAATAATAACAACGCACTAAAAAATGATTGCAAGAGGATGCCCATAATTTTCTCTTATCCGAAGAAAATGTAAAACCAGATCAAACAATTTATTATTAGTTGTAATATTTCAACTACCAATGATCAATGATCAATGATTCCAGGAAACTGTTCCCAGCAGACTGCAAACCCATTCCTAGTGTCCCAAACATTTCCAGTTGCCAGATACCATTTCAAAAAGTGTTTAGCGATACTAGGAAACTATTCAGCGGTTTCCAGCAATTTCCAGAAACCTCTGAGGCAGTTTCCAGCCATTTCCAGAACCCTCTGTAGCAGTTTCTTGAGCATTTCCAGAAACTGTACAGTTTCCAGCAATTTTTCACCTTTTAAAACTTCAAAACGAGAAATAAAAAATAAGACCCTACACATTCCCTAAAAATACCCACTAACACTATACACCAGGGCATGCAAGCAGCATGCTCATACATGCTCTAATTCCAATCAAGTGTTTTCATTCCAGCAGCCCCTTTTATACATGACATCTTGAAGTCCCACAGTAATGCTGGCCAAGGAAATGCTCTAAAGTATTAGTGTAAACTACCATTATATAAGCCCAATGGGCTAGCTCGTGTGGCTGAGTGCTTTGAGCTTCATACATGAAATCTCAGGGTCGATCCCCCAGGCTGGCTGCCTCTGTTGCATGCCTCACTCGATGTCCCTGACAGGTCAGGGGCCGGAATCAGCACCGACGGTTTTACACTGGGTTCCATCCACAAAATGCGGGGAAGTGCCAGAGGGTTTCACAGTGACGTTTTTCTTGGGGTAAAGAAAACTACTATTCTACAACTTCAGGACTGACTATCGTTCCTAATTAGCTCCAATCAGTTACAGATAGTATCTGAAGTCTATACAACCTGTGATAGGTCAATCATATTCCTTATTCCTAACTCTGAAATGCTTTTTTTAAACAAAAACAAAGTGAAATAAAACTTGCTTGCATTAGCAGTTCAAGAAGCTTATTAAGAGCCTAGTGGGCATTAACAACAGGTCAAATTCCAGTTATCAAGATTTTAGCATTTGAGGAAAACCTGACAATAGAGAAATCGATCAATATGTCAAAAAAATGATCAAATAACAAGGTTGTGTCATTTCCAACTAATCCCAATCTTCCACGTCTTCATACTTGACATAATGGAATACAAAGCCTCTGGATTGTAATTTTCAATGCATCTGTTCACTCTTAGGAAACAATATGTTGATTCCCTTTTTTATTTGTGCCTTGATCCTCTAATCAGATCAATTTATAATGATGCAAATTAATTACATCCAATATTCCCTCTATAACCTTCATCTGATTCTTTTAATGGTTATCACAATCATAAGATTTTTTCTTCACCTAGCTACAGTAAGGCTTGATCGATCAAGAACTCTAATGGCCTAACTAATCTACTAATTGTGTGAGCAACAACAGAACAACCAATATAAATTTATGATTTTAATTGCTCCTATGGATTTGGCCTTATTTAGTGTTAAATAAGCTACCTCTATCTTCATTCTCACCTAGTGTGGTATCAATGTAATATTCATTTGAAAGAAACATCAACTGCTTTAAAAGGATATGAGATTACACAAATGGAATTAACAATGGACAATCTGCACAACTTGTGTTACCCTGCCAATTAACCTTCTATTTCCCTGATGGGGTGATTGATCCCTGAGACATGCTCGACTTTATATGTTACATGACCTGGGATTCTGCAAGATGTAGCTCCAAGTCTATTTTCATCTATTTTAAACAAAGTAGCAAAGAAAATTTCCAAAAAAGAATCGCATTTTTATTCTTCTAAGAGAAAAAGGTTCTAAATGGATTTTCTTGAGCACATGTACAAAAAAAATTATAAAGCTGTAAAGCATTTTCAAAAATCGGCCTAGTTGTAAGAAGAATCTGAGATTCTGAGTGGGAAAAGAAAGGAAAAAATAAGACTCCCCCAAGAAGTTGTCATTGAAAACAATGCTTTCTAGCGTGTTTAAACTTCAAAGTATTTGTGTTGTTCATCCTCTTGTATTTTACAGTCAGCATTGCAGTTTCCTCCACAGTTTAAATCGTTCATTGTCAGCAGCCACCTTCTTATGTTGTATAGTACTTGTAAAGGTCAACTTTTCAATATGTAAGCAATATGAGGTTGGCATAAAATCTAACTAAAATATAATCAAATTTATTTTACCTTATGCTCCAAGTTTGACATTGATGAAGTGTAATCACTTTGGCATTGACCTTACTAAAAAAATAAAAAAATAACTTTATTATATATTAAGCAGTTTAAATAAGAAAGTGCAGCATAAAGTCAACATATTATTTTATGTTACTTTAATACATTTTTTCCTTTATCTACATTCTTATTATATTTTAATTTTAATAATTTATTAAAATAAGTAACCTATTCAACGTCAAATTATGTTTGGCGAAATAGATCAAACAGCTAATCTAACAATATATAAATTTAACTCATCTTTTATGCATTTATGTGAAGGAAATGCACAGGCATAGTACACGTGACACAGACATACACATACTCTCACAAATGACCAAGCAATAAGTCAATGGACCTAAAGAATAACCATTCAATAACCCATACATACATGTGCAGTACATGCACCTACAGCTACAAACATATTGCACAACTTTGTAGATGAGTTTTGCCTCGTCATCTCTAAAAGGCTAAAGCCATCATTACCTCTCCCTGCCTTGTAGCCAGCTACCCAGACCCACTGACCACACCTAGAGATACACAAGTCCCACTCCACGATCAGGTCCTTGTCAGATCCCAATTGTCCACCCTTGGATCTACTTTGTGGTCCTGGCAGAACTGACCGTATATTAAGATATTTCATTTGTCCTTACATGGTCACATAATTTGCAGGAGCAAACAACATCATTATTGTTCCACGCTACATAGCATGTAAGTTCAACAGGATTATGTGATCCTTGCGAGACAATGTGCTTTTGATCATCATCTACAAATATAACACTTTTTTCCATTTTCCTCAACAGAGATTTCAACCTCAAAAGACTTCTCCAAGATCTGGACTGCTTTTTTTGATATCTTGTTATTTTGGGCCTTGGCTCATGGATGTTTCCTCTTTAGCCCTAACCCATCCTTCATGAAGGCTAGTGGAGAAATCTTCACCCTATTTCTCGATTGAAGTTGCTTATGTGCCTTAAATTTTGGTGCATAAGGTTATTTTGGTTGATTCCTACATCACATTTGCTTCCATTATTTCACCCCAAAACATAGGCGATTTTGGCTTTTGGCATGGATGAGTGGGGATCCTTCACACTTGGCACTGCTTGCCAGCTTCATCATCGTTAGTGAGGGCTCGAGATTGCAAAATTACAGGGGTTCATACCCCATACTCCACAATTTTTCTTAATAGATGTTAGAATTGACTGAGTATTATCATCTTTCTTGGTAAAAGTGTCATTACTGTTATAAGGTTACTCTTTTAGATTATTAGTTTTATCTTCACCATCTTTTTTTTTTGCCCCTCCTGCAGGGGATCGACCTCCACAATCACTCTGGTCTAGACCCCTGGGAGGGCCATTACAAATACATACCACTTATTTTCAGCATCTCTTGTTTGTTATTCAATTGCATGAACTTGCTTGAAAGAAAATAGCAATTTTGTTCCTACTTTACTTCCTTAACCACAAGTTGACACCACTAGAAAGGTTAGTTTGTTCTGATGGATCTTTTCATTTTTCTTGATTGCAGTACAACTCCGAGCCTAGTCTTGTACCAACACTCTGCCACCCCTCCTCTACATCGTTTTATGGCAAATACGGTGGAACAATGCCCCCCTAATTGTCAACCACAAGAAGAAAACACTTTTCCTTTTATCCAAACAAAGAATTTGAGCATAAGAGACCTCTCTAACATCTGGAGTCTGGACTTCACCTTTTTCTACAATTGTTGCTTTCCGGTTGGCCAATGGAGTTTTCCTCTTAGCCACAATCCACCCTTCATGAAGGTTTTTTGATAAGTCTTGACTCTATTAATGGTTAAAGCTACTATTTGTGTGCCCTAAATTCTACTGCATGAGGTTATTTTGGTTGTTTGATTCCTCCATCACCTTGGCTCCATATCGCAAAGTCTGCGAAATTGTTGGAATTTGCACTTGTTTTATCCCAACACAGAATCTTGGCTCTTAGCATTGTCAAAGTGGCACATTCCTTTATATCTGTTGTTTCTTGTTGACTTCATCATCACTACCAAGAAATTAAGTTTACAACATTAAAGGTGTTTATATTCCATTCTATATGATTTTGTTTGTTAGAAAATTCAAAATACTAAATAGATTTGAATGAGTATTATCATATTTTGTGGTGAAAATCTCATTACTGATATGTGATTACTTCTGTGGATTACCATTTTTACTTTCAATATCTCTTGTTTGACATTCAATTGTATAAAATTGGTTGAAAGGATATAGTGGTCCCATTACTCATTTTTTCTTTAGCCCTAGGTTGGCACTCATAGAGATGATTAATTGCTGTGATTGAGCTTTTCATTTTCTTGATTACAATAAAGTTATAAACCCTAGGCTTAGTCTTGTGTCAAACACTTGGCTACCCCTCCTCATCTACATTGTTCCGGCAATCAAGATGTGGTAATAGTTAGCATTCAAAATATTCTTACCCTATCTAGTGGAAAAGCTCTACAAGATCAACATATTTTGGTTTATATCACACATCACATATCATGTTTGTTCTTAAAGGCCTTGGCAGACATTGAAACAAACTTAATCCAGTGCAAACAAACACTCACGAATGGGATGATATCTAGATCTTACAATCATCAAACTCTCGCAACTTCTGAGTCAATCACATTGACTCTAGTCACTGACACTCCTTTACAATGGCCTGGACAAGCAAAACCCTCATTTTGTCACACCTCATTCATTCATAGCTGCAAGAAGTGATGAAATCCCCTTCAAAATTAAGTACAAGTATGGTCTTTCCCCATCTCTTCATTCCATTACTTTACATGTGTTGCTTAAAGTATGGTCTCTTCCCTTCTCCTCTTCATTCCATTACTTTACATGTGTTACTTGGTTTGAACATGGTCTGTGAATATTTCAAAACTTTGCAACATCATCACATATGAGTTGCCCGTGTGGAGGGAGAAACATGAAAACAAAACTTGGACTTGTCACACAACCATATTGAACATGAGGACAACCCATGCATATATGTGCACTACATGCACCTGCGTATGAGTTGCACAACTTCGTGAGGAGCTTTTCCTCGCCTTCTAAGAGCCATCACCTCTTCTTATTTTGTAGTCACTTACTTAACCCCTCATCTAAAGCCACACCAATCCCATTTGCGGGACTCAATTAGATGTATATAGGATCCACATCATCCACCATTGGCTCCACCTTGTGGTCCCAAACAAATCAGCCTTGACTTTTCTTTGTCTCTACTAAGTCGCGTCTCTTCACCAAACCACGCAACTGAACAATTGTCACACTATAAAACATGTATTTGAATGAGATTGCACAATCCCTACAAGTCAATGTGCTCCAAATCATCAACTACAACTATAAAACCTTTCTTCATTTTCCCAAATAGAGATTTTGATCTCAAGAGACTTAAAGGACATATTGATTATGCATTTCTCAATATATTATTGCTTTTGGGTTGACTCATGGAGTTATCCTCTTATATCTAATCCATCCTCCATAATGGTTTGTAGAGAACTCTTGACCATATTTGATGGCTAAAGTGCCATTAGTTCTACTACATGAGATTATTTGGTTGACTCTTCTATCACATTAGCTCCATAACACAAAGTCTCCCATAGTGTTGGTGTTTACACCCTTTTCATCCCAACACAAACAATTTTAGCTCTCGGTGGTTAGAATGGTGATCCTCCACATTTGTTGATGCTTGTTAATTTCATCTGCATTATTGAGGACTCAAGATTGCAACATTAAAAGTGTTCATACTGCATATTTTGTAATTCATGTCACTGACTTGTGCCTATTGGGATCCTTCATGGCGCAAATGTTAGTATTATCATGTGATGCTTGTATAGATTATTAGTTTAGTTTTGAACTTTTGACATATCTTATAGAATGAACTTGCTTAAAGCACATAGTGGTTATGTTTCATTTATTTCCTTAGCCCCAAGTTGGTGTCTAAAGAGGGTTGCTTGAAGTGACTGAAATAGTTCTACGACCCTAAAAGCATCAGGCCTATAATTAAAACATTATTTGAGCCCTAAAAAGCATATTGCTTTGCCACATGGTCAAAAATAACGATTCAAATCAAAAGCAGAAATAGACATATGGTGCATAAGAGCATCGAACGCATTGAGTTGAGCCAAGGGAAGTGCTTTTCTTTCACCAGTTAATATTCATGTAACCTTAGCCAGATTGCTTGTCGAAAACTGAATAAAATATTGCACTACATGGCTGAAAAAAGGAGATTCCTGCAGAAGATAAATAGGGCAGGTCAAGCACTGATGTTTCCTTGTATTACAAAGAACCACAGCAAATCCCTTCATCTGAAATGGTTTTTCATTTCTAGGTAAATCCCTTCATCTGTGAGCAAATTATTTTCCAACAGATCAAACTAGATCTTGTACAGTCATAACAAAGGGCCTCACAAAATACTTCCAGGGAAAGCAAAAACAAAAAACTTAATTGTGGAAGTTAATGTGACTCAAGTATCCTTTGGTAAAATATGTTAAAAGTTAGGGGCTACTTTACATTGGCTAGTTATCAAAATGCAAGTTACATGATCCAGTGTTATAAAAACCAGCAAAACCGGACAGAAACCAGCTAGTTCAGCCACCTTGACTTTAAAAGAGGATGGACTGGCCCTTGAACCGGTCTGGAGACCGGTGCTGTACCAAACCAGCCAATTTGGTACCGAACCAGCCAGATCAGCCAAGTCCAACAATCATATCCATGAAATATACATTTTTTAATTAAAATTTTCATATTTTATGTATTTTTTGGTAAACTGGATCATAAACCAAGTCATCGGCCTATTCTAATCTGAGTCGGTCTACCCTAGGCCAATTCCAGTCCGAGTCCAACTTTTAAAACATTACTGCTCTAATGAAGATTGATGCTGTTTGTTAACCTTCGTGTTGAAAAGTAACTTTGGCTAACTAAAGTTCTGAACTGTCAAATAGCTTTGCCAATCCTACTTAGAATACTTTTGCAATTGACATAATCAAAGGTGCTTCCGACAGACCTATATCTCCATGTAAATTACATTTAATACATTCAGAAAAATAAATCACCGTAACTTGTTGCAAAATCCCTCACGCAGGTCATTTGCGGCTTTAAAGAACAGGAGGAAAAGCATAGATTTAGTCAAATATGGTTTGATTATAATGCTTGAGAGAATCCGCTGCAAACCAGTAAGTAACAAAATAATACTCATCTAAGTGTAAATAATATTAAGAAGCTCTTGATCTGCTGCTAAAAGCAGCCAGTGCATGGCGGCCTAAAATTCTTTTAAAGTTGTCAGTGAAGTACTCCAGGGCCTCCATAGTGTAATTAAAATTGCCTGGGAAATTTGAAGTCATGAAGCTTAGCAAAAATGATAATAGCAAATTTATACTCTCTCTCTGAAGCAAAGAAAATTTCTTCCAAGTTCCCTGGTTTACAGGTTTTTCCACACAAACTTGTCTCTGTGAAGCTAACAAAATTTTCCTCGTTAACAGTTTTTTCCTTTCACGGACACACGAGCCTTATAGTAAACGTGTCTCTGTGAAATTAACAAAATTTCTTCCCAGAATGCAAAATTTCACTCGCTTGCAGTATTTTTTCCGTTCACAGAAACAAAAGCATTGCAGCTCAACACAAATTTCACTGAATTTTCTGTTAATTTCTGCAGAATGCGAAATTTCTAAACTAACCAGAATTCGAGTAAATCTTTTGTAGCAGAAGCACGCATTGTTTCATTGCTTCAAGATTCTACAGAAATTACTTTTGATATTTTCGGCCAAAAGCACTAATTTTCTAAATTAACCAAATATTAACGAGATTACTCGACATTTTTACCAGAATTCGGTAGCTAAACATGCACGGAGCTCTCTAATGAATTCTTTCATGTAAAAGCCAAAAAAGTAACAAGATCACGAAGAAAAACCAGAAAAGGGCTTCCAAAGCAGGACCTGAAAAGTGTGAGCGGGCAGCTGCCAGCCATGGCGACGAACCATCGTGCCTTCACAAAGAATGGCGTGCAAAGCTTGCACGCCCCCGCAGCACTGACGGCATGCGTTTCCAGAATCAAAGTCCTTTTGCTTCGAACAAAAGAAAAAAAGGCCCAAGCGTCCTCCTTACTGCTCCACAAATAGACCTACAAAACAAGGGCTGCATGATTTGTACGCATTGTCCAGCCTCGGATCTGATAGGGTTTCTGCTAAAACAGAAAAAAGAAAAAGGATTAGCGCACAAAAGCTAAAAGAAAAAGAAATTCCTTACCAACCAAAATACCAAACACGAATTTGGCGCTCCGAGCCCGCTGCCCTACATCTGTCAGTAACCTCCGCACTATCAGCCGAGCCGGCCAACGGCCCCGAGCTGCAGAAACCGCTTTTCTCCGGCTCAGTTAGTCCAGCGGAGTTGCAAAGATACAAAGAGAGAGAGAAACACCGTTGGACAGTCACGAAAAGGACGCCAATTACAAATTCCCGAAGAGGATGCTCTTTTGACCGAGGTTAGCGTCTGAGCGATATTAACTCGCCCACGTGGCGGTTTGTAAGAAAAAATATTCTTGCCACGCCATTCTCGTTGAACCCGACATTGCCAGCATTGTTCAGCGACCGTCGTGTCTTTTATTGGCTTCTTCTGTCGTTGTGATTAGTTGGTAATAATAATAAGAAATAAAATTTGCTCGTAACAACCCCTCGCCCCTCATTATGGCAAATCGTGAAATTGTTATAATATATTTAATCTAGTTGGAATGTTAACAGGTGACCAAATTAGTCAATCGCTTTCACTAAAAACAGCGTGGGGAGCACCATTCCAAAAAAAGAGGGAGAAAAGAGGGTTAGAGAGCACCATTCTCAAAAACATTGGAGTTCGAGGTCAATTGTGTGAAAAGATGGGAGACCAAAAAATTATGACAAAATATGGGATAGTGATCTCTCTTAATTTTTGTGTTCCATAAAAGGCGAATACTAAGTTGTAAAAAAAATATTTTTGGTAAAGCGTGTATTTTGAAAGAGATTTGATATCGGGTCATAAGAGATTTTTTATTTTTTATTTTTTTTAATAACCGGGGGAACTCTCCAACCAGATTAGCGAGCTCTGTCTATCAAACATGCTTGGATTATAAACCTCTGAGCCGGGGCCAGCCTTAATTTGGAACCGGACATAATCAACGAAGCGTGGGGCCTACTACTGCAGGCACACAGCAGCCGAGCTTGCAGGAATCGATCTGGGTTTCCGTCAGGGCATCCCTCGTAACTCATCGTTGGCTCCGGGACCTCAGCCCCTCAGGGCATCCCTCGTAAGAGATTATTTGATAGTTGTCATTTTTTAAAGTTTATATGTTTCATGTATTTCTTATTATGATCGGTTTGAATAACGTTGGAGTAAGATGAGATTCTAAATAGAGTTGGATAAGGTGGTATCTAATAATTTGTTTCCTGATGATGATCCCAGAGTAGGGATCGAAACGTCGAGAGTTTCAACTTTCTAACGCAGCTCCTCCTTACTATCAAGGTGGTATCTAATTATTTGTTTAAGTTTAAGAGGTTAGTTCAATTTATTGTTAATGTTATTAGATATTTAGTTAGTTTTATGTCAATACATGCTTAATTTGGATTCTCTTTTAGGTTATGTCGACGAATTAGTTAGGGATGATATCCATGAATATAGGAAAGTATCCCTTGGGTTTCCTAGTGAGATTTTCTTTGGAAAAAAATGTAACAACTTGTTTCAGAACGAATGAAACTAATCTTATAGCAAAATGACCTTCTTTATGGTGATAAATTTGCCATGATTTTGATAGAAATTTCAAGCATGATCCAAGTTCATGTATGGGAAAATGATGCATCAAGAGTTTTTCCCATTTATGAATCAACCCAAATTGTCGAAAAACCATTAAAGCTTCAAATCGAACAAAACTTTGACTTCGTGTGTCATCGAATTTTGACAACTCAAGAAGTTAGTCACGTGATTAGAGGACTTTGTTCTGGAACTCAATAAACTCTCTAATAAAAATGGCATCCTTAATCTTCATAAGAATACAAGATCTCGAAATGTAAGCATTTCTAAATAGGTAATAATACTCACCATATATGTTATAATAGCCCAAACATGAGAAAATATAGTATTATTATAATTCAACCTCCTTTTGCATATATATGTGTGTGTTCAACATTCAAGTCAATGATAACATTGTTTTTTTTTTAACAAAAACTGGAAAAGGATTTGTATTATAAAAAAGGTTGTGCACAGCCATTCAGTACAAAATTTGAGCTTAAGTCTGAGCTCTTAAGTAAACTGAAGAGATAATATCAAAATTTGCACTAGCCTGGATCTATAGATGTTCCTAATCTGCTTCCTAGAAATTACCATAACATACGAGGGATAAACACTTACAAACTGAAAATTAAGCAAAACAAAAAAAAACATTCAAACAGAAAGAGGAGTACGATTTATTGTCCCTGGAAGCCTTGCATACCCTACATTTGTTGCTTGAACAAAAGCTTCATCCATTGGTTGCATATCTTCAGCTAGAGATTCTTGACAATGGTTGCATTGAGTCATCTTTGCCATGTCCAGGATTTCTTCTTTAATGGTGTCCACAATACCCATCAGTTCAATTAGGTTCCTCTCCAAATCGCCAATGCAAGAATCTTGGCAAGTTAGTTGTTGAGAGATATATCTCATATCTTCAGCAGATTCTCTATTGGCCTTGATGCCAACACAAACTACCTCGTAGACCTTACGAAGATGGTGCTTGAAGTCCTCTACACCGGCCTTCAGGAAGGCCATTCCTTCCACTAAACCTGCCATTGCACCAAGATGTTGGGCACAATCAGAATCACTAGAAAAACAAGACGAGAAAGGCGGGGCTTCCAACTGCTTACAAAAATTCTGCGTTGGATTGTTCTCAATGACTCTACCTTCCTCGCATGCAAAAATGTTAAGGGAAAGACCTCCCAAATGTTCCCAAAGTCGTTGTGATGGGACTTCCTTAGAAACCCTATCTTATGCACTCGAAATAAATGGTAGAATGCTAGACATCTTGTATGTGTTTAAACCGAGGGAGCTAATGCATTTGACAATGCTCACATTTATTGCCTCTTCAAAGCGTCTACTAGCTGAAGGACAAGCGAGGACCTGGCCATGCCCACACGTCTCCCCATGAAGTGGAGTTGGAGACAACTCATTACTCCTATGATACCAATGGGTCAAGTCATTTTTAATGGAGCTAACGAGCTTAGGGGATGAATTTGAACCTTTATTTGCCATCACCATATTGCACTATTTCGAGGCAAGGTTGACGCCTTGATTTGCTAACTCATCAACATTTTTGTTGTTTTCTCTTAGGACGTGGAGGAAGATAACCTCAAGTGGATTGTTTAGAAGAGCAATTCTTTTGCATATTCTTTTGCACCGGGGGGTCCCTTTTACATAACCATCTCTCATTTTTTGAATGACTTGTCTAGAGTCTCCAAAAACCATTAATTTAACAATGTTTAATTTGGACGCAACTTCCATGCTATGTAGAAGCGCTAACCATTTAGCTACATTATTGGATTTTTTCCCCAGTCCCCAAGCAAAGGAGCTGACAATTTTTCCTCCGTGATAAAAAATGATCCCCCTGCTTCTGCCTCCCCTGTAGTCAATGATAACAGTGCTGACATTGCTTAGGATGAGATTAAAGATTATAGATGTTATAATAAATTTTAATAATAATAAATTGTACTTAATTTGAAGATAAGTATAGTGATAATGATGAAGTTTAAGAGAAATGGATAAATTAAATACTAAAACATTTAATGATATAAAACACAAAAATACTAAACTTTTACTATGAGTATGGATAATGTTTAGTAAAGAAGCATTTGACTCACAATTTTGTTCCATACATGCATGACAAGAGTAGAAGAAGAGTTGGAATGTGCCATTTTCCCTTGGAGTAGGAATCGGTTATGAGAATATGTCAGATTTCATCTTTGCGTACACCTATATTGGTCTTCATATTTATCTACATCTAAGACCAAGTAATGTAAATATAAAATGCATACCTATGTTGTTTTGATTTGTTAAATAAATATATTCTAACACAATCACCACTATAATAAATTTAATTATGTAATATCTCAACTCTAAAAACTTATATACAACAATGATCTATAATAAAAATAGTTAAAACAAAAATTCAATTTATAACTCAGAGTGATTACTAATCATTACATAAATAGAATATATAATAGAAATGCACATACACATAAAAAAATATACCCATTTTCTTTAATAAAAAAAATGATTTGCTAATGAAAAATATATCCATTTTAACACCAATAAAATTATTTCAATTAAATAATCACACCCATAAATTCTTGAACAGTTTGATTTTTTAATCATAGTACTTGGTACAAATTACAAAACTTGTTTGAGCAAAAAGGGAATGTTGTAAATAGCTTTGAGGATATCATGATCTTTTGACATTTATAATCTCTCATGAGCTTTATGGCTTGCTTTACCAATTAATTTTCGCAAAGTACCAAAAGTGTTTTACTATTAAGTGCCATTGCCATTTATTTATGAACCACAGGTACATTGTAAACATGTAACTCCAATTAGTGCAGTATAACTCAAAAGCATGTTGACATAGAATTTAACCCAAATAATAAATAATAAACCATGTAGGCCAATGATATCCCCATCAAACAGAAAGCTCCATAATTGCATTCAATCCCTATCATATTCATTAGTATAATCATATACATTATTATAATCTTGCATAATAGATAAAGGTGGACATTAAATAGTAACATGGTCATATGTGTAATAATTTAAGAAAACAAACATGTCATTGTTGTTATTGGTAAATTAAATTCATCATCACAAGCATGTTGAATATTTCCGTTCTTAATTCTTTTGGATTAGTAAATATTAAATGCTAGTTGTTGAGAACATCTTAAATAGTATAATTAGTTGATATGAAAATCCTTTTTATCTTTATAATATTATAAATTTAGAATATTGGGAGTTTTTCAATTTGATAGGGATTTTTCAATTTTAAATTTTAAACATTTTAATATATTAATTAATTTTTAAAAGAATAATTGATAAATATAATGTTTTAAATTATAAAAATTAAAAATAATGTATTATTAATAATAAGTGGAAATTGGATTCAAATCTTAAATTTAATTGTAATTTTTCAATTAATTTCATCATCAATATTTAAAAATTTCCATTATATTTAAAATCTTTCCATTTCTCTTAGATTTGACTTCCGATATTATCCATATATACTTCAATTTTGCCTCTAGACTATCATCATATTAAAAGTCTTCCCCTTCTTCCTGGGTATGCTTTTCAAAATTATTTATATGTACTTCCCTTTTTCCTCTCTTAAAACATCTTTTTTGGTGTTTATCCAAACAAACAAAAAAGCATATTATACACTCTCTACTATTTTCATTGTTTTGAATATTTTCTTTCTTTCTCCTTCTTTATGGTCTTTTAAATATGGTTTTCAATATTATTTATATGAACCTCACTTTTGGCCTCTCTTAGAACATCCTTTTTAGTGTCCATGGAAGGAAGGCATATTGTACACTCTCCACTATTTTCATTATTTTAAATGTTTTCATCCCTTCTCCTCCTTTATATTGTACACTCTCCATTATTTTCATTGTTTTAAATGTTTTCTTCCCTTCTCCTCCTTTATATTGTACACTCTCCACTATTTTCATTGTTTTAAATGTTTTCTTCCATCATCCTCCTTTATATTGTACACTCTTCACTATTTTCATTTTCATTGTTTTAAATGTTTTCTTTCCTTCTCTTCCTTTATGGTCTTTTAAGTAAGATGTCTCGAGAATATCCATAGTATGCTTTTTCCGCGGGAAAAAAAAGTAAGATGTCTCGAGAATTATCCTTTTTATGGTCTTTTAAGTAGGATGTCTTACGAAGGTGTTTTGAAATGAAGTGTATATTAACTTGGATTCCACTTGCTTGTTCTTTTCTAGTAAAGTTTTATTCTTGATTTGATCTCTCTTTTATTTAAATCTTCTCATTTTGATGCAAAGCAAAACCTTTTTAAGTCAGCTTTGGACACTCACCCTTGCTAAAACATTAGCTACTTTATTATGTCTTATTTTGATGTAATTGAAATTGATTTGCATCAATTGGGTGTAGCCCAGTGAGAAAGAAATTATTATCTTCCTCATTTGGATTCAAATTCCACTTTCTCACATGTTTGCTCTTAGTAAGTTAATTATTGATGGGTTGTATATGATCTATTCATGAATTGTTGACCCAGTCTTATGCATTAAAAAATTTAGGATTTACCCTAAATACCATCCTCAAAATAAAGAGAAGTATCTGAAATATTTCCCCTAAAATTTATTACTTAAAAAAAATTAAGATAGATTTAAATAAAGTAATGTAAAACTCTCTTGTTTAAAAAAAAACTCGAAATAGGATGGCAATATACCTTGTCAAAATCGAAACTTTTTTCCCAAATTGTCTATTTAATGGTAAACCTTACTATTATAGTGGCATCTCCTTGCGGTATCATTTCATAGGACACTAACAATAAGTTAGTAATTTCATTAAAAGATCATTTACACCAGGGGAGGCAGGCAGGGGAGGGATTATCTTTGATCCTGGAGGAAAAAAAGTTACCTCTTTTGCGTGGGGGCTAGGAAAGAAAACCAACAATGAAGCAGAATGGTTAGCCCTTTTTCATGCCATGGAAATTGTCTCAACCCTCAACATCAACAACCTTAAGGTTTTAAGAGACTCCAGACATGTCATTCAAAAGATGAGGCAAGGAATCCTTAAAGGTGCTCCTCGATGCAATAGAATTTACAGGCAAATCGCTCAGATAAGCAATCTCCCCGAGGTGTCCTATCTCCATGTCCTAAGAGAAAACAATAAGCAAGCGGATGTGTTAGCCAATCAAGGTGTCTATCTTTCTCCTAGAATTGTGAAGTATAGTGATGGTAGAAAAAATTTTAAGAGCATCCCTTAGGCCCTTTGGTCGAGCGGGGTGAATGAGATGGTTAATGGTTAGTTTGAGCATTCATAGACTTAAACCGTCCCATGTTGGGACGCGTGGGGCATCACATGGCCCTGCTGGCAGCGATCACGCTCCAGCATTAAATGTGTCTCCAGAATTCCTTATCCCCTGTGGTCTCAGCACAAGAATTATGACGAGTCTTCTGAATGACTTTGTGAGCGGTGTTAGCTCCTCCCCTGCGAAGAATTTACCTCCGTGGTTCAAGGGAAATTTCAAGCGCCTCTCCTTCTCGGATTGTGAGGATTTTTCGGCTCGCTTTCAAAGTCCAGTGCCTAGTCTGATACCATGGGCCATTCGATTGGGTTCACGGAAGATACAACCCATTCCCAGACCTCTGTACAAGTTTTAATGGCTGGCTTAGCATACGAGATGGCTTTTTTAAAATCCAGTGTAGATGTCTTTAAACAACGCATGCGCAAGGTGTATGAGGTGGTTTTCTTGGGAATTAAATCCCACACAGAGTCGACTGACGACATGAGATACATCCCACAACAACTTTCCTGCCAGGATTTGCGCATCGATGGCCTGGAACAAAATTTGTTCGAGCTAATGGGGTCTGTGGATGTGATTAAGGAGGAAGTCCTAAAGATGGCCAGGATGTCACAATGCATCCACTGTCAAGAATACCCCTCTATGGATATGAAGCGTATGGAGGAAGCATCAGTCCAACATCCACCTTATGGGCAGCAAGGATCCGAGAACTAGACATGTTGGTTCAATTATAAAAGTCTGGATGTTTTTTTGTATTCTGTTAAATTTACAGTTTGTAAGGGTATATCTCTCCTCTACAATGACAAATACTAGGCAACTGTTTAGGAACTATTACAGAGCCAGACCAGCCCTTATTTTGATCTCAACTGTGAAGCTCTCTCTGATTTTAGACTCTCTTTTTTTGTAATGAATGGTTGTGCACAACCTTTTCTAATATCAATCATTTTCCTTGTTCTTGTTTAAAAAAATATCATTTACATACCACAACGGTAAAATTAAAACACAAAAGCAAGAACAATGAAGCAACAAAGAAAAGTTAGCAACGATTGTCCAGGGAAAATTTCAGGGGTGAAATTTAGCCCATGGTATCATTTTCAAGGTTTTTGTTCCAAAAAAATATTCACCATTTTCCATTTTTTTTCCTATATGATTTGCCCAAATTCCATAGGATTAAAATTTTTTACTCTAAAAACTGTCAATTTTGTCCAAAAGCTATATAAACCTTTAAAATTTTAAATGTTTTTTTTTTAAATGTTCCCCAACATATTATGGTTATAAATTTGATAATGAGTAAGATTCACCAAGGTTTCTACACTCTAAAAAAAATTATAAAACCTTAATTTTTTTTTAAATATCACAACAAAATTACAAATACAACTACATAAATAATATTTAAAAAAAAATTAACATATATACGAAAAAAAAAATGCCTCATGCTTCTTCTTCATACATCATAGCATACATCATAAATAAAGCTCTTTAAAGAAATTCAAACTATAACAAGAACCAATTAATTTTTATGGCTTGCTTTACCAATTAATTTTCGCAAAGTACCAAAAGTGCTTTACTATTAAGTGCCATTGCCATTTATTTATGAACCATAGGTACATTGTAAACATGTAACTCCAATTAGTGCAATATAACTCAAAAGCATGTAGACATAGAATTTAACCCAAATAATAAATAATAAACCATGTAGGCCAAATTTTTTTTTCACAAAGAAAAATCAGCTTTTATATTAGGTGATAAAAGTTGACCACAAGATGTGATTGTTACAAAATTGCTTGATGCCTCGTTCACAATAATTCAATTGAGTCATATGCATACATATGAGAAGACCTAGACCAGTACACATAATCTCAAACGGTAGTCAAAGAAACCAAAGTTTTTGCCTCCAAACCCATAGGTTCAATTGCTTACAGAGTGATCTGACTCATAACGTGGCAACTAAGATACCAAAATAGTTAACTTAATCAATAGAGCATCTCAAAAGACTTAAAGAGCACTCCATCATGAAACTCCTCGCAATACAGGACGCCATTCATCTCCTCGAATAACCTTCTAGACCATTGATCAACAACTCCATTAAGTTCCCTATATATATGATTGAAGTGAAGCTCAGAGAATAAATGAATCAGCAACATGGAACGCTGCATCCAATGACTTAAATGCAAGGAGTGAAGAGTACCACCAGATCCAGCCCAATCCACTATACACTTGGAATCCCCAAAAATCCATAGAACATTAATATCCCTAGAACAGGCAAAAAATAGTAATGCCCACAGAGCAATTAATTCAGCCCGCGTGTTGGTTCCAGTACCGGCCGCAAGATACAGATGGAAAGATAAAGAGGAGTTGATACTTAAGAAATCCCCAGCACCGCACCTCCCATTCATAGCAGCACCATCGAAGAAACCCTGTGGAGAGGGATAATTCGCAGTCACCTGAGAAATAACACGAGGATTCCGAACACGTACCTAGGGAATATAGGCCGAGAAAATGGCCAGGGAGCCAACAACCACCTTGCGGGTTGAAGGAGAGACTCCATTAAACAGTGCGTTATTATGAGCCAGCCACACCCCCCAGAAACAAACAGGCAATAAGGCAGCAAACTGGCAATATGAACTTTTCCAGTGCAACAGAAGATCCTTCAAAGATAAATCCGGCCATTGGAGCTGGACCATAAGAAGGGCAGACAGCTCACCCACAGTGTCTTTAATGAAAACACACTTACCGAACAAGTGCTCTGTCGTCTCAGAATCAGCAAGACACAGAACACAGCGGCCCGGTCCACTGTAACCCCGCTTTTGTAGATTTGGCCAAGTGAGAACCTTATCCATGAGTACCAACCAAAGAAATAATTTAACCTTCGGGGGACAGCTCACCTTCCATAACCATGGAATCCACCAAGGTACATCACGAGGACCAGTATCCATAATGAGATTATGATACCCAGATGCAACTGAAACCATCCCATAAGAAGAATCAAAAGTCCAAACCAATTTGTCCTCCCGGTCGGAAAACATAATACCAGCATGAATGAGGGACTGGACAAAAGCAGTCCATTCCAAAGCCAGCATACCTTCCAGGTGAAGCTCAAGTGCAGTAATCCAGTGGGATCCAGACCCCGGACGGTGAATAAAAGCCTGTTTTAAAACAAAGATGTCCTTGCGATGAAGACAATTTAGCAGCCCATGTGAAAATGCGCGAAACGGAGAGCAGCCCGAGATAGGATCAATACTAATATAGATTTGCGTACCACGGCCTGCCTCCCAGGCAAGAGCCGAATGAACAAGGGGCAAGGTATTGAGGAGGCTACGCCAGATAGCGAAAACATTTCTCATGTTGACCGAAGGTCCGCGAAAGAAATACAACACAGGCAAATGTTTAAGATACTTCTTGTGAATAATCCTTCCCCATAAACCACCATCGAATAGAGCCCTCCAAAGGCTTTTAGCACATAAAGCCCGATTAAATAAACGCGGGTCCTTAATGCCCCACACTCCCAAAGATAGAGGTAAAGATATCGAGCCCTGCGAGGCCAGATGAAATCTGGAAAGGCTCAACTTACCAGCCCACAGAAAATTGAAAAATAACTGCCTCAATGCTGTCAAGATACTCCCAGGAATAGCAAATAAGGTAAATCAGTAGACTGGAATCCCTTGCAAGACCGATTTAAGAAGGGTGAGACGACCCCGTAGCGAGAGCCACCGAGAAGACCAGGTATTGATGCGGTGTTGAACCTTCATAATGAGCCATTTCCAATCAGCTATGTGGTAGCCATTTGGCTTTAGAAAAAAGCCCAAATATTTGAACCCCTCCTCAATCCCTACCCACTTAAAAGGAAGAATCCGCTATAATGAGGATAGGAGAACCTGGTACTTGACATGGTGAATGACAGCGGATTTTGGGAGGCTGACTTCCATCCCAGAGGCATTGTAGAAGGTGTCAACCACCTCATTATACTGCTGCCATTCCAACACAGAAGCCATGTCGAACAATAAAACATCATCCACAAATAGAGAATGCGTAATGTAACAATCAAGGGCCACCTTTACCCCACACAGTAACCCCTTGGACTTGGCATCAATGATCAAAAGACTAAATCCCTCAATGGCAAGGATAAATAGACAGGGCGAGAGAGGACACCCTTGCTGAATACCCCTATTGCCCTTGAAAAAGCCCGAAGGGGATCCATTAATGATAACAACAAAATTTGCCGACAAAATACATGCCATTATCCAACCTGTGATTTCAACGGATAAACCAATTTGAATCAGAACGAATCTCAAGTAATTCCAGTCCACGCGATCATAGGCTTTGACCAGGTCAAGTTTCAGAATGAGTGCCTCCCTCTTCTTGCTCTTAATGGAATGAAGACCCTCCTGTGTGCCAAACCTACTGCATCCATAATTTGCCTGCCCGGTAGAAAACCGAATTGTTCATCTAAGATAAACTTCGCAAGATAAGGTTTAAGACGCAAAGCAATCACCTTAGCAATGATCTTGTAAAGGAGGTTGCAAAGTGAAATGGGCCGAAAATCGTTGAAATCTGCAAGTATGTCACTCTTAGGAATGAGAGTGATATAAGTCGCATTGATACAGGCAGGAACCCCGCTCCTAGATCTCGATTCCTTCACCGCCGTCGTTAGATCATCCCCAAGCATATCGAAGAAATGAATGTAGAATTCCACAGTGAGACCATCCGGTCCTGGGCTTTTGTCGTGCGCAAAACCTTTAAGGATCTCCCAAATCTCCTTCTTCTCAACAAGGCGCGTGATAGCCTCACAATCTTCATTATTGAAATAGCGTGGAAACTTTAGGACTGTATGGAGCTGCTTTAACAAGCAAGGAGGATCTTTCTGGGTGAAGAGGTCTTTAAAATGTTCTGTCGCAGCCACCTTGAGAGAGGACTGGTCCGTGATGACATGACCATCCACTGATAAATCCCAAATTGAGTTGTTAAGATGCCTCTGATTGGCGTAATTCTGAAAGAACCTGGTATTTAGGTCCCCCGCCTTAAGCCAAATTGCATGGCTTTTCAACCTCCACATCTCTTCCCAGAAACCAAGGATCTTCAAACGCTTGGATTCTAGGAGAGACAGATCAGCAACACGAGATTCAACAAATAGATTGTCATCCACCATACTCGAGAGGTCATGAATCCGGGCCTCGATCATCTCCAGATTACCGAGCAACTGATTTTTCCTATCCTTTTCCCAAGAACAAAAAGCCTTAGGGAGTTGCTTAATTTTGTGCACAAAGAGTAACAATGCCGAACTGAAGTTACCATCCACCTGACGATGCCATAAAGAATGAACCAATGAACAAAACTCCAGGTCACCCAACCATGCAGAATTGAACTTGAACGGATAATAAGAGAAGGAGGAGTCAATATCCAACTGTAACATGACTGCACGATGATCTGAGAAACCCACATAATGCGACTAGGACCGATAACGGAAAAGGTTGGAACACGGTAATTCATACATATAGAATCTGTCGAGCCTCTTAGCGATACCATCCAACCCAGACCTCTTGTTTGACCAAGTTGGCGACAGGACACTAGGTTTGATATCCACCATATCAAACTCCTCAAATAGGGCAAGAAAGTAATATGAGAGAGGGTCAACAGAACGACCACCCCCCCAAACTTCCTCCAGGGCCGTGGTAAAATTCAAATCCCTGACCACAATATTGAAACCCTCAGCAAATAAACCCGATGCCGTAACCCGGTCCCAAAAAATCTTTCGGCCACTATACGGCGTATAAATATTGAAGATCCTGACAGAATGCCCAAAACCTTTTAAAGTCCCTTCAAGCATAACACCTGCAATCGTGCGGAAAGCCTTCAAATTAGCTGCAATCGGATTCCAAGCTGCTAGAGTGCCTCCCAATAGCCCAACAGAATCAGAACCGACCGCAAACCAGCCAGGCTTAAGTTTAAGAAAAATTTCGATAGCAGCTATGGCCGAGGTCATAGTCTCGTGAAATAAGATAACCTGAGGGTTGATAGAAGAAAGTAACTGCCTTAAAGCCACAATTTTAGGACCGTGGCCCAGTCCACGGACATTGAGGGTTAAAATAATCATGATGTAACCCTCGGGAGGGCTAAAAAATCTCTAAGAGCCCTAGATGGAGAAATACGAGACATGGGAGGAGAAGGAAGGCCACGCTCAAATAAAGACTGGATCGATGGGTTAATGGATGAGCCCCTAGCCACCCCTTTAACTTTTGGACCACGACGAGACTTGCGGATAGTAACGCCCCCCCGAGAGATGGAGTTGATAGGGATGATTTCAGGATCAACCTACAATGAAGTAGAGTACACAGGAAGCGGAGAAGGGGACTCGGGCTGGAATTCGGCTAGCGGAGAAGAGTCGGTTAACGTAGTAGCACAACAAGGGGAAACAGGTTCTGAAGACTGAGCATCCTCAATCGGGGAAGGCGACAAAGAAATATTTAGAGCCGGAGGACAGGAGACCGACAAAGGGGAAAGGAAACCAAAGAATACAGCTCCAAAGCAGAAATGTTAAGAGGTTCCTCCGGTGAAGAATGTTGCAAGGGGGAGCAAGGGGGAGAGCTCAACACCTCCGAAGGGAGGGCCGGACCCAAATCCGGGAGTAAAGGAGACGAGAGGGGAGCAGACAAAGGCGAGGAGCCACACCCCACCGGACTGGGTGAGTTCACCACCGGTGCAGTAACCCCAACAAGCGCAGAATCCCAAGAGAGGGCATTCTTTAACTCAACAGCAGGTAAGAATTTAAGAATGGAGGGAATGGATGAGACGAACTTACCAATCAAGTCCGTCGTCGACAAATGGTCCAGAGGAACGAAGATATCTAAAGAATCCTTGGCCGAAAGCAACCCGTGTCCCTCCGACGGGCCCCCAACTTCAATTTGCCTCTACTGCCTCTTGGGACAACAGGCCTTAGTGTGGCCAGGTTCATGGCAACCATGGCACCGAAAAAACACCTTCCAGTAGTCCAGGATTTGAACAAAAGAGCCACCCTCCCAGATAACCTCCAACTCACCCAGTGAACCTTTCGAAGTGTCGATATCCACCATAATTCAGGGGGTCCGCTCTTCCGAACCACAAAGTAGATCTTCCTCGAGCAAAATGAATTTCCCGATAGAGCTGGCAATGGATTTGAAACCTTTAAGGGACCAACACTGAAGAGGGAGACCCAGCAAGAGAACCCAGAGGTGACGGGATTTCAATTTTTCAGTCCTGGGGTCAAAGCCCGAGTGCCACCGGTTGAGGACCAGAGAGCCATGACTAATGACCCAGTATCTTCGTTCAATACTCACCCTATCTTCAACAAGGAGAAAATGGAAAAGAATCCATCCATTCGCAAGCATAAGAACACGCGGAATATTTTTAACCAAAGGCCTCCACTGTTGACGAATCCACTCCAAGATTGCAGGTCTCCCGAGCGAGATGTATTCGAATTTACCCACCGGGGCTCTTTCCGACAGCACCATAACCATATCGCAGGTCACGTCCTTGCCCAAAACGCAGAGCGCGCGACCCCTTTTAACCTTCTCAAAAGGTGGCAAAAACTCCTTCCACCTATGGCCCTTAGGGTTATAAAGACGAGAACCCTCAGCTGGGTCAGAAACCGGGGAAGACGGTGAGCTAGAAGTGTCAGGGTCCCGACTGCTAATTTCCTCAAAAATCACTTCCAACGCAGGGTTTGTAACCATCCTCAATGGCTCCATCCCCGGACACGTAGAAAGAGCTATAGACATGTGAACGAAATCTCCCTCGACGAAGAGAAAATAGTAACGACGGAAAACCCCTCCAGCCAGAAGAAAACAAAAAACCAAGAAAACAAAACCATGGCCGGCACACCCCGGTAGCCAACAGAGAAACAAATGGACCAGGCCGTTGACAAACCCCAGAAATAGAAACCCTTAAAACAAGACGGAAAACCCCTCCGACAAGAAGAAAACAATAATTCGAAAAACAAAACCACGACTGACACACCCCAGTAACCAACTGAGAAAACAAAAGGATGAGGGCGTTGACAAACCCTAGAAATAGAAACCCTCAAAAAACGGCGATACCCGGCCCCGAAAATCAATAGCAAAAAACTAAAAAACCCCAATTCCCACTTTTTTAACCTAGCTAGTACTAGGCCTGCTACCCCACAGCAGGCTTGACTCCAAGGAAGAAAGTACTCACAACCGGCAGAAGCCAAAAAAAAAGGAAAAAACTCACCCTAAAAAAGAGAAGTACTGAGAAGTGGTAGCGAGACTGTCCATGCCGACTCAAACTAAGCCCAGATGAGGAAAAAACTAGGCCCTGCCACAAGTCACATCTCCGTTGCCCGATGGTATTGTTCCACTCACGCTATAGTAAGCTAAGGATCCTGTGCACACCCATCCCAATGATATCCCCATCAAACAGAAGGCTCCATAATTGCATTCATTATTATGATCATATCCATTATTATAATCGTGCCTAATAGATAAAGTGGACATTAAATAGTAACATGGTCATATGTGTAATAATTTAAGAAACAAACATGTCATTGTTATTGGTAAATTAAATTCATCATCACAAGCATGTTGAATATTTCCGTTCTTAATTCTTTTGGATTAGCAAATCTTAAATGGTATAATTAGTTGATATGAAAATCCTTTTTATCATTATAATAGTATAAATTTAGAATATTGGGGAGTTTTTCAATTTGATAGGGATTTTTTAATTTTTAATTTTAAACATTTTTATATATTAATTAATTAAAAAAATATAAATATAATATCTTAAATTATAAAAAAATATTATTATTAATAATAAGTGAAAATTAGATTCAAATCTTAAATTTAATTATAGATTTTCAATCAATTTCATCATCAATCTTTAAAAATTTCCATTATATTTAAAGTCATTGCATTTCTTTTAAATTTAATTTCCAATATTTACCCATATGTACTTCCTCTAGACTATCATCATATTAAAAGTCTTCCCCTTCTTAAGTATGCCTTTCAAAATTATTTATATGTACTTCACTTTTTGCCTCTCTTAAAACATCTCTTTTTATGTTTATCCCCCCAAAATAAAGACATATTATACCCTCTCCACTATTGTCATTGCTTTGAATATTTTTTTTCTTTCTCCTTCCTTATGGTCTTTTAGATATGGTTTTCAATATTACTTATATGAACCTCACTTTTTGCCTCTCTTAGAACATCCTTTTTAGTGTCCATCCGAAGGAAGACATATTGTGCACTCTCCACTATTTTTATTGTTATGTCCATGACATGTATTTTTCGGTCGGGGACATTATTCAGGGGTGGCAAGGTAAATTTTTTTCTGTTTTGTTATGTTTTTGTATAGTATAATTTTTAAGTATATTTAAAAAAAAAAAAAAAAGATTTTTTGGAATGTTGATTGGTCTCGTACTGCTGACGTTTTTACTGGGGCGACGTGCCCCAGGGGCTGGCGGCGGGCTCCCGTCAGTAAAATCTGAAGAAATCTGAAGAAATCTTAATGCAGGTGTGACACCTCTATACATAGGTCAGTACTGGGACGGGACCTCCATGCTCCATGCATTAAACAAGCAAGCACCAGAAACCATACCTCCGAGCTGAGGTTTTCCTTTCATCATTTTCGATGAGCTATTCATTGTGTTTCTTTGCAGCATTCTCTGGTGGGGGAGCTTCATGATTTATTTTGTTAAAGATCTTGATGCAAGAAAAATGTCACTCTGAACCTCGACGCCCGGCTTTAAATTCTGAGGCTGATGCCTACTTCAAAATAAATTTCTAAGCTACAGGGATGGATCTTTAATGTTAAATCGAGGCAGAGAGCATGTTCATATTCATGCTTTACTTGTTCAGAAGTCTGCTTGCTTGAAGTCTTTTGAAGCTTTAGGTATCAATTTTTGGCTATTGTCCACGAATTTTTAATTTTTTTCGAATCAAAGTTGTGTAATGCTTCCAAATGACTGAGACTCTAGTTTTGATTTTCACTTTGAACAGATACGGTTTTGGACTTGCAATTTGCTGTTTAAATCTCTATGGCTTGCAAATGTGTTGATGCGACCTCCTCGACATCTTGATTCTTGCTTGATGGTAGGATATCAGAGTGCTCAAATTTGTCATTTATATTTATGATGTGCAATCTTTGGTTTTTTTAATCCTAAGTTAGAAAGTTGAGCAGGATACTTTAACATGCGTCGGTTGCTCCATTCCCGGGATTTCTAGTCGTTCTGGTAGTAGCATTCTCTGTATTCAGTCCGAGTTATTGCACAACCGCTGATAGAAATGTCAGCGACGTTTGGAATGCAATGCCTGCTTTTGTAAATGTCGGTGCTCTTTTTGCATTTAATTCTATGATTGGAAGAGTGGCAATGACGGCTATAGAATTGGCAGTGAATGATGTGAACAGCAATGAGAATTTCCTAAATGGGACAAAGCTGGTGCTTACTATGGCCGACTTGAATTGAAATCCCTTTATAGGAACTATCGAAGGTTCGCAACTAAACTTTATTTTACTGACCTTGATTATTTTATATTAGGAGCCTTGTTCAAATTAGGAGCCTGGTTGGATCGCAAGATGAAGAATTCAAGGAGCAGGTCTTCATAAAACAAAATGAGCGCGACTTATCTCGGATTCACCTTTAAGAGTTTTAACTCTCTCTATTCATTTCCTTGTGTTTTTTCAAGTGATGGTCTGCTTCCTCTCTATGAGTCGCTGATGCCGACAGGAAGTTTTTGAAGTATGCTTGCTCTTTAAAACAACTTATTTAAAGCATCTATGGAGTCCTATATAAGAGGGATTTTATTGTGATTTTGATTGTGACTCTGATTCTGGATTGTTGTGTCCTATGGAAAAAGCAGTGCTCTTATCTCCTCTTTGAAAGTCATTGCACCATCTCCTCCTTGAAAGTAATTGCACCTTGGATTTCTATTTCCAGCTTAAACTTATGTTCTTCAAAAGGTAGTTTCCTTCAAGTGGCAGGAAACTGAGCAAGTACTCCTCTTGAATTTCCTTCTGTATTCCTCTTGTTCTTCCTAAGATTCAAAAGTATTTCCAAGAACTTCCATTTTGGGGGTTTTAAATTGTCTTGAAAAATTGTAGCTCTCTGGCCACCCAAAACACATTTGTTCAATTCTTTTAGGGTTCCCCTATACCAATGTTCAATCTTCTCTTTCAACTGTGGATTTCTGAGCCACATATTTTCGAATCGGAATGGAGGGTCTTGGGTTTTGGGGGTTTTCCATGAGTTGTAGGGTAATTGGCTAGTGTTCCGTGTTGGCTGCCCTGGCAGTGTAGTGTTCTCCATACTAATGGGTTATCCTACTACAAACTCATCCAATCTTTATGCTATAAATGATTTTTCCCTCAATCTGTTGTTCGAAATAAACCATCTTTTGGAAATGTGGACTCTGGAGTCTCCATTAACTAGATCTGGCTTCCTCTGCCCTCCATTCTTCTCTCCCAGATTAAAAATGGAATTGAAGTACCTCACAATAACCAATGACAGTGCATACACATTTTTAAGAAGTCAAGCAAAGAAAAGAGATATAAAAACTTTCAACCCGTTTGTTTGGATAATTTAATTATAACCAAATGTTTTGAAAGGTTTTTTTAATGGGTGAGGCAGTATTTTACGGGAAGAATGCCCATTTGGCTCATCAAATTCCAACATGCCCGTCAAATTCTTGAAAGAAAAACTTTTACCTATTCCATTCACCCTCCTTTACCTGCTCCACTCACCCTGACGGGTGTGGAAAAATGGCCAAGCCACCTGATTGCTCCGCCAAACATAATGTTTAAAATTTTCTTCTATGCAATTCAGGGAAGGGATGGAAGGGGTGGTAGAAATAGAACATATGCTGCGCTTTGAATAAGAGAGAAAGGCTATGTTATACTTAGCTTTCAAAGAGCCCGTTCTTGGTTGTATGCGTATATCAATTTTAAAGAGATCAAAGAACTGGATACCAAGGTCAAAAGATAGGAAGGATGATCATCACATTATGTAAAGGATTAGTTTTTAAAACATTATGGAGGATGAAATTGAAAGAATTGATAAACTCATCTCTGTATTACATACACAATATCCATGGATGCTCATATGGAAAAACTCAAATTCAGAGAGGCCAATTCTTGGCATCCTGCCTCTCTAATAATGCTTTCCTAGAGTGATGTGGGTGTTGGATCTAGAACGATACGGTTACTCTGACTTTTACAATTTCTACAAAGTGATCCTTCCTTGGCTTCTTAGTATGGTGTGAAATTATGTTTAGTTAAAGTAGCAATACTGTGAATCTTTTACCAAGAGACCTTACAGGGATACGCTAATCACAATAAAGAGACACAAAACAAGTAAAAGCAAATCCCCTCTTAAAATTTGTTAATAATGAAATGATTTGCTGTAACGGTGAAAACCTTGTTCAAATATACAGACTCTTAAAATTTGTTAATAATGAAATGATTTGTTGTAACAGTGAAAACCTTGTTCAAATATATAGAACATTAGAGAACATTAGAGGTACACGAAGCTATCAAAAAGTATGCCAATTGAGGCAATAGATAATTTTTTGAAACAAAGATGCAAATAAATCCCATTCCTAATCCTAAGTGAATTCTCATACAATTACAATACTAGCTGGCATGTTGTTTTTCGAGTCCTAAATTTTTTAATATTGTCGGATGTGGAGGTTGAAGACATTGAGATTGCTGACTTGTTTTCTTGTTTTATTTGTATCATTTCAACTTTGTGTGCATGTTGGAATAGTTTTCAATTCAACAAAACCTAAGTACACACACTCGCTTTTCCTTTCACCAATATAGTTAAAAATAAAAACAACAGCAAAAAGTATATATTTTTTATTTTATTTATTAATGCCTTACCTAGTTTCCAATCTGTCTTCCTTCATTCGACTGCCGCTTACACCTCAGTGGGAAGATCCTCCACGTCATCTGACCTGTCATCCTCCCTCGGGACTGTGTTACATGTCAAACTTCAATTAAAATCAAATCCATGTAGGATGGAATAGAACTATTTTCTTGGGGGATTATCATCATTTTTACTCATAATATTAGCTTAGTTGTCTCCTTCTTGCTTCTTCCTTTGCCTCATCATTCGATTTGGATTGTCCTTTTACTCATGTTTTTGCTAGCTTCCTCATTCTCTTGTCAGGGACATTGCCACTTGTGGCTCTTGTTTTAAATGTTTTTTTCCCTTCTCCTCCTTTATGGTCTTTTAAGTAGGATGTCTCAAGAAGGTGTCTAGAAATGGAGTTCTTTTCTACTAAAGTTTTTATTCTTGATGTGATCTCTCTTTTATTTAAATCTTCTCATTTTGTTGCAAAGCGAAACCTTTTTAAGTCATCTTTAGACACTCAGCTTTGCCAAAACATTTGCTACTTTATTATGTCTTATTTTGATGTAATTGAAATTGATTTGCATTAATTGGGTTTAGTCGAGGTGGCAGTGAGAAAGAAATTATTATCCTCCCCATTTGGATTCAAATTCCACTTTCTCACATGTTTGCTCTTAGTAAGTTAATTATTGGTGGGTTGTATATGATCTATTCATGAATTGTTGACCCAGTCTTATGCATTCAAAAATTTAGGATTTACCCTAAATACCATCCTCAAAATAAAGAGAAGTATCTGAAATATTTCCCCTAAAATTTATTGCTTAAAAAAATTAATATAGAGTTAAATAAAGTAATGTAAAACTCTCTTGTTTAAAAAAAAACTCGAAATAGGATGGCAATAAACCTTGTCAAAATCCAAACGTTTTTTCCCAAATTGTCTATTTAATGGTAAACCTTACTATTATAGTGGCATCTCCTTGCGGTATCATTTCATAGCACACTAATAATAAGTTAGTAATTTCATTAAAAGATAATTTACACCAAGGGAGGCAGGTGAGGGAGGGATTATCTTTGACCCCGGAGGAAAAAAAGTTACCTCTTTTACGTGGGGGCTAGGAAAGAAAACCAACAATGAAGCAAAATGGTTAGCCCTTTTTCATTCCATGGAAATTGTCTCAACCCTCAACATCAACAACCTTAAGTTTTTCAGAGACTCCAAACATGCCATTCAAAAGATGAGGTCAAGAATCCTTAAAGGTGCTCCTCGATGCAATAGAATTTATAGGCGAATCACTCAGATAAGCAATCTCCCTGAGGTGTCATACCTCCATGTCCTAAGGAAAAAAAAAAAGCAAGTAGATGTGTTAGCCAATCAAGATGTCTATATTTCTCCTAGAATTGTGAAGTATAGTGATGGTAGAAAAAAATTTAAGAGCATCCCTTAGGCCCTTTGGTCGAGAGGGGCGAATGAGATGGTTAATGGTTAGTTTGAGCATTCATAGACTTAAGTGGTCCCCTGTTGGGATGCGTGGGGAAAAACATGGCCCTGTCCTTGCATGTCTCATCGTTGGCAGCGATCATGCTCTAGCATTAAATGCGTCTCCATAAGTCTTTATCCCCTATGGTCTTAGCACAAGCATGATGACGAGTCTTCCGAGTGACTCAGTGAGTGGTGTTAGCTCCTCCCCTGCAAAGAATTTGCCTCTGTGGTTCCAGGAAAATTTCGAGCATCTCTCCTTCTCAACTTGTGAGTATTTTCTGACTCGCTTTCATAGTCTGGTGTAGAGGTTCAGTGCCCAGTCTAATACAATGGTCCATTGATTGGGTTCACGGAAGATACAACCCATTCCCATACCTCCGCACAAGGTTCAATGGCTGGCTTAGCAGACGGGATGGATTTCTTAAAAGCTAGTGTAGAGGACTTTAAACAACGCCTATGCAAGGTGTACAAGGCGGTTTTTTGGGGAATTAAAACCCACATAGAGTCAACTGACGACATGAGATACATTTCACAACAGCTTTCCTGCCAGGATTCACGCATCGATGACCTGGAACAATTTTTTTTCTAGCTAATGGGGTATATGGATGTGATTAAGGAGGAAGTCCTAAAGATGGTTAGGATGTCACAATGCAGCCACTGTCAAGAATCCCCCTCTATGGATATGAAGCCTATGGAGGAAGCAACAGTCCAACATCGAACTTATGGGAGCAAGGATCCGAGAACTAGACGGGTTGGTTCAATTATAAAAGTCTGAATGTTTTTTTGTATTCTGTTGAATTTACAGTTTGTAAGGGTATATCCCTCCTCTGCAATGACGAATACTAGGCAGCAGTTTAGGAACTATTACAGAGCCAAACGGGCCCTTATTTTGATCTCAATTGCGAGACTCTCTCTGATTTCAGGCTCTCTTTTTTTGCAATGAATGGTTGTGCACAACCTTTTATAATATCAATCCTTTTCCTTGTTCATGTTAAAAAAAGATCATTTACACACTGCAATGGTAAAATTAAAACACGAAAGCAAGAACAGTGAAGCAACAAAGAAAAGTTAGCAAAGGCTGTCTAGGGAAAATTTTGGGGTGAAATTTAGCCCATGGGATCATTTTCAAGGTTTTTGTTCCAAAAATATATTCACCATTTTCCATTTTTTTTCCTATATGATTCGTCCAAATTCCATAGGATTAAAATTTTTTACTCTAAAAACTCTCAATTTTGTTCAAAAGCTATATAAAACCTTTAAAAATTTAAATATTTTTTAAAAAATATTCCCAAACATATTATGGTTGGAAATTTGATAATTAGTAAGATTCACCAAAGTTTCTACACTCGAAAAAAATTATAAAACCTTAATTTTTTTTCTTAAATATCACAACAAAATTACACATACAACTACATAAATAATATTTAAAAATATTAATTTAACATATGTAAAAAAAGAAAAGAAAAGAAGTCTCATGCTTCTTCATACATCATAACATACATCATAGTTAAAACTCTTTAAAGAAATTCAAACTATAACCATAACTTCAACTCCAGGTATGATCTTTAACATATGTAAACGAAAAATAAAAATAAAAAAATCTCTCATGGTTCTTCCTACATCATAGCATACATCATAGTTAAAGCTCTTTAAAGAAATTCAAACTATAACAAGAACTTCAACTCCATGTATCAGATAAATCATTGTCATCTTATTCTTCAAAGGAAATGTGCATGTATGTGTGCAGTTTTTCCACTAAAATAAATTATTTTATGTAAAGAATAAATATGAACTTCATATTCAATGCATCACCTCTAGTGGGAATCCCATATAGACAAAGAGATATTATTTAAATAACAAATAGTATAAAGAAATCCATATAACAAATAGATGTGACTCAAACCAAAATATAATTTATATTTATTTTATGGAGAAGCCATTCCACGTTTCCACCATTACATGTCCACCAACTTAATACAAAATCTTTAAATCAAAGTAATGGGTGATAGTCGTCATTCGTCACTATCTCATTTTCAAAACTCATGTGGTTAAATATGAGGGCAAAACTCATGTAAAATTAATTAATCATCATAATTGAACAAAATAAACAACATGATGTGATGTTTTCTTTAACACTTACGATAGGTAATTATTTATTTTAAAATGAAAGGGGACTAACTCACATGATAATGATATAATCTTTCATTGTGTCATTGATATCGTCATAAAAGCAAGATCAAGATTAGTTCGCCATAGCGAATAATGATATGAAGCACAATAAGTATGATTCATGTCCCACGGTTAGGGAAAAAGAAAAAAAATGATTCATATGATGGAAAGAGAATCTGTATAAGGAGGGTTGAGTCCACTTTATCAATAAATGGGGTTGGGTCTTATCCATCATTATCTTGATGTTCCATGAATTTCTTCATGGATATGGTTAGTTGAAGTTGAAGAAATTTGTCATTTTCAGGGTAAGGAGGAGATGAATAGTGGCAGTTCTTCTGATTATGGTGCTCTTTACATTAAAAACCAATGCAACTAGCTCTATGACATTGTCAATTGCCAGATCTGTGGAAATGGGTCGAACCAAATCAAAAATAAACATTTAGAGAGACTTGACTCATGATGCAAGGACACACTCTCGATATTCCAAAAGTCTCTTTAGATGCAAGTGGATGTTGGCACAAATCAATGCTCCTTCAAACCAAATAAAATGTAATAGGGTTGGCATTTAAAAATCACAATCTATTCACTTTCCTAATTAAAATAATTTATTATAATTAGTTTTCATGTTGCATGATATTCCATGGTACATAACAGTTTGTCACCAATAAGGGAAAACTCCCAAGAAACGACTCCAGAGAGAATTTGACTACACAAGGTTAAGGCCCATTCTCATGTTGACTACACAAGGTTAAGGCCCATTCTCATGTTGACTTGGAAAAAAGAAAGAAGCAACATAAATGGTTAACAATCTCTTACTCATGCCAAAAGGGCACTTAGATTGAGACACATCTAAACACTAGAGGCATTGGCTAAGACAAAGGTGTAGACTAAACGTTCTACATTTTGGACTATCTTTTGGGCGATTTTTCTAGCTGAAATCCAATTGGAATTGTTGGAATCACAGATATATATTGTTGGAACTGCATAAATTGGGTGCCCGGTGGTATTCGAGGACGCTAAAATGTAGACTAAACGTTCTACATTTTGGACTATCTTTTGGGCGATTTTTCTAGCTGAAATCCAGTTGGAATTGTTGGAATCACAGATATATATTGTTGGAATTGCATAAATTGGGTGCCCGGTGGTATTCGAGGACGCTAAATCCATTTATGCAATCAAAAATGCAATTTGAATAATGAAAAATGTTGATTCTAGCAAAAATTTAATTATCGGGTTCCGGCAACAAATGACCGGAAAGTCCAAAACGCAGAAAGTTTAGCCCACTCCTAAAATAAAGGTTACCTAAAACCAAAGACCATTAAAAAAATGTGAAACAACTTATTGTGGATGACTTGTTTCTCAAGCTTGGCTTGCAAATCCCATTTCCGTAATGGCAAGACTGGAGGTGGAATTGCTCCAATTTTTTTAAAAGATATCAACCAACAAATGAATATCATTGGTTGAGTACCTAACCTATATTAAATGTCTAGTTTGATAAAGGTTGTGAACTTTCATTTAAATATTCAACTTGGTTGTATTGACTTACCCCATCACCCGCCTTTTTTGCAAGTGAATGCGTGTATTTAGTTGCGCCCACCTTCTTCACTAACCAAAGTGTGCATGAACAACTTCACCCCTTATAAAAGTGGGTGGTAGGGAGTAAAGATGATCAAATCATTGTCATTATTTTAAACTTAAATATATATGTTTTAAACAAAAATGGATAATGATTTTATATTAAACTAGTGAAGATTAGCTAAGAGATTACAAGATAAGATTGCCCAACAACTGCACGAAGAAAGCCAATGGTATTACCCAAAATTCTCTTACTTCTAGATTACACATCAAAGTTTCTCAACCATTACAAAGATTATGGTGCTATGTAAACGGACATATTGACCGAGTAGGAAAATACAACAAAAAAGCTTAAGTAATGTGCATAAGGGTAGTTGGAAAACTAAAATTCAACAAATAGTTTTTATCAAGCATGCCTAGAGGAGTCGGTTGTGTTGTGTTCCTGAATAGGTTGGTGGATTGGGTCCTCCTCCATTGCTTGCGCTTCCATGGACTGATTGTTCTGGCTATGGCTCCCCTAGTTTGGGTTTAACAACTCGTCCATGTCTTCCCTTAACCCCTCAATATGGCCTCCTTGCTCTCAATGTCTTCCATTTTCTTATCCATCATAGAAATGTGATAGGAAATTTGTGTCGGAGCTTTAAGCATGCCTTCAAGTCTTTCGTGCAATGTCTGCATCATTTGTTTGAGGTCACTGATGTCAATGTGAACTCCACAAAAGGCATACTTCCATGACAACATTCCCTCGGACAATTTACCAATAACTGCAAGTAGGGAAAACCTGAATCCACCCAAACGTATTCAAAATTTGTCACATCCCCGAGCCATGATAACAGAGGTGAAGACCAAGGGGAGCCTGCCCATGACATGAGGTTAGTCCCAAAGTTGATGCTGACATAAAGTCCCAACCCCATAGAGAAAGTTCTCTCCAGCCCAAACAAAGAATTACAGGTCCTAGCTTCGAGATAAGGAAAAGGGCTTTCCAGATAAGTCCCCTTTCCACAAGAATTCAAATCTCCCATCAGCTCATCCAACACATTTCCTGACTAGGAGAGGGCCTAGAGAAAGATGCGGGTGAATTCGGATTGAAACCTTCCCATAATAAAATCCCACAAGCGCCCTAAGGCATAATAAATCGCTCCATAAAAACACAAGTACGAACTACTAAAGGTATGGGCGGGCCAATGGACTTGCATGGGGGGGCATTAAAGGATACACGAAGCATAGTACAAATGACGAGGGCCACGTGCCTAGTCCCATTGATTGTAGCACCACCTAGATCCATAACATGTTTTCAATTCATGACATGATAATGAAACCAAGGGATCCACCCCCTAAAGGGTTGACCCCCATTTTTAATGCATAATCCCTTTTCTAACTTAGCACCTTGATTTGCCAAATTATCTGCAATCTCATTGTTGGTTCGCCTAATATGGATGAGGCTTAGGTCTTGGAGGTCTTTGAGAAGATGAATAGTTCACTGTTGGAGCCGACCCTACCTATGATCTTCGCGAACTAGTCCTTTCTGAGTATAATGGATAACCAACAAAGAGTCTCCCAAAATTAGGACTTTTGGTAGCTCTAGGGAGGCAATATATTTTGCTCCTTGCAACAATGCATACATTCAGCTTTATTGTTAGACATATCCCTAGTCCCCATGCGAAAGATGTCGCGACTGTCCCTTTGGGGTCGAATAGTACCCCTCACACCTGTTTCCCCTTTAAACTTAAATATTATCATACCAATAAACACACATAATTTAATTTAAAGGACTTAAAAGGAGGTGTTATACCAAATACAACATGACTTGAAAAACCCATCATATGGTAATTCCATAATTATATATCCTAAGAAATGGAAAAACTAATAATAATCATAATTTAATTTTAAGGTTATGGCCTACTTGAATATCAAATTGATGTATAAGACCTCTTTGTTTATGGGATAAGGTACCCCCTCCACACAATGGTTTGACTACTAAAGTTTACAAAAATATACATATTCTAACCCCTCCAAATTTGAAAATTGTCATGTACCCAACCACCCTTGTAGCACTCTCGAGGTAATGGAGTACTCCAATTGCACATATGTAGTTGTCTTCCAATACCAAAATCATTACTAACAACCGTTTGTAGATTTTAATCATGGAAGCATGAATTATATTATGCATACATTCATGACCATGATAATTTCATTCCATAATTAGAATTGGAAATTCTCAAAAAAGCATTCAGATGCCTAACCAAACATAAATGAATGGCATTCCATTAACAACATTATAACATGAAATTCAAAGATACATTCAACACTTATGTTTATGAAAACAATTCTCCAACCAGCTACAAAAGAAGAGTGTTCCTCCTATCCTTAGGCACTCTGTCACAGTGACTATTTTTATGACAAAGTCCACTCTCGAACTAAGGTTATCATTCCACGAGGGTGAAGCTTCTCATGCATTCTTCTCAATCCACAACTTAGATACTCTCTGCTAACAAAAACCCTTCTACAACTATCCCAATCAACCAACACTCTTCCCCCTCATCCCACACAACACTAGGAATGGGATTCCATTCTCTACATCCAGTCCCTCGCGATATCTCAATTCCCTTCGAGTGATCCAACATAGGTTCGCCAAGGAATCTCACTGCTAGGACTCACAATATTCTTAGTTGTAGGCCAGGTTCCTCTCACAATGGCATAGTAAATGTTACACTAAATTTCCCATGGCAGTCTACATAAGCAAGTATGGAAGCTCAAGTTTCCTCTCTCTAGATGCACCAAAAACCATCTCCTTAGAATGATCGGAAGAATCATGAAGGAGTGAATGATTCCCTAACTCAATTTCCCACATTTTATATGCATGTTCCCATCTTTCCATGTGGCTCCTCCGGAGGAGTACACTTTTTACCCCTTTAATCCTAGCTTATAATAATTAAGTAATGATTAACTAAAGCAACCCCCATAAATATGGGTTTAGGGACCTTGGGTTAAATTCCTAACCGAGGTTGACCATTAAGGCTAAGGAATTAGGTTAATACTAACTAGGGTCATCTCCTTGTAGCCCCTTTTCACTTCCCCCACTCATGGAGTTATAGCCCTCCATCTCTTCTTTGTCTTTCTTCATTTGTAGTTGTTAGGGATTTTTATATATAAATGTACATCATTATATTATCTTTAATCATTATAGACCATTTTAGTCTGGCTTCTAGCCACTTCATCATTACATACATATGGGTATTTTGGGATGAAAAACATGATATTACATTCCCCTTAATTTATCCATCATCCTCGAGCATCATTATATCTATATATATATAGCATCCTCTAGCTCCCACGTTGCTTATTCAACGACATCCACCACACCATTATTTCCTTGCATTTTTTAATAGTTGTTGGCTATCCCATATAAATGCATTAGGCTTGGCATATCAACATGTACCTATCAATCATCAAGAAAAAATGTGCATGTTATAACTATTGTCATGCAAGAATTGTTAATTCCATAAGAATTTCCAATATCACGAGGGATGCAAGTATATTCATATCACCAATGAGTATGAAATTTTTGTTCAATACTTATATGTATGAATATTTCTTTGTTTTTTCACGACTTCCACAAGCAAGAATTAAATTCGCTGCTCTTTTTGGCACACCCTCCTTGATTCCAATAAACTTGCCACATGAATCTCTCACAACAAATTCATTTAAGTTGCCTCTTCCTTGCCATGCTCACCCTTCTAGGCTCAACCATTCCCTTCTCCGCTAAACAATCCCTCGAGCTATCCATCTTGCCAAGGATTTCACATGCAAGAAGAGCATCAACTCATGGAGTCTTCTATTACTCTCAGGTACCCCACTAGCAACCTGTAATCAACCAATAACATGTGGTTATCATGATAAGGTTCTAGTGTCATTGCAGTGGCCCGCTTCCCAGGATTTCCACTTCACAATATCCATCCATTTTCCTTACTTAGTATATTCATCATTCACCTGTGTCATAAATATAATGATACAACATCATGAGTCTTATTTCTATTTATCAACCAATCTTGGAAATCATTATGACCATAATTAAATTCCAAATAACACGACAATTTCCACTTAATAGTTAGCTTTCCATTATGCAGGAAATTGTCCTTGTCTTCATTATGGTTTAATTTCATTGCTATATCCAACATATATTTTATGCAACTTTGTTCTATATACATAACGTTCTCGTAGTCTATCAACATATGTCTACTTTTCATACAATTCTTTCATTGCATTCACAATAGCTTATGAAATGACCTCATAATTATAATTTACTAATAACTCCATCATTTCAACTATTAACATATTAAGTGCAATGAATATGGCACAATCATGCATTCACACAATGCATCTCAACACACATGTCCACATATATGTGTGAATAACCACAAGATTTACACAATCTATTAATGCACACTCACTATATGCACCCTTGCATTGTTCAAGAATACCCTATTTTTATGTCATGCATTCCACCATGATAAATTGGAAGATCTAGTCAATGCCTTGACACATTATCCAACCACCTCCCCTACACTTGCACGAACATTTGAACGCCTTATTATCATCCCAACACCACACCAAGAAGATACCCTTTCTCAACTAAACAGTCCTTCAAGTGTACTAGAAGGCATTTGCTTTCTCCACTTAGTAGTCCCTCAGGAAACTCTTCTCCTCTGATCGTGTTTCGATGTTGGCAAGAAGGTTATAGTCCAAGACATTGACACAAGTAGGGAGACCATTGAACACTTATGCAGTGTTAAATCCATTCCATATCCAAAAACAGTATGGCTTCACCCATGAATATCTCACATGGCATTCACTTCTACAACAGGATCATAGGTCCTAACTTGCCTTGGTTATTTACTCATAACCAACACACATGCATGGTATTTTATTTCATATGAATGCATTCTAGATTCTAATATTCATACAGGTATAAGGCTTTCTTCCCTTACCACACCATACCATACCATACCATACCGGGTAAAGTATCATTTAAATAGATACATTAAAACAACACAAGCATACCAATCTATATTATTACAATACAGCTAAAGGTATTTTTCCAACAATTATGTGACCAACATAAATAAATCCATACCTACATGGCTTCCATCATCTTATCTAAAGTTGCATGATTAGTTGGTGTTTTATGAATATGTATATAATTCCTTTCATCAACTATTGTTCAACATTTTATTGTCTTTAGCCTTTCTCCACAAGGTTGCATGTCATATGCAATAATATCATATGCTCATGTTATGGTCAAAATAAGATTTTGGCTCCAAACTTGTTTTTTAACCTTTTCTAATTGCTAGCATGGCATGATGCTAACATGGCATGACACATGTCTACTAATATGATAGTGGATCCTACATGTCATCACCTGCATCCGCCATGTCATGCACCAATCATCAAATGGGAGATTTACATTAAAATTGGTGGTTTCACATATTGGTTTCAAGAGCCAAAACCTACTTTTAAAACCCGCTTTTCATTGCTACAAAATGACAATATATCACCACATGGAAACCGATCATTCATTTTGGGAGCGAAGGAATCATGTAACTATCAAGAAGTTTATTCCTCAAAATACATATGCACCGTAGATCGTAAATAATCCACAACCGTTCAATATTCCAAAGGTGCAACTTATGATGAAAACACAGTGAGTTATGCTTCCAAAATTATTATCGACCATTGATCTACACCATTTTCCATTGTTAGATTTAAGCAATGTGCATAAATCATTATTCCATTACCTTGTTAGATTTTGCATTGATCTGGTTAGTTGTAAATGAATTCAAAGGACGAATAAAGAAATTTCCTAACACTTCCTTATTAGATTTTGATCCCACTGTCAAAACAATTTCAAAACAATTCGCTAGAAGTGGGTTCCAATTGACATGTGACACAAATTTGGCCATATCAGAGGTTGAACCTATAGTTTTTTAATGGAGCCTTCACTCTCTGAAATTTTAAACCACCTTTACACATGGCACTTCCTCGTGTTGATTCCCAGCATCAGCATGTTCTGAAGTGTTGGAACATGATGACTAGGACGAACAAATTAAATTGTGTTGCTTCGCCATTCTATCTGTACCATTGTGTCCAAAGCAATGTGCTTGTCATGTCCATACCTCATTTTTTTATTTCCGCCTTCCACATGGGCTTCACTAGAAGGCAATAATACCACGTTCATTCATATTGTGGTATTAAATATTTATGAAAACCTAAAAATTATATTGCTTATATATTAAGGGGCAAAGGGTTTTTTTATTTAATGTAACAATACAAAAATACTTTGGGGTCTTTTTTATATGGGCGGGCTTACAAATATTCGCCAAATGGAGATGGCGGGATCATGGCCGGATGAGAAATCAGGTTGAGGCAAGGCTCGGGCTTACCAATACGTAGGGAAATCGCGTCTTGAGGCATGCTTGAGGCCAGGGAGTTTCATGATGAAGCAGGTTTCCAATCGATCATAGTCGAGAGACAGTGGTCATTGACAACCAATTGTTACCAATAGCACTCAGCCAGTTGTTACCAATAGCCTTGGGAGGCTCTAAGCCTCTAGGGCCTATTATAGGCCCTCGATAGGCCTTGTGGGCTTGAATACCCAACCACTCGTGCCTATTACAGGCCTTGGGAGGTTTAGTTAGCCTCCTAGGGGCTTCGATACCTAGCCCACAACAGGCTTAGTCAGGGATTGGGGAATTGCAACATGCAATCTAAATGTTGTACTATGTGCATTGGCTCTAGTGACATACAAGAAGTGTCTCCTATCTCTTCATTAGACCATTAGATGTTGCAAATCATAATGATATGTGGTTGAGTAATTGCATTGTGGGTGAAGTAATTTGCATTCACAATATACATCGAAAGAAGCAAGGTGCATTGTAGAATCCATGTGGGGTCTTAAGAGGGGTATCATATCATATACTATGTAGAAATATAAAGGGGTATAAAAAATGTTAATGAAAAAATTGATACATACAATATCTAGTGAAAATAGGGGTTTTTTTAAATTGGGAAGGCATATTGGGAGGGGTTTAAAAAACTGATTTCGGAAGGTATTTCCCAATATTTAGTGAAATTAGGGGTATTGTTTCATATGCCACGAACGAACGTGCTATGATAGTGGTTTATTGAGTGAAGCCCCCATGCCGCCTTCATATGACCCCTTCAATAGAATTGACAAGTCACATCTCATGAGTCGTTATGTCATGGTCGAATTGAATCTTGGAGATTGGTCGTCTTATCATCCGAGCATCATCATGTCAGGTAGTCGGCACCATTATGTTCAGCTTGTCATGTTGTTCATGAGTATGTTTCGTTTGAAAAAAGTCGTCATCGTTTGGTCCTTTCGACGCTTAGTCAAAGTTTCAGCAAGCATGAGTCTTTTACGTCTTGCCAGTGAAATCCATCAACATTGCATCCTCTAATTAATTAAGTGGTTGTGTCTATCATCATTTTTCTTGTCACACCTATGATCGAAAACTCAAAATTCCCCTCCTTGGTGCCTCTTTGAGTGATAACACCAATAACCTTCGTTTTAAAAATAAAAATATTTAATACCCCTTAATTCCCTTTAACAATTCCCTCATTTATCCAAACCCCCTTTATATTATCTTGTGTAAAATCTTTTAACTATCCCCTTTCCCTCACCACTCCCTTATCCCTTTTAAAAAACATTTAAATCCTTTTAACCTTCCCCATCCCCTCTTCATTATTAAAAAACCCTTTAACTTTGCCCCCTTTATTAATCCTTCCTATGCCATTTCCTAACCCCAATTCTATATAAAGAATGGAAACCCCCCTTTCATTCCTTTATTTCGAGGTTAAAGTGAATGGTCTTTTATATATTCAAATCCCTTTGATTCCATGCATATTGAGCGAAGACTCCTAAGGAAAGTGTTGAAGCAAACGGTTCAAATATAAAGGAACACAAATGATCATTACTTGACCAAATGACACATGGTCCATGGATTCAAAAGGCACAACCAGACCTTAATAACCCAATAGAGGCCACACAAAGGAAAAACATAGAGGGCAATGTGGAACATGGAGGTGGTGCCAGGGCAAGTTGGTATCAACGGACTATTCTTTGGGAGACCGTTGAGAGAAAAGAATGTAGGCAGACATGATAACATGGACAGTGGGAGGATGAGCATTACACTAGGTAGAAGGGGGCCATTGAGGCATTCGATACGAGTAGCAAGGAGTAGTCAAACTATAACGAACCTGCGTTGAGTGCCTTTGGCAAGGCGTTGCGAAGGGTGTGTTATTCAAGAGCGCATGATGAGTTTATGCATTGGGATGCACCATTCAAGGGTGCACAGTGTGTTCATAATATTTTGGTAGCCTTGGTGGCTGGCTCATGGTTGTATCCAGAGATGGACAGGACGGTGTAATAGTGTGTTGGATCTCTAGGAGGACCAAGGGATGATGTTGAATCAAGTGACTTGCATCCCGACGAGTGGTTGCCAACATGCACGACGAAGGATGATGCGATGAGTACCGCGCGTTTGTAGCATAACACTCGATTAGGACAATATGCATTGATGGATGCCATAGGGACACATCGATATATTACCATGTGGTTGGACTTGGCTAGACTGCAAGGACAACACCTTCAAAGCGCCCTCAAGGATTGATACTAGCTAAGCATGTGTAGCACAAATTGGTGGGTTGTCGGTCGTCCAAGTGTTGGCTTGGGGGTGAACATGCGACATACTGCATGGTCTAAGGTTGGGTGGCAATGCAATGGACTGCATCACCTACGGTTAAACGAGCACTTAACATTCCACACAACTATATGGTGTCTGACTTAGGTTTACTCAAGCTGGTTTCGGTTAGGCGTATTCCAGGTGATACTTGCGCTTGATGGCCAAGACCAACTAACAGTATCATGTCGGTGCTACGCGTGTCTAGGATTTCAGACGGTGTGGGATGCTCGATATGGATGGAAAATCCTAGGCCCGTGACAAATGGTATCAGAGCGCATGTTTGGTTTTGACAAACGCAAAAGTGTCTCTTCACCACCAACCCCCCTTTCATTGGAGGTACCAGTGGAGATGCGTTGATGAGGATGTTAACATCGTTAAGTGGGGGAGAATGTAACGAACCTGCATTGAGTGCCTTTGGCAAGGCGTTGCAAAGGGAACGTCTGGATGCACTATTCAAGAGCACGTGACGAGCTTATGCGTTGGGATGCACTATTCAAGGGTGCACATCGTGTTCATAATATTTTGGTATCCTTGGTGGCTAGCTCATCGTTGTAGCCAAAGACAGACATGACAGTGTACTAGCGTGTTGGATCTCTGGGACTAAGGGATGATGTTGAGTCAAGTGACTTGCATCACGATGAGCGACTGCGTAACAGAATCGACGGAGGATGACGCGACGAGTATCGCACATGTGTAGCGTAACACTTGGTTAGGACAATATGCGTTGATGGATTCCATAGGGACACATCGATATATTAGCATGTGGTCGGACTTGGCTAGGCTGCAAGGACAACATCTTCAAGGCACCCTCAAGGATTGATACTAGCTAAGCATGCGTAGCACAGATTGGTGGGTCGTCGATCGTCCAAGTGTTGGCTCGAGGGCGAACATGCGACATACTGCATGGTCTAAGATTGGGTGGCAATGCGATGGACTACACCGCATATGGTGAAATAAGCACTTAACATTCCACACAAATCTATGGTGTCTGACTTAGGTTCAGTCAGGATGGTTTCAGTTAGGAATATTCTAGGTGATACTTGCAGTTGATAGCCAAGACCAACTAGCAAGATCACGTCGGTGCCGCGCGTGTCTAGGATTTCAAATGTTATGGGACGCTCAATATGGATGGAAAATCCTAGGACTGTGACACATACACCCACAAACGGTGACATAAAGATGGTGGAAAAAATACCACGCAAGTGAATGCATGATCTGTCAGGGCATTGTTACACATTAGAGGGAAGAAAGGAAAGATCCAATGAATCAACGCGAGACGCATTCCACTAGTAATAGTTAGTGACCGCAGACAGTATCGACAACAAAGAAAAATGCTACATGACACACCAATAGCATTCTTAGAAGAAATTCGATAGCGAAGAGTGACAGTAGGAAGGTGCATGGCAGCACAATGGAGCCATTACAGTCAGTGTTCACAACAACAACAACATGAAACACATCATCATATGCATAGGCCCAGCAGGAAAACGAGTCCATTCAAGGGGGCACGATTACACAGTCTATATCCAATTGTAAAAAATCATGATTATGTTGCATTTGAAACCCTAGTCGGTAGATACCAACACAAACAGGACTTTATCGTAATAGAAAATCAAATGCCCAGTGCATATAGGAAATGGGAAAAATGCATCCACAGTCAATAGTGTCTCGGAAGGATGCCTGCAGGCTAGAAAATTTACCATCTCCAATGGGAAGATTTGCGTCCAAGCAGCTAATTGACGACATAAGAATGATAAATAGCAAATGAGTACTCGCCAAGCATAAAAAATAGGAAGGAGCAAACTTGCATGAATGAAATAATCTGTGATAGAACATAACAATGAGATACTTCCATCATCCGAGGAATATACACCTTCTTGCATCACTTAAGTGGTTGGATATTGTTTATTCTTTTAAAGAAATTAGTGCAAAGAAACTTTGGAGATGGAAGTAGATTATGGCAAGAAAAAGTGGCCATGTTATTGCCTATGTTCACAAAGGGCAAGGGAAGGTTTCCCGAAGCAATAACGCCAGACAAAAAATCTCTTCGCACAAGGTCAAACGCAGGCGAAGATCTTGCTTAGTGAGAAGAAACAACGACGCTACCGAGCCTAGATTTCCCTATAGGTTGGATGCCACCATCAAGCAAAGGTTGATTTTGCAAGCTCCTCGCGAATGGGTTCGGATATTCTTGGGTTCTAATCTGATGCACACAGATATGCGCTATACACCTATGAATCAAATATTGAACCTGAGTAGCAGGGCATTCACATGACTTGAGAATTTCCACTTAAACGACGGTTGCACATCATATTTAGCCATCCCAGAAGGAGTTCATGCACATGTTGCTTTCAATTCATAGAGATTAATTAACATAGACCTAACCTCCCATGCTAAACTACTAGAAACACTAACATTGTGGAAGAATCCTATTAATTATAATTAGCAAATTTTTAAACAATGGGAATGTGGTTCGAAAAGCTAAGGCCAAGATAGCACACCACATCAGCATTCTTCCATAACAGTCTCTAGATTCGTAACTAATATGGTTGACCCTTGCATATGGATATTCATGGTATATTTTATGTCAATTTGAGATAATTATTGAAGGATATGGTTGGTGAGAAAAATACATACAATTTGACATTCAATGTGAACGTATTTGTGAAAGTCATTGACTATGGAGTTTACGACAAAGGTTGGTCTCTTTTTCATTAAGATTCAACTACGAGGCCTGGTTAAAGGAATGCAAAAGTTGTTGTCACTACCCTCCATTTAAAAATCATGTAGTGAAAACTCAGATGTTCATTTTGAATAAGTGGGTGAGCATCGGTTACTTTGGCTCACCCTCTCTTCCAGATGTGCATAAAACCAAACATCAAGTTGCCGAAGAAACTCCTCGAACACTTCAGGTACCTTTCTGAATGCTTTTGTGAAGATGAAACACCAAAAGACGCAATGAATTCCTGAATGTCCGAGCAGTTGAAATGCTTCAGCCACCTCCCATACACGTTTAAAAAGCAAGGCAAGGGGGAGCAACTCACACTATCGAAGAAGGGAACATGTATTGTTAGTTTCCATAGGGGGAAGGGATAATGATAAGAAGAGGAGTAGAAGAAAGAATAAGAATAAGGGAAAGGAAAGGTATAGGCATAGGGATAGGCATATGAATAGGAATAGGAATAGGGATAGGCATAGGGCTAAGAGTTTTCATAGTTCGAATAAGGGAGCATGTGTTGTTAGTTTCCATACTATATATATATATATTTTTTTTCAGTTCCCTCTCATACTCAATTTTCCAAGAGCTTAATAGGTAATGATGGTAGGTAAGACTACATCTAGGTCTATCCATTAGGGTGAAAACAGAGTGTCCTTTTGTCAAAGGTATGTTATGTTTCCTTACATTTTTAATATTTTGTTATGTATATTTCTCGAAAGACTAATGTCCTCATGCATGAAGGTTACCTTCAAGAAAATTTGACCGTGAACCATTTACGTTATCTAAGTTTCACTCGGGTGAACTTTGAATATTGAGTTCTATGTGGGGTCTCGTAAACCTCCTTATCTCAGGCATTAAACCAATCATGGCCATTGTATTGACGACTGTCAAACTCTTTTCTTATTTAATAAAAAAACTCTTCTAGACATACTTGCGTCCTTTGCTTCACTTTTAATTTATTTTTATATTTACGTTTATGTTTATTTTACATACTATAAACAATGAGGACTATAAATATTCTTTTTAACATTTTATGTCGTAACTTATGTTTAAGTAGTTAGCATTGAGATTTCAGTTTTGTAGGTTTCAATAACTCCCAGATTTAATCTTCTATTTATGCCGTAACTCAGAAATGATAGTAATGTAAATTCACATTAATGCTTATAACTTACAGATTATTACTTGACGTAAATAGCAGTAATCATAATGCTTACTTGATGTAAATAACATAATGATGATATATCTAGTCACTATGTTTTTTTTAACAAAGTTATGTTCATATTTTTCTCAGATTAAAGATTTTATGAACTATTCATTTTTCTAATATTTTCCTATATTAATACTTTATAGCTGACTCAGTTGCAGCTAACTCGCTTCTTTATTTTTTTATGCATTTACATTTTAGTTTTATTACACAGTTGTTTAGTTCTCATTTAGTTGATTGCACAACCACTTTACTTTATTAGTATTATTTCTTTTCAATTTACTTTTTAAGTAATTTCATTTCTGTATATATGCATGCTAATAACATTTGCAAGAAAAAAATATTCTAAACGGCTATAAAGTATCATTGGGCTTCCATCTCCTCCTTCCCCTTACCTAGCCTTCCAAGGGTGTCTTCCCATGTTTCTACCCATGCCAATTTGAGCATTAGTCCTTGGTCAATTCTAAATCTTGATAAGTGGTTTCAAAGACCACTATTTGGGCCTCCAAAACCACCAAGCCACCTCTTCAAAATCACCTTACCAGTTCTTCCACACACACACACACTGAAACCCATAATGCCTTGCATTTCATGCATCGTTCCTCCAATATTGATTGCCTATGAACTATTTTACTCTCTAGATCGAAATTTGACACCATAAATGGTGAAGCTAAAGTTCTACCATCATCACCATTTTGGTATTATGATGGATTAATAATTCTATCTAATTTATCCGTAGAACTAACTCTAAAATGTGGACAATTTCACCCAAATTTTGTGCTGAAGACCAAACTCAACCTCTTATAGCTATAATCTCATCCCTGGAGCCTTCATATCAACACATAAACCCTTTCAAGGGCACCGTCTAAGCATTGTAAACTATAAATTCCTTAGTGTAAAAGTATTACAAACATGTGGCTTGTAAGTGTACTTTTCTCAATTTTTTCTCATTGAAGCATTTTGTCAAATATAAAGCCTATGAACTACATTTCCCAATTTCCCATCGAGTTGGTTTTGAAATTCAACAATTTCTTCATTTAGAATCTAGCTTTTGGCCCATACAACCCTAGTGTTGTAATATTGGTTGTAATACCATATTGTCATGTACCCAACCACCCCTATAACACTCTTGAGATAATGGGTACTCCAATTTCACATATGTACTTGTCTTTCAATACTAAAATCAATTCTAACAGTGGCTTGTAGATTTTAACTGTAGAAGCATGAATCATACTATGCACACATTAATGACCATGATAATTTCATTCCATAAGCAAAAATGGAAATTTCGGAAAAAACATTCAAATGTATAACATATCATAAATGAATGGCATTCCATTAACAACATTATAACATGAAATTCAAAGACACATTCAACACTTATCTTTATGAAATTAGTGATCCAACTAGTTGCAAATGAAGGACGTTCCTCCCAGCCTTGGGCATTCTGTCACACTGAATATTTATATGACTAAGGCCACCCTTGAGTTGAGGCTATCATTCCACAAGGGTGAGGCTTCTCAGGAATTCTCCTCAGTCCATAGCTCATATACTCTTTACTGCCAAAACTCCCCTACAACTATCCCAATCAACCAACACTTTTCCCCCTTAACCTGCACAACACTAAGAATGGGATCCCCTTCTTTGCATGCAGTGCCTTGGACTATCTCGATTCCCTTCCAATGTTTCAGCACAGGCTAGCAAGGGAATTTCATTGTTGGGACTCCAAGGGTTATTAACTATAAGTTAGGGTCCTTTAACGGTGTCATAGTAAACACGAACACCAAATTTCACAAGGCAATTTGCATAAGCAAGTATGTAAGCTTAGGTTCCCTTTCTCTCTATGTACCAAGATCCAACTTCTAAGAATGATTGAAAGAAGGAATGAATGATTCTCTAACTCAATTTCCCACATTTTATATGCATGTTCCCAACTTCCCATGTGGCTCCTTAGGAGGAGACCACTTTTCACCCCTTTAATCCATGCTTAGAATAATTACATAATGATTACCTAAAGCAACCCCCATAAACCTAGGTTTAGGGACCTTGGGTTAAATTCCTAACCAAGGTTGACAAGTAAGGCCAAGGATTTAGGTTAATACTAACTAGAGCGATCTCCCTTTAGCCCCCTTTCACTTCAACTACTTGTGGAATCATAGCCCCCAATCTCTTCTTCATTCTTCTTCATTTGCAACCGTCAATGACTTTAATATTATATATAAATGTACACCATTACATTATCTTTGATCGGTCTAAATCATTTTAGTCTGGCTTCTACCCAATTCATCATTACATATATATGTACATTCTAAGGTAAAAACAAATTATTACAAAACTAAAGATATATTAAAACAACAAAAATATTGAAAAAAAATGAATAATTCGTAAAACCATATAATTATTATCATTCAATTTTCTTTCTTGTCCATTATCCTCATCCCATTCTCCTCAAGTTAAATGCACGTGCTTTCGATAACAGTGAGAACCAATCTAGTTTTCATTCTTTAATAGAATCTTTCACGTGGTCACAAATAATTTATGTTTTTTTAAGTCCTTCTTGTCATTAGTACTTTGTTCTCGTTCAATAAATAAAGTGTTTTTGAATGCATATTTCAACACTTCATGCTGGTAAAATCTTTAGAGAATAGCATGTTTCATAATTATAACACGTGTTATTGTCCAAATAAAAGATTTTACAAATAAATATTTGTCTTTTAGAGAATAGCATGTTTCATAATTATAACACGTGTTATTGTCCAAATAAAAGATTTTACAAATAAATATTTGTCTTTATGGTTTAAAAAATTGGACATTTATATCCATGTTTTGCATGCCTTAAACAAATGTTTATAAAAGTTTGCAAATGTGGGAATTTAGATCCATGTTTTCCTCAAACTTTGTTATAAAGATATTAATCATGTGAATAAATTTTAAACATTGAAAACTTTTATATAAAAATTTATTGAAAACAATTAAATTTATTTAAACTTGCACATTCATGGGATGGTAATGTTCTTCATGTAGAGTGCCCATATGGAGGGTGCGAGATGGTTTTGTGATTGAAAGGATTTTTAGGTATCCTGTGGGTCTTGTCTCCCGGGTTGAAATAATTTTGAAAGCGATTAAGATCTAAACCTAGACATGGAGGAGGCCACATACCCAGTAGACTATGGGGAGGATGACGATCCAAACCTTAACTCAATCTTTCACACGAAGGAAGAAATACTCAAGATTTGGCATAGTTCAAAGGCTTTCCAAGAAAACATGACTAATAATTGGGATTTTTAGGGCAAGGAGGGTAATGTGCTATATAGAGGGTGCATAGAGGGTCAAAGGTTTTGTCAAGGACTAATCCTAAAAAGCTACAAAAAGTGTAGCAACAACTCATTTATGTAATTTAGGTTTGTTGGGTTTGCCATCTTAGAGATTGCACATGGAAGAGCATTTTGGAAACATGATCAAAGATGCTTGTATTCCCCATGATAACATTATACAGAACCAAAACTTTCTAAGGCAGACCTCTCCTCTCCATTGTTGTTCGAAGTCGTAGGTAGCATCCTTCCAAAATTAAGAGTTATAGGCTCCTTCACAAAATAAAAGGAAATAGAGATGTATGTGAGTTAAGGAAAAAAAAGTGGAAATGATAGTTGGTAGGATGTAGGGTTGCGGAAATTTGAAGGCTTGATGAAGCATGCTCTTGTAGGAAGATTTACGGGGAAAGTAGTGAAAGGTGAATCTAAACCTGTTCACCAATGATTGGATGTGGGTTGGAGTTTGGTGCTAGGCTATAGGTCTATTTTTCACATTTTGGTAAAAAGGGGGGATTTGTTTTGAACCGAAGCAACAAAAGAGAGTGGAAGCAATTCTGATTCAGAATAGAGAGTGGAAGCAATTCTGATTCAGAATAGCTTTGGTACCTTCAAGGCTAGTTCTCAAATGATGGAAGCTAGACTTTGATCCAAGGTCTAAGCCATTTTATTTATAGCAAATATGGGTCTTGTTGTCGGGCTTCACTCTTGAATTTTGGAGGAAGAAGTTGATGGAAATCCTCGGTAACTTGATTGGGAGATTCATACAATTAGAACAAGACTTATGGGCAAAGGAGGACAAGAGAATGGCTAAAATTTTGGTAGAATTAGACATCAAGGAAATGTTTGCTTCAAGAATTGGGATTGGATGAGGTGAAATATCCTTTAAGCAGTCACTAAATTATTAGAAAATCCCTTTTCAATGCTTGAATTGTCACACAATTGAGCACTTATGGATGCCTTGTACAAAACCTAGAAGGTCCTATAAGAGACCGAAGAATGTATGGGTAAAGAATGATCATGGCTTTAAAATTCTTGTAGACAAGGAGAAACCAATTTTGGAAGTGGTAGTGACAATTTGAGACAAAGGGGCAGATTTCAATAGTGAAGCAGTTAAAGTATATCAAGAAATTCAACCATCCATGGTGACTTTAAATGGCTCATAAGTGGAAAAGATGAAGACTCACTTGGCATTCCTACAAGGTAAGCCTACTCCTACTCTAATTTCATATGAGCAAGTAGGTTTTAATAATGATAGTCAAAGATATCGACATGAGGATACCAATTAAGAGGAGGGATTTCTACCAGTAATATGCATGTCATTCCCCTCTCTCACAATCCTCTTCTTTAACAAAAGCTCGAGAATCCAAGACTATATCCCAAAAAGGTTTTGTCAAGGACTAATCCTAAAAAGCTACAAAAAGTGTAGCAACAACTCATTTATGTAATTTAGGTTTGTTGGGTTTGCCATCTTAGAGATTGCACATGGAAGAGCATTTTGGAAACATGATCAAAGATGCTTGTATTCCGCATGATAACATTATACAGAACCAAAACTTTCTAAGGCAGACCTCTCCTCTCCATTGTTGTTCGAAGTCGTAGGTAGCATCCTTCCAAAATTAAGAGTTATAGGCTCCTTCACAAAATAAAAGGAAATAGAGATGTATGTGAGTTAAGGAAAAAAAAGTGGAAATGATAGTTGGTAGGATGTAGGGTTGTGGGAATTTGAAGGCTTGATGAAGCATGCTCTTGTAGGAAGATTTATAGGGAAAGTAGTGAAAGGTGAATCTAAACCTGTTCACCAATGATTGGATGTGGGTTGGAGTTTGGTGCTAGGCTATAGGCCTATTTTCACATTTTGGTAAAAAGGGTGGATTTGTTTTGAACCGAAGCAACAAAAGAGAGTGGAAGCAATTCTGATTCAGAATAGCTTTGGTACCTTCAAGGCTAGTTCTCAAATGATGGAAGCTAGACTTTGATCCAAGGTCTAATCCATTGTACTTATAGCAAATATGGGTCTTGTTGTCGGGCTTCACTCTTGAATTTTGTAGGAAGAAGTTGATGGAAATCCTCGGTAACTTGATTGGGAGATTCATACAATTAGAACAACACTTATGGGCAAAGGAGGACAAGACAATGGCTAAAATTTTGGTAGAATTAGACATCAAGGAAATGTTTGCTTCAAGAATTGGGATTGGATGAGGGGAAATATCCTTTAAGTAGTCACTAAATTATTAGAAAATCCCTTTTCAATGCTTGAATTGTCACACAATTGAGCACTTATGGATGCCTTGTACAAAACCTAGAAGGCCCTATAAGAGACCGAAGAATGTATGGGTAAAGAATGATCATGGCTTTAAAATTCTTGTAGACAAGGAGAAACCAATTTCGGAAGTGGTAGTGACAATTTGAGACAAAGGGGCAGATTTCAATAGTGAAGCAGTTAAAGTACATCAAGAAATTCAACCATCCATGGTGACTTTAAATGGTTCATAAGTGGAAAAGATGAAGACTCACTTGCCATTCCTACAAGGTAAGCCTACTCCTACTCTAATTTCATATGAGCAAGTAGGTTTTAATGATGATAGTCAAAGATATCGACATGAGGATACCAATTAAGAGGAGGGATTTCTACCAGTAATATGCAGGTCATTCCCCTCTCTCACAATCCTCTTCTTTAACAAAAGCTCGAGAATCCAAGACTATACCCCAAAACCCCTAAGGGTGAAGTCAAGCAGGTTTTGAGTCCCAAAAATGTTCATAAATCAACAAGTCTACCTATTCATAAAGACCTAGTGAATCACAGTTTCTAGAGGAAAAAGAAGTCCTTTAGGGAGGATTGGCCATGGATACATGACAGTCCTCATGAGTGGGAAGGAAATCTCATATGTACATAACAAAGTCAATATCCTCAAAAGAAGTGGAGGGAAAGAAAATGACTATAAGTCAGGTCCTTAGAGCTAGTTAGGCCCATAAGAAGTGTCCTTAATGGTTGTACTCTCACTGAATGCATGGGGGGTTGGGGGTTCCCTCAAACAACAAGCCCTAAAGAGATTGTTTTTATTTACAAACCAAACATAGTTGTCCTTCAAGAAACCATGTGTTTGGGATTCAAAACTATCGAGATTCTCTCAAAAAAAATTGAAGGGGTGGAATTTTTTCTCTGTTGATATTCATGGTCTTTCAAGGGATTTAGTTTCAGGGTGGAACACAATTGTTGATCCTATTTATTCTATCACATTGAATGCAAGTATTGTCCTTGAGTTTAAAGCCACATATTTAGATAAATTTTTCAAGCTTGTTAACTTGCATGGGCCTTGTGGGGATATGAAGGTATTTTTGGAGATGTTAAAGGATCAAGGTTCCATAGTAGGGGATAATATTATTGCAGGGGGAGAATTAAATCCAACTCTAAACTTGAGAGAAATATGGGAGGAGGTGGCTAGACTAAACCGCTTCGTAGATTTTTCTCTCTCATGCATTTAAGGAGTTAAAATTGGTCTTTGTTGAACATGTTTAGTTAGTTCCAACTTGGACAAATTCTAGAAGGGTCGAGTTTGGGATTTCCAAAATCTTGGATAGGTTTTGGTGGCATAAAAGATAGTGGAAGAGGCTGCAATATTGAAAAATTTTGTTGGCTATGGTGGATCTTTTGATCACCTACCTACCTTGTTTCAAATTGAGAATGAGTATAGGAAGCCCCAAACCCATTCAAATTTAACCATGATTAGTTAAATGAGGAAGATTGTAGGTAGCTAATTATAAGAAACTGGAAGAGTGTGATGTATCCCAAAGGGATATAGCAATGAAACAATTTGTAGATAATATGAGATAGGTAAAAAATATGGCGCTCAAGTGGGAAAAAATGAAGGCTCAAGACAATCAAAAGGATCTAAAGGAGGTTGAGAATGAAATTATTAATATTTTTTAACCCAATACTAATGGAGTCTTTTTAAATGAGGAAATGCGGGATTTAAAATTGCTAGAGGGGAAGAAACAAGGCCTCTTTAACAAAAAAGAGATGGAGTGGAGGCCCAAAAGTAGAGCAGTTTGGTTAGCATAAGAGGACAACAATATTTTTTTCTTTTCAAAATTATGCAAAACACAGAAGAAGTGTGAATACCATGTGGGAGGTTATCCTACTTAATGATTCAAAGGTAAGGAATTAAAGAAAATTGTAGGTATAGGGGAAAATAATTTCATGGATTTGTTCGAGGAAGAAGAAAATGTGAACATTGGTGATTTGTTCTAGAATGAATGGGGATTTGGAAAAATAAATCACAAAATAGGAATTGAAGGCTGTTCTACACTCTTTTAACAAGGCAAAGAGACCAAGGCCATATGATTGGACCATTGAGTCTTATTTTAGCTTTTTTGAGTATTGGAGGATGAAATTACGAGAGTAGTTGAAGAATTTACTTAGAATCTCTAGGAAAATGTTAGGGGAATTTTAATTCAACTTTATTCCTATTATCCCCAAAAAGAACGAGCCCACATCTTTTATGATTTGAGACATGCCTCTTTATAACTTCTATACAATATTATAACAAAGATAACAACCAACTGATTGAAGTTGATTCTATCAAGGGTGATTTTAGAGGAGGGATTTGGGTTTTTTTATCAACAGGTAAATTCATGATGCAGTAGGGAACCTAGGAAGGAATGCACTCAATTAAGTTATGGAATAAGCCAACAATTGTCCTGGAAGTTAACTTGGCCAAAGCATATGACAATGTTAGTTGGATATATCTTAGATCGATTATTCTACAGATAGGAATGAACCTTCAAACTATGAACTGGATATTATAATGCTTACCCTCAGCCTCTTTTGTGGTGTTGATAAATGATTCTCCCTCAAGCATTTTCCCAGCTTCTCATGGGTCAATACAAGGTTGTCCTATGTCACCTTTCTTCTTTCTCCTAGTAGTATAAGGCTTAAGTAAATTAATATATGAGGCGAAACTTGAAGGGCTCATCAAAACTCTCCTGTTATTAGATTCTATAGTGATTATCTATTTATTATTTGTTGATGACATTATGTTATTTGGGGATGGTTTGATAAGGGAAATGTCTCATATGAAGGAAATTATGAGGGCTTATTGTAATGCAACTCATACAAAAGTTAACATGTAGAAGTCTATAATGTTATCTGATGGTCTGTATGATAATTTGGTTAGGATATTTGTACATAATTTTCCATAGAATTTTAGTCCTCTCGATAATGGAGTGAAATATTTGAGCTTTAAAATAAACCAATCAATTATAAATTTGAAGATTGGTTATGGTTTTTCAAAAAGTTAGAAGCCAAAATAATTGTTTGGTGCCATCAACAGTTTCCTTGGGGAGATAGGCTAATACAAGTCAAATTATTCTTAGTGAATATTATAGTCTAAGGGTGTTTATAAAACATATCCCCAAAGGAATTCTGGATAAGATTAGAAGAAAAAGGGAAATAAGTTTTGGATTCTTACATATAGGAAATAAGGAAACATAAGGGATACCCCTAGTGAAGTGATCAAGGATGGCCAACCTAAAGGTAGATGTAGGATGAGGATTTAAGAATGTATATGTTTTCAAACATTTCCTTGCAACAAAGATTCTTTGGAGACTCTTTTTTAACAATGGTTTGATGGGTTGATGAGGTGGAAATATATTAAAGAAGGTTCCTTTGAAGATTGGATGAGGATGGACTAAAAATTTGTTAAAAAGGCCTCAAATGTTTAGTAAAATATTTTCCATTAGTTGGAAGATGGATTGTTTGGAAAATAGGGTAAGGAGACAAGGTAAGATTGGGAGAAGATCCTTGGATTGGTTGGAATGGAAATTACAAGTTATATGAGCCTATTTTATAAACTTACATCTTTTTGGAATTTACAAGATTAAAGATGTAGTAGCTTTAGGATTTGCAGATGGTTGGTTACACGGATGGAAGTTAGCAAAGGATTTTCTCTTACATGGTGACAAGGTTGCAGAATGGGATTAGTTTGTTGATAACTTAAAGCATAATGTACTAACACTACCTGGGAAATGGTGAATGAGGTGAGTGTACAAGTTAGGAGGTTTCAAGGTTTGGCCAAGCTAGGGATTAAGCATTTTTCAAATATTGACAAAGAATTAAAAAGGGAAAATATTGCAAATATTGTTAAAGTAGCCACATATTTTAAAAAATTAGTCAGCAAGGATGATAATCAATCGATGTCTGAAGAGGTATCAAAATAAGAGCTCTTAATTGTGTTGTCATCGTTTCATAAAGATAAAATACTAGTGGATGGGTGGAGTGTGGATTTCATCCTAGGCTTTAATGAGATAGTGGGGGATGATTTACTCTAAGTAGTGAATGAAGTTAGAACAAATGGGAAGGAATTAGGATCCTTAAATTCTAATTTCATTGCATTTTTTCCTAAAGTTGATAAACAATAGTCTTTTGATGCCTTCATACCTCTTGCATTGTGCAACTGTGTATATAAGACCATTTCAAAAATTTTGTCTATAAGAATGAAGAAGTTGTTGTCCAAGGTTATCTCACCAAAATAATTTGGGTTTTTAGAAGGTTGAAAAGCTCATAAATCAATTGGCTTGACACAATAAGGTGTGAAATTCTATATCACAACAGATCTAAAGAGTCGAGGATACCTCACAAAGAAAGAATGAGCATAAAATTTGAAGAAGAGTGAAAACTGCAGTAAAAAAGAGCCGAAGAATAATAATGCAGCAGAACTTAGATAGGAGCAGAATAATGTCACATGTTCCAATTATCAATATAATAAACAATGATGTTACAATGGAGAGAATTCGAATCATGCAGGAGAATTCAAACCTCAGTTGGTCTAGCATAGGGATTATCACCACTGGAGTGCTCCGGAAGACTCAAAGTCAACTGAACTGAACCTAAACTCAACAAATTGAAGTCACAATTAGTTAACTGACTAAGGAGGGTGCAATAATGTGTCTGTCATGCATGACAGTCATAAAAGGGTGCATGAGGCCACAATCAGTGGCATCCAGAGCTTTAACCCCCCATAAGAGTCAGATAACTCAGGTGGTTTGCCCTGGAACACTCATTGGGTTCCTATAAAATAGGGAACCGACTGAAGTGGTCCTAAAATGATGCATGCAGGGATCAAAAGGTGGTAGATGGATCCTGGATGACATCTGCACACCACTAGGGGGAAAATGACATCATCAACAACTAGGAAAAATAGACAATGCTAGGTAGGACAAGGATGGAGTATTGAAATATCCTAACACCCACCCTTAATCCAAACTTTTCATCATGGGCCCAGGTTACTAAGACCAAAGCTCACCCATACAATCAAATAAATGATAAAAAATAAAGAATTGTCCATGAACCAAGGAAATGGGGAAAAACCTTATGGGAAAAATACCTCCCCTCAAAAAGAACAACAGTAGGGAACTCAAAGAACCTTCATGCTAAGCAGAGATGGAAAAAACTTTCCTCAGTGAAATCCTTTGCAAAAATATTGGCAAGATGGTCCTCTGTAGGATAGCAATGCAGGTGCTAGATCTGGATCTTCTCCTCTGATGTTCCTCCCACTGTGTAGAAGTTGTATTTGCCAAAACAAGTCTTTTAGAAACCCTTCTTGCTACTGGAGTGAACGGATCATTGTGGTCCAAATCATGAACCTTTGAGTGCCTTTTGTCAGATAACCGAGATTGTTGCCTAGCTGTAGATCCCCCATGGAAAGTCTCTCCAAGAGATTGTGGATCAAACCCCACCATCATGCAACACCTCTCTGAGAGAAGTGGATCTGCATGAAAAAGTGCAAGTTTTGCATGATATTGAGATTAGGTGGCTCTATGGTCAGATGGATCCCCAACTGTGTTCCCAGCAGCTACAAGGAATTTGTGAGCCCATATTGGCCTTAGCCATGGATTGGGAACTTGTGTTGGATCTGGATCTGAATTTGAATCTCCTTGCCTTTGTGCTTCCCCTTCCCATTCACACTTTTTGCTTCTCCAGCCATAAGAGCGTGATCTTTGGAGGCCTGCAAGGCACCCATATGTATCAGCTTATCTTGTTATTGGATGAGAGATTCAGTGAAAACATCTAAGGAGGGCATCTTCCAACCAAGGATTGACATTCTCCCAGAATGGAAGGTAGAGACAAAGATAGAGAACTCAAGACCTACCTTGATCAAAATGGATGCCACCAATTTCTCATACTTCTTCTCAATGCCACACTGCTTGCATTGCATAACCAAAGATTTGAATTTTGAAAAGAACCGCTGAATGGTCTCAAAATTGCTCAGTTGTAGAGAAATCAACTCATTTTCCAGAATATGGCCTCTTAGCTCATCTTGTTTGCCGACGAGGGTCTCTAACTTCAACCATAACTCTCTTGGAGTCTTCAATCCTTCGATGTGGAAGAGTAGATCTCTGGAAATATGGATACACATGAAACCAAATGCTTCATACAATCTATTTAGATACTTGGTTTTCTCCACAACTGATGTTGGTTCGGGATCCTTCCCCATTGTCACCATGTACAATGATTTGTTTCGCAATACCATCTGCATATCAGCCCTCCAATCAAGATAATTGAAGGGTGTCAAGATCCTGGGAGAGAGAGGAGAGTTCAAATTGTCCATTAGAATTGTTGGAGCGAATGCAAGGTGAAACTACTGCTGCTGCAGAAAAACTATTGCAACTGTAGAAAACTGTTGTAACTGCTACAACACTCAAAAACTTTGAATAACTTGCAAAAAAATATCAATAAGGAGGTATAATACTATTAAGCACTACTTTTGGACAATAGGCACTTTTATCTGGATCCTTCACACCTGGCTAGACCTCATTGGATTTATCCAATGAATTCAATGCAATGGCACCAGGATTTGTTGTGGAAATCTAGAGGCTTCTGGTGGCACTACCGAAAGAAGCTTCTCAACCTATTCACTCAAATGGATCTGATACCATGTGAAATTCTATGTCACAACAGATCTAAAGAGCCGAGGATACCTCACAAAGAAAGAATGGGCATAAAATTTGAAGAAGATTGAAAATTGCAATAAAAAGGAGCAGAAGAATAATAATGCAACGGAACTCAGATAGGAGCAGAATAATGACACATGTTCCAATTATCAGTATAATAAACAATGATGTTATAATGGATATAATTCGAATCATCCAGGATAATTCGAACCTTAGTTGGTCTAGCATAGGGATTATCACCATTGGAGTGCTCCAGAAGACACAAAGTCAACTGAACTGAACCTAAACTTAGCTAAATGAAGTCACAATTAGTTAATTGACTAAGGAGGGTGCAATAGTGTTTCTGTCATGCATGCCAAGCAGAAAAGGACGCATGAGGCTACAATCAGTGGCATCCGGAGTTATAACCCCCCACAAGAGTTAGATAACTCAGGTGGACTGCATTGGAACACTCAGTAGGTTCCTATAAAATAGGGAATTGACTGATGCGGTCCTAAAATGATGTATGCAGGGCTCAGAAGGTGGTAGATGGATCCTGGATGACATCTGCACACCACTAGGGGGAAAATGACATCATTAATAACTAGGAAAAATAAATAATTCTAGGTAGGACAAGGATGGAGTATTGAAATATCATAACAAAAGGCCTTCACTCAATCAAGACCAAACAATGTCCAAAGATGGTGATCCAGTTGGATTTATCAAAATATTATGACCAAGTGTGTTAGATCATCTAAGGTTATTATTTTTCACATTGAGTTCAACTTATCCATGGTCAACTAGATCATGGACCATCTCACATATATTCCTATGTTGTTCTTCACAATGGCTCAATCTCTCCTTTCTTCAAACCTACAACTAAAGAGGCTTGAGGCAGGGGTTCCCATTGAGGCTCCATAATTATTTCTGCTAGTGGCTGAGGAGTTGAGCAGGTCCATTATTGAAGCCAAAAGGATAAGGAACATACATGGTATCGATATTGGAGGTAATGATCCTATCACTCATTTATTATTTGTGGATGTTGTGCTTTCGTTTTGTAATGGAAATGTGGAGGACGGAAGGGATATCAAGGAGATATTACAATTATACATGAATGCTACTACCATGGAATTAACATACAAAAGTCTATTGCAATATTTAATGAGATTACTTAGGAAACTAGATAGGTACTAAAGGATTATTTCATCTTAATTCTTTCCGATTTCGATGATGGACTTAAGTACTTGGGTTTCAATTTGAAATCCAATGGATATAACAAGAGACATTTGTTGTGACTCCTTGCAAAGATTGAGAAAAAGGTAAACTTATTGTGTAGTAGGTGGATTTCTAGAGGGGGTAAATTGGTGTTAGTCAAATCAGTTTTTGAAGCCGTCCCCATATACTAGCATTCCTTGGCTCATATACCCCTAGAGGCATACTAGAGAGAATTATAATTGGATATGTTTCAATTTCCTTTAGAAAAGTGGTTAACACAATGTTGGTACTCATCTTGCTAAATGACATACTATTTCAAGATCTAAGAATGAGGGAGGATGTGGACTTAAGAATATAAATATATTTGGACTTTTACTTGATGCAAAATCTCCATGGAACTTGATTACTTAAGAGATCCTTTAGAAGAAAATTATCATACAAGTATATATTTCCCCAGGCACTCTATTAGATTGAATTGGGAATAATAGGAAGAATGTCGCCAATGTTTGCAATCAGTGGAAAACATTGACTCTTGATGTTCCAACGATAGTGTCCTATCTAGCTTGGAGACTTGTGTATGGAAAATAGGTAAGAGTTGGAGTAGATTCCACTGTGAAATATGGATATGAGGTATTCCTCCCCAATGATATGATACAATAGGAAGATGCATGTTTAATTTGATAAAAATTCCCGTGACAATAGACATTTGGCAACAGGGTTGGATGAATGCTCAAGATATATGTCTACTAGATGTGCATGTATAATATTGGAATGTTTTCTGAGATGGATTGCGTAGAGCTCACATTAGATTTAATGATGAAGATGATGTGTTCATGTGGGAAAAAGATAAAACTGATGGATAATATATGCTAAAATGGGATACAAGGCACTTCAAAACGATGTAGATTTGGATGTAAAATGGTGGTGGGATAAAATATGGAAGAACAACACACCCATAAAGACCAAAATCTTTATGTGGTTAGCATTGAATAACAAAGTGCTTACATGGGAGACAGTAGATAAGATAAATAAGTAAGGCCCTAATATATGTATTTTGTGCATACAAGATGGAGAGACTACTACACACCTATTGAGAGATTGCGTATTTTCCTAGCAGGCTTGGAGAGATATGGGACATTCGATGGGTTTCAACAATATGGATTAAGACAATTGTGGAAGAATGATTAAGAAATGGTACAAGTGATGAAAATCAAATGTATTTATAACTATTCCTTTCTTTGTCTTGTGGGGCATTTGGATCGCTCACAATACCATACTTTTCGAGGATAGGACTCTACCTACCTTTCAAATTATTGTCCAAGTATGTGTATTTATCAATAATTAAATGTTACTTTGAATGTTAAAATTCTCCGCTAGTTGGGTGAGGTGTTGATCGATGAGACTATGTCTTGGAGCTATTTTGACGGGTCTTGTTAAGGTCCCACTTCAACCAGTAGCATTGGGTGGATTATGTATATCACTAAAAATCATTACATATAGTTCAAAGAAAATTTGGGATAAGGTACAAACAATTATGGGGAGCTCATGGAACTAAAGTAACTAATGAAGATTGCATTAGATAATTGATGTCATCATCTATAGGTATTTGGTGACTTGTTGATGATTATTAACTAGATGAATAGGTACAAAATATTATGCTTCTACCTTTTGCAGAACAACTCAAGGAAGATATCCTACTTTTTAACATGATATCCTTTACCCATGTATATCGTGAACTAAATACTATTGTTAATGCCTTATCTAAAGCTGGACTATTAGTTCCTAAGAGACAACTACTTTTAAGGAGTCACGTGATGGCCCTAATGATGAAACCAACTTGATATATAGCTTTGAGGAACAAACTGTATAGGCTATGAAATTAATAGAATTTGAAACAAAATTTGTAGAGGATGGATGTATCAGGTCTATATGTGATCTTATGAGCTCCATGAGGAGAATATAACAAAATAGGTACATAATTGGGGTATTTTTTGTGGTACAATAGATTGGTAGCTAGCCACATATATATGTATTGTGCCATGGGCACCTAAAGACAGTGTTTTTAATTCTCTTCTCATATAAAGAATTCATTTTTTCCTTGAAAAACAAACAAACTTAAAGCATAGTTCCATTCTTCTATCATATTAGGAAGATTAATCAACATGGCCTAAGAACAAGCCTACTAGAATTTACACAGCAACATTGGTTTATGAGGAAAAAATGTAAGACAAAATTCATGGCGAAAGGTTATGGTGCTGGAAGAAAGTTTAGAATCTTGAAAGTCCTCCCAAAACAATACTTTTTCTTTGGATGGATTCAGAAAATAAGATTCTTACTTGGGATAATGGGAAAAATATGAATTGGATTGGTCTAGGCTAGTGTGATTTATGTAAGGTTGAAAGAGAAACTATGGATAATCTTTTTGTTTTATGTCCCTTCTCAAAACTTCTACAAGAAGAAGTATTGAAATTAACATGTGGTAACAACTAGTGGGATAAAGATACTTGGTGATTTGTTTTGAGCATTGGTTTCAGATAAAATGTAGCAAGTTGTAAGGATTTACTTTGCTTTGTTCTCCGGGGACTACTATTATCTAGGTTCAAATCCCTATTCCAAGGAGTTGAAACACATCTATGTAAGTTTTCTATTCAAATAAGAAGTACATATTGTGGTTTTGAAAATTGACAATTCTAAAGAAACCAAGGATTTTGAAATTACTTGAAATAAAATTTACTTTAACACGAGGATTATTTTATAGTGCATGTTTGAATCCCAAGTAATTATGGTTTTGGAAGCTCTTTATTCCTGAGTAATTCATATTATTTTTATTTGAAATATGGGGCAAGGCAAGATGCTAACAACTGAGTTGAGCTATATGCTTTATGTCTTTTGTTGAAAATTGCAATAGACAGGAGAATCGAGAAGCTACAAGTTATGGGTGACTCAAAGTTAATGATTCATTGGTCCAATCAGAAGAATGCAATAACACATATGCTATTAATTCCAATCATGAGAGTAGTGGATATAAAAGGAAGATTTGAGGCTATTTCATTTGCACATATTTTCCTAGAATTCAATACAAACGCGGAGCAACTCTCAAAGGAAGATTTGACATTATAGGAGGGGGTCCTCACAATTCAAATTTTAGACTCATCAAGACCCATTTCAAAATACGCCAACAGTTATAGTACTCTCTATGTTTCTTGAATGAGTCCTCATTCTTGTTTTCAGTGGGTTTGTAGGACCAAGTATGATGTACTGATGTTTTCAAAAAGGATTTGAAGGAAGACAACAATTATCTAGCCTCTAGGGTACATTGAAGTCAATTTAAGGTATTTTTTGGGTTGAAACAAAAATGCCAATGTTTATTTTGATTTCCTCTAAGAAAGATCAAATATAAAGTTTTTTCATTGAAAAAATTTGAGCCATTCATGGACTTTTATTAAATAATAATGAACAAAAACAAATCCTAAATGAAATGGAGCTCGCGATGATAAAATTGGAGGATCAACATCCATAAGTGATTCTCCTTCAACATTTGTTAGCTTAACATATCCATTCTTTATTCTAGATTCTTGTGTAGGTTTTCTTGCAATTAACGAGGAAGGTAAAAAAGAGATTTACTAGGGGAGACACATTAGTTATTAGGCATCATTTGTGTGTGTGCATGTATGAGAAACCTTTCTATTCTTGGAAGGTGTGGAAATATGCATTTGAAGGTCCATATTGTCCTATTATTGGGAGGTGTAACTTAGTTAGGGTGCCTTGCATGTGTTTTGTTCTATTCTAGGTGCATTCATATATGAAGGCAACACAGGCACATAAGGAGTTTCTTATGCATGCTTACATGCATGTATGCATCTTCCTCTAGATTTAGGTTCACTCTTTTAGAATAAGTTTATCCATGCATGTGGGTGAATTATCCAAGGTACTTAGGGTTAGTATTTTCTCTTCATAAGTGAGGTGCATCACTGATGTATCTACATTCATTATGATCCCAGCCTCTGATGTCTAGTGCATAGGAAAGGTCCCCTTGATTAATTTTATTAAATCATTATTTGGCCTTGTTCATCCATTTTTGGGTTCTTCAATTAGACATACTCTTTTTAGCTTAAATCAACCCTGATGTGCATGAGTGATTTGGTCCACTTGAGTAGTTAGAGATGCATTTTTGAGGTTTCCAATGCTGTCGTAATTGTTGATGTATGGACATAATGGTTGATAAGGTAAAAAATGATCTCCCTATTTCCTAATTTACCTATGGTTCACTATCCTTGGGTTGTAAAGCTCATTTACATCTGTCTCTAGCAAACCATAAAGCCATTTTTTTGTAAATAACTTGTGGATTGATCACATACTAGAGGATGGGTCGGTCAAACCCGTAGATGAGTAACCAGAGGGTTCAACTTTTCCTCAATGGATATTTGTCGTACCTTGGACTCCCATATGTGGTTTCCTTATCTATAAATTGACACCATAATGTTTTTTGGGTTCCTCTTTTAATTTTTTTATTTGATTAATTTTTCATATGTGAAAAGTTACATTTTTCGTTATTTTATAATTTTTTTAAATAACAAAAAAATCACCCTGCCTCCACTTTGTGAGGAGGAGAAATTTTCCCTTGCCAATCATCGCCCCCATAGGGAGTTCCAATTTGCCCCACCTTAGATTTTTTTGCACTTACTAGGGGGGGAGATTGTAGATCCCTTCCCCCCCTCATTTTGGCCTTCCCTTGAGTCGTGTAGATTTTGTCCATCCCTAAGGGATGGGGGGGAAATTTATATGAAATTTGACCGATAAATCTCCCATTCTAAAATTTTATTTAACTTATAATGTTGATATTTAGCCTAACTTATATTTTACTTTCATTAACTTAAATTTAAATATTAAAAGTTAAAGTGGGACTCCCATTTGAGAATGCTTAGTGATGGAATCAAACACATGACCCCACACAAAGAAGATAGAATTAAGTTAACTTTCAACTGAAAACATGATTAAATATTTTTTTAGCAAATATTTATCACTATAATAATTTCCTAAGAGATAAACATGTAGCCTTCCCTTATACTCCCATTAATTGGGAATTGTAGGAACAAGAGATTCAAACTTGGGTAATTAACTCTTTTGCAAAAATGAAGTAACACATTAATAATGAGATTAGGTATTTGTGTGGATTCATTTTAACTTTATGTATTAGCAAGGTTAGCTTCTTGTCAATATTGACCAGATGACTTAATAAAATACAACATGCTTGTGAATATAATAAAACTAGGTGAGCAAAACGTTTTTTCCAAGGAATTTTTTTTTTATATTTCAAGAAGAAATATACATCAAGCATTTATGTTGTTGTACAAAACACCCCTGTGGTAAGAGAGCCTCATATTCCCTCCTAAATTCAAAAGGAACATAATATCCTTCCTTATCATTTTTACATAAAAAAGAAAGACTTCCTTTTGAGGATTGGGGTATACAGTTCCCTTCACATCGTTTAAGCCAAAAAATGAGATCTACATATACATCCTTAAGTTCACAAGGGAAGTTAAGCAAAAGGAAAGAGAACTTCTGTAACACCCAGAAGTTCCCCATCTAAGTAAATTTCATCCATCATAATTGAGGCATTGCCCGACACACTTGGATTGTTCTTGTTTCTTTTGTTCTTGGAAAAGTGTAACTCTTATAACTAAACTTAAGAATGGCTAAGTTAAACATGAATAAGTGTTAAGTGTGTATATTTAAGAGGCGTAGTCTATCAATCTCTCGGGTCAGGATGGTCTCACCATTGGGAAAGGATCTTAGGAAGTGTCCCATGATCTAAAGAGAGGGAGGAGGCTTCGAGCACTCGAGTCGAATCTTTAGACCACTGACATGTGGTATTAGAGATACTCGTGGAAAATGGGCTCTTCACCACTGTTTCTGCTGAAACGAGTGGTATCAGAGCACATATTAATCAATTGTGTAACAGAGAGTTTAGGGTGAATAAGCACTGAGAAGTAGCACCGGGAAGTAGATCGACTCCAAGACACTGTCAGGATGAATCAGTTCAGGAAGGTGCCCAAAAGTGTAGTATTGTGTTGACAGAAGAACGCATGACCCATGACAGGGAGTGCATCCGGCACACAAAAGCTTTGGAAAAAGGTGCGTCGACAAGAGGTGCACCTAGCACACAACACACCTTGGTAGGAGGTGTGCCCGCCACATAGCAGGATTCAGCTAGCAGACAATCAATAAGTTTTCACATTGAATAGCTTGATGAGTTTATTGGGTTTCGATTGGCTTGTCTGAAACTTTGTTGATGCACAACGATCGAACTCGACAGGATTTGCGACATGATGTGCAATGTGAGGAAAATTCATGGGAAGTCAATATGGAAGCCATGGAAAAGAGCTTGGAACAGTGGGACTGCGAGATGTAGTAGTTGTTCTAGGCACATGCAATGAAGCTTGAATAATTGAGCTTGCGAAGCAGAGCTCAAGTGAAATGGTTGCAGGCGTTGGAAGACCAAGTGGATAATTGGGATATGCTAAGATTAGGGTCGCTCAGCATGGTGAATGACATCTAAGAGAAGAAAAATTTACAGCCGATACCAACCATGAAGAAATGTAAGAAAATAGGGTTTTTTCTTTGTGATGGAGACCATTTCGTGATTACTTGTTTAGTGAAGGAAAAGTTGGAAGCCTGCTTGGAAGAAGTTGAAGGGTGACCAGCCAAGGTGAAGCTAGAAACCATGGGAAAATACCAAGAGCATCAATCTTCGGGAGAAGTGTCGGAAGTGAGTGAAGCATTAACAACAGGTTTTGCCAAGTTAATGGAAGGTCAAGACAATTGGCATGACATAGGCTAGTAGGGGCTTTGTTTTGTGAACATGAAAATTAGTGGGTTGAAGGTTGTCACGTTGGTGGACACCAATGCCACCTACAAATTCATTATCAAGAGAACTGCGATGACACTTCATAGACAAACTGAGGGTAGTGAGTCCACGTTCAAAGCGGTGAACTTAGTAATGAAGTCGGTAGCAAGGACGGTTCGTGCAGTGCTGATGAAGGTTGGAGACTAGTATGATATATTGGACTTGGTGGTGGCTCCAATAGTTGACTATCCGATTGTATTGGGGAAATATATCTTGAAGTTGACCAAGGTAGTATGAGTGCCTTACACGAGTAACTTTTTGTTCTTGGGTGAAAATGAGACTTGGAGTTTCCAATGACGATGAAGGGGAAGTTGGGGCACATGCCTAGGATCTCTTCCATGCAGTTGGTTAAGAAATTTGAAGCACCCACAAACATGCCTTACAACATCGCATGACAACAACAAGTGGAGGATTTGGGTAGAGTAACCTTTGGTGCAATAGAGAGTGTTGATCACTTGGCACGTAGGTTGGCAGTGTTAGAGCTTCAGGCAGATTTAGTTGTGAAGAAGATTGAACAGTTACACCTTTTGGGTGACCATTGCAACATGTTGGAGACAAGGTAGAGCTTGTACCAATAGTGGCAAAAGATATAATGGAAGAGAGCACTCCTGATGAGATAGTGTGTGAACCAAGTGATGACAATGAAGAAGAAGCATCCCAATAAGTGGGTTCACTTGGGAAAGAAGATGACCAAAGTCTTGATGCAGGGCAGTACGATGAGGTGTTTTCTCTATAGTGCGAACAACGGGTTGAATACTTGGTCATATATGCAAAGGTAGTTGAGGTGCCTCCAACAACTGCGATGGTGGTTCAAGATGAGAGTGGAAGTGAAGACTTCTCGGCACATGATGCTATAGACATCATGGGATTTTGTACATTGGCCATCGAGATTCTTGAGTCCCAACTAACGCCCGATAGACTGATGGAAGTGGGTTGTAGTACAGGTGAGATAGAGGTAGTCCTACTATACTTGGAAATGAAGTCTCACTTACACCATGACGATTCAGGTGCAGGGAAGACCAAGCAGGAGGAGATCACCTTGGGCACCCTTCAATAGTGCGATGACCGACAAGATGAGAGGCTCATTTCAGAGAACTCATAACACCATGAGGGGGATGTCGATAGGACTTAACCACCTTTAGAGGGGATGAGAAAGTCAGAAAAACGATGAGATACGAAGATGCGACATCGTGCTAAGGTGGATGAGACACCTTTGGTGACGACGGAGGTGCATGAATCTTGTTTGGGTGTAGCAATGGGAGATGTGAGCCACCTTGTGAACCATGCAACATACTTATGTGAGTTGGATTTTGGGATCTCAGAATCCGAGCTAACCGTGACCTAATAAGAGTTGGGTTGTATCTCTTTGGGAGCATAATTGACCTTGAGGTACTTGAGCAATGGACACAAGTTAGATAGGTGGACTACCAACAGAGTTGGAGGTGGTGGCCTTAGGCATTACTTACCATTTTTCCCAGGATGAGAGTGAGCAGATCGACTCATTACCTTTGGTGTAGGTAGTGAGGTCGTAGGTTCCTTCCAAAGGTACCTTAGAAAATTTTAGCTAAGAGACATGAAGGGCATGCGACGGGAAAGGAAAAGGTGATGACCTTGCCATCATTTGGAAGAACTACATGAGATGGCCAAAGTGTGGACGAGAAGGGCAGTTTTGGACTTGAGGAGGTTCATTCTCATGAGGTTGAGTGTAATGGTTGTATTAGCTACACAACCAATTCAACACATGGGGATGCATAATGAACAAATACTTTACCTAATTGAATGAGTATCAAAGTAGCAATAGATTCATGAGGGTGTGATGGATAGAAAATTTGAGGAGGATTCTTAGGAAGAATCAGTTGTGGCAATAGGTGGCAATGGTAACATTAGCAGATAGTTTCCGAGAGTAACAGGAAGCTTGGAGATGTTGCTGAGGGCGACAACAACTTGGAGTGGGGGAGGATGTCACAGCCTTAGCGAGGAGAGCGCCTTGGCCATGACCCCACGCATGGATGGAATTCAGTAGGATTGGAGAGTGATCAACTTATCGTCATTTTGGGAATCTCGTCGAGGAGCATGGGTGCATGGCACCCGCACCTTGGTTGATTACCCTTGACGGGTGGTAGTAGGGAATTATCCAAAGAAACGAAGATGCGAGCATGAAACAAAGTGACCCAATTCGGAAGCCCCAAGGCTTTCCTTATGACACCCAAGAGTTGGGCGTGTGGTGAAACACCCATGCCGGATGTCAGGACATTCAGGCACGTTAGTGGGCATGAGGACCCAATGGCACAACAATAGGCTTCGATAATATTGCAGCAAGAGTGAGTGTGCATACATGTCATGATCCGTGCACTTGGTAGGCGAGACAAACACTCCATCAAGAGAAGCCCAAAAGGAGGTCAGCTCATTTGGAGGGGCGCATGGGCATCGACTAGAGGTGGACACATCGATAGAATCCCCTTTCCGGCAAGTGTGTGCAAACGACTAAGCGTCGGAAGTCGTCTCGAAAGAGAAGGAAACCGACAACATAGTTAGTCGCATATAAATAAGTTAAACATTGAGTCTAAACAAAAATCAAGCAATTCGAGCTTGAAGGCAACAAGATGAAAGGTAGGAGGCGCAGGTCAGGGAAGGCACACCTCAAGAGGAGGGTGTAGCTCAGACAAAATTTCTGGGTAGACTTATGCATTACCGGGACTGGTGCAACAATTACCAAAAAGGGTGAACAAGTGCCACAGGAGGTGGACTTGCAGGTGAGATAGGGGAAACCTTGAACAAGAAGAAGACGCCTTCTTGGGGGTGAATATAATCTTGGGGTTCCTTATAACATAGAAGTTGCTGGTTGGGCACTCTCCTAGGAAGTAGCCCATGGGCGCTCCCGATTTTGTTGTACTTGTAGTCTTCTTTTGCATACTCTTGTATATTGGATATTCGACACGCCCCATTGAGGCGTTGCTTGGAACACTTGGGTTGTTCTTGTTTCTTGTATTCTTGGCAAAGTGTAAGTGTTATAATTGAACGTAAGAATGGATAAGTTAAACATGAATATGTGTTAAGTGTGTATATTTGAGAGGTGTAGTCTTCCAAGCACCCATACCAGGATGGTCTCACCACTGGGGAAATTCCTCGGGCAATGCAACATGATCTAAAGAGAGGGATGGGGCTTTGGGCACTTAGGTCAGATCTTTAGACTTGTGACACTTTGGTTTTGTATTCATAGTGGATCTAAAGCCCCTATAAATTGTTGACGATGGATAAGTGAAATTGATTAACGATCCTTCCATCGTGAGTGGATATAGCTTGACCTTGGATGGCCATGATAAGCCCTCGCCGATAATTGACATTATTGTGTAATGTTTATGTATCAAGTTGCATGCTTTTTGTTGCCTAAGACTTTGTTAATCTTCTATATATGCTATTAGCTATATGTTTTTGAGTGTCTTGACATATTCCAACTCACTTGAGTTTTTGTTCATTATTTGCTAGTGTTTGTGGAGGCACTGTGGAGGATGTTTGTACAAAGTTATTTAAATTTTTTTCTAAATTTTTGTCATATTTATGAAAATAATAAATAATGAAATTAAACTAAATTTATAAAATTTAAAGTTGGTTTTCTAGTTATTAAAAATAATAATTAAAAATTTCCAATTATTAATAATGCTAAATGATGCACATAATGAATGGTTGAGGCCTCCAAGTATTGTGTTGGACGGTCAAATGAATTGATAATGCCAAATAGTTGCCAAATGAATTAATAATGCTAAATGATAGCACATAATGAATGGTTGAGACCTTCAAATAGTATGTTAGAGGGTCAAATGAATTGATGATGCTAAATGGTGAACATAACAATGAATGGTGTGGAAGTAGTGTGTTAGAGGGTCAAAAAAATTAATAATGTTAAATGGTGAACATAACTCAACATTAGAATCAAACATCACGAGTGGGAATTATGAACAAGATTATTAGAGGAAAAAAAGACAATGATGCCCAATTTAGTCGGAAATTTGGTTATAACTTAAAAAACATTGTATCAAAGAATACTCCCAAACGGTTATACTAAGATTAAGATGTTGACTTAAGTGTTAGGTGAAATTTCAAAAAGGCATGCTTGAATTACAATTAAAAAATAGGTGCATAAAAAAATGAAACATCAACAACATGAAGAGATTACCATGCAATAAATCCTTCTTCGTAAATTTATTGTTTCATACTTAGGTGTAAGGATAAAAAAAACATAAAAATGAAATAAAGAACAAATAAATTGAATTTATAAAAATGAAAAATAAAATGCTAGTTATATTAAATGGAAGGTTTAATATTTTGATAAACAAATAATTATATATATTCATAGAAATCTTATCAACATTGAAGAAATAGGTTCTTTATTCGAAACTTTACAAATGCACAATTTTTTTTTCCATAATCTTTTACTTCAATGTCCTGAGCAAGATTTGTAGAATGCATCATGTTCTTTTTTTCATAGTAGAGTGCATTATGTTCACTATCCCCTTAGAGATAACACTTGAATATTAACTCACACTCTCATCAAATCCTTTATTTGTCTTTTAATTATTCATTATGTTATATGTGATATCTTTTAATTATTTATTAGGGATTCTATATATGTTGAATATGAGGCATGTGATATGTAATATTTGATTTCATGATTTATATATATATATTATAATAATAATAATAAAGCATGTAATGGTTGATATCCATTGAACAAGTTATGAATTATTTATGATAAAAAAGTTTTATAATCACTCTTTAAGATATTTTTCAAAAATATAAAACCATTTTCAATTTAAGATGATTTTAGATGTAATTATAAAGTTTAGGAGAAAACCTCTCTAATTAATAACACACTTAGTAACACAATATATTAAAGTAAGTATTACGTTTTTGGTGCAAACAATGTCTTACAAATTCCCTTTTGATGTTCTTATAGGAACATCAAAAGGGAATTTAAGAGATGTAATTATGAAGTTTAGGAGAAAACTTCTCTAATTAATAACACACTTAGTAACATAACATATTAAAGTAAGTATTACGCTTTTGATGCAAACAATGTCTTACAAATTCCCTTTTGATGTTCTCATGGGAACATATAGGGTCACATTAAATTATTAAATTTTAACTCACACCCTAATGCTATTCAAACCCTCTATTTGTCTTTTAATTATTCATTATGTTATATGATATCTTTTAATTATTTTAATTATTTATTAAGGATTCTATATATGTTGAATATGAGGCATGTGACATGCAATATTTGATTGCATGACTTTTATATAATAATAATAATAATGAGGTATGTAATGGTTGATACCTATTTGTAATTAGTGAGAACAAGTCATGAACTATTTATGATAAAAAAGTTTTATAGTCATTCTTCAAGATATCTTTAAAAAATATAAAACCATTTTTAATTTGAGATGATTTTAGATGTAATTATGAAGTTTAGGAAAAAACAACCTCTTTAATTAATAATACACTTAGTGGCATAACATATTGGAGTAAGTATTACGCTTTTGGTGCAAACAATGTCTTGCAAATTTCTTTTTGATGTTCTCATGGGGACATATAGGGGCCACGTTGAACTATTAAATTGTTCATACATGATTTTAGTTTTTACCAAGGCCATAATTTGGCTTTAGATTTGGTTTATTTGATGTTTTTTTCTTTCTATATCTTAGATTTCATCAATGTCGTAGAGTTGGCATCTACATCAAGTTCTATAGTTGGGGGTGGATGTGGGGTGGTGGGTCGATGTCAACTCCATCTACACTTTGTATACATGGTGGTTTGCTTTTATGAGGCTCATGCCGCATGTTAGTGTACATTCATGGCTAAGAAGATAACAAAAGCTAGAATGTCCATTGAGCCATAGGACCATAGTCTATTTTGATAGATTTACTAGTTTGGCATTGATGCCATAGGACTAGAGGTTGTTTTGGTAGATTATTAAGCCCTATGCATTCAAACAATTTTGGTAGATTTACTACTTCACCACATTCTTTCCTTAGTAGGATTCAAATGAACTCCACCACCATCTTTATTTTGAAAGTTATTTTATGGACATATTAGAATCCATTTTTGTGTTGTTTATCATTTGGGCATATTATAATCCATTTACAATGAGCCCTCTATATCTCTTTTCATCTAGGCATATACATATTTCACTTAGACCGAACTAATTTAGTATTTTTCAGTAACTTGGAGAGGGTAGGGTTATTGTATTTGAGCAAATACCACCTTAATCCTTGTATGTGGTTTTGGAACTAGGCCCTCTTACTATGAGCCCTCCCAAGCCTCTTGCGGATTTTGTTGATAGCCCCATGATTCTGGATTGATTTTTTTGATAAACCCATGATTTTGCACTAGGTTAATACATCACATTTATGGATTTGGTTAATTGAAATGGGAGTTTACATCATTGGGTCATCCAATTTCAACAATTATGTTTTTATTTATACTTGTAGATAGAAGCTTTCAAGGAGGTTGGGGTGGATGATGTTGTATAGGTCATCAATTATCAACTCGAGGTATGTTATCGTTGTATATTGGGAATGCACTTTAATGACGAGTCCAAGTTGGATGTAATATGAAATTGGTTTGATTGGATAACTAATGTTTATTTGTCATGTAGGTTTGGGTTGCCTCAAAGTTTTAGACGTGATTAATTGTATGTAAGAAAAGAACTCAATCCTCTCTTGGGTATGCATGTACCTACAAATCCTCGTTGATTCAAATTCTTCCAATGATTTCGGTATAATTTTTTTGTAATCCTTAAGGAAATTGACATGGTCTAGTGGTTACTATATTGTTAGCTAGCAATTACTAAGCTTGATCCTTTATGGGTTAATAAAGAGCAAAGCTAGTTTAGACAATGCATTGTTTTGGGTTTTATGAAGAAGAGTATGTTTGGGGTTTCAATTTTTCAACATTTGCTAGTAGTTTTTCTTTAATTTTGAATTTGAGCATTTTACAATTTTAGACTAATTGTGGACATAAGTTTTTCAATATTCATATTAGTTACAATTCTCATTGATGTAATGTATGCATTTTCCTTTGTTTTTCTCAATGATGGTTGGCACACGGTTGGCATAAATGACTCACTTATATGCTTTTCCATATTGGTTGGAAATCATTTTCTTAAAGGATACGTAAAATTATGGGCATTAGTGTGTTTTTTGTGTCCAGTTGTTAAACATAATTCTAAATATGATCATGTAGACAAGCATCAAAACTAAGAAAAAATATACAAATTGTAAGGGTATATCTTTAGGAAACATAATTTGTAAGAGATGGTTAGGAAATTATCTACATCCATAGGAATTTCATTTGTACACACATTATGGACCCTAAGATTGGTTGTAGGCCCATAGAGGTATACTAAAGTTGAAAATTTGGTGATTTGTCTTTTTGGGGTACTAGGGGTGGGTGAAGCTAATAATAACAACCTCCATCTCATATCATCTTGAGGAGGTCAAGTTCACCATGGTCCCCATGATTCCCTTTGTATATATGGTGGTTGAGCCATCTATATATGGTGAAGTGGTGCTTGAAGAGGAGACTATAAGAGTGAAGATATTGGTTGAGAAGCCTTAGATGCTTGTAGGGAACAAGATCAATGTAGAGATCTACCTTTTGAACCCAAGTGTTTTCGACATGATAAATTGAAACCCACATCAAATCAAAAATATATTTTCCCTAAAATTACAGAGGAAAAACAACGTCATGCAATGGTTTTGCTTAGTTTTTGAATGAACATTGTTCAACCTAGAGACTATATCTTTGGTTTGAATATGTATTTGGACTATCTTAAGACTAAGTTTGATACACTTGCAAGTGGCCCTCGGTTTCAAGGCAATGTGTTCATTGATGAAAGTGTCAAGAATAGGGAAAGCTGTTTGATTGGTACTGATGTTTCTATTGGTCCAGGTTGTATAGTTGAAACTACTTAATACTTTGAAATTGTGCAATTTTGAGGAGTGCTGGAATCAAGAAGCATGCTTGTGTTTCAAGGAGCATAGTTGGTTGGCATTCAATGGATGGACAATGGGCTAGGGTAGAGAACATGACTATCTTGAGCGAGGATGTGCATATAAGTGATGGTATACATAGTAATGGTGTTGCAGCGCTACCCCGTATAGCCCTATGAAACAAGGAAACAATGTCTCGATCATTTGTACGCATCATCCAGCTGGATGTGGTAGGGTTTTGCTACCAAAAGAAAGGGAAATGAGAGCGCACAATGGAAAAAGAAAATTCCACACCAACCAAAATACCAGACACGAATTTGGCGCTCCAGTGGTCCCCAGTTTCAGAAACTGCTTTTCTCCGGCAAAGTCAGTCCAGCGGAGTTGAAAAGCACAGCGGCCAGTTGGACAATCACGAAAAGGTGCCTATGGCGGGTAAGCGCTATCAACTCTCCTACGTGGCAGTTCGCAAGGAAAAATATCTTGCCATCTCATTTTTTTGAACCCCGACAATGCCAGCGCCGTTCTACGACGTGGAACCACATAAAATGGACAAATTCAATTTTTTGGAGTTTATTTTTAAAATGATTTTGGTTTTTTTCTCTAATGTTTTGATTTTCTCAATATTTAGTCAGATCAGCTAGATCGTTTTAAATTGAATTAAAATTAAAAAAAAACAAAGTTCCAAAGTTTCGTTCTGATCTATTTATTTTCTCAAAATTCATTTAGATTGTTTTAAAGTAAACCAAATTTAAAAAAAACAAAGTTTTATGTTCAAAGTTTTTATCAATTTGTTGGGAGTTTATTTGTTGGATGATGAAAGTATTTATATGTATTCATTTTTCTCAATATTTAGTCTAATTAGCTAAATCTTTTTAAATCGAAACAAATTTCTATGTTCAAAGTTATAATGAACAAAGTTTCTCTTTTATCTATTCATTTTTCAAAATCCATCTAAATTGTTTTAATGTGAACCAAAATTAAAAAAAAAAAGGTTTCATTTTCAAAGTTTTTATTAATTAGATGGAATTATAATTTTAATAGAAAAGAGATTTTAATTTATGCAATTTTTTATTATTATTAGTATAATCGAAACATAATCTTCAAATAGCAAATGCCATTATCAAGAATATGAGTATTTTCCTTCCATGGATTATAACTCCTCTCATAAGTAAAAGGCGAATAATATTCCCATAAACAAAACCACAACAAGGAACATAAACACGATCGGAATTCCAATTTACTGACAACTTGTTCAGCCTAGAAAAAAGCTTACTGAAACTTTTTAGAAAATCAAATACCTTCACTTGTCCATTCTCACACAAACATGCCTTGTAACTGCAACTCCCACGACAAAATGGGCAAGCCTTCTCAAAATATTCATCTCAAAATTCGGGGTTCCTATACCGTAACAAATACGAATGTGTATCAAAGTGAGATACAACAAAAAGGTTAACAAATTTTCAAATTTTCTTGCCTGCATGGGCTTCTAGATATTTATAACATAATGGTCTAAGGTTTGTGATTCTCATTGACTATTGGAAGGAAAGCTTATTCCTACTAGTTAGCAATACATGACCAACAATAACACATTCCTTTGCATTTTGAACAACATACCAACTTCCCTTTGTCATTCTTACATTGATGACATATAGCACTTTCTGCCTCAACCAGTGAACCGACCCTCTTGCTAGATCAATCTTGAGAACAACAATAGAGAATGTTCCTTAATTCTAATTGATGCTACTAATTATGTGTTCAAAATAACGTGAGAACCCTGGGAATAACATAACAAAATAAAAAGATACAATGCTATACAAAAGTGGTTGGGTTTATATTTATAACAGAATAACTGGCTAAACTCACCAAAACAAGCATGTTTATTAATATTTTGGCGGTTTGGGTTTTAGCTAAAGGTGTGTGGGATTGATACTGTGGCTAATCACCATGTTTCTATTTCAATTGCATGGTTTCTTAAGAATATCCACCTCGACTTCTTCACAGATCAGTTGTGTGTGCCGAAAAGATGAGCCTCATACATAAGATGGCTCTTTGGAAGCTTCTTTCGATTTCTTATTCACCTGGATGGACACTAACTACAAGAACACCAACACAAATAAGCTAGGAATATTTGTTCAGACAAAAATATAAGATTTTTCCTGTAACACTAATTTTAGGATGAGATAGCCAAATACATGACCAATTTGATTGCAATCGAATGCTCAGTTCTTCTTTAGAGAGCCCTGCTGCGGCTTGCCTTCCTTTTTGTTTGTCATTTTAATGCCAACACTAAGCAAGAGGCATCCCTTACCCCATTTTCTTCTGGTTCATGATGGCGTCCTTCCCCTGCATCTAATAGTTCAACCAGGTATTTGCATTTACTATAAAAGCAGACTATAAAATTTTGTCTGACACTCTAATTGTGTTTTCATAAGGTTATTCATTGCATAACATAGCTAGGCCTTGCCGATACTGTAAGGCCAGCTCTTCACTTGGCGTAACAAAGAAGGAAAATTAAATGTGTGCAGGGATAGAGAGCCTTTTGGAAACAACCTATACTGCAAAGCCTAAGGCATAGTAAATCTGCTCCAGTGCCAAAAGCTTTGGGAAACTAAAAGCTTTAGGAAACTCTTATGTCAAATAAATATTTCGCTAAAGTCTACAGTCTTCATAATATTATTTTTATTTTCTAATTTTTAGTAATAGGTTCAAAGATAAAAAATATAATATCCCTAGTCATTATCCAATAAACTTTGAAATAAATCATAATAAAAAATATTCAAAAAAAATATTATTTTTAGTGACTTTGTAAAATATGATGTTTGGTGATTATCATTGTCAAATTAATTGAAAATAGTGGGACATATAATCTCTGCCATAGGTAGGGACTAATAAAAACACAATCCTCATATGCAAACGCATGCACTAATCCCCTAACTGTTTACAATTTTCCTAACTATATATTCACTTGACCATTTTTCTTAGACTATTCAAACTATTTACTGGTGGTTTAAATTAGGCATAATACATTAAAATACATGACAATATTTTTTTCAATGACAAATAACTATTTCTCTACCAATAGACCACCAAAACCTTCAAGACCACAAGAGTTGTTGATATTCAATAGTCTCGTCATCTCTGACTTCCACTAGTTGCACTTCATCCAAAGGCAAAGATGTACCTTCATTGGAAAGTTTGTCCTACTGTTGATTCAACTCCTTATTTATATGGCAGATGGAGAAGGAGTCAAAGCAAAATCTCTTTTATATTCATCGCTAGAGCCATTAAGTCCATATTATAAATCTGTTGTTTTCTCGACATCTAGTTAATCACTAGCGAGGAGTCTCCAAAAGCTTGTAATGAGTGTAGACCTGAATCAAAGGCTTTTCTAAGTAGTAGTTTTAATGCCAATAATTCAGCCATGTTATTAGAGCTCGGTCTGCTACCTGCCTTCATGGATATGTAATGGTTTTCTAAGATGTATAATACCACCCCAAGTCCACAATCCCTACCATGACCCATCTAAAAGACCCCAACTAGAGATTTTAGCTATTAATAGCTCCCCAACTTGTCATGGAAGCTATGGAGCTACTTCTTTCTTAAGAATTTGGAACAATGCCAGCCCCTATGCATATACTTGGAAAGTTGGAAAAGGACATTGTACAAAGAGTTGATTATTTTGGGACAACCAGCCTCCCCCCAAATGACAAGAAAAGGGAGAATTCTAAAAGATTTCAATTCAAGTCTGCCAAATCAACCTTGTAAATGGAGATCAATATCTTCCTTGTTCCTCATGTCATTGAGCTTTATCCACTTACTAACATCACCTTGAACTTGTTGTATAAAGGGAAAATGGCTGAAGAGGTGGAGTGTCGATCCCTTGACCTTCTTGCAAAGAACACACGGGCCCGACCCTTCTTGCAAAGAACACAGGGGCCTGACCCTTGAATAATCCCTTTTTAAATGAATTTGTGCGGGTTTATACATTGTAGTTATTATAATATTTTCTATTTATATTATCTACATTTTTTACTCATTTTAAGATATTAATAAATTTGAATTTAAAAAACAAAAAATAGTTGTTAAAAAAGTTGTTTAAAAAATTGAATTTGCCCACTTATAATTGACTTCTAATAGTAAACTCAGTATAGAAATGGTGAAAATGTTTTAAGATATTTAGATATCTACTCTAGGTGACCAAATTAGATCAATCACACTTAAAAAATCTATCTAAAACGTTATTCCAAAAATGAAGGAAGTGACTATAGTTAGACAATGGCGAATTTGGGAGAGATGAGGAGAACATAGATATAAAATATAAGATTAAGTTCTAGTAAAGATTCTTAAGAAAATATAGTAAGATTGGTCTCTTGAACATTGCACTAAAGAAGAAGTGAGGACGCTATGTAACTAAAAAAGAGATCTATGTCGATTGCACTTTTGAAAGTTGATTGCTCTTTTGAAAGTTGATAGCATGTCTTTTTTATTCTTTGTAAATAATATGATACTAAATTAAGAGATTTTTTGATGTTAGATCTAGATGTTGCTATGTAATATCTCAATTTCGACCCCATTGCATTAAAATGTAAATGATGTAATATTGTTATAAAATCGTGGTGAGGAGCTCAAGGCCAAGGCCCTGCCATCGATTTAGTGGTGCATATGGTTTATGTGCTAGCCATGCACAATGGAATTGCAAATATCATGTAAATATGCATTTTAATGAAATACCCACAACTAGCTATGCAATGCAACAAGAGATGGGGGCATGATTTTACAAGGAATTGGGAGGGAAAACATTCAAACCCTTGAACCAATCAAGTCAAGCCAAGTGTCAATGAGAGAACCCATAAAACCCTCAACTACCCATGTTGACTTTTGTACCCAATCATTCATTTCTCCCAAGAGTTGGTTGAAATAGTTAATGCCTTAGGGAATGGAGAGGTATGGCTGTCCAAATTCGGGTATGGGCAAGCCACCCTTCATGGAAATTTGTGTTTGGATTCCTGGGCAAGAAAAGAGCCACGAAATTGTTCCCCAAGCCATTATTCACCCATGAGTTTACCTCTCTCACGTTTTTGGAGTCACCTGGGCGTTTTCCCTCCACGTTTTTATGGTTTTTCAGGGTTTCCTAGCTAGGAGGAGGGCGTTTTTGTGTTGCAGAGCCGTTGGGAGGAAGAGAGCTCGATTTGGGGGTTTCAATGAGGCCATTGTGGACATTGGAATGCTCATAACTTGTGGGAGAAATCGGTTTTGCTCCTTGTGGTCGAATTCCCCTTCCCACAGTTCGTTTTTGGTGTGCCCACGATTTGGGGAAATCCCATGGCCATCTTGTTTGCAAATCCCATTGTTAGAAATGTGTATCCATGCCCAATGATGGTGCTTGTTCTGTGTAGATAGAGTATGTTGGGTTATGGGGTATGGGTATCCATTGTTTTGGCTTGAGCTTGAGTGCAAGCATCCATAAATGAAGAGGGTTCAGATTTACCCTGATAAACCCAACTGTGGACCGTCTTGGCTTAGATGCAATGATTATTTGGCTGTGTATGAGCTTGAATGTCCCCTTTTCCTTGTAAAAATCATGCCCATCTCGGGGGTGGTATCTGAGAGCTGAAAGAATATAGGCTGGGCAGAGACATGGTTGGGTGGAACGTTGCAGCGACATAGCTAATTGCTTGGGACCATTTCAGAATGAAGATAAGTATTTTTCTATCTATGTTTTTTACTTCTGCAATGTTATAATTTGATGACTGTTATTAATATGATGAATGCATATGAGATGTGTGTGAATGATGTATTATTCCGCTGTGCATGATTGATTTGTTTGCATCTGCACACATTTGTTTTATTCGTATGAAACTAATGAAATGGGCTGAGTTTATGTAAAATCCCCAGAATTTGTTATCATGTTCCCTTTTTCGAATTGGGTCCACGGGAGGGGACGTGACATGTTACACCTCAAGATGTCACCTTCATGTGTCCTTAGCTTTCATGTTTTATCACCATGAGAAACATCATTCCTATGCTCCCTCGGTGTGTTAGGACCCTCCATATTGCACTTGGTCCACTCCCTAGCCACGCTTGGGAGGAAATCCAATCAGTTGGAGGTCGAAATTCACTTATCCAAACCAATTTTAGAGCCTTCTATGAGAAGTATCGCCCCCCGTCCCTTGTCCAAGGAGCGATAAAAACCAAATCTCAGTGTTAGGGGAGCAACATTTCCTCTTTTTATCCCTCTTTAGGGGAGCGATACTTTGGTCCAACTACCTTGGCATGAATCTAGGACCAAGATTTGAGGATGATTTTGGGTGGATAACCCTATCCTTCAAAGATAATCTCCCTTTCCATTCAAAGTAACTTCAATCCCCCTTGATCCAAGATATCCTCTCTTGATCCCATCATTTCTCCCAAGTAGTTTGGCTCCCAAATCCTATAAAGTGAAGCTCATAATTTGGCTCAAAACAATGGAAAAAGCTTGAATAAGTGGTCCTTATGATCTTATGTTTCTCAAAGGGGTTTGGAAGGGAAGATTGAAGGACACACTACTGCAAAGTCAAGTATTTGATTGTACATGCTTCTTATGGATTTCCTTTTAATAAGAGCTTATCCTATTTCTCCCATACTTGCATTCAATTACATGTATGTTTGCTTTGTGCCATTCAAAGTAAGTAGATCCTTTTATGCTTAACAATATTTCGTGAAAAGAAGGGTATTTTGTCTTGTCTTCATAGGTTCTTCTAGCTTTGGAGCTTTGGATATTGGATTCAAAGGTTGGAGCAACTAGGACAACCGTCTGGAAAGATGTAGGTCTTCTATCTTCTTCTACTCTCTTCTTCCCTTATCTCCTTATGTGCATAAAAGACAAATCTAGGAGAAAGTTAGTGTCAATTTGTTTGATTTCTGTCTTAGATTAGGAATTCTAGGGAACCATTATTTGTCCAAGAGAAATTCCATTTGTCCATAGGGAGAATTTCTACAATAGAAACTAGCAACCATACTGGGGATCCATATAAGACATAGAAGAGTCTAGCCATGATGGTAGCGAATATAGGTCCAATGCCACAATTTGTTGGTCATCGAGATCTGAGTCGTAAAACATAGATTGGATTGCATTGTATGTTGCTTCTATTAAATTAAGGGGCATCTTATAACCAATGGTTTCAAACTTGTATGGACTAGGTATTACCCAAGGATCATATGATTCAAGGGATTGTTGTGTTGTGGATGAGATCATACTAACCGCAACAACTTGCCGAGGGAGATTTGGGGTGGTCAAAGGAAAAAATCCTATGATTGGAGAATCCTTAAGAAGGCCTACTCCCACATCCTCATATTGAGGTTTGGAATGTCCTAAGAGCAGGATATTATTGGTATTGTGTTGTGGATATTAGAAGTACAAAAGTCAAGTTGGTCAATGGTAATAATTTTCCCTTTGTGAGGAAATTGTTACATGTGAAAGACTGAGGATGCAACACTAGCCATTGCATAAAACCAGCTTTGACCAAGCAATGGGTTATGATCCAAAGGGGATTCAACTACTTCCACATGAATGGAGATAGTCTTACCCCCCAATTCCACGATTAAAGATGGTAAAAGTCCATAGGGTTGGAACCCATGACCGTTAAAATCCTTAAGTGTGGTGGGAGACTGATTAACTTCAGGAGAACCGATACCCTCCAACATGATAATGACATGATGGATGTTGAGGAACATTCATCCAATATGGTTCGATGGATATTCTTCCCACAAATGTTTGTATGTATTTGGAATGCAAGTTGATGGGAAAGCCTCAGCTTAAAATATTCTAGGTTGAACATAATGGTATTGGAAGTTTCAGGGTCTACGACTCCAAGGGATGACAACAGGGCTCTACGCCGACTACGACAGTTTTGTAGAACTTCGAGAGTTGAAATTATAATGTATGCGCCATGTGCCAATTTAATACAAAATTAGCCAAAGAATCAGGGATAGTATTAAATTCCCTTGGTATATGTCGATATTGAATAAGTGGTCCTTATGATCTTATGGTTCTCAAAGGGGTTTGGAAGGGAAGATTGAAGGACACACTACTGCAAAGTCAAGTATTTGATTGTACATGCTTCTTATGGATTTCCTTTTAATAAGAGCTTATCCTATTTCTCCCATACTTGCATTCAATTACATGTATGTTTGCTTTGTGCCATTCAAAGTAAGTAGATCCTTTTATGCTTAACAATATTTCGTGAAAAGAAGGGTATTTTGTCTTGTCTTCATAGGTTCTTCTAGCTTTGGAGCTTTGGATATTGGATTCAAAGGTTGGAGCAACAAGGACAACCATCTGGAAAGATGTAGGTCTTCTATCTTCTTCTACTCTCTTCTTCCCTTATCTCCTTATGTGCATAAAAGACAAATCTAGGAGAAAGTTAGTGTCAATTTGTTTGATTTCTGTCTTAGATTAGGAATTCTAGGGAACCATTATTTGTCCAAGAGAAATTCCATCTGTCCATAGGGAGAATTTCTACAATAGAAACTAGCGACCATACTGGGGATCCATAGAAGACATAGAAGAGTCTAGCCATGATGGTAGCGAATATAGGTCCAATGCCACAATTTGTTGGTCATCGAGATCTGATTCGTAAAAAATAGATTGGATTGCATTGTATGTTGCTTCTATTAAATTAAGGGGCATCTTATCACCAATGGTTTCAAACTTGGATGGACTAGGTATTACCCAAGGATCATGTGATTCAAGGGATTGTTGTGTTGTGGATGAGATCATATTAACTGCAACAACTTGATGAGGGAGATTTGGGGTGGTCAAAGGAAAAAATCTTATGATTGGAGAATCCTTAAGAAGGCCTACTCCCACATCCTCATATTGAGGTTTGGAATGTCCTAAGAGCAGGATATTATTGGTATTGTGTTGTGGATATCAGAAGTACAAAAGTCAAGTTGGTCAATGGTAATAATTTTCCCTTTGTGAGGAAATTGTTACATGTGAAAGACTGAGGATGCAACACCAACCATTGCATAAAACCAGCTTTGACCAAGCAATGGGTTATGATCCAAAGGGGATTCAACTACTTCCACATGAATGGAGATAGTCTTACCCCCCAATTCCACGATTAAAGATGGTAAAAGTCCATAGGGTTGGAACCCATGACCGTTAAAATCCTTAAGTGTGGTGGGAGACTGATTAACTTCAGGAGAACCGATACCCTCCAACATGATAATGACATGATGGATGTTGAGGAACATTCATCCAATATGGTTCGATGGATATTCTTCCCACAAATGTTTGTATGTATTTGGAATGCAAGTTGATGGGAAAGCCTCAGCTTAAAATATTCTAGGTTGAACATAATGGTATTGGAAGTTTCAGGGTCTACGACTCCAAGGGATGACAACAGGGCTCTACGCCGACTACGACAGTTTTGTAGAACTTCGAGAGTTGAAATTATAATGTATGCGCCATGTGCCAATTTAATACAAAATTAGCCAAAGAATCAGGGATAGTATTAAATTCCCTTGGTATATGTCGATATTGAATAAGTGGTCCTTATGATCTTATGGTTCTCAAAGGGGTTTGGAAGGGAAGATTGAAGGACACACTACTGCAAAGTCAAGTATTTGATTGTACATGCTTCTTATGGATTTCCTTTTAATAAGAGCTTATCCTATTTCTCCCATACTTGCATTCAATTACATGTATGTTTGCTTTGTGCCATTCAAAGTAAGTAGATCCTTTTATGCTTAACAATATTTCGTGAAAAGAAGGGTATTTTGTCTTGTCTTCATAGGTTCTTCTAGCTTTGGAGCTTTGGATATTGGATTCAAAGGTTGGAGCAACAAGGACAACCGTCTGGAAAGATGTAGGTCTTCTATATTCTTCTACTCTCTTCTTTCCTTATCTCCTTATGTGCATAAAAGACAAATCTAGGAGAAAGTTAGTGTCAATTTGTTTGATTTCTGTCTTAGATTAGGAATTCTAGGGAACCACTATTTGTCCAAGAGAAATTCCATCTGTCCATAGGGAGAATTTCTACAATAGAAACTAGCGACCATACTGGGGATCCATAGAAGACATAGAAGAGTCTAGCCATGATGGTAGCGAATATAGGTCCAATGACACAATTTGTTGGTCATCGAGATCTGAGTCGTAAAACATAGATTGGATTGCATTGTATGTTGCTTCTATTAAATTAAGGGGCATCTTATCACCAATGGTTTCAAACTTGGATGGACTAGGTATTACCCAAGGATCATATGATTCAAGGGATTGTTGTGTTGTGTATGAGATCATATTAACCGCAACAACTTGCCGAGGGAGATTTGGGGTGGTCAAAGGAAAAAAATCCTATGATTGGAGAATCCTTAAGAAGGCCTACTCCCACATCCTCATATTGAGGTTTGGAATGTCCTAAGAGCAGGATATTATTGGTATTGTGTTGTGGATATCAGAAGTACAAAAGTCAAGTTGGTCAATGGTAATAATTTTCCCTTTGTGAGGAAATTGTTACATGTGAACGACTAAGGATGCAACACCAGCCATTGCATAAAACCAGCTTTGACCAAGCAATGGGTTATGATCCAAAGGGGATTCAACTACTTCCACATGAATGGAGATAGTCTTACCCCCCAATTCCACGATTAAAGATGGTAAAAGTCCATAGGGTTGGAACCCACGACTGTTAAAATCCTTAAGTGTGGTGGGAGACTGATTAAATTCAGGAGAATCGATACCCTCCAACATGATAATGACATGATGGATGTTGAGGAACATTCATCCAATATGGTTCAATGGATATTCTTCCCACAAATGTTTGTATGTATTTGGAATGCAAGTTGATGGGAAAGCCTCAGCTTAAAATATTCTAGGTTGAACATAATGGTATTGGAAGTTTCAGGGTCTACGACTCCAAGGGATGACAACAGGGCTCTACGCTGACTACGACAGTTTTGTAGAACTTCGAGAGTTGAAATGATAATGTATGCGCCATGTGCCAATTTAATACAAAATTAGCCAAAGAATCAGGGATAGTATTAAATTCCCTTGGTATATGTCGATATTGAATGAAATCGAATGATCTTTCAAGGAGGCATATTCTTCGATAAAGACGAAGTAATGTAGGATTGCAAATGGAATAGACGTTGCAGAAAATATCCCTGCGGACAGGTGGAATTTCTCTAAGATAAATGACGACTGCCTATACTTCCTAATCCAAGAAAAAAATCAAGCAAATAGACACTAAATTTCTCCTAGATCTATCTTTTATGCACACAAGGAGATAAAGGAAGAAGAGAGTAGAAGAAGACAGAATAACAACCTCTTTCCAGACAGTTGTCCTCGCTACTCCAACCTTTGAATCCAATATCTAGAGCTCCAAATATAAAAGAACCCGTGAAGACAATACAAAATACTCTTCTTTCCATGAAATATTGTTAAGCATACAAGATCTACTTACTTTGAATGGAACACATCAAACATACATGTAATTGAATGCAAGTATGGGAGGAATACGCTAAGTTCTTATTAAAAGGAAATCCATAAGAAGCATGTACAATCATATACCCGATTTTTCAGCAGCGTGGACTCCTTCAATCTTCCCTTCCAAACCCCTTAGAGAATGTAATACCCCCAATTTTGACCTAGAATGTATTTTAATCAAAATTAGGTAAATGATGTAAATACGCTAGTATAGATTCTTAGTGCAGAGCTCAAGGCCAAGGCCCGACTAGTGAATGGATAGGCATGTATGACGTATATATATTCTTATTTGGGCCATATGGTTGGCTTATCATGCCAAATAGAAATATATGTAAATATTATGTTGTAAAATAATAAAATGGTCCAATATGGTTGTGTAAAGAGCACTAGAGGGGCTATGATTCCACCAGGGGGGAAGAGGAAAGGGGGCCTATGGGGAAACTAAATCGTATGTTTCCAACTTCCAACGTTAGAACTCATCCAAAATTCTGCCATATGCTTTAAATGATCCAATTAACTTCTCTTGACTATTAAACCCAATCATTGAATGCATATGTGAGGTTAGTGAGAAAAGTCACTTCATGTAGTTATTGAAGCATGGGGCTTGTGACAGCTATGTCAGCTGTCAGCAGTCCTATTTCTTCTATGGTCAGAAGCTACATCAGTTGTCTTTTCATCCTTACCTCACATCCTTGGAGTCAACACTCTTTTGATCATTCTCTCATGCATGTCTCTACACTACATAGTTTTTTCCTATTGTTGTTCATGTTCATTACCAAACTATGTTTAACCCAAAAATTCGAATTTGGAGACAAAGCTTCATTTTTTGGAAGGGAAAATAGATGGTTGTAGGTGAGCATGGAGGTTGGGCAAGCTAGGAACATTTACCCATTGAGTTCTGCTATTTTTGGATGCTTGAGAATCCATGGATTAATGTTGCAGGAGGTTCTCTAACAACATACAACAGGTTGGGCTCTTACTGCATTGTAAGGGATGGATTTCCTGAGGGAACTGTGGATCAATGAAGGGAAATGCCTTCCTTATGTTGTGTGGGGAAGTTGCAAGGAGTGCCATGGTTGTGATGGCTTAGTGAGACCCTTGTATAGCTATGTTGGAGCTTTTGGCTAAGCATAAAGAGCAGAGTGGGTTGTGGGATGAGAGAGCGAAGCCTGTAGGTGTATCCTTTGCCCTGGTGGACTCGTAGCCCAGTTGGGGGAAAAATGATCTTACATAGCCAGTTTTCTGGATCTTCTTTGTTTAAAGATAAGTATTCTTATGTATTTGATGTGAAATGATTTTATTTGTATTCATGTGATAATTATGCTTGTAAATTGCATGTTGTGTGTGTGGATTGTGTTATTTCCGCCGTATGTTTTTATTTCCATATCTGCACATGCATTCTAGTTGTTATAAATTCATAATTTGGATAAGAGGTGAGATATAGAGGCCCCAATTTAGTTAACGTCCCCTATGCTAGATAGATAGGGTGAAGGGGACGAACCAAAAGATCATAAGGACCACTTCTTCAAGCTTTTTCCATTGTTTTGAGCCAAAGTATGAGCTTCACTTTATAGGAGTTGGGAGCCAAACTACTCGGGAGAAATGATGGGATCAAGAGAGGATATAATGGATCAAGGGGATTGAAGTCACTTCGAATGGAAAGGGAGATAATCTTCGAAGGATAGTGTTATCCACCCGAAATCATTCTCAAATATTGATCCTAGATTCATGCCAAGGTAGTTGGAACAAAGTATCGCTCCCCTAAAGAGGGACACATAGGGATAAAAAGAGGAAATGTTGCTCCCCTAACATTAAGCTTTGGTTTTTATCACTCATTGGACAAGGGAAGAGGGGCGATACTTCTCATAGAAGGCTCTAAAAGTGGTTTGGATAAGTAAATTTTGACCTCCAAAATATTGGTTTTCCTCCCAAACATGGCTAGGGAGTGGACCAAGTTCAATATGGAGGGTCCTAGCACTCCCAAGGAGCATAGGAATCATGTTTCTCATGGTGGTAAAACATGAAAACTAATAAGGACACATGAAGGTGACATCTTGAGGTGTAACGGGTCCCCCCTAAAGCGTGAGGTCAAAAGGGATCTGATGGCCAGAACACTTTATCAAACATGGGTACAAAGGGTGTTCGGAAGAGAGTTGGAAAGAAGGTGCAAAACAAAGACTACAAAACACATCTACATCATCCCCGAGGAAGGAATACCCATGCTCAGAACAAACTAACTCAAAGCATGGCTTTCGACCAGCACATTGCAGATCCATGAAAGTATTGACTAAGGATATGCCCACCGACATACAATGTGGATCCATATCTACATGGCTCAAATAGATTGTGGATACACGAATACATAGTAGATACATGATATAATAATGACACAACCACTAACCAATACAAAGTGGATCTGTGTGATAGTATACATATCAGTACCAGTATGATGTCCATGTAGGAATCTACTCAAAATATCTCCAATACAACCTGGGTAAAGTACATAACAAAAGTCCCCAGGGTATTCAACATGATCCCAAAATGATACGATCTAGCCATATGAATAAAGGTACTGAAGTTGAACATGGTAGAAACCACTTTATTACCAAGCATTAATGTAGACCATTAACAAGTGTGAGGGAAATCACCAATAGTGAGAATGAATCCCAAGGTATCCTAGTACATTCTAATGAATTTGAATAGATGAGCTGAAGTTGAACACTCGTGGAATCATTCAATTAGAGGTCATTGATGTAAACCTGTTGTCAAAAGTGAGGAAAGTTTCCATTGAGGCATGTAGGTCCCAAGGTACTAAATGGTTTCTAAGTCTAATTCCCAGATGATGTGTTGGAGTAGACATGAATAGACTCGTTGAAGGAGGGCCATGATGTATCCCACATCATCGACATGAAACTGACACAGGAAAGTGATGTAAAGTGATAGATCATATGAGCATAGATTGACACGAGGATGTAAGGGTTGATGATACTACAGAAAGGTGGACTTAGGTAAATACTCCCCTTGAACATTGGATGTCCCAACAAGTGACTTGGAAACATTGAGTCAATGAGACATGAACAAAAATATAGTGTGGTACTGACCGAAACCTTCTTCAAAGGAGTCGAAGAAGTAAAGTGAACTCATGGGATTGGTACGACTCAGAGGCAAGGAGATTACCCAACTGTAAGACAAGATGCAAACAGGTGCCATGTTCAAGGGTGACACCAAGTCGCCATAAATCTTCCCAACAAAACTAACCTATTTTTCCCAATTTTTCCCCATCATGATTGATGAATACCTCTTTGTTTTTTAATGAGCTTGAGGAGGATAACATATGCTCGGTATAGCTCATCTTAGATGAGTCCCTCATCATACATTTAACGAACCCGAAGAAGGCAGAGGTTCGGTCCCATATGGGCCCTTCGATGCATTATTTTATGAGTCCAAAGAAGCTAAACTCGATGATATTTTCACATTTAGAGAGTCTAAAAAGGATCTAAAGAGGACTCCAAAATGGTTCTTTTTCATAAATTTAGTCTCCTCGCCCGAAAAAGGATAAAACAATACGAGCGATAACTCTTCTTGTTAATGGTTGACCAGAGTATACCTTTTTCGTAATTAGTCCACTTGGCCCGAAAAAGGGGTAAGCCTATACCAAACATACGTCCTTTCAAATACTTTTATGAGTGTGAAAGAAAACAAGCTCTCTCGACAATCTTTTCACATTTAGGGAGTCTGAAAAGAGATTAAAGGAAAATTCAAAATTTCCTTTTACGTAACTAGTCTAATGAGGCTGAAAAAGGGATAAATTATCACTTGAGAGATGACTCTTTCACGGTTTTAATGTGTTTGAAAAATTCAAAGTATACACAAGTGTACAAGGTCACTAGAACTTAAGAAGATCCTCCTCCTAGAATCTTGCAAGAACAGTCATGTCTTGCCATAGATTGTGTTAGAATCTCATCATGGGATGTTTAATTAAGTAAAAATAGTTTAAAAAGAGGTTCCTAATGTGAACAAAAATCAAAATAACTAGTTTGTATGAGAGTAAAAAGATAATTGGTGAAAACAATTTCACTTTTACCTCAACAGTTTACCTCAAAGGAGATTTTTGCCCTCTTTGGAAGCTGAATTTCAAATGCTCATTACGGGGATCCAAGAGACTGTTCGACATGCCGTCTAAACTAGGTTGGTGATCTCACGTATCTCGTTCAATTCATGGTTTTATTTTTCAATTTGATACAAGTTTTAGTGGGGTTTGAGCCACTCTAGGGATCTAAAAATGCCCTACCCAAAGTATCGCTCCTTTACTGAATTGAGGAGGGTGATGAAATGGGTATTTATGTCTCACCTAGCACTGGGAATTGGGAATTATCGCCCTGTACCACACTTTCGGGGGGCGATACTACACAAAAATGGAAAATTTCAAGCTTGTAGCTTAGTTGTTTTGCAAGATTTCAAGCTCATATTTTAACCATCTTCCTCTTTTGTGATCTACAGGAGATTGTTGACCCAAAAAGCCACAATGATTAAGTGGAAGGAGAGAGAGCATGGACTTGATGACATGGCTTCCCTCCATGATCAAAACACCCTTGATGCACTAAGGAATTGTGAGTCGCCGAAGTTCTTTAAGACTTAGAGTATGAGGAAACAAGTACTCCTTTTGAATCAATTGGTCAATATGTGGAATGCCAATGACCAAGTGTTCAATGTGGGTCCCCACATTCTTGAAATAGAATTAGAGGATTTTTACTTTTTGAATGGGCTCTCCAAGCGAGGAGCACCAATCAGTTTGGTTGGTCATGGGGGTACAGATGAAAGTATAGATGGTTACATAGCCCAATTTTGTAAGGCATGGAATCATAAAAGTAATGGCAAGATCTCGATCAAATATGTTGTTGATTGGCCTTTATGCACTATTCTATTCACTATCACAAAATTGGTGGGAAGCACTGGACCTCATCATGCTACCAAGGCACAAATGTCATATGCCATTGATTGCCTTGAGCCTAAGCTCTTCAACTGGTGCGGGGGTGTATTGGAAAACATGAAGGATCAAATTACGAAATGCAGGACATTAATGCAAAAGTAGTTTGGATATGGATCTATCTTAGTTTAATTATGCTTAGAGCTTGTACCCATGCTGTGCTCAAATATAGACATACCCGTTCGAGCTCCATCTGATCCACTGATGGAATTGTGGAATAGTCATGTAGGTCAGTGGGATGGTCCACAGGGACTTTCCTATGATGTTGGTTTCTTCGCATGGTGGAGAAACCAAATTCCCAAGATAGATGACTATCCATATGCGGGCATGGATTTCAATGGTGACTAGGACTTAGTGCTTCCAGAGGGAGCATGATGGGATGATACAGGTGCACCTCTAAAGAATGTGACCTTGGATCAATATGTGTTTTTGGATTATTAAATATTACCATTTTTTTGTTGTTCAAATGGGATCTAAACATTTTCATGTTCTATGTCGTAGACCGAGGACCATTATGGTCAGTGGGTTCACCACTGCTACATTGACGTGGGGAGCACTACAAAGTGGTGGATGCCGAAGCCAGAGGACACCAGTGACATGGAGCAGAACCTACAAGGACTGACTATGGGAATCCCTCCCATGAGGATGCGTGAGGTTCCTTACCATCTATAGAGGCACACCGTAGGGGTGCCAAAGAGTATCGACCGTTTCCTACGTCGGGTGGTCCGGGAAGTTATGTTATATCATGAGCACAATGCACCTCGTGATGAGGAATAGAGTTTAGCTGGTCTCTTGGTTTCTTTATTTCTTGCGAAATTTACATGATATATGGGTGATGTAGCCCAATTTTTGCTCTTATGTACTTTTTGGACTTATGATGTGACAAAATTTTGATATGATATATGCGTGGATCTTATTTCGACTATTTACTTTTTAAATGTGTTATTTACATTATAACGTTTTGTGCTTTTTATATGTACACTTCATAATGATGAAATGCTCATGTATGCGCTATGGGCCAATATAATACAAAATTAGCCAAAGAATTAGCGATCGTATTAAATTCCCTTGGTATATGTCGATATTGAATGAAATCGAATGATCTCTCAAGGAGGCGTATTCTTTGATAATGATGAGTAATGTAGGATCGTGAATGGAATATACATGGTTTAATTGAGAAAACATGAATTGGGAGTCGAGATTGATGAAAAAATGGTGTATGCCAAGAAAGGAAGCTATGGTCATAAGTCCAATTATGGCATGATACTCAACAATATTATTAGTCGCTGGACCTAAGCATATTCCTCCTGAGATCACTAACTCGTCAGTGGGGAAATAAACCACCAAGGTTGTAGAATCAAGGTTTTAGGTATGTCGACTAGCACCGTCTGCAAATATAGAATACACCAACATCTACGCATTCAAGCACAAAGCGGGGTATGTAGTCGTAGATGAAACAAGACCATCACACACAAAAGAAGAAAAACTCACACTGCACACCAAACTATGGCACAAATATGTACAAGTACATATGCAGGATAGTCCTAAGCATAGTACTTCTTTAGGTAGAGCTCATTCTGAGGCTCTCCTAAAGGGATTCCATCATGGCCAACCAGCTCGTAGGAACCTTTTTCTAACACTCGCTTAATGATGTAAGGGTTGTGCTGCATCGATTGAAACTTACCTACCCCTAGTTTATCATGGATTTGGTTGTAAACTAGGACTAAATCACATTCATTAAAGATGTGAGGTTTAACCGATTTATAATATTGGGATTTGATGTGCTTATTATGTGACTCATTAGCAAGAGCAGCTTGACAAAAGGTTTCATCGAGTTTTTCCAAGTACAAAAAACGTTCTTCCTTTGCAGAGGTGTTGGGCAGGAGTTCAACAACTAGTTTGAGAGATTTAATCTCACATTCGATACTTAAAATTACTTCCAGGCCATAAACCAATTGGAATGGAGTGAATCCATTATCATTTTTGACCAAAGTCCTATAATCCCAAGTGATGAGAAAAGCATCAAATTCCAACTTGATCTATATGTACCTACCATGCGTTGGATCATCATTTTCAAGACCTTGTTAACGAACTCTACTTGTTTGTTTGCTTGAGGGTAATAGGGAGATGAGTTCTCATGACAAAAGCCCAATTTGGCACTTAACTCAGCCATCATTCAGTTTCTAAATTTTGAATTGTGGTTAGTGACAATGTCTTGCGAGAATCTGAACCTAGCGATGATGTGATTGAAAACAAATAATGCAACAATGTTTCCATATTATGCAAATGTAGACATAGCCTCGACCCATTTAGTAAAATAGTCAATTGCAACTATGCCATAACCATGCCCCTCGACCGAGGTAGGATTACAATGCATAAATTCAATGCCCAGTTTTGCAAAAGGGTCGATGGAAACTATTGGATGAAGTGGAGCTAGATGCAAGCGATTTTTTGGATGAAAAAGTTGACAAGGAGGACACTTTTTTATGGCTTCCATACAATATTTGAAAATGGAGGGCCAGAAGCATCCAACGCCCAAAATATTTTGGGCTGTATCCATCCCAGAAAGATGACCACCACATGCTCTGTAGTGACAGTCATTAAGAACACGTTTGACCTTTTTGTGGTTTAAACATCGTCGGAGAATAAAATCAAAACCACGACGATACAAAGTGTTGCTGATGATAAGGTAGTACTTCACATGATGGAAAATATGACAGGGATCATCATGGGATAGTTCGAGCTGAAAGCATTGGGTCTCGAGATATAAAATAATGTCTCCATACCATGGATCAGTCGTACTGATGAGGAACAATGATTCATCAGGAAGAGAGTCATTGGGATTAGTTTCATCATCGGCATGGGGAAGGTCACAAATAAGCTTAGCAAATACCAATGATTTTTTGGATTTATCCTTAGCAAATTCCAGGTCAAATTCTTGAAGAATAATTATCCAATGTGAGTATTTTCCCCCTAATACTTAACGAGTCAAAATGTGGTACATGGGGTTGGAATATGCAATAATGGTAGTTGGGCGAAGCAAAATATAGTGATGAAATATTTGGACAACAATGACAGCTTCCAAAGCCAACTTCTTGACATGGGAGTATTGTATTTCAGCGTCAGTGAGGCCCTTACTTAAATAATACATGACATGTACTTGGCCATTATCGTCTTCTTGAACTAGTACCATTCCAATGGTGGAAATGGACGTGACATGATAGAGGATGTAATGTCGCGTATAGTCGAGGGGATGCAACAATGGAGCGTGAGTTAATGTGTGCTTTAAAGTGTCGAACGAATGTTGAGCTTGATCATCCTAAATGAAAGGAACATTTTTCTTAAGCAATCACATGAATGCTTTTGTAAGTTTCACATAGTTACAGATGAAACGACATACAAAGTTTGCTTTACCTTGCAAACTCTGAAATTGGAGGAGGGTAGTGGGTAAAGGTAAAGCCAAAATAGCCTCAACCTTCAAAGGGTGAATTCGGATCCCATCCTTGGAGACAATGAAGCCTAGGAGTCTTCTGGATTCGACACAAAAAATTACATTTGTGTGGGTTCAAGCGAATATTGTAGTGACGACATCAAAGGAAAATATCACTAAGATGTTCAGGATGATCTTCTCGACGAGTTGAATGAGTGGGTAGATCATTGAGATAAGGGACGACAATATGCTTGATGTCATAGAAAGCATATGACATAACCCGTTGGAAAGTAGCCCTAACATTTTTAAGACCGAAGGGTAACTTTCGATAAATGAAGGTTCACCATGGGAAAATGAAGGTCGTCTTGTGCTAATCAGATGGGAGTATCTCAATCTGATTGTAATAGGAGAATCCGTCCATGAATGAGAAGATGACAATTCCAACGCAATTATCGATAAACTAGTCGATGAAGGAAATAGGGTAATTGTCTTTGGGACAAACCTTATTTAGGTCCCTATAATCGATGAAGACCCTAATAGTTCCTTGTTTTTTCATAACTGGGACAATATTAGACACCCATTCAGTTAATGACATAGGATAAATGAAACCAACTTTCAAGAGATTTTCAACTTCTGCCTTAATAACATCAGTTTTGTGAGGGTGAAACAAGTGGAGTTTCTATCGGACTGTTTTAGCTCCTGGGTAAGTCTTAATTTCATGCACTACGATAGATGGATCAATACCGAGCATTTCCTCATAACCCAAGCAAAAACATCGCGGAATTCTTGAAACAAGGCCTTATAGATTTTGACCTCTTAAGGATAACAGGTTTGGTTGAGTTGGATGTTTTCCATGATACCAGGTTTCACTGATATATCAATCGACATAGTTTGTGTATTGTTCCCTAAATTTCCTCCGGACAAAACGTCTTGAGTATGGATAGGGAATTGGGGGTTGTTGATAATATCGGGTGGAACGATGGATTTGATATTGTTTTCAACTACGTCCATTTTAGGGAGGAAGGATGATCAAGGGTGATTATCCTCCCAAGGTAGCTCGTCTAAGTTCATAACCTCCATGATGGACTCTTTCGATGGGAAATTCTGCAGGAGGGGATCCATAGGAGACATAGAAGAGTCTATCCAGGATGGTAGCGAATATAGGTATGATGCCACAAGTTGTTGGTCATCGAGATCTGAGTCATAAAAAATCGATGGATTGCATTGTATGCTGCCTATGTTGAATTGAGGGGCATATTTTCACTAATGGTTTCAAAATCATATGGATTGGGTATTACCCAAGGATCATATGATTCAAGGGATTATTGTGTCGTGGATGAGATCATATTAACCGCAACAACTTGTCAGGGGAGATCTGGGGCGGTCAAAGGAAAAACTCCTATGATTGGAGAATCCTTAAGAAGGCTTACTCCCACACCCTCATATTGAGGTTTGTAATGTCCTAAAAGTGGGACATTATTGGTATTGTTGTTGTGTATATCAAGAGTGCAAAAGTCAAATTGTTTAATGGTAACAATTTTCCCTTTGTGAGGAAATTGTACCATGCAAACGACTGAGAATGCAACGACGATCATTGCATAAAACCAATTTCGACCAAGCAACCGGTTATGATCCAAAGGGGTTTCGACTACTTCCACATGAATGGAGACAATATTGTCCCCCAATTCCATTACTAAAAGTGGTAAAAGTCCATAGGTTTGGAACCCATGACCATCAAAAGCCTTAAGCGTGGTGGGAGATTGATTAACTTCAGGAGAACCGATAGCCCTCCAATAGGATAATGACATGATGGATGTTGAGGCACCTTCATCCAAGATGGTACGATCAATATTCTTCTCACAAATGTTCGTATGTATTTGGAATGCAAGTTGATGGGAAAGCCTCGACTTAAAATATTTCAGGTTGAACATAATGATATTGTAAGTTTGAGGGTCTACAACTCCAAGGGATGACAATAGGGTTTTACGCTGACTAGGACAGTTTTGTAGAACTTGTAGAGTTCAAATGCTCACGTATGCGCTATATGCCAATTTAATACAAGATTAGCCAAAGAATCAACGACCGTATTAAATTCCCTTGGTATATGCCGATATTAAATGAAATCGAACGATCTCTCAAGGAGGTGTATTCTTCAATAAAGACGAAGTAATGTAGGATCGCGAAATGAACAGACGTTGTAGAAAATATCCCTGCATATAGGTGGAATTTCTCTTGGACAAATAATGGTTCCCTAGACTTCCTAATCCAATACATAAATCAAACAAATAGACACTAACTTTCTCCTAGATCTGTCTTTTATGCACACAAGGAGATAAGGGAACAAGAGAGTAGAAGAAGATAAAAGACCCACCTCTTTCCATACGGTTGTCTTCGCTGCTCCAGCCTTTGAATCCAACTATATATAGAGCTCCAAAGCTAGAAGAACTCGTGGAGATAATACAAAATACCCTTCTTTCCACGAAATATTGTTAAGCATAAAATATCTACTTACTTTGAATAGCACAAAGCAAACATACATGTAATTGAATGCAAGTATGGGAGAAATAGGCTAAGTTCTTATTAAAAGGAAAGACATAAGAAGCATGTACAATCATATACTTGACTTTGCAGTAGCGTGTCCTTCAAGCTTCCCTTCCAAACCCCTTTGAGAATCACAAGATCACAAGGACCACTTCTTCAAGCTTTTTCCATTGTTTTGAGACAAAGTATGAGCTTCACTTTATAGGAGTTGGGAGCCAAACTACTTGGGAGAAATGATGGGATCAAAGGGGATTGAAGTTACTTCGGATGGAAAGGGAGATGATATTCGAAGGATAGGGTTATCCACCCAAAATCATGCCCAAATATTGGTCCTAGATTCATGCCAAGGTAGTTGGACCAAAGTATCACTCCCCTAAAGAGCGCTACATAGGGATAAAAAGAAGAAATGTCGGTCCTGTGACATTGATCTTTGTTTTTTATCGCTCCTTGGACAAGGGAAGGGGGGCGATACGTTTCATAGAAGGCTTTAAAAGTGGTTTGGATAGATGAATTTCGACCTCTAACTGATTGGATTTCCTCCCAAACATGGCTAGGGAGTGGACCAAGTTCAAGATGGAGGGTCCTTAACACCCCTAAGGAGCACAAGAATCATGTTTATCATGGTGATAAAACATGAAAACTAAGAAGGACACATGAAGGTGACATCTTGAAGTGCAACGGATGTATTATCAACTTCTTTCGAAACAAAGACTAATGAAAAGTGCATCACCCCTCTTGTTTTTGCAAATGAAAATTTCTAAATAAATAATAATATATGTACATCTCATTATAAAACAAGTATGTAAAAATGAAATGTTCTTTTAATTTAAACTCCGTATTGTATAATTCACATATACACCAATCATTATATGTGATAATTAACATTTAAAACAAAATTAAAAATATGCAAAATGAAAACAAAGATTATAATGCTTAAAATAATTCAAAGTAAAAAAATCATTCTCAATCTACAAATAAGTAGATTGATAATTTGCTAAATCTTAACTTTCCTCAATTTTTAGGATTCACTTCTTCTTTGCTTTTCCTATGCTCTTCGGATTCACTTCTTTAATGCCATTTATTTATGAAAACATTTGCATTATAAACATGTATTATGTATCTCAAATAAGGGGAAAACAAAGACCCCACACTACAAGGAACAAATCAAAGAAGTGAATAAGCATATCTCAACAAAGAAGTGACAAAGGATATCCCAAATAATAAGTCTTGTAGGACAATGATATCACTATAAAATTGAAAGTTCCATTATTTCATTCAATCCATCCATATCAGTATGATGATAATCTTACCGACTAAGAGAGATCCCACACGCAAACAAAGAACTCCACCATCAACATTTGGGATCTTTCTTTTATTAAAAGTCAACTTCTCGTAAATTTGACTTTGAATCTTATCTTTATGTGTTTCAAATTTGATTTCTTATGGTGTGCAATGAGATGAAAGGTATATCTAACTTTCAATCTTATCGTTATGTGTTTCAAATTTGTTTTCTTCCTTATTAATCTTTTATGGTGTGCAGAATCTTTTTGGTGTGCACTATGATGAAATGTATATGTATGGGAGATATTATTTTTAACTTGTTTTTTCTCTTTATTTTTTTCTTCCTTGAGTAAGATTATTTTATTATTGATTTGACTTGTTTTTATTTATAATTTTTATTTCACAAAGCTTTATATTGACTCTATACATTTAAGTTTATTAGAAGCTCTAACACTTCATTGTTTCTTGAAAACATTTTATTCAAAGCGATTCGAAACTACCATTAACTTGTAGTCAAATATCAATGATATTGGTTAAGATTCAAACTCTTGAAAATGGACTTCAAGAAAAAATAGAAAAAAAGAATTGTGGATCTTTTTCCATTTTCTACGGTTTTATACTAAATTACAAAATATAAGAAAAATCATATATATATATATATATATTTTTGTGGTTTACAGAATATTCTTTTTTTTTTTCAGTGCCTACTACATCTACGTTAACCTTCCTGACGTCCGAAGACATAGAAATGGTAGTTAATTGGCGAGTAGAGCTCTTGAAGAGCTCAACAACTCACTTAAGAGCAAGTGTCACTGGTGGGACTTGAACCTAGGTGGAGCGAATAATAATCTAATCACTCAACCACTCGAACTAAACCCAATTAACATATATATATATATAATTTGATTAATAAATATATAAATTTATATTTCAAAATTTAATTTCTATATCTATATATTTATTGAGTTACAACTCAAATCTCACACATATATAATTTTATTTTCATGTTATTAAATTATTTATGAAAGAAATAATACTTATTTTTCAACGTAACAAAGTGGAATTGAGAACAATTATTATTTTTTATTAGATGTGATTTTACATCTACATATGCCTTGTTTTCGCCATGCAACACTACAACAATATTTTGTTTCTTTCATTAATTATTTCATTAATTATTTGCAATCTAAATTTAACCTTTAATAGCAATATATCACATAATTATATGTAAACATAAAATATCAATGGAAACAATATTGTATATCCCAAATTCATTATTTTTCCATTTAATTAAAGATATTAATAAAACAAAAAACATTCTACAAGAAGATAAATATGAATACTTATTTGTAATTAAATCCATGTCCAATAAACTTGTTGTTGAGGAGCGGTTTTCCACCCAACCATAAAAATCAACTATGGATTCCACCCCAGGGTAGACCATGATACCACTAGGGTGGAGGAAGCTCCTTCAAGGATTTAATATCTCTTAGCCCAATCCATTTCTCTCATGACAAGGCCCAACTATTCACTATGACTCCAGGCCCTCATCCAACTATTAGACAACCATGACACTCACTTACATTGCCCCACACAACACAATGAAAACCTTCCACTTTTTGGCTCAATATTATATCATGGATCTTATTCCCTTCAAATGGTCTTTAGTGCATGTAGAAAGATTTCAACTACTAGTTGTCTTGTGGGAATAACCTAAAATAGAAAACACTTGGCCTTAAAGCAGTTAGGGAGCCACAATAATAAGGTTGTAAGTTTGAAGGTGTTTGCTTCAACTATTATGGAAATTCCAAGAATGGTTTCTCTCTCAAACCATCCCATTTTCACTCTCATTTTCTAGTAGCAAGTTTCATAAACTTCTATGGGCTCTTACCAACCGCAAGTACATGGGATTCTTGTAATATCCCGGGTTTGACCTTTTAGATATATTGGATTGAATTATGTATAATTGTGTAAATGATGTAAATATCTCGTGTAAATTTCTAGTGTGGAGGACAAGGATAAGGATCAACTAGTGATTGGATTGGCCTATAAACATAGTAAATATGTTGTCTATAGACCATGTGGTAGACTTTCATCATATTCTCAAGATATGTAATATTATTTTGAAAACTAATATAAAGGTCCAAGGTTGGCTGTAGAGAGCACAAGAGGGGATATGAGTCCATTAGAGGGGAAGATGGAGGGGGTCCTAGGGGGTGACTAATAACTAAGTTGCTTAATTTTCCTAGCTTTTACCTTTCTTTTTATTGCCACGTGTCTAATTAAAATCGCAACCATCAACCATTGAATGTAGGTGGTGGTCGGTATGGGAAGTCCACCTTCCATATCTATGAGGACATGAGGGTTGAGTACAAACATGATGAGTATAATAGACTCCATCCTCATAGGAATTTGAACCTCATCTAAATTTGAACCATCCCTATTCCCATGCACTCTTCCTTCATGCAAATAGAGGTTCCCACTAGCCCCCTTGTCCGTAATGGATCACACAAGTGCTAAGAGATGTTCATCTAGATGAACAAAACAAAATGGGAACTAGAAACTCCTCTTCATCTCAGTCTAATTTTGCAATAATCACCCATGATTCCATTGAACCCACTACTTTTGCAGATGTAATCAAACATAAAGAATGGCATCAAGCTATGGTGGAGGAATATGATTCAATAATTGCAAATGGAAGATGGAAACTTGTTGATTGTCCAACATATATTAAACCCATTAGTTACAAATGGGTTTATTGAATCAAGTATAAAGAAAATGGTGAAGTTGATAAGTGTAAAGTAAGACTTGTGAAAAATGGCTTTGCTGAAAAAGAAGGCATAGATGATGAAGAAACGTTTGCACTAACAATAAAGTGGAATACAATTAGAATGGTAATTAATTTGGTTGCAAAACATGGTTGGACACTTCACCAAATGGATGTTAAAAGTTCTTTTGTTAATGGATATTTGAAAGAAGAAGTAGATTTGACTCAACCACCATGATTTGAAGTTGAAGGATAGGAGCACAAAGTATGCAAATTAATTAAATCCTTATATGGTTTAAAATAGGCACCTAGAGCATGGTATGCCAAAATGGATAAATACCTCATGTATGTTGGTTTCATTGCAATGAATTTGATGATGCTTTGTATTTCAAGATGCAAGGACAAAACTTGGTGATCATTGTTCTTTATGTTGATGATTTAATCATTACAAGAAATCATGAAATCCATATCCAATAGGTAAAGCATGAATTTCACAAAGGATTCAAAATGATTGACTTGGGGGCCACTTCTATACTATGTTGGAGTGAAAGCTTCTCAACATCCTCATCATATCTTCCTTAGTCAAACCAAGCATGCAACATAATTGTTGAAGAAGTTTGGCATGGAGGATTGCAAACCCTTCCTTACAACAATGAACCAAAACATAAAAATTTCAAAATTTGAAGGGGGGGATTGGTGAACATGTTACAACCTATCTGGTTGTACTCGAAACTATCCCAATGGATAAGTCACCCAATTGATAATAATTCCATAGTAAAAATATAATTGCTGAATAATTGATAAAATATATAAAAGATGATGTTTACAATGAATGGTGTAGCTCGTATAAATAGGCTCACATGGTGACTATTCATGAAAGGGATGTGTCCCTTAATTAATTATAATCAATGTAATGCTATTTTATTATGTTATGTTATTTTATTATTATTAATAATTATTAATGTTTACTTATATATTTGTTCATTACATTGCCTCTCCCTTAGAGATGATTTGTCCTCAAAGCATACTTATGGACAACTTTTTCCAATGTTCTTTCTTGTAGCGTTTTTTTTGTGATCTTTTGAACTTGTAACTTTGATACTTGATGAAACAAGACGATATAATTTTCGAATGTCTAAACTGAGATGCTGCATTTCATGGGAAGTGATCCATCCGAGATTTACCTTCGTTGAAGTTGTTTTCTGGCTGTTCGTTGGAAAAGAAGAACTTGTTTTTTGTTCCCGAACAATTTGGCGATTTTGTCTTTTCTCTCCCTCAAGGTAGTTAGTTTGTATGTAGGAGTAGTTTTGTTTATTTTCCTCTTGATTTTGTCGTCGGGCATAATGAATCTTATGATTAGGATGTCGATAAGGCACTTGAATTACTTATAGAGTGTTTGCATAGACTTCAACTTTTTGTGTTTCTGCCGATTTATTGTCTGATAATAATTCAATTGAGCATGTTTTTGTTTCTTGTTTGTCAACTTGAATTTGTTTTCCTAAGAGTCTGGAAGCTTCCTTCTGGATTTGCTCTAATTTGTTCCGTAATAGAGTGTTATTACTTTTAATCTTTTTGAACCTTTCTTCTTGCAACTTTTTGTCCTCTTTTAACTTCTTGATTTGCTCTTCTAGTTCTTGATTAATATTTCTAAGAGATTATTTTCTTCTTGCTTTTATAGTATTTTTCCTTTGAAGTCTTCATTAGAATGTTTTGTCTTCCGATTATTTTTCAATTTCTTGATCTTTGTAACTAATGTCTTGTTATTATTTTTTAGTCGAAATATCTCTTCTGTATTATTTGATAATGTGTTATTGATTTTCAAAATTTCCAACTTGTGCGTATTCTTAGTGTCGTCATATTTCTGATGGATTTTTTCTCTTTGTTGATGACGATGGCAGTTTTCTGATTCTTGATCTTCTATTTTTTTTTACGATTTGCACAAGTTCCTCATCCTTGTTGTTCAGGAGTGCATTCAAGCACATAACTTCTTCTTCTAGATATTCAGTTGTATTTGATGAAGGGACTCTCCACGATGAGCCATGTATTGTTATTTTCTTTTTCTCACGAAAGAAGTTCACGACTTTCGTTTCTGCATTGAAGGCGAGTGTATCTAATGCTTCCAACCAGCTAGAACCTAACATTATGTCAGTAGTACCATCGTTTATATCTGCAATGATGAATTTTGATGTACGATTATAACTACCAATCTGTAAGTCTATTTGTTTTATTTTCTCTTCGTTCCTCTCATTCTTCTCTATATCTTCTTCTAGAACGTGTAGTTGATTAGCAAGATCAACATTAATACAGTTGTCTCTATTATTTGGACTTATGGCAATGCTAATAAAGCTTTCATAAAATGTGCCAATAACTTCTAACATCGTCATTAGGTTTTTCGATGGAACATCGATGAATATTTTCTTCTCGGGAGTAATATTTGTCTCTTCCATTTTGATTTTTTTTCTTAACACTTCTTCAATGATAAAGGGTCTTCGAATTCCCTTCTTTTTTAAAATTTCTATATTACTTTAATGCTTAAAAGATTCTAATTCTGGGATCTTTTATTCAATGTCTCAATGTTGATGATGGAGAAAGTTTGTTGCTCGGATCCAAATTATGACTACACTAGTGACTCTGGCTCATGAAAACGGTGAAGAATGACTATACACATTGCCACATTCGTCTCTAACCAGCCACAATAGTCTTTTCCTCTCTCTGCACACAATGCAAGCTCACATAGAGAAAGTTGTGCTCAAAATGCACTTAGATCGTCCATGCATGTTAACCTTTTTCTTTAGATTAATTTCTTTGTGGATAGTGTGTAGATTGGGTGGTTGGGAGGAATGATTGCTACTTTCCCCACCCAAGTTCAAATCTAGCTTGCTCCTTGGTAGCCTTAATACTTCTAGATTTTATATTAGCTTTCACAAATGATTCCAATAAACCACGTATTGTTTTTTATTTTGAAGAAACCACCCTTAAGACTTCTTATGCACTTCTAGATTTCAAATATATTGGCTTCTATATTTTCTTTTCTTTTCTTTTTTTCCTTTTTCTTTTGCCTGTTTTTTTTAACTTCTATATAATGGTTAAAAACCATAATATGGCCAAAGGCCTGCATCATGAACATAGCTCTGATACCAATGTTACAACCTATCTGGTTGTACTTGAAACTATCCAAATGGATAATTCACCCAATTGATAATAATTCCATAGTAAAAATATAATTGCTGAATAATTGATAAAATATATAAAAGATGATGTTTACAATGAATGGTGTAGCCCGTATAAATAGGCTCACATGGTGACTATTCACCAAAGGGATGTGTCCCTTAATTAATTATAATCATTGTAATGTTATTTTATTATGTTATGTTATTTTATTATTATATTATTAATAAGAATTGTTAATGTTTACTTATATATTTGTTCATTATAGAACAACACTAGATACATAAAGTTACTTGGAAGCCTCATTTACTTAATAAAAACTCATCTAGATTTGTCATATGCAGATAGTATTCTTTCTAGATTAATGCAAGAACTGCGAGAAAGTCATTAGAATGCAGGAAAAAGGGTCCTCAGGTACATTCATGGTATAAAGCATTATGGTCTACTTTATAAGAAGAATGAGAAATTTACACTTGTTGGCTATTCAGATGCATATTTTGTAGGTGATATTGGTGATAAAACATCAATTTTAGGTTATTTGATGAATATGGGTTCAACACCAGTAGCTTGGAGTTGTAAAAAGAAAGCTACAGTGGAAAATTATTCAACAGAGGAAAAATACATTTCATCTTGGGAAGCATCATGTGGAATTGTTTGCCACACCTCCATCCATCTATTTGACTAAAGGAGGGGGTATCTATGAATTTCAAGCTTATAAATTTCACCCCATGGACCATAGTATGAATTCAAAAATAATAAATGCATGAATAAATTCATGAATGTAAAACACAACGGGATTTAAAACTCTATCCACACATACATCAAGCATAAACATACATATTTTACAGGAAGGAAGTCAAATCATTCCACATTCGAATACAAAGAACACTTATCTTTTAAATGAAAATATCCAAGCAACTAGCTGTGTAAGGGCCACATTCCACCCAACTGTAGGTATCAACTACCAATACCACCCTTGATCTTGGCTATGAATCCACTAGGGCAAAGGAAACAACCAAATCCTGCACTCTGTCTTTAGCCCAACCAATTTGCTCTCATGCTTAGCCAATTTGATCATCCTAGACATGAATCTCACTTAGCTTTGGTATTCTATTCCACTTCTCCACACAACGCAAGGAAGATATTTCTCTTCACTATTTGTTAAGCCCTAAATAGGGGCACATTTCACCCTATATTGTTTTGCATTACATTAGTTTTGATGTCGGTTTTGGTCCATTAGTGATAATTGTCATTAGTATGGTTATATTAGTTATGTCAGCATATGTCAGTGAGTTCTAATTGTACCTCTTAATCTCCTATATATAAGAAGAAGATCTTTTCATTTGAGTATCTTTTCTTGTCTTGTGTACTTAGTACATTCTATAAGGAGGTTTCCCCCTCGAAGAGGCTTGTTATTCATCTGTTTTCTTCATTAAAGTCGTGGAGTACTCTTTTTGATCTATTTCTACTCTTTTCATGCTCTTTTTTGGAAATTTGTTGCATAAAATTTGGTATCAGAGCTCTTTCCTCGGGACTGGTTTCTTCAAAACGAGTCATTTTGGAATTTTCGCTATAATTTTTTTTCTACAAGGTTGCAGACAGTGAGACTAAAAAAATACCTATAAAAAAGTTTGAGCTAGCTATGGTCCAATTTTTCAGATCCCGAGACATTTCATGTTCAGAGATATTTGCTGTGAAATCTAGGGCTTTTGACTAGTCCAAAAACTAGTCTAAAACAGGTGTTCTAGGAAAAATGATCATATCTGGGGAATGTGAGATCCAGATTGAGTGAGACCTATTGCATCAGAAAGAATACAAACCGCAGTATCTGTGGTAGGTTTTAAAAACTTAGATCCTAAATATTGTACATGTGGCAGACCGTACAGGTTATCTCTTCTGGAAAGACAAAAAATAAGAAGTTTTGGGAGATTCACAAAAAAATTCTTATTGGTAGATCAAAATTAGGTCAGACCTACGGCATTGGAAAAAGGACACATCAATATATAGCAGGTCGAAGTTTCATACCTAGAGGAGCATAAATTTCAAATTTACCTTAGTTTCAAGTCGAACATAAAATAATCTTCCAATCAGGGTTTGAAAAAGGTATGCAATTTTAAATTTGAATAACTTTGAGTAGAAGCTGGATCTAATTGTGGTGAAACCTAGGGAGAGATATCTATTTATATTGTTCAAAATGAAATCCAAAGGGAGTGTAAAAACTCACACTCCACTCAAACCACCAGATGATCCATCCCCGACGTACGATGAAAGGGAAGACCTATCTTTTCGAGTGTCGCAGTTGGAAGATATGATTAAAGGGTCTGTGAAAAAAGTTGATTTAGTTAATTCAGATGAGAAGTTGAATAAAATGGAGGAAAATATGAAAGGTTTGGTGAGAACAACTAATTTACTCAATTTAGAGGAGAAGTTGATGGGAAATATGAAAAATATTTCTAATCTCATACAAAATTCAAGGGATACTCTCCCTACAGGTGATGATGTGTTCCAGGATACTCAGGAGGATAAAGATAATTCCATGTTGAGAAACATTCCATGAATAAGAATATTCCAAGAGGAAATAATTCTAGTAATGGAAGTCAATAGGGATGGTCACCAAGGGGTACCAAAATTCCCAAGATTGACACGAGAAAGTTTGATGGCAATGATCCAATAACATGGATATTCTAGATGGAGCAATTCTTTGATCTACACTAGGTTCCAACTTTGCAAAAGGTAATTATTGCATAATTATATTTAGAGCCTGATCAATTTGTATGGTACTAATGGATTTGTGACCAAAAAAAGGGCTCTATTATATCTTGGTCTATATTCACCGAAGAATTGATTGCATAGTATGGGGATATTAATAGAAACACCTTCATGAGCCAGTTAATAAATCTCAAGCAAAAAGGTCCAGTTACAGAGCACATCAAGCAGTTTTAGAAGCTAAGTCTTAGAGTGAAGAACATTTCAGAAGATAATCTGTTAGATCTCTTTATTGTCACCTTGAAGGATAACATTCAACATGAGGTGCGTCTCTTTGAACTACCATCCTTGGAGAAGGCCTTCATGATGGAATGGAAAGTTGAAAGTAAAAATATGACGATGGCTACTAGAAAGACCACCTCCAACACATACTGAGAGAATAATGTTCCTTCTTTTAACCCACCTCAAAGGTTGACACCTCAACAACTAGAGGAAAAAAGAGCAAAAGGCCTATGCTTCAATTGTGACATCAAGTATAGTAAGAGACATAAGTGTGGTGAGAAGAAATTATTCTACTTAGATTGTGAAGAGGGAGAACCAAAAGAACAAGAATCGTCTTAAGATGTAGAAATAGAAGATACTAATTCCGAAGAGATTACTCCCACCATATCCTATCATGTATTGGCTAGTATTATCACTCCTCAAACTCTGAAGATCAAAGGATATATCAAAAAGAAAAAGGTAACAATGTTGATTGATTCTGGTAGTACTCATAATTTCATTAACTGTAAATTAGCTAAAGCTCTCAATTGATTTGTATATCCAACACCAGAGTTTCAAGTAATGATTGCAGATGGAGGAACTATCAATTGCTCAAGTAAATGTCATAATATCAATATTACTATGGGGGAATATGTATTGAATAGTCCAATGATTTCTATTTCAATGGGGGGTGCTGATGTTGTCTTAGGAGTTCAATGGTTTCAATAATTGGGAACGGTGGCTTTTAATTTTCAGAAGATTTTCATAAAAAAATTATGGGAAGGAGAATAATATGAGTGAAATTGTATCATAGGGAAACCCAACAACGTGATAAGCTCTAACGGTATGACAAAATTGATGAAAAAGGGATATCAAGGTGTAATTTCACAATTATGCCCATTAGATGTTAAAACATATAAGTCTCTTATTTCCCTAGATCTCCAAAAGGTCCTTAATAAGCATTCCAAGGTATTTGAAGATATTCCAAAAAGTATTCCACTCGTTCGATATTTTGATCATGCTATTCACTTAATTCCAGGAAGTGTTCCTCCTAACATCAGACCTTACAGATACCCTTATGGCCAGAAGAGTGATATTGAGCGTATGGTTGAAGAAATGTTAGAGGCTGGCATAATTAGGCATTCTTACTCTGCACTAATGGTAATGGTACACAAACCCGATGGATCATGGCGTATGTGTCCAGATTATAGAGAGCTCAACAAGATTACCATTAAAGATAAGTTTCCAGAATGGGAAACTTACCATTAAATATAAGTTTCCCATTCCGATCATTGATGAATTGTTAGATGAATTACATGGAGCGGTTTTCTTCACAAAGTTGGATCTCCGTTCCGGGTATCATCAGATTAGAATGAAGGATGAATACATCCCAAAAACAACATTTAAAACTCATGAAGGTCATTATGAATTTTTTGTCATGCCATTTGGACTTACGAATGCACCTACCACATTTCAAGGTTTGATGAATTCCATTTTCAAGCCTTTCCTTAGAAAATTTGCGTTAGTTTTCTTTGATGATATACTAATCTATAGCAAGTCTTGGGAAGAAAATGTTCAACATGTTGACAGGGTACTACAACTACTAAAGGAGAAACAACTATATGCAAAAACTTCCAAATTTTTCTTTGGGGTAAAGGAGTTAGAGTATTTGGGTCATATTGTATCTCATGAAGGTGTCAAGGTAGACCTCAACAAAATTAAATCCATTATGGACTGGCCACTTCCCAAAACCCTAAAGAATCTTCGAGGATTCCTAGGTCTGATAGGGTACTACTGCAAGTTTGTTTGGAACTATGGAAGAATAAAAACATGTCTAACATCATTATTGAAGAAAGATGCATTTTCTTGGACTCCAGAGGCAACTCAAGCTTTTGAACAACTTAAAGAGGTAATGTGCAAAGCTCCTATTTTGTCCACACCAAAATTCACAAAAACCTTTATTCTGGAATGTGATGCTTCAGGAAATGGCATTGGTGCTGTTCTAATGCAAGAAGGACACCTGCTTGCTTTCACAAGTCACCCAATCAAGGAAAAACACTTACAGAAGCCCATTTATGAGAAGGAAATGTTGGCAATACGCTCTTAAGAAATGGCATCCTTACCTAATAGGTAGGCACTTCAAGGTCAAAACAAATCATGATAGTCTTAAGTACTTCTTGGAACATAGACTATATTCGGAAGAGCAACAAAAATGGGTAACCAAGATGTTGGGATATGACTTTGAAATCATCTATCGAAAAGGGAAACATAATTTGGTGGCATATGTGCTTTCCAAAAAAGATGAAGATGTTGGGGAATTACCTAGAAATTTCATTCTACAACTCGATTGGGTAATAGTAGCAAGGGAAGAATAGAAAAATGACCTATCTATGTGGACACTCATTCAAAAGCTACAAAATGATCCCAATGTATCAGATACTTTTGTGTGGAAAAATGATTCACTATGGTATAATGATCGTTTATATTTATGCAAAAACTCCCAACTCAAACGAAAGGTCCTCTCGGAATTACACACCTCTCCTATAGGTGGGAACTATGGATTCCTGAAAACTTACCACAGGGTCAATATTTTTTTGGGAAGGTCTTAAATTTGATGTTCAAAGGTTCTTGGTTGAATTTTTGGTTTGCCAATAGAATAAGGTTGAAACAATTAAGACCCCAGGACTTCTACAACCATTAGACATACCTTGCCAACATTGGGAGGAAGTCTCAATGGATTTTATCATAGGTCTACCCAAGTCAGAAGGAAATAATGTTATTATGATGATTGTTGATAGACTCACGAAGTATGCACATTTTTGTGCACACTCTCACCCTTTTAATGCAAGTACATTATCTGCATCCTTTATGGAAATAGTTCAGAAGTTACATGGAAATCTGAAGATTATTGTAAGTGATAGGGATCAGATTTTCACTAAATTTTTTTGGACTGAATTGTTTTCTTGTTTGGGTACCCAATTGGCTCACAATTCATCTTATGATCATCAATCTGATGGGAAAACTGAGATAGTGAAAAAATGTTTGGAAGGCTATCTTTGTTGCTTTGTATATGACAAAAAAACACAGTGGGTGAAATGGTTATCTTTGGTAGAATGGTGGTACAATACTTCCTTCCATATCTCATAAAAAATGTCTCCATTTATGGCATTTTATGGGCACCAGCATCCCTCTATCACATCTCCCTTAAAAGGAAAATATAAAGTTCAAGCCATGGAAGATCACATAGAGCACAAGCCAAAAGTTCTCCAGATACTTAAGGACAATCTGGCTATGTCACAAAACAAGATGAAACAACAAGCTGATCAACATCGTAGTGAAAGGGGTTTCGAAGAAGGGGATTGGGTATTTTTGAGGCTACAACTTTACAAGAAGATGTCCCTAAAGCAACTAAATAAGGACAATAAATTAGCACCCAAGTATTATGGTCCTTATAAAGTGTTGCATAAGATTGGTAGTATGGATTACAAATTGGAGCTTCCTTCATCTTCGAAAGTGCATCCAGTTTTCCATGTTTCTTGCTTAAAGAAGGTAATAGGAGACAAGATCTCAATTCAAACAATCTTTCCGGAGCTTGATGAAGAAGGAAAATTCATATTGGGACTTGAAAAAATTATTTAAACAAGGACCAAACAACTACATAGCATTGATGAAAACACTTGTATGAAGGGGAGGGGCATGTTAATCCCTAAATATGGGCACATTCCTCCCTATATTGTGGTGCATTACATTAGTTTTGATGTTGGCTTTGGTCCATTAGTGGTAATTTCCATTAGTATGGTTATATTAGTTATGTCGGCATAGGTCAGTGGGTTGTAATTATACCTATTAATATCCTATATATAGGAAGGATATATTTTCATTTGAGTATCTTGTCTTGTGTACTTAGTACATTGTATAAGGAGGTTTCCCCCTCGAATAGGCTTGTTATTCATTTATTTTCTTCATTAAATTCGTGGAGTAATATTTCTCATCTATTTCCGCTCTTTTCATCATCTTTTTTGTAAATTTGTTGCATAACACTCTACGATTCCCCAAGAAAATCCAACCCTTAGAGTGCTTCTAGTGTGTGCATCAAGAGTCCAAGCTACTATATGCCTTAAAGAACTCTGTGTAGAATCAAACCTAGATATTCTCAAGCATATGGTGAGTAACAAATAACAGTAGGTAAAATGATTCATATCATTCATGTTCTTACAACGATCCTCTTCACTCTTAAACTTGCAAATTCCTCTTTGTAGTGCTTATTTCTTATTATTTTCCCCAATCTGGTCATTGGAAATGGATCCCACAACATGAAGCTACATAGAGCTTCCCCTATCCTTCCTCATGCATAAATCTCTCCTATAAAAAAATGAAGGATAAACTCTAATGAGGATGAGAGAATTGATGACAAAACAACTAACATAACTTTTGACCATAAGATGTAGTACTCTTACACTTTATCACAAAATTATATTCATCCCATGCTTCCATAATTACATGAGAATAATTTCCCCATCAACCTCACACAACATTTAATACTTGGATTTTAATAAGTCAAAATAGGTAAATGGCTCATTTAATCCACATGGAAACAATTGGGTGAATCCTAAAGCTAACACTTGGAAACATAGTATTACTCTCCAATAGCCCCCCTTTCCTCTTCCCCTCTTTTGGAATCATAGCCCTTCTTTAGTGCTCCTTACACAATTATCTTGGATAATTTCTATCATTTTCTAACATAATATTTAACTAGGTTTTAAGTCACCATGACAAGCCAATCACATGGTCCATATAGAGATATTTATGTCATACATGCCTAGCCTTTCACTAGTCGGGCCTTAGCCTTGAGATCCACACTAGGAACCCATACTATCACATTTACATCATTTTACATAATCTAATTCAATACATTACAAGGGTCAGAATGGGGGTATTACAATCCCCCCCCCCTTGGAGTAACGTAGTCCTCATTGTTCTCGTTATTTTTAGCAAGGTTCCATGTCCTTCTTTTTAGCTGCATTTGCAATGCATTTCACTTCAAGGCCACTTGTCTTGTTGCCTACTATCCTCGAAAACAATGCTCAATCATTCCTTTGTACTACCTTGAAAACCTTCAAGGCTTTTAGCATTTTGTCACATACCTATTGCAATTATCAAAGGAAAAACATGCTTGTCATAGCCATTTTAAGCAACGCTTGATTCATTAACAAAGATTAAAGTTTCATAACAGAAGCATATATATTCATAACATAAGATAAAGGGTGCAATAATTCCAATACTTATCTATATGAACATATCTTTGCTTAATATGGATGCCAATTCAACTCACTATATTCCTTGACACACCCAAGGTATAAACATTACCTCTAATGCCTTCTTGGTCCTAGCTAGTATATAATATGAGAATCTCACTTAGATTCCTCTTAGTTTCCCCTTCCTTTCTGTATTCACCCTTCCAAGATCAGGAATCCCCTTCACTATTATACATTTCCCTTGAGTGATCCCTCTTTCCAAGGCTTTCATGTTCAAGAATAATGTCAACATACAAGGTCTAGCTACTAGGGCATCCCACTAGAAACCGATAATATAGTATAGATAATGGGAATCAAGGAATATCATAGGGTTCCAGTGGAATTATAACAAAATTCTCCCCTAGCTTTCAATGACTATCATCTGTCCTCACTAGATATATCTTTAATCTCACTTGTATTACATACATACAGTTACCATGAGATGCCATCATAACAATTTCAATTAGAAAATTTCAAATATGTTTCATGTAGAAATCATATTTCACAAACATGAAATCATTCTCATAATGTATGGCTTTTGTAATTGGTAGCATCCAGACTTCATTATGGACTTACACTCATTTCCATATCTAAGAAAATTCTACCTACATTCTAAAATTTTTAATTCGCCAAACGTAATGTGGGTATTCATGCATGCAATCTTTTCATTGCAACATTTACAACAACCCCTAAAATACATTTACTTTATATGCATCATTAACACAACAAAAAAATTGCACATTGCAACCACATGATCTATGTAATCAAACATATGTTCCAACACTCATTGTGATACCATCATATCCTTCATGCAACTTTGTCTTCCAAACAAAACATTCTTGTAGTCCTCGAACATAACTACCTTTTTCATGAAATCCTTCCATTGCATCCATAGCAACTCATAAATGATTTCATAATTACCAATAATTCTATCATTTTAGCTATCAAATAATTGCAATGAAATCAATATCACAACCATGTTGGAATATTCTCACCATCTCATTTTGGTCTTGCATGCTTTGCATGCATCCATGTATTCCATGCATTAGCATTTGTGTCTCCTAGCACCTAGTCCTTACTTTGGTCCCCCTGGGGCTTGTTTTTTGTCATCATTATCCCCCCTATCCACTCAGAGTGCCTTGGTTTCATCACTGAAGTCAAAATTATCCCTCATGCATGGTTTTAGGAGTTAGCACAGTCAGTTCCATGATTTAGGGCACCTTTTCCCCTTGATTTCCTAGTTAACTAACTGTTACACCTAGTTTCACTGCTACTGAGTGTAAAAGCACCTATTTTGACCACTACAAGTCAGTATTTCACCCCCTTGGAGTATCCTCCCCTATTTTGGTGCCCACATGATTCAATTATGCTCAGTTCTACCTCAGTTAACTGATTATTCATTATCAGTGGCCATTGAACCTTATCGAGATATGGTTCCAATGCAAACTAAGCCTATACTTGAGGTGAATTTGAATCCTCCTAGAGTATCAAATTCTTTTTATTGTAACACTTTTTGATTTCCATCTTACAGCTGGTTAATGTATCGACAACAGTTTTTCATATGTGTTTCAGTTTTATGAATGAATTGATCGTTGTTTTTCTGCTAATTCTTCTAAGTAATAACAATGTGAAATTGTGAAGTTTGTTCAATCTCAATGATATATCCATGTGGAATTTCACATGGTATCAGATCTCGTGAGATATTTTGAGTGCAGCTGTAGAAGCAGTTGCAGCAGTTCCAATAGTAGATTGAGCAGCTGCTTTCAGTAGAGCACCAAAAGCCTCTGGATTTCCACAGCAAATCCTGGTGCCATTGCATTGAATTCATTGGAGAAATCCTTTGAGGTCTAGCTAGGTGTGAAGGATCTAGATAAAAGTGGCTACTATCCTAAAGCAGCGTTCAATAGATTCAGTAACAATCCTCTATATATTTTTCCATTGTTTTTGCAGGAATTCTACAACAACTTCCATGAACCTGAAAGCAATTCCTCCTCTCTCTCCATTCAACTATGATGAGTGGAAACCAAATATGATAGCATATCTGAAGAGACAAGGTATTTTTGATATGTATATTGGTGTTATGAGAGATTTTTCTTCCTATGAAGAAGAGAATGATTGGCTAAATCAATGTGACAGGGCATTTGGAGCAATGCGTATTGCTATGTCTCCTAGTATGCGCTACCTCATGGAAACTGCCGAATATACAAGTGATATATGGGCCCAATTGGACAAAGCATTTGGAAATCATAATGAAGAGATTGGTGCAAATTATTTGGAGAACAAGCCCAATGATACCTCCTCAAGTGTTCTCTTTAATTATGTCTCGGCTCAATCATCTCTCATGATGAAGTTGTTCAAGATGAAGAAGAAGCTGCAGATTCAACACAAAAAGTTCATGTTGAAGACATTCCTTCCTCTATTGCTCTAGAAGTTGAAGATAGTTTCGATTTGTCCCCTTCTCATGCAGCTGATGCAGATGAAATTGATACAACTAATGAATATGATCCTTTTGGAGATATTATCCATTCCTCACTCATGTTCTCAATATCTTCTATTTCGAATTCTGAGCAAGATAATCCAGTTCATGCTCTAGAATTTGAAGAGGTTCTTAAATCCTCTCTTTCACATGAGTTTGCTGATGTGCAAAATGATGATCTACTAAATGTTTTGGAGGTTAAATCAAAGTTTGGAGGTGATGCATTCACCCTCCTTGATCACATGCTTCCTATGTACTTCTATTCGATCATTGGAACCCGTTCTCAGAGTTTCACTAAAGATGGAGGACACTACCATTCGCTTGGGTTCAAGTCTCAGGCACATTTTTGTGATTTTGGTTTTGATCTCACCCCTGCTGGTTCAAAGAAGATCACAAGAAACCATCTATCAATTCTTGGAGCTAATTTAACTTCCACTGATCATAAGTTCAAGTTTCAAGAGCAATTATATTTGATTGGAGCCGATCCTACCTCAGTTGGTTCAAATTACAGGTTCTAGGATGATATTCATATTTTTGGATTTGTTCTCACCATGTTTGGTTTGAAGAGCAAGTTCAGGAAGCCTCTAGATTCACTTGTATCCACTGAAGGAGAATTCAAGCACATGTTTTTGGAGCATGATCCACTTCTTCCCAAGAGGAAGATACCTCCAGACATTGAATCAAGCATGACACCTACTTGAGTCTTGAGCAACAATTTTTGGTGTGTTTCAGTCTATCTTGAGGGTTTTTTTTTTCCCACTGGGTTTTCCCTCTTTCCTCACTTTTTTAGATTGTTGTACGGGGTGACCTTTGGTCTTAGTAACCAAGGCCCTAATTTTCATTTATTTTTCCTCATAGTGCGGATTAAGGGGGGGTGTTGGAATATTATCACCATCTCATTTTGGTCTTGCAAGCATCCATGCATTAGCAGTTGAGTCTCCTTTAACATAGTCCTTACTTTGCGCCCCTGGAGCTTGTTTTTGGCCATCATTATCCCTCCTATCCACTCAGAGCGACTTGGTTACATCACTGAAGTCCCAATTCACCCTCATGCACGATTTTAGGAGTTAGTACCGTCAGTTCCATGATTTAGGGCACCCTGTCCCCTTGATTTCCTAGTTAACTGACTGATACACCTAGTTTCACTACTACTGAGTGTAGGAGCACGTATTTTGACCACTACAAGTTAGTATTTCACCCCCTTGGAGTCTCCTCCCCTATTTTGGTGCCCGCATGATTCATTTATGCTAAGTTCTACCTTAGTTAACTGATTATTCATCGTCGATGGCCACTGAACCTTATCGGGAGATGGTTCCAATGCAAACTAATCTTATACTTGAGGTGAATTTGAATCCTCCCAGAGTATTGAATTCATTATATTATAACACTTTTTGATTTCCAACTTACAGCTGATTAATTTATCAACAATAGTTTTTCATGTGTTTTAGTTTTATGAGTGAATTAATCATTGTTTTTTTGCTAATTATTCTCAGTAAAACAGTGTGAAATCGTGAGGTTTGTTCAAGCTTAGTGATCTATCCATGTAGAATTTCACAAACCATATATTCACATGGTGCATCTTAATATATGTACCTGTTAGAAAAATAGGATCGTAAAGAAATAACAATAAACAAGATACAAATATAAATCACATAAACACAATACAAGAGAGACACCAATATACGTGGTTCACCCAATATGGGCTACATCCACGGAGAAATTTCCCGTCCTTGTTGACTCAAACCCAGTCGACAGGGGTTTCCATCGCTGTCGACACCAACCCACCGCGATCTCCCTAAGCACCGGCCTAGACAGGTTTTACCCCATCCAGCAACACCTCCGAAGCAAATGAGGTCTCACCCGAGGCATTCAAGGGAGACTGGACAGAACCATGTTTCCACCGAATGAAGGAGGATGTTTGTGGCAACAATCACTTAAACTTATTGCGACATTCAGAAGTAAATCTATGCATTTAACTTTGGCAACATTGTATCCATAGCATCATTCAATAGAAACATTCATTGCGACAAGTATAACAGTAAAGCATTAATTGCAGCAAGGAAACATAGCATTATTCATGTATCGCAACATGCATTACCATATTGAACAAAAGATGCACAGGGATTTCGCAAAATAGCTCCGTCATGTCATATTAATTTAGCAAAATCCAGATACAATATCTCTGCAAAACACAGATCTCGCTAGTATCTCTTGATCTCAGACATCGACTCAAAGATGCACATATCCAACATCCAAGGATCCATACTAAGATGCCTCACCATTTACAACTTATGTCTATATATAGGCTTCCACACTTACAATGCTTGTCCACTTACTAACAACTTCCTAACTGACACTTTGGACAAATGACCCAACATCTAACTGACATAGTCCAAAATGACCCAAAACCCACATACTGTGGTACAATTGACCCAAAAATACATAATATACGGTCCAAATGACCCAAAACCCGCAAACTGTGGTACAATTGACCTAAAAATGCATAAAATAATCTTCTTTACGCCAAGCTCTCTGCCTTCCGTGATATCTTTTGACTTGTCGCAACATCAGCGATGTTGTGATGTTACGTTACCAAAACCACCTGCCAACAGGCCCCCAACACAATCTTGTGGCTCGCCCTCGAGCCACGTCAGCAGGACATAAGTGTGCTCGGTGGTCTTGACTCTACTATGGTTGAACTATATTTCTGCAACTGTTCTTGCTGTCTGGATTACGCGGTGTTGTCCTGCTCCTTCTGCTACATTGATCATCGACTCACTGTCATGTACTTCTCACCCGAAGGTGGGCATTTCCCGGCTTGCTGTCATGGACCCTGCAAACTCATCCTCCAGTCTCGAGGGATCGATTGCAGATGGAGGAGAAGTTTACGAGCAGCGTCGAGGTGCGAAACAGGCCAGCGGTTCTGGCACATCTATTTCGCATTGGTAAGCACATGTTACAGGGACCCAGGGGATGCCACCCCCATCCGTTTTGTGGTCACAGGGACCACAAGACTTCGAACTAGCACCAACTGCCTAGACATATCGGTCGGGACTTCATGCTTGTAACCCCCGAGTGTCCGCGGTGTGGCTTTCTCCAGGCGCTCATGCACACTCGTCGTTCGGGCCCTCAATGCACCTGGTGTGCTACCACATGAAATGAAATGGATAATTTCCACAGCCTCATTGGAATTCCTAACTTAGCTAGATGCTTGACCCTCTCGCAGCATAACACCTCTCAATTGGAAAGCCTCTGTTCTCTACTATCCTCTGGTTCCTATATTTATACATCGCATTCGGCTGGTCGTCTGCCTCAACAATCATTTGTACCACCCGTTCAAGTTAGATACGAATCATATCATTCCATTATTCTGTGTGAGTATGAACCAGACTTCTGACGTGCGACGTGGAAACCATATTTCCGCTGGTCTCCATTTGTGCCAAGTGTGCAAACCATCACCCCAGGTATTGTCGGCCATGCCACCACGGTGTATTCCTCGTGCCAAACATGCGTGCTCCTGGCAACAAGCCGAGTCGACTAACAATCATACCTGCCCAAATGGAAAAGTTCCGGTTGTTAATTATTCGTAATGATTTTTGATTTGACCCAGTCGTGACCCTACCATTGTCACGGACTGCTCCTAACTTATGTCACAAGCCTCCCTGCTTGTGCATTCTCGTCTTTGTCGGTGCGCCATCCTGCCACCGATCAACCTACATTTTTTTTTTTTGCCGATACGACTCACGCATTGCGTTGTTCCAAGATCTATTGATAGGGATTCAACATACTGCGTTAATCAACTTTGGGAGCATCACTCCGTCCAACTGCTGCAACTGTACTGCGCCTCCTGAAGTGATGCTACTGATGCAATATGGACCCAGCTAATGCATCTGCAATTTTCTTGGATGTTTCATAAACTTGCTGTCATACAACAACACCAAGTCACCTTGCTGAAACTGTTTGTTTTTGATGTGGCGATCCTTCTCCACCCCCTGGTGGAATCCTGCGATAAAGCGATCTTCCGCCAGCTGTACTAATTGCGCTAGATGTTCTTCTAATGCTGTTGCATCATCCATACCTGTCGCTGCAGCTATGCGCAGACTCAGAACAATGTACTCCATTGGCATAATTGCTTCTTGTCCATACACTAACTTGAATGGTGTCTGACCCATCAACCTTTTACACGTGGTGCGATCTGCCCACAACACTGCTGGGATTTTCAGATCCCAGTCATCGCGGTTCGCATTGCACACCTTTGTCAGTGCGTGCTCCAATATCTTGTTGAAAGTTTCCACCGTGCCATTTTCCTGCGGATGATATGGCATACTCTTCTTATGCTGTATATGCAGTTCCTCTGTCAATGCGCTGATGGTGTGATTGAGAAAGTGGCTGCCTTGATCACTTAGCAATATCTTTGGGCAACCGAAGCGAGTGACAATGTGGTCAAACAAGAACCGCGCGACTGTGGCCGTGGAACAATCAACGACTGGTGCCGCCTTCGCCCATCTTGTCAAATAATCTGTTTCTATGATGATGTATCTTGCACCAGTGCGCTTCCTTGGTGGATTGATTGGTCCCACAAAATCCACTTCCCATTTGTCGAACGACTACAGTGTTAAGTGAGTCATCAGTGGCATCTCATCTCGCCTGGATGGTTTTCCAGTCCTCTGATAAACGTCGCAGGACCGCACATAGTCGGTCGCATCATTGTGCAGCGTGGGCCACCAAAGACCTGCACGAAGCACCTTCCTGGTAGTTGCACGGCCGCCATAGTTCCCTCCAGCCACTCCTACCTGTGCTTCTGACAAAATCTGCGCTTGTTCATGTGGCAAGACACACCGGCGCAATATCTCATCTTCGCCCATCTTGTATAATTCTCCTGCGATTAGCTAGAAATCTGCAGCCTTGACGAACAACTGTTTCTTCTGACTAGTGGTGAATTCTTCTGGTGCAGTACCTATCACCAGAAACTGAATGATTTCTTCAAAATAGCCATCATCTACTTCAACCTTAAACAGTTGCGCATCAGGCAACCCATCTTCAATGTTAGTTGGCTCATCTCCTGTTTCAATCTTCAATAGATGATTAGGGCCAGCATTCAACTGCCCTGGCTTCACAATTACTTCAAAATCAAATTCCTGAAAAAGAAGTATCCATCGACATATCTTTCCCCCCAACACAGGCTTATTGACCAGGTATTTCAACGCGGAATGGTCTGTGAACATCTTAAAATGGCCTCCCAATAAGTAATGTCGAAACTTCTGCAGCACATAGACCATCGCCAAACCTTCCCTCTCGGTAGTGGTGTAATTCCTTTCTGCGGATGATAACTTTTGACTTGCGAAAGCAATAAGGTGATCGAGATACCCCTCTCCTGGTTGTGTTAGCACCACCCCTAGTGCAATCGACGATGCATCGACATGGACATGGAACTCCTTACTCCAGTCTAGAAATACTAGTATCAGTGTCAGAACCATCTCCTCCTTCAGCATCTCAAAGCAATCCTGACATTCAGGGCTCCATTGAAATAATGCATCTTTCTTCAGTAGCTTCTCCATAGGGGCGGTGATCGCTGCATATCCCCTGATGAACTTGCGATAATACCCAGTATGCCCCAAAGTCGCCCGCAACTACTTAACATTAGTCGGTGGTGTTAAGCTCAAAATGAGCGCAATCTTTGCTGGATCGACTAACAACCCTTGTTTACATACAATGTGCCCCAGTAATATCCAAAACGACGCATAAAAGATGCACTTCTTTAAATTCAGCGATATCTGATGCTGTCGACATCGCTCAAGCATCAACCGCAGATTGGCCAGATGATCATGGATCGAACCATAGACTGTCCAATCATCCATGTATACCTACAAAAACTTATGAATAAAGTCCCAGAACGCAGAAACAACAACCCGTGAGAAAATCGCAGGTGCGTTCTTCAACCCAAACGGCATTACGGTATACTGAAAACAACCCCATTCTATCACAAAGGTCTTCTTGTGGTGGTCTTCCTTCGCAATGCAGATCTGATGATAGCCTGAGAAACCGTCCATGAAAGAATACATCTCCTGGTCCCCACACCTTCGAGTACTTCATCAGTAAAGTCGGAAAGGGATCATGCAAGAAGGCATCATTCAACTTCCGCAAATCGACACAGATGCACACCTCGCCAGTCTTCTTGTTCTGCACTACCATAGGATTGATCCATTCTGACTCTTCAACCAGTTCAATGATACCAGCATCCAGCATGCGGTCAAGTTCCACCTTGACCCTCTCCTTGTGTCGCAGATTCAACTAGTAAGGTCGCTGCCAGATTGGTTTAGCATCTGGTTTCAAGGGGATCTTCATCTCCCCTAGGTCACCCAAAATACCTTTCATCTCAGAAAACTTTGTAGGAAATAGGTCTTGGAATTCATGCAACAAATCAGTGACCTTCCCCATCATCTCATCATCCCAATAATCTCCAACATTCACGAAATTGGGAGTGGCCTCTGTCCCAATATTGATCTTACGGAGCTTCAATGGTTGGCTGATCGAATCACTTGGCACATCAGGTGCTATCACATCACAACTCCCTTCAAACTCGGGAATATTGACATTCCGCAGATCATCACCGTCTTCGGGCCCACTGGTGATATTGTAACATTCCATCAGGGATTGCATCTGGCAGTGTGCATGTGGATCCGCGGGATATGTTATCGGAACAACCTTCAGAACCACATCGTGAATGAGCTGCAAAGCATTATGGACATCAGGGTTGGCATCCGCGAAAGTGAATGTATGAGTGAAGCATATCGTCAACTCCACCCAAGTGGTAATTTCTCCTCGCAACTTAGCTGCAGTATACCATGAGCGCGGCATCTCATCTAAAGTATGGATAAAGGCATGGACCCACTCATCTCGCGGTCGCGATGCCCACAATGTCTAACACTCCCTTAGATGACTTCCAGAGTTATTTCGACCATCATATTTCCCTATGTGGTAGACCTCGGTATCACCGAAGTGAACCGTCACCAGTCTTCTGCACTACGACCATTAATTAATTGATTTCTTGTGTGTCGCCCACCAGCGTGGTCGAGTAGCCTTCAGTGCTTCCTCCAATGCTAGCAATTGCCGTGGTTTTGAAACTCGTGCCTCAAATTATGTCAAAAAGTTGGACAACCCAGGAAACCCCTCATATACTGGTAGTGTAACGGTTTCCGTCGCAACACAGCATAATGATTGCGTGACAAATCCACATTTACAGAGCAATACCTCATGCGAGTGGTTCCGTGAATGTTCTAACACATCATCAGAGTCGAAAGACGCAGAGCTCTCACTGCACCATCCCAGCTCACCGTTGGCGGTCGGATGAATATAGTCTTCAGAAATGTTGAATGCATGGTCCCATCCATTGGTATCTTCATCCTTCACTGGCTCAATGTATCTGCGTCCTTCAGCCGGATCCAACGGGGCTATGAATCTGAGATTGCGATTTTTGAAAGTCATCATTTGCCGCTTGAAGTTGATTACCGCTCTACTATCGTTAGCCCATCCGATCCCCAACAATGCGGGATACGAGCTTCCTCCTTCAACCACTTCAATGACATCGAAGTTAACATAGATCTTCATGCCCTCAATGTCCACCACCAGACGTGGGACTCTCTCGATTGGTGTCACTTTAGCGTGATTAGCTAACCAAAGCTGTACAGGAGACCAGCTCAATGGGGGGCTCCCCATTTTCTGCCATGCCTGCTTGGCTAAGATGTTGAATCTGAACCAAGATCTAGAATAACTGAATCAACATCATAGTCCCCAATTTGTATATTCATTCGCATCTCCTTACCTATCTTTTGCTGCTGTAAGGAGTTTACTGCAGACTCCTGCCATCCCCTGGTTGGTCATTGCAGCAACCCCTCGATCTCAGCTAGAGCAGTAGGATCCCTTGCCAACAATAAGCAGCTCTCGAATTTTTTTTGCAAGGTTCCAGACAGCGCCGACGGACCTGCCTATGAAGTAGTATAAAAAATAGGGGGCATGTCGCAGATGATGGATTTACCGTGGTCCTGGTCCATCGCACGACGCGCCTGAAAGAATGTATTGTGCTTGGACTCAACGTCGAATGATACCTTATTCTGCCTGACCAATCGAATGAGTGGTTGTGGGTTATCTCCTCCTGTTACTGCACCTCCCCGCATGATGACTGCGACACCTGCATCCTGTGGTCTTGGCTCCGTAGGAATAGTTGCAACACTCTCACCTCGATTCTGGTTCAGCGGTGGATTCCCTGGTTGGTTCACATTATGACTAGCATTCTGATTCGGGCGTTGATTTTGGTTCTGCGCCGGTTGCTGCACCTGATTCTATGCTGGTTGCTGTACCTGATTCTGATTCTGCAATTATGGAACATTCCCTGCCTTCCATCGCACAATCAACTGCGGGAAGTTCTCTACTATATGGTCTGTAACAAAGCAAAATGTACATTGCATCTGCAATAGTGGGAAATCTCGCTGGTAATGTCCCCATACTGCACAGTGATATCATTGTACAGGTCCGCGACCTCCGTGTCCTCCTCCGTGACCAAATCCTCCGTCGCGTCCACCCCGGAATCCTCCATGGAATCCACCTTACTGTTGGCACTGTGGTTGGTTGTATTGTTGCTGCATATGAGCTGGTTGCATGCCCTGCCCTTGCTGCGCATACTGCAGTTGCTGAACGTTTTGTGGCTGTAGTGGAGCCATTTGCATCGGAGCATATTGTGGTACAAACTGCTGTGGTTGCTACTGTGGTACAAATTGTAACTGTAGTTGAGGTAGCGGCTGGGCTACCTGTGGCTATGGTTGCGGTTGTTGTACGACACGCTGATCATCCTTTACATAGAATGCATCGTACGTTCTCTCCTGAAGCAACTCGTATGCCCGGCAATCCTTGTCGTCATGTCCCACAGATTTACAAAATGTGCAATACATATTCATCGGTTTGGTGACCATCTTCTGCATGTATGGACATTCCTCATGGCGGTGCCCATATACCTGACAAACGCGACACCATGGCATGCCACCACCACTCAACGAGTTTGGTGCTCCTGAAACCAGATAATTGCGGAAGTTAGGGAAATTATCCTTAATATGCCCTTCTCCTCGACATCGCGTACACCATACTTCTTCGTGCTTCTCCTTGCCCTTCTTCAGATCTTGTAGATGTATGGTCAAGTTAGCCAGCTGTGTCTGTATCTGCGACATCCCAGTTGTATTTTCACCAATCAGATACACCTCCAACCGCATTGCAATCTCCAAAGCTTCACTGGGTGTCGTAATGTTTTGCTGCATCAATGGTAGTCAAATGTGCGGAAACAGTGCCGTGATAAACCACTCTTTGTGTTGGACAATGCTCATATCAAAACTAACCTTCACCATCAGCGTCTTAAACCGCTGGTCAAAATCCCACACCGTCTCATTGGGATACTGCTTAATTTCTTTCAATTCTGTAATATATTGTGCCTTAGACTTGTGTTTTCTGAATTCTGCAATCAAACCATCCCTGATGTCGTCTAGTGTCTTCTTCGGAGCTCCTGTAGGGACTAGAACAAACTTCATAAACCAGTCTAATGCACGACCTTGCAGAGTAGTCACTAACTGTCCTTTCTTAGTGTTATCATCAGTGATTTGTTTTACGGTCCATACCACTTCACACAAAAACTAGTACTGCTCTAAGTTATCTGTCCCACTCCCGTGGAATAGCGACAACTTAGCATCCTCACCCGCCATCTTGGGCTTCCTTCCTGCAGGCACTGAACTACTAGTAATCAAGTTTTGTTGACCCGGTGGGGTCGAAGTTGTGTTTCTTACCGGTTGACAGATAGTGAGCGGAGGTGTGGGTACGTTGTTGCTAGGGTTTGGTCCTGCCTCTATCCTGGGCATAGCCTGGTTTTCCTTGTCCAGACTGTGAGGTCATTTCGTCCCGTGTGGTCTTCCTTCACGAACTTGCGGTTCGATCACAGCAGGAGCTTCTCCCGTCCTCTGCTTCTTTTCCTATCGAAATCTTGCTCCTCCCCTTGTAAGACCACTCTCTTCCTCGACTTCGCTCATAGTCCCGTAATGACCTGCACCCATCTACCCCTTATCATTCCATGTACCTCCCCCCTCCTGTTGCGATACCCACGACCTCCACCGACCAGGTTGTTTACTGATCTAGATGCATCTTCAATATACCCTTCTCGCAAATAAGCATCTTAATGGACAGTTGGAACGATAGCAGAAACCTTCCCTGGGGTTCGCGAAAGAAATACCTTTCAGCTTCACTATAAGACTTTTGCGTATCAGCCGCAAATTCAGTGATATACCCTTCCAAGATGCTATCAAGCCACACTTCGACAACTCGCGATGCTTTGTTATCGACCTCCTATAGTTCTTGGATAAGCTTCAGAGTCCAGGTCGTTGGTTCACCACCTTGGTGGTTCCTCTTCTGGAAGGTCAACTTTTCCAACCACTCGAACAAAAGGACCGGGAATTCACAGAAAAACCATTCATGCGGACCATCGTGAATATATCTGTCCACCCACTGATCCACTGTCAATCGAGTGTTCCGACTTTCTTCTTCAGCAAATTCTTGCAACTTCTGATCAAACTAGCTTTGTCTCTCCGGTTGCATCGGATGCCACAACATATCCTCCTTTCACATCGCACACGGTCCCGGGAACAGAACCATTTGTTGACTCAAACCCAGACGACAGGGGTTCCCATCATTGTCGACACCAACCCACCGTGATCTCCCTAAGCACCGGCCCAAACAGGTTTTACCCCATCCAACAACACCTGCGGAGCAGATGAGGTCTCACTCGAGGCGTTCAAGGGAGAGTGGACGGAACCATGTTTCTGCCGAATGAAGGAGGATGTTTGTGGCAACAATCACTTAAACTTATTGCAACATTCAGAAGTAAATCTATGCATTTAACTTTGGCAACATTGTATCCATAGCATCATTCAATAGAAACATTCATCACGACAAGTATAATAGTAAAGCATTAATTGCAGCAAGGAAACATAGCATTATTCATGTATCGCAACATGCATTACCATATTGAACAAAAGATGCATAGGGATTTCGCAAAACAGCTCCGTCATGTCATATTAATTTAGCAAAACCCAGATAAAATATCTCCGCAAAACATAGATCTCGCTAGTATCTCTTGATCTCAGACACCGACTCAAAGATGCACATATCCAACATCCAAGGATCCGTACTAAGATGCCTCACCACTTACAACTTATGTCTATATATAGGCTTCCGCCCTTACAATGCTTGTCCACTTACTAACAAATTCCTAATCGACACTTTGGACAAATGACCCAACATCTAACTGACATAGTCCAAAATGACCCAAAACCTGCATATTGCGGTACAATTGACCCAAAAATACATAATATATGGTCCAAATGACCCAAAACCCACAAAATGTGGTACAATTGACCCAAAAATGCATAAAATAATCTTCTTTACCCCTAGCTCTTTGCCTCTAGCGATATCTTCTGACTTGTCGCAACATCATTGATGCTGTGATGTTACGTTACCAAAACCGCCTGCCAACAGTCCTTTTATTATAGAATCCAACAAAATGAAGGGATACAAATGTGGAATGGGTGCCACTTTCTAGGTTTACGTACCATTTTGCTGCTGTTCTGGTGAGGGTATGCTGGAAAAGGCGAAGCCTCACGGGGTTGTCCACTACACTGTTAGATGAAAACCATAAGTGGGAAGACATAATGTGGTTGGTGGGATCGTCTCCCTATTTTCCTTTGAATTTGGGAATATTGGAAGGAAGCTTGTCTGGCATAGCCGACCATGTCGCATCATGAGCAATAGGATCATTTTTCAGTTTGGCCAAATAAGGTACATTTAAACTAGCCATAAATGGTAAGGTAGGGACGACGTATCTTACGATTCTATTTGGTATGTGATTTCCACGAGGGGGAGACCCAGGTGGTGTTGTAAACAACAGATGATCTCTTGTGAGAGAGGATGGGTCAAAGGGAGCCGAGGGATCTCCTTGGTAGAATCAAACGGGGTACTACTTCTGATGGGGGAAGAAGTGGTGTAATTAATAGATTCTTTGAGGAGAGAAAATGTACCTATAAAGGCGTGGCCTCGACCAGATGATCCTATCAATGCTGCCTGGGAACAACCCTGGCTTGAATTTCCTCCACGTGTAATATGGGGGGGAAGTGTAAAACCACCCCTCAAGAGAGGGGATAGGCCTTGTAGTATACGAGACTATCTCGGGATGTTGTTTTATTCCTCAATGGTGAAGGCTTTTGTCAATATGAGAGTGATAGTGGAATGAACACAATTGAACAAATGCAAAAAATATCCCAACCACAACATATGAAAAATGGTGTGATAAGTGAGTGATATGTGAAATATTGGTTTTAGTGCTTGAGTTCCCACATGTAGGTTATTTTTATTACAAGTTAGTGAACTTGTAGTTAAAAAGTGTTAAATTTTCTGAATTTGCTTCAATATGATCTAGGATCTTAACTGAGAGAACAACATGTACAGCATATCTACAGCATATCAATCATGGAGACAATAATGCAAGCACACAAGAGACACAAAGATTTACTTGGGGAAAACCATAAAGGTGAAAAACCCCAATAACTTCCTCAGAGATAGATAGAGCAATGATACAACCAACCAAGAGAGATATCCATAACCTAGCAGTAGATCCTCCTCCTCCATAAGTGCGCCACTCCTCCTTGAGTGCATGTGTGAGAAGTGAGTGAGCAAATAGAGTGCCTCCCGCACTCTATTTATACTTGACTTGACTTGCCTTTTTACCTAACTCATGTAGGCTCGAACTTAACCACATAACATAATGCTGACTAGGCCGACCCCCAATAGGGTGGTCTAATAACCCTTAGACCCACATGGCCGACCCCCAATAGGGTGGTCTAATAACCCTTTGACCCACATGACTTATACAAGGCCGACCCCAAACAAGGTGGTCTAATAACCCATCAAGTATAAGTTACAACACTTACAATATAAATGACGACACTTCCGTATAGAGGAATAAAACCATCTCTATAGGAATACAATATACATATATGTGAAATACATTCCGAAGTTACATATACATCAACAAAAAGAAAATAGACGTAAATTCCCTAGAATACCTGACATCCTTCCTCTCAAATGTAACTAGGCCTCCCAAAAGTACAATTGATGGTGATAATGGTATCCACTCACCAATCGAGTAGTGGAGGTAACAAAGAGCTAGTTATACCGACGATGGGGCCAATGATCCAATCAAGAAGACTTGGAAACACCTCCCAACGACAATAGCTAACTTCAGGAGTCAACTGCACTCACAATTGCTCCTTGGTGATATCCTAAGTTGGGCCACTAAGATACCTTGCGTCAAGTGTGGATCAGTGGTTCGGCCAACACGGTATAGTGTTGTCTCCCAACAACAAGTTGAGTGGATCGTAGGGGAGATCATGGCAGCTATACCTCGAATTTCACCTCCTTGGCCACAACACACTTATGATCCAGGTTTTCTTTCAACACTTGCTTATAGCAGGATTTTGTAAGTACTCTAAAAGACAACAATGCTATATTTCAAAATATTCTCAATGAAACTAGATTGGTGGGCGTTAATGGATGCCTAGCCCAATCAATCCTACCAAACTAAAATGTTGTTTTGTGACCTCCTGTGGAGGATTTTAGTTGGTTAACACAATTACAATGTTGATTGTAAGGGGTTTGTATGTTTCGCTTATTGAGTGTAAGAGGGGTATTTCACAATCCCTACCTTTCTGATTAACCAAGCTCACATGAAGTGCAAGGTGAAGAGCATACTTTGATTGGAAGAGTCTTTAGGCCTCTTATTGTGTGCTAGTGGAGAAAACATTTGTGATGAAAGAAAACAAGATGATTTTATTGGAAAATTTACTAAAAGAGTATATCAAGCAATATGTACTTTTAACTCTAAGAGATGCTAGTGGCACTTTGAAAAATCAAATATTCTGACTAATAAACAAGTGTGCAATGGAGGTATTTCACACTTATCACCCCTTTTCTGATTCACCAAGCTCACATGAAGTGAGAGGTGAAGAGCAAAATTTGGGCAACAAGTGTCTTTAGGTCCTTGCTTGTGTGCAAAAAGTGTTTTCTACACTAGCAATACTAATAAAAACAACATTTCAATTGATGCATAAACAAGAAATGGTCTTGAATACTAGTGACAACAATGGGGCCCATTGAAAGCCTCAAATTTGGTTACCTAGTTATGTTTCAAGAGAGATGTAGTTTTTACTTCCTAATATTGGTCTAGGTGCACTAATTACTAAAAAATTAATTAATTGGGTGAATTAGCCTTAATTTAAGTTCAGTAGGAAGGAGCCATTGGGATTCCAATCTAAACTATGCAGATAAAAAGAAAATAAACAACAATAGCGCAACTAAAATATACTCTGTTACATGGACCGCGCAGGTTAATACAGAACAGACGCGCTGTAGTGCATGTGATACATTAACCTTCCACGTGGGTGCGATGGGTGATGTAGCACGGTTCTAACACTGGTAACCTACACTATGCACGCCACTGTCCAAGTCCATTATGCGCTATCATCATGACAGAGACCCTGGGAACTGTGCGGCTGCGGAAAAATAAATGGGGCCAAATTCTGGAAGCAAGAGGTGGAATACCTGATCTCCTGCAAGTGACAAATACCCAGAATTAGCTACTTAGCATAAAACAACCTAGTTTAAAAAGAAATGAACAAAAATAAGTATGGTCACCATTAGAATTGTTGTAAAAAAAATTGCACAAGTGCACTCTTCCACTTGGTGAGGGGATAAGCCTTGGAGGTTGTTGCAAGGCCTCAGTCCTTGGAGCCCCTTTTTTGGTGGTTGGTATTCATCCAAGTGATTATGCAAAATATGTTTAGTGTAGTTCACATCCAAACATGACAATATTAATGAAAATAAAATGAAAGAGATGGGGGAAAGATGCAAACTCCAAAAAAACCCAAAGATATGCTAAACCACTCTTGCATTTCCCAATGGAATAGATGTACAACACCTAGTAGGTTAAGGCTTCAAGGGAAGCCAACAATCTCCCTTAAGGAGGCCTTTCTTGTCCAAAATAAATGCTAAGTGGATGGAAGAACAATGGAGAGAAACACTTGCCCCTTGATGGTAGGTGGAAAGCAATCTTGGGAAAGCTCACAATGGTAGGAAATGATGGGCTATGAGGAAGCTCCAACTCAAATCCAACAGCATAAAATTCCTCTAATTTCTCTCTACAAAATGCATGCCATTGGATTCCTTTTATAGGCCAAGATGTGGCCATCAAACAACTAGATCCAAATGTGAACTCTCCTCCTTCATGAACTAGTTCCAAGGTACACAAGGGGGGCTGATTAATGCCCCCCAAGTGTGTGATGATCCTTTTACACAAAATTTTTGTTCTCTCCATCATCAATTGATGCATTAACAAGAAATGGTCTTGAATATTAGTGACAACAATGGGGCCTGTTGAAAGCCTCAAAGTTGGTTACTAGTTATGTTTCAAGAGAGATGTACTCTTTACTTCCTAATATTGGTCTAGGTGCACTAATTACTAAAAAATTAAGTAATTGGGTGAATTAACCTTAATTTAAGTTCACTAGGAAGGAGCCTTTGGGATTCCAATCTAAACTATGCAGATAAAAAGAAAATAAACAACAATAGTGCAACTAAAATAGACTCTGCTACATGTCAATTGATGCATAAACAAGAAATGGTCTTGAATACTAGTGACAACAATGGGGCCCGTTGAAAGGCCTTGTAGGTTGTTGCAAGGCCTTAGTCCTTGGAGCCCATTTTTTGGTGGTTGGTATTCATCCAAGTGATTATGCAAAATATTGTTAGTGCAGTTCACATCCAAACATGAAAATATTGATGAAAATAAAATGAAAGAGATGGGGGAAAGATGCAAACTCCAAAAAAAACCAGAGATATGCTAAACCACTCTTGTATTTCCCAATGGAATAGATGTACAACACCTAGTAGGTTAGGGATTCAAGGGAAGCCAACAATCTCCCTTAGGGATGCCTTTCTTACCCAAAATAAATGCTAATTAGATGGAAGAACAATGGAGAGAAACACTTGCCCCTTGATGGTAGGTGGAAAGAAATATTGGGAAAGCTCACAATGGTAGGAAATGGTGGGCTATGAGGAAGTTCCAACTCAAATCCAGCAGCATAAAATTCCTCTAATTTCTCTCTACAAAATGCATGCCAATGGATTCCTTTTATAGGCCAAGATGTGGCCACCAAACAACTAGATCCAAATGTGAACTCTCGTCCTTCATGAATTAGTTCAAAGGTACACAAGGGGGGATGATTAATGCCCCCCAAGTGTGTGAGGATCCTTTTACACAAAATTTTTGGCTAGAGGCTCTTTGGAAGGTGACCCCTTAGGTTTTTTTTCCTTTAAAAACTCGTTTTTGACTAAGTGATGCATGTTTCCTTCTACTAGGGTGACTCACTTCCCATTGACTCACTTTGCATGAATACAGGGTGCGTCAATGCCACACTTTGCTTGTGTATAGGGTGTGTCACTCCATGTACTAAAGGAAAAAAAGACAAGTTTCAAGAAGTCTCTAGAAAGAGACCCTCGTGGAGGTTTATCCCTTCCATTTAGGGTGGATCTCACTCTCCTCCAAGCTTTGTGGGATACTAATCCATCCTTCTCCATTGATCCTCTCCTCTCCTTCCTTATCTCTTTTGGCCTATAAATGAAATCCCACCCTCATAGGTAAAATATGGGTTAAAATGAGAGTAACTAAATGCTGAAGAAATTAGACCAGATATTTGATATTTGATAGCTTCCATCTTGAGGCAAGGCTCCATTGGAAGGGATTCTCAACACCAAGGCTCTATATGGTTGTAATTATTTCCTTTTTGATATTAATACATTAATGTTTTCCTTTCCCATAAATGATGTTGAATCTCATTTGTAGAATTTTTCCTTGGTCATTTTCTTAGATCTATCAGATTAGCTTTTAGTTTCTACTTGCTTCTTGTTTTCTTTGAATGTTTTGCAGAATATCTCTTCGTCAATAAGTAGGATTGTGAAAGATTCAGGTTAGTGAGGACAACCTTTGAAAAGAGGTACGGACTCTTTACATTCAAGTAATTTGATAAATCTAGGGAAAGGTTTACATTTCTGTTCTGTTTTGTTCTAGATCCATACCATTTGTACTAGAGAGATTTGTCCATGTCCGCATAGACGAAGTGTCTTGAAACAAAATTGGCGACCGTACTGGGGATCGAATTGAATTTACATGTCTTCTTGTTTGCTTTGTTTCTAATTAGATATGGTTAATTCTCAATTAGTAGATCACATCCAATTGGTAGATCTTATTCTTTAGATCTCGTTGTGTAATCTGCTTTAGTTTTCAAACCTTGAGTTTGTTGATTGGCTTAGAAATCCTTCTTTTTTAAAATTTTTGGTTACCTGCCGCACTTTCCTTTCAGATATAGTGCGTCATTGTTAGCCTGACACTCTTTACACTTTGACAGAGTGTGTCACTTCCACACTTTTCCCATTAGTAGACCGCGTCACTCTTTATTGCCGCTCTGGTGTATACCTGCAACCCGCGACACCTTGTTGAATTTGGGTTTGATTTCTTCCCAGACCTATCAGTGCTCTGTTGCTTGGTTTGTTATTGATCTATTACAATGATTTCTGCTTTCCGGATCTATTTATTCAACTATTTTTCTTATTAATTGTGTATCCTACAATCTCTTTGACCCATGTTAAGGTTCCAAAATAATTTTTGGTTTGGTTTGGATTGGATTGTTTTAAAGACTTGAAAAGTGTGGGATATCCATGTCTTTTTGAGCCTCATTTTCTTGGGTTGTGCATCTTATTTCATTTACATGTTGAGCTATCTAGTGATTCTTGGAAAATATTGATTCTCTATCTCCACTTTAGTTCAAAGAGAAGCTTAATTTTGTCCTTCTTTTGCTAGATTCACGAATTTTGGAAACATAAATATTCTTCTTGCTTTAGTTTGATCATTTGACATTCTTGGTATTACACTCATAAGAAGAAGAAAGGCTTGTTTTAGATTTGTGTGCATTTGAGTTAGATAATATTATTGAGTGTTTTTCTTTGTCTTTCATTTGATTGTAAATGTTTGTGAAATATTTCTTTTTATAGCTCAGATGCGTCTTTTTCAAGTGTAAAAAGATCAGAAACGAATTAGAGTTCTTGCATTTGGTGTTCATAAAAATATCTCTTTTATCACTTCATGATAGTTTTGGGTGCATGATTTTGAATATTTGACTTCTTTCCATCATTTTGAAAAAAGTTAAAATTACATTTGCATAGGGTTGTGCATTTAGGAAGAAAAACCATCTCTCTCTCCTTATTAAGTAGGACTTCATTGAAAAGAAGATTTGCATATCATACTTACATGGTTTTGTGTCAGGTATAAATTTCATCTGTCCACTTAACTGCATAAGATAAAATCAAGCACTAGTTAAGTTAAAATATTTTAGAAACTTGAGTGATAGGTTAAAGACGTGTTTCGACGTCTTTAAGTGTAGGAGCTGTCCTTCTTTTCCTACATTGCATTCTGAGGGATTTTAGTTCTTCCATGTACTAGTCAGTATATCGAATGACCTTTCACATACTTAACAGTATATAGAAAGGTTGTTCATGTACTCAAAGGTATATAGGAAGGCTCCTATCGAACAGTTGTGCATTAGAAAACACTAATATGGATTGGTGCTCCCACACACCTTGCGCATATCGAGAGACCTCATTAGGATCCTGAAACCATCCGAGTCAACCATTGGCCATCTTGTTGTTGCAATACACCGAGAACAACACTCAGTGATATTGCTACGCGCGTACTGTCAGGTAGTTGGGTTATATGACCAAGGGTACGGTCCCAATCCTCCTTGGTTAGTGCTCTAAAAGATTGGGCTGAGTATAACTGTTGGACCGTACAATATATCGCGAGTTGTGACAGCTTGACACACCCGTGAGGATCCAAATTTACATCCCTCCTATTCACAAGTTTTCCTGTTTCTTTTAATTTGAGTATCATTTGTTGTGCGTGATATTTAGAAGGCCTTAGAGAATTTATATATGGGAACCTCTTTTGGGACTACTAATCAAGAGACCCCTTTTCAAGGGGTACCTTTTGTTTTTCCTAAAATTGGAGATATTGGTCCCCCCTTTATTGCCACCTTAAATCTTCTTGGATTAACCATAGGATTACTGGTGTGGTTATTCAATTTTGTGATTTCGGCTGTACCCAATTCTTCAAATGTTAACTCTCCACCACGAGAGTCTCAACCCAAAATTGATCCTTCCCCTTCTTTGTCGGGTGTATATGCTTCCGTTTCTTCTTCCTCTCTTGATCAAAACAACAATGTTAGTAATTAGGAGGATATGAAGAAGAAGAAAACGAAGAATAAGAAGAACAAGGATAAGAAAGAGACCAAGCATAAACCAGTTGCCTCTAATGGAACTCATTCTATTCAAACACCTCACAGACCCAAGTTCCCTTGCAAGCTTTGCATGGGTGATCAACTTCTTAAGGATTGTCCTGGTATTTCCAAAGTGTTAGAAGAATGGTCTAAATCTTCCAAAATTCCCATATCATCAGCCTCTAGACCTTATACTGATGATACCTCATAGACTTGTGACTCTATGGTTAAGGGTTGGAAAGTTAAAGTCAAGAATCCTTGTTTGTTATGCAGGGATATGCACCTTACTTATCTTTGTACGCTCATGGAAGAAGCTTCACAATTATTGGAAGACATTACTGTATCTCAGAAACACCTTCCAACATGATGTCGTAATTTGTCTCTTGATCCCCTATTGGTCAATGAAGTAGTCGATCCAGATCCATCCTTGGTCGATCCCACTCTTTCCTCTAAGAGTGAAAAACAAGTAGCTCATCCTGCTCTTCCTTCAAAAAGTGAAGTTGAAATGGTCAAGTCAATGTCATCTCTGCTTGATCCCACTCTTTCATTGGAGAATGATTAGACTGACGTAGTCACCATGACACAATCTTCATCTCATCCGACTCTTCCAGTTGAGAGTAAAACGAAAACCATTGATGTTTTCTTTGTCAGTTCAGATTATTCTAGGCAAGGATAAATCCTATCCAATTCAATGGGAGCCCCTCCAAGTACGAAGGTCATTTCCTTTGATTGGAATAGTCCAGCAAAATCTCGTCTTCTTTCAGGTGTCGCTTTCTAGATATCTGTAGGAGTTTCCAATAAGGAAATATTTTGCACTATAGTTGATGAAGGAGGTTTTGTTAGTATTTTATCCTCAACTACGTGGCAAGCTATAGTTTCTCCTCAGCTTGTGCCAGTTACTGATCAGATACTGGTCTTTAATAGAATACCCACTGGACCATTAGGGATCCTTCCTCGGTTATCTATTACCTTAGTAGGGAAAATTGTCTGCATTGATGTTATGGTAGTCCAAGGTCCCTTAGATTTTAATCTACTCATTGGATGAGATTATGTCTATGACATGAAAGCTGTAGTGTCCACACTCTTTCGAGTGATGTATTTTCCTCATCATGGAAATATAGAGATCATTGATCATCTTTCCTTTGTTACAATGAATCATCGCATGGCTCCTAGTCATTATAATTCCTCGAATGTTCTGCATGTTTTAGTGGTTTCTTCCCCTTAGGGATGGGGGGCATGTATCCAGCCTCTGGACATCACGTTGGAGTTATCCCCCTAACTTCTTATGCCGAGTGGCACACTACCAAACTCTAGACATCATGTTGGGTAGGAACTAGTTCCAAGCATAGTTTACCTTTGGTTTCAAGCTTGTGTAAAAATGAAACCAGTCCCAAGCATACTTTATTTTTGGTTTCAATGTTGTGTAAAAATGAAACTAGTCATGGGCATAGTTCTATTCCTATGTCAAGATCGTTAAAAAATGAAACATTTCACTATGAGCAGAGTTCCCTTCCCGTTTTAAGCTCATTAAAAAATGAAACAAATGATCATGAGCAGAGTTCCCTTTTTGTGTCAAGCTCATTAAAAAATGAAACAAGTCCCCATGAGCATAGTTTCGTTCTGTTTCAAGCTCATTAAAAAATAAAATGGGTCCCTTCAAGCATAGTTATTTTCTATTTCAAGCTTGTGTAAAAATGAAATAGATTGTGATGAACTTGCAATAATTAACTAATGCAAATACACGAGATATCAGAAATAATAGAACAAAATCACTTTTATATTGATCACAGGCCACTTCGAGGGGGCAACCTCCTTTGAGCAAGCTCAATACAATTAACTTCACGGTGCCTTCAATGACCTCAACACACACTTATATACTAAGTCTATGCCCAATACTATGAGTCAAAACCATGGGACATATAATACTACGGGACGACTTACAAAGCATATGCGTCCAATACTATGGGTCAATACTATGGGCTAATATAAACTAGGGATCAACAAATACTACGGGACGACTTACAAAGCATATGCGTCCAACAACAATATACTAACATAGTAAAGAGGAGGGTTGACATAGGTTCCTAACATCCCCTCTCCCTTAGAAAAAGCTTTGTCCTCAAAGCTTTGGTTGGAGAAATTGCTGCAGAATTTGAAGGAGTGGTTCCTCGGTAGCATCCTCGAGTTGCATTTCGGGCCACTGACGCCTTTGGAGTGTCAAGGAGGATTGCTTGGAAGGCTGTAGATGAAGAAGAACCCTGTCAGCTGCGTGGAAAATGCACTCAGAACGGTGCTGATCGGCTTGTTGTTTCAGGCGAATTCTGGCCAGGTGAAGATTGTCCTGTAGAATGAGAAGAATCTGATCGCGGTTTCGAAGAACCGAGTCAATTTCCTGAACTGGGGAGCTGCTAAGGGTGTATGGAAGAAGAACTGGCGGTGTTTTTCCATAGACTGCTTCATATGGTGTTTTTTGAGATGTGGTATTGTACCACCAGAGCGCTGCTAGGAAATCCATAGAAATAGTTGGCCAAAGCTGTGTAGGGATGGGAAAGGGTTTGAGCAATCCCGAAAGGAGTGTCGTTTCCCTCTTGTTGACTTGGAAAGTATCATCGTCAGCCACCATCTGTTGAATTGTCATTTTTAGTCCCTACCAAAAGAAGTTACATTGTTCCCGGTCATACATTTGGCAGAACCCAGAGTGCCCTGTTGATGAAGAAGCATGGAGTTCATAGAAGAGATAGCCCTGTTGAACATATTGCAACCAATTTGGAACAAAAAGAGCTGTAAGAGAAACTGGGTCATCAATTGTGTGAGAAGGAGCATCTTCCACCATATTGTCCTTACCCTTCTTGTAAGTGATCACATAGGGATAACCCATGAGTTGGATAACCCATTTCAGGTGTGTTGGGGAGGAGACCCATTGTTCCAGAAAATTTTCTAGACTCGGGAGATCAGTCTTGATGCAGAAATAATTCCCTAATAGGTATGGCTGCCACTTCTGTACTGCATGCAAAATAGCCATCAGTTCCTGCTGAGAGGTAGATGTGGCTAAATTCTTACCAGAAAGGTCTCTTGAAGGCAGCAAGCGCATTGGTTCAACAAAGATACCTGCATATCTATCCAAGGAAGTAGTGGAGACTGTTGATGGGTGCATCTGAATGGAATTGAGTTGAGCGATGACACCATGTGAATTCTTCTTAAGGATTTTTTCTAGGCGATGTGAACTGATGATGCAGAGAGACCCTGGTTGTAAGCCCATAAATTTGTGTTGTGCCCCATTGAATTTAAACTGCATCCAAAGTTCAGCAAAATCCCATAAGATGGGGCCAAGTGTGCGTAGCCATTGAACGCCCAAAACCACATCACATCCGCCTAAGGACAAGGAAAACATGTCAGAGAGTAGGTTATAATCTTCCATAGAGATACGCACATTGTGACACTTCCCCTTGCAAGGTAAGGTGCCCCCATTGGCAACCATGAATTCAAAGTTGGAGCAAGGATGGACAAAACAATCATCCTGTTTGGCAATCCGAGGGTCAATGAAGTTATGAGTGCTACCAGAATCAATGAGTATGGTAAGAGGGAGCTTCTTGAAGTATCCCCTGACCCGCATTGTTTGTGGGGTGGTGACACCAGTTACAGCATGGAGAGAGATCTCGGGTGGGTCGTCCTGAGATGGGGTGTCAACAGGCGGGCGTTGAATGTCGACTTGATCATCTACTGTATCTGTAGCTTCTTCACCAAGTTCTAAGGCAGGCGAAGAATCCACATCCAAGAGATAGAGCTTTTGTTGAACACATCTATGTCCCCGAGTGAATTTCTCATCACAATTATAGAAAAGCCTTTTTTCTCAGCGTGCCTGCATTTCTATTTCAGACAAATGCTTGATAGGAGTTGGTTGAGGAGCAGGCGTGATGGGATGTCGTTGGGAACACATATTTCTGAAGGGAACAAAGGTGGGTTTGGAGCGTTGTTGAGCTGCGATCTTGTCCTCGGCCAGCTTAGCCAACCCTAGGACTTCCATCATTGTGTTGGGACAAAACATTGTGACCTCTGAACGGATTTCATCCTTGAGACCACTGATAAAACAACTCCTGTAGAATTCATCAGACAATCCTTCTGTGTGATTGGCCAATTTCTCAAATTCTGTCTGATACTCTCTCACTGTGCCAATTTGGTGAAGTTTAGTGAGTGCTCCTGTGAAATCATCAAAAGCACTAGGACCAAATCGTGGCAAAATGAGTTGGAAAAAATCTGTCCAGTTTGGCTCGGGATGAGCTTTGATGTACCAACGGTACCATTGAAGGGCTTCCTGTTCCAAATGAAAGGATGCAAGTGGAACTTTCTGGGCATCAGAAGTATTATGCAGACTGAAATATTGTTCTGCTCGATATATCCATCCAGTCGAATCAATACCATTGAAGCGAGGAAAATCAAGCTTCGACCCACAAAAATTGTTGGAAGAAGAGAACCCGGTGGCTGCAAAAGATTCTGGCTGTCTGGTATTGTTCATGGCTGAATGCTGAAGATGGAGGCTGAAATTTTTTTCATCCAGATCTTGGAGTTTGGATTGGATTGCTGCAAGTGCTTCCTCCATGGTGTGTGATCCTGCACGGGTGACAACCATAACTAGGTTTATTTTTTTTATTTTTGGTGGAATGGGTAGAAAAACACAAACATAAGCTGATTTAGTAAAGGGAAATTTGGATTGGGGAAACAATTTGATGGGTAATTGGGGTTTGACTAGATTTTGGACACTGTCGAAAGGACAAGAAAGCAAAAAGGGGGATTTCAGAAGCGGGGTGATAGAATGAGAAAATTGGGCAGAGAGGGACAAAGAAGCAGAATTCAGAAAGGAACTCTGTGGTAAAATTTGAAGGTGATTGGGTGAAATCTGAGGAAGTTATGGCAAACCCTAAAAATAGACAAATGTGGGATTTAGGGCTTTGGGAAGGGGAATTGGGGATAGGGTCCTTAGGAATCAAAGATGCAGAATGGGATGACAGGGGTTCCCCAAAAATTTCAAGGGAAACAGAGTGAAAACAAGGGAGTTATGGAGAAAAACTGATCGACAACAGCGGCGCAATGGCGCGGAAGGGATCGAAAACGACTAGATCTGAAACGACGACTGGATCTGGAACGACTGTCAGAATAGATCTGAAACGGCTGGATTTGGAGCGGAAGTGATCGGCAACAGTTCAACTGAAAATAGATATGGACCCCCAGGTATGCTGTCTGACGGCTTGTGTATTGGGGCAATACCCCTCACTCCATGGCTCAGGTAAAGCTGATAACTGCTTTGCCACAAACGACAGCTCTTGGTTTACCTCATGGGTGGGAACTAGTCAATCAGGTAGGGGTCGTTTTCCTTTTCGTTGGTAGGTCCTCTCAATGGGCCAACTACTTTGGGGTTCCTGTGGTACTCCTCACAATGAGTTTTAGGGCTTATGCCCAAGTACTTCCCACAGTTAAGCGGATAGGGATATTCCCAAATCTGAAGCTGCAACAGATGCGAAAAAAATAAAAAAAAATTGGCAGAAATTCCACCCAACGAGCCCAAGAAAGTGCTCTGATACCAGATGTGATGAATCTGTAATAATTAATTAATGCAAATACATGAGATATCAGAAATAATAGAACAGAATCACTTTTATATTGATCACAGGCCACTTCGAGGGGGCAACCTCCTTTGAGCAAGCTCAATACAATTAACTTCACGGTGCCTTCAATGACCTCAACACACACTTATATACTAAGTCTATGCCCAATACTATGAGTCAAAACCATGGGACATATAATACTACGGGACGACTTACAAAGCATATGCGTCCAATACTATGGGTCAATACTATGGGCTAATATAAACTAGGGATCAACAAATACTACGGGACGACTTACAAAGCATATGCGTCCAACAACAATATACTAACATAGTAAAGAGAAGGGTTGACATAGGTTCCTAACATAGATCTTCCTCCCATTGAGTCAAGTCTTCCACCAGACTTAGTACCTGAACCTTCTTTTTATCTGCCTATGCCATTTGATACTCCTTTGTCTCTGCTGAACATATTCATATTAGTATCCAGGATTTTAATTGAGTGAAGAAGTAGATTAGGTGAATGAAACAGAGCTTGGGGGGCATGTCTTCCACCTCGGGACATCATGTTGAAATCAACTCGATATCCTCTCCACACAATGTTGGAATTAAGTCGCTTACTTCTAGCAATCATATTGGGGGAATGTACCAACCTATGGATATCATGTTGGAAAAACATCCGCCAATGGGAATATTTTCGAGCATACTTTCCTTTTGGTTTCGAGCTCGCTAAACCATGAAATCATCCTGAGCATTGTTCATTTCCTGTTGCAAGCTCATTAAAAAATGAAGCAGATACCATGAGCATTTTTCCAACCAATCTTTGATCTCGTTAAAAACAGTAAGCTGGTGTTGAGCTTACTTTTCACTTTTTCGTGATCTGGTCTAAAACATGAAAAGTGGTTTGAGCTTACTTTTTCCTTTTCCATGCTCTGGATGCAAACATGAAAAATATTTTGAGTGCGGTTGATACCGTTAGCATACTCGTTAAAAATCTAGTAAAAAGGTATCGAGCTTAGTCTTTGTTCATTCTCGTGCTCGTAAATACATGAGAATACGTTACCGAGTACACTTTTATTGCTTTTTTGGGCTCGTAAAACCTTTACAATAATGGAACCCCCTTGGATTTGTCTTTAAGCCCTTTTCAGAATCTTGAAATAGGAAAAGATTGCAAAGCGAACTTATCTCTTTCACACTTGTAAATAGTTTTGAAAGCTCGTCTATTTGGTGATAGTTTACTCCTTTTTCAGACCGTGTAGACTATTTACGAAAAATGAATACCTTAGTCAACCACTGACTAGGAGAGTGCTTCTAGGCATTATTTTACACTTTTTCGGGCCTAGGGGACTAACTTTACGAAAAATTTCACCCTGGAGTTTTCTTTTGACTGTTTCGGACTCTCTAAATGAGAAACGTCACCAAGTTTTCCTTCATTGGAATCATAAAATTAAACATTGAAAGATCCTTTTTGGGACTGAACCCTTCCTTTCTCAGGTTTGTAAAAAATGTGAGATTGGAATCATCTGAAGGACGAGCTATACCGAGCATCTGTTATCCTCCTCAAGCTCGTTCATAAACAAAGAGGTACTTGTCAATCATGATGGGGAAATTAAGGGAATGGGAAGATATATTTAATCTGTATTAATGGCAGCTTACAGTCAGCCTTGAACATGGAACCTATCTGTATCCTATTCAAACAATTGGGTAATCAACTTGTCCTCGAGTCATACCAATTCCATGAGTCATCTTTTATTCCTTTGGGTCATCTGAAGAATACCTCAGCTATTTTTTGTATTATGTCTTGGTCTCTGCCTCGTTAAGTCAATGGTGCTAGGTCACTTGTCGTGCCATTATATGTTCAAGGGAAGTATTTTGTTGGAATCAACCTTTGTAGTCATAAAACCTTCCATTGTGTCGGTCGTCCCTAAAATGGTCTCTTGTGTTCACCATTACACATTTTTGTCAGTTCACGCTCACTCGATCTACCATCTTGCATCACTTTTGTGTGTTGGTTTCATGTCTATGATTAGGATACATTATGGCCCTCCTTCGATGATTCTATTCTTATCAACATCAACACATCATCTGGGGATTAGACTTAGAAACCACAAAAATACCTTGGGCCTGCATGCCTCGATGGCAGGTTTCCTTGCTTTCGACAGTAGGCTTACATCATCTAATTGAATAATTCCATGGATGTTCGACTCCAACTCATCTATTCGCATTCATCAGAATGTACTAGGATACCGTGGGGATCATTATAATCATTAATGATTTCCATCGCACTTGTTAGCGGTTTACATCATTGATTGGTAATCAAGTGGTTTCTATTGTGTTCGACTTAAACACATTGTAATCACATGGTTAGATTCGTATCGTTTCGGGTTCGGGATGAAGAACCTGGGATACTTGTGTCATGTATCTTTCCCAAGTTGCGATGGAGATTTTTTGAGTAGGTTCCCATGTATACATCATGTTGGTAACCTCATTGATGTACTGTCACATAGATCCACTTTGTATTGGTCGTGGCTATGTCATTATTTCATCATGGATCTATGCTTGTATTCTAATAGCCATGATTTTGTTCAGTCATTGCTAGGTACGGATCCAAAATGTATATTGGTGTCCGTATTTTGATTCAATACTTTCATGGATCTGCAATGTATTGGTCGAAAACCATGTTGCGAGTCATTGGGATGATGAATTATTGTACTGCAAGAAAGTCCTTGTTTGTTGTTGACAAGTTTCCAACTAATGGTTTCTTTCCTCGATCCTTTATCCTTTATCTATCAAAGTATTCCACCTATCTTGTTACTCTAGATTCATACTTTGGGTAGCAATCTGTTACACGGAATTTTTCTCCTCGCGAAGTGATCACGAACCATGTACACCTTTTCCTTGCCTCAATCCCTGAAGTGCCTGGCCAAAGGCTCTTTGGAAGATGAGCCCTTAGGTTTTTTTCCCTTTAAAAACCCCTTTTTGACTGAGTGACGCATGTTTCCTTCTACCAGGGTGCGTCGCCCCCCCATTGATGTACTTTGAATCATTACAGGGGGCATCAGTGCCACACTTTGCTTATGTATAGGGTGCGTCATTGCATGTACGGAAGGAAAAAATACAAGTTTCGAGAAGTCTCTAGAAAGAGACCCTCGTGGAGGTTTATCCCTTCCATTTAGGGTGGATCTCACTCACCTCCAAGCTTTGTGGGATCCTACTCCATCCTTCTCCCTTGATCCTCTCCTCTCCTTATCTCTTTTGGCCTATAAATGCATGCCCACCCTCATGGGTAAAAGGGGGGTTAGAATGAGAGTAACTAAATGCTGAATAAATTAGACCAGAGATATGATCTTTGATAGCTTCCATCTTGAGGAAAGGCTCCATTGGAAGGGATTATCAACACCAAGGCTCTATATGGTTGTAATTATTTCCTTTTTGATATTAATACATTAATGTTTCCTTTCACATAAATGATGTTTAATCTCATTTGTAGCATTTCTCCTTTGTCATTTGCTTAGATCTATCAGATTATCTTTTAGTTTCTACTTGTTTCTTGTTTTCTTTGAATCTTTTGCAGAATATCTCTTCATCAATAAGTAGGATTGTGAAAGCTTCAGGTTAGTGAGGACAACCTTCGAAAAGAGGTACAAATTCTTTACATTCAAGTAATTTGATATAAAATCTAGGGAAATGTTTACATTTCTATTCTGTTTTGTTCTAGATCCATACCATTTGGACTAGAGATATTTGTTCATGTCCACATAGACGAAGTGTCTTGAAACAAATCCAAATTCTAATCCTTGGGGAGCATTGAGTCTTTAATGCGCCGCTGGGAGTGAGTGGTCCCACCGTTTTGACAGTAGCGCATCTATCGAAGGAAAATCCATGTGGGTGTAGCATGGGCATTGTTCAGGTAACCTGCACTATAACACGGTTCAACTGTGTAATACCCGTGCTACCCTTTGTTTTGACTGTTTCTTGGCATGTATGGACTCATGAAGTGTTTTGGATCTATTGAGGATGCTTGTGGTGAGATGCATTCTTTATGTTGATGACGCTTTACTGGATGAATTGCCAAAATGTTGCATGTGTACAACTTTTAGGTATTAACAGTGGGACTTGTGCACACTAATTCATTGGATTAGTTGGACTTGTGCACTGGAGTACCATGACTAGGTGGGATTAAGGACTTGCACACATATTTATATATTTATTGAAATTGGCACCAATTCCAACAACCTCTTTGAAATCATCCAACCCATTCTTTGACATTAATGACAACACCAAATTTCAACAATATCCCCCTTTGGCATTGATATCAACACCTTATGAAGCTGTGCTCCTCCTGATCTTGAATTCTTCTGATACAGTGCTCCCCTTGTATTTATGCTAGTTTGATCCTTTTCTCTACCGCGCAACATTTGATAAATATTTATCTTCTATTTTTCATCTTCTCTTGCTTCCTGCACAGTTATCTGTCATCGATACATGCTTCAGAGTATCTCTCCCCCTTTGACATCAATGGCAAAGGGATACTCCCACTGACTTTATGCGTCATTCCCTTTCTTGCTTGTCACCTCTACTTCATTGTGTTGAGTTCCCCTTCATCCTATATCACTTTCTCTCTCAATGTGTACATATATCATAGTTATTAAAGGTATGCTCCACCCATGATTGCAATATCCTTACTTTATGTGAATTACACCTTTTGCTCACACAATCAGGATTTGTAATGAACTGATGTGATTTTCAACTTCTTCAATACATCATGTGACATAGGTTTGCATATTTCAGATTTTAAGAGGGTAGCGAAATCATCAATAACTCAATCAATTGAATTCCCCTTTTTGTCCTTTCAAAAGTTTGAACGCATGCCATATAATTCCTTCAAGATGAGTACCTGCACGCAAATCTTACCAAATTTGGTATATGTATTCTGTTCATTGAGATCATCATTTGTCATTTCCAGTGTCCAATTATTCTTCTAGTATTTGATATGTTGATCAATCGTTAACCAATCCTTGTCGAAATCTCTGAGCATCAACAACTAGTTGGATATTATATAGGTAGTCTTTCCGCAATCCTTTAGTCAAAAAGAATATAATTTATTAGACTAAAGGACGGTCTGGAAAAATGGGCATCGAATCTCAAGGAGGCAAATGTCAAGGAATGGTACGTTAGGTTTAGGTGAAAGGAATGACAGACTGTTGCATTGATGTTGAAAACAATGTCTGCCACTTGAGGATGATATATGTACACCATTTTTTGTAACATTTTCATATATGAATATCACTTGAACATGACTAAGTGACTTCTAGATACATTGTTCTAGTTTCCTTGAATCTACATAGCATTTTGAATTCAAGAGTTATATTTTACAGATTTTGAGAGTCATCAGAATAAGCAACAATTCTTCGTTGCTAGAAAAGTATTTTCATTATTGTAATCGATTGCGCATGTTTGTGAACATATCTGTACTCATTTTTTATTTTTGTGTGCAAGTGGGTTTTTTTTGATATTCTGCAAACCCGTTCTTACTTCTTGCAATATGTGAATTGTTCCCATTTGATTGTTCTGTTGATCTTTGGCAATTTTGAGCTTTATTTCAAAATCCATCACAGGCATGACATCTTATAGTATAACAATACTTCGCAGTATGACCATAATAATTGCACCTTAAGAATATCTATGAATTAAACCTTCTCTTATAACACAGAACACTGTAAACATTATCATACCTGAATTGAATTTACTTAGATTACCCAATTCGTTGATTTGTGACTGGAACATGCTTGCTGTCGCAGACATTTTCTATCTTATTGTAGCCAAGACCAGACTTGTCTTCTAGTGACCTTTGAATATTCAATATGTCATCCAAAATTAATGATATGTTCTTAAATTTAGCTTTAGATTTCATGTTAGAAAGGTATTTGTCATCTTTTGGATCTGCGTGGTTTGGAATTTTGTTCTTAAACCCATTCATTTCAAAAGAAAGCTTCCTTGGATTCTTCAAAGGTCGTTATTCTTTTCTTGATTCAACTAGTTCTTCTTTTAAGTGGGAAATCTTTTGCAGCAACTGTTTTGTCAACAACTCATTTTCTTGTTTTGTTTCTTTCAGTGATGCTTCCGACAAAAGATTCTTTTCTTCAAGTTTCTTAACTGCATTTTGTGCGTAGGATAGTTGTTTCTTAAGTTCCCCATTCTCATTTTCTGTCTCTTCAAGTGCTTTGTTTGTGAGTACTTCTTCAGTTCTTTTGGACTCGATTGTTCTTTCAACTTTGAGTAACTGACCTTTTTGTAGGTCCAAAGACTCTTGAGATTCATGTAGGCTAATCTTCAGAGACTGATTTTATTTTCTTACTTTTATTAATTCATCCAGAACACTAATCAGTTCACCTTCCCAATCAACTTCTGCATTTTCTTTATTCTCAGAGTAAAAGGTTTCTTCTTCTCTCTCAAACTCTTCCTTACAATTACTCATGTCAGGCAAATTGTAAGATTCAACACAGGACTTTGAAGGTGAAAAGCAAATCCCATTGTACACATATTTACAAAGTGTTCTTGTAGTAAGATCTATTTGTATTTCACATGACTTATTTGATACTGCCTCCTTACTGTATGATTCCTTCTTGATGGAAGAGCAACAATTATCCTTCAAATCTAAGCTTTATGTTCAAGATATTCTACCATTGGCATGAAAAGTAGCTCTCTTGAATTGCCATCGCTATTAACTTCATTAGATGAGTTGTTGTTCTCTTTGGAACATAAACTCTTCTTATTTTTATGTTCATATTCGGATTGTTGGTGTGTCCTTGTTCTTTCTCTATAGTTAATATCCTCTTCACTGTCGCTATCCTTGCTTTCCTTATAAGGACATTTGGAATCAAAGTGGCCTACTCTACCGCATTCAAAACATTTGAAAGGGAACTTACCTTTGTGTTTGTCGTGGCCTCTTTTGAGATTCTGCACAAAATTTGATTCTTCACCATTTGATGCATTGGAGAGACTTTTGTTCTGCTCTGGCCTACTACATTTTTTATTCTTGAAAGCTTTGAAGGCTGCCTCTTTTCTATAAGGATTCTATTTTTTTGTCCTCATCTCATATGATGTAATAATTCCATGAAGCTCATCCATCTTTAATTTGTCCAAATCAATTATGTCCTCTAGAACTGATACCTTGGGATCAAATCTTGTTGGCGAGGACCTTAATACCTTTCTCACAACTGCTTCTTTAGCGATTTGTACTCCAAGTCCTCTAATTGCATTGACAATCTCATCTACTCGAAGGAGATAGGTTGCAATATTTTCTTCTTACTTCATTTTGAGGGTTTTAATTTGTCCTGAAAAAGTTTGCAACTTTTCTTTCTTAACTTTCTCATCTCCACTCAAGATGTCCCATACCTATTTGGATGATGTGCACTGCATAACTTTGGTAAAATATGAGTCTTTTAAACTATGCAGTATTGCATTTATGGCCCTCACATCGCATTCATACTGCCTCTTGTCAGTTGCATCAGTTGGAGGAATACTGGGAAATTTGTAACCACTTATGATAGATACTTGCTGATTTAGGCTCCAACATGTGAAGACACCAATCCCCTGCACAAGCATCAACTTGTAGTGTTCAAGCACCAACTTGAGTGGAGACTGCAATATACTTTCCTTGCCCCATCCAACCTCCTTGAGATATAGATGTTGTACTCTGAATTCAGATATGTGCGCATTATGATTTGCACTTTGCTTCACTAACTGCTATACTTACTTTTGATGTATTATGATTTGGTAACTGTTTCTCTTATGTCGTATTCTGATATAGTTCTATTTTACAATACAAATTTTGTGCACATATACATTCACATGTTTCTTGCACCTTTCTCACAAATGCTCCTTTTGTCTGCATGACTGCTCCTTGTTCCTCTACATTTCTTGGATATTGTTGTAATTCTTAATGATACCGATAGGGGGGTTGAATTAGTATCATGTGCATATTTACACATAATTCACTTTTTAAAACATCTTTGGATTTCTGAAATAAGTGGATGCCAAAGCCAGTGAGTATGTTGTTTGGTTATGATCCCTAGGAATAAAATATATATTAAATTCTAGAAATAAATTATCCACAATATCCCATACCTCATTCCTGTATACTTTCAACAACTCCTATTTTACTTGATAAATGTCCTTCACCTGCTGGACCACTAATTCAGAGTCGCCAAAAATAGTAAGCTGTTGAACTCCCAAATATTTTGCAGCTCTTAGCCCAAGTATTAATGCTTCATACCCAGTTGTATTATTAGTAGTCTGAAATTCCAATTTATACATTAAACAGATAATCTCACCTCCAGGGGAAATGAGAACAATACCTCCTCCTGCTCCTTCTTTGCATGATGAACCATCAAAATACATTTGCCATAAATCATCCTGATTTTCAATAGTATGTTGGACTGGTGTTTCTTTTTCCACTCACAAAATTATAGTTGTATCTTCATTACTCAAATGTAACATACAATATCCCAAATCTTCTTCTACAACATAGATTGGGTGATTTGTTGGATTATTATTATCACTCCCCAAATAAGCTAGTTGTACTTCTCTGTATAACCTTCTATGCTCTCCTCCAAAGACTGGAATAGTAGCATAAGACAAATCCATATGCCTCCTACTCTTTTTTCCCAAGATCTTGATAGTAACATGCCAAACCTAGGTGAAATATCAGCAATGACCACATCCATAATGACACTCTTCATTGGTAACTGTGCAAGGCTAACAACAAGATCCTTGATCACTCCTAAGCACTTAACTGCTCTTGAATCAAAGGCAAACAATTCATGATAAGGATTTTTAACACTCAAACCTAGGGATTCCATGACTGCTTTGGTCATAAGATTATGAGAAGCTCCAGAGTCTAGCAGACAATTATGTAACATTTTCTCATGAACTGTTAAGGTAATGTAAAAAGGAGGTTGAAAATCTGACTTATTTTCAGCCTTGTCAGGTGAAGAAGGACCAAATGTAATGGTGGGACGTTCATCTTGTAGGTTTACAGTATTGGAAGGAACTTGATCAGTTTGTGAATTCAGTATTCTATATGCAGGACCTCTATATGAAGGTGTTTTCATAAATTATGTTAAGGGAACTGGAATATTGACTTTACTGAGCTCATATTCAAAATTGAAAGCTTGAACATTCTTATTGGGTTCTTCAATTTATGCACGCTTAACTTTATTATCCTGATGATTCTACTTCTTTTCCAACAATGGATCAGGCAATTGTTTAACAGGAACAACTACCTTCTTAGGAATTTGAGAAAAAAAATTGAACTAGATCTTAGATTATAAGACTTGCTTGGATCTGCTTGACAAATATCAGCTGAAGATGAACAACTGAGATAATTTTGCTGATAACCATCTAGATCATAATACTCAGAGTTTTGGTAATGAGTTTTAGAGAGAAAACTTTCATATGATTGTTCTTCAAGATGGCCAATGTTATGTTCTAAATCTTCAAATTATGGATCCTCAACCTCCTCTAATTCATCTAGCAAATTATTTTGAAATGGGGGTTGAATTCTCTGATCTTCGTTATCTCTCCTTTCTCTTTGAATGTCGTTATTCCTTCTTTCCCTAGGTAACAATCTAGGAACAAAAGGTCATCTGAATTGATTTGGATTTCGATCTCCTTCTTGCATAGGTTTGTTTTGATTCTTATTTTCCATTTCCAATCTATTGATTTTTGCAGACAAATTTTTAATCAACTTGGTCATTTCATCAATCTTATTTTTTTATATTTTTGCTGTAGAAATTGATGGCATCATTTCATTTTTACCCTTTTTATCATGGCCTTGATATTCTGATTTATCCTTAAGTTTGCTTGATGCCAACATATTAGACTCAAGCTCCAATGCAACCTCCTACATGTTTAACAAAGATACAGACCTTGTTTCTCTCAACAACAAAGAAAATTCAGAATCAAAATAATTAGCATAAGTGAGCTTTGTTGATGTCTTAGAAGGATTAATTTCAGCGGGTGTCTTACTATACATCTTATTAAAACGCTTTGAAAAATCTATAACGGTCTCATTCTATTTTCTTTTCAATGCTTAAAATTCAGTGATGTAGTAAAGATCATCTTTAGTGTCACCCCACTGTCACATAAACACCTCCTCTAAAGCCTCTATCCCATCTATGGAGTTTGTTGGTAACTCTCTAAACCATTTTCTCACCTCTCCATCTAGGCTTTGTACAAACATCTGCATCCAAACATCCGTAATCTCAATGTTCTGATTATCAACATAACTGAAGAAAGCATTCCAGTGTTCTTCTACAGTAACATCACCTTGACCATTGAACCGAGGAAGATATTTCTGGTAATCACCTCTTGGAAGGACATTAAGGGGATGAGGCAGGACCAAAGGGGAATATCTTGCAGCCACCATACGATCCATCATATGAAGAGGCTGACCAACCATGTTTGGGTTAACTTGACTTGGTGGAGAAGGAGGATTGTTGGATTTGATCTGACTTGATGTGAAAGTAGTATTATTAATTTTAAGTTGACTAAATGGGACCTTACTTGTGAGAGGAATATAAGGTGGAAGTTGAGATCTCAATGAAAACCCCCCTGAATCTAAGAGTTAAGCTTTGACCTTTTCAGAAGACAAAGGATTAGTGTAAAATTGAAAATGGTCAACTTGAGTGGTAGGGATAAGAAGAGACAAGTCTTGTTCCTTTTCTTCTTTCTTAGGTTGTGGACTTGTAGAAGGAGAATCTTGTTGTGAGTGGTCTGATATGAATATTGATGAAGGATAGTGAAATATTGCAGATGAGGTAGAGCTCAATTTTTTCCTGGCATCTTTCAAAATATGCTCTGGATTTGAAACTCCTAGATGTAAGGGAGATGTAGGATTTGCTCTAGTCCCAAATTTTTTAGGAGCCACAATTGCTTTCCTTTAACAAACTGGTGAAAACTATAGTCCATGAGAAGATTGTGTTGTTTTTGTTCACCCTCAAAACCAGATCTATTAATGTCGAACCCATGGAAGATCTTCTTCACTTCCTTCCTTGGCAACGACGCCAAAAGATGTTTGCACTAGAAATTGAACCTATACTACAAGGGTACAAGCTAGGACATCCAATATAAAAAACTGGAAATGGTGGTTTGTTTATTGTAAATAGTGAAGGAATCAAGTATGAACAGGGTAAATAAATGTAAACAACATACAATATCTAATCAACAAATAATCATGAAGACCTGAATATCCAAGAGTGAAACAATAGCATAAACCATAAATCACAAACAGCTTATAAAGAATTTAGTTAAGCCTAAAAGTTTAAAAGCGTCTTAGGATAGAAAACTTTATCAGAAAATGAAGTTTCAAACAAGGTGATCAAGCCGATCATAAACTATAATCAAAAAATAGATAATAGCGTGGCTTATATTATATTTTCATTCCAAAATATGCAGTCTTCAGAATACTCACTGAGATCTTGTCATAAGTGTCTCGGATACATGATCTTGAGTGCTTCTAACTTTTTCCAAAACAAAAATACGACCCTGGGCCTCTCTATCTTTGCTACTTTTATAATTACAAAAAGGAAGTTCAAAATCCATCTTTTAGGGATTTGAATTTGTTCAAGAGTTTACAAACAAAAAAGATTCTTCAAAAATAGTAAAACTAATTCCTAAAAGTATGCCTTTATGTCTATCATCAAAGATGTGTCTTTGGATTTGTTAGACAATTGTAGGCTCATCTAGAACATAGATCTATCGAGCTACCTCTGCCAAAATAGTCAATCCATCCAATGCTTGTGATCTTTTGAGGAGTCGAACCTCTTCTGCTTCTAATACTTGAACCTTGCTTGATGGCTTTGTATTCTACTTGGTTAATTCTTCAATCTATCCCTATGCATTACTTTTCCTCTTTAAAACCTCCTTTGTTGTTGAAATGAGCTATTGATAATGTTCATTCACCTCTCCCATATATTCCCTTAATCTTCTATTAGCTTGCATGAGCTTATCATTTGCATCATTTAGATATTCATTCTGTACTTTATATTGTTGTAATGATTTTCTGAGAATTTCAACTTAAGAATCTATTTGGATTGCTTCTTGAATTACTGGTTCTTTTCCTTTGTCTAAGTTTGATGGAATTTCTATCTATTTAAGAAGATCTTCTTGTGCATCATAAAACTTCTCTAACTCTTTTTCATTTATCTCCTCTGTTGAGGCTCCCAAATAAAAATTTCTTGAGCTTGATCCATGTTCGAAATTTTGAATTGTTTCCTCCTCAAGAACTTCACAACATTCTTCCAATGGTTCTGTCAAAGCTTGATGATTCTTTTCTATATCTTTAAAGAATTGTTGTGGATTCAATTCTACCTTTCTGCCCTTTGTTTCTTCATCACTTGAAGAATCCTGTATTGTAGTAATCCTTTCCTTTTCCAATTTAGGGTTTAAATCTTTTTCATATTCAATCTTAGCTTGTTTGATGCCCTGGTCTTAGGTCTCCATTTGGGCATTTTAGTTTCAACTATAGACTTGTTATCAACTTCAGAATTGGGAAGAGAAAACATACCATCCTCTATAATCCTCTACTTGGTAAAAGACGGGGTATTTGGAGCAGGAGTAATTTCTTCATGATGTGATGTCAAGGGTTCTTCCTTTGGTATATGCTCATGTTCTGCTTCATTTGGCTTCACAAAATCCTCCTGTAAACCACATCCTTCAGTCAGGTTCACCTCTTCGATCATATTCCTTTTTAACTTTTTTGTGATGTTGGGCTATCTTTGAATTCGATTTCTTCCTTGCAAACCCTTCTGCTTACCAACTGATTTTTTAGTTTCTTCATGATTTGTACTTTTCTCAGGTTCAAATCCAGACCAAAATAAGAAGTGCTTCCAACCAAGATTTCTCTTTTTAATCTCTTTTAGCACTATTAACTTAACCAAACCGTGATGAAAGAAAGATTGATTGGTATGGTCTATGTGGCCCTTTACCCTATTTGACATTTTAATGAGGCTTTTCAAGAAATATAAGGGTAAATTCACTTCAACTAATCATTTAAATGCAACATGAACCTGAAATGGTATTTGTAGACTGTAGCAAACCTTCCCTCACAGGTGATGTAATGCTGCACGGTGCCAATGACCTCTCTCCATTCAGGTTTAACAATGTTGAGGTGAACGCCTCTGTTCCAATCCATCGATTCAAAACTGAGCAACGGAAATGAACTTGGATAAAATTCGAATGGAACCAGCACTCCCCTTTAATGGTTATATCGTTCGCCTCGGCTATCAATTCTTCAGTCAATACAATCCTTAGGGTTTTGGATTCGACACAGGAACATGAACAATTCTGAACGAATGATCGAGTAACCTCTATATTGTAACTTGTAATCTTCTTGAAAAAACCAAACTAGCCAACCCTTCTGAAGAGCTCGGCGCATTCAGGAAATTCCTTCGCCCATTCAGTGCTCACTGGTTCTAGCTTACATTGCTTACCACTCTTATTTATACTTTTTGTGTTTGAAACAACCTCTTTTCACCGGTGAGTAGATGTCCCAATCCCCTGTAGCTGTAACTCAAGTGGATCTAGGGTAAACGCGTGGTCTCTATTCTCAAAGCATCTGTGGTGGAATCATCAAGCTTGACAGTTGTTATTGATTTCCTGACAAAATTCTCAGGGAAATTGCTCATGAAAACTAATGCGTTTGACTGGACATGCACCGACCATAATCTTCAATGATTTTGAGATTCTGGTAGCGCCAATATAGGTGAAGGTTAATGATTGCGCTACCAAAATGTACCAAGTTACATTTCAATTATGAAATGTTCACAAAACATTTAAATAAGGATTAGGAAAATATTAAATCACGTATTGAAGACCTAAATGGAAATAAAAATATATTTATAAGCCAATGTTTAATCCAAAAATAAAACAAAATAATAAATATGAATAATAAAACTAAAACTAATGTTGATATGATATAACTAAGATAAATAATAAAAAATGAAAAAAAAAGACAAAGAACAGAGATTGAAATGAAAGGGGTACAGTTTCAGCTCTAACACATACATCCATCCAAAATGTCGGTGGTAAAGGCTAAGATTGAGAAGTTGCATCAAGCACGGTTCATATACATACTACTTAGGTGTTTAACCTTGTACCCATTAATAAAAAAAAGGCATCGTGTCTGTACCAACTTTCAGGATTTGAATCTGGCATGTCCCAAAGAAAGCTTCCTGACATAATTTATTGATCAGCTCATTTGCATGCGATGGACACGAGGTCCTTTCCTTCATGGATGGATTTTCTATTTGCAATTAGATTCAGATCCGCAAGGAGGATCAAAATAAGACTATGTTTATCACCCCTCAGGGCACTTTTTCCTATCACATTATGCTCGTTGGCCTTAAAAACATTGGAGCGACCTTTGCACGGGCCATGACCTTCTGTTTTCATGATTTGGTCCACATTTTCCCATTCTACCTAGATGACCTCACGACTCAATCCAAGAATTGATCTCAACACCTAGAAGAACTCCGCCAAGTCTTCCTGCAATGTCGAAAGTACAACATCTTCCTTAACCCCCTTAATTGTGTGTTTTTCATCCCTCTCGATCGATTATTGGGATTTATTGTTTCTCATAAATGTATCATTGTGGATCCCTTGAAGTTTCAATCCATCGTTGATCTTCCATCTCCTCGCACCCTCCGCCGGTTGCATAGCCTTCATGGCAAGGCCTATTTTCTTCGATGATTCATCCTGGATTACGCCATGAAATTCCATGGTTTCTTGCATTTGATTTAGAGCAAATTTCCATTCGTTTGGGACGAAAAGGCCCAAGCTGCTTTCGACGCATTGAAACAAGGGCTGACTTCCACTCCCTTGATATCACCACCATATTTCATGATGGATTTCATCCTTTACATTTCAACATATGAACATGCCATCACATGAGTTCTAGTCCAGGAAGGTACTTCTCTCCAAGATCATGCCATCTACTATGTGATTTAGACCTTATCTTGCCTGCATTTTTGTTATCCCCATGAATAGAAAAGGGCCTTAGCCATCGTATTTTAGGTTCAGAAACTATGCCACTACATTCTTATGAGACGAATTATAGTAGTCGTAGACTCCAACCCAATGGTCTATCTCTTTAGCCGCCGCATCATCCAAGGTCGTGTGGCCAAATGGATAGTTATCCTTCAAGAATAGGACCTTGAATTCATTACACCCAAGAGTACTAAGGAGTTGGACTTGGCACAACTTATGACAGACTTACCATCTTTGTCAGCATCACCTCCAATCACGGCCACTTTACTCGATGAACATCTATTCACCATTACCTTGGATGACCCATGGTATGGAGACATCCTAGTCTATTTACACACCCAAAAATTTGGATTTCACCTCAATCACGATGAATGACCTCGCATCCACCATTAATATTATAAATACATTCTTATTGGCAATGTCCTTGATCGATGCGGTGTTGACGCCATTTTGCATCAATTCCTTACACATGATGAGGCTGAGCAGGTTTTGAATAACTGTCATAGCGGAGCTTGTGGCGACCACCTCTCTGGTATGGAAATTTCCCAAAAGGTTATTCACACTAGTTATTTTTGGCTAACTCTTTTCACCAATTTCATTACGATAGTCAGGCATTGTCGTAATTTCCAACTCTTTTCCCCAAAGGAAAGGACCACTCCTGCACCATTCCACCCCATCATCACTATTGGTCATTTATGCAAATGGGCCATTGATTTCATGGAGTGTAATCCTACCTCGATCAGTGGCCATGAATATATTATCGTAACCATTGACTATTTCATCAAATGGGCCGAATCCATGCCCACTCTTGTTTCACCATGTCATTACTCATTTCAGGGTCCCTCGGCAACTCATATTTGACCACTACAAACATTTTGAGAACTTTGTCTAGAAGGAGTTAGCTACCCTCCTAAAATTTGAGCACCAATATGCCTCTTCATACTACCTGTAGGGAAATGTCCAAGATGAGGATGTTAACAATATCCTCAAAACCATGCTACAACACACAGTGGATAAACATAATTCCAACTGGAATCACATGCTCTTTCTAGCCGGCCTGCCGCACTTCTGCCAAAAGCACTACGATTTTTGCCCCATTCCACCTAGTGCACGACATGGAATCTGTTCTTCGCATAGAGTGTCGGATCCTAGCCTTAAACATAGTTGTCTAGATTATACCAAATACCTATCCTTTAGAGAAACACTTGCTCACATTGGAAGAGGGGGATGAAGATCTCCAAGATGCGATCTAGATGATCGAGGCCGCCAAGCATCGGTCCAAATTCCATTATTATACCTGAGATCATCCCTGCACCTTCAAGGAAGGAGACCTTGTGCTCGTTTATGACCAAGCCCATGACAAGCATGGAAAAGGAAAGTTCGAGTCTATGTGGCAAGGCCCATAAGTCATCAAGATATTCCTCGGCAAGGGGGCATACATCCTAGCAAATTCTAAAGGATTTCTCTTGACCAACCCCCGTAATGGGTTGTACCTCAAGAGATTCTATGCTTAACCCCTCTAAACACATTGCTTCGGTCTATATAGTTTTCTTTCTTTTTGTTTTTCACCTTTTTTATGCTTAACCCTTATGGTTTGCTTCCATGATTGTTACTAGATGGATCTCGCTCCCTTTATTCATGTCGATCTCACCGACGACACAAATAGATGGTCTCCTAACCTTGCCTCGGTAGCTTGGGTGTTATATTCCCCTTCACACAAGTTTATACACCTCGACGGAGTGTGTATAGGTGCTTCTACCAATAACCAGGTTGAGTACAATGCCGTGACCAATCTCTTAACCATTGCCCTCCAGTTGGGCATTCATCATCTTCATGTCTTTTTGGACTCCTAGCTCCTTGTCGCCTAGTTGAATAAATGCTACCGGGCACGCGACCCTTTCCTTTTTAGAAAATTTATGTGCACTAAACAATTGGTTAGACATTTTGAATTCATTACTTTCATGCATGTCCTTCAGAATCAAAATACTATTGCAGACCAAATGGCTAATGACATTCTCGGATGGCATATCAATCACCTCATATAGGAAGAAAATTATTAACATGCATCATCTTATCATTTTGCATTCACATGTACATATACATCATGTATGCATCATCATATAAGCATCATCATCATCATATCAGCATCATCATCATCATATAAGCATCATCATCATCCTTGTCCAGATGTTGCCAACCGTCATCTACAACTCCCTCTGGTAGTTGGTCAATCCCCATCCGCGGTGAGTCTAGATTTTCCTTATCACTCCTCTAACATCAGTACTTGCGACCTGGAGGATATATACCCTCTACTCTTCCCCTATGCCTATGATACTCCATTGGGGGCACTGGTCCAATATCTGCACACACATGACCAAGTCATCGGTATCATTTTTATATCAAAATCTCTAGCTAACATCTATGCTAGTAAGTACAAAATATGGTACTGTAAAACAACTATACATGTACCATTGGGTCCCCAAGCTTGACCAAGAGGTTGAGGCAGGTCTGCATATCCCCTAAATTCCATGCCTGCATAAGGGTATTCCTCAATCACAACCGGTAACTACCGCCACTGAGAAAATAGCCCCCACATGAAGAACCTACCCACCAAAGCGCCTCCCCCACGAGTCATCATCTCCCCCCACCATTGCATCCTCGACTCAATGGGCATGCACCGCCACATGCGGTTGTAGTGTTGGTAACCACTTGAAGAATAATGAGCATAGAAACTATGGGAAGCAAAATCCTCCCCCAATATAGCTCACCTTGTTTAGCACCCACTAAACAACCATCAGGTACATCTGAGCCCAATTAAAATAGGTACCCACTAGTAATCGCTCCACCAACATCAACTATCCGCTTGAGATCTTATGTGGCCCGCTCGACCCAAGCACCAACACTACTGCATTCACCACCACCCGTGTCTCCAGGATCTCAATGTCATATATCAGAATGTAGGTGTTATGCACCTCTGTAGTCCCATAACAATGGCGAGCCAACATATCCTACATAGAGACGTCTGTTGGACGTCTCGGCTATGTATATGCGATCACCCCTAACCGTGGGAGCCCTGTCATGAAGTATACATCCTCCAATATATTCTCTAACCACTCACCCTATATAAAAAATGCCCCAACCTCTCTGTCCCAAAACTCTATCAGCTTGTTCAGTAACAACTTGGTCGCATGCATCAACAAAACCCTAACAAAATTTAGCAAGCCACCATGTGAGTTATTCCATACATGTACGCATGTACAACAATATCTATTGTGGCCCATTCACAAGCTGTCCTCTCACTCCATACTATAGTTATTGTGTTATTTATCTGCCATCCATCTCCTCGCAAGGAGTCCCCATTAGTGTTCTACCTCACCTTCTCTTAGTTCCACTCATATCCGACCTCTTATTTGAGCACTTCATCCTTGCATGACTTACATGTCTATCCAGTACATTTTTATCGTTTTTTCAGGCCGAGCAAACAACTTACAAAAAAGACACTTAAAGAATGAAAAGATCATCGAGCAATCTTTCTTCCTTTCATGTTCATTAAAGTATTTGAAAGGGAAGTCATTCGCTATACCTATTACCCCTTTTTTGAATTGGATGGACTAATTACAAAAAAGAAATACTCTAGTCCCTTTTGCTAGAAGAGTTCCCCATTGCATACTTTTATTCTTTTTTGGGCCTTGGGGACTAACTCATGAAAAATACCACCCAAGGATTCTTATTTATGTTTTCAGACTCTTTAAAATTGAAAACACCAACAAGCATCTGTCATCTTGGGATTGACAAAAATCGACAAGATAGTGCCATATCGAGCACACTTCTATGCCTTCTTTGAGCTCATTAAACCATGAAGAAGGCCCAAAAGATGCTTTTCGATGCCCCTACAAATCATATATAGTCTTGTAATATAGAAACATCCCCAGTATGGTCACCTTTGTTCAAAGTATTATGCGATGTGTCATCCTTAGAGTCCCTTGATATCATCTATCAATCCCCCCCCTTTTGAGTATCACCTGTTGCAGTCACATTCCCTGATCCCTGGGCTATGATCCCCTTCCCCTGAGATCCATTTCATCTACTATCAGGTCATCCTTGTCATCATAGTCTAAAAAGAGGAAGTTTGAGTCCAATTACTCAGTGGCCCCCATATCCCCCAGTAGTGTCTCAGTACCATGTCCAACACTATCACATCTTGGTTAAATACCTCGCACTCCTATCAAGGAATCATCAGTGCCTTGGAAATTGTAGGTCTCCCTTGGTCAATGCCAGAACATCTATTCTAGAGGATACACCCAAAGGTCCCTATACCTTGGCCTCATAACCATCAGTGGTGAGTTCATATGGAACACTTGAGGGGAGTCCTTAGTTCCCCTTAGAATGGTTGTTTCTCACGTGCTCGACTTCTGCTTCATCATCACATTGTTGAGATTCATACAAGGTCTTGGTTCACTTGTGGTTTGGTCGAAGACCCCAGATGTCTCTTGAATCTAGCACATTGGTGAGCCTCTTTGGAATCCTTCCAATAGTATGTTCCTGAGGATATCTGGGATGCATTGGCGATAGTGTTCGGAAGCCCTTTATTTCCTACGCTTCCTAGTGTATCCTGTTCAGATGCAGTTCATTGTACCTCCTAGATTCAGGCTCTCGGTTATTTGAGTCCATACATGTTAAGACCTAAATGTTGCACATTTCCTCCTATATTCTGGTGCATTACATTAGTTTTGATGTCGGATTTGGTCCATTAGTGGTAATTTTCATTAATATGGTTATATTAGTTATGTTGGCTTGGGTCAGTGAGTTTAAATTTTACCTCATAATCTCCTATATATAGGAAGGAGATCTTTTCATTTGAGTATCTTGTTTGGTCTTGTCTTGTGTACTTATTGCATTGTATAAGGAGGGTTCCCCCTCGAAGAGGATTGATATTCATATATTTTCTTCATTCAAGTCATGGAGTACTCTTTCTGATCTATTTCTTTTCTTTTCATGCTCTTTTTTGGAAATTGGTTTCATAACATTTGGTATCAGCGCTCTTTCCTTGGGACTGATTTCTTCAAAACAAGTCATCTTTGAATTTTCACTATAAATTTTTTTATAGAAGGATTCAGAAAGAGAGACTCAGAACCCATCTCAAAAACATGTTGAGATATCCGTGATACAATTTTCAGATACTAAGAGATTACATGTTCATATATATTCGCCTTGGAATATAGGGTTTTTGACTAGTCCAAAAATTAGTCTAAAATGAGTGTTATAGGGGCAAAGGTCATATATGGGGCATGCGAGATCCAAATTAGGTGAGACCTATTGCATCATAAATAAGACAGGACACAGTATATATGGTATGGTTTTCATCCTCAGATACGAAATATTGGACACGTGGAATACCGTACAAGTTCGCTCTTCTAGAAAGACAAAAAATAAGAAGTGTTGGGAGATTCACAATAAATTCTTATTGGTATATCCGAATTAGGTTGAAGACATGTGGCATTGTAAAAACGATATATTAGGATATAGCAGGATGAATTTTCAAACCTAGACAAACAGAAATTTCAAATTTATATCAGTTTCAAGTCATCCATAAAATAGTTTTCCAATCAAGGTAATTTGAAAAGGTACGCCATTTTAAATTTGAATAACTTTGAGTAGAAGGATCTAATTGTGGTGAAACCTAGGGTGTGATATTTATTTATATTTTTCAAAATGCCACCAAAATTAAGTGTAAAGACTCACACTCCACTCAAACCACCAGAGGATCCATCCCCAACATATGATCAAAAGGATGACCTCTCTTTTTTAGTGTCCCGGTTGGAATATATGATTAAAGGATCTGTGAAAAAAGTTGATTTAGTATAGGTGAAGTTGAATAAAATGGATGAAAATACGAAAGGTTCAGTGAGAACAATTGATTTACTCAATTTAGAGGATAAGTTGGGAAATATGAAAAATATTGCTAATATCATAGAAAATTCAAGGGATACTCCCCCTACAGGTGATGATGTGTTCCAGGATACTCAAGAGGATAAAGATAATTTCCATGTTGAGAAACATTCCCTGAATATGAATATTCCAAGAGAGAATGATTCTAGTAATGGAAGTCATCAGGGATGGTCACCAAAGGGAACCCAAATTCCCAAGATTGACATGAGAAAGTTTGATGGAAATGATCCAATAACATGGATATTCCAGATGGAGCAATTCTTTTATCTACACTAGGTTCCAAGTTTGCAAAAGATAACTATTGAATCATTATATTTAGAGCCTGATCAATTTGTATGTTAGAAATGACTTTGTGACTGTAAAAAGGAATTTATTATATCTTGGTCTATATTCACTGAAGAATTGATTGCACATTATGGAGATATTAATATAAACACCTTCTTTATCCAATTAATAAATCTCAAGCAAAAAGGTCCAGTTACCGAGCACATCAAGCAGTTTCAGAAGCTAACTCTTAAAGTGATGAACATTTCTAAAGATAATCTGTTATATCTCTTTATTGGAACCTTCAATGATAACATTCAACATGAGGCACGTCTCTTTTAAACACCATCATTGGAGAAGGATTTCATGATGGGAGGAAGGTTGAAAGTAAAAATATGACGATGGCTACTAGAAATTTTACCTCCAACACATATCGAGAGGCCCTATTTTTCCTTCTTCTAATGCACCTTAAAATTTGACACCTAAAAAAATAGAGGAAACAATAGCAAAATGCCTATGCTTTAATTGTGACAGCAAGTATAGTAAGGGACATAAGTGTGGTGAGAAGAAATTATTGTACATATATTGTGAAGAGGAAGAACCAAAAGAACTGGAACCGTCTCAAGATGCAAATATAGAAGATACTACTTCCGAATAGATTACTCCCACCATATCCCGTCATGCATTGGCTAGTATTAGCACTCCTCAAACTCTCAAGATCGAAGGATTTATCAAAAAGAAAAAGGTAACATTGTTGATTGATTCTAGTAATACTCATAATTTCAATCACTGTAAATTAGCCAAAGATCTCAATTGCTTTGTATATCCAACACCATAGTTTCAAGTAATGATTGTAGATGGAGGAACTAACAATTGCTCAAGGAAATGCCATAATATCAATCTTACTATGGTGTAATATGTATTGAATAGTCTGATGATTGCTGTTCCGATGGGGGGTGATGATGTTGTCATAGGATTTCAATGGTTACAATCATGGGAACAATGGGTTTTAATTTTCAGAAGCTTTTCATGAAATGTTTATGGGAAGGGAAATAATATGAGTTAAATGGTGTCACATGGAAACCAAGCAAGGTTTAATTGCATAATTATGCTCAGTAGATGTTCAAACATCTAAGTATCCTATTTCCCCAGATCTCCAAAAGGTCATTAATAAGCATTCCAAGGCATTCGAACATATTCCCAAAGGTCTTCCACCTGTTCGATATTTTGATCATGCTATGCACTTAATTTCGGGAAGTGTTGCTCCTAACATCAGACCTTACAAATACCCCTATATCCAGAAGACTGATATTGAGCATATGGTTGAAGAAATGTTAAAGGCCGACATAATTAGTCCTATCCAAAGTTCTTACTATGCAACAGTGGTAATGGTACACAAGTCGTATGGATCATGGTGTATGTGTCCATACTATAGAGAGCTCAACAAGATTAACATTAAAGATAAATTTTCTATTCCTGTCATTGATGAATTGTTAGATGAATTGCATGGAGTTGTTTTCTTCACAAAGTTGGATATCCATTCTGGGTATCATTAGATTAGAATGAAGGATGAAGACATCCCAAAAACAACATTCAAAACTCATGAAGGTCATTATGAATTTTTGTTCATTCCATTTGGTCTCACGAATGCGCCTTCCACAATTTCAAGGTTTGATGAATTCAATTTTAAATCCTTTCTGTAGAAAATTTATTCTAGTGTTCTTTGATGATATACTAATCTATAAAAAGTCTTGGGAAGAACATGTTCAACATGTTGACAGGGTACTACAAATACTAAAGGATCAACAACTATATGCAAAACCTTCCAAATTTTTATTTGGGGAAAAGGAGGTAGATTATTTGTGTCATATTATATCTCATGAAGGTGTCAAGGTAGACCCCAACAAAATTAAATCCATGATGGACTAGTCAATTCCCAAAACCCTGAAGAATCTTTGAGGATTGCTAGGTTTGATAGGGTACTAGTGCAAGTTTGTTCGAAACTATGAAAGAATAGAAACACCTCTAACAACATTAATGAAGAAAGATGCATTTTCTTGGACTCTAGAGGCAACTCAAGCTTTTGAACAACTTAAAGAGGCAATGTGCAAAGCTCCTGTTTTGGCCACACCAGACTTCACAAAAATATTTATTATGGAATTTGATGCTTCGGGAAATAGCATTAGTGTTGTTCTAATGCAAGAAGGACACTTGCTTGATTTCACAAGTCATCCAATAAAGGGAAATCACTTGCAGAATCCCATTTATGAGAAGGAAATATTGGCATTACTACATGCTCTTAAGAAATGGAGTCCTTACCAAATAGGTAGGAACTTCAAGGTCAAAACATATCATGATAGTCTTAAATACTTCTTGGAAAAGAGACTATATTCGAAGGAGCAACAAAAATGGGTAACCAAGGTGTTGGGATATGACTTTGAAATCATCTATCAAAAAGGGAAACATAATGTGGTGGCATATGTTATTTCTAGACAAGATGAGTATGTTGGGGCATTACTTTGTGCAATTTCCATTCTACAAACTAATTGGGTAATAGAAGCAAGGGACGAATGGAAAAATTACCTATCTGTGTGGATGCTCATTCAAAATATATAGAATGATCCTAGTGTATCATATAATTTTGTGTGGAAAAATGATTCATTGTGGTATAAGGATCGCTTATATTTATGCAAAAACTCCCAACTCAAACAAAATGTCCTCTCATAATTACACACCTCTCCTATAGGTGGGCACTCTGGATTCCTAAAAAATTACCACAGGGTCAAGAAGGAATTTTTTTGGGAAGATATTAAATATGATGTTCAAAGGTTCGTGACTGAATGTTTGGTTTTCCAATAGAATAAGGTCGAAAACAGTTAAGACCCTAGGACTTCTATAACCATTAGACATACCTTGCCAATGCTGGGAGGAAGTCTCAATGGATTCTATCACATGTCTACCTAAGTCAGAAGGAAATAATGTTATTATGGTAGTTGTTGATAGACTCACAACATATGCACGTTTTTGTGCACTCTCTTACCCTTTTAATGCAAGTGTACAGTAGCTGCAGCCTTTATGGAAACAATTCGGAAGTTACATGGAAATCCTAAGATTATTGTAAGTGATAGAGATCCAATTTTCACTGGAAAATTTTGGATTGAATTGTTTTCGTGTTTGGGTACCTAATTGGCTCATAGTTCATCTTATCATCCTCAATCTGATGGGAAAAAGGAGATAGTGATCAAATGTTTGGAAGGCTATTTTTGTTGCTTTGCATTTGATAAACAAACACAGTGGGTTAAATGGTTATCTTTGGCAGAATGGTGGTACAATACTTTTTTCCATACATCATCCAACATGTATTCATTTATGGCACTTTATGGGTACCAACCTCCCTCTATCACATCTCCCTTTAAAGGAAAATCTAAAGTTAAATTTGTGGAAGATCACATAGAGCACCAACAAGAAGTTCTCCAGATACTTAAGGAAAAACCGACCGTGTCACAAAACAAGATGAAACAACAAGTTGATCAACATCACAGTGAAAGGAGTTTCATAGAAGAGGATTGGGTATTTCTGAGGCTACAACCTTACAAGTAGATGCCCCTCAAGCAACTAAATAAGGACAATAAATTAGCACCCAAGTATTATGGTCCTTATAAAGTGTTGTAGAATATTGGTAGTATGGCTTACAAATTGGATCTCTCTTCATATTCAGGAGTGCATCCAGTTTTCCATGTTTCTTGCTTAAAGAAGGTAATAGGAGACAAGATCTCAATTCAAACAATCTTACCCAAGCTTGATGAAGAAGGAAAATTCATATTGGAACCTAAACAAATTACTGAAACAAGGACCAAACAACTACGAAATTGGGCTATTATTGAGTACCTCATTAAGTGGAAGAACATGCTAGTGGAATATTCGACATGGGAAGATGAGTCCTTCATACAGAAGAATCCACAACTAATAAAGCGTTGAGGACACCACTTGTCTGAAGGGGAGGGACATGTTAGGACCTAAATGGGGAAATCCCCCCCTATATTTTGGTGCATTACATCAGTTTTGATGTCAGATTTGGTCTATTAGTGGTAATTGTCATTAGTATGGTTATATTAGTTATTCTAGCTTGGGTTAGTGAGTTTCAACTGTACTTCATAATCTCCTATATATAGGAAGGAGATATTTTCATTTGAGTATCTTGTCTGGTATTGTCTTGTGTACTTAGTACAATGTATAAGGAGGTTACCCCCTCTAAGAGTCTTTCTATTCATATATTTTCTTCATTCAAGTCATGAAGTACTCTTTCTAATCTATTTCTTCTCTTTTTAGGATCTTTTTTGGAAATTGGTTGCATAGCAGTACAGTTGTTTGACCCCTTCATATCCAACTGAGCATCATTTGTTGTGATACTGCATTCATGAGGAATGATGTTGTTTCCAGTTTCAATTTTCCATATCAGCCATGGTTGGACCATGATTACATTCCAGTGTTGAATCCCCGTTGGGCCATTATGATGTACATATCAGTTCTTCATGTACAGCTCAGGTATGTTGGAATATTACCACTATCATATCTTGGTTTTGAATGCCTTGCATGAATTTTGCATCCATGCATGCATTCCATGCAGCACTCCATGCATCCATGCATTAGCAGTGGAGTCTCCTAGCATCTAGTCCCTATTTTGGCCCCCGTAGATCTTGTTTTTGGCCATCATTATCCATCCTAGCCACTCATGCACCCTTGTTTCCATATCTGGAGTTACACATGTGCCATCATGTGCATATTTAGGAGGTCTATCAGTCAGTTCCATGATTTAAGGAATTGTGTTCCCTTGATTGCTCAGTTCACTGATCGTAGCTCCTAGTTGACTGCTTTTGAGTGTAGGAGAGCCCTCCTTAACCACTCACAACTAGTTATGCGCCCCCATGGATCCTCCCCTATTTTGGTGCCCACATGGTTCAATTATGCTCATTTCTACCTCAGTTGAATGTTTATTCACCATCAGTGGCCACTGAGCCTTATCGGGATATGTTTCCAATGCAAACTAAGCCATGAATTGAGGTGAATTCAAATCCTCCTAGGAGTATCGAATTCATTCTATTGTATTATCATATTTTTTCCATCTTACAGCTGATGAATGTATCTGTTGAGCTCAGAATTGGCCCTTTTTAGCCATCATTAATCATCTTTCCTGCCCCTGTCCTACACCATTTATCATGGCAATCAAACCTATTGTCCTTACCTTATCCCCCAAATTACCAAGGTATGGCTGATCATTGTTTTATTTTATTAATGCTTATGATTGTGATAATTAAAGCTGTGCATCTCTCAAATTGTGCTAACATGTTGCGATTTATGAAGGTAGTTGAGACAAATAGACCGCAGGAAGATCGAGGCTGAACAAGTCATGAAGGAAGGAATGTTCGTTGCTCGTAGAGGGATCCTTGGGGCTCGAATCATCAATCAAAGCACAGCTGTGACAGGGCAAATGTAATAGAATTTGCTATCTTAAGTATGTTGCTGCTCGAGTCTAGCTGAGAGCTAGAAAGACCGCCACTCTTGGGTCAATTAATAACTTTCTCATATTTGGATGTTTCTGTTCTGCCACGCATTGTAACAGCTAGTTATTTAGGGCACCTGAAGATCAGAGATCTTCATGGCTTCCCAATTATAGGATTAGATGTTACAATTTGTATGTATAAATATGAGGAGTTGTTTCGACTCAAGGGTGGAACAACAGACAATTAAATTATTGTATTAGCAGCTGAGCAAAACTGTGTATTCATTCTTCTGTTAATATAAGGGGTTACTTCTGAGCTAAAGAGTTGTGTTGTTCAGCCAGCGTCTCTGTGTGAAGACTGGGCCCGTCTTCCACAGAGATTGCTGAGTTAACATAGGATTTTGAATTTATTATTGTGTGATACTTTGTTCTTTCCTTTTTGTACGCAGCAGCAATATTTATTGTGTGGATTTCTCAGTAAAAGATTATATTTATGTGAGATTGGTGAATGGTGTAGAATAACAGTCGACTGGGTGAGGTTTGCTTTATGCGTTTCAATTGCTATTATACACAGGCGTGTTCATCTTACAACTAAGTTGTGATCCCATGAGCTCTTACAATTTATCTTTCCTGTTGTGTGTTGCTTGATTTTCGTTCTGCAATTCAATTTCTTAGAACAGTTAATTCAATCTTTGGCAATTGGATTTCTAGATTTATGTTCAGTTTATGTTTTATGATTTCCAGATTGATTAGATCAGACAAGTGATTGTTCTATAATACGAATGAGATTTCTTTTCTGCAATTGATTGATTAGATCTGATACCATTTCTTATTGATGCATGATAGAGAGGAATTGAAGTATAGCAGTTAGAAGACAATTGGGATTGCGTAGATTTTTGGGGATGAACATGGTTGATAGAAGATAAAAGTATTCACTTCTAATGGTTTGGTGTTTGAGCATATATTGTGCACTTATCCTTTGAAATAAAGAGACTTTCTCGGGTTGACAATAAATTTCATATGCTCTGTGTGTATTGGTAACAATTTATCTGCATATAGAGTGCTTGACATTTTGGCGCCGTTGCCGGGGAAGGATAAAAATTAAACACTAGTCATTAGTTTCATCTGATAATTGCTTTTAGTCAGTCTCTTCTTTGTTGAAATGATATGCTTCGCATGAATACGAGGAGGGTAAAATGCGATCACCTCCCAACCCCCAAAACCCCACAAAATACTAACAGCGCAGGTGGTTCGGGTCGTGGTCGAGGCCCACCGTTGGGTAGAAGAACATTCATCGACGATCTTGTTGACAGGACTGATTCAGCTACCAGGACTCGTCAACGGGAGACTCCTATCAGAAGAAGCCCTGCTGATCCTGGAGCATCAGCATCAGGATCCACGGTGGAAAACACAGGAGCAGCCGTGATTCCCGCATATACCCTTGCTAAAGAAGGTACAGCTGATTCAGCTGTTCCAACTGAGGAATACGCAGCTGCTACAACTGAAGAATACGCAACTGTTACAATTGAGGTAAAGAACGCAGGAACGAACAAAAAAGAGGACACAGAAGAAAAGATGAATAACAGACATGAGAACGAAGAGGAGGAAGCAGTGGTAGAATACCATCATGAGAATGACTCCCTGCCAAAAGGAACCATGGCTACAATACAATTTCCAATACAGTAGCTAGAAGGCACAGCTCCTATGAAGAACATCTCACCATCAGTGTTGCCTCGCTTCCATGGCAGGGCGGCAGAAGATCCAGACGAATTCCTTTTTGAGTTCGATATCCTCTGTCGCAGCTATGATTATGTCACAGATGCTCAAAAGATGAAACTTTTTCCTGCCACCCCGAAGGACAATGCATTACGATGGTTCATGAGCCTTGGGGGAGGAACTGTTGCTAATTGGAATAAGATGAAGCAAGTGTTCCTGGAAAAATATCAAGAATATTGCAACACCAGGTACAAAAGAGAAGAATTATTCAAGATGGTGCAGAAGGAGGATGAAAGTCTGGAGGATTTTGTAGAAAGGCTGCTGTACAATGTGCAAAGAGCTGGGCAGACGAACATGGGGCTGGATGTACTCAAGATAATCTTGCTTAGAGGGATCAGGGATGATTGTTTAGACATGTTGAATCTGTTAGGAAAGGGAGATATCTCCAAGGAATCCTTTGAGACGATTGTGGAATTATGTAAGAGATACTCCAGGGGATCTTCCAGGAATAATAAGCGAGATAAATGAGATAAGCTGGAACGTGATGTCTTCGACAGAACTCAGAAGTCATCCAATGGAGGAGCTACACGTGCAGAGATAGGCAATCTCCTCGAAAATTTTAAAACAAAAATGATGAGCTCCATCTCTTTGGAGATTGATGTCCTGAAGGCCAAACAGAAACAGGCAGTGGAGGATCTCACACTAGGTGTGTTCTATCCCCGATGTCTAAAGAATCATCCACTGAAGGAATGCCCTCTTGACAAAATACAAGTATGTCAGCTGTGTGAGCTGAACCATGACATGAAGGAATGTCCTACACTCCCTCAAGTGAAGGCTGTCCTGTAGGCATCGACTCCAGAAGTAGAATCAGCTTATTTCATTACGCAGAAGAAACCGTGGCAGCCTCGAAATCAAGGTATGCCTCCGGACTCATTTCCATTTTTGAATAGTATGGGTAATTGGAGTAATAATATGCAAAATGTGAATACACAATTCCCTTCAAATTATGCTCAGTGGAATCCTTCTCAACCTGCAATGCAAAATTATAACTCATGGAGTCCTTGGACACAGCGCCACATCAACCTACGTCATGGTCTCCTGGATGGAGGAACTTCCCTCTTGGGAACCAGTTTCCTCAACCACCTCCACCTCAACAGTCACCCTATTCTCCACAATACCCTCAATTTCCTCAATTTCCTCAATATCCTCATTACCCACCTCAGCAGTCGCAGCTGCAGCTGCAGAATAATCCTGTTTCTAATATACCATTATGGCCCCAGCTACCTGCCCAACCTAATCCTAACCCAAATAATAAAACAGTCCATCAATTGGAAACTGTCAATATGCCGGCCTACTCTCTCTCCCCTGTACCTTGTAATGATATTTGTTTACGATCTGGGAAGATAATAGAACTTGCAATCACAGAAGATATTCCACCTTCTGTGCATGAAAAAGGAGAGAGTTCACAACATTCGTCCGATCCGGCTCCTATCGTTGAAGGTGCTGAGCATCCCTTAGATGGGACGGCTGAAACATTAAATGAGAAATCAGATAATACACAGCTTACCCAGCTGGTAAGGCAACCACCATACCCTGAGAGACTAATGCTACGAAAAATGGGGGGGCAACCTCAGTTCAAACTCCTAGGAGAGTTGAAGAATCTTTATGTTAAAATTCCCCTTCTGCAAGCCCTTCAAGATGTACCTATTTATGCTAAAACAGTTCGGGATCTGTCCACTAAGAAACCAGGGAGGAAACCTAGAGATCTGCCCACTGTTCATGTCATAGGGAATTTATCCGCTTTAATAACAGGAAAAATCCCCGTGACTAAGTATGACGACCCTGGAAATCCTACTGTCACTGTACATATAGGACAAACGCAGATACCCAACGTGCTAGTCGAATTAGGAGCAGCGATCAATGTTATAACAATTGAGACTGTGAGGAAGCTTGGGCTCACTAATTTTAGGCCGACCCCTACCATTTTAGAATTGGCAGACAGATCCACCATTAGACCCGAAGGGATTCTGGATGACCTCGTCATCTCAGTAGATTCATGGGAATACCCTGCTGACTTTTTGATATTGCAACCAAAATCACAGCTGGGGGGACATCCATTGATCCTGGGGAGGCCATGGTTGGCCACAGCTGATGCTTGCATCAGCTGTCGATCTGGGTCCATGACTATATCTGATGGTATGGAGACCAAAAACCTCACCCTGTATCCTCCAGCACGGTCGAGTCGAGAAGTTGAAACCTCACTTTGGATAGAACAGGAAGAGGAGGAGGATGTTCAGCCACTACTAACAATAGGGAAGGCCTTAACTTTTAAAAACGAAACAGAAGATGATGCCATCAGTAATTTCATCAGTGAACCTGCTTCAGTGGATAAAGAAGTCTATCAAATCCTGAACATTACCCTTGGTAAGGAAGAACAAGAAAATCTTACAGAGGAAACATTGGTTGGTGATATGAACATAATCCCAGTTTTGAAAAATTCAAAAAGCATTTCTATTGAGGTAGAGCCTGGAAGAACTTTGAATATTAACCCTGATCTCTCCTCAGAAGAACAGATGCGCCTAATCAGTCTTTTGAAGGAACGTAAGGGGGCATTCGCCTGGGAGTATACAGACATGAAGGGTATCCCTTCTAATCTGTGCACTCATCATATTTACATTAAAAATGACTCCCGGCCTGTGTGTCAACCCCAACGACTCATGAACCCCAACCTGAGGGATATAGTGAAGGAGGAAATCCAGAAACTTTTGGAAGCAGGATTTATCTACCCTATTTCGGATAGTGAGTGGGTTTCCCCGCTTGTAATTGTGCCCAAGAAAAATGGTAAATGGAGAGTCTGTGTTGATTATAGGGAGCTGAACAAAGCTACACAAAATGATCATTTCCCTCTGCCCTTTATTGACCAAGTACTTGATACCCTATCAGGGAAGAAGTTCTTCTCCTTCTTGGATGGGTTTAGCGGGTACAACCAAATTCAGATTGCTCCAGAGGACCAGGATAAGACCACCTTCACTTGCCCCTGGGGAACGTTCGCCTGCAGGGTGCTTCCCTTCGGTTTATGTAATGCACCAGCAACGTTCCAAAGAGCTGTAATTGGCATATTTTCTGAATTAGTTAATGACAGCATGGAAGTCTTTATGGATGATTTTACTCCTTATGGCAAGGATTTTGAGGAAGCACTGGAAAATTTAAAAAAGGTTTTAATCCACTGTGAACAGTCTCGCCTTTCATTAAGCACTGAAAAATGCCATATGATGATGAGTGAGGGAGTGGTATAAGGACATTTCATCTCTATCGATGGCACTCAGGTGGATCCTTCAAAAATTAAGGTGATAAAAAATATACCTACTCCTTCAACGCAGAAAGAAGTGCGAAGTTTTTTGGGACATGCTGGATATTACAGGAGATTTATAGAAAACTTCTCCAAACTTGCTTCTCCTTTGTTTTCATTGTTAATGAAGGACGCACAGTTTGTGTGGAGTGAAGCATGCCAGACAGCATTTGATAAGCTTAAAGAGAAGCTGTCCACAGCCCCTATTCTAAGGGGACCTAATTGGACCATACCTTTCCACATTTCTTCAGATGCTTCTGATATCGCCATTGGAGCAGTATTAGGACAGCAGGATGGTCAAGTACCTTATGCCATCTATTATGTTAGTAAAAACTTAGCCCCTGCTGAACTTAATTATACTGTTACTGAAAAAGAATTCCTTGCTATTGTTTATTCTATTAATAAGTTTCGGCATTACATTACTGGGTATCCTACATTTGTGCACACTGACCACTCTGCCATTAAGTATTTGATGAACAAACCTGTCACTAATGCCAGAGTAACCAGGTGGCTTTTATTATTACAGGAATTTGATATTACTATTATAGATAAACCTGGAAAAGAAAATGTTGTTGCTGATTTTTTATCATGATTTACTAACAGTGATGACAGTTCGCCTGTTGAGGATGCTTTCCCGGATGAACATTTATTCGCACTCTCAGCTCATTCACCCTGGTATGCAGACGTTGCTAATTATTTGGTTGCAGGAAAGCTTCCGCCACATATGTCTAAACGAGAGAAAAGAAAAATTATCCAGCAAAGTGCCAGGTATTGTTGGCTCAAGGGCCATCTCTGTTACACAGGACCCGATCTTGAGATCAGAAGATGTGTAAGGGAAGATGAGATCTTTCATATACTGAAGGCCTGTCATGATGAACCTTGCGGAGGACACTTTGCAAACAAAATAACAGGGCATAAGGCTCTGCGGATGGGCTATTATTGGCCGACACTGTTCAGGGATGCTAAAAGATATGTTCAGTCCTGTGACAGCTGCCAAAGGATGGGCCAACCTAATAAAATAGACCAGATGCCTTTACAGCCCCAAGTGGTACTAGAACCTTTTAATAGATGGGCATTGGATTTTGTTGGCCCTATCAGCCCTCCTTCCAAACAGAAGGTTTACATCCTAGTGTGTACATATTACATGACCAAGTGGGTGGAAGCTGTAGCTTTGACTAAGGCTAATGACCAGGCGGTGATTGATTTTCTATACAGTGAAATCTTTACCCGCTTTGGAGTACCAAAGGAAGTAGTCACTGATGGGGGACCGCAATTCATCTCACACCAATTTGAGTCCTTGCTCCGGAAATATCATGTGCAGCATAGGATAGCTTCACCTTACCACCCCCAGGCCAATGGTCAGGTGGAAAGTACTAATAAAGTTATTGAAGCAATCCTTACTAAAACAGTTAAAAGCCATCGAAAGGATTGGGCTGACAGGCTTCCAAAAGCATTGTGGGCATATCGCACAACTTGGCGCAACACTACAGGGTTTTCTCCTTATGATCTGGTGTATGGAAAGAGTGCCATCTTTCCAATTGAATTTGAAATCAAGACCCTGAAAACAGCCACCGAAATGAGTCTAGATGTAATAGAAGCCCAGAAGAGAAGATTGAATCAATTAAATGAACTAGATGAGAAATGGTTAGCTGCAGTAGACCAGACTGTGCTGCTCCAGCAATAGAGATCCAACTGGCATGACCGATTCATCAAAAAGAAAATCTTCTGTAAAGGAGACTGGGCACTATTATACGACTCCAGATTCAAAAAGGATTTTAAAGGAAAATTGTGTACAAGATGGCTGGGACCATATTTGGTCGACAGGGTATTTGACAACGGCACTGTTCGCCTAGTGACCATTGATGAAAACCGGATACCATTACTTGCTAACGGCCACAAATTGCGACTGTATCGTAAGCCCATTTCGAAAGATGCATTCATTTCACAAATTGCTGCCGATCCAGATTATCAGTTGGCACCAGAGCAGGAACTTTTCTCTGCCTTTGCCAATCCTTAAAACTGAAAATCATATTTGCTGTACATAAATAATTTCCTGCTGTAGTGTATAATTGTTGTTTTCTTTTCCTCTTTGCATTTGATCTTTTCGTTTGCTGTCATTTTTCAAAAAAAAAAAAAAAAAAAATTTGCAGGGAAGCGCCAGGAGAACGACCAGTTTGGGCCCATCAAGTGAAAATCTCCCTGTGCCGTCCTTGAGTTAAAAAAAAAAAAATTCTGGCAGCTGCAACATCGGCGGCTGCAACATCTTTTTCCGTAGCTGCCACCTCATTTCCCAGCAGCCGTCATACGTTTTTCCAGCTGCCGTTAATCCTTTCTGGCAGCTGCAACATTAGCGACTGCAACATCGGCAGCTGCAACATCTTTTTCCGCAGCTGCCACCTCATTTCCCCGTGACTTCCACCTCATTTCCCAGCAGCCGTCATACCTTTTTCCGGCTGCCGTTAATCCTTTCTGGCAGCTGCAACATTAGCGGTTGCAACATCGGTAGCTGCAACATCTTTTTCCGCAGCCGCCACCTCATTTCCCCGTGACTGCCACCTCATTTCCCAGCAGCCGTCATACCTTTTTCCAGCTGCCGTTAATCCTTTCTGGCAGCTGCAACATTAGTGGCTACAACATCAGCAGCTGCAACATCTTTTTCCGCAGCCGCCACCTCATTTCCCAGCAGTTGCGTTATCAGTTTCCGTCAACCGGTAAAATCTTTTACCCGGCAGCCGTGAACTTTTTCCGACGGACGTGAGTTATTTCCGGCAGCCGCAACCATTTGCCCATAGCTGCAACATCATGTCACAGCGGCTGCAACATATTTCCCACAGTCGTAAAACTTTTCCCGCCAGCTGTAATTTTTTCCGCCGCCGTAAAACTTTGCCGTGACAGCCGTAATTTTCCCCGATACCGTAAATTCTTTTTCTGGCTGCCGTGAAATCTTTTCCGGTGGCTGCAATTTCTTTCCTGCCGGCTGCAACATATTCTTTTCTGGCAACTGCAATATCTTTTTCGTCGGCTGCGCTATCATTTTTATTTTATTTTTTTGGCACCTTGTAGTAGTAACTCCCGTGTTAACAGAAGAATTGCTCCAAATCTGCTAATCATGGTGTTGATTCACCTCAGTCGTGTCGGTGAACTCATCATTCCAACCCCGAGAATGCGATGGTTTGTATTTCACCGGCGGAAGAAATTATTATCTTATCCGAGTCATCATGATCACACGTCTGACTCTGCACAAGCTCGGCGCTATGACGTCATCAACTGCATGCTCCACCAGTTTCCGCAGCTTTTCGACTCACAGTTTTATGAGGTATGGCTTTCATTTATCACGTGATTAAGCATTGATATCATTTAAACGATATTAGTCATACCTTCACTCGTACCACCATTTATACCTGATTAAACCTCTCCCTCGTACGATGTAACATTAATAACTGCCACCTTCCCCAATTCGGCATGGAAATTTCAAACGCTTTTCTGTGCTCAACTTTCCAAATTTGCTCATTTGCTGAATGTCTCCGCTCAACGATTCGTGCATCCTCTGTGCTGCAACTTCCATTCTGGGATCCTGTAATCTGTGGAATAGCACTTTCAGCTTGCAGCCAGGACCATGGGGATTCCAGTTCGCCATGAACCTTTCAATACTCGGGAACTTAGACGAAATCCTCAAGTTGTCATTTTTCAAGCTGCTGGCTGGCTCGAATTCTTTGAGCGATTGGATGGATTCGATCGAGACGCAGCCTTGCAATTTGCCTTGAACCTTACCAAAACTCACTCCACGGTGTGGGGGCTGTGTATAGACGTCTCCGAGATCATTATATCCGAGGTCACAGCCATCCCGATGGTGGGAAAACCTTGGTTTAACCGTCGAGTCCCTGCAACGGTTGCACGAGAAGAATTTTTACTTCCAGGGGAGCAAGTTGAAGCATCCAGGAGAGGGATTGCACTGAACTCACTGTCGCGGCCATGGGACCAGGTTGCTGTCTTCCTCAAGAAATACATTACTTGCGAAGGTAGATATCAAACTGTGTATAACTCTGAACTTCCTTTGCTTTCTCATCTCCGCCATGGCATTTTGTTGAACATTCCATTTTATTTATTGCACGACTTGCGTCATATGGCAACATTTGTTCAGTCTGCGAAGCACCCACTTTCCTCTCTCACCCACCATGGCCTTATCAAGTTAATTATTGTAAGAACCCTTTCCCAACATAATATAACTTGGGAACAATTTATAACCTGACCATAGCAACCTGTTCCCTTGAGGGCTATCCCATTGCAGCAATTACAGGTTCCACCACAACAGGAGGACCGGAGTTCCTCCAGTGAAGTTGGGGGGAGGGATGAAATGGGAGAAGAACAGCAATCGGGGGCACAGGAAGGACCATCCGGGGTGGGTGAAACCACAGTAGAAGAACAACAGCCGCGGGCACAAGCTGGTCCATCTGTGGAGGATGAACCTATATTAGAGGAAGAACAACCAGGGGCACAATCCGAGCCATGTGGGAGAGATGAATCCCCAGCACAAGCAGAACCAGTGGGGGATGACACTGCATTTGAAGGAGAGCAAGGGGAAGCACAAACAGAGCCCGTAGGTGACAATGTAGACGAAATCTTTATGGAAAACCTAGATAATAGGATAGCTTCGACAGCAGAAGGTGAAATTGGAGCAGCATCAAATGTTGTGACAATGGAACCTGAAGATGATGGAGCTAGGGCAATGGAAGAAGACATTGAGCTGGTGACAATTGAGTCTTCACCTGAGTGGGTAGGAGGAGGAGCTGTGATTGAAGAAGAACAGCATGAGGGGCAAGGAAATATTCCTTTGACCTCAGTTTTGGCTCCCTATATTCCAGCTCCACAGGAGGAAACACCACAAAAAGAAAAATCACAAAAGAAAACGCCATAGAAGAAGAGAAAGAGAGCCACCAATGAATTTGACCTAATAGCACCAATCAGAAAGAAACGAACTCGATCCGCCACAGCAGCAGAGGCAGCTAGGAAAAAATGGGCAACCTTAGAGACACAGGTTGAGCCCCCAATCCTTGTACCAAGGCCAATGGATGCTCCACAAAGGCCAGTGGAGGAAGAACCTGGAATTGAAGGACTTCTGTATGAGAATGCAATGCTGAAAGAGGACCTCCAAGTACTTAGAAGGGAGCTGGAAACTTGGAAGGAAACCTGCAGAAAGCAGGGTGAAAGAAAAATGTACACACTGATAGAGGCTGCAGACCAAGTGGAGGAATCAGAGTCTGCTGGAGCTAGGGAGGAGGATGAACGAATACTCTGCCCCACCTGTGGAGAAATATTTAAGGAAGCAGGCCATAAAATTTTACTTAACACTTGTTCAGCACAACAGCCTGCAGCCACAGTGGGGAAAGCAGTGGAAAAAGAAGGTGCTGCTACACAAGAACCAACACTTTTAAACATCCTTGCTGAAGCTGTTACTTCCCACAATGCAGAAATTATGGAACAGGTAGGAGAAGAACATGGGATGGGGGATGCCCTGGAGCTTATAAAAGAATATAGTGAAACCCCAGAGTGTTCCCACGATACAGAAATCATATATCAGATGGGAGAAGAACTTGGAATGGAGGTCACTAAAGAATTCCATACTGTGACCCCAGAATGCTCCCAGGACACATAAATTTTGGAAGAAGAAGCTCAGAGGCAGGACAGTGATAAACTGGAACAGGATGCTGTAACACAAGAACCAGCAAACCTGAATTTACTTGTCCAATCAGCCAAACAGGTGGGGGAAGAACCTGGAACAGAGGACATTCTGGAATTTAATGATGAACTCTAGGTTGTAACCCCAGAAGACTCCCATGACACAGAGCTCCTAGGAGAAGAATTGCAACAACAGGAGGTTGAAGAGGCAAGCCAGGATGTTGCTACACAAGAACCAACATCCTTGGAAGCTGCAACAGGAGCTCCTGAATTTCATCTAAAAGATAAACCTGGAGTGGATTTCATTCCCGATATACAGTTGGGAGAAGATGAACAGGTACAGACACCATGCTCAGGTGACACCGAAATTCTGGAGGATGAACTGCACAATGAGAAGGAGATTCAATCTCAGCAGCAGAGGGACAAGGAAGACACTGCTACACAAGAACCAGTGCCTCTAAAAGCAATGATGGTAGCTGCTGAAGAAAGCCTAAAGGATGTTGCTGTCACACAAGAACCAACAACTCTTTTATTAAATTTAGATGTGCTAGAAGACACTGCCCCACAAGAACCAGTGCTTCTCCCTCCGAGGAATGTTATTGATATAGATTCAGATTAAGAATGGCCCTCTAAGCTCTCAGGCACAGCATAATGAGATTGCAGGAAGATTCCCACTACATTAGCTGCATTTCCAGATATCAGCAATTAGCAGTGGATGGGGAACAGTGATGAAGGAAGATGTTGGGTTACTCACAGAGGCTGTTCAAAAGATAGATAAGGTACCTAGGTTTCCTACAAATCTTTTTCTCTCCATGGATAGAGCTCAGTGCAGGATTCAGATTGTAAATAATGCAGGTTGTTGCATGAGGACATGCAACAGGATAGTTGGGGGGAGATGTTGAGCTCAGAATTGGCCCTTTTTAGCCATCATTAATCATCTTTCCTGCCCCTATCCTACACCATTTATCATGGCAATCAAACCTATTGTCCTTACCTTATCCCCCAAATTACCAAGGTATGGCTGATCATTGTTTTATTTTATTAATGCTTATGATTGTGATAATTAAAGTTGTGCATCTCTCAAATTGTGCTAACATGTTGTGATTTATGAAGGTAGTTGAGACAAATAGACCGCAGGAAGATCGGGGCTGAACAAGTCATGAAGGAAGGAATGTTCGTTGCTCGTAGAGGTATCCTTGGGGCTCGAATCATCAATCAAAGCACAGCTGTGACAGGGCAGATGTAATAGAATTTGCTATCTTAAGTATGTTGCTGCTCGAGTCTAGCTGAGAGATGGAAAGACCGCCACTCTTGGGTCAATTAATAACTTTCTCATATTTGGATGTTTCTGTTCTGCCACGCATTGTAACAGCTAGTTATTTAGGGCGCTTGAAGATCAGAGATCTTCATGGCTGCCCAATTATAGGATTAGATGTTACGATTTGTATGTATAAATATGAGGAGTTGTTTCGACTCAAGGGTGGAACAACAGACAATTAAATTATTGTATTAGCAGCTGAGCAAAACTGTGTATTCATTCTTCTGTTAATATAAGGGGTTACTTCTGAGCTAAAGAGTTGTGTTGTTCAGCCAGCATCTCTGTGTGAAGACTGGGCCCATCTTCCACAGAGATTGCTGAGTTAAAATAGGATTTTGAATTTATTATTGTGTGATACTTTGTTCTTTCCTTTTTGTACGCAGCAGCAATATTTATTGTGTGGATTTCTCAGTAAAAGATTATATTTATGTGAGATTGGTGAATGGTGTAGAATAACAGTCGACTGGGTGAGGTTTGCTTTATGCGTTTCAATTCCTGTTATACACAGCCATGTTCATCTTACAGCTAAGTTATGATCCCATGAGCTCTTACAATTTATCTTTCCTGTTGTGTGTTGCTTGATTTTCGTTCTGCAATTCAATTTCTTAGAACAGTTAATTCAATCTTTGGCAATTGGATTTCTAGATTAATGTTCAGTTTATGTTTTATGATTTCCAAATTGATTAGAGCAGACAAGTGATTGCTCTAGAATACGAATGAGATTTCTTTTCTGCAATTGATTGATTAGATCTGATACCATTTCTTATTGATGCATGATAGAGAGGAATTGAAGTATAGCAGTTAGAAGACAATTGGGATTGCATAGATTTTTGGGGATGAACATGGTTGATAGAAGATAAAAGTATTCACTTCTAATGGTTTGGTGTTTGAGCATATATTGTGCACTTATTCTTTGAAATAAAGAGACTTTCTCGGGTTGACAATAAATTTCATATGCTTTGTGTGTATTGGTAACAATTTATCTGCATATAGAGTGCTTGACAGTATCAACAATAATTTATCATATCTTTTGAGTTTCATGAGTGAATTTGATCATATTTCTTGCTAATTCTTCTTTGCAATAAACTGTGAAACTGTGAGGTTTGTTCAAGCTTAGTGATCTAACCCTGTGGAATTCCACATGGTATCATAGCTTGTAAGAGATTTTTTAGTTGCAGCAATTACAACAGTTGCAGCAGTTTAATGAGCATTTTTTTTCAGTAGAGCACCAAAAGCCTCTAGATTTCCACAACAAATCCCGGTTCCATTTCCTTGAATTCATTGGAGAAATACTTTGAGGTCTAGACAGGTGTGAAGGATCCGGATAAAAGTTCCTACTGTCCTAAAGCAGTGTTCAATAGATTCTATAACAATCCTCTAGATAAATTTCATTGTTTTTACAGGTTATTCCATCATCAGAAGTGCATTCAGTAGTTACTATGGATCTCTCCTTGATTCCAAAAATCATATCCTTTAACTTCTTCAAATGGAAGTGAAAAATAGAGATCTTCATGCTCAGCAGAGGTCTCTATAGAGTGTTACATGGAACTAAGGTTGAACCAAATGGTGATACAGAAAAAGCCAAGTATCTAAACAAACTTGATGAAGCAATTGGATTGATATTCCTCAACATTTCCCAAGATCTACTCTTTCATCTCACTGGTTTGAAAAATCCCAAGGAGGTTTGGACAAAGCTCAAATCCTTATTTGGGAAACATGATGATTTGAGAGGACATAAACTAGAAAATGAGTTGATCTCACTGAGCCCCAATAGTTTCAAATCCATCACATATTTCTTCACAAGGTTCAAGAACTTGGTTGTGCAACTAAAACTATGTGGAATTGAGAAAGAAGATAAGCAATTGATTCTTGCCAAAATTAGGACCAGACTATTCTGTGTTTGTTTCCACCTTCCAAACAACAAATCTTTCCATACCAAACTGGAAAATGCCCACTCTAGATGCATTCATCCTCTCTATCACAAAGGAGTAGGACAAATTGGTGCATAGGGGAGTAATAAAACCAAAGAGGGATCAATCTCTTGTTGTAGGAGAAGCAAAGAATGTGAATGGAAAAGGGAAGCAAAAGGGTAAATAAAAGAAACATAATGAGCAGAAGTCAAGGGAGACTCCCAAACAGTGAGAAGGGACCTTGAATCCAAAGAGAGGAAAGCAAAAGCAGAAAGGGAATACCAAATGTCCATATTACAACAGAGGTTTTGATCCTGAAATTTCTTGCATGAAGAAGACCATTGATCTCATGGCCCAAATTCTAGAGAAAAACAATATTCCAATACCTGCAAATGCTAGAAGAAAAGAAGATGATCCTAAATCAGAGGAAAAAGAGAGGTGTCATGCACTCATGGATGGCACTCAGAATGACTCCTCCTTCATCATAGATTCTGGAGCATCTAGACACATGTCTGCTTCCAAGGATCTATTCTCTCAATTCGAACCCACTGTTGGTCCTTCTATCCTCATGGGAGATGATTCCGAATTTTTCTTAGAAGGGATTGGAAGGATCAATTTGGAACATGGATACTTCAATGATGTGCTCTGTGTGCCTAATTTGGAAGCTAAACTCCTTTATGTTTACCAAATGACCCATACAGGAGTTCCCAAGAAGGTAATCTTTTCTCCTAATGCTGTTGAAATCCAAGAGATATCATATGGAAATATCATTGCACACGGCACTATAGATCACCATTCTAAACTCTATGAGTTTTCTCACTTCTTTCCTTACTCAAAAAAAAGTGCACTTCTTACTCATTCAAATTAAGTGAGCAGACTTTGGCATGAGAGGTTTGGGAACCTCAACTACAAGTACTTGCAAGAACTGCACAATCGGAAAATGGTTTAAGGGATTCCAAACATCAAATTTGCTAAAGGCACTTGTAAAGGTTGCTTGATTGGTAAGCATCCAGAGCACAAGTTTGAGAAATGAAAGGAAAAGAGAGCCTCATCACCTCTTGAGTTGATTCATAGTGATATATCAAGACCTCTTCCTCACCTATCTTTGAATAATGAAAAATACATCTTAACATTCATATATTAATATTCAAGATTCAGTTGGGTATATTTTCTTAAGTTGAAGTCAGAAGTCTTTGGATACTTAAATTTTTTTAAAGCTTCTGTAGAAAAGTTCACTTATAAGAAGCTCAAGGTCCTTCGTAGTGACAATAGAGGAGAGTATGTGAAGAATTAGTTTCATTCATTTTGTGCAGATGAAGGTATTGATATGTAGCACATTGTTCCTTACACACCACGGCAGAATGGTGTAGCAGAGAGAAAGAACAAAACTTTAAAAGAGATAGAAACTTGCATGCTTGAGTCTAAAGGATTGGCTCCTAGAATTTGGGAAGAAGCTGTCAAATGTGTTGCTTATCTCCATAATAGAGTTCCTCACAAAGGCCTACAAGGCAAAACTCCTTTCGAAGCATGGATGGGATACAAAACAAATGTGTCTCATCTGAGAGTCTTTGGATCCAAAGCTTGGGAAAGGATTCCATCCGAGAAGAGAAGAGACTTAGAGCCACAAAGAAAAGAGTGCATACTAGTTGGTTTTTGAACTGAGTGGAAAGGCCTACAAACTGCTAGATCTATCTACCATGCAGACATTTCTTGAGAGAAGTGTTCAGTTTGAGGAATGGCCATTGCATGATGCCCACCATGTCAATGAAGACAGCTTGCCAACTACTCCACCAAAAACTATTGAACAAGATAGCGAAGCATCCTTTCATGAAAGTTCAGATTTTGAATCCAAAAGTGAAGATGAGCGAATGATTGATCCAGATCCACAAGAACCTGAAGACCTAGCACCTTGAGATCCACCTCCTCTTCCAAGATGGGATTCCAAGACCCTTGAATTTGTCGGTGATCTTGCTGGTGTGCATATACGAGAGCATGCTTTGATTTTCCCACGTGGACCTTCCATTGTATGTGGTTCGATGACCTACTGCCTGCATACACTAGCTTTCGTAAGTTTCAAGCCAAAAATCTTAAAAATATACCAATGAAATTGAAGATCATGGTGAGGAGACTTACTTGGTCTGAACAACTCATGATTTCATCTCTTGTAGCTCCTAGAAGCACCGATTGAAGGAGGGTAAAATGGGCTCCAAATGCAATATTGTGGTAAAAACTTAGAAATGGTATGTTAAAAACTCCTATTTTTACTATTTGAAGAAATGTTTTACCCATTTTATATAGTTTTTTACCATATATTTTAATATTTTATGGCCTAATGGACTAATTCTATGGTGTAAGGTACTTTTTGAAATAGTTTCTTCGGACCATAACGTATTTCGGACTTTTTTAACATGATCCGCGCCTTTGACAAGTATATATCATCCCCATCATATAGGTTAGGATCCCACTCTGCATGCATCTTTGCATTGACCTATGACCACGATTCATAAACCTTAGGTGTGATCCCGCTTTTTATCGACACAAAACCTTCCAACTGCTTCTAGAAGTGTCGTTATTTAAGCGGTAGTGCTTCCTTGACCATGGGTACCCTAGTTAGAACTCGTTTGTTGTTTGGTGCCCATGCTGCAGTTCCTTGTAACACCCTGATTTTGACCTTGTTGCATTTAATATGTAAATGATGTAATATCGTTATAAAAATCATGGTGAGGAGCTCAAGGCCAAGGCCCCGCCATTGATTTAGCATTTTATGTATCGACAATTAAAAATTGATGCATATGGTTCTCATGCTAGCCAAGCACAATAGAAATTACAAATATCATGTAAATATGTATTTTAATAAAATACCCACAAATAGTTGTGCAATGCAACAAGAGTATGGGGGCATGATTTTTACAAGGAATAGGGAGGGAAAATATTCAAACCCTTCAGCCAATAGTGTCAATCCAAGTGTCAATGAGAAAACCCATGAACCCTCAACTACCCATCTTGACTTTTGCACCAAATCATTTATTTCTTCTAAGAGTTGGTTGAGGTAGTTAATGTTATGGGGAATGGAGAGGTATGGCTGCCCAATTTTGTGTATGGGAAAGCCATCAATTTTGAAAATCACATTTTTGTTTCCTGGGTAAGAAAGGACCCACAAAATTTCTCCCCAAGCCATTATTCATGCATGGTTTTTTCTTTCTCACGCAGTTTGAGCTTGATGGGCATTTTCCTCCATGTTTTTGTTGAGCATTCCCTCATTTTCCATAGTTGGGAAGTCATTTTTGTGTTGCAAAATGACTGGGAGGAAGGGATTCATGATTTGGGGGTCCATAGAGGTCTTTTTTTCCCTTTGAATTCCCATATACCTGTGGGAAACTCGAATTTTTTCCCCAAGGGTCAATTTCCTCTCTCAAAGGTCGTTTTTGGTGTGCCAAGAATAGGAAAAACCCATTGGAAACCTGTTTTATAAATTCCATAGTTAAAAACATTTTTCTTCGTGCCCAACAATTGTGTTTTGTTGTTATGTGCATCCTTGTTTTGGCTTGAAATTGTGAGTAAGAAACTAGGAGTGGAAGAGGATTAGAATTGGCTTGATAAACCTAGTGAAGAGAGTAACCTCATAAAAAGATCAAAGGTCTTTGGCTACTTTTCTATGCACACCCTGAAGAGCACTAGAAGGGAAGGTATGGCCTGAGGGACTGTGTAGCAGTGAAGGGAATATTTCCTTGTGTTGGGTGTGTAGGTATTATGGGTGCCAATTTATCTAGATCTTGTAGGGGTACCAATAGCTTTGTGGTTGATCTCACTAGCTTAGCAATTCTTCCTTTCTACTACCTTAGCAGCCTGATAAACCCAATTGTGAATTGGCTTGGTTGAATTGTGATGTATTACTTGGCTATTTGTTAGTGGTTGTTCCATTTTTCCTTGTGGAAATCATTCCCAACTCAGGGGTGGAAACTGTGTTGAGAGATTGATGAGAACAGTTGGCCTATGGCTGGGTGGAACATTGCAGTTGCATAGCCAGTTCCTCGGGACTACTTCATTTCAAGATAAGTATTATCTCTTGTGTTAATTCTACAATGTCTTAAATTATTGATTATTATGATTATGTTGATGAATGCATGCTAGATGTGTGTGTATTAGAATTTATTACGTTGTGTCAAATTTGATTATGCATCTGCACATATATGCATTTTGTTTGTATGGATTTGTACATTTTATGATGGGGCTGAGAAGTAGAAATGGCCCAAATTTTTAGTCATGTTCCCTTCCTTGATCCATATTGAAGGGAGGGGACAGGACATTCTTCCTTAGGTCTAGGAGTCCCTTATATTCCTACCATGACTTTGCGTGGAAAACTCATGTTTATTCTCATCTTATATTCTGGCTATCACCCATAGGGACTCCCTATTATGTCAAGTTGCAATTGCATATCATTGATCTGCTTGCATTTTTTGAGCATAGTGTCGGCTCTTGCTTCAGTATTATAAGCCAAAATTACCTAAGAAATTCTCAGTCCTAGCCAAGCAGAACCTATCATTTATCCTTTGCAGCTTGATCTACCTTTACCTCCAAGTAAACATCCCCCCTAGTGTCCCTATCCTGCACGGGTGTCTTTGCATTGATCATAGGTATGTTCCATTGCATGGAACTAGTTTGCTTGCATGGGACACTCGTTTCCTCGTTTCTATATTGTAAGCACTCTTTTATTATTTTTCAGGATTTCATAATATGAAAAATACCAAAAAATAAAAAAACATAAAAACCTGGATGAGAAAATGTCATTATCTTCTATTGGCAGTAGTCGTGTCTCCTTTGAACAAAGCACAAATCCTTGAGTCCATTCATCAATGGGTTGGGTTTAGTATGGCCTTAGGAAGCTAAACTCATTACTCATAGATTACTCCTCCGATTGGTTAAGCTTACAGTCCCTATGGATATTCTGTCGATACCTCCTGTGTCACATAATTGTGTCAGTATTAAGTCTTAAGTCTATGTTTCCTGAGTTTCCATCTGTCTCATGCTCTTATTCAAAGGAAGTTTATAAAAATAAGTCGACCATTCCTCAAATCTCTTGAATTTTCATGCTGGCCATCCCTGTATAAGTACATACGATCACATAACATTTTTTTCCTGCCTAGCACCCTTGGCCTACTTTCATCAGTGGAAAGTGACCTTGAATTCAACAGATGACACCTCATCATTGGTCATTGATTGAGTGGTTTCCCTTGTGTTCGACGACAAGAAATATATTCACACATTGGGATTTTTGCTATGTATTGGATTCCATTAGACCTCATTGATGGTTTCCTCGCTTCTATCAGTAGTCTTCATCATTCGCTACTATTAAGAGGGTCTCTTATGTGCACTACTTGCATCTGGTACACGCGAGAGATGCACTTGGTTCTTGGTCCGTGTTCATCTTGTTCATCTGATTTATTCCAAATCTTTCATCCTAGATGCATACCTCATGTTGGTGATGGGGGGTGCATTAATTCCCTCCTTCTAGTGGATCGCATTCCATCGAATTCATATCATATATTCTGGAATTGGGATCTAGAGTCAGATGAGTACCTTGAGACTTGCAATCATTAGTGGCAGGTTCTATCGTCATCGACAGTTAGGAATCATTAATGTCTCCTGATCAATGGATTCTGCAGGTGTTTGACCTCAACACCCTTATTCACACTTGTTGAATTTACTCAGTTCCTTGACACCCATTTTCATCTTCAGTGGGTATTCTCACGTCTGTTAACAATATACCTTAATGACCGGTAATCAGGTGATGTTTCATCATGTTTAACTCCAATACCTATATTCATGTGATGGGACATGCACCATCGGTGGTTTTTGTATAAGACCTTAGACTATAGTGGCCTTATACTATATGCTACTATTTGTGATCGTGACAGTATCTATGGGACCTCAGTTCTCATGGAAGAGCAGTTTGTACCCCAGTTTGTACAAGATTTCTTTAGTTCAATTGGAGACTAGACCTCACTGTATATGGGTCGTGGTTGTGAACACTTATGACATATGTCTATGATGTATTGCCTATTCATGGCCATTGTATCAAACTGCTACGTAATTCAAATTTACTGACATGTATACATATTTAGTATTGTAATATTTTGGTGAGTGGCTAGTTCTTCCGGCAGGGTCTCCACTACTCCACTTCTGAGAGTTATAATGTATTTCGACCATCGTGATATTCCCTCTGACCTCATACATTAGGGGGCATTTGTTACAGTATGATTTTCCACACCTTATGCAACATGCCTTGATGGCCTACCATGTCCCTATGCAGACTCATATTATACCTCTTGCTTAGTAAAACCCCTAAAAATCACAATTTGTTGGTGTTGTGATAATCTGCAGAAGGATCTAATAGCTGTAACAAGCCTCACACAAACTCTCCATAATTTTGCAAAGAAGAAGAGAAGAATGCACTCAATAATCACTCATGAACATGAAAAATGGAGAATATCAGTATCATACATCAGCTGTTAGCTGGCACAATGAATAATGAATACAATAATGAATAATTGTGTAGATAATTCGAATTAACCAAGGAGGTCATTCGAATCATGATCAAAGTCTAGCTTGGACTACATTGGAGACATCATCCAGTCAGTAGTATCAGTCATAACTGGTAATAGTCGGTCAAGTGAGTCTAACTGAGTCTAACAAAACCATCTAGGCATAAATCAAGGTATGGAGACTTCAAGGAGGGTGCATGAGGATGTCAAATGGTCAAGTGGCACTTTGCAACTAGCTAACTGGGAGCTACAGGAAGTTAGCATGAGAAATCAGTGGAAGAACTGCTCAATCAATGCACTAACTGACTGTGAGACTATTGGTAGGTGAGATAAGGTGCTCTAACTGAAAGATAACTGGTGGTAGGTGAGGAAAGGCACACATGTAATGCAGTAGAGTCAAATAAGGTGCATCAGGTAGGTAGGAGGGATATTGGTGGCTGAAGACAGGCTCTAGGGAGCTGAAAGTAGGCTCTAGGTGCTGGGAGGACCACCAAGATGATGATTGGATGCATGCGCATGCAGATGACTGGATGCATGCAAATATGAAAAATGATGGTGAGAATATTCCAACACTCCCCTGCAAGATATACTATGAGGGAATAACTGAAAACTGAAAAATGTGGCCTTGGTGACTGAGACCAAAGGTCACCCCATACAACAATCTAAATAATAAATGAGGAAAGAGGGAAAACCCAGTGGGAAGAAATCCCTCCCTCAAAATAGATTGAATGATGGTAATGTAGCATATCATCACTCACCCCATAAGGAGGCAAGTGTCATTCTTTTCCGAAGAAGGATCGATCAATCTGAAATGGATCAGTAATGTGAGAAGGATGAAACCTTCCATTATGAAAATCTGATCTGGTTCTTCTCTGATCATGTGGATTACCAACCAAATCATCGGTAGATCAGAGTGTAATGGCTGCCCATCGAGGAAGAGGAGGATCATCAGGTTCTTATCTAACTAGATCTCCCATTCGATCATATTCATCATCAATTGCTAGACCTTCAGGTTCTTGTGGATCTGGGTCTAACATTCGCTCATCATCATCTCCATCTTCAGATTCTGAATCTGAAATCTCATGTGATGATGCTTTGCTCTCTTGATCATCAATCAAAGGAGGAGTGGTAGGCAAGCTATCTATCTCAACATAAGGAGTATCATGGAGGCCACTCCTCAAAATGTACACTCCTTTACAGGAATGTGGTCATGGTAGTAAGATCAAGTAGCTTGTAGGCATTTGCATCCAATGCATAGCCCACCATAATGCACTCTCTGCTTTGTGGATCAAGGGCTCTCCTTTTGTCAGTTGGAATCCTTTCCCATGCTCTGGATCCAAACACTTTGAGATGAGATACATCAGGTTTGTATGCCATCCATGCTTCGAAAGGAGTAGTGTCATTGAGTCCTTTGTGAGGGACTCTATTATGAAGATAGGAGGCACAGTTAATGGCTTCTGCCCAAAGACTAGGGTGCAACCCTTTCAACTTTAGCATGCAGGTGGCCATTTCTTTCAATGTTTTGTTCTTCCTTTCAGCGACACCATTCTGCTATGGTGTATAGGAAACAGTATGTTGCATCTCAATGACTTCTTCAGCACAAAAATTTTGAAACTCACCCTTTATGTACTCACCACCATTGTCAGTGCGAATGGATTTTATCTTCCTATCTGAAAATTTCTCTATAGAAGACTTGAAAAACTTGAAGAATCCAAATACTTATGATTTCAATCTAAGTAAATATACCCAAGTGAATTTGGAATAATCATCAATAAAAATGAGCACATACCTTTAATTGTTTAGAGACGGATATAGAAATGGACCAGCCACATCACTATGGATGATATCTAGAGGATGAGAGGCTCTCCTAGCCTTCCCCTTCGCAAATTTCTTCTCAGGATGCTTCCCCATCAAACAACCATGACAGTTTCCCTTGGCAAACTTGATCTTGGGCATCCCATCAACCATCTCCTTTGAATGCATGTCATGCAAGTACCAATAGTTAAGATGCCCAAATATTTCATGCCACAATCTACTTTCTTCATTGGCATGAGTATGGAGAGCTAATTGCTTCGAGAGAGGTAAGAAGTGTGAGAACTCATATAGTTTGGAGCTGTGATTTGCAACTCCTTGTGCAATTATTTCACCTGAAACCATGTTTTGTATCTCGACTTCATTTGGAGAAAAGATCACTCTTTTGGGCTCTCCAATATGAGTCATTTAATACACTGAAAGTAGATTTGCTATGAGAGATGGAACATAAAGCACATCAGAAAAGTAGCCATGGTCAAGATTGATTCTTCCAATCCCCTGAGAGGAAACTTCTAAATCATTGCCCAACATGATGGAAGGCCCAACTGAGCATTCGAAGTTGGAGAAGAGATATTTGGAGGAAGACATATGTCTTGAAGCTCCTCAATCTATGATGAATGAATATTATGTTGATGCTCTTGCCATGAGGGCATGATATCTTTCTTGGTCTTCAGATCTAGAAGGTTCAGTATCAGTATATTTATTTCTTGCACATGCAGGTACAGGGATATTATTCTTCTCAAGTAACTGAGCCATCATAGCTATAGTTTTCTTCATACAATAACTCTCAAGATGAAATCCCCGATGACAATATGTGCACTTAGATCTCTCTTTCTGAGATTGCTTGTTCTTCTTTGAGTTCGAAGCCCCATCTAACTGATATGGAACATCTTTTGTCTTTGTATCATTCACTCTCTTTTGTTGGTGTTTATTCTGATCTGGAGGTTTTTCCAATGTAGACCAAGCTACTTTGCAGTGAAAGATACCAACAAAACCCCTATTCACCGGCCCTTTTGGCAACAGACTGCAAGAAGCTCGAGGTCTCACCCAAGGCGAAGCTGAGGGGGTGGTTGCAGAAGTAGGTTTCCATAACCTTGTGATGCAAGCATTTAAATTGGTTAATGTGCAGCGCAGTGATATACTGCGCATTGCGGTCAATGTCTACGTGAAGTCTTCTACTTCAAGTCGAATACTGCGGCAAGTAAGGATGCTTGCACAACCAGCGCATCCATGGACTGTGCAGTGGGGTTACTTCCAACTTATGACGACAAGCTATCAACAGCTTATCACGCAACACTTCTAATGGATCGGCATGTCAACTAGGCCACACGACGGCTACAGTACTTGATCACTTCCACTCACCCTTACCTCTTTATCTTTACTTCTTTCAACAATACTTAGACTAATTAACGTTTATTACTTATGTAAATAAGTGAAATGCACAATGTTGCACGCTCTGATATCGCGATCTTACCTTAACAATTACTCTGTGATTATTTAACAGGTTCATGCTTCCAAATGCTTTGAGATGCCCATCATTATTATTTATCCATGTATGAGCTACCTAACATCTTATCCCATCCCTTCCGCGGTGAATACAGATAAAAGTAAACATATACCAGATAACTGTAACTTCAAGCATTCATACTGTAAATAATTCAACAAGTGAATAATGGCAACCATACACAACAATCACATAACACAAGATTTAACATGGTTGACTCCCTCGGATGGGAAGCTACGCCCACAAGAACTATTGTTTTATTATCTTAGGAAAGGGTACAACAGTTCTTCGTCTGTGCACTCAGCTGCAAACGTTCTTCTTCCTCAAAATTAGGTCTCTGTGCACTCAGCTGCAGAGCCTTTACAATAGCTTTTTGCTCAAAGATTCTAAAATGTTCAACAATACCCAAGTACAAAAAGTAACCCTTTCCCATACAAAAATGCCTTATATATAGATCATGCCCGTAGGTCATGTCTTTACATTACGAAGGAAAAACCCTTAGGTTTACAAAACTGTCACGGTTTTCCCAAAACCAGACTGCTGGTGTCTGGTAGCAGATCTTCTGTCATGCGCGCGCCAACGGGTTGCTTCCGCCAAGCTGTTCCTTCTTTCATGGCCTTAGATGACTGGTTCAAGTAGTAGTTCTCTATTTGTGTGATCAGTCACCTACCTCTTGATCTGCACCTACCCACCACTTGGTAGTTATCAAGCCTCTTTGCCAAAAATAGATCTCCAATGACCTAACCAGAATTTGTGTCACCTTCTGTCCAACACTCTGCTTAGCTGGATCTTCCATTGACTGACACATCACAGCACTGTTCTCCTCACAGCACTATCTTCGCAGTTCTTCCAACACTGCACTGCATGCAACTTCGCAGCATACCAAAACTTATCCCAAAATTGTTCCAACTTAACTACACTCAGCTCTGTAGTTCTCAAAATCCTTCCTGGTCAAAAATTCCCCACCTGGGCCAGGACCAACAAGCCCCTAGCACTTACATGTGGCTCGCCCCCGAGCCACCTGCAACTTCTTCAAGGTGTTCCATTGATTGTGGGGTGATCTTCGCAGTGAACTCATTGAATGTGCTGATCAGTTTTTCTACCGCAGTCTTCGTATCTTGCTCGATTTTCCCCACTGTTTCTAGCATCTCATGTGTTATATCATGGTCGATCTAGCCTTCCACCTGCTCATGATTTTGGTGCATCTCCTTTAACTTTTCTTTGATCTCCTGTGAGATCGTACCGGCCTCTTCTAACAATGGCCGTGACTTATCGCCCATTTCTATCTCTTTCTCACGTAAGGCTTGCACTTCCTTCTTGAGGGTGTTGATTTCTCTGTATTTTAGCAGCTTATCTCTTGTTGGTAGCACCTTAACTTCTTCACCCATCTTTTCCAGTGCTTCTTGCTTTTCTTTCAGTTCCTTCTTTACATCCAGCAATTGTTGATCTTCCTCGAGGGCATTAAATGCCTTCGACGCTACTTCCAGTAGACACTGGTACTTAACCACTTCAGAAACAATATTCTATGCCACGGTCTTCACTACTCCCTACCTTAATTGTTGTTCATCTAGTGGGGTTCGTGGATTGATTTGCGCCTTCAAGGCAACAATTTCAGACTCATGGAAAATTTCCATGTCTTCCTTCTTTGTCTTAAGAATAGTGACCAGGTCATCGATCTTGATAATAGTATCTGCTTTTTCTAGTTGTACTTCAAATTCATCTATGTTATCTGCAACCGTAGTGATCGTGGACTCCAATCTCAGCCAACGATCCTACTGGTCTTGCAATTGCATAGTACTCCATGAGCTATCTTCCTCTAGCTTCCTGTTAGCTACTTGCAACTCAGCCTGTCCTTTCAGTGCTTCTATGGTTTTGTCATGCATTTCTTCACAAACTTGTGTCTGCAAGTAATGTAGGCCTGGAAATGGTATCTTTGCAAGATCATGCTCCACGCACTCTACATTCTTTGTATCTAGCATTGCCTGATTAGGTAATGGAAACCTTATAGATAATGGTTGCATATGGACAACATGGGACCGCGTGGAAACGGTGATTTGCTACTACGAAGTCCCCGCCAACTCTCCTTCAACCTTCGATTCATGTGGCAAGGGTAATCCTTTGCTTACTTCATCAAATTTTTGGGAAATTCCTTGCAGTGTAGTCAGGTTCTGGTCCAAACTATCCTGAATCGCCTTTTCCTTCTTCTCCTTGTCGGTCGAGAGCTCTTCCATTTTCTCAGTGACCTTCGTGGTGATCATTAGGTAGTCATACTCGCGAAGCAATGTGTCCAATTGGTCTTTACTTGATTTATGTTTCCTCCTTGGTTCCTTGCGCCCTGAAGGACTCCCAGTGTCCTTCCTTTTCACTGACTCTTTATCTTCTACTATGGGACACGGGATAGGGTTATCCTCGCCAGAATCACTTTGGACGTCCACAACCTCCACTCGGAATTAAGTTGGCCATTCTTTCATGATATTTCCAATATCGTCCTTGTACATGTGGTAGTTTCCTGGGTAACAGTCAGGATTCTTTGTCCGTGCTTTAGCTGAAATTGAGATGCATTTCATCGCAGCATAAAAGTTGACAACGCGGATATATTTGCTTGTTACTTGTTTTAGTATTCGAGGCGTAAGCATGATGGCCCCACGTAGCTAGTCATAATATGTATAAAATACCATTGTTGTCTCGTGCTATCTTTCGGGATTTAAATTTTCCCAAAGGTTCTGATAGCGAGCACCTCTACAGGCCGAAGTGTTCGTGCTCACTCCAACGTATTGCTTCGATTCCTTCCATCCTAGGAAGGCGATCAATACTATTATCCAGGTGAAATGGAAGTATCCACCATTGATTTGAGTGTCACTCAGTTCTTCTAGGAACTCATTCAGTAGGTATTGACACCAATTAAATTCTTCTCCCTCGGCGGCTGCAGCGCCGAGTAGTACTGAGCCTGCAGAGACTTCTAATGGTCTGCACTTTCTAATAATTTTGCCTGCTAACAACTATGTGACAAACCTTATTGCTTGGTAATTTATGTCATATGTTTGGAAGCCTCACTTCCCTTTGACAACAGACTGCGTTTGCTTCATTAACGTGGCTACCTCTTTATCCTTTCTTTTCCCCTGAAAGAACTTCCTTGTCTCTACTCCCTTGTTGCTCAACCCAGTTATTTGATGGATTAATTCAATTGTCGGGTCTATATTTTGGTCAAGCCATAAATATCCTTGGTGGATGCGTGCCATCAGAGTTCGCACCACCGCATTGAGCTTCGGTGATCTGTCAAAATGTGGGAGCCTGAGCTGGTTTAGTAGCCCCAACTTGGCTAGTCCGGACAACCAGCTTTTGACGACCAAAGTGAGGTCACCCTTTACATTCTTCTTCCAGCACATGTATTTGTCGGGATGGAACTGTGGGAACCTCGGCTCACTAGGATTCTCCTTCTGCATTGCAAGAATATTATAGTCCTCCCATTTACATTCGAGAATCTTACCCAACAGATTTTTCTCCACCTCAACATGCTTTGATATCGACAAGAGTGGTATCTCATACTTTGGACTCTTCAGTAGTTTAATGGCCAGTGCATCTGGTGCACACGGTGAGATATAATCTGGGGTCATAGTTAAATGTATCTCCTTATCGGCAAGGGCTTATTTGTCCCCACCGAACTTGTCTTCAGTAGCTTTGTTCTCGGCCCTACTGGATTTTTTCCTTTGTCTTGCATTGAGGGGCCGTGTCTCGGTGATCTTCTTGGATCCTGTTCTGGTTCAGTGATGACTTTCTTGTTTGGGGTTCTCATTAACCCATCAATCCCTTCGTGTTGGAACAATCTCACAGTCTCTTCGACCATGAAATCCTTGCCAACAAAGGACCTCTGTGTCACCCACTTGCACACTACTCAGCTAACTAGTGGATAACTTGCAGAACTAACTCAGAAAACAATGTGTGCAAGAATTTCTAAGTACTTTGGTAATGCCCGCGACTCTAACTACTGAGTTATTTATAGCCACGGTTGATCCCCCTCCGTGCCCCTTAACGATTAGATAAACATTAAATGTAGTATCCGTTAGCCAATTCCGGAAGATGCTTCAGTCAATTCCCTCATTAAGTCGTTCAGAATGGCTATCTATGCTTTAAATGCCCGAGCGGTCGGTAGGAAAGTACTGCTTAACGGCTATATTTTTTATCGACACTTTAACAGCTATTTTCTGGAGCCTTGCGTCGAACTGCGCGACAAGTAATCTTTGGTCCTGCACAGTTACTTTGCGGTGTCTAATTTCTTTTCTCTTCAGGGTTTCCTTTTGAATGTCGCAACAGCGCATTGTTTCTTTTATTTTCTTATCATATATATTTTTTTTAAAACATGCAGCTTCAACAATGCTATGCGGTACATAGATCTATCTCTACAACTTTGTGTACCGGCTCTTCCGCAGTTTCTAGTGCCCAATTCCAACTGTACTTGGCACTTAGAAATTTTCCCCTTCCTCTTAATCATACTGGATGCTGCGAAGTAGTACTATCACAGTAAAGCTTTTTTCTGCTTCCATTTATCAAATTGGGTAATGTATCATCGGCTAAAGTAGCTATCTGGACTGTGCCACCATTAGTAACATGGATAACAGTGTATGGCCCAATCCAATGCATTTTAAACTTCCCCGGAAACTTCATGAATTTATTGTCATATAGGAGGACTAGATCACCTACCTGGAAATACTTGCTCTTGATGTGGTGATCGTGCCATGCTTTTTCACGTTCTTTCTGTACTTGTTGGTGGAATCCTGCGATGAAGCGATCCTCTTCTAGACCAACCAAGTGTAACAGTCTTTCTTCCAGTGCTGCGTGATCTTCCATCCCTATAAATGCAGTTATTCTCATGCTGGGAATAATATACTCCATTCGCATTATTGCTTCCTTCCCATAAGCCAATCTGAAAGGTGTATGTCCAGTTAATTTCTTGCATGTTGTTATGTATGCCCATAATATAGATGGAATGCGCAGGCACCAGTCATTGCGGTTTACGTTGCATATCTTGGTTAGCGCATTCTCGAGTACTTTATTGAACGCTTCAATAGTTCCATTCGCTTGTGGATGATAAGGCGTACTACACTGATGATGGATGTAGAACTCTTCGGTCAAAGATTTAATAGTTTTGTTCATAAAATGAGTGCCTTGATCACTCATCAAAATTTTTGGACATCCAAATCGTGTAAGGATTTTTTCAAAGATAAACTCGGCAGCTGTGGTTGTGGTGCAATCTTTTACTAGTTTTGCTTCTGCCCATCTGGTGAGGTAGTTAGTTGCAGTAATAATGTACCTCACACCAGTTCTTTTCCCCGGTGGGTTGATAGGTCCCACGAAATCAATTGCCCATTTTTTGAATTCCTGTAAGGTCAGCTGAGGATTCAACGACATTTCATCTCTTCTTGACAGCTTCCCTGTCCTTTGACAAACATCGCATCTCTAGCAATGTTCCTTCGAATCTTTGTGGATTGTTGGTCACCATAGTCCTACGCGCAATATCTTATGCACAATAGCCCTTCCTGCATAGTGGCTTCCTGCTTCTCCCGAATGTGCATTAGCCAATATAAATGGTTTCTCATGCTCCAATACGGACCTTTGCAGGACTTCATCATGTCCTAATTTGTACAGCTTCCCTGCAATAATGGTGAAGTCTGTGGCTCACACTACCAGCCGCTTCTTCTGCTACGTAGTGAATTGTTCAAGTGTGAACCCTGTAGATAGAAAGTCAATAATGTCTTGATAATACTCATCGGTGACCTGTATAGTGAACAACTACATGTCAAGCAAATTGTCTTCAAGATTCGTAGGTTCTTCTCCTGACTCAATCCTGGATAGATGATCAGGTCCTAAGTTTAACCTGCCTGTCTTAACCACTATTTCAAAATCATACTCTTGGAAGAGTAGCAGCCGTCTGCATATCCGCCCCCCTAACGTTGGCTTATTGACCAGGTATTTCAATGCAGAATGGTCAGTAAACATAGAGAAGTGTGCACCAAGCAAATAGTGTCTAAACTTTTGTAGCACATATACCATTGTGAGTCCTTCTCTTTCAATAGTGGTATAATTCTTCTCAGCAGATAACAGCTTTATGCTCGAAAATGCAATGGGATGATCAATGCCTCCTTCTCCTGGCTAAGCAAGAACAACACCCAATGCTATACATGAAGCATCAACATGGACGTGAAATGACTTTTCCCGGTCTGGAAAAACTAGGATCGGTGCAGTGAACATTTTCTCTTTCAATGTGTCAAATCTTTTCTCACAGTCCTCATTCCAAATGAACGATGCATATTTTTTTTAAAGCTTCTCCATTGCTGTGGTTATCTGCACATACCCTTTTATGAATTTTCTATAGTAACCGGTATTCCCTAGTGTAGTGCACAATTGTTTAATTGAATTAGGTGTAGGCAAATTTACAATAACTGCGATCTTCGCTGGATCAACCATCAAGCCCTATTTACAAACTATGTGCCCCAATAGAATCCCATAAGGAACACAAAAAATACATTTCTTCAGATTCAAAGAAATATGATGCTGTCTGCATGTTTCCAGCATGATCCTAAGGTTTGCAGCATGGTTCTTCAATAGCCCAAAAATGGTCCAATCATCAAAGTAAACCTCTAAAAATTTATGTATGAATTCTTTAAATGCTGCGATCACCACTCTAAAAAATATGGCTGGTGCATTCTTCAGGCCAAAAGGCATCACTATATATTGGAGCGATCCCCATTCTGTGGCAAAATTTGTCTTGTTCCTATTGGCCAGATCAATTCTTATCTGATTGTATCTAAAAAATCCATTAGTAAAAGAGTATGCCTCATTCCCTCTAACGTTATCTAGTACTTCGTCGGTAAAAGGAGTAGGAAATGGGTCATGCATCGAAGCATCATTCAGCTTTCTGAGATCAACACAGATCCTGATCTCACCCTTTGTTTTCTTGTCTTGGACAACCATCGGGCTTATCCATTCATATTCTTGAATGGGCTCAATGATCCCTGCATCAAGCATCTTGTCGAGTTCTGCCTTAACTCGTTCTTTGTAGCATGGATTCAATCTATATGGCCTTTGTTTTTATAGGTTTTGCGCCAGGCTTAAGAGGAATTCGCATCACTCCTAAGTCTCCCAGAATGCTTTTCATCTCTGTGAACTTGGTTAGAAATACTTCCTGATATTCCTGTAATATACCCACGATCTCCATAGTTGTATCGTCATCCCAGTAGTCTCCTATTGCTGCGAACTTTGGTTCTTCACTAGTGCCGATGTTCACTTTATTTGTTTTAACCAGTCCACTCATATCCGGAATTTCCAGTGGAGGTCCTTCTACTTCGCGCGTTCCTTCTGATTCAGGAATCTTTATGTTGCGCGGGTCCTCCTCATCGATGTCATCCTTATTTTCAACTTTTTTGGCTAACTTATAACAATCCAAGGCCTGCTCTACTTGCTCTATCCAATCTGGTTGTAGACTGGCAAGTACGTTGTTTGCTTCAAAAACTCTTCTAGTGTTATGTTTTCGTTCATGCAATCTGGTCTAAATATCTTTCTTTTCATAAGCTGCAGTGCGTCATTCATAATAGGATGGTCATCTTCAAAGCTAAAGTCCTTCTGTAAGCTCACAGTGAGGATAGACCAATCCGTGGTTCCTCTGCGCAACTCCTCTTCTAGATACCATTTCTTTGGAATAGGCTTCTCCAGCGTATGCACAAAGAGATGTACCCATTTTTTCTGTGGTCTTTCTTCCCAAGCTTTTGCACATGCTGCAATATGATCCTTTGGATCCGTCTGGCCATTATATTTCTCAAATGGTAGTGTAACCTTATCAGCGAATCTAATCTGTAGTTTTATTCTGCACTGGTCCCAAGTTGTCAATGTATTTTTATGCATAGCCCACCATCTGGCAGGTGTTTCTCGCAGTGCCATGTCTAATGCTAAGACGCGATGTTCATCTGCAACTGCTGCAGTGTATTCTTTGATAAATGAATAGATGTTAGTTGTACCATCATAAGTGGGGATGACTTACCTGTTTTCCAATCCAACGGAGTGACTTTGTAATTGTCGCGCATCTCCTGGCAAATACTTCATACATTTTGTGTTTCCAGTTTTCTAATCCTACCTCAGAGTCTGAGATGCAAGAACTATCATAGCGCCAGCTGAGCATTCCATCCGCAGTAGGATGAGTATAATCCATAGCATTTGTTGTCATCTTATAGATACGATCGAGATCCTGAGCTCTATACTCTTCTTAAATTGGTTCAACATATCACTCCCCCTGCGAGGGATCCAATGGTGCGACAACCCTTATGTCATTGCCTTCAAATATCATTTTCATTGTCTTTATATTTATGATGGTGGAGTTCGTCATTTCCCAGTCAATACCCAGCAGCTCCGGATAAGGATTGCTATCATCCACAATTTCAATTACTTCGAAGTCTGCATAACTTCGCACTCCATCAATGTCGACAATGGTATTGGGAAATCTCCCCAACGGTATAACTATGCCTTGATTAGCCATTCGTAATTGTATAGGTGACCACTGTAACTTTGGTTTTCCCATCGCCTGCCATGTCTGCTTGGTCTAGACATTTACTTCAGATCCGAGATCAAGAATGATCTCGTCCATCTCATAGTCTCCAATATGTGCAGTAAACCGCATTTCCCTTCCGGTTCTTTTGGGACTCCTAATGTTATGTACTGCGCCATGGGCAGTCCTTCTCTCACTTTGTGGTTCATATTGAGTTATCAGTTTTTCAAATTCCATAAGAGTGTCTTTGTTCTTTAACAACTTGATGCAGCTCCGTAGGAACTGTGCAACTGAAGTGGTTGTATCTGGTACAGCGCACGTCTGATCATATGCCAGTGGCATGTCTTCTATCTGTGGTACTTCGCTCCGCAACGGGATTCTTGGTGAAGTAGGTGGTGGTTTTTTGAACATGTCACGTGCTTCCTCAAATACTTCTTTATTTTTCTTTAAGTTCAAAGGAGGTGCTTTTCCAGGAGCTTTTTTAATCCATATTGTTTCTCCAAGGGTCTTTTTAGCATCAGTTGTTCCAGAAGTTGAGGCTTTTGTGCTTCTATATATTATTGTATCCATGTCACTGCATTTATAGTTGGATCTATAGGTCTGTTCTCTGCTGCGATCAACCGAATGTTAGGGTTCAGAGTTTTTGTCCTTCTCTGTTTCTGCATTTCTACCTCAAGCACAGGGTAGTCTTCAATCACATGATCAAATGATTTACAATAGTTGCATGTTGTGCATGGATTAGTACAATCTCTAGATACGTGACCTGGTTGGCCACAATTATAGCAGATTAACTGGCCTCGGCCTCTTCCTTGAGCTGGGCCAGAATTTCTTCCTCTGTCACGGTATCCACCTCCTCGACCTCTATATGCACCCTGATCGTAGTGGGTGTTCTCTTGTTTGGGCGGTTTTTCTTCTTGAACACGGTACATACCAGCACCTCGCATTGCGTCCATATCCCACTTTCTTTCATTCATTAGCTCATAAGCGCAACAATTAGACTCATCATGTCCAATTGACTTACATAAATTACAGTATAAGTTTTTAGGCATTTTAATATATTTCTGTATAAGGTAACAATACTCAAGTTGGTGTCCTCTGGTTCTACAAATTTCACACCATGGTGCCTGGCTCTGATTCATATTCATTAGGTTTGGTGCACCACTGTTAAGATAATCTTGAAATAGAGGGCATTGTTCTCTGGTGTGGCCTTCTCCTTTGCATCCTGTCCACCAAACTTCATGTCTTTGTTCATGTCTGTGTTCCTTTCCATTCTTCATATCTTGAAATTCTAATGTCAAGGTAGCCAACTGGTTCTAGATCTGTAACATCCTAGAAATACTCTCTCCGATTAGTGAAGCTTCTAGCTTCATCGCGATCTCTAAGGACTCTGTGTGCGACACAACTTTCTGTTGCATCAGTGGTTGTTTGATATGGGGCAACAGCGCAGCAATGAACCATTCTTGGTGCTATTGCAGAGATATAACAAAGCTCACTTGGTCCAGTAATGTTTTAAATTTTTGGTCGAATTCCCAAACCGATTTAGTAGGTTTCTGCTTGATTTCTTTCAATTCTGTTATGCACCATGATTCTGATTTGGGTTTCTTAAACTCTGCTGCGATCACGGTCTTGATATCTTCTAGGGTTCTCGGCTAGGTTTGAGAATACTTCATAAACCAATGCAGTGCTCTATCTCTAAAAGTAGTTATTAGCTACGCTCTCTTTATAGCATCATCCATAACTTGCTTGACACTCTAGATGGCTTCACATAGAAACCAATGCTAATCAGGGTCTTCTAGACCCGTTCCTTTGAATATCAACAGTTTTATATCATTATCAGTCATCCTCCTTCGAAATTGTGTATGGTTCTGCGATGAGTTCCCTGCGACAACAGTAGACGTAGGCTGTTGGATTGTGCTAAGTATGGTAAACTGTGGAATGGTCTGAGTCCTGGTTGTCTGAGTACTCGCTCGTGCAGTGCTACTAGTATTGATGTTCTGTGGGGTGGGCTGCGCGATGCTCACAGCGGGTGGGTTCTGGACTGATGGATTCTGAGATGTAATACACTGGATGGTGGCTGATAATTGAGTGGTCTGATTATTAAGGTCACACGGGATTTCTGTATTTATGTGGTTTTTAGATCCTCCGTGATTCTTTTCACTAGTAAGCTTATATCTGTTTCCACTTCTCAAAGTATGGTTTTCTTCATCATAATCAATATATGTATTTTCTACCATGACAGATTCAGAATTACTACTGCATTCGTAAAACACCTTTCTCATCTAAAAGCATTTTAATATATAGACTGAGGTTGTTCAAGAACTTACCTCTAAATCCTTCGAAAAAATAAGCTTCATCTTGGTTGTAGGACTTCAGTGTGTCTACAGCAAACTCGGTCACAACTCCTTCTAGTATGCTATCAACCCAGAAGTCAACTGCTCATGACAGTGGGTTGTCTATTGCTTTGATCTATTCAGTAAGCTCTGGACTCCACTCTGTAGGTACTCCTCCTTGTGAACAATTCTTTCTTTCTGCGAGGCACAATATCCACTCGTGGAGCTCGTTTGGAAATGACGCCCAAAAAAACTCGTGGATATCCCTCCACAAGTATATGTTCAACCGCTCTACTTCAGATAGACACAGGTGTTTGTTTTCTTTCTTTGCAAAATCTCTTTTGATCTTATCAGACCAAGCCTAGATCTCTTTCTTTTCTGGGTCCCAATTGTCTGAACCCAATGGGAGCTTGTATTTTTCTTCGCACATTACTTTCTCCAAATACACTATCGTGTCACTGAGTCTTAGTGTGGAAACGGAACCATTTGTTGGTGTTTATTCTGATCTGGAGGTTTTTCCAATGTCGACCCAGGTACTTCACGGTGCAAGATACCAACAAAACCCCTATTCATCAGCCCTTTCAGCAACAAACTGCAAGCAGCCTGAGATCTCACCCGAGGTGAAGCTGAGGGGGTGGTTGCAGAAGCAGGTTTCCACAACCTTGTGATGCGAGCGTTTAAACTGGTTAATGCGCAGTGCGATGATAGACTGTGCGCTGCGGTCAAAGTCTGTGCAAAGTCTTCTACTTCGCATCGAATACTGCGGCAAGAAAGGATGCTTGCACAACCAATGCATCCACGGACTGCGCAGTGGGGTTACTTCCAACTTATGATGACAAGCTATCAACAGCTTATCATGCAACACTTCTAATGGATCGGCGCATCAACTATACCACACGATGGCTACAGTACTTGATCACTTCCACTCACCCTTACCTCTTTATCTTTACTTCTTTCAACAATACTTAGATTTATTAACGTTTATTACTTATGTAAATAAGTGAAATGCACAATGTTGCATGCTCTAATATCGCGATCTTACATTAACAATTACTCTATGATTATTTAACAGGTTCATGCATCCAAATACTTTGAGATGCCGATCATTAACATTTATCCTGAGCTACCTAACATCTTATCCCATCCCTTTCGCGGTGAATATAGATAAAAGTAAACGTATACCAGATAACTGTAACTTCAAGCATTCATACTGTAAATAATTCAACAACTGAATAATAGCAACCATACACAGCAATCACATAACACAATATTTAACGTGGTTCACTCCCCCAGATGGGAAGCTATGTCCATAAGAACTGTTGTTTTATTATCTTAGGAAAGGGTACAACAGTTCTTCGTCTGCGCACTCAGCTATAGACGTTCTTCTTCCTCAAAATTAGGTCTCTGCACACTTAGCTGCAGAGCCCTTACAATATCTTTGTGCTCAAAGACTCTAACAATTCTCAACAATACCCAAGTACAAAAAGTAACCCTTTCCCATACAAAAATTTCTTATATATAGATCGTTCCCGTAGGTCATGTCTTTACATTACGAAGGAAAAACCCTTAGGTTTACAAAACTATCATGGTTTTCCCAAAACCGGACTACTGGTGTCTTGCAGCAGATATTATATGACGCGCGTGCCAACGGGTTGCTTCCACCGAGCTGTTCCTTCTTTCACGGCCTTAGATGACTGGTTCGAGTAGTAGTTCTCTGTTTGTGTGATCAGTCACCTACCTCCCGATCTGCACCTATTCACCGCTTGGTAGCTGTCGAGCCTCTTTTCCAAAAGTAGATCTCCGATGACCTAACCAAAATCTATGCCACCTTCTATCCAACACTCTGCTTAGCTGGATCTTCCGTTGACCGACACATCGCAGCACTGTTCTCCTCATAGCACTGTCTTTGCAGTTCTTCCGACACTGCATTGCATGCAACTTCGCAGCATACCAAAACTTATCCCAAAATTGTTCCAAGTTAACTACGCTCAGCTCCGTAGTTCTCAAAATACTTCCTGCTCAAAAATGCCCCACCTGGGCTAGGCCCAACACCTTTTTAGAAATCTTTTGCTTTCCCTTTGCATTCGCTCTCTTGGCCTCAACAACTGTAAGGGCCGAATCCAACTTTGGTTTGATCATTCCCATGGAGATTAACTTCTCCTCCTCTTGAGTAAGAGATTGGATGAAGTCATCAAGTGAGGGAAACTTCCATTTTTTAATGGACATGTTAGCTGACTGAAATGTGGAGACAAAAACTGAGAATTTTGGCCCCAATTTGGAGAGAATGGCAAGAATGAGTTGTTTTTCTTCTTTCACTATCTCATATCTCTTAAACTGAGAGATAAAGATTTTGAACTTGGTTAAGAATGCATTGATGGATTCGAAGCTTTCAAGACTCAAAGATATGAGTTCATTCTCCAATTTATGACCTTTCAGATCATCTTTCTGTCCAAAGAGGGATTCGACTTGTCCCAAACCTCTTTTGGAGATGTTAGATCGATGACATGGAAGTTAAGATATTCATAAATTGAAAGAAGAAGTAAGCCTTTTGCTTCATCAAGCCTATCCAAGTACTTGGATTTCTCTACTGCACTGAGTGGTTCGACCATAGTTCCATTTAGTATCCTGGTGAAGCTCTTGGAACTCATGAAGAGAGCCATCTTAGCTTTCCATTCGACATAGTTGGAAGAAGTGAGTCTTAGATCCATCTGAGCAGTGGATGTAGAATTGAAGAAGAATTTGAATGGGTGAATAAACCTACAAAACAAGAAGAGTTTGTTTATGGAGATTTGCTACACTTCGAATGAACACTACCTTAGAACACCTAAGCACATATGACTAAGTCCTTCACACCTGGATAGACCTCATTGGATTGCTCCAGTGAATTCAAGGTAATAGCACCAGGATTTGCTGTGGAAACTCAGAGGCTTCTGGTGCTCAGGGAAAGATAGCTGCTCAAAGAAATGTTGCAACTGTTGCTGCTGCAATGGCTGTAATTCGAATAGATGTTGACTTCTCTAATACCATGTGATAATCTACAGAAGGATCTAACAGTTGTAACAAGCCTCACCCAAACTCTCAAGAATGTTGCAAAGAAGAAGAGAAGAGTGCACTCAATAATCACTCATGAACACAGAAAATGGAGAATAGCAGTATCATACATCGGCTGTGAGCTGGCAGTATGAATAATGAATACAATAATGAATAACTGTGTAGATAATTTGAATTAACCAAGGAGGTCATTCGAATCATGCTCAAAGTCTAGCTTGGACTACATTGGAGACATCATCCACTCAGTAGTATCAGTCATAAATGGTAATAGACAGTCAAGTGAGTCTAACTAAGTCTAACAGATCCATCTAGGCATAAATCAAAGGATGGATACTCCAAGGAGGGTGCATGAGGCTGTCAAATGGTTAAGTGGCACTCCAGAACTAGCTAACTGGGAGATACAGGCAGTTAGCATGAGCAATCAGTGGAAGAACTGCTCAATCAATGCACTAACTGACTGCCAGACTCCTGGTAGGTGAGATAAGGTGCTCTAACTAAAAGATAACTGGTGGTAGGTGAGAAAAGGAGCACATGTCATGCAGTAGAGTCAAATAATGCGCATCAGGTAGGTAGGAGGGCTACTGGGGGCTGAAGACAGGCTCTAGGGAGCTGAAAGTAGGCTCTAGGTGCTGGGAGGACCACCAAGATGATGACTGTATGCATGCAGATGAATGGATGCATGCAAAATGCATGCAGACATGCAAATCTGAAAAATGATGGTGAGAATATTCCAACAGGTGTATGCGGGTGACCAGCATTATAGCATGCATATAAGCAGGTTGCTACATTACAATCCGCGTACATCGGGTTTCATGCTCAAAATTAAAAATATTTTGGGTTTTCCTTCCCAAGTAACGACCATTTTGATCCTTGGCCTTCCATATGTTGGAAAACACTCTGATTCGACCCTCCACCTCCTTTGAGGGTTATATATTGAGCCATTGTGGAGCATTTGAGGGAGAAGAAAATAGAGAGAAAGAAAACTATGGAGGAATTTTCCCCCATTTCCATTTCCTTGAGTCTGCATCCCTTTGTCCTTGATAGTTTGAACTATTTTATGTTCATCTCCCAAGCTCTTCCCTATCTTGTGAAGGAGGAACCCAATTACTCCTTAAACTTGTGACCTTGCCATTGCATGGAGGGTTGAAGTGGTGGAGGCCTAGGTGGAGGACCTTAGTTTGTCGGTTTCGACGAGTTGCCTACATAAGGTTGTCACTATGTACTTATGTTCATTACATTAATATAAATAATATTTTCTCATCCAATTCATGTTACAAATGTTTATGTTATTCTCATTGGGTATATTTGTTTAATATGTTAATGGATTATGCTAGTTTATATGCTAATAATTTATATATTCTCTATATGCTCGTTTATATTTGTTGTCAAGGACAAGTTGTAGGGAAGGAGCATTGGATTGCAAGCTCAACGGTGGTCTTCTTCAAACATCTGGTTGAGGTAAGAATTTTCTCTTTGTTGTTGGCATTTCATATTTATATAGCATACTTGAGAATTGAGTTGATTTTTGGTGTCACTTTGGCTGTTGTGGTCTACCCCAAGCCATAGGAAGTTTTTCTTCGTAACAATGGTATCAATCCCATGTGGGCTTGGAGGATTTAACTCATAACACCTCTCTAAGGTCCTAGAACCTAGAATATTAGATGAGTTTCTATCAAAAGAAAATATCCTAGATTCTTTTTAATGCTTTCTGCTTTACAAAAATAATGTTTTCAAAAACTTTTTGAAAAGAAGAAAATTAAGTGCACCTAAATATTTTCAAACACAAAATCACTCATTTACACTCTTTAAAAATGAAATATGAAGCACTTTTAGGTGCAATTAAAGGTTTTCAAATACAAATGTGTTCGTTTACACTCTTTATAATGAAATATGGAGCTCTTTTCAAACCACCAAATCAACTATTCCAATGCAAATGCAATATTTTAAATGCAAATATTTCAAATGCAAATGCAAGTCTACCAACTTTCACTTTTTCCAAACCAAATACAATTCTTGAAATCCAAACTTTTGTTTTCTATGAGAATGCAACTTTTAAACAACAATTCAAACAAATGCAAGCAACAAAAATGAGAAAGATATGCCTATCACTCTGGTGAAAACGAATCCTAACACTACATTCTTCAACCATAAGCCAAAGCCAAGTTTGAGAAGAAAAAAGTTCTTAGACTCAAACAAGATAAAAGGTATGCTAGGTAACAAGGTTTTGGAAGAAAATTTTGTTCAAAGGTAGAACAAGCAGTAGCAAAAACAATGAGATTATGCTTCTGAGACTTTCACACTCAAACACCACCTAGAATATTCCAGGAAGACCACAAGGAATCCTACACTACTCAGACAATCCAATCAAACTAGGTATTTTCAAAGAAGGAGGGAAAAACTGAGAAAATATCTCAAACACAAGGAATTCGCTTTTGTGTAGAAGGTTTCCTGCAAACCATTCACACATGTGTGGATTTTTAGGTGTGAATACCCCATACCATTCTCTATTGCAAGTACTATTTCCAATGAATGGATCCTATAGTGAACTAAAAAATTAAAAAATTCAGGAAAATTCAAAGATACTAAAATTTTAAGGTTTTCTAGGTATGCATAATCCTAATAGAGACTCTAACTCCCAAAAAATAACAGAGAAAACACTCGTTAAGGAATGATAGAAATTGGTTTCTCCCTAGTGGAGTCGCTAGTTCTATTGTACTGAAATTAACCCTAGTATTGGGATGAGATCACCAACATACTAAAAGAAAGGAGACTGACATAGAAAATCCTATCAACAGGCAAAACAGACTCATAATCATGCATATAACCACATTTAGACCAAGTAAATTTGAATTAAGAATATATTATGGGAAGAGAGCTTGTGCACCTTGTTTATGATGGTTGATACAAGCCACTCCTTGCTGTGCTCCAAATTTGCTCCAAATTTCCCAAGCTTCAGCCTACAAAACAGATAAAACAACCTTCCTCAAACGTATTTGACAATAATAAAGACTATCAATGAATTGAAATATGAAAAGAACATAAGTCTATTAACCAAATTTCAATATAGAAACACTATTTTTTTTATCAATTATGAAATCAACTTGGAATTTAGTGAAGGAAAAGATGTCAAATCTCTATTGAAATAGTAGAAACATAGTACAATATATATCTCTTCCTAGCTGTGTGTAATGTCCCTAAAAACAGTATAATAAAAAAACAAATCTATTACTGTAATAAACTGGATAAGAAATGATGAAAATAAAATAACTTCAGCACTGCTAAGAATGTGCTACACCGATGCTTCTTTTGCGACATCATAAGTGTCATGGTTTTATTGGTTGTGAATCCTATAGCTTTGCGGAAGCGTTGTAATGAATAGAAGTGTAAATCTGTCACAAGGGTACAAATGTTTAGAGGATAATAATGCAAATCTCTTTCTTACAGTTTTAAGAGTTTGTGTGCATGTTTATTAAAGTCTCATTGATAATTCAGGTGTGATGGACCTTTATTGGTGGCGGTTGAGGCCCATGGTGTGATGCTTGGTCTTTTCAAAGGGAAAGCTACCCCGGAAGGGCTGCCGAGAGGTAGGGGTAAGAAAATGGAGACTCCTGACTTACTTAGAGAGTTCGCTAATGCATCCACTTTGTACCTAGTTTGCAGGTGCACTTACGGAGGTGTCTACCTATGGTGTTCATTTCGCAAGTCCATCACTTATTTAAAACTAATGTTTGTAATGTTTGGAGGTTGACACCTTGAAATGCTTTGTTGGAAGTTAAAGTCCTTATTGAGCTTTCAAAACATGTTGACCTTGCAATTACTTGTTGGCCTTATGCACTACTTGGGGTCTTTGTATCACACCTTGCATTTTCAATTACTTCATTGATTGTGAATGCCTCTACTACTATAGAGATCACAACTTGTATCGAAATATTTGGGGTTGGTATTGGGATTTAATGCAACTCTACGATAGCACATGGCCAACGTTGCCAGCTAAGCTAGGGGTTTCTTCTTGGTTTGTACACCATCGAGGGTTTCAATTTCATAGTTCGTTTGCCTCTGTCTGTATGTTGGATGCGTATGAGGGTTTCGTGTTCTGGCCTGAGCTTGGCTCATGGTCAACACACCACAAGGGTTTCGTATGCAGAGATGGCAACAGATAGACACGAAGGTAATATCATCCTTGTTTTTCTTGCTAATTTAAATTGATAGAAACGATAATAAACTCAGGTTTCTGACTGGTATGTTTTACTTGCTTGACAGGTAAATTGTTTGGCCCTCTCCATCTGTGTGGTTACTAGTTGATGGCCAAGACTAGACTTGGAGGCGTTTGCAAATGGTAAGCTCAGATTCCACCATTACTTATCTCCTCCTCTTGCCTCTATGGAGTGTTTTGTGTTTGCTATGAGGAACCTTGTGAGCCCAATTGGGTTCACTGCGACAAGCTTTTAGTTCCTGGAAGTTTTCGTTGGCTGGACTGTTGTAAAAAATGTACCTATTGACTTTTACAGGCCCTAGAGGGTCTTAGTGGGAGGTTTTATCCATTCGGCTCTATGTCTGAATTTTGTTGAAAACTTGTTGATAATAATAATGCCCAATATGAACTGGGGTTTGCATTTGAGACCTATGTCTACGTATTTAGTTTGGATGGGCCCTAGAATGGCCTTCTGTATAATTTTGTAAATGTTTGGCACCCTATTTAATCTCTACCTTTTCTTATAAAATTTGAACCTGTTAAGGAGAGATATACAGCTAAATAGTCTCTACGTTTGCTTTATGTGAATGAAGTCTGTATCTAAGGTTTTCGAAATGTGTTGGTTTGCTATTATGAATGTTTGATAGGATAATGTAACCCTGAGGCTAAATTAATAATCCTAAAATGTTCTAATATTTGGTTCTTATTGCCGTGTTTTCTGGTCATTGTAGTAGATAGAAAAGCAAGAAGGGTTTTAAATGAAATGGTAGAGGGATTTGATCCATGTCCCTACGTTTATAAATAAGGCTTATCTAGATGTTAATGTGTATTGTTTGGTTGAAAAGTGTTGTGTAAAACCTCCTGCGTTTTAGTAGGAGTCGTAGCCCTAGCTACTGTTTCGTTTGGCCTTTGAGAGAGCATGGGTTGCTATGTTAATGCTATACTGTGGCGTCTATTAAGATAGCAGAGTCAATGGTACAGTCATGGGTGGGGTTTGATCTCTTGACTCGTAGGTTGATATGTTTAAAGCTTATGTATACTGTGGATTGTTGATCCTTGAAATGATAATCGTTGGGTTTTTAAAAATTTTAGGTTGTAAAATAAAAATGCCTGAGTCTATGTTTGTAAATCGTAATTCTTTGAATATGCTTGATGCGTTATTTCTTTGCAATGAGTTGGCCGTTGGTGAAAATCGTGTAGCTGTTAATAATGTGGAAAATGTACTTAGTTTTTAAAGAACAGAAAGAAATAGTAAGTTCTAATGTGGTCTCTTCCATCATTCGATGTGTAGGGTGACTAGGATATCTGGTGTTCAAATTGCTACTGTTATTATTTCTATTTAAGGATTCTCAAGCATAAAAGAATGACAATAAACGATTTAAAAAGAGAACTTATGTAATCCCTGCATTATGAAATGGTAAGACGAATAAGACAGAATACATAAGTATTTAAAATGATACAATAACCCTGACCTTGAAGTTAATATGGGAAAACAAAGGGAAGTCTCCCGAAATTCAAAGTAGGGTTCCTAAGTTTGCTTATGGGGTGTTGTCTAGCACAGGCTAGCTTTGTTAGACCTGCTAGACCCTCCACTGATTTCTAGGCAGAACATCTGAGTTGATAATATAGTGATGAGAACAATGCTGACTTATCAATTCTAATGTAAAAGCCTAGTTTTATTATAACTGAAAAATGGAAACAATTACTACTGCATACCTGGCTGCTTGGGCACTCAATCCTTTCCTGTAGAAGCGTGACTGCTTGGCACTTGATCCCTTCTTGTAGAAACCTGTACACTCAACAATAATTAATGTAGAAGTTGTTGTATTTAGCTAGCCTGTTAGGATGATTTCCTTAGCTGGATAACTTTGGGGCTACCGTGTTCCTCCCAACCATGACCCTACAACTGTTCCTAGTTCTGTATGGATCCTCCCGAGTTGGATTCCAACATGCAAAAGAGATAGAGGACCTAGGGTTACTGCTAGTTCAGTTTCTTGGAGCAGAAGTTTTTCCTTTAGTTACCATCAGAGAATGATAATGAAAAGATAGATGATCCCCAAAACTTGGGATCTGCCCTCTTTAAGTAGGGGATTCTTTAATTATGACTGTTGGAATAATTTGTTTCTTTAAATTAATTAATTAAAATTTAGAAGATATTATTTAATAAATATCTAGTCCTTTTGAACTAGGACTTTTCCCATTGTTTAACTATAAGTGATTTTGGTTTAAGCTTTCCATAATAATTATAATAACAATAATTATGATAACAATAAATTATATTTCACTTAAATATTAATACATTATTTATAATATTAAATAATGCATAAGCCATCTATAATAAATATATTTCATAATTAAATAATGACACATTACTATTAAAGCTTTTGATAATAACATTAGCCTTGAGGTCGTTATGCATGTTAATCGTAAAAGACTACTGGTAATTATCTTTTATTAAATTATGTTCTTCACATTATACTTCTTTTAAATTTTAAGGACAAGGTCCAATTCTTTGGATGGTCTCAGTATGCTTGGTTAGGTACCTCTAGTCACTCTCTTTGCATGTCGGATTCCCTCATTTAACACGGTAGTTCCTGCAGTACTTGATGATATATAAAATATGAATCGTTTAATCAAAATAAAATAAGTGTGATGAAAGTAAAAGTGCTATTTAGAGTCCTTCCGACTCAACACTTTGAGATCCAGTAACCCCGAGTGCTCTTCAGAGCCTTTTAACTCAACACTCTCACATGGGCGTTACACTAGTGCAATTCCAGAGCCTCTGCTCAACACTAGTGCTAGAATGTGGTTGTGAGGCACATCTAGAGTATTTAAGTTGCCTCGGATCCGGTATTCGTTTATCAAGCTTGGAGTGCTCCAGGGCTTAGGCCCAACACTCAATGTACCTCAGGGCTTACTCCCGGTACATAAACATTCTTCCAGGTACATCGGGGCTTATGCCCAGTATGTAGGTTATATGTGTGTTTCTGAGTCCATGCTCAACACACTCATAAGTCAAATCATGTAAAATCAAAGCTCTGCACAGTAAGTAACAAGAGATCAACTTAGTATATTAGGGTTTGTACCCATATCAAAGCCGAAGAACATCATTACAACATCGAGGCCTTTTCGCCCAGTATACACTCAAATAAAGCAGTCAGTCAGGGTCCATTCCTGATATGTCAATATATATATATAAACGAATAAATCATAGGTGTTAGGGTTCATGCCCAATACTCCAAATAAAACATAGGTGTTGGGGCCGTGGCCCAATATAACAACCAAAAGAGTTAGTCCAAAAATTCGGGATATTACACGGTAACACCTTAACAAACTTGAAGATATGGGTCTATCTACTCCTGCACTCCCACAATTCCACTCTAATCCAATGATCACATAAAATGGAGAAAATTCTTAAGGGAAACAATTTTAGCATGTAGGGATACAAGGGTTCAACAACAAGGGTTACTAATGGAAGGGAAACACGGGCGTGATAACGAGTGATTCCTTTAGCGCGACTTTAATATCTTGGGTGTCCCCCTCTCTTGGTCCATTCCATTCCTTTTTATGATTGAAGGAATAAGTTGAGGATGGTTACCAAGTGGCTAGAGGATTTACTACCGAGAAAATTAGTTTGCATAACCTCCTAACTTCCCTCAATTTCAAATTTTTATTTTTTTTTGTGATTTTTTGAGGGAATTCATATCTAAAGCAAAGGAATCCTACGAATTTGCACCTTCATCAAGGACATGGCACGAATGGTACACTCCTTACTACTTATGTCATGTCCCTTCCCTAGGAGCCACATGGTCAAGTCTTGGACCCCTCAATCCCTAAGGGTCTAGGAGGAAAATTAAAGATTGGAAAATTTAATTCTTGGGATAAATTTTGATACAAGCCTATAGTATTAAAATTTAGTAATATTTAATATTTGAAGCATTTCTTGTAATAGTTTAATTATCATTATTAATTAAATTTTGGCAAAGTGATAATTTTCACATGCTTAGGAGGGCGCATGAGGATAAGGTGGACCACACCCACACAGTTGGAAAAATATCGAAACAACAACAAGGCAACTAAAAGCAAGGTGACGGTAGAAAAAGAGGAAACTGACAAAAGCAATGAAAAGCAGGAAAGTGCAGAAAATCACCCAGTTTGAAAAGCAGGAAACATCCCGAAATCTCAGGAGGGTGTAGTTTCCAAAAGCATAAGAGATCACAAATCAGGAAACATCTGGAAAATCCAAGGAAGGCACAGTTGCTAAAAGCATAAGAGATCACAAAGAAAGGAAGTTGCACAAAGCAAGAAGATGTTGCTAATTCTCCTAAGGAAGGTGCCCTCATCCTCACACATGCCAATTACTTTCACATGAAGCTAACTCAACCTAGTAAAGAAGGCCAGTGTGCTCCTCTCACATCTTTTGGCAAAATCATTTTGTGTCTGAGAGATTTTGCTTCTCAAGGTTGAGAGATGTACCTCAACCAAGCTTGGGAGATGTGCCCCAATGCAATGTGAGTATTCCAGTTTGTTCACAATCTGATCTAGAGCTATGGAAGTCTGATCTAAATGCCAGTGAAAACCCGTCAGTGAATAATTCAAGCCGTCAAGAAGAGATCTTGAGTGTCAGTTCAATCAGAGAGAGATTCTGGAGGAGATCCACTCAGAGGAGAAGTTTCAGTTGGTGAATGCGCCCCCTATGAGAAGTCACTGAGACATGGTGCAAATTCACAAGCAGACATTTTCTCTATATTCATCTTATTGCAGTTGTAGTGCATATCTATACTCTTCTTTCCTTCTTAAATTCTCCTACATTTCATACTGTAAGAAATTGATGTAATGAAGACTCCCTGAGAAGTCTGAAAGTAAAATACACTCAATTGCTGTTCAGAATTATTGATTTAATTTTTATTTTGTTAATATGTTCATTTCCGAGTCATATTGCATTTCAGAAGAAAAATTAGAAAGCCTTAGAGGCTATTTGAATGCAAATTTGTCAAGACTAGTTCTTTAGGCATTGTTTTCCGACTAGTTTTGCAGTAATAGCTATAAAAATATTTGTGAGTGATAATTTTTTGTTCTATCAGTCATATTAGATTATTAATACCATGATGATGACCCTCCAAGAATTTCCTTGAGTATTCATAGCCCTCTCATCTTGTTTGGGAGAGATTGGAAAATTACTAGCTGAGTAATCTAATCAAGCACCCTTCTTTCTTTTGCCTCCAAACTTAGATAAAAAAATACCAAAATCTCAGAAAATCTTGTCCAACTTCCAATAAGGGGATTAATGACTGATATTAACCATTGGTTACCTTCAGGTGTAAGTGAATAATCCTAGTATGCATATGTTGGTGTTCCCAGGAAGCCTTGGAGTAGGAGTCAGTGTCTACTAAATACAAAACCATAAATGGCCCCAGTACCTTGTGCACAGGACTTTGAAGTTGGATCTGATACTGATACTTTTGTTTCTGCACACTTCCCCACCTATTTGGAATATCCAACAGAGTGCAAACCTCAAGTTCCCAATGGGATTTACAGTGACCAATTCTAGTTTGCTTTTGACTAGTTTTGATAACTAGTTTTAACTTATGCTAGTTTATGTTTTAAGATTTTTGAATTTGACATAACATTCCTTCAGATCAGATCATGGATATTACAGTGGTATCATAGCATGGTCCTATGAACCTGATATTACTGTTGTCTTTGATGATTCCAAGAAGAAATCCATCTCCCAAGAACAAAGGCTCGGAAGAAGACAGTTTAGTAGAAGAAGAAGTGGTATCTACACAATCCAAGTTTCAAGAAGGTAAATCCAATATGGGAGAAGGTGAAGTGAATTGAGAAGAGAAGGAGGACATGTTTGCAAAAAACATCCTGGAGGTGATGAAGAGATTTACCCAAGTGCAAACAGAAACCAGGGACATTTTGTCTAGGTTGGTGGAGAAGAAAGATGTTTGAAGGCAGTAGTAGTGGTTCTCATTTTGAGGAGAAGAAGGTGTTCAAGGATCAAATATTCTCAAATATTGGACCACATAATAGGACACAATATTTCAAATATGTGGCAAGGCCTACCATGCCCAAATTTCTTGAGCAAAGGATTGAAGAACCAAAATTGCAGTTTTACACAGTTGCACCCTTGGAGGTTCGACTGGCTGAATACATTGCCTTCAGTGAGGAATTCAAAAGGCACCTGACATTCAAAGACTAGTGTGATTATCAAGACAAGGTCAGATCAAGAACCCACAATAGAGTGCCAAGTCAGAATTTTGAGTTGCAGAGAACCATCGGTAATATCTCACTGCCCTTTTTTGATGGATCTCCCAAATGTACTGCTATCTCTTGGGTGCAAAATCTAGACACTTACTTTCAATTGAATCCCATGGCTTAAAGGGATGCCATCAGAATGGAAAAATTGTATTTGGAAGGAGAGGAAAATTATTGGTGGTTCCATGACACGAGGACCTTGGGCCATGATCAAGTAACCTCATATGAATATTTCACCAAAATGTTGGTAGAAAGGTTTGATCGGAGCGATCATGAGATCTATTTCCAGGAGCTAGCGCATGTGAAACAAACATGAACTCCTAAAGCATACATCTATGAGTTTCAAAAGCTAGCAGTGATGGTCACTGACATCTCTGAATATTAGTTGATACTCTTGTTCATAGAAGGACTAGCAGAGCCTTTGAAAGGATTGGTGAAAGCATACAAACCATCCACCTTGCAGGAGGCAGTGAGCAGAACAAGAGATTTGCAAGATGCCATCCGAAGAACAAGGTATCCTCCAAAGAATAATGTGCCTACAAAATTTCAGAATCAAATACCTCCTTTTAGGAATGTGGCTGCCCCAGCCAAGAAAGAATACTACTACAAATACCGAGATGAATTAAGGAGAAAGAAACTATGCTTCTCATGTCAGGAGCCTTGGGTTCTGGGTCACAAATGTGTTAAGGGGAAAGCACACTACATTAGGTTTTTTCAAAGAGTGAGGAGGAACATATTGATGAAGTAGAACTAGCTGAAGGTGATTATGAAACAACAGGTGAAGAATAGACATCACAAATAGACAGCAAAATTGCAATGTTGAGCGGAGTTCCCCACTTCCACACCTTGAGATTTGAAGGGGTAGTCCAAGGACAAAGAGTATCGGTTTTGGTGGATGGGGGTTCCACCTATAATTTCATTGATGCAGCCCTAGTGGAGAGGATAAAGATGCCAACATAATCCTTTTAAGGCTTCACTGTCATCATCCCTAACAACAACACCATGGAGTGTAATCGGTGGATCCCCAAGTTGCAAGTGAGCATTGGAGACTATACTATGACTGAAAGATTCTATGTTGTCAACATGGATGATACCAACATGGTATTGGAAGTGCAATGGTTGTACTCCATTGGGGAACATTCAATGAATTGACAAAATTTCCCAAATGAGCTTCAAAGATGCAGATGGAAAGCAAGTGGTTTTGAAAGGTGTCAACACTTACCCAAACTTAGTTTCTGCTCACAGTATGAGATCTATCTTGAGGCATGGTGATGTTGAGTGGGATGTTGAATGCATAATCACCACTAAAGGAACTAACATATATGTATCATAGCATTCAGAAGACATCAAAATGCTACTACACAAGCACAAGAAAGTATTTGAAGACCTTCCACATGGCAGGCCTCATGATAGAGGCATTGAACACATGATCGAGATGGAAGTTGGCACACTTCCTATCAAGATCCATCCTTACAAGCACCCCAAAAGGTTCAAGGATGATATTGAAAAGACCATCAAGGATCTTCTTGAGTTGGGATTCATAATACCAAGCTCAAGTCCCTTTACATCATCAGTGGTCCTAGTTAATAATAAGGACGAAACAATGTGCATGTGCATTGATTATAGGGCCCTAAATAAGAAGACTATCAAGAATAGATATCCTATTCCAAGGATTGATGAATTGATGGATGAGATGCATGGAGCAAGGTATTTCTCCAAGATAGATCTTCGCTCAAGGTACCATCAAATCAGGATGAGGGAGGAAGATATCCGGAAAACAACTTTCTGGTGCCATTATGGGCATTTTGAATTTCTTGCCATGCCCTTTGGCTTAACCAATGCACCGAGCACTTTCCAATCCTACATGAAAAAAAAATTCAGTAAGCAGTTGCGTAAGTATGTCCTTATATTCTTTGATGATATTTTGATTTATAATAGGACATGGGAAGAGCATCTCCACCACTTAGACAATGTTCTAACAATTTTGGCAGAATAGTCTTTTTATGCTAAATTGTCTAAGTGTGAGTTTGGGTTGATTGAGATCCTCTATCTCGGTCATATAATTGGGCAAGAGGGATTCAAGGTGAACATGGAGAAGATCAAATCCATTATTGAATGGTAGAGCCCAAATAACATCACAGAATTGAGGGGATTCATTGGTTTATGCCTACTACAAAAATTTTGTTAAGGGGTTCTCCAAGCTGACATCTCCTTTGACATATCTCACCAAGAAGGGAGATTTTTGTTGGTCCGAAGAGGATGAAAAATTCTTCAACAAAATGAAAGAAGTGATGACTATTTTCTCGATACTTTCACTTCCTGATTTCACTCAACCCTTCATACTTGAATGTGATGCCTCAGGAGAAGGCATTGGTGTAGTTTTGATGTAGAACAAGCACCCCATTTCGTATGAGAGAAGAAAGTTGCAGCCACATGAGAGGAATTATTCCATATATGACAAATACATGTTGGCCATCATGCATGCCTTGGCCAAATTCCGACAATACCTGGTGGGAGGCAAGTTTATAGTGAAGACTGATCATAACAGTTTGAGGCATTTTCTAACCCAAAAAGAGTTGAATGGTAGACATAAAAAATGGGTGAGTAAGATTCAATCCTATAACTTAGACATAGAGTACAAAAAGGGTAAGATGAATGTAGTAGCTGATGACCTCTCTAGGAATCCCATTTTTTTCTTACTGCAAGTCCTGACTGATTGGAAATTTCAGCTAGCCATTGAGTATTCTAAGAACCAGTTTGCTTGCGAAGTGTTGGATGGGATGATTTATGATGATGCCTACAAAGTCCTTAATAATTTCATATATTATAAGGGCAACATTTTTGTAGTGCCTAGATCAAATTTAAAAGAAAATATTTTGGAGGAAACCCACAATGCATCAGTAGCGAGTCACCCTAGGTTCTTGAAAACATACTAGAAGGTGAGAGAGAGGTTCACCTAGAGGGGCCTCAAGAATGATACATTCAGGCATGCAAGGGAGTGTGTAGAATGCCAACAAAATAAATTAGAGCACACTCATCTGGCTGGCCTCCTTCAACCCCTTCCAATCCTAAAACAAAAGTGGGAAAGTGTTTGAATGGATTTCATCACAGGGATGCCCAAATCCCAAGGTAAGGATAGCATTTTTGTAGTGGTTGATAGATTGACAAAGTTTTCTCACTTCTTTGTTGTCACATCAACCATTACAACCAATCAAGTTGCTACACTTTTCTTTAAGGAAGTGTTCAGATTGCATATCCTACCCAAGAATATAATAAGTGACCATGGCAACAAATTCACTAGTGCCTTCTGGAAAAATTTATTGGAGCTGGTTGGAACTAGTTTGAACCTCATCACGAGCTACCACCCTCATATCGATGGCCAAACTGAGAAATTATGGCTTGAAGGTTATCTCAAAAATTATGTTACCGGACAACAGAAAGAATGGATCACTTGGCTATACTTGGGAGAATTTTGCTATAACACTACATTTCATCTCTCCATTGGAATGACACCATTTAAAGCCTTGTATGGGTATGAAGCCCCCACTTTTGCAGATCTGATATTTGGGGATTGTAGAGCACAAAAAGAAAAATATTGGCTCCAGGAAATTCAAGACATACTTAGAACACTCAAGGAAAACTTGCAAGTTGCTCATAATCAACAAAAGGTAAATGTAGATAAGCATAGAACATAGCAAACCTTCCAAGAAGGTGATTTGGTATATTTGAGGTTGAAGCCATATAGGAAATCTTCTTTGAAGTCAAAAGGGGATGAAAAATTGTAGCCAAGATTCTATGGAACATACAAGATCATAAGGAAAGTTGGTGAAGTTGCATATGAATTGGAACTCCCTTCGCAAGGTAAAATACACAATGTTTTCCATGTGCCATGTTTGAAGAAGGAAGTCAGTCAACAAATAACAGTTTCAAGAGAATTACCTCCTCTTGATGATGAAGGACATTTGGTCCTACAACTAGAAAATATTTTACAGATTAGAGAAAGGTAGCTAAGAAGCAGAATTATTAAGGAGTATCTAGTGCAGTGGAAAGGGTTTCCCAGTGAAGATGCAATTTGGGAAAATGAACAGATTCTGCAACATCTCGAATTGCACCTGCTTGAGGACAAGCAGTCTTGGGAGGGGATGACTGTCATGTCCATTCCCTAGGAGCCACATGGTCAAGTATTGGACCCTTCAATCCCTAAGGGTCAAGGAGGAAAATTAAAGATTGGAAAATTTAATTCTTGGGATAAATTTTGATACAAGCCTATAGTATTAAAATTTAGTAATATTTAATATTTGAAGCATTTCTTGTAATAGTTTAATTATCATTATTAACTAAATTTTGGCAAAGTGATAATTTGCACATGCTTAGGAGGGCGCATGAGGATAAGGTGGACCACATCAACTCAATTAGAAAAATATAGAAACAACAACAAGGCAACTAAAAGCAAGGTGACATTGGAAAAAGAGGAAATTGACAAAAGCAATGAAAAACAGACAAAGCACAAAGCAAGAAAGTGGACAAAGGGGGAAAGTGCAGAAAATCACCTAGTTTGAAAAGCAGGAAACATCTAGAAATATAAGGAGGGCGTAGTTTCCAAAAGCATAAGAGATCACAAAGAAAGAAACATCTATAAAAACTAAGGAAGGCACAGTTGCTAAAAGTAGAAGATATCACGAAGCAAGGAAGTTGCACAAAGGAAGAAGATGTTGTTAATTCTCCTAAGGAAGGCGCCCTCATCCTCACACATGCCAATTACTTGCTCATGAAGCTAACTCAATCTATTAAATAAGGCCAGTGCGCTCCTCTCACACATTTTTGCAAATTCGTTTTATGTCTGAGAGATTTTGCTTCCCAAGGTTGAGAGATGTGCCTCAGCCAAGCTTGGGAGATGTTCCCCAATGCAGTGTGAGTGTACTAGTTTGTTCACAATCTGATCTAGAGCTTTGGAATTCTAATCTGCAATCCAGTGACAGCCCATCAGTGAAGAATCCAAGCCGTCAAGAAGAGATCTCGAGTGTCAGTTCAATCAGAGAGAGATTCTTGAGGAGATCCACTCAGAGGAGAAGTTCCAGTTAGTGAATGCAACCCCTATGAGTAGTAAATGAGACATGGTGTGCCTTCATGATCAGTCATCTTATTGCAGATCCAGTGCAAATATATACTCTTCTCTCCTTCTCAAATTCCCCTACATTTCATATTGCAATAAATTGATGTAATAAAGACTCCCTGAGAAGTCTGAAAGTAAAATACACTCAACTACTACTCAAAATTCTTGATTTCAGTTTGCTATTGTTCATATGTTCAGGTCTGAGTCATATTTCATTTCATAATAATAATTAAAAATTATTAGAGGTTGTTTGAATGCAAATAGGTCAAGACTAGTTCTTTAGGCATTATTTTCCGACTAGTTTTGCAATAATAGCTATAAAAATATTTATGAGTGATAATTTTCTGTTCTATCAGTCATATTAGATTCTTAAGACCATGATGATGACCCTCCAATACTTTCCTTGAGGATTCGTATCCCTATCATCCTGTTTGGGAGAGCTTGGAAAATTACTAGCTGATTAGTCCAATCAAGCACCCTTCCTTCTTTTGCCTCCAAACTCAGCTAAAACCTCCCAAACTCTTAGGAACTCTTTTCCACCTTATAATAAGGGGATTAATGACTGATATTCACAATTGGTTACCTTTAGGTGTAAGTGAATAACCCTAGTATGCATATGTTGGTGTGCCCAAGCAGCCTTGGAGTAGGAGTCAGTGTCTACTGAATCCGAAACCATGAATGGCCCCAATACGTTGTGTATATGACTTTGAAGCTGGCCCTGATACTGATACTTTTGCTATTGCACACTTCCCCGCCTATTTGGAAAATCCAATAGAGTGCAAACCTCAAGTTCCAAGTGGGATTTATAGTGACCAATTCTAGTTTGTTTTTTACTAGTTTTAACTTATGCTCGTTTATGTTTTAAGATTTTTGAATTTGACATAATATTCCTTGCGATTAGATCATGAATATTACAACTTCATAGGGTGCGAATTGCTCTTTTGAGGTTGAAAACTCTTTAAAATGAATGGGAGTGAGCTGGAATTTCACTTCTAATGCTTAGGGCCACCAAATAGGAGTCAAATAATAGGCTCTTCCATCCATAAATTTCCCTTTTTGTGAACGTACAGTAACACTTTAAGTGTCTTCTTTTTCAACTGTTGTCACGGATGGAGAAGTGTCAATTTGAGCTATAACACTTGAAAAGAGATACTTCATGTCATCTTTGATTTTGATCTCCTCTATGGTGTCTCTGGGGTCACTACAACCAATGAGCAACAAACTGAGACTACTCCCTGCTCAAGAGGTCTTTGTTAACTATTATTTTTCCCCTTAAGTTGCTTTTCACTACCGTCATGTCAGCCCAATGAAGCTGCATATAATGATGAATTCTAGATACAAATTGATTTCTAGTTTACTGGACTAGAACCAAACATGACTCGTTTGAGTGACTAAATTGTTGTCCTTTCTCATGCTCTAAATGCATGAAATGAGATACAATATTATTAGCAGAATTGTCTTGAGAACCCACGCACCGAAAAGACACCTTGGGTATGAGCCTCTATACCCTAAACCAATCATGATGTCTTTTCTACATGTGCCATAGATTGACTTGATCTTCAAATTACTATTGTTCATGGAAGGAGGAGAATACCTGTAATACCCCAATTTTGACCCTTAGGTTATATTGGCTTTTAATATAAATATTGTATACATGCGATGTATGTTTCCCTAGCGTGGAGCTCAAGGCCAAGGCCCCGCTAGTATATGTTCATATTTTATTTTAAATGGACAAGCATTTGACGTTTTGTTACCCATGTGCTATTAAGGCATGGGATATTGTAAATTGATGTAAATATTTAATATTGCAATAAAATATCAGAAACTAATTATGGGAGCAACGAATGAAAAGGGGCCATGTGTATCCACTAGGAAGTGGTGAGGGGGCTGTGGGGATAGACCATATGCTGACAAATGTCATGGTGAGAACCCATTTGACTTTCCTTCATGACATTTACTTTTGTTGTAAGGAAGTTGTTGAAGATTTCAGTCCATGGCTTCAATGGAGCATGGGTAGCCCATAAATTCATATGGCAGAGTATGGGCTCTGTTTTCTTGTACCACAAGTCACTCTACCTCATGGGAGTTGCTTCTTCCTCATTCCCATTCCATGGTTGAAGAACCCAGCATCATTTTCAATCCAAAAATGAATTGCCAGCAGTGAGCAAAACCAGAAATCGCAACTTTGCAAGAATCCACATTTTGAAGAGCCATAAACACCCAAAATTGGTATTTGACAGTAAAATCCAATGGGAGATCCATAGATATAAACCTTGGGGCAAATTTGGAAGCATTAGATACCCCAAAATCCATAGGAAAACCCAGTTTTTACAGCCCAAAAATCCAATGACGGGATTGAGTTATTTGATAACAGATTTGTGAGAAATCCAAGAGTGAATGTTTGAATAGAGGATTGGATTGCTTGAATTTAGCTTGAGATGTCTGTAGCTCTATGGTTGAGCTCACTGGATTAGCATCCTCCTCCTTTTCTTATTGCATACTTGATGAGCCCAGTTGTGTGCTGGCTTAGCATGACCGTTTAAGTGAATCCGTGGTTATGAGTGAACCTGTCTAGTTCCTCCTTAGTGGATACACATCCCAACTCGGGGGTGATCTCTCAGCTAAAAGAATATAGGCTGGACAGAGATATATGGTTGGGTGGAACGTTGCTCTCACGTAGCCAGTTGTTTGGACGTTTGCATTTCAAGATAAGTATTCTCTGTGGATTAATTTATATGCATTATGTGTTATATAATGTGTTAATTCTGAATGTTAACTGTTCATGTTAATGAGATGAAATGAATATCTTAATATGGTTTATATGAAGCTTGTACATAACATAAGAATGAGATTGATTCACTGCCTATTGATTCATCATCTGCTTGGAATAGATATGCTGATGCATTCCAGTCTGTGTATGTGTTATTATGTTTTAATTCCGCTATGTTTATATTGTGTATGAATTGCACATAGAAGTTTTTAATTATCCATGCATTTCTCATCATTTGAATGGGGCTGAGATTGTCAATAAGCTCGGTATGTTGGTCATATTTCCTCCCTTGCACCGGATTGATGGAAGGGGATGTGACAGAGTGGTATCAGAGCCCAGCTTACAGAACTAGGGCTGCTTGGGCCAAACTCTGAGTTACAGGCAAGTGACAGAATGTTTTAGCGCAGTATTGGTGAAGTTGAGGCAGCATTTTTTATTGGAAAAATGGCAGGTTTAGATTTCTCAGGTGTGGAAGAGGATCACACAGGTGCATAGATCTCTCTAAGAGATTTTCAACGGTACCATACTCGCCTCATTTGGCTAAGAGACGAAGGAGTTATGGACCCCGGAAGTTGCAGGGCCGGAAGCGTTTCAGGGCTGCGGATGTCGGGTTTCGGGTTTCGGGAACGCAAGTTTTCAAAACTTGCGTTTGGATTTCTGAAATCCCGAACCCGGAATTTCGGGTTGCGGGTTGCGGGATGGTGACATCCCCGTGACCGCAACTTGACCCCCCCCTCTGAACCCACAATTTCGGGGTTTCAGGTTCCGGGTTGCGGGTTGCGGGATGGTTACATCCCCATGACCGCAACTTGACCCCCCCCCCCGAACCCACAGTTTCGGGTTGCAGGTTGCGGGATGGTTACATCCTCGTGACTACAACTTGACCACCCCCCCTGAACCCGCAGTTTCGGGTTTCGAGTTGCAGGATGGTTACATCCCCGTGACCGCAACTTGACCCCCTGAACCCGCAGTTTCGGCTTTCGAGTTTCGGGTTCGGGTGAAAATATATATATATATATAGAGCCCGAAAATTGATTTGTGGGTAATAGGAGCTTGCAGAATCGAAATTGGATGAGGTCAATGGCATTCTAAGGCCATTAATAGAGGCCATGAATGAACCAGTGAAGATCCCGAGCCCATTATGCTCCAGTTTGGCATAAAATCGGAATGAATGGCTTTTACAAATCAGTGTCCTGACGCTTGACAGAAGGTCTAATTGAGCTGAAACTGATATGGAGCGGTCATGGAGAAGGCACAGTGTTAAGTTTGGAGTTTTGGAGCCAAACTCCAAAGGAGTAGAGTCGGGGTGTGCAAGAAGGCCAAAAAGCACTATTCCGGGCCACGTTTGTGGAATTTTGAAAAGCTTACAGTGGTTGAAAGTGACCCTATAATTCGGATTCAAGAAAATTACTGAACTCAACGTTTCATATTCACAGTGAACCAAACATATTCCGTTAGACAAAGATTTTCCAAAAATGCACCATTTGGGAAATAGCCATTTTTGGCCCAAAAATTGAAATTTTGGAAAAACATGGAAAGTGGATAGTCAAACCCAGAATTTTATAGAAGATGAATGGAGCATCGGAACAGAGATCCGCGAGTTGTTGAGTGTTCTTTGATATATGGACTAACTTCGCCTGGAAGAAAAGTTTTTCTGAATCGTTATGGAATTGCTTCCACAGGTGGTTGAAGTTGGCGTTCATGATATTTTACAACTGTGTAAAAATGTGTAGAATTGTGGTGAAAGTAGTCAGTTTTGAAGTAACGTAATTTTCACACCCAAAGTCGGAATGGAGCACGAGGATAGGCATTGGAAAGCTTTCCCAGTAGGGAATAATGGTGTATGACCAGAATTTGAATGGGGTTATCATACACCATAGATAATTGGAGCAGAAAAGTGTCAGTGGCTGTTTTGGCAAAATTGTTGTCAATATGGACAATTTCTAGAGTTGCATGCCTGGCAGTAGCATAGACCATGAAGTCGAACTAGCTATGATGTGAAACAAGAAGGTTATGCAAAGATGAGGAATTGGAAAGGGAGAATTTCTTAACCCCTGTCTTGCTAACTGTATTTATATTTTATAAGCTTTATGTACATAAAATTATGGCATGAGAATGATGAAAATGCAAGAGATTAGATGGATGGCATGAATATGCACTAGTTGACATATTAATAAACATTGCACAGTGCATGAGTAGATGTTTGTGCACACATATGATATTACATATTGGTAAAAGTAGTAAGGTTCTACATATGAAATGAACCACTAATGGCAAATATTGTGGTTGATAATCACTATTGGTGTTGGTAATGGTTGTAGGACCAAAGACAACAGAAGCATGACTAAATATGGTAATGATGTTGTTGCATGTGGCCAGCAACCTTATGAAGAAAATGTTAAGGCAGTGAATCCATGATCAAGAGGTTGGTGGAAGAATTCCGTAATCCTCTATAAGAGATCAATGGATCAGGTAACATCAAAGGTGTAAATGGGATCCATACAGGTAATAGTTTAATTATGATGATTGCATATGTGTTGAAAAGGGGATCGGGTAAGAATCCATTGAACCATATTTAGTAATCATAAAATGGTATGCATTTAAAGTTGAAATGCATTCGTGTGAATGCCATACTGCCATAGTGTGGTCGAGCATGGAGTGGTGAAGGCAAGAGGCCTCATACCATGTGACTGTCTAGAAATTTAAACTACATTCATATAAAAATATGACATTGCCATGTGTATGTTGGTTATGGGCTTAATAACCAAAGCAAGTGAGGATTGGTGGTCCTGATTATGGTAAAGCATGCTATATGAGGAAGTCATGGTTAGGCCATCATATGCTTGAATGCATGGTACCCATGAAACAATGCAAGGTGGCATTGAATGGATGTGCATTAAGAGATTTTATAAATCTTGTAGTTAAGCATTGAGTGAATGCATATGAAAAGCTTGAGTAAATGTTGTAAATGTGCATGCATATGTGTGGGTGCACATGTTGTGATGCATTGCATGAATGCATGGGGATGGTATGTATGTTATTGCAAACTAAATAATGGATGAAATGATGAATTGATGATAATTCTAGGATCATTTCATAGGCTGTTATGAATGCAAAATAGTAAGAGCATGAAGAAGGTAGTCATGATCGATGGACTGTCGGAATACTCTATGGAATGGCAGAGTTGTATAAATGATATGACTGTGAAATAATGAGTATCCCAAAGTTTCATTTAAATTGCATAAATGATGTGACTCTACCTTGCAATTTTAGTATGATAATGATTTACGTGAAGTAAATTAGTTTGGTGATATTGATATGTTAACAACTAGAAGTGTTTGAATTATGGAATGCTATAATTCTGGAAATGCTTCAGTGATTGTTGTAGCAATGAAATATTATATGCACAGCGACTTACAAGTGTTTGGTTGATTGAAGTTTTAGATTTCAGGTAGATTGTTTTGGGCATGGCAATGTGGGTAAGTCCGCGATGAAAGCTGGAATCTACCATGTGAAAGAGCCAAACCTCATGAGAAGGATCTCATGGCTGTGAAATAGTAGTTTATGCGTAGAACATATTTTCAATTCAGATTTGGAATTTTGCTAATAAATTACTAATGACTACTTGGATTATATGAAATGTGTTAGGAAGACATGTTGTAAGTGGATGCTCATGTATGGCAGCAGGCATAAGACCATGATGGGAGAAGTGATGCCACTTACAAGAGACAAACGATATGAGGATGGCTTCATGGTTTAAACAAATCAATTTATGTAGGAGACATAACTCTAAATTCATATTGAATTTAATTATTAGTGCCATTGATTGGTTATGAAACAATCAGGTTTGAATTTTAATGTTAAATGTTGCTGATTGTTTGGCTATTTAATAAGTTTGCCAGGAAGCCACATTGAAGTAAGACCATGAGAGAGGGCTTGCAAAAGACAAACTTCATGGGAAGGACCCCATATCTTGAAAATGGGTTTCGGATGAAACGCCATTGGATATTGTAATAATGTCCCATCTACACTGCATGATTGGTAAACAATATGAGTGAGATGATAAAGATTATGTCAGTAAGACATATGAGAGTTATGTAACATAAAAAGGAGTTGGGATGGCAAACCGAGAGACTGTCAACTCAGAGAAGGAGCCCCCATTCCTCATTAATGGAGAGAAATTACATCTGCAAAATGGATAAGTGTTCTGTAAACCCTGATTGATATATATCTATATATAGATATATATGTGGGCATGTCTAATTGTTAGAATTATTATGCAGAGCATATTCTATTTATGTATATTATTCAGACTGCTTGAAGTATGATTAGGACCTACATAGTTCACATCAGTAAGGAGTGCACATCTTTCTGGTGCTGAGTTATGCTAGGGATACCAATATTGATTACACCCTAAAGGAATGGACGCATTCCTGGTGTTTCAATACTTGATAGTGAGTGTTATGAAATATGGTTACAATTTTTAAGCAATAACGTTGATGAGTTTGTTTATACTACTTGTGTTGTCAGCCTAAACAGATGCAATTGGTGTTGCACACCAAGAAGCAAAATAAAAAGGTTGTTGTGAGGAGTTGTGGTGGAAGGGTTAATGTGTATGAAAGGATGTTGTGGAGGTTGTGGGGATTTTGATGAAGGGTTGTGGCGGTGTTGATGAAAGGGCTATTATATGCCTATGGCTCCATAGTAGAGCCTTGACCTAGAAATGGTCATGGGGAAGTTTCCTTCTAAGTCGGCGTGAAGGTGTACTAGTTGGACATTAATTATTTGATGTTTTGGAGCAGCCTGCGTGCTGGCCAAACATCCCAATCCGCATGAGGATCCCAAGGCTTGTAAAGTAAAAGCAGGACCCTGTGGACCAGAGAGGAAATGTCTAATACAGATAAGTATTCAATTTCATTCATTTCTTATTTGGAATAATGAAGGTTTCAAGTATAAGTCCTCTAACAGTTAAGCTGATGCACTATTAATTCTTTGTTGGAAACCTTGGTCAGTGCAAGAAGTAAGGACCCTGAAAGAACTATAAGTACTTGGTAAATCCAAAGAGTAACTCGTTGGGCGCTACTAATGCTTGGTAAACCCATTCGGCGTGAAGGTGTACTGGTTGGGCATTAACTACTTGAATGTTATGGAGCAACCGTCGTCCTGGCCAAACATTCCTCAAATACTTGATAATACCCAGTCGGAGTACTGGCTTAGCATATTGCTAAATGGGATGTCTGATAAAACCAGTCAGTGTATTGACTTATCATTGCCTATACGAATGGTTGAGGAGTAGCCTGCGTGCTAGCCCGACATTCATTATTGTATCCACAGGCAATCCAAGGCTTGTAAAGCAAAGAAGGAGCCTGTGGAGTAAAGTGAGGACATCCAATGCAGATAAGTATTTGGTTATCTTGCAACTTCTTGCTTATGAATATACATGTGTATATGATTTGGTTATGATTTCCTAAACTCTTGTTTAGAGATAAATCCTATGAAAATAAACTAAACATGTGAATTGATTCAATGTTTGAGTGTAGGTATTGTTGGAAGCAAGGACTATGAAGGAATCTTAGGGGTGCATGTGGACATGTGACCGTCCTAAAGATCTCAGCATGAGCAGTAATGAAAGATGGTGCTAGTGTGACTGTGTGGGTCCTAGCAGCCAAGAGTTGTAGACAAACCATGTGGAGGGACTCCATGGTTGAGAGGTGTGAAATAAACCATAGACACTAAGTGTCATAGCCAAGAAGGGCAGGTCAAGCATTCATGTTAAAGTGAAAGAGGCTAAGAGCATGAAAACCATAGTGGTGCTGTGGGTTCCAAAATGGGACAAGAAAAAGAGGAGAAAAACTCTTACTGCTCGCTCTTTTTTTTATATGATTGATGCATTTATAAAAGCAAAACAATTGTTGAATGCATGTATGGCTGAAAGTAGAGTGTGTTTATTTGCTTGAAATAAATTGTGAATGCTGAAGTAATTAATTTCCTGTGAAAGAATGGACATAAATGAACTCATGTGCCTGTTGGGCAAGCACGAAAAGTATGAAAGTCTCATGGATAAAGCAAGGACTACCCATGTCAATTGGGCAATTAATTGACTGATTTTAATGTTTATATTATGATTGGCCTATTTGAATTACAATGATGCATTTCACAGGTAAGAAAGTGAAGTTAATTTATTACAATTGTTGCAAAGCAAGTGCTACTTGTGAGCAAAGTGAAAGCCGGTTGTGCACATTGACCATGGCAGCAGACCAAAGGCTATTGGACTTGGCTGGAAGTCTCCTTCAGACAATTGCCAAGACCCAAGAAAATATTGGAGAGATGCTCAATATACATAAGAGGCAGAATGAGATGAACCACAAGGTTTTGCAGGATTATATTTGTCTGCAAAGCGAGGTAAAAAGCATTATGAGAGCAATCAGTAATGGAAAAGGAAGGGGATCAATGATGAGGCATTCGTCCAATCGGTCCATTAAGAAACGTTCCAGGCATGAAGACTCAAATGAGATTGAGCAGGTGGAACCCGAGGGAGAGTTCCAAGTAGAGCCTATGCGCATCCTCGACAAGAAGGTCACTTTGCTCCAGAACAGAGCCATCGGGCAGGTAAAGGTCCAATGGGAGAACCTTAGCCCCGACGAGGCTACATGGGAGTTGGAGGATCCATGAGAGAGACATTTCCATTTTTGTTCAGTTTTGAGAACACCAAGGACGGTGTTGTTCTAAGGGAGAGGGGAATGTAATACCCCAACTTTGACCCTTATGTTATATTGGCTTTTAATGTAAATATTGTATACATGCGATGTATGTTTCCCTAGCGTGGAGCTCAAGGCCAAGGCCCCACTAGTATATGTTTTTATTTTATTTTAAATGGACAAGCATTTGACATTTTGTTACCCATGTGCTATTAAGCCATGGGATATTGTAAATTGATGTAAATATTTAATATAGCAATGAAATACCAGAAAATGGCTATGGGAGCAAGGAATGAGAAGGGGCCATGTGTATCCACTAGGGAGTGGTGAGGGGGCTGTGGGATGAACCATATGTTGACAAATGTCATGGTGAGAACCCATTTGACTTTCCTTGATGACATTTATTTTTGTTTTAAGGAAGTTGTTGAAGATTTCAGTCCATGGCTTCATTGGAGCATGGGAAGCCCAGAAATTCGTATGGCAGAGTATGGGCTCTGTTTTCTTGTACCACAAGTCACTCTACCTCATGGGAGTTGCTTCTTCCTCATTCCCATTCCATGGTTGAAAAACCCAGCATCATTTTTCATCCAAAAACGAATTGCCAGCAGTGAGCAAAACCAGAAATCGCAACTTTGCAAGAACCCACGTTTTGAAGAGCCATAAACACCCAAAATTGGTATTTGACAGTAAAATCCAATGGGGGATCCATAGATACGAACCTTGGGGCGAATTTGGGAGCATTAGATACCCCAAAATCCATAGGAAAACCCAGTTTTTACAACCCATAAATCTAGTGACGGGATTGAGTTATTTGATGACAGATTTGTGAGAAATCCAAGAGTGAATGTTTGAACAGAGGATTGGGTTGCTTGACTTTAGCTTGAGATGTCTATAGCTCTGTGGTTGAGCTCACTGGATTAGCATCCTCCTCCTTTTCTTATTGCATACTTGATGAACCTAGCCGTGTGCTGGCTTAGCATGACCGTTTGAGTGAATCCATGGTTGTGAGTGAGCCTGTTTAGTTCCTCCTTAGTGGATACACATCCCAGCTCGGGAGTGATCTCTCAGCTAAAATAATATAGGCTGGACAGAGATCTATGGTTGGGTGGAACGTTGCTCTCACATAGCCAGTTATTTGGACGTTTGCATTTCAAGCTAAGTATTCTCTGTGGATTAATTTATGTGCATTATGTGTTAATTCTGAATGTTAATTGTTCATATTAATGAGATGAAATGAATATCTTAATATGGTTGATATGAAGCTTGTACATATCATAAGAATGGGATTGATTCCCTGCCTGTTGATTCATCATCTGCTTGGAATATATATGCTGATGCATTCCAGTCTGTGTGTGTGTTATTATGTTTTAATTCCGATGTGTTTATATTGCGTATGAATTGCACACATAAGTTTTTAATTATCCATGCATTTCTCAGAATTTGAATGGGGTTGAGATTGTCAATAAGCCCGATATGTTGGTTATGTTTCCTCCCTTGCACTGGATTGATGGAAGGGTATGTGACAATACCCAATCATGCCAATAGATTTCTTTATGATATCTCGTTGTGTCTCGTTCTTGCTAACTGCATGCATCATCATGTCCTGGCATCTGTAGTTAATCATTAGTGAGGTCATCCAACCTAGGAAACCTCTAATCTACTACGTGGGTACTATAGTTACTCCCATCTTATCAAACATATCCGCCTCTCATGTCATTCAAATGAATCTTCTTTATATTATTCTTTATAAATATATACTCATTTTATATGATTAATTTTACTTACATAAATCATATAAAATTAGATTTGAAAATAATAATAATAATAATTTAATTAGAGTTAAAATTCAATTTACAAGGATTTAATAAAAATTATATATTTATAATACACATTAGACTTATAAATAAAATTATACATTTTTTAATTTTAATTTTTAAATTATTAAAAATATATTTTTTAATTAAACCATGCCCTGCCCTTCAATATGATTATGAACGAGCCATTCAACACTTTTATCATCTTTCCATACAAACTATACTACATCAATTTTTTTTGATAGATCTTCATTTCAATAGATTTAAAATGGAATCTAGAGTTACCTTCCATGAATATGATATTATTTTACTACTTGTCTTATGCATAAATAAGATATATTAAATATAGTGTATGAATTAAACCAAATACGAAATCTTTGGTGGGATTTTAGTACTGTTTAGTAATGGGTTTCGGTTGGATTGGAGGATGAGTTCAGGAAGGTTTTTGGGACTCGAGGAGGATTTTAAGAAAGGTTTAATTTTTTTTAGTTTATTACTTTGAATTTGGTAGTTTTTTTTCACATCTATTTCATTTATCTATTCCACTACATTCTGCACCTTTTGTAGAAAAAGCTATAAAATCTAGCTCATATGATACATGTTAAAAACAAATGGAAATTAAGAGACCCAAACTCCTTTTGAAAACAAAACAAAAAATGGAAATTAAGAGACCCAAATCCATTGTCTATGTTTTAGAATGCTATTTTTATAATACATGTTGCATATGTACCCTCCTTCTAGATTTTTATAGGAGTGAACTCATGCTATATATATATTTATAGAATTTTCGAATAGATATGGGTGGTATATTTATAAGTTTTTAATATCTTGTTTGGTAAAAAGGTATATACTTTGATATGATTTGAAGAATTTTCTTATAATTATAGTTACTCATCATTATGCATCAAATATTTCCCTTTTACTCTTGTTCTATATTGAACACTACTTGTTTTCTTGCACTCTATGAACTAAATATTAAATATCAATTCCTCTACCCATTAGAGATAAATCAAATAATCTTTCGTTAATATTATATGTGTTACATTAAATTTTAAACTTTTGCCATCCAACCATGAACAGAAAATCTAAGAAACAACATTTCAACATCTTCACTTTATTACAACCATCAACATAAATCTAAAAAAACAGCATTTCAACCTCTTCACTTTATTACAACCCATTTTTACACCCTCAATATAATTACTAATTCAAATTTTTTTCTTAATTTATTAAGAATATATTTTTTAATTAAACAACCACGTGGCTTGGATATTAATATGAGCAAGCCATTCAACCACTTTTATTATCTTTCCATCTAACTATGCTAAATCAAATTTTTTGATTTAAATTTAGGCTGACCCCCCGACACGTGGTTTGTACTCGAGTAGACTCAGTTGACGATGCTCAAAAGGGATGATTCCGATAGTTCCACGTTTATCCCCAAAAAAATCGAATTTTTTGATCGATCTTCATTTCAATATATTTTTATAATTTTTTCAATAAAGTAATCTATTGGATTACAACTCCGGTTCAAATTTTATTTTATTGTTTTTAAATTTCATTATTTTTTTTCAGTGAAGTAGGCCATAAACACTTTTCTGCACGCAAGTTGTTGTACTTTTCCTGCATGCAAGTTGTGTACAATGAATGATAAGGAAACCAATTACTCTTTAAGTTACTTCTTGAGAGCTGGACAGGAAAGAAAGTAAGGTGGTTCATGTCTGTCATTAAATGTGATAGTTGTATATAACAACTTTTGTAACATGCGTGGTCAATATTAAAATTAGTAATTAAATTTAGGTCTTGGCAATATTAATGAGTAATTAAATTTAGGTATTGTATCGTTGTTATTTACAATTGATTGTGCAACCAATAAAAAAGTTTATATAATCTTTTAATAATGAATAATATATTTAAATGAAATATATATTATAAAAGGTAAACAATTCAATTATATTTTTCAATATTATTAATGTGTATAAACTCCAATCACTTAAAAAAACTATATAATCTTCTCACATATATATATATATATGGTTCAGCTATTTTTCAAGAAGCGGTAATGGTAATCGTTATACAATGAGACAAGTGGGGAGACAAAAACATCATATGTCACTTACAAGGAATTGAACCATCAATTAGTACTCCCAACCACCTTATCTACATCCAATGGACTATATATATAATTTAGATCTTACATTAATATTGCACAAAATTTACAAAAAATATATGGCAAGTTTACATTGAGCCTCCTAGAGGGAGAAACACTTGGCTTTGAGACATAGAGAGGTTTGGTGAAATCTGCACTAAGACTCCCGAAGGGAGAAACACTAGGGCTTATAATCAAAATACACCGGTGAGTAACTGCTAAAACTTCTTTTCTAATTGCCTCTATATGGTGTTTTAGAGGACCATCTAGCCACTGCCTGATGATTGTTTGTTCTCCAGGGTCACAATCAAAGTTCATTTCTAACATATGAGCATGAATAACTGTCTCCAAGATGTGTCATCTGATCTTTGCCCATATGTCTTTCTGGGAAAGCCGGGAATCCTTGAATATTCTTCTATTCCACTCCTTCCAAACTTCCCACATGATGAAGCCAGGGATAGGCTATCAGATTTTGTGGAGGATGGTGTTCTTCTACACTTTAGTGCACTAAGTAGTTAAGGTTCCAATAACATTGTGCCTCTGTTGATCAAATTGTCTCATGATGGCAGTTGCGTGGTCCCAAAGCTAGGAACAAAAGGAGCAACTGTCTAGAAGATGATTAATCGATCCTGAGTTGTTTAGACACATATGGCAGGTAGATGGTCCATGGAAGTCACGCCATTCTAGTTTATCCCATGTTAGAATCCTTCCTCGGCCCACCGACCAAAGGAATGGGCAAATTTTAGGCCAATAGCTTGAGTGTCGGAATTTTTCCCACAACACATCCTTATTTAGGAGATAAGGTCCCATTTTCAGAGCATAAGCTTCTTTGACTGTGAAGTTGCCTATTGAAGAATATCCCCACATTAATATGTTCTGCCCTTGCTTAATTTTGAGTCTTCTCCTTCTTATCTCCTCGGTCCAATGATGGATCTTCACATTCTCTAGGATTTCTGTTTCCACATTCATTTCTTTCCACTACCGCTAGATGTTGTTTCCTGGGGATTGCCACCAATAATGAGAGACAATGAAAGTTGGATGATTGTTAATGCTTTGCAGAGTCTCGCTTCTCTGAAGTGGAGGGAGTTGTTGCTAGGAATCTATCCAGAAGCGAGCCGAATTACCATCCCTAATTTCCCAAAAGCAGTGATCCCTGGTCAGACTATGGTTCTACCAAGTTGCATTCCAAATCAGAGAGCCGTGTTACTGTGCCTCCCATCTGACAAGATTGTTGTGATCCTCATTGGGTGCATACTTTGCTCTCCATAATTTTTCCCACATATCAGTTGGCCTTTTGAGCCAATGCCACCAGACTTTTTCTCTTAAGACCTAGTTCATAACTTTTGGGTCTCTGAGGCTGAGACCCCAAGCATTTTGGTTAGCATAGATCGGTCCATTTTAAGATATATAAATATATTGATTTTAATGTAAAATTTGATATTAATTTGATATTAGTTTAAATTATGGTGTAAACAAAAGTATTTTTCCTTAAAGATCATCAACAAGTTATTTTAGGTAATGTTTTTTTTAATAACGATAATGATTTAACTCAAATAAAAAACGATAATAAATCATCTTTTTATGATCACGAACAAGTGATTTCAAAGTTAGATAGTATATATTTTTTAATTGGGCATTATATAGTTTTCAATTGATATATGTATAATGCAACCACTAAAAAAAACCATATAATTTTTCAATAATGAATAAAATATATATTATAAAATGTAAACAATTTAATTGTATAATTTTCAACTACAATTGATATGTATAAACTCCAACCACTAAAAGAACCTCACAATAATCGAATAATAGATAAAACACAAATGCAATATATATTATAACATGTAAACCATTTATATTTAAGATATATAAATGTATAGGTTTAAGATATATAAATGTATAGGTTTTAATGTAAAATTTTATATTGGTTTATATTAATTTAAAATATGGTGTAAATGAAAGTATTTTTTTAAAGATTATTTATAAGTTATTTTAGGTAGGTTTTTTGAATAACAAGCAGAATAAGTGTAAAGGAGCTAGTTATTATAGTTTTAAAAAATTATTTGATAATAATAAATTTATAAAATGTATTAAGGGTGATGGAAAGGGTTAGAAGTAATTTATAATATATATTTTTAATTTTTTTAATATATTAAAGGGGTAATGTTTATATATACATTTTTATTGGTTAAAATAATTAAATAAAAATATTTATATGTTAATTTAATGTTTATTTTATTTGAAATTTTAAAAATATAAATATGATTTAATCAATTAAATTTAATTTCAATGTTGAATAATCTAACCTTTATTTTATTCTGCCATGATTTGTATATTGAAATTGTCAATGTTGAATAATCTAACCTTTATTTTATTCTGCCATGATTTGTATATTGAAATTGTCAATGTTGAATAATCTAACCTTTATTTTATTCTGCCATGATTTGTATATCACGTATGGATTATTCAATCTTAATAATAGTCATCATTTTTTTTGTTGCTCTCCAATTGTTGCAATAATCCAGAGAATTATTGCTACGTACTCTCTCGTGGGAAAGAAGTCGTTGAAGACCGTGCCCCTTGTCATTTGCCATTCCATTAGTCTACTCTCTAAAAACTAAAATCTAAAATGATTATCATAAACAAATTAATTAACGAAATAGTGGTACAAAAGACCAAGTGACATTTTAACGATTTTTTTAATATTATAAATTTTTAATTAATATTATTTTTTGACAAGTTCACATCTTACCAGGAATATATTGTCAATTCATAATTTTCAGCCAATAATAAAATAAGAATTTTAATTTCAAATATTAAAAAAAATAATTTTTAATTTCAAAATATTAAATTTAATATAAAATTATTTCAAAACATTTGAAAATAGTATAGTGTTTTTTGCAAAAAACAAAAATAACTGAAAGTAAAAAATCCTAATCGATTGCTAGGAGGGACTAATAATAATAATGAGTCAATTCAATTAAATAATGATAATGACTTTTTTTTCCCCGAAAATAATGCTAATGACTTGTTTATGTAAGATTATGAATAGGTGATTTTTATGTCATTGCAGATAATTTTTTTTTTTAATAATGTTAATAAATAGATTCATATGTAAATAAAAATAAATGATAATTATACTTAATAAAAATATTTTTTGATAATTAAAAACAATTTAAATTAACAAAAAAAATGATAATTATTCATCTTATTTTAATAAATGATAATTATTTTATTAAAAAATTAATATTCATTTAGCAGCTCAGCATTTAATATTACTGCTGTAAGAGTTGAAAATTTTTATTGGTAGTTAGATAATGCATCATATCAGTTAGAGGCAACTAACTTGTCAAGTAAAGGGTGATTCGTTGGTGGGAATAGATGGATTTCATTCCATCCAACAGAGTTCAATTCAATTGAGACATCTTCTGGATTTTACCACTGATCGACAAAAAACACAAAAAAAAATATATAATTAGAGCATAGTGTGTGGGTACCCTGAGATTGATGGGATTGTAATGATCCAGAAATAATTGGTTGAGAAGGGCAGTGATATTTTCACAACTTGTGGCAAATGAAGTCAACCAAACAATTATTTTTTAATTTTGGCGTGGACGTGTACTGATTAACGTACCGTTCAACGCACTTGCATTGACCTGGATAACAGCCATACAGATTTGATCAATTTCCAATCTAGTGCAAATGCTCGTTTTCATACACGAATATTATAAACAGGATAACCAATATTATATACAGGATAGCTGATCAACATTTGTATTCATGGAGAATTCCTGCTCCTATACTGCCTGTGCTTCAAATCAGGTTTTGGGAATTGGGAAGAAGATATAATTGTGGTTGATCATGACCAAACTCAAACTCAGTGGAATTTGTTAAAATACTGGAATTTTCCTTCAAGCTTATCAATCCAGTGAGAAGAATATGGCAGTAGGTGGCAGTAGTGATGATCGTCCTTTAACCGAAACTCCTACATGGGCAGTAGCAGCTGTTTGCTTTGCTTTTGTGTTCTTCTCCGTACTTCTTGAACAGGGTATTCATCATCTTAGCAACGTAAGATTTTGCTTCAGTCTCAACAGCAGACTCTTTATTTAATTTAATGCATCTTACTTCGATTCTGTGCTCATTCTGTTTTGGCTGAAAAGGATTTTGTATAATTTGTGTTTCGTATTCTGCAACAAACCACACTGGTAGAACCCAAATATATGAATATGGCTACTATGTACTAATAAAGTCTCCTTTTGTCACCATGTTTACAGTGGCTGGACAGAAGAAATAAGAAGGCCCTAAAGGAAGCACTTGAAAAACTGAAAGCAGGTAACAGATTTTTCAAAGTTCAAATCACTAACACTCACCATGGGATGGGATTGATGCAGAGACTAATATCTTTTTTTTTAAGGCTCATATCAATGGAGTTTCGAACTAACACTCACCATGGGATGGGATTGATGTAGAGATTGATATCTTTTTTAAATGCTCATATCAATAGAGTTTCAAACTAGTGAACTTGTTTTGAACTAGTGAACTTACGCAAAGAATGCCTTAACACTAGACCCATTCATTATCTATTCTAAACCCATGAACATCTTGCACAGAATATCTTGCTAAACCAACCATTTTATTTTAGAAAATATATCTGAAAACAGGCATATCTTGCTAAACCATCATATTTGGGAAAATATATCTGAAAACAGCTTTCCCTACGGAGTTCTGATGTTTTAGCAAGAAATCCTATATCCTGGATAGAGCTTATCTATTCTAAAACCCATGAACATCTTGCACAGAATATCTTGCTAAACCAACCATTTTATTTGAGAAAATATATCTGCAAACAGGCATATCTTGCTAAACCATCATATTTGAGAAAATATATCTGAAAACAGCTTTCCCTACGGAGTTCTGATGTTTTAGCAAGAAATCCTATATCCTGGATAGAGCTTCCTGCTAAATTATCATGAGATGGGCACATGGGTTGACAATATATGTGAAATGATCCGTTTTGATATTATTGGTAGATTGTTTTGGGATTTTGTAGTCGAAATTTAAACTAATATTTCGTGCAAGCGTATTGATTTCTTTTAGCTTGGAATTTGTGACTGAGATTTTTGTGCTCTGGGAAAATATTTCTGAAATTCGTCTTTTTTTGGTTGCAGAATTAATGCTTATGGGTTTCATCTCACTTCTACTGACAGTTGGAGCAAAGCCCATTTCTATGATTTGTATACCCGAAAAAATAGCTTATACTATGCTTCCGTGTAAGAAAACTGATGATAAGGAGGCGCATGGCCGAAAACGTCTATGGGAATCCATGTCCTCTGAACAGGAGGTCCCATGGAGGCGAATCTTAGCTGCCGCTGGTGACAATACTAACTATTGTAAATCCAAAAAGGTAAATACCACACCCTATTCTTAGTATTATTGGACATGGCATAACTATATTCCAGGTCCTATCATGTCTGATCGATTTTTCTCATGCAATTAGTGTTTGTTAGACAAATTGGAATAGGCTTTTGATACAAATTTCAAATAATTTTAAGCTATGTTGGACTTTAATTGATAATTTATCATTCTTTGTTTGAAGGGTGTTCACTATCCTCTTGTCTCCCCAACCGGCATGAACGAGCTCCACTACTTCATCTTTTTGCTGGCAGTTCTCCATGTGTTATTTAGTGTCTTAACTGTCGCCCTAGCAAGAGCAAAAGTAAGTGGAAGAGGAGATAAATTGTTTTCTCCAATATCATTCAGTTTAAAGCCTGCCTTAGATCTTGCTTTTTTTTTTAATATTTGCATGCATTCAAATCCTCTGTTGTAACTGAGATCTGTAAGTCCTATTGATGCCTAGATGAGGCGTTGGAAAGCATGGGAACAGGAGACGCACACGTTGGATTATGAGTTCTCACATGGTGAGTTCTTTTGGTCCTTCTAACTGTGTTAGTCTGTGAGAGTATTTATTCCAGCATGTGGATACTGTCAGGTTGAAAAGTAATAACTTAAGGCAGGTTGGCAGCTGTGTAAATTTTAATTGGCATATACTGTGTTATAGACTGATTGGTAGAGTTTTCGATTTCAAAAATAAATATTTAGAGGGTACAACATGAATCTTTGGTGGTTGGGTAACTTTTGAGTTTGTTCAGAAAACTGTATGAGTTTTGAGGGATTTGTTGGCTTTTTGGTCAAGCAGATCCTGGAAGATTCAGACTAACCCACGAAACTTCATTTGTAAGGCGCCATATGAATTTCTGGAGCCAAATAACGATTCTTAAATGGATTGTAAGTTATTCACACTTCCGAATCTTCTAGTGATATATCTTTGTTTCCTATTTGCATTAATTCAGAAATACCTTCTTCTGGTTTAATATTAGCTTTCCTTGGATCTGCAGGTATGCTTCTTTCGTCAATTCTGTTGGTCTGTAACTAAAGTTGATTACCTGACCTTGCGTCAGGGCTTCATCGTTGTAAGTCTTGATTCTCCAAATCGTCTTTCTCGTTTCATCTAATTGGTTATGTCAAACCCCCTTCTATTGGATCTGATTTGTGCTAAAATTTTCATTTCCTTGAAATGTACAGGCTCACTTGGCTCCAAATAGCAAGTTTCATTTTCAGAGATATATCAAGAGATCTTTGGAGGATGACCTCAAGAGCGTGGTTGGAATCAGGTTAGTAAAGTTTTATGTGCTCACAAAAGCTTTCTTCTCAGAAAGAATTATGTATGTACAGTGCTTCTCTGAACTTGCTTTGTTATTCTCCAGTTTTTTTCGAAAACCTCGTCTTGATTTTTAACTAACATACCCTTTAATGCATTATCTGCGATTCTGCAGTCCTCCCTTGTGGGCTTTTGCTATAATCTCCTTGCTTCTTAATGTAAATGGTAAACCTTCATTACTCTTAAGTTCTTAACTCTGCCTCCAAAGTCTTTATTCTGCATATTTATAAAAGCTGTTTCCACTATTGTTTAATCTAACAATCTCTTTCTGATTGGATGTATTTCTCTGAGCAGGGTGGCATACATTATTTTGGCTCTCTTTTGCTCCCTTCATTGTAAGTGCACACAAATATTAGACTGATAGAACAGTGTATGATTGATGATGTGAGTCAACGATCTTGGAAATTTTTCTGATTGAATTCTTCAAACTTATTGTCATTTGATCTTTCAAGATGTGCAGATAGTTTTGTTGGTAGGAACAAAGCTGCAAGTTATAATAACAGAGATGGCATTAGAAATTCAAGATAGACACTCTGTAGTGAAAGGAACTCCAATAGTGCGGCCAACGAATAAACTATTTTGGTTCGGTCGCCCTCAACTTATCCTTTTCTTGATCCATTTCAGTCTGTTCCAGGTATCAAAATGATCTTCATGCCGACGCCTCATGGACAAATTGTATTTCTGAATTCTCTTCACTGAATATTCATGTTATTTCTGAATTCTCTTCACTGAATATTCATGGGAATACCAAATGATTGATGGTTACCTTATGTTCCGCAGAATGCTTTCCAGATTGCTTTCTTCCTGTGGATAGTGGTAAGCAATATGTTCATTCAGTAAAGAATAATTTTTGTGCGTAGAATCAATGGGTTTACTATGGCAATGACCCTGGATCAAACTTGAAAGGGATAGAGCCCTGGATTATAAGATGGCCAAGGTTTATGGGATTCATATGCAATATTAATTCAATAATTAATATAAAATATGCAGTCTCAAAGTTTTAAAGCAATTTCAGTTTATATAACTTTTCTGGACTTTATGCTTGCAGTACCAATTTGGCCTGCATTCTTGTTTTCATGAGAAGTTGTCTTTAGTCCTGAGCAGAGTCATCATTGGGTAAGTATGTTGATCACTTCTTGGGTTTGCCTTTAAGTTTTTCTTTAAAAACAAAGTATGTTGATCATGTATGTAACCTATTGTACATATTTCAGTTATTAAAATCTTTATCTTGCCTGAGCACATTCCAAGCAAACAAGTTATCATTTTCATTAGGCTATTGATGCTTTGGCATAGTACTAGCAGATTGTTATGCGTTTCCAGTCTGTCTAAGGAGAACATTGACAGTAACCATTTTTTTTTTCATCTGATAAGGTCTCTATTGGGCTGCTTGTGTCTGTGATTAGGGTTTCCTGGCAGCTTCTCTGTAGCTACATCACACTTCCACTTTATGCACTTGTGACACAGGTAAGTTTTTCCATGTTCGTCCAAAGTAGAATAAAATTCGGGTGTTTGAGAGGATCAACTGAAAATCAGATTCCACAACAGGCTGAATTATATTAATACTAAATGGGAAGGTTGCATTGGTTAAGTCTTCATACCAGTCGATTCACCTTGTTTACTTTGTACAGAAAATTGATGCAACCAAAGTGTACACTGCGTATGTGTAAATAAATTACTAAGATTTATAAAATAAGAGATAAAGTGTCACTTGAGAATTAGTTAAACTCTTGCAGACAGATTTATCAGGGAGAAATAAGATATGGGGAGTTCCATTTTTTTTTTCAGATCAGATTATTCACTCTATTGTGGGCTTCAGGGAGTCCTCGCAAAAATTTTAGTTAGTAAAACAGGAGCGCTCTAAAACTTTGTTCAACATTTTTTTAACCGGTCTCACCCATGCCAAAACAAAACAGAAGAGGCACACTGACTGTCTTGAAAGATAGGTAGAAAACATTTATTTTGGCAATCTGATTTTGTGATAGTGAGCTTTGGGACTGATTAGACCTCATGTTTTTCCTCTGAAAACTGTTCTTGTGCAGATGGGTTCTCACATGAAGAAGGCTATATTTGAAGAACAGACAGCCAATGCCTTGCAGAGATGGCATAAAACTGCTAAGAAAAAAGTAAAACAACATAGGAAGTCCGGTCATTCTTCTTCTGGATTCGCAAGCAGATCAGGGTTGCATTCAGGGTTTCAGAGTGGGGAAACAACTCCACTCCATGGATCTTCTCCATTGCACTTGCTCCGCAGACATAAAACAATGGGAGACATTAATTTTCCAGATAGATATGAGAGATACTATCACTCAGAAAACGAGGCATCAGACCTGGAAATGGATGCATTCCCTAGTTGTCCTCCCCAGCGTACTGTATCTGTTTTGATGAGCGAGGCCCAGGGGGAGACACAGGCTATAAGACAGCATCCCACTACAAAAGATGTAGACACACATGGTAAAGATTTCTCTTTTGCCTTGTAAATGTGTGATCCACATCAGACAAAAGCCTACTTCAAAGCAGCCTTATATCCAAGTTTGTCCTTTATTTAAACATTCTACATACAGTACTTTTCATTGAAAATTAAAGTGAATAGAACTGCAATCAATTATTACACTATTTTCATAGAAGGATCATATAGAACTTCATTGGAAGTAAACAGAACCTTCTCTTGTTTTGATGGGTATTTATGATGGCAATAACTGATGTTTGAAGTCCCGGAAGACTAAACCATCACTGAAGAAATTATCAACTAAATGGTTTTCTTTCCATTATTGGAATTGAACTTGTATCGGCTAATCCATTACTCTGTGAGACTGCATTGCTGAATTTATAAGCATATTTTTCACATTTTCAAAACTTAAAGACATCAAACAATGGTTTTCTATCAATTATTGGAATTGAACTTGTATGGACTAATCCATTACTCTCTGATACTGCATTGCTGAATTCATAAGCATATTTTTCACATTTTCAAAACTTAAAGACATCAAACAATGGTTTTCTATCAATTATTGGAATTGAACTTGTATGGACTAATACATTACTCTCTGAGACTGCATTGCTGAAGTCATAAGGATATTTTTCACATTTTCAAAACTTAAAGGCATCAAACTATAACTTCCATGCCCAGCTTCAACCTTAAATGCAAGTATGATAGCACTCAACTTGGAATAAAATTATTAGTCACAATAAAGAAATATCCATAACATAGGGCAAATAATTACACAATGCATAACATGGAACACCACCAAAATAAAGCCACAATCAACATTCTGGGGGACATTCTCGTCGAGTGTTGTTAGTATTTCCACCGAGCAACGACTATGGCAAGCGATTCCAACTTGTTGAGGAGGGACCACGTTAATCAATAGCATCATATTGCCTGTTACTACATGTGTGACAATCCAGTTTGGTGCTGAGATTCCGATCAAACGGTCATCATTCATTTCGGAAGCTGGACAATGTGGAGGCATCGACCAGCTTGTGCCCTCAAATTTATTGTACACCATCGATTGAAATCTCTTTTGATCGGAAGACTCGCCTCTGTTTGGAGCTTGGCATAGCCTCTAAATCAGTGCTGCCTTTCCTCCGAAATGTTGCTCACTTTTGGCTCTACGTCCCCATCCATGGTTTAGGTTATTTCTAGAGTTTTGTGAGTAGTTGAAAGAAAGTCTAGTAGTAGCAGGTGGGGTAGTGAAAAGTGGTAATTAAATTTCTTTAACTTATCAATTCCAATTGTGGGTCAAAAGTTTGAAAATCTATTATCCATAAGTTTAGTTTGAAAAAAAAAAAGTATTCACTTTATTTATGGAAGGTGTGGGATAATTGGCACTCAAATTCTCGTTTTCCGGTGATTTGTTCTCTAGATTCGGTTATAAAAATCAGTGGAATTGTAGTTCCACCCCATTTACTGTGGAACTATACCATGGAATTGTGTTTCTAGGGGTTTTGGCCTATTTTAAGACAACCCAGATCGTCAAAATTCCAAAAAAATAACCAAAAGAAATGGAACTGTGCCTCACCCAAAAAGTTTCCGTCGCCGATCGCCAGAATACCAGGGCGATTTGAGTACTTCTTAAATGTATTCATGTATTGGAGAGGAATTTTTTTTGGCTTTTATTATGGTGACGGGGAAGAGAAGAAAGGGGAACCATGAAAAATGGTCACTTGCGTGAGCAAAACATAAGAGAGGACGTGTCTATAGTTGAATAACACAAATTTTCTTGGATGTGAAAGAAAACGAAGAAGTTCTTTGTATGACGAAAAGAGAAGAGAAAAGCTCTCAAAGACATTAAGGAAGGAAGATGGCCAAAGTGAAGAAATGAAGGAATGTGAATTTGAATGTGTTTATTTTAGTTAAATTATGTGTGTATACTTGTGGTTGCGGTTGTGTACTTTGTGACGATTTGCAGTCTTGTTGTGTTTACTTGTTTGGATTCATAGGAGAGTGCACCAAGTTTTGTATCAAGCAGGAGTATCCTACAGTGTAAGCAAAATCTTATTAATGAAAGCAACTCCACAACTAAGGTTGTGAGTAGAGTTGCAGGTGAAGAGAAGAACAACCTTAGTTGAGGTTGGGAAGTGGTCAAGTATTGTTGAGATAGAAAAAGAAGATCCCCTTCATGAAGTGGTGGGTAAAATTGGTTTGAGGATCAATAGTAGGTAGAGAATCTTGCAAGTGAAGGAAATTAGAAGAGAAGGCTCAGAGGAGGTTTAAGAGAGAACAACTTTAGCTAGTTGTTGAGAAGAAGAAGTAGTCCTGTGGAGGCTAAGAAGAGAGATTTAATCTATAGGGAAGAAGGTTCTAGTAAAAGAGCAAGGTGACGAAGCCTAGAAGAGGCCACGAAGAGGCTTGAGTAGACAAATTATGATATCAACAAGAGAGAAAACAATCCATAGGTGATTGAGAAGAAGAAACTCCTTGGAGGGTTTGAGAAGAGGATGGACAATTTGAGAATCTATAGAGAGAAAAGAAATAACAACATTCAGGAGGCTAAAGGGAATTTTTGGACAATAAAATAAGATTACACATTGAAAGTGCAAAGATGGGTTATAAAAGTACAATAAGACAACTTGGCTAGAAAGATGAAAAAATAGAGGCATATTGAGAAGGTGTTGTTTGAAGAAGATTGTGAAATGCTAGAGGAATTGTTGACCATGATAGAAGTAGTAGAATCAACCCAAGAAAAATGGGTTGAAGAATAAAAGTCAAGGGATAAGAAAGTATGAGGGCACTATAGAAGTTCTCATGGAGAGCAAAAGGCTATTGACTATGAGTGAGGTAGAAAAAGCTCGAGGGCAATTGAAGGAGAGAGTGGAAGCCTTAGAAAAAGTAGTTGAGATGAAGGACATGGTTATTACAGGCTTCACAGATGGTGAGGAAGAGTTGGTTGAAGATAATGAAGTGTATTGGAATGAAGCAGTATATCTAAACTTGATAATTATGGGGTTATGGTTTGCATAGCATAAAAGTGTGATGATTTAAACCAAAAATCTGGTAGGGCATATGAAGATGAAGAGATGGAGGAAAATATTTTTGTTATAAGTGAAACAAGGAACATAAGAACTCATGTAATGGGTGTTAACCATAGAAGATTACTTTGAAAATAATGAGGTTGAAGATTATAAGAAAATACAATTTGCTTGTTCAATGATGGAAGATAGTACAACTTATTGCCAGGAAAATGTATGAAGAAGAAGAAGACTTTCTAAAGGAAAGGTATGGATAAAGAAATGGGAACATATGGTTTTGAAGTTGAAGGAAAAGGTACATCCAAGTTTGAGAACAAGAAGGATGAAAGAGCCTGAAATTTGGAGGATAAGTCTTGTGAGTAAGGAGAGGAAGAAAAGGTCATTGTACGAGTAGTATGGATTCATTTTGAGGGACAACCAAAGTGAAGGGAGTAAGAAAATTATTCAACAAGTTTATTTTCGAAAGAATGTTGATCACATGGAATTTTATGGTGATGGGTATGATGCTAGTGTATTGATGAAGATGCGTGTGAATGTAGTGCTAACAGAGAGAAGAACAATGCTAAGGTAGTAGTGGTAAACACTATAAAAAAGTGAAATCTCCCAAGATCACGAGGAACAAAAAATTGAAGAAGTTGAGTGTGAGGTAGAGTTGGTCGCAATTATCCAAGATGAGGAGATAAGAACGATTGTTCAAAAGTGGAAGAGGGACACAACATGTTCCTTCAAGTATTGTGATGATTAGGTTGATCTTGAGGAGGTGACACAAGAATCGAATTTCCTGCTAGAACTGAAATAATTTAAGGATGATAATAATGAAGTCTTAGTGTGCGGAACAAAGGAAAAATTGCTTTGGAGGGTAGTTGACTACGCTAATAGAAATTATGATTGTATTTGTAGTCACAATTGAATCAAAAAGTGGCATGCGTGATATAGTGAACAGAGAAGAAAGCGATAAGAACTATGTCACAAGAGGTGAAATTGAAAAGAAAATTAAAGAGATAAAATTGGATTGAGTGGAAGTAAAAATGGAAGTGTTTGTTGAGGATACAAGAGGACAAGAAGAAATGAATAAAAGAATGGATAGTTGTAATACCCCCAATTTTGACTTGGAATCGGGGATAATTTTAAGGACCCGTACTTATTTAAAAGTGTATAAACCTTGGCGAATCTTACCAATTCTTAAAATGTCAACTATAAAAATTTTGGCGATATTTTTCTAAAATTATTTCAATTTCTAAGGCTTTTATATAGTTTATATAATAATTTGGCGAATGTTAGAGTGAAAAACGTTTACCCCATCAAAATTGGGCGAAATGGGGCTTCAAAAAATGCAAATTGGCGAATCTTTTTTGGGAAAAAAAACATGGAAAAATAGCCCATGGGCTAAATTTCGCCCCTAAAATTATTCTTGCTTGGAATGTATTTAATCAAAATTGTGTGAATGATGTAAATATGCTAGTATAGATTCCTAGTGTGGAGCTCAAGGCCAAGGCCCAACTAGTGAATGGCTAGGTATGTATAATGTATGCATTTTTATTTGGACCATATGGTTGGCTTACTATGCCAATTCCAAATGTATGTAAATATTATGTTGAAAATTAATAAAATGGTCCAACATGGCTATGTAAAGAGCACTAGAGGGGATATGATTCCACCAGAGGGGAAGAGGAAAGGGGGCCTATGGGGGAACCAAATCCTATATTTCCATGTGTCAACCTTAGAACTCATCCAAAATCTACCATGTGCCTTAAATAAGCCAATACATTCTCTTTAATATTAAATCCAATCATTGAATGCACATGTGAGGTTGGTGGGAAAAGTCACTTCATGTAGTTATTGAAGACTGGGGGTTGTGACTGTTATGTCAGTTGTCTTATTTCTTCTATGGTTAGAAGCTATGCCAATTGTCTTTTCACCCTTACCTCATACCCTTGGAGTCAACACTCTTTTGATCACTCTCTTTCTCTCATGCATGTTCCTACACTATGTAGAGTTTTCTATTGTTGTTCATTGTTAGTTTTTCACAATTTAATTCAATATGATCTAGGATATTATCTGAGAGAACGACATGCACAGCAAATCAAACACAAGAGACAAGAGACACAAAGCATTTTACCGGGGAAACCATAAAGGAAAAAACCCTACAACTTCCTCAGAGATAGAATGAGCAATAATACAAAACCCCAAAACAAAGAGATGGTCTCCAACATCTTCCTCATCCTCCACTTGTGCGAAATTCTCTCTCTCTTACTTATGCAAATGAGTGAGTGAGTGAATGAATGAAATAGAGAGGATCACCCTCTCTATTTATACTTTACCTTTCACTTAGCCTTAACCCCAAACAGGTCGGCCCCTAAGTGTAATTGACTGGGCCGCCTTCTCTAGGAGAGTCTAATAATCCATGAAAGACTCAACTCTCCGGTCAATGCCTCATCATACAATGGAGGGTTAACCTCATTGACTTTAATGACTTCTTCGACCCGAGGAATAAAAATCTTCGTCGGTGGTACAATAATAAAATACAAATACAATATAAAATATACAAGTGAATATCTTCCAAAGTTACAAATACATTAATACTCCCTCTTAACTAGGAAGGCATTCTCTTGACATAGTTCATCAACACAAGTCTTCATCATTGGATCATCATCGTCACTGTTGTTGCTATCTCGATCATCAGTCTCCAATCTACTCGTCATAGGAAGTTCTACGGAGCCAACCCTTTTTCATGTTGGATGTAGGCCTAGCCTCCATGTAGGTCTTCATCATCTCTGCGAGCAAGCCATCAAGTAGGTACATCTCAGGGTTTATTATATTCCACTGCAAAATCTGCAAGATCTCCCAGGACTGATTATATGCCTCTGAAAAACCTGAAGGAGCATCCCGGGACTGATTATATGCCACTACAAAACCTGCAAATCTCCCAAGACTGATTATATGGTACTACAAAACCTGAAGGAGCATCCCAGGACTGATTATATGCCACTGCAAAACCTGCAAGATATCCCAGGACTGATTATATGCCACTGCAAAACTTGAAAGAGCATCCTAGGACTAATTATATGCCTTTGAAAAACCTGTGTACCCTACTCTCACCTCATCATCTTCAGAATACCTCATCGTTAATGGAGCACAGCCCAGATGCACATAACACAACACTTACATCAACCAACATGGGAGGACTTTCCTACCACCATTCAAGAAAGGCTCAACAATTACATCAACGACCATGGGAGGACCAACTTGCCACCATGTCGGAAAAGCTTCAGTAATTACATCAACGAACATGGGAGGACCAACCTACCATCATGTCCGAAAAGATCGGCAATTACATCAACGACCATGGGAGGACCAACCTACCACCATGTCGGAAAATCCCATGTGCAACTGTGTCTTCCAGACTCATCACTTCCCTTTGGAAGGAACCTCGATCTGAAGTACACCAAGCTTCTCTCTGAAGTATTCAAACTTCACTCTGGCCAGCGGCTTGGTCAATACATCGACTATCTATTCGTTCGTCGCAACATATTGGAGTTTCACTGCTCCTCTCTGCGCCATATCCCTGATATAGTGGTACTTGATCTCAATGTGCTTCGACTTGTCATGGAACACTGGGTTCTCATACAACTTCACACAACTCTGGTTGTCGCAATATATACAAGTCGCCTCCAACTGGAGATCAGACAAATCAAACAGTAGCTTCCTCAGCCATACTGCCTCACAACTAGCCGAACAAGCTACGACATACTCTGCTTCGGTTGTACTCAGTGCCATGCAGGACTGCTTCCTGCTAAACCAAGAGATCACACCTAATCCCATATTGAAGCAACACCCCGAAGTGCTCTTCCTATCAATGGCATTGCTCGCCCAATCCGAATCAACATAACTCTTCAGGTTAATCTTCTGATTCGCATCATACTTGAGCCCATAATCCACCGTGGTATCCTACTCCAGGTCAAATAGACCTGACATCAAATTTTGGAGCCATACGGCTTCACAACTTAGTAGAACAAGATGTTATATACTCTGCTTCAGCTTGTGCTGAGAGAAACACTGGACTGCTTCATGCTAAACCATGAGATCATGGCGGATCCCAGACAATAACATCCACATGAGGTGCTCTTTCTTGTCTGAGACACTTCCGGCCCAATCTGCATCTGTATAACCATACAATATGTAGTCATGATCTCCAACATAGTATAGACCAAAGTCTATCTTACCTTTCAGGTACCTCATCACATGCTTTGAAGCTACCAAGTGAACACGTCTAGGCTCAACTAGATACTGACTCAGGGTGTTCACAGCAAAGCATATATATGGCTTGATATTCGTCAAATACATCAACGAACCAGTCATTTGTCTATAAACTGTAGAAACCACTTTCAACCTTGTAGCAAAGGTTGAAATCTGCATCACCCGTGGTGATCATCAAGCTTTTCAAATGACTATCAATCCTGGGTACCTGTTGAACCCGTACAAAGCCTTCTTCAATCATGAGATTCTCTTTCAGATCTTGGGAGTTTGCTCGATATGCACTTCTTCTTCAATTACACCATTCAAGAGAATGGTCTTGTCATCCATGGGTGTAATCTATCTCTAGAAGTGTGTCTAGCCACTGGAGCAAACATCTCATCATGATCCTCTCCCTCTTTCTAAGATAATCCTCTAGCCACGAGCCTTGCTTTGTACTTCTATAGTATGCTTGATTTGTAAGTCTTCTTGTTGAATAGTCATCACTTGTTCTTCAGAAAAAAGTGTTCATCATCCTTCTTTTGTAGATCATAACACACGATCTTTCCTACAAATCAAATTCAATTACATGATTAGTAACACTTCATAATTATCAAATCATGTTGACATTTCAATGAGAACCTATTATGCATACTGATATGATTCACATAGTTATGCAACTATCTTGACCAATACTTTGGAACAACACTTTTCCATATCCTGTATGCATACAGTGGCTATCTAGATGCCTTCCATCTCTACCAGAACATACTATCAAGAGCGTGCACAGCTCCCAGCATGTTAGCAAAGAGGTTTCATTCTAGACAAGCAACAATGAAATGTTTGCCCAACTTACCCATCATATGCATATTAGTAGTATACTGTTCAATGCTATATGAATGCTTACACTATGCATGATATATTATAGCAATACAAATATGCATACAACTATTACGAGCAATATCATTAAGTATTCAGAGATTCAAGAAGTAATTCAAATAACAACTCAAATACTTATCTTTTATGTTTGTGTGGTTTCCTCCCTCTTGATCTCTATTTTCCCTTTATGATAGCATCATGATTATATGTCTTTGAACTTCTATCCATTCCGTACCACTATGCATGCTTAAGTGTGCACTAGTTTCATCATTGTGTCATCCTCAAGATCTCATACATAATCATACATTCATTAGTATAATCTCAATACTATCAAACCATTATAATCCTAAATAATCTTAAACATGTATGGTCATGATCATTTCATCCTATCACAAGCATTAGTATTCAAGGTTTCAGGGAGTACTTCTTTTACTCATGCATATTCTTATTTGACCATAGGACTCTTCTAGTTTTTCATATCATTAATCAAACTAAGAAACATAATATGCATAAACCCTTGATTACTTAAACTTCTAACTTCAAGAATAATCATTATCAATCATACAAAAGTATACTTATCTAAGATCCTAACACAAAGTAAGATTCTTACTCGATATAGGAAAACATACCTGGATTAGCATGCTTGCTAGTTATGTCTAACATACTCAAACAATCTCTTCTTTGTTCTCTTCAATGATTTAGAGACCTTATGCTAGTAACCTGCATATCTCATAAGTTAAGCATAGTAGAACCAAATCATACATACCTCTTAAGTAGAGATTCTATGTGATCAAAGACTATGGATGAGTCTATCTTCATGTCATCATGGTCATATACTCTTGATCTAGAACTTGATTTGTCTTTCTTGATGTACCTTTCATGTTAGCAGACAACATCATCCTCATACAACACCACAAGTGCATTAGTACAATCATAAGTGTCATAACCCTAATCAATGAATGTCTTCTATCATTCACATGCATTCATACTTTTACTAAGGTGATCAGACAAGTCTGAAATTAATCATGATTGTACTAACCTCAATAATATGAAGACAAACATATCATGAACTTAATCATCGAATAAATGAAATAGATTTTGAAACATACCTGCATCTCCTCAAGTCATACCTGTTGAGATTGCTTGTAGTCTTCTCTATAAGGGTAAAACCCTAATCATCCAAGGTATATCACTTGTAAACATCTTATATATGTTCATGGTGCTAGGATGATAGAATATCAGTTCCATTTAAACCTCTTTCATTGCTTCCCTATGAGTCTCCCAACTTTGCTAGGGTTTCTTCTTACTTGTAGAACCCGAAAAACCCTAATTTTCAATTACCTTCCACCCGCAACATTTGATGGAATAGTAATATATATGATGAAGGGATTCCAAATCCATTTTCAAAGTTTCCAATGTTGTATCAAATCCTTTCATACCTAAAAAAAAACTAAAAACCCTAAGTGAGAGCTTCTTCCTCCTCTTCTTTGATTTCCTTCCTTGAGCTATTTCAGATGTGCCTTATTGTTTCTGGTGTATCTCTTAAATTTTGGATTCTTAGGTTCTGAAACTTCGGCTTGTGGTAGCCTAACATGTCATATTTCCAACCCCGCATATTTTAGCTTCATTGGATTCTCCATGAGAGAGATATGATAAGTTTCCCAACATGACCTGTTTATGGGATGGAACAGAATATCGAACTTGTACAGAGTTCCACGTGTCACTGTTTCAACTTCGGCCTCTGATAATCGGACCTGTGAAACTAAATTCTGTTCCCTAACTTTCCTTTTTTAAGGAATTCCATCTGGAGCTTCCTAGCCCTAGATATGACATTTTTCCCTAGGTCACCCTTTTATGGGATGAAACAACATAATGAACTTATACAGAGCGCCACGTGTCACTGTTGCAACTTCGGCCTCTGATACTCGGACCTGTGAAACTACAATCTATTCCCTAACTGTGACGTTTTACTGAATTCCATTTGGAGCTTCCTAGCCCGAGATATGACCTTTTTTCCTAGGTCACCTGTTTAGGGCTGCATTCCAGAAGAGGCAGAAACCCTAACTTGTACGGATCATATCTCACAAAGTACAACGAATTTGAGGCTGAAACTCGGACACAAGGTACAAGAACATGGCATATTCGGCCTATCCAAGTTTCATATCCTGAACCTCCTCCAAAAGGTATTTACAACAAAAGTTCCACAATGACTAGGTTTTTCTATACAAAACCCTAACTTTCAAATTGTCGTAAGTGAAACAAGTGTCGTAAATGCCATACATTGCCTTCCTCCAGGATAGCTCTGATACCATATTAGTTTTCACAATTTAATTCAATACGATCTAGGATCTTATCTAAGAGAACAACATGCACAACAAATCAAACACAAGAGACAAGAGACACAAAGGAGAAAACCCCACAACTTTCTCAGAGATAGAATGAACAATAATACAAAACCGAAAAACAAAGAGATGGTCTCCAACAACTTCTTCCCCCTCCACTTGTGTGAAACTCTCTCTCTCTTACTTATGCGAATGAGTGAGTGAGTGAATGAAATAGAGAGGATCACCCTCTCTATTATACTTTACCTTTCACTTAGCCTTAACCCCAAACACCCTAAGTGTAACTGACTAGGATGACTTATCTAGGCGAGTCTAATAACCCATGAAAGACTCAACTCTGGGGTCAATGCCTCATCATACAATGGAGGGTTAACCTCATTTACTTTACATGACCCAAGTACAATAATGACTTCTCCGAAGTTACAAATACATTAACATTCATGTCCATTACCATATTGTTTTTAACCCATAAATTGGAATTTGAAGGTATAGCTGCATTTTTGAAAGGAAGAATAGATGGTTGTAGGTGAGCATGGAGGTTGGTAAAGCTAGGAACCTTTAACCATTGATTTTTGCTACTTTTGGGTATTTGACAATGTTAAATTTTGAGCATTAATTCACAATACTATAGGATCTTCACTGAAAGAATAACATATACAGTATATCAATGCATGATAATCACAATAAGCATGACAAGCATCACAAGAATCAAAAGCATGAGAGACAAGAGACACAGAGTTTCCATGGGGAAAACCCTAAGGTGAAAAACCCCACAACTTCCTCAGAGATGGAGAGAGCAATGGCTCAACCAAAGTACAACCAAAATACACTGAGATAGTCTCCTAGTAGCAGATGATCCTCCTCCTCACTAGTGCGCCACTTTCTGAGTGAGAGAGATATAACTTTCTGAATGATCTAAATAGAGATCACTTGATCTCTATTTATACTAACATGTTTTCCCAGTGACCTTATGGGGTTGACTTGTCTAGCTAGGTACATCCACATTTTAATATATATATTTCAGGGCTGACCCCACACATGGTGGTCTAATAACCCATCGACAAGTACACACACTTGTGACACTTGTCAATCCACATGACGACACTTCCTTATAGAGGAATAACACATATCTAATAAGAGTACAATAAATATATATGAAATACATAGATGAAATACATTCCGAAGTTACATATACATCAACACTCCCTCTTAACTAGGAAGGTATTTCTCGACACAGTTTTGCTAGACAAGTCTTCTTCTCGGGATCATCATCATCGTCATCGTCATCATCACTGCTGCTGCTATCTCAACCAATCTTTGACTCTACTCGTCATAGGAAGTTCTACAGAGCCAATCCTTTTTCATACTAGATGTAGGCCCACCACCTGCAGGTCTTCGTCATCACTGGTCGTACTGTGGAATCCTCAAGACTTATTACGTGCGTCACAAAACCTCGAAAGAGCATCCCAGGCTGTTACGAGCACATGGATCTACCTATAGGATCTCCCAGGGCCATATTATATGTGACCTCACCACAAAACCTCGCAAGAGCATCCCAGGCTGTTATGAGCACACAACTCTACCTATAGGATCTCCCAGGGACAGATTATATGTGGTCATGGAAAAACCTCGCAAGAGCATCCAGGACTTATTATGGGCACACAGCCCAACCTATCGAATCTCCCAGGGACATATTATATGCCATAGGACAAAACCTCGAAAGAGCATCTGCCAGATATCCTAGGGCCAGATTATATGCCATAGGAAAAACCTTGAAAGACTATCTGTAGATCTACCAGGGCCAAATTATATGTCCTCCCAGAGCAAAATCTCGAAAGAGCATTTTCCAGATATCCCAGGGCCAAATTATATGCCATAGGCAAAACCTCGAAAGACTATCTGCAAATCTCCCAAGTCCAAATTATATGCTCATATGCACAACCTGTTCCACGGCCATAGAGTATCAACCTGATACTCACCATACATCATCCTAATGTACACATGATCATCCTGATCATCATCACTGCAACATCCTGCTGCATGTCATCTGGAGCAACATCCTGAAGCTCGTCATCCATGATCATCCTGATCATACAATGCATCTACCTGATGCATACCAAGTATCTACCTGATACATATCATCATACATGATCCACCTGATCATACAATGTATCCACCTGATACAAATACAAATACATGATACATATCACCATACATGATCCACCTGATCATACAATGTATCCACCTGATACATATACAGATACATGGTCCAAGCATCCAACATGATGCATATACAAAAATACATACACATGATCCAACCGATCATATCCAACTTCCAACATGATGCGTACATACATATATAAATGATCCAACTGATCATATCCAGCATCCAACATGATGCATACATACATACATAAAAATGATCCAACTGATCATAAAAAGTAGAAACCAGAACATCATCTTGATGCTCATCATCCAGCACTTACATCCACAACCATGTGAAGGATCCTCCTTCCAACATGCTTGGAATGGCTTCAGCAAATGTGTCCATCACTTCTTCCTCAAAGTGTCATCAATCTGAAGAACACCAAGCCTCTCTCTGAAGTACTCGAACTTCACCCTGGCTAGTGGCTTCGTCAGCACATCTGCAATCTGCTCATCTGTCGCAACATACAGGAGCTTCACAGCTCCTCTCTGCACCATATCCCTGATATAGTGATATTTGATCTCTATGTGTTTTGACCTGTCATGAAACACTGGGTTCTCAGACAACTTCACACAACTTTGGTTATCACAGAAGATACCAGTAGCATCCAACGGGAGATCAAATAACTCAGATAGTAGCTTCTGTAGCCATATTGCCTCACAACTAGCTGAACAGGTTGCAACATACTCTGCCTCAGCTGTACTTAGTGCTACGCAGGACTGCTTCCTGCTAAACCAAGAGATCACACCTGATCCCATACTGAAGCAGCACCCAGATGTGCTCTTCTTATCTGCAGCACTGCTAGCCCAATCTGAATCAACATAACCCTGCAGGTTAAACTTTTGATTTGTTTCATACTTGAGCCCATAATCCACTGTACCCTTCAGGTACCTCAGAATATGCTTTACAGCAACTAGGTGAACACTCCTTGGATCTGTCAGGAACTGACTCAATGTGTTCACCGCAAATCAAATATCTGGTCTCGTGTTCGTCAGGTCCATCAAGGACCCAATCATCTGACAATACATGGAGACATCAACCGGCTCAGATGAAGCATCACATAGAAGCTTCAGATTCGATGCCATAGGTGTGGTCATGGCCTTGCAATCCATCATCCTGAATCTCTTCAGGATATCCACTGTGTACTTCCCTTGACCAAGGAAGATCCCACCTGTACTCTGCCACACCTCCATACCTAGGAAATAATGCATCATTCCCAAATCTTTCATATCGAACTCAGTAGCAAGCTTCCTCTTCGTATCTGCAATCAATCTGTCATCTCCTGTTACAAATAAGTCATCCACATACAGGAGTAGAATCACAGGATTCCCTTCCTCAACCTTGTGATAAAGGTTGGAATCTGCTTTACTCTTGGTAAAGCCCAAACTAGATAGGAAACTGTCCATCCTACCATACCAAGTTATGGGAGCTTGTTTCAAGCCATACAAGGCTTTCTTCAATATGCACACATATGACTCCCTGTTATGTATTTCGAAACCGAGTGGCTGCTCCACATATACTTCCTCTTCAACTACACCATTCAAGAAAGCAGTCTTGAAATCTATCTGGTGTATCTTCTATTTCATCACTTTTATATTTCTCTATGCTGCCATTTGCAACATGCTTGATCTGATAGATCCATATGGAAGTCATAACAAAACTTCCCTTCAGGTCTTGGGACTACATCCCAAAAATCATTCTTCATGATCGACGGATCATAGCATTCTTCCTGTATCCTGGGAACTTCAATATCTTCAATAGATAATTTTGTTGTTTGAACAAATGTTGTAGTCCTTCTTTTGTAGGTGAAGGTATACGGTCTTTCCTACAAAACAAGTTAAATTGCATGATTAGAAACATCTCATAATTTTCAGACAAATTCTTACACATAAAGAAATATGTCATACAGTCATGCAATTATCTTAGCCAATGCTTCAATACAACATTTATCCATGTTCCATAACTTTCTAGATGCCTTCCAGTCTCTACCAGAACATTGTTAATAGTTTGCACTACTCCCAACATGTCAACAAAGAGGTTTCATTCTAGATAAGTAGCAATGGAATGTTGTACAGTGCCATAGGCCACTTATCCAACACATGCATATTAGTAGTATACTGTTCATTAATGCAATAATTCTAATATGCACAATACATATCCTAAGTCTAGGAACATGAGCATATACATCATTGAACAAATTTATTTAAGCAAACAAATATGCAAGAAATGATAATTAAAATACTTATCTTTGTTTGTTTGTTGGGTGGACTCCCTTTGAGTCTTTGCTTCCTTGCAGAAGCTGCTGGAGTCCTTCTACACCTTTCTTTTGTGGAATGTAGAGAGATGGACAACTCCCTCTGAATATCTGCACCCTTGCAGAAACCATTGGAGTGTGCTCCCTCTTGATCTTTGCTTCCTGGATTACCTGTTCTTGAACTCATATTCATCATTGGTCCCTATGCATGCTTATTAGTATCATGATTGTGTTATCCTTGTGATCTCATACAAAATCATACATTCATTAGTATACTATTAAAACACAATAATCTCAAGCATGTATAGTCATGATCATTTCAAACAGAAATAATAAGCATTAGCATTCAAGGTTTATATAGGACTCTTATGGTTAGTCATATCATAAGAAACATAACATGTCTAAACCTGTAATTACTCAAATCTATGACTCTTCTGGTTAGTCATATCATTAATTAAGGTAAGACACATAATATGCATATACTCATGATTATTCAAACTTATGACTTTATGAACAATCATCATCAATCATGCCATGCATACTTATATGATAGATCCTATGATATAAGAAACACATACCTGGTCACCATATTTGCTAGTTATGTCTAGCAATGTGTTCTTGTTCTCTTCAATGACCTGCATAACTCATTAGTTAACTTTTTCAAAAACAAATTATACATACCTCTATGTGATCCATGACTATGGATGAATCTTTGTCTTTATGTCACCATGGCATGTTCAGGTTGTCCCTTTAATTTGTACAAACCTCCCTCTTGCTCTCCAATCACTACTGCATCATCGATTGTTTTACCCTTTGGCCACATTAGGACTTGGCCATCTACAAATGCAACCCTCATACCTTTTGCATCCAATGCAGAGATGGAGAGTAAGTTCTTCTTGAGTCCATGTACATAAAGGACTTCTTTCATTTTCAAAGATTTTCCAGAATCTAGGTTGTAGGAGGCTTCACCACTTCCTTTGATTGGGTATTGATAATCATCCCCAAATTTCACCTTATGGGGTGATTCATGTTCAGATAGATTCACAAAAGATTCCTTAAACCCAGTCATGTGTTTGGAAGCCCCACTATCAATCAACCAATCATTACAACCATGGGAGATAGTACCTGTGAGAACAGAGATTAGAACATACTCTTCTTCACTTGATGAGTCATCATCACTTTCTGCCCTAACCTTCTTCTTTGGAGATTCATCATCCTCGGCAGCATGAGCATGGAACTTTCTTTTGCTGCCCTTCTTCTTCTTGCTGGAGTTGTTGTTATTATCCCTTTTGTTCTTGGGACAATCTGAAGCAAAGTGACCCTTCTCATTGCATGTGAAGCATCTTAGATCCTTCTTATTCTTTTGATAGGATCTTTTGTAGCGAGAGTGCTCCTTCTTGGGATTGCTTCTTTTGGTGTGAGTTGCAAGAGCTTGATCTTCACCTCCCATCTTTTCCTCACAAGCTATAAGTCTAGCTTCTTCTTGAGAGCATTCCTCCCATAGTTTACTAAAAGAGATCAATTTCTTTCTTGCACAGATTCCTTGAATAAAGGATTCCCATGAGCTAGGTAGGCCATTCAGAGTGGTCATAACAACTTCACCATTGTCCACTACTTCATCCACAACTTCAAGTTGCTCCTTGATCTGAGAGACCTTGGAGAAGTAAGATTGAATGGTTTCTCCATTCAACATCCTGACCCCTTTCAATTGATTCCGCAGAGTCATCTTCCGATTTATGTTCTTCCCTTCAAATAGCTTGGTCAAAGAGTCAAACATCTCCTTGGGTGTCTTTAGAGAAGACACATGGGGTATGAGATGGTCTTTGATAGAATCAGCAATGATTCTCTTTGCCTTGACCAAGTTATTCTTATGCAATACCTTGGCCTCTTCATCCTCTGGGATAAGGATGTCTTCTTTTATATATGAGTCCAACTCATTCTCTTCTAGGATTAACCCAATCCTATACTTCCAAGCTCGGAAGTTATCAGCTCCTTTAAGCTTATCCTCAAACTTGGTGTGGTGAGACATCTTAAAGAGTACTTCAAATGGAAATAGAAAAGATTTAGGTCTTACCACTTGAAAAGCTGAAAACTGGATCTGGTCCCGGATTAGGGTTTGTCGGAAAAACCCTAAAAATTCAAAATGTGAATTTCAATTTTCTGAAAGGATAGAAAGATGCGCTTTGATGAGCTGATCAGCTTGGTGCATTCAGAATTTGAGATCAGCAAAGTTTTACCCTTCAAATTTTCCTTTTTGTCCTCCCAGGTTCACTAGGAGAACCCTGAATTAGGGTTTGAGTTTCCCGGAGATCTACCCAGCCAAAAATATCGATCCAAAGCTCTAAACTTTGGTTTTTTCAAGGAGCTTCCAGCTATGTCTTCAGATTTCAGAAATTCCTATTTTTGTGGAAACCCTAATTTTTAGGGCCAAGTCTGAAAATGCTCAGAATTGAATTCTAATTGGACAAATAGATTCTCCTTGATGAGTAGATTCAATCTACTATACTGCTTTTCCAAAATATGTGGAGAGAAACCCAATAAACAAGAAACTCAAGTTTCAGTCACTGCAAAATGTCTTCTTCTCAGGTTAGCTCTGATGCCATGTTAAATTTTGAGCATTAATTCACAATACTCTAGGATCTTCACTCAGAGAATAACATATACAATATATCAATGCATGATAATCACAATAAGCATGGCAAGCATCACAATAATCAAAAGCATCAGACACAAGAGACACAGAGTTTCCGTGGGGAAAACCCTAAGGTGAAAAACCCCACAACTTCCTCAGAGATAGAGAGAGCAATGGCTCAACCAAAGTACAACCAAAATACACTGAGATAGTCTCCTAGTAGCAGATGATCCTCCTCCTCACTAGTGCGCCACTTTCTGAGTGAGAGAGATGTAACTTTCCGAATGATCTAAATAGAGATCACCTGATCTCTATTTATACTAACCTGTTTGCCCAATGACCTTATGGGGCCGACTTGTCTAGCTAGGCACATCCACATTACAATATATATATTTCAGGGCCGACCCCACACATGGTGGTCTAATAACCCATCGGCAAGTACACACACTTGCGACACTTGTCAATCCACATGACGACACTTCCTTATAGAGGAATAACACATATCTAATAAGGGTACAATAAATATATATGAAATACATAGATGAAATACACTCCGAAGTTACATATACATCAACAGACAAGCCATCGATTAATTTTGCAGGAGGTTCTCCATTAACATACAGTAGGTTGGACTCTTATTACACACACTAGTAAGCATTGTAAGGGTTGGATTTCCTAAGGGAAATGTGGATCAGTGAAGGGAGATTCCTTCCTTGTGTTGTGTGGGGTAGTTGGAAGGAGTGCCATGGCTGTGATGGCTTAGTGAGACCCCTATAAAGCTCTGGTTGAGATTTTGTCTAAGCATAGTGAGCGGAATGGGTTGTGGGATGAGAGATAAAATCCTGTAGGTGTTTCCTTCACCTTGGTGGTCTCATAGCCCAACTTGGGGGTGGTATTTCAGCATAAAGAGTATATAATGGACAGAGTGCCTATGGCTAGGTGGAAAATCGCTCTTACAAAGCTAGTTGCTTAGATCTTTTTGTTTACAGATAAGTATTCTTATGTGTTTGTTGTGCAACAATGATTTTTTAATTTATATGCATGTGATGATTATGCTCGGAATTGCATGTTATGTATTTGTGGATCAATTTTATTTTCACCATGTGTTTTTATTTACATGTCTACACATGCATTCTAGATGTTGTAAATTCGAAATCATGGTTATGGGGCGAAATTTAGAGGCCCCTATTTAATGAATGTCCCCTCCTGCTGGTTGGATTGAGGGATGGAGATGTTACAGAGTGGTATCAGAGCTTCTGGTTATAACACCAGAGCTATATGAGCCAAAAACACATAGTTACAGGAAAAAATATGAGTTGCAGATGAATTACTTCTATGGAGGTCAAGTTCCGTTAAATTACAGATAAGGACCCAATGGTAATTTTTATTTAAATCCAAAATTTTATAAATTTGGTAATTTTATGTGGACCCCACCCATGCCACATGGACTAGTGACATGGAGGAACCACATGGGAAGAAGGTATGATGTGGATCAACTACATCGGACCCGCGTGCATGAGGTTTCCCTGATGGAGTGTGGAGGTGGGTGTAGATCTGACTGTCAAACGCTAGGGAAGGTCAACGGTTGTGGTTGATAGTGCATTAGTAATATGCACGTTGATTAATAGAGGGAGGGAAAATATCTGACCATTCGATGGAAGGGAAAATCAACGGTCGAGGATCACCGCGCCTTGGGAACATGTGCAGTGATTAATGATAGGTCGACGAAGGTTTGACCGGCGGATCTTATGGAATATCAACGACCCAGAATCATAGCGTACTGATAAAGTACACGATGGTTAATTTGGGACGATGGGCACGTTGTGCCCAAAACCACTTGGGGCATGTGCCATATTTTGATTGACCGCACCTCCCCAATAGTTTTTTTCCAAAACCGCTTCGCAGGGGTGCATTACCGCTTGTGGTAAAGGGGAAAACCCAACACCAGGGTTGAGTATAGGGTGGTGTGGTGGCTTAGTGGCGGGAAGAAGGTGACATGGCCATGTCACATGGTGACAGGTCGGACATGTCTGACACCTCAGGAGGGACGTGTCAGGCCACGTCAGGACCTTTCCAGGTCATAAAAAATTGCATTTTTCTTATGCACCAGATTGTCCGAAATTGGACTATTTACAAAAAAAAAGGGCGCTACCCTTGACCCACGGTATAGTGGTGCAGGGAGGCTACAAGGGGGCAAGCCTTCTTGACCCCCATTTTCTTTTTTTTAATCAACCAAGTTGGATATGGGGTTTAGCAACGACCATTAGAGTAGGTTAAATTTGGTCATAATTTGGAGCGTGAAGGTGTATTACATGATTGCAGAATTTTCTAAGTCTGGCAGAAGTGGAAAAATATAAAAGTAATCAATTGCAGAATTTTATAGCAGGTGACTGGAGCATCCGATGGGGAAACTGAAAAATTGTTGAAGAATCCTAATCATATGTATTGTCTAATCCAACAGAGAGTTTGTTCTATTTATCCATAGATGATATTTTGCAGGTGTTTGAAGTTTTCCTCTCGGGTTAAATGCACCTACAACATGTTATACAACTTGACAAGAACTTTATACTCAAAACGAGAAATCTAGCCTGCAAAACCCATATTTTTGCATAAAAAACACTAGAAAACAACCCGGAATAAAAAATATAGATATGACCCAAAACATTTGTTATTGTTGTTTGCAAAAACCTTAAAATCAAGCTCTAAATTGAAAACTAATGCTTCCGGTAGCACATTTTTTCAAAAAATGACATTTTTATATGATTTTATCATAATTGAAAATTGTGCTTATTTAATCTCTTAGTAACACTATATAAAACTTGCACTGAGTTAAACACAAATTATTCAAGAAATAATTTGACCACTCTTTTCATGTATAAAATACAAAATTTTATGATATTAATCATAAAATCATATCTTAAACCATAAGACGTAGAATTAATTCATATTAAAATTCAAGCACTCCTTTAGAGTTTCCATACAAACAATGGCATATTAATAAAAAAGACAAAATGTTTCATGTGCAAATATTCAAATCAACACATGGATTCTGACACACCATCAGAAGCTACATTTTCTTTAGATGAATGACTGGATGAAGATGTAGATGACCCGTATTCTTCTCTACTATCAATGAGTGCACCATCTGAAGCTTCATGTATGCCCAACATTTCATATGCCATATTCCTTCTAGATCTACGCCTTGGTTTAACAAACTCCCATGTTGCAACTATTTCTGGTGCCAACAATCTTTTGATAATCTCTATAGTCTTGGAGCGAAGAGTGCCTTTCCTTGTCAACTGGAAGTCATAAACTAGTATGTCAACATCCTCTAATTTCAAAATGTCTATGCGACGATGATTTGCATTTTGACCCTTTCTTTTTCTCTTTTTGCAAACCTTTTTCTCGATCACCGTCTCCGGCTTGTACACCAGGGATAACTTTAAGAACCCTCATGAAATTTATATGTATAATAAATGAGCGAATCTCCCTAATATATAGGAAATTTTGAAGGCTATTTTATCAATAATATAATATGTATATATAATTTTTTGGCTAATGTTTCATTCTATTGTAGAATCTTGTAAAATCTTGGCGAATCTTTCACTAAATTATAAGATATTGTAAAATATTGGCGAATATTTTATTGAATTATAAAATATTGGTGAATCTTTCATTGAATATAAATCCTTGTAATGTCTTGGTGAATATTTTGCTAGGAAGACTCGACTTTTGATTCTACGAATTACTAAGGTAGTGCAATAGAAGAGCATGTACCAGAGCTCAACTCTAGACTCTCTCAAATCCTAAACTCTCAAATGAACAAATGCATGAGTGAGGAGATGAGTGAATTATTTATACATTTCACAAGCAGTATTCAGTCACTCACGAGTAAAGGTGTTAGTGAAACACAACCGCACTAACTAGATTTAGGGAAAGTGGGGACTCCACTTTTTATCTCATCCCTTAATGGTCCAAAGGACATGTGGGGACCCAAATATTAACAAACCAACAAACTGATATATTTGAACACTTTACATTCTGGAGTGATTATGGAACCCATGAACCATTATTACAATGTGGAGTCTTATCGAGACCCACAACTTAATATTCCCAATTAGCTTATTTTCCAAACCTCCCATTTTTAAACTACCCTCTAATAAAAATAGTAACCTACATATCTGCTTATAGATATGAATACCACTTTTTTCTTTTTTCGTTGACAATCAAAATCTAAATTATGTCATTTGATTTAGAATTTTTAGAGTCAGTTAGAAACTTGTAAGGGTTATAAAAAATAAGTACATACATCAACAGGAATAGAAAGCACATTAATGCATCATCACAGATATCATTAGAGCTACTCTGTTAAAGACTACTTTTTCTCAGATAAACTGAGGTGGTGTCTGTATCCATTGTTGGCAGGCGGTTTGGTAAGAAGGTATCGCAGCATCTACGATGCTATGACAAGGAAGAAGATGGCGCGAAAGGCGACGAGCAGAATATTATTTTGTGCATGTGTGGGTAAATTGTACCGTGTATTGCAGGTTTTGGGTCATTGGACCACATATTATGGACTGTTGAGTCAGTTATACCGCAACATGCGGGTTTTTGGTCGTTTTTGGACTAGGTCAGTTAGATATTGGGTCATTTGTCCATAGTGTCAGTTAGGAAGTCGGTAGTAAGTGGACAAGAGTTGTAAGGTAGAAGCCTATATATACATAAGAATTGTAAGTGTTGAGACACAAGTAGCTGAAGAACAATATGAAGCTCTGATGTTGGTTGTATTATTTTCGGGTATGTTTTGATGTCAAGAGTCATTGCGGAGATCTAGTTGTTGTAGAGACATTGTATCTGGGTTGACAATGATAATATGATGAAGCTATTTTGATGCAATCTCTGGGTTCAATCTGTTCAGCTATGATAATGTGATATTGCACTATACAAACAATGTTATGCTTCCTTGATGCAATACTTGCTTTACAATTACTGTTACTGCAATGATGACTGTTTGGGTTAAATATTGCTTTATTACCATGTTTAATGCTTAAATATCTTTGTTGCTGTGTTGCAATAAGTTTAAGTATCATAGCCGCAACCATCCTCCTTCATTCGGCGGAAACATGGTTCCGTCTGCTCTTCCTGGACGCCTCGGGTGAGACCTCATCTGCTTTGCAGGTGTTGCTGGGCGAGATAAACCCTGTACGGGCCAGTGCTCAGGAAGACTGTAGTATGTGTCGACAGTGAGTGGGACCCCTGTCGACTGGCGTCGTGCTAACAAATGGTTGAGACACAAGTGGCCGAAGAACAATATGAAGCTCTGATGTTGGTTGTATGATTTCCAGGTATGTTTTGATGTCAAGAGTCATTGCGGATGTCTAGGCAATTGGTGATGGTTCGAAGTCTCGTGGTCCCTGCGAACACACCAAAGGGAGGGGTTGTCGGCCCCAGGTCCCTATAACGTATGCTTACTGGTGTGAAACAGATATGCCAGAATTGTTGGCCTGTTTTACACCTTGGCGTTGCTTACACAATTCCTCTCTGTCTCCAATTGGTCTCTCGAGACTGGAGGATGAGTTTGCAAGGCTTGCAACAATAAGCTGGGAAGAGTCCACTTTTGGGTAAGAAGTACATGACAGCGAGCAGACGATTAGTGCACCAGAAGGAGCAGAACAACATCACGAGATCTAGACAGCAAGAACAGTAGATGAACTAGAGTTCATCCCTAGTAGAATAAAGACCACGGAGTACATTGTATCCCGTTGACGTGGCTCGAGGGCGACCCACAAGATTGTGTTGGGGGCCTGTTAGTAGGTGGTTTGGTAAGAAGGTATCGCATCATCTACAATGTTGCAACAAGGAAAAAGATGGCATGAAAGGCGACGAGCGAAAGATTATTTTGTGCATGTGTGGGTCAATTGTACTATGGATTGCAGGTTTTGGGTCATTGGATCACATATTATGTACCGTTGAGTCAGTTATACCGCAACATGCGGGTTTTTGGTCGTTTTTAGACTAGGTCAGTTAGATATTGGGTCATTTGTCCATAGTGTCAGTTAGGAAGTCGGTAGTAAGTGGACAAGAGTTGTAAGGAGAAAGCCTATATATAGATAAGAATTGTAAGTGTTGAGACACAAGTGGCCGAAGAACAATATGAAGCTCTAATGTTGGTTGTATGATTTTCGGGTATGTTTTGATGTCAAGAGTCATTGCGGAGATCTCATTTTTCCAGAGACATTGTATCTGGGTTGACAATGATAATATGATGAAGCTATTTTGATGCAATCTCCGGGTTCAATCTGTTCAGCTATGATAATGTGATATTGCACTATACGAACAATGTTATGCTTCCTTGATGCAATACTTGCTTTACAATTATTGTTGCTGCAATGATGACTGTTTGGGATGAATATTGCTTTACTACCATGTTTAACGCTTAAAGATATCTGTTGCTGTGTTGCAATAAGTTTAAGTATCATAGCCACAACCATCCTCCTTCATTCGGCGGAAACATGGTTCCGTCTGCTCTTCCTGGATGCCTCGGGTGAGACCTCATCTGCTCTGCAGGTGTTGCTGTGCGGGATAAACCCTATCCGGGCCGGTGCTCAGAAAGACTACGGTATGTGTTGATAGTGAGTGGGACCCCTGTCGACTAGCGTCGCGCTAACATTCATGTCTTTGAAATTTTCAAAACCATGCAAAATGTTGTAGAACTGGTTTAGCACAGTCACTGAATGAAAAATACAAGATATAAAATAGCAGAATGTCTACACCTTAGGTCAAACATGCCTTGTACACATTATATATAATCATGATGGAAATGAAGTATTGTGTTCCAACTAAATCATATATGCGTTATACATAACTAGATCCATTTATCGATGATGATAGCAATTACACATCAAAACAAATCACCAAAAAACATTTTACTTATGAATGAACCTTACAAAAACAAAATACCATAGAACAAATATCAAACCCAACAAATTTAGGTTAGAAATAAAATTGACGAATTTGGCAATACACATAAAAAAATATACCAGTCACAAGCTTCTCAATACAAATAAAAGAATCTACCAGAATGATTTGGACAACTCTATAGAAAGACAATGCAAAAATAATTACCATTCCTGTGTAGCCCCACCATTATAATCAATGTCCATTCATTCATATTACAAATGTCCCAAACGTAAGCAATAACAAACAAAAAAATGAACATACACACTCTCATAAATGCCTCAGGCCCAATAATAATTGCATAGAAAGATCATAATAAAAGCATATTTTAAACAACTAGGTCAAATTTAGTTTGAATATATAAAAACCATGTGGCATCTCTCCATCAAGAGTAGCAGCCACTGACAACGTATAAATGTCATTCGATGGTTTAAAAACAACAAGGCATAAAATAAATAATATCTTTTGAGCTCTATAACACTTTCTTGAAACCAATACTCCTAGGATAGATAAAAACTCTAACAACACTGAATCATCCCTAAGAATCAAGAGCGCCCTAGAATTCAATAGGCCTTAAAAAACATCCATGATAAAAGACAAATTTACGGTATAATAATCTATTGTAGCTGTGGATAAAAAGCATAAAAAACATGATAAAAATCATACTGCATTAATTATTGGATAAAACGCATGATGTGAGTCTTTATTCTCTGATAAATTGCATGTGCAGTATGCCCCTTCAAGACCTGAGATTTTGGCAATGGAGATGTTGCATGGAGATTAAAATGCCGAGAAAAATAAGAATGAAAAGTGGAAACACATAATCCGAAACATTGACCCTGCAAGTGCAATCCGATGTGGGTGAACCATGAATCACTATAGCCATTATATAGGACAAAATTGCCTTTGATTTTCCCTCAAATACTAGAAATCGAGGGCTCAAAGAAGGTATCAACATGAAATTGACTTAAAATATGGGAGAATGCAACCATATTCCTAAATTAGAGGGAAAATGGAGGACGAAATAACCCTTGGGATCCTCCATTACTAAAAATCAGGGGAGAAGGAATGATTTCACTAGAATCTCTTTAGAAATCGGGGGCAAAAGATAGAATGGAGGGAGATTTTTCTAGGGAGAAAATATTTTTTTTCGTTTTCCTCATTAATTTATAAGAGGCTATTCGTTTTGGATTTATTTATTTTCTAATAAATATTGGGCGAATATATTTCAACTGAAAAAACCCTTTCCATATAAGAAAACAACCCACTAAATTTTTGTAACCCCCTTAATTTAGCCCATTGGCTAAATTTAGCCCCTAAAATTATCCATGATGGTCATCCCTCCAATATTGCGAGCTTTGAAGATCGACACCTATCCTTGGGGAGAGAGTCTAGTAAAAAGATATATATATATTCAACCTCTATTTTGAGAGGTTATCCATCTACCATGAAGGCATTGGCCTCTAGATCAAAATACCCTAGCAACATTTGTAACAAGCACTTTTGAGCATGCATATTGTTCACCTCAAATAACTTCACCAATCTACAATTTTGAAGCGCTTCAATCGATTCATGGTTTTCAAGGGCATGATTATCAATGTCATCATGCTCTCTTTCTCTCCATTCAATCACCATCCTATAGAAAACGCTTCAATTTTTAGTCCAAAATTCAAATTATGCCCCTTTGCACACTCATACGTGGGTTTTAGTGCATACATGCACATATATACACCCCTTGTAGTGCACTTAGACACATATGAACTAGTTCATACGTGCCTCACGTCAAAGCACCTTGCATATTCCATTTTTTCCTAGTAGGGACTCCTTATAAACTCAAAATTGGAAATGAAATGCAATAAATGAGCAATGAACTAAAAGAGGAAGTCAAGATCTATTACTTTAAAAACAAATTTAATACATAAAAAAGCATATAGTTTATAGTGAATACAATCCCGGATGCCAGTGAGAATAGGGACAGGTGGCCACATGCGTGGTGGAATGTGGCACGGGAAGGACAAGGGAGGGTGTCTCGAGAGGACAATACACTTGGAGACAGGTTGGGGGATTAATGTCCCATGCATGCGAGGAGGGTGGCCGACGGTGAAGAAGGGAGACAGAGGAAATTGGCATTTAAAAGGACATGACAACCTGGGAGCAGATCACATGAAAGAGAAGGTCTAGAGACTGTGGAAATTATGGTGAGGTCCGAGGAGTGTAACAATGGAGTAATAACCCACAAGGAAGAGGACGAGATGGGACAAGATGTAAAGGGCAGCATTAAACACTGCCTTGATTACAGTATATAAGCAATGATGATGGCCATGAATGACATCAATGCAAGGGAGCGAGCAGGTAATGGTATAAAACACCAGGCCGAGAAGGCCAAAGCATTGAATCCAATTGAAGTGTTGTATGTTCAAAGAAGTTTAGACGAGGTTACGATGGCTCCTTTCCAGCATATGAGAGGGAGTCCAGGGGGGAGAGGTCACAGTGAGCGGAGGGAGGAGAATGTTGAAACCTACGAAGAACAAATGGAAGGGATCCGCCCCATATTGATGAAACCATCACAATCATGGAGGAAGAAGAGAAACAAAGGCATATAGAAGAGAACAGTATGGAAGCAAAGTTAAAACCCTACTAGATAATGAGGAATACGTTGGTGCGAACCATGATGGAAAGAACTAGTTTTGGCGACCTGGTCACACAGGTCCTCTCCAACCTCAAAGAAGATCCGATGTGCAACCTGGTTGATATGGAAGGAATTCTTGAACTGGCCAAAATGCCCTTCGGTACAAGCAATGCAAAGACGGAGTCATCTCCATCTGAACTAGGGGCGTCACCATAACGGAAGGTGAATCCTCTGGAGGGAGGACCGTCATCTCCAGCGGGAGAAGGGTAAGAGTTTGGTCGTGTTGGTCAGTTTTTTTTGTTTTGTTATGTTTCGGGATAGCTTGGGGAGGGGTTTTTTTGGGGAAGAATGTGTAATGGCCGTGTGCCAGTTCTTTGGGCTGCCATGTTTTGGACAGGTGTCTAGTCTGGGAAAGGGCATGTTTTGGGAGGATATCAAGTCCATGCAATGCACTTTGGGGAAACTTTGTGAAGCCATTTCTGGAAATCTCTTTTGAATTTTAATGTATATGAGGTATTGGGAGTGGGGAGAGAAACATAAGCAAAGAGATGGGAAACCTGGGAAAAAAGAAGGACTGAAAAACAAGAGGTCTAAGAAGACCATTTTTGTAATGCTATGTACAATTACTATTATTGAATTTTAATAGAATGTTACTATACTTACTCAAAAAAAAAAAAAAAAAAAATAGAAAATAAGTTTTAATGAGAAAAATTATAAAACTAAAACATAGAAGAAAAAAAATGTCTATAACTATTTTGTATAAAAAAATTGAAAATAAAATACACTTATTATTATTATCTTATATATATTAACAAGTAAAATATAAAGAGTGAAATAGTTTATATAACTTAAATTTACCCTTAAAACAAATAATTTAACTCTTTATATTAAAGATATTTTATAACACTAAAAAATACATCAAAATAAAAGATGAGTTAAAAACTTTGAATATAAAGTATGCGTTAACTTTTAAAAACTTTGAATATAAAGTATGCTTTAACTTTTGAAATTATTTAATCTTAATTAATAGTAAACATCTGTTTAAAACCGTTGACCTTGCTCGTATCCATTAACTATAAATAAACTCAGTAGTAAAGGACAACAAAACGAACATTTTTCCAGCCACAAAAAATGACATGCCGTCCAAGAAAACCTAAAATACAAACGCTGGATAGTGATATACATTCATATACGTACAACAATCACCTTTTATTTTGCAGTATATTCTATATCAGTTTCTTTCACGCCCAATGTACAATTTCAGCAGATTCATGAGGATCATTTTTTGTTTTGTCCAGACCTGGTAGGAAGAGTTATCATGTAATGTTAATGTTCTTTAGATTGATGTTTTGAATACAATCTTCATAATAATAAAAACAAGTAATTTATTTTTAAAGTCGTAATCAAGTCAGACATCAATGGTGTTTTCTGGATTGTAGTGTTGTAAAGATACACAAAATCGTTGAAAAAACATCAAAATCTTTTGGACCATCAAAGAGTTTTTCACATTCTCTATCTCGATTCAGAAAATACTCTTCACCATGGAATACAATTTGTAGAGTTCTTTAAATGTCCCTCTCCCTTCAGAAATTACATTTCAATCTTGTCTATTATAACAATTATTGTAAAAATAACATGTCAATTAAGTTTGGTCTAAAGGATTTTGAGTAAAGAAGTATTATTCTCCCTGACTTCAATTTCTATCCTGAACTTCGTGTACCATTGATTCAACTTCATCTTAAGCCTCATCCTATATGAAAAGCGCATCGAGATCATACTACTCCAAACACTTGTGGTTTGATTTATTATATTTAAAATTAAAATAAATTTATTTTTTATTTAATTATTATTTGTTTAAATAATTCATCAATATAATTTAATTAGTGATATGATATTGTTGAACAATTATTCGACCAAAATATTTTATATAATTTTTATTGAAAAAAAAATATTTTTATTTATTTATTTCTCCTCAACTCCATTACTAATAAACATAAATATTTTATATCAATTTTACATGTGAGAAACATGCCCGCACAAATGGTAACGATTTGTTTTCCTCGTTGGCCCATATTAGATCTTAGCCATCCACGCACCACCCCTCGTGATAAGCCACGATTATCTCCCTTTTGAGTGAATAGTCAAGATTAAAATTTGAAACATGCACACTAAGTTTTTTTGACCCAAAATCCGATGGTGAAAAAGTCGAATTTGCTACAACCTATGGTCGCCTATCCGACAATTCCAGTCTTTATTTACCGTCAGTGGGATATCGGCTAAAATCCGACATAGTTGAAGACGTCGGATACTCAACTACCCTACCTCGTCGGTTAACCGACTTCCTCCAGCTTCACAGGTAGTCAGATAAGCGACAGCGTTAACTTCCAATATTGGTCGGATACCATCCTTTTGCCATCGAATATGCGTCGGTTCAGTTGTCGGTTAAGCGCCGTGTATGCCATACAAAAAAAGGCGGATCCGATGTTCTGAGCCATCGGAAGTATGGCACAAGAGTCGGATATTACCCTGTGATCGTCGGATAGGTCGTCGGTTAAGTGACATGTATGCCATAAAAAAAAAGCGGATCCGACGTTCCGAGCTGTCGGAAGTATGGCACAAGTGTCGGATATTACCCTACGATCGTCGAATAGGTCGTCGGTTAAGCGACGTGTATGCCATACAAAAAAAACGCGGATCCGAAGTTCCGAGCCGTCGAAAGTATGGCACAAGCGTCAGATATTACCCTGCGATCGTCGAATAGGTCGTCGGTTAAGCCGACTACCCAATACATTTTTTAAAAAAAAATAACATTTTTGAAATAAAACTTTTCATATTGAATACATGTTCTCTAATCCCTATGCTTATGTAACATTGTGGCATATTCGTCACAAAGAGATGGTTGGTAGTGTGCTTCCATTGTGTCAAGGTACTCTTACCTAACTTCTCTAATTCGGTATACTAAGGAGTTTGTATATTAATGTATGAGATCATATTCTTTGAATAAGGCTCATTAGATAGTTAATGGGTAGTTACTTAATGTAAAAGACTCATTTTTATTAAATAAGAACCAATAGGTGGTTGGTAGTCATTAATTTTGAGATTGCATGTAGTTAGGGTTTTGGTAGTTATTAAGAAACTATTTATAGCACTAGAAGGATGTATATTGTTTTGTCAAAGATTGGTATTGTATTGAAGCATTGCTTAAAAGAGCTCATCCTCTCGAAGAGGCCCATGAACATTACTCTCTCTTTTTGAATTTATTAATATAAATGTTATATTTTGCAAGTTTAATCTCTTTCTTGCATTTTCTTTTGTTCACTTATATTTATTTGAGGTTAAGCTAGATATTGATTCCAAGGAAATTAAAGAGAAAGTTAAGGATATTGATTCCAGTGCATCATTTACTCAACCTTTGAAGTTATGGAAACTCGAAATTGGTTATGAGGAGCAACCAAAAATCACAACAAGCTCCAAGAAATTGTCAAAATTTAAACGACACGCGAGTGGGTTGTAGAAAGCCAGCATCGTAGCCATGCATTGAGCTCCTCTCTGTTTCGAGAATAATTTCATATTCTCTACTGAATAGGGCCAACCACGTTAAGGTGGAAGCTCTTATGGCCCCTCTCCCCCTTCACATCACTCTTAATTCCCCATACCCAATGCATGCACTTGAAAAAAACAAATATGTGCAAATTCATCCATATTTTATCATGAACTTTCATCCATTATTCATTCAATAAATGCTAACATTCACTAAACCATTGTTTCTGTCGATCCACACATTCATTCAATAAAAGATAACATTCAATAATCCATTCATTAATAATTCAGTCAACACATTCATTCAATAAAAGCTGAAATTCAGTAAAGGTAACAGTTTACTACACTGAATCATTAAAACATTTGAAAATTCATTAAACCATTCATTCATTAATTAGGCCAAAAATCATGGACGATATATTGTTATCAAAAATATTTAGACGAGATTTGAACCTGCGACCTATGTCTAGTCCCAAGGATACCACCTTCAAGCTTGACCTTATCAATCAATTCCCATCGCCATTTCCTCTCATACGACGTCCCAAAACCATTTCTCTCGACACCCACTCTTCATTTATTTTGCATGCATTTCACTATGCAACCGTCTCAAATTCCCATTGTGTTTTCCATCAATTAGTTTATCAATTTAGTATGACCCACGTCCGCTGTCCAATGAGTTTTTTCGCGGTCTTCAATTTCAACCTGGCAATGGTTGATGATTCATGGTATTACGTTTCCCTTCAGCTGCAAATGACAAACTCATAGTTCACTATGAAGGTTTGTCTGACAAATGTGATGGTCAAAGAAATCTTGATAGTGAACTATGCGTTTTCCATATTGCAGCTTAAGGGAAACGTAAATATAGAATGAATCGTCACCGTTGTCAGGCTGGAACTTAAGACCGTGGTAACACTCCTCGAACGGCGGGCGTGGGTCATACCAAATTGATAAACTAATAGAGGGAAAACACAATGAGAATCTGAGACGATTGCATAGTGAAATGCATACAGAATGAATCAAGGTTGTATGTGGTAGCCCGCCATCTCCCATTGTGAAATGCATGCAGAATGAATCAAGCTTGAAGGTGGTCGCCCTTGCCAGCTGCACTTCAAGCTTGAAGGTGGTATCCTTGGGACTAGACATAGGTCGCAGGTTCGAATCTCCTCAGTTCAGTTCGTACCCTGTTATTTTTTTGATGCAAACTATATGTTTTCTTTAATTTGCTGTTGACTTTAATTCCCTAGCGTAGGAGGAGCCATTTTGGTCAAGTTGCATTCCTAAAAAAAAGATGAACATTGACAACAAGCAGCATGTCTCTAATTGTTGTCGATGTATGCTAGCTTAGTTGCAAATATCATGCTTTAGAAGAAGCCAGCCTTGAATGGTAAATATACCAATTTGGAAGGGTTTAATGTGAGGTTAAGGATATTGATTCCAAGGAAATTAGAGAGAAGGTTAAGGATATTGATTCCAGTGCATCATTTACTCAACCTTTGAAGTTGTGGAAACTGGAAATTGGTTATGAGGAGCAACCAAAAATCACAACAAGCTCCAAGAAATTGTCGAAATTTAGACAACACGTGAGTGGGTTGTAGAAAGCCAACATCGTAGCCATTCATTGAGCTCCTCTCTGTTTCGAGAATAATTTCATATTCTCTATTGAACAGTGCCAACCACGTGAAGGTGGAAGCTCTTATGGCCCCTCCCCCCCCCTCACATCACTCTCAATTCCCCATACCCAATGCATGCACTTGAAAAAAACAAATATGTGCAAATTCATCCATATTTCATCATGAACTTTCATCCATATATGTGCAAATTCATCCATATTTCATTATGTGGAAACTCGAAATTGGTTATGAGGAGCAACCAAAAATCACAAGAAGCTCCAAGAAATTGACAAATTTTAGACGACATGCGAGTGGGTTGTAGAAAGCCGGCATCGTAGCCATTCATTGAGCTCCTCTCTATTTCGAGAATAATTTCATATTCTCTACTGAACAGGGCCAACCACATGAAGGTGGAAGCTCTTATGCCCCCCCCCCCCCCCTTCACATCACTTTCAATTCCCATACCCAATGCATGTACTTGAAAAAAAAAATGTGCAAATTCATCCATATTTCATCATGAACTTTCATCCATTATTCATTCAATAAAAGCTAACATTCACTAAACCATCATTTCAGTCGATCAACACATTCATTCAATAAAAGATAACATTCAATAAACCATTCATTAATCATTCAATCAACACATTCATTCAATAAAAGTTGAAATTCAATGAAGGTAACAATTTACTACACTGAATCATTAAAACATTAGAACATTCATTAAACCATTCATTCATTCATTAGACCAAAAATCATGGACGATATATTGTTATCAAAAATATTTAGACGTCGTTTTTCCCGTCCTTCTTTTTATAAGTTTTTCTTCTCTTCAGTAGTACATAATCTATAAGAGGACCATCTACATCTGGACTTTCTCTTCCAATTCTTGGTTCTTTAGCAGGCGCTTTTGGTGATGTTTGCAATATCCTAGCTGATTGTTGTTCTAGACATGGATTTTGCGGCAAGGGGTTTGGATTTTCTGCAACGATGTGAAAATGTTACATTGTTATATTTTGCTATTGTAATGACAAGTTTTTCATTTAAAAAAATTCATTACGAAGGTGTTTTTTTACCTGGTGTGACCAAATCATGTTGTTGATGTTCTTGTCCAGTCTCAACCTATACAGTTTCACCCTCTACATGCTCTGCGGTTGAAATACGGTGAACTACAATTAATGGTCACCATTTGCAATGCTATACATAAAATTGTAGCATATGAATAAATTCATTACCAGGATTCAAAGCTTGATCATCGATTTGTTGTTGTCCCTCCTCGACACTAATGGGATCATTGCTTTCCTGTTAAAAACATAGTCAATATTTTACATCAAGTATTTGTAACGAAAATATTCCACAAGCGACAAATCTTCATTAAACTATATAGATTCTATATGCCTGTGCACCGGATGGATTGGTACCACAAGACTATGTTTGCCCAAATAATCTTCTTCGACGCTCAACAACAGCTCCAAAGCCTTCCTGGAAGCCAAGCTTCATGCCTTCCTCTGTGGGTACTTCATTGAATCGACCGGCCTGCATATTTGCTTATCGTCGTTAATTAACATTTTACGGTGCAATAAAAAGAAAAATAATTTTCAATTTATTATTTGTATTCATTGTTGGTTTCTCGAAACTTACAATCCGTGCCGCCAAATTCGAATAACCACCAAGGCCAAGCTTGTGCTGACCTATTTTTTCTAGTCTTTCCTTTGTGGCCTTTGATGTGTTTGTGTTAGGAACCCATATCTTTACTTTGTTAGTATGTTGTTGTTGGACGCATATGCTTTGTAAGTCGTCCCGTAGTATTTGTGATCAATAGTTTGTGTTATTGTTGTTGGCGCATATGCTTTGTAAGTCGCTCGTAGTATTGTTCATCCATAGTTTGTAACGGCCCATGGTTTCGACCCATAGTATTGGCGCCTAGAATTAGTATATAAGTGTGTGTTGAGACCTATGAAGGCACCGTGAAGTTATTTGTATTGAGCTTGCTCAAAGGAGGTTGCCCCCTCGAAGTGGCCCGTGATCAATACAAAAGTGATTCTGAGTTCTGTCATTTATGCTATTTCGCGCATTCTTGTTAATTAATTGTTGCAGGTGCCTCACATCTGGTATCAGAGCACTTTCTTGGGCTCGCTGGGTGAAATTTCTGCCAAATTTTTTTTCACATCTGTTGCAGGTTCGGATTTGGGAATAATCCCTATCCGCTTAACTGTGGGAAGTACTTGGGAATAAGCCCTAAAACTCATTGTGAGGAGTACCACAGGAACCCCGAAGTAGCTGGCCCATTGAGAGGACCTGCCGGCGAAAAGGGCAACGACCCCTACCTGATTGACTAGTTCCCACCCGTGAGGTAAACCAAGAGCTGTCGTTTGTGGCAAAGCGGTTATCAGTTTTACCTGAGCCGTGGAGTGAGGGGTACTGCCCCAATACGCAAGCCGTCAGACAGCATTGGTGGCCGAGTGAAAACCCTGAACTGTTAGGAAGCCGTACATACCTGGGGTCCATATCTACTTTCAGCTGAACTATTGTCGATCACTGCTGCGCCGTTTCAGATTCATTTTGCGAACCGTTCCAGATCCAGCCGTTCGGCGTTGTTCCAGAATCCTTCGAACCGGAAATCCCATTCTGCAAGCAGAGCCGTAGCCGCTCCAGTCTGTAAAAAAAAAAAAAAAAAAAAAAAAAAAATTCCGTTTTTTCTCCATATCTCCCTTGTTTTACCTCTGTTTTCCTTGAAAATTTCAGGGAACCCCTATCATTCCATTCTGCATATTTCATCCCTGAGGACCCTATCCTCAATTCCCTTTTCTACAGCCCGAAATCCCACATTTGTCTATTTTTAGGGTTTGCCATAACTTCCTCAGATTTCACCCAATCACCTTCAATTTTTACCACAGAGTTCCTTTCTGAATTCTGCTTCTTTGTTCCCTTCTGCCAAATTTTCCCATCCTTTCACCCCGCTGCTGAAATCCTCATTTTTGCTTCCCTGTCTATCCAACAGTGTCCAAAAAACGAGTCAAACCCCAATTACCCTTCTGATTTTTTCCCAAATCCAAATTTTCCTTTACTGAAGTAGTTCCTGTTTTTGTTTTCCTACCCAGTCAAAAAAAAATAAAAATAAAAAAAAAAATCCCTGGTTATGGTTGTCACCCGTGCAGGAGCAAAAACCATGGAGGAAGCCCTTGCAGCCATCCAAGCCAAACTCCAGGATCTGGATGAAAATTTTCTTGGTCTCCATCTTGAACATTCAGCTATGAACAACAAACGACAGTCCAAGTCTTCAGTAGACAATGGGTTCTCTTCTTCCAGCAATTTCCGTGGTCCGAAGCTTGATTTTCCTCGCTTCAATGGTACCGATCCAACTGGATGGATCTATCGTGCAGAACAATATTTCAGTCTGCATAATACGTTTGATGTCAACAAAGTTCCGTTGGCATCCTTTCATTTGGAACAGGAAGCTCTTCAATGGCACCATTGGTACATCAAGGCTCATCCAGAGCCCAACTGGCCAAACTTTTGCCAACTCCTTCTGCAACGATTTGGTCCTAGTGCTTTTGATGACTTCACAGGAGCCCTCACTAAACTTCGCCAAACTGGCACTGTGAGAGAGTATCAAACCGAATTTGAGAATCTAGCCAACCACACCGAAGGATTGTCTGATGAATTTTATCAGAGTTGTTTTATCAGTGGTCTAAAGGATGCCATCCGCTCCGAGGTCAAAATGTTCTGCCCCAACACAATGATGGAAGCACTCGGGTTGGCTAAATTGGCAGAAGACAAGATTGCAGCCCAACAACGCTCTAAGCCCACTTTTGTTCCCTTCAGAAATATGGGGTCTCAGCGACCTCCTATACCGCAGGCTCCTCGACCGACTCCTATCAAGCGTTTGTCAGAAACAGAGATGCAAGCACGCAGAGAAAAGGGTCTTTGCTATAATTGTGATGAGAAATTCACTCGGGGGCATAGATGTGTTCAGCAAAAGCTCTATCTCCTGGATGTGGAGTCTCCACCTGCCTCTGAAATGGGTGACGAAGATCCAGAAACACTGGATGCTCCGGTCGACATTCAGGAACCGCCTATTGACCCTCCGTCTCAGGATGACCAGCCAGAGATATCTCTCCATGCTTTAGCTGGAGTCACCACCCCCCCAAACAATGCGGGTCAGGGGTTACTTCAAGAAGCTTCCTCTTACAATCCTCATTGATTCTGGTAGCACTCATAATTTCATTGACCCTCGGATTGCCAAACAAGCTGATTGTTTTATCCATCCTTGCTCCAACTTTGAAGTCATGGTTGCCAATGGGGGTACCTTACCTTGCAAAGGGAAGTGTCGAAATGTGCGTATCTCTATGGGAGATTATACCTTGCGCTCTGACATGTTTGCCTTGCCCTTAGGCGGATGTGATGTGGTTTTGGGCGCTCAATGGCTACGCACACTCGGCCCTATCTTATGGGATTTTGCCGAACTTTGGATGCAGTTTTCCCTCAATGGACACAAACACACATTGACAGGATTACAACCAGGTTCTCTCAGCATCATCAGTTCACATCGCATGGAAAAACTCCTCAAGAAGAATTCACATGGTGTCATCGCTCAGATCCATTCCATCCAGATGCAACCATCAGCAGTCTCCACTACTCCTTGGGATCTACAACAAATTCTGGATCGATATACAGGTGTCTTTGCTGAACCAGTGGGATTACCACCTTCCAGACCAGAAGACCATCGTATTCAGCTCCTTCCTGGCAGCGCTCCTCCCAACATCCGGCCCTATCGCTACCCATTCCACCAAAAAACAGAGATTGAAATGCTTGTTCGGGACTTATTGAAGCAAGGTATTATTCGCCCAAGCACTAGTTCCTTTTCTTCTCCAGTTATTCTCGTCCGCAAAAAAGATGGGTCATGGCGCCTCTGCATTGACTTCCGAGCACTTAATCACCTCACCATCAAGGATAAGTTTCCAATTCCTGTTGTTGATGAACTTCTTGACGAGCTTCATGGGGCTCACTTTTTCTCCAAGTTGGATCTTCGTTCTGGGTATCATCAAATTCAGGTTCATGAGGATGATATTCCTAAAACAGCTTTCCGCACACATGATGGCCATTATGAGTTTTTGGTCATGCCCTTTGGCCTCACTAATGCTCCTTCCACATTCCAGGCCTTAATGAATAAAATATTTCGACCCTACTTGCGGAAATTCATTCTGGTATTCTTTGATGATATCCTCATCTATAGTAAAACATGGGATGAACATCTCCAACATCTGGATCTTGTCATGCAACTTTTCTCTGACCATCATCTCCATGCCAAGCAGTCTAAATGTGTTTTTGGACAAAAGGAAGTTGAGTATCTCGGGCACATTATTTCAGCACAAGGGGTTCGCGTGGATCCTACCAAAATCGACGCCATGAACAATTGGCCATGTCCTCAGACACTCAAGAGCCTTCGTGGTTTTTTGGGGTTGACTGGCTACTACCGCAAGTTTGTCAAGGATTATGGGAAGATTGCAGCTCCATTAACCGCTCTGTTGAAAAAGGATGCTTTTACATGGACACCTGCTGCTCAGTGTGCATTTGACAAACTCAAACAAGCTATGTGCACTACACCTGTGCTAGCGATGCCCGATTTTTCCAAGCCCTTCACTATTGAGAGTGATGCTTGCGGCAATGGACTTGGTGCTGTTCTCCTTCAAGATGAACACCCCATTGCGTTCACCAGCAAAGCCCTTTCAGGTAAGAATTTAGCGGCCTCTACCTATGAGAAGGAAATGATGGCTATTTTGCATGTAGTACAGAAGTGGCGTCCATACCTATTAGGGAATCATTTCTGCATCAAGACTGATCACCAGAGTTTGAAATATTTCTTGGACCAGCGTGTCTCCTCCCCGGCACAACAGAAATGGGTTAGCAAACTCATGGGTTATGACTATGAGATCACTTACAAGAAGGGTAAAGACAATATCGTGGCAGATGCTCTTTCTCACACATTTGGTGCCCAAGGTTCTCTTTCAGCTATTTCTATGCCTGTTCCAAATTGGTTGCAATCTGTTCAACAGGGTTATGTCAATGACCCTTCCTTATCTCAGATCATCCAATGCTTGACCAACAACCCTTCTGCTGTACCACATTACTCTTGGGATGGTGCTTCTCTGCGATACAAGGGTCGTCTGGTGCTTCCCCAGAGCACAGATCTTCAACAGGCTGTCTTCTATGAACTCCATGCTTCTCCATCGGCCGGGCACTCTGGGTTCCTCAAAACATATGAACGAGCACGACGTAACTTCTTTTGGCAGGGCATGAAAAGGACAATTCAATAGATGGTGGCCGAATGTGATACCTGCCAGCGCAATAAGGGGGAAACAACACTCGTTCCAGGATTGCTTGAACCCCTACCCATACCTACACGGATTTGGACAGATATTTCTATGGATTTCATTGAAGGGCTCCCTAAATCTGGCGGAAAGACAATGATTCTCGTTGTGGTTGATCGCCTCTCCAAATATAGTCACTTTTGTGCTCTCAGTCATCCCTATACAGCCTCCTCAGTTGCTCAAATTTTTATGGACCAGATCTTTCGTCTTCATGGCATCCCTTCTTCCATTGTCTCGGATCATGATGCGACTTTCACTAGTCATTTTTGGACAGAACTATTTCGCCACACTGGCACCAAACTGAAGATGAGTTCAGGGTATCACCCACAAACAGATGGTCAGACTGAAATTGTCAATAAATGCTTGGAAACTTATCTTCGTTGCTTCACCTCAGAACAACAACATCAGTGGGCAAAGTGGCTCCCTCTTGCTGAATGGTGGTACAATACCTCTTACCACACTGCCTCTAAAATGACCCCATATGAAGCAGTCTATGGTCAAGCACCTCCAGCTCTTCTTCCATACACCCCCACCAGTTCACCAGTCCAGGAAGTTGACACGGTCCTTCGCAACCGCGATCAGATTCTTCGCATTTTGCGGGACAATCTTCACATGGCAAGAAATCGCATGAAGCAACAAGCGGATCAGCACCGTTCAGAGCGCACTTTTCAAGTCGGCGATATGGTTTTTCTTTGTCTCCAGCTGTACAAACGATCCTCCTTGAAACTCAAAGGGCGTCATAAGCTTGCTCCAAAGTTATATGGGCCATATCAGATTCTTCAGAAGATTGGGTCCGTTGCTTATAAATTGGAACTTCCTCCTTCTTCCCGCATTCATCCAGTCTTTCATGTCTCTTGTTTGAAGAAAGTTCTTGGCACCAACATCAGCGGCCAAACGATTTTACCCGAACTGGATAATGAAGGATCCATCCTTTTGGAGCCAGAGGCCATCCTCAATCGGCGCACACGTCAGCTTCGCTCTCGCTCTATCACAGAGGTCTTAATTCAGTGGCACAGCATGCAACCAGAGGATGCTACATGGGAACCACTCCTTCAGATTCAACAACAATTTCCACATCTGAAGCTTTGAGGACAAAGCTTTTTTTAAGGGGGAGGGGATGTTAGGAACCCATATCTTTACTTTGTTGGTATGTTGTTGTTGGACGCATATGCTTTGTAAGTCGTCCCGTAGTATTTGTGATCAATAGTTTGTGTTATTGTTGTTGGCGCATATGCTTTGTAAGTCGCCCGTAGTATTGTTCATCCATAGTTTGTAACGGCCCATGGTTTCGATCCATAGTATTGGCGCCTAGAATTAGTATATAAGTGTGTGTTGAGACCTATGAAGGCACCGTGAAGTTATTTGTATTGAGCTTGCTCAAAAGAGGTTGCCCCCTCGAAGTGGCCCGTGATCAATACAAAAGTGATTCTGAGTTCTGTCATTTATGCTATTTTGCGCATTCTTGTTAATTAATTGTTGCAGGTACCTCACAGTTTGATAGCCTATGCAAGTGTTGAAATACGTTAGATGTTCCAAGTTCGATATAGAAATCAAGGATAATAAGGTTTAGAATTACATTGCGGAAAGTATTGCATACCTCCCTGTGCCTGGTGTTAGCTTGCCTTCTCTTCTCAAAGCCTTCTCCTTTCCATCTTCCACTAGAGCTCTCCACTCCATTGCTGGAATCATTGGTGGGTGCTCATACCTCTGCTTTTTTTCGAGGTGTGTCCTATATTGGTCTCAGAGAACCTTCACATGTTGACAAGCCTTTTTCAAGACATTGGAATGACTGAAGGTTTTGTCCCTGAACAGGCCAACCAACCGATTAGTGAGTTCATCTTTTAAATGTTTCGGTTTTCTATCCCACCTTGTTCGGATGGTGGGACCAAAGATCTCCAAGCAAAAGTCATTCATATGTTTATAGAAAACATTGTTTCCTTGACAACGATCATGCCATGATCATAATTAGTTGATAAAAAATGTTTTATCAGTATATTACAATGAAATTATAAACACTAATTAACCTGATCAACTATGATTAATTACCTGGGATCCTCTCTATCTTTATTGGGATGAGATCTTCGTCCACCAAAAATGTTTTCTCCAATGTTCCCGTGCTTTTGACACGGGAAGATCCTGGAAATGTAGCTTCTTCGACATCAAAATTGATAGGGGACTCGGTGTCGATCCCTTCTTGTGGACGATCCATTGTGTGTTGGTCAGTAGCAGCTGCTGTGCTCACAGCGGGGGTCCGTGGTGTTTCGAAATGTGTTGCCGACTGTTCAGTCGACAACAATGGTGAAGGATTCAAACTACGTGGAGTCGTTTGGTCGTGATGCAAAGTCTCTCCACGATCCTCGCTGGGGCCAACACCACCTTGACCATTATTGTGTGGTCCCTTATAATTCTGTAAATACACACCACGTCTTATACGTTCAATACTATCATATAAAAGAGAACATTATAAAGATTTAAACTAATTATTCTATGATTCAAGATTCCTCAACTTACTCGCAAGTTATTAGATCTATGTTCCAATAATGCAATCCTTTCTGTAATTGTGCTTGTCTGTGGAACCTGGATTAGGAGAGAAAGGATTTCCACAGTATATCTATTCAACAATTTCTCTGCCATCTTGAGCGGGTGTGTGGCTTCACCAATTTGTTCACAATCATGAAGGACCTCTGCCACTTCAAGTTCTAACGGAAAATCTTGCGATGCTGATTCATACTGCGATTCACTAGTGGGCTACAACAAACATATATAAAGCACTAATGAGTTCTCTATTGATAGATTCCAAATTTTATATTAACGTAACATATCTATCATGATAGATTCGTAAAATTACAACACGGTTTACATAATCATAACGAAACCAGTATACACATGAAAAATACATAACAAAATTAACATTATGCTACGTATTATATTGGTACAATTGAAATGAATTATACCTGCGACCTCGAGGATCGCAATCCACTCATTGGATCAATGGTCATAGGCGACTTGCCCCAATATGATAATATCTGGGAGTTGCCCCTAACAACACCCTAATAAAAAAACATAGTGAAAGTCACCTAAACGATTCCAAAACTATTCATGAGAAAACACATCAAAAAAATTATTATTCATATTATATTTTTAATATTACAAAGATGTATACCCGTTGCGTGCACCCTGGTTTGGCCGACCTTACGGAACCGGCCTGCATCAAAAACATAGACTAGAGAATTACGTAAACGAAACCAAAATATTCATTGAAACATTCATATAATGCTAAAACATTTTGACATATTTTAATTGTACAATTCAAATCAAGTCTACCTGTTGCCCCGAGGGTGTTGTCGTCTAATCAACATTCAACGGGTGTATTTCCTGATCAACGTTCTGCATCAAATATAAATAACATTATATAAAACAAACCAAGTTATTAATAATGGAAAAACAAAGTAAATAAAAACTCTTTTTACTTATTATATTTGTACTATTAGAAAGATGTATACATGCTCTGTCGAGGAAGAACTACTCCTCTGACCATTTGTTGGCATGGATTTATCCCGATGACTAGCCTGCAAAGTAAATATGGGAAATTTAAACGAAATAAACTAACAAAAAATCCTTATGATGTTTAATTTATTACTAAAAGGTTGGGTAAAATGTTTTATAGTAACCTTGTTTGTATCTACTCGGTTCACAGGGTAATTAATAAGCAACTCGTCCCCTATAGATATTGTTTTAATAGCAACTACAAAAACACGGTTTCCTTCACGCACCTCAAATTCGCAGTTTGGTTGCTTAATTGTAGACCCTGGTTGTGAACTGTTTATAAACCCCGCAATATTCCCTGTGGCCTTTGGCCTTCCATCCATGTACAACGTTCCTCCTTTATTTTGATTTTTTTCTTTCAATTGTAAATAGTTTGTTGACAATCCATAGCTATGCATACTTTTTGTATATCGGACAAGGTGCATCCAATTGTTGTAGTTGTATATGGGTCCAACATACTCCATCAATTCTGTACATGTCCCGTAACCGACCAAAATGCAATCCATGGAAAACAACCCGAAACCATGTATCGACGACGGTGCAATTCGATATCTCCTCTTGTTCACACAAAAACCAGTGTTCGGTGGAGGAAGATCCTTCGGTACCCATTGTTTCATTAAATGTATGTACCTCAAGGGAAACTCTTTGTCATCTTTTGTCTCATCACCATAGGAACATGCCCCCCCTTGACCGTGAAAAAATTCATTGCATCTATCGAATCTTCTTTTGGTTTTTTGACATCTAGTTGATACAATTCTTCTAGATCTACTAGATGTCTCACTTTCCTCTAGCCTTCCTAAAATCCCCTCACTTGAGGAAGACAGATCAAACAAATACCTGTTTGGTTCTTCCTGCACCATTGGAAAAAAGTTTATATTCGAACGCAAGGCATAGCGCCTCTTAAAAGTTGACGTGTATCACCTTTTATAATTTTACTTGATCCTCATTCCCTTTGTCAACATGTAGGCTACAAGTCCTGGCTACTTAATGAAAACTATTTACTACATATTTGATTACCTTAGTGTAGACGTTTCCTGTAATATACTCAGAAGAGTTACTTTTAGAAATGATTGTGCCTCTTAGAGGCTAGTCAACTCTAGGAACCAAGTGACCCTATGATAGGGCTAGTACAAACCAGAGAGAGAGAGAGATGACTGGGCTATGGTACGGTCAATCAAAGAAATTCAGTGATAATAAAAAGGCTTAGTGCAAAGACCAACTAGTAAGGTACAAGTAAAAAAAAAAAGAATGGGTATAAAGACTCATAACCCTTGGGACTAAGGGGGTGTACACTACCTCAAACGTGGACAAACTACCATAGTTATAACCACAAGACCAAAAACATAAAAGGCGGAACAAATCAATATATGCAATATCTCCTTGTAACTACCTCATATATGCAATAGCTCCTTGTAACTACCTCTTGTAACTCAAATAGTACCACCAAAAGGTATGATAGCATGCAATCTTCCTAACTAAGGTCAGGAGGGTGGTACGAAGTGGGTATAAAGACTCATAAAAATTTGGAGAAAGTGGGTGTACCTCAAATGTGGACAAACTACCATAGTACCCACAAGACCTAAAACATAAAAGGTGGTACAAATCACAAGATATCCCAATATCAGTAAAACACCCAAAAGGTAAAGGGAAAGGTACCACAAAAATATTATCGAAAAAATGAAAGGACCATAAGACAATCGACCAAGGTGGGGTACAACCATTCATCTCTCTCTCAAATGTACCATTGTTCCATATAGCTTGAAAGAACATCATCACAGTAAACGGAAAAGTCCACCCAGGTGATGTGATCACGTGGTCCTCTAGACTAATCCTACGGTCAAGCGTTAGTGGCTCCATGAAGGGGTGTTCAGTCCCTTCAGAAGACCATCTAACTCAACCATCTCGAAGACCTAGGAGAAGAGGACATCACACATCATCAAATAAGTATTGGTAACTTCCGTGTATGAACTCAAAAACCCTAAAGCAACCGAGCGTGCAGAAGGGGAGCTATGAAAAGACAAGGCTCGCAGGACAAAAAAACAAGCTCAAAAAACTGTATTGGGACTGATGTCACAGTAAGCGAGCTGAAACAAAAGTGGCCAGAATGCCAACAAGTAGCACTAAAAAGAAAAAGACCCTCTAAAAAGGTGAAAATGCAAGCAAACTTCCTAACTAGGAGCTGGAGACCTCGACAAATCGTATCCTTCGCAAGGTGATGAAATCCAAGTCGAACAATACAAAGTGAGAGCCCGAATTTGAAGGATATCCCTTTACTGAAAGGGATCCTGGGTAAAATAACCCTAGTAGAAAAGTCACTAAGCTACCTCGTTCATGACACGTCGGAAAAGGTTTTCGGCGCTTCTGCCTTATCACCCTTGTATCACCAGTATGGTGTCCAGAGAATACAAGGAAGACAATGATCGATGTTTCCTTAGGGCTAAGTGGAGTGCGGCATTCCACATAGTCCGTCTGGTTCTTGATCTCGCGGTGGTTTAACCCCTGAAACAACAAGAGGCCCCTCCACAAACTGGTGTACGACCGTGTCAACAAATATTAGAGGATTTTGGTTCCCTAGAGGACAACAACTATGTCTCAGATGATAATGACAAGGGGGAATTATTTGGATTCCTATCCCCGGTGTCCTACCTAACTACCAAATTATTTTGATTTCCTCAAGTGAGGTTAATGCTGGTTTAGTTAGGGAGATTGATTTTAGTGGTTGTATTACTCAATCGGGTAAATGGACGTGAAACTTGTTGAATATTGTAACTTCTAAGAATATTATATTTGTACATTATTATTCCGTAGATGTTTCATCCCTCTAAGGTAACCCTATTATGTATCCGAAGATGATTATTCCTCCGATGGTTTGTGGTAACTAGGGTTATTAGACCCACCATGTGGGGGTCGGCCCTGATATTATATTTTAGGGGTTATTAGACTTCTCCAGGAGAGGTCGGCCCCATTAGGGATTTTGGTCAGTCGGGAACTAGTATAAATAGAGGAGGTGAGCTCCTCATTAGACACACTTACACAACTCAGAAAAGTAGCACACTTGTGTCTGGGAGGTCTGTTCAGGAGATAGAGAAGGAAGTCAAGTCTTGGAGCACATCTTGTATTTTGGTTGATCATCTTATTGAGGAAAGCTTTGCTGGGATTTCTACCCCATGAGGGTTTCCCAGGGTAAATTCTGTGTCTATCTTGTGATTATGTTTCTTTCAGTGATCTTGCTAGTTTATTTGGTTTAAACTTAACATGGTATCAGAGCTAGCCTGAATAGGACATCTTTCATAAGGTAAGAATATCTCTTTCTCTCTCTCTCCGGTGAAAATTAGGGTTTCTGCAAAAAGTTGGTATTGTTGAATTCTGATTACCTGGCTGGATAGCCCTTCTCAAAACCAATCGTTTGAGCCCTATATCGAACTTTTTGATTGGGTAGAACTCCGGGAAAGTCAAACCCTAGTTTTACCAAAAGTGCGATAAACCAGAAATTGGTTTCTGCAAAAAGTTGGTATTGTTGAATTCTGATTACATGGATGGATAGCCCTTCTCAAAACCAATCTTTTGAGCCCTAGATCGAACTTTTTGGTTGGGTAGAACTCCGGGAAAGTCAAACCCTAGTTTTACCAAAAGTGCGATAAAACCAGAAATTCTGTTGCAGATCCGAAAAAGTGAAAAGTTAAAGTTTCCGGGTAAGTACTAATCTATCCCTTATCTCTTGGACTCCCCCAAGAGAAGATGGCTCCAAACACTAATCTTGAAAACAAGCTAGAAGGTATAGAAAATTTTTGAGCATGGAAATACAGAATTGGTCTCATTCTTGAAGAAAATGACCTTGCTCATTATATCAAGGATGAAGTTGCAGAACCTGAAGGAGATGAAGCCAAAGAGAAGCATAGGAAGGATTTGATTAGGGAAAAGAGAATCATAGCTGATTCCATTAAAGACCACTTGATTCCCCAAGTGGCTTCCAAGAAGACTCCAAAGGAAATGTATGATGCCCTAGGAAGGATGTATGAAGGAAAGAACATCAATAGGAAAATGAACCTAAGAACTCAGCTAAAGAGTACCAAGATGCACAAAGGAGAATCCATTCAAGACTACTTCTCAAGGATCTCCCAAATCAAGGAGCAACTAGATTTCATTGGTGATACTCTTGATGAAAATGAACTTGTGATGACAGCTCTAAATGGTCTCACTAGACCTTGGGAGTCATTCATACAAACTATGTGTGCCAGAAAAGAAAGTATGAAGTTTGATGTAGTTTGGGAGGATTGTGTACAAGAGGAGGCTAGGGTTTCAAACCGAGAAGCCTTGCTCAAAGAAGGTGACCAAGCCTTGGCCACCCACACCAAGAGAAGAAGGAATCAATCCTACTCCAAAAAGAATAGTCACAAGGAGTCTCATCCTCCACACAGATTTCAAAAGAAAAGAGGAACTATTCAAAGAAAAGATTACTCCTCTTTCCAATGTTTTTCTTGTCACAAAATAGGACACCTTGCTAGAGATTGCCCTCTAAAGAAGAAAAAGGGTTCTCATTTCAAAAGACATCAAGCACATCTTGCAAAAGATGATAGTGAAGAAGAAGTAGAAGAGGAAGAAAGGCCTCACAATAAAAGACCTAGAAGTGAAGAAGAAGAAGAAGAAAGGACCTTCTTCAAAAGAAGATCTAGGAGAAATAAATAAGAAGATGCAGAAGAATATGTTCTTTTCTCCACATTCTTTGGATCTATAAATACTGGAGAGGATACATGGCTTATTGACAGTGGTGCTTCAAAGCACATGACAGGTCAGAAAAAGACTCTCTCAAGTCTTGAAGAAAAGACTTCTCCACAAAAGGTATCTCTAGGAGATGACTTTCAATATCCCATCAAGGGAATTGGTGAAGCAAGCTACAAGCTTGATTCTGGTACCTCCATGAAAATGAAAGAAATATTGTATGTACCAGGATTGAAGAAGAACTTGTTATCCATCTCAGCATTGGATAAGAAAGGTTATAGGGTTGCATCCATTGATGGACAAGTCTTAATGTGGTCCAAAGGAAAATCGATCAAGGATGCAATTATCAGTGGTGAAGAAGAAGGAGGTTTATACAAACTTAAGGGTCTTCCAGAAGCAGCTCTTGTTCATGAAACCATTAGCCCAAATGAACTATGGCATAGGAGACTTGCTCACATTAACTACAAGGCACTACCTTATGTAAGCAAGTTAGTTATAGGTTTTCCATACTTAAAAATTAATCATGATGGCACATGCAAAGGATGTGCAAAAGGGAAGAATGTCAAGAACCCATTTCCCAGGAGTGAAACAAAGACTAAAAGTACCCTGGAGTTAATACACTCTGATGTATGTGGACCAATGCCCTCCACATCCTTGAGTGGATATGAATAGTATGTCACATTCATTGATGACTACTCAAGGAAAACTTGGATATTCTTTCTAAAAGGTAAGAATGAAGTCTTTGGAAAATTCAAAGAGTTTAAGGCCTTAATAGAAAATCTCTCAGAAAAGAAAATCAAGATTCTCAGAACAGATAATGGCGGAGAATATACTTCAAAGGAATTTGAAGATTTTTGTAAAGAAGTTGGAATCAAGAGGGAACTAACCACTCCCTACAATCCCCAACAAAATGGGGTTGCTGAAAGAAAGAATAGAACTATCATGGAAGCTGTAAAGACTATGATACATGATCAAGATCTTCCCATGTATCTATGGGATGAAGCAGCCAGGACAACTGTCTATGTACAAAATAGACTTTCTCATAGTGTTCTTGAATTTAAGACTCCAGAAGAAGTATTCACAGGAAAGAAGCTTGAGGTAAGTCATCTCAAAATATTTGGATGTCTTGTGTATATTCACATTCCAAAAGAAAAGAGAACCAAGTTGGATCCCTCTGGCAAAAAAGGAATATTTGTTGGATATTGTGAACATCCAAAGCTTTTAGAATTTACATATCTGGTTTTCATCATATGGAGATAAGTAGAGATGTAACATTTGATGAGGAAGCAGCTATAAAGAAATCTAGGAAGTGCCAACTTGAAGAAATCTATGAAGAAGATTCACCTCCTAGAGTTACAAAAGCTGTACCCATTCCTGAAGATGATACACCAGAAGACCATGATATGATAGAACCTCAAGAACCCCCCCTTTCAAATCTATCTAGAAAAAGAAGACCAGCATGGGCTAGAGACATTATTCAAGGAGCTGAAAAATATGGAGCTCCTGAAGGTTCCACTAGAGAAAGGAAGAAACCCAAGTTTGTATCCAACTATGTGGCTTTAATGTGTGATCTTGTGGATCATCAACCCACCATCTATGAGGAGGAAGCTCAAGAAAAGGAGTGGGTAGAAGCTATGACAGAAGAATACCAGTCAATAATGAAAAATGATGTTTGGGATATAGTTCCCAAACCAAAGGATAAAAGTGTGGTTTCTTCCAAATGGATATTCAAGATAAAACATGCTGCAGATGGTAGCCTTGAAAAATATAAGGCAAGATTTGTAGCCAGAGGTTTCTCTCAAAAGGAGGGAATAGACTATGAAGAAACATTTGCACCAGTTGCTAGGTACACATCAATTAGAACTATCATGGCACTTGCATCTATGATGAAGTGGAAATTACACCAGATGGATGTTAAAACAGCCTTCCTAAATGGTGTCATTGAAGAAGAAGTGTACATAGAACAACCACAAGGATTTGAGGTTAAAGATAGAAGAACTCATGTATGCAAGCTGAAAAAGGCTTTGTATGGATTGAAGCAAGCTCCCAGAGCTTGGTACGGAAGGATTGACAGTTTCTTAACAGGTATGGGATTTACCAAGAGTAAAGCTGATCCAAATATTTATCTCAAAATTATGAATGATGAACTTGTTATATTACTATTGTATGTGGATGATCTATTTCTAACAGGAAATGAGAACCAAATTATCGAATGTAAGAAGAAGCTTTCTTCATAATTTGAAATGAAGGATCTAGGATTAATGCACTTCTTCTTAGGTCTAGAAGTATGGCAAGAACCAAAAGGAATCTTTCTAAATCAAGGTAAGTATGCTGTGGAGATCTTGAAAAGATTTGATATGTTGGAGTGCAAGACCATGGCTACTCCCATGGACTCCAACTTGAAATTATTAGTTGATGACTCATCAGAATTAGTGGATGTAACTCTATATAGACAAATCATCGGGTCATTGGTGTATTTGACAAATACCAGACTAGATATATGCTTTGCTGTAACTACTCTGAGTCAATATCTAGTAGAACCAAGGAAGGTTCACCTAATAGATGCAAAGCATGTAATGAGGTATCTAAAAGGTACATTAGATTTTGTTCTTTACTACCTTGGAAATCATGAACTTAGATTACACGGTTATTCAGATTCCGATTGGGCAGGAAGTGTTTCAGACAAGAAGAGTACATCAGGTGGATGTTATGGACTTGGATCTGCCATGATCTCTTGGTACAGCAAGAAACAATCCTGTGTGGCTCTCAGTACTGCTGAAGCAGAATATATAGCTTCCTACTCTGCTAGCTATGAAGCAGTATGGCTTCGGAAACTACTATCTGGAGTATTTGACTTAGAATTGGATCCTACTGTGATTATGTGTGACAATCAAAGTTTTATCAAGATGACAGAAAATCTTGTATTTCACGATAAGTCAAAACACATAGAGATCCGATACTTTTATATACGAGATATGGTGCAGAGAGAAGCTATTAAGCTCGAGTATGTGAGCACTGAGGATCAAATTGCTGATATTTTGACCAAACCTTTGTCTCGAGTGAAATTTGAATACTTCCGAGACAAACTTGGTGTGGTTCAAAAGGACCCTCCTCGAAAGGGGGAGTAGTGTGGTCACTAATGATGAGATTGCCTCATCAACAACAAGGTTGATGATTTGGATACCTGTTTTAGATACTTAGACTTAGGACTCTTATACTTAGAATACTTATTTTCTCTCACTTACTTTTACTTTACATGTTTTATTGATGTATTGATGAGGATACATGTTTTATTGAGGTATTGGTGAGGATACATGTCTTACTGATGTATTGATGAGGATACATGTTTTATTGATGTATCGGTGAGGATACATGTCTTATTAATGTATTGATGAGGATACATGGTTTATTGATGTATTGATGAGGATACATGTCTTATTGATGTATTGATAAGAATACATGTTTTGATGACATCTTTATTGATAAGGATACAGATGGGGATTGTATCATCCCTGGACTTTGGTCCCTTGAATTGATCTGTAGACGTATGGTCTCCGAGAATGAAGTCCTTAGTGGACAGATGGGGATTGTATCATCCCTAGACTTTGGTCCCTTGAATTGATCCGTAGACGTATGGTCTCCGAGAATGAAGTCCTTAGTGGACTGATGGGGATTGTATCATCCCTGGACTCTGGTCCCTTGAATTGATCCATAGATGTATGGTCTCCGAGAATGAAGTCCTTAGTGGACTGATGGGGATTGTATCATCCCTGGACTTCGGTCCCTGAATTGATCCGTAGACGTATGGTCTCCGAGAATGAAGTCCTTAGTGGACAGATGGGGATTGTATCATCCCTGGACTTTGGTCCCTTGAATTGATCCGTAGACGTATGGTCTCCTAGAATGAAGTCCTTAGTGGATTGATGGGGATTGTATCATCCCTGGACTTTGGTCCCTTGAATTGATCCGTAGACGTATGGTCTCCAAGAATGAAGTCCTTAGTGGACTGATGGGGATTGTATCATCCCTGGACTTCGGTCCCTGAATTGATCCGTAGATGTATGGTCTCCGAGAATGAAGTCCAAAGTGGATTGATGGGGATTGCATTATCCCGTAACCACTGGTTCAAAATGTACGTGATGGGGATTGCATCATCCCGAAACCACTAGTTCAAAATGTACGTGATGGGGATTGCATCATCCCGGAACCACTAGTTCAAAATGTACATGATGGGGATTGTATCATCCCGGAACCACTAGTTCAAAATGTACGTGATGGGGATTGTATCATCTCGGAACCACTAGTTCAAAATGTACGTGATGGGGATTGCATCATCCCGGAACCACTAGTTCAAAATGTACGTGATGGGGATTGTATCATCCCCGGACTTCGGTCCCTGAATTGATCCGTAGACATATGTCTTCGATAAAGTGGTCCTTAGATTTTTTTCTAAGTTGATGAGTGGATTGTATCATCCCTAGTCATGTTATAGTGTCTTAAATGATGATATGTATACTTGTATTGGTATGGATACTTGTATTGATGATGTGTACACTTGTATTGGTATGGATACTTGTATTGATGATGTGTATACTTGTATTGGTATGGATACTTGTATTGATGATGTGTATACTTGTATTGGTATGGATACTTGTATTGATGATGTGTATACTTGTATTGGTATGAATACTTGTATTGATGGTATGCTAACGATGTTGATGATCGTGTGATGACGATGCTGATGATCGTGTTATGACGATGCTGATGATCGTGTGATGACAATGCTGATGGTCGTGTGATGACGATGCTGATGATCGTGTGATGACGATGCTGATGACCGTGTGATGACGATGCTGATGACCGTGTGATGACGATGTTGATGATCGTGTGATGACGATGCTGATGGTCGTGTGATGACGATGCTGATGATTGTGTGATGATGATGTTGATGATCGTGTGATGACGATGCTAATGATCGTGTGATGACGATGCTGACGATCGTGTGATGACGATGCTGACGATCGTGTGCTGACGATGCTGATGATCGTGTAATGACGATGCTGATGATCGTGTGCTGACGATTTTGATAATCGTGTGATGATGATGATGATGTTCCAGTAACTGGTTGAGTTACTGATGATAATGAATTGAAGAAAGCTTTCGATGATTTATAGATGTATCATGTATGATGTAGTCGATGACTCCTTGCTCCTGCAGACGTTGTTATAATATCCTTCTCGTTAAGGGGGAGTGTTGAATATTGTAACTTCTAAGAATATTATATTTGTACATTATTATTTCGGAGATGTTTCATCCCTCCGAGGTAACCCTATTATGTATCCGGAGATGATTATTCCTCCGATGGTTTGTGGTAACTAGGGTTATTAGACCCACCATGTGGGGGTCGGCCCTGATATTATATTTTAGGGGTTATTAGACTTCTCCAGGAGAGGTCGGCCCCATTAGGGATTTTGGTCAGTCGGGAACTAGTATAAATAGAGGAGGTGAGCTCCTCATTAGACACACTTACACAACTTAGAAAAGTAGCGCACTTGTGTCTGGGAGGTCTGTTCAGGAGATAGAGAAGGAAGTCAAGTCTTGGAGCACATCTTGTATTTTGGTTGATCATCTTATTGAGGAAATCTTTGCTGGGTTTTCTACCCCATGAGGGTTTCCCAGGGTAAATTATGTGTCTATCTTGTGATTATGTTTCTTTCAGTGATCTTGCTAGTTTATTTGGTTTAAACTTAACAAAACTCGTGGTGTGATGACTGACTCAAACCATGCAAATGCATATGAATAAAATAAGCCTTTCCTTTCAATGAATGCTAGCTAAGGTAAGGAGAGAGTTATTTCAAACTATAACTACTCTTTCAAATTAAATGAATCCAACAATAACTTTCTTCTACTTCTAATGACTAAAATGCATGACAATGTTTAAACCTAATTAGCAAGCATAAGCATGACATTGTGATATTGTGAATAATCGTGTATGCTAGGACACATTATTTCAATTTAAAACCCATGTAATGTACGCTAGGAGACTTAAATTACAGAATGATCTCATAAGTATAAGCCCAAGAATATTTGTCACAATCCAAAATCTATTCACCAAATTCAAATCACTTCTACTATAGCTCAAGTTATGTGGTGTATACAAATATCCAAACCATCTCTGATTCAACCAAAAATTACAAACCATGAAAGAGTTGTTCAAAGAAACCATCAACAATTGGAAGCCATGCAATAAAAAAAAGGCATTTGCAAGACATTATCATCCACTAGAAAGGTTTGGTAAAATGATTTAAGTTGAGTAATGGAGGACAAAAGGTGGAAAAGATTCAAGTGGCACATGTCTATGACTGTAGATAGATGTCAAAAGAGAAGGTTTCTACTCAACCAAAGTTTCCCAAAATTGAATGTAATTGTGAGTATGCATAACGAGTGTTTTCCAAGACTGACCTTGACATTGAATTCTAATGTGATGGTTTATTTTTACATGGAAAAAGTGGATTTGATATAATAGTAAAAAATCACAATGAAAAATAGTGATTCTAATAGTAATAGACCTCTTGTTGCAAATCTGTTCATAATTTTTACTATAAGCGAAGCAATTAGATTCAATTAGATATCCATGTTAGATGTTTAAGATATATTTCCAGTCGTATATGGAACTCATCCCTCCATGGCTTGTGGAGTGAGATATTGATTGTTGAAACCCAATGTAAAAACCTTTAGTGTTAGTGCTTCTACTAATGATATCTCCCAAATTGAACAACGAAATGAAATTCCAGTTGCCAATTTCTTGAAGTAGATGTTGATGATGTTTGATGACATTAATGGTACACCACATGTTTTCTTAAATTTGTTTATACTACCCTGTTATTCCCCCTAGGAATCAAGGGTAGCTTAGGCCCCCCACATGAATGGACCCCATGACCTATAAGCCCCCACCCCACCATAGGTATCATTGCACCATTCCATCAGTGGCTAGTCCCTGTCGAGCATGAAATGACAAGCGTTTCAATGGATGGGCCATGTCAAATTAAGAACTAAAACCTTTGTTCTCAAATTCCTCAAAACGAAAATGAAGATACTGTTAAGTTGTGAGACATTGCATGCCAACATAATCCTTAAACATGGTTGCTACCAACATTCACATATATGAGCTACCAGGATCACCTAGAAAAAATGGGTGTTGTCCTATTTTCGATCACCTCCCTTGCTATCGACATGGTTTGTATTGACTTCTAAATAGTTGGATTAAGAGAGTCTTGGGTAGTGTTGGGACAAATCCCCTCAAGCTCTCTTAGAGTAATGTTGTTCTACCTATAGATTACCTTGTACTTGTCTACATCTATGTTAATGAAGAATACTCTCTTAGTAGCCAATTGATGTTTCATGGATACTCTCTCGTTTGTTATAATGATAGTTGTTGAGTTGATAAGATTTAATATATTGCTCCTCTTATCAACTTTCTCTCTTTTTTTCAACCCCATTTTATTAATACTTTAAGGTACTGGTCAAATCTACATTGAAAAATATTAATTCCAGTATTCAAAGTGTTTTTAGTTCATTGATTTTTAGATGCAAGTACACATATTTGCAATCTTCACACAGATTTGAGCATTTGTACTAAGAATTGGGTTTATCTAGTGATAAGCGACTAGTAAGCACCAACTTCTGGCCTGTCACATGGAAAATTCTGTTCCAGTCTTAAATAGGAAGGTTCATATAAATACAACCAATCTTCTGCATTTGTTCCATTTCTACGAACATTACTCTGATGCAAACTTCTGATGACAACATGGAAACTTAACACGGCAAATATTGCAAGATCCTCTAGCACTATTCAGTGGAGGTCTGCCTTCTTGGTGTCACCAATTAACCAAAGCATCCCCACTCTTGTTTCCATTTGAGACAAGAAGGAAATAATTTTATTCACTTTCATTTGGGTTATCTCGTGCCCTACAGCGCTTGCAGCAGCAACAGAGTGCTGAAACTTCAAACTTCAATAATAATCTAGAAGTACGAGTTGGTAGGGTGCAGCGTCAAAAGGTTCGTGTTTATAGGCACTGTATACTGGATTCAGCTATGAAGGTAATGGAGATGTATGGTAGTAATAAGGAAGTTCTCGAAGTGGAGTACTTTGGAGAGGTTGGCACAGGTCTAGGTCCAACTTTGGAGTTCTATACTCTTCTTAGCCATGAATTACAAAAGAAAGTGCTTGGAATGTGGAGGTCAGGTTCTTGTTATAAGGAAGTTGTCGTGGCAGAAAATGTTGAGATGCAGGATTTTGAACACCATGGAGTATTTTTGCATACAAACAAAGTCAGTACAATCCCTATAGTTGAAACTGAAGAGTTTGTGCAGGCTCCTCAGGGGTTATTTCCTCGCCCATGGCCACCTAATGGAGATTCTTTGCAGGGAAGTCAATTTTCCAAGGTAATAAATTATTTCCGTCTTCTCGGACAAGTTATGGCAAAATCTCTTCAGGATGGGCGGCTTCTAGATTTACCTCTTTCAATAGCTTTTTATAAATTGGTTCGAGTCTCATAAACCTTGTTCAAATACGATTTCCATCCAAGGTTTGAAGCTCATAAACCTTGTTCAAATACGATTTTCATTTTGCCATAACTAGATAGAAATGCAAAACAGTTCGTTCTATTAAAACATTAGAATAGCAACCAATACAATCATCCATCGTTTAAAAAGTAAAATGCAGAAGCACATTCGGACACCCAACGCTTAAATTTTATACACAGATCAACATTTATACAGACATGGGGCCCCAAGGCCAAACCCCTAAGCATTTTGGGTATTCGTGGCATCCTCAAAAGCTCAACAAACATAGATATAGAGCCGAATCTTACCGATTTGGTAGGCATTCTAGCACTCAGCTCCTCAATCGGCACTGGCTATCAACACTAGGCTCAGCTCCTCAATCGGCACTAGCTCAGCTCCTCAACCGACACTGGCTCTGGCTCAGCTCCTCAACCGGCATTGGCTAATGGTTCGCAGGTCATGTAATGGTTCGGTGGTCATGTAATGCAGGTTCGCGCTCTTCGGGAGGGTTCGAGCTCGTCAAGAGGAGCAGGTGTGGTAATATGGTAAGTTTTTTTTTTTTTTAAGTTTGTTAATGTTATATTTGTTGTTTTTTTATATAATTTTATTTTTTATATATTTAATTTTAATTTTATATATTTAATTATAATATATATTTTAATATTTATTAATTTGTAATTTTTATTTATTAATTTGTATAATTTTTATTTATTAATTTTAATATTTATGTATGTATTTTTTCATATAAAAAAATAAAATATAAAAATATTTAATAAAAAAATAAAAATAAGGTTTAAAGTTTAAAAATATTTTTTTATTAAAAAAAATAAATTAAAATTTTAATGATGAAGTCAGTGATAACGATGATGACAATGTCAGTAGTGATGACAATGACAATATCAGTGACGAAGATGATGATGATGATGATGATGATGTTGATAACTAGATCATCGTCATCATTGTTGTCATCACGACCATCATCTTCGTCATAGAGATGAATATCATTATCATCATCATCATATTCTTCTTCAAAAACAACAGCATCTCGTTATCTTATGTCCATTACACCAAGGGCACTACAATTGGCAAGAATGAAATCTTTCCTCCCTACCATTTCCAAAGACATGTCCATGATCGGGTCATTGTCAGAAGAGCATGCCATCCTTAAAGTACAATATCATCGGTATCACTCATTGTAAATATGATGGATGTATTTGACATCACCCTTTTTAGAATCATTTATTGGGGGCATCTATTTTGAGGTTTTGGAAAAGACATATGGTCCTAGGTTAAAATATATAGTCTTAGGAAAGTACAATTGCCTCTAGGGATCATGGGACTAGTACATAAGGAATCTTTGTCCTATGAGTAGGGTATGTTGTCCATTTTTCTATTTAGAACGCCATGGAAGGTTATTTAGAACCATACAATGGTTCGAGGTCAAAAACTAGGATGTTAAACCATACAACCACCTATGGGGATCATGTCTTGTATATAGTGCCTCAAATAACCACACTAGGCAACATATGGAATATGCCTTGCCCATTTGACTAATGCATGAACTAACCTTTTATTAAAAGGATAATGTTTACCAATGAGATTTGTGGACTAGGTGCATCTATTATTTGCATTGCTTATACGCATGATTTTTGTTAGTTAGGCACATTACTTATGTGCATATGTTAGTTACATCAGTTAAATTTATTGTATGAGTTATGAATTTATATTTTTTTATTATTATGTTGTATCTCTAACTAAAAAATCTTCTTGGCACTAGCGATGTGATAAGAATGCCTACAATATGGGTCACATGGGTAACAAGATGTATTGTTTGTATCCATGCACAAGGTTAGGTTCGGAAGGAGTTAGGCCCACTAGTGGGTTAATTGTTATAATGGGACATTAATCGTTATTTAAGGGGTAATATGTTAGTGTTTTAGGATACTAGTAGATTCATGGTCTATGGTTAGTGGAACACTAACCATAGGTTATGGTTGTGAATGTGAATTAGGTTCATAAGTTCCCCAAACCACCACACTAGGATGGAATTGGGAATCTTTAGCATGTGAGTGAGATATCTTTATTGTTTTGAGTCTTGGGAAACCAAGGATGATTTTTTATGTACATGGAAACATCTAATACCAAAATAACATGTATTAATTATAAAAAATTCTTGATGACAATTTCATGAGATAATTGATGACATCTTTAACTCACGTATTGATAAGAACTTTAAGCCACATATCGATAAGTACATTTTGGTTTCAAATGGGACCTCCTCCATTTCCATAAGTTGTAAGATAAAATGAAGAGAAATCAAGGTTTTAAGGATTGGCATACTCCCTCTGTTGCCAAGAATCTTAAGAGTTTCTTTGAAGCCATGAATTTATATAATAAATTCACTTGGTACTACTCACACATCACTTGTTGATTGAGTCAAGCCAGTAACTAAAATAGATTTATTAGATTTTTTTAGAATTCTCCCCAAACTTGTTAACATTTATTAGATTTAATAAAAAAATTCAACTTAACTAATTGTTAAGTTAGGTATTTGCATGAATCAAAGATTAAGTAAAGGAAGAGACCATAAAAATTTGCTTATTAGTTGTCCACCAAAATAAATTTGAAACCATCGTTAACATAACTATACTTATATTAAAAATAAAATGTAAACTTAAATGTTTCCATAGATGCATACTTATATTAAAACTAAAATTTATACAGAATGAGAGACTCAATCTCTCAAGGGAGATACTTAATGCATTCTATCATGTCTAATTATTTGAATATAATGCTTCCTCCATGTTCAATGTTCAATTGACATCCTGTACTCACTTGAAATTATGATCATGATGATGACGATGATGTTGATGGTCATGATGATGAAGATGCTCATGATGCAGATTGATGATGACGATGACGATGATCATGATGAATGTGATGATGATGATGATGATGATGATGACGATGATGAAGATGATGGTGATGGTGATTATGATGATGATGATGATGTTGGTGGTGATGACAACGAAAATGATGATGAAGATGAAGATGATCATGATGATGACGATGATGATGATCAAGTTGGGGACGATGATGATGATGATGATGAAGTCGATGATGACGATGACGATGATGAAGATGAAGATTTCAAATGACGATGATGGTCATGATGACATGATGGTGACAATGATGAAGATGAAGATGTTGATGATCATGATGATGAAGATGATCATGATGCAGATTGATGATGACGATGACGATGATGATGATCAAGATGGGGACGGTGATGATGATGATGATGAAGACAACGATGACGATGACGATGATGAAGATGAATATTTCAAATGATGATGATGATCATGATGACAAATAATGGTGACAATGATGAAGACGAAGATGTTGATGAAGATGATCATGATGCAGATTGATGATGACGATGATGACGATGATGATGATCATGATGATCATGATGAATGTGATGATGATGATGATGATGATGATGATGACGACGACGATGATGAAGATGATGATGATGATGATGATGATGATGATGTTGGTGGTGATGACAATGACAATGATGAAGATGATGATGATCATAATCATGAAGATGATGATGATGACGATCATGAAGATGATGATGATGACGATGATGATGATGATGATGATGATGATGATGATCCTGGTGATCATGATGAATATGGTGATCATAATTAATATTATATTGATGATCAAGCAGTATGCCATTTGGGGTAGCATGATAATTGTACTGCATTTCCTTAATTATAAGCTTCTCTCTGTTTTGAGAATCGTTTAATATTCTCTACTAAACAGGTCCAACCACGTGAAGGTGGAATCTCTTATGGCCCCTCCCCCCCCTCTCATCACTCTCAATTCCCTAATATAACCCGAAAAAAAATCTATGTATAAAAAAATTAAATGTCTTTTCTCATTCATACTAAATAACAAGAAAGGTTTCTAATTTTAACATACAGGAAAATGGAAATTAGCTAAGAAACAATTAATAATTTATTATTAGTAATGCATACCTGATCATAAAATTCAATGGTCTTCATCATCTTCTTCATCTGAGTGATCGTCTGTACTATCATCCGATGATCCAGATTCAACATTGTAAGGATTGGCCATATCATCATCGTCGTCGATGTCAGTTACGATCATCATGTCATCCTCGATATCATCTTCATGGACATTGTCTAAATATACATCATCATGATCTGATTCAAGAAGTTCTTTGACATCTTTTTCTGGAACAGGAATATCATCTAACTCATGTTGATCATGATAATCTTCAATGACATCTTCTTCTTCGAGAACGTCTTCATTACCTAGTTCATTTACGTTATACTTTACCGGCCTTCCCCTTGGATCATGTCTCACAACAAATGACCAACCCACTCTACCTGGAACCTCAGAGTAAAATACATGTTCACATTGGGCTGGAAGAACATAGGGATTCATTCCTGGCTCAAACAACCTTGTATTTACCATGGTAAAACCATTATCATGTTCAATAATTGTTCTATCGGGATCACGTTGATTCAATCGACACCTATACCATTTGACAACGAACAGAAATACCTTGAAGGAGTTAAAGTCACACTGAAGAATGCCTTCCAGATACCCATAGTATCGATTTTTAGATAGTTCTGGATGTCTGTCATTCTAGAAGAAACACTGGTCACCTCAAAGACTACAGATATCCCACAATCAGATGTTTTCTTTGTTTCATCCAACTTTTTGATGCGATATCTACATCCATTGCACCACATAGCCTTATGTTGTTTTACCTAGTACAACAAGCCATACAGGAAAATATTACATAATGACACCATATTTATGATAAATTAGTGCATGTTTATTATAATACCATAAAAGGAAAATAATCAGCGTGACGTACAATGGAAATATTTAAAAAAAAAAATAGTGCCATTGATTAATATGCTTACCTGCTTATCTTTTAAACCTCTTGCTAAATCAATTTCCCTTTGTGTTAGATTGGTGTCTCCATTGCGATGTGCAGCTTTAACCAATGAAGCCACACCTTCCCATGATATTCCATGACTAGATTGTTCACATTTTTCGATCCATACCTTCATCCAGTCAAGATTGTTTGTGATGTATAAATGAATCGCATCCCACTCTCAACCAACTGTTTGATGACAATAAAATTAAAATTCAATGAAAATGTATATTAGTCACTTAAAAAAGTATATAATTACAGTATAAAATGATGCAAAATACTAAATAAAAAAATAGAATATACATGTATGATATATAAACATAAAAATCACCAGTGAAATGTGTTATATTACCTTTCACCTTCCTCGATATACCTTTCCCCTTCAAGTACTCCCCTTCGAAATTGTTTTTGGAGTCTGGATCACAAATGCGACATAAATTGAGCTTTGACGCCAATATAGGAAGATATTCACTAATGTACAACATGTTTTGGTATACGATATATCCCTCCATCATAGAACCCTCAGCATATGCTTGTTGTCTGACCAAACCCTTCATAAATTTCAAGTGCCTCTCAACCATCCACATGGAACTTGAGTGCGCAGGTCCACACAGTTCAATCTCCTCAACTTGGTGTATGAGGTAGTGTTCTTGTGCATTGAAAAATGATGAAGGTAGATGCTTCTGAATTTCACACATGAGACGAGGAATTTCTCTCCTCCAATACTTTATGTCTTCTTTATGGAATTCTTTAGATGGCAACCATCTACAAGTGACATGACAACCGTCCAATCAAGAGATTAAAGAAAAAAGTCATTATATTACGTAACATGAAGTAGAGAATGAAAATCAAATTAAGAATAAGTTCTATGTTGAATTAAACAAACAGTAAGCACATGGAAAAATCACCACTTACCTCATGTATTTCCCGAGACTATATATTATTTGCTTGACATTGTTGTCGAAGTTGTCCGGGATAGAGAGAGGTAGAACATACTCTAACAAAAATATACAAATAGTTTTAGTATATCAAAAAATAGTACTAGACAAACAACAATACCAACCATATTCACTGGAAAAAGAAAAAAAAATTATTAAATGTATACCATATTAATTATTACCTTCACGAAGACATGCCAATCGTGTGTTTTCAACCCCACGAAATCACCTTTCTTTGTTATGATATTCTTCATGTTCGCACAAAATCCGGTGGGAAATTTAATTTTTCGAATGACTTCTTTTACAACATTACTTTGCTGGTCCGTTAACATCCATGGAAGTGGGTTTATGTTAATTTGCTCTCCATTGCTATGAAATTGAATGACGTCTTTCATTGCATGGTTGTTATCTTGAATGTCTTTGCAAATTTTGACAATTTTTTCTTTGTCACTCCTTCCATCCAATATTCGCCATAATGTTTCAATCACATTCTTTCTGATATGCATTGTATCAAATAAATTAGCAATTTGTAGGTGCTCATAGTAGGGAAACCTACTAAATTGTCTAGGATAACTTTTCATTCCTTGTGGAATCCCATTAATGCCTTCATGATGATCACATGAACGACAATGATGAAATTAAATATTAAATCAATCATGTCAATTACACTAAACATCACACAATATAATAAAATACAATATGATCATATACAATGATTGATTATACGTACCTTGACGATTTCTATTATATTGCAACTTCCATAGCTGAGGTGTCATTCTCTTTGGTTTTAATGCAGTCTCTTGCTTGCCATTGAAAAGATGTTTTTCAGTAGTTCGATACCTGTGATTCTTGGAGAGGAAGTGCCTATACTCATCAAACACCTCCTTTCCTAAGCTTTTTAAACGACGAGATTTGATCTTAGGACCACAAACTGGACATGCAAATTTCCCCTTTGTCTAAAGACCTAAATAAAAAGATGGAATGTCAATATTGTCTATTATAATTATATAAAAAATGACTGGATTATTTAGAAAAACATGCATGTGTATTATATTAACTAGTAGTTCGCAAAATTAAATGCAACTAAAGTGGAACTTATAATTACATACCACAAAAATGGGTTAACCCTGGGGAATCATGTATTGTCCATACAAGCATTGCATGGAATTAGAATTTCCTTTGTCATATTGGTCTAGATAAGTCATACATAGTGATGCCATTCCATAACTTTAGTAGCTCGTCAATAAGAGGTTCGATATATACATTCATATCTTTGGCTTGGTACTTACCTGATTGATTTGAACATATAAAATAAATATTCTGATTATGAGACGTACCATTTAGATATATAAACCATATTTCACAATAGAAAAACTTTAAATATATATAACATTATCATGAGACAAAAAACGACAAATGAGAATATACCACTGCATTAAAAAAAAACTGCAGTGTTCGTACCTGGAATAATCATCGACAACATTATGTGCTCCCTCTTTATTGTCAACCATGGAGGAATTTTGTTGTTGATAACAAAAATAGGCCACACCGAGTAAACAGATCTCATCTCTGCAAAAGTATTGACACCATCTGCTGCCAAAGAAATCCTAAGATTACGAGGTTCGTCTTTAAAGTGAGGCCATTTTTCCTCCATATCTCTAAATGCAGACCCATCTGCAAGCATCCGAATAATGTCGTCTTGACTTCTGTTCCGTGCATGGTAATCCATAAACTGTGCTATGTTTTTGCACCTTAACAGTTGTTGCAAACGGGGAATAATGGGAATATAACGTAAAACCTTGCGAGGGACCTTTTTAGTTACTTGATCTGTGCGATATCTACTGATATGACATTCATGACATTCTGTTGTAAATTCATGCTGTTTGTAATAAAGAACATGATCATCGGGGCATGCATGAATTGCTTCATACTGCATTCCAATTTCTTTCATGATGGCAGATAAATCTCGATATGTGTGAGGTAAAATATTTGACGATGGTAACAAATATTCACCTATCATGCTACAACAAATTAAAATAAAAATCTAGTTAATATAGAAATAATATATATTAATGAAAAAAATTTCATCCGTAGTAATTTGACTTATATATGAATTAACAATAAAATACATGACAATCATATATATTTTGTGATGGAATATATTACATACCTTAACATCTGTGTGACTAATATGTTTGAAAGACCATTCATAACCTTCAAGTTCATTACCAACAATATAGCAGAGAGAAGATTTGTCTTGGAGCCATCATAAAGGGGTTCGTATGCCTTGTCAAGAAGAGGTATATCATGAATATCATCAAAATTTTCATCATTTTCATGATCATCATCATCATCCATTCCAACATTAAATGAATCATGGATCAAAGTATTTGTAACATCATCTTCAACTATGTTATCAGTATGATCATCTTCTTCAATGTGATCATTAACTTGTTCTCCATTAATATTCATAGCTCCATGTTCCTCCGGTACTTGTTCTGGAAGCACTTGCTGATCCAGACGATATGCCATAGGATGTCTTTCCTTTATAATTACATGAAACAATCAATAGATAAAAGTTAATATAAGAAATTCAAACACAAAATGTAAAAATTTATGTGATGCATTAAAAATTTAACAAATTTTGTACTGTTGGGATGAAAAGAACAATGACCAATTGTACTGTTGGTAAAAAATAAGAAATATTATAATAATACATAAGAAATATTATAATAATACATAAATTTACAAAAGCAATCAAAATAAAAACATATATAATGCAAAACTTACAAATGGATGGTATTCATGGCCCCCCTCGGCGTGCCCATGCTCCCTACAATGTTTTGTGGCTGTTGTGATCAAAATTCTTCTCCTCTTAAAGCCCCTGCATTGATTACATGGACAATAGCATTTACCATCACCCCTTCTTTCAACTCCTTCCAACAATTTAGCAAGCAATTGTCGATTTTGTTCGTTTGGATCAGGAATATTCGTAGTTGACATTTTCTCTTAAAGAGCTTAAATGAAGATTATCGATCTTAGAAAATGAAGCTCCACAGTAATTTGCTCACTTGAATAACAAAAACAATGAAAAAAAAGTGCGCCGAACAAAAAAAACATCCGCAAACCTTCACTAGTATGGCAAACATGTCAGAATGGTTGGATATTTATAAATTTTAAAAGTCAAAAAGTCAAACTTACATCGGATATCCGACGACTCTAATCTAGTTACCGTTGGGAAAAATCCGTCGGATATCCGACTTATTCGGGTTAGAAATGGAGTCGGTTATCCGACATCCAAAGTGTCGGATACCCGAATAGGCATTGGATATTCGTAGATCCGTCGAATATTCAAAATGACGTCGGATATCCGACGACCACCTCTCGAAATTTATAAAAAAAAACAAAAAAAAGTAATTTTGAAAGAACAATCCGACGACACAGTCCATTTTGTTGGATGTCATCGGATTTTGGGTTCAAATCTACTAGTGGCATGATGTAATCTCATCCATCTGCACACCACCCTCTAGATAAGCCAAGATCATCTCCCATTTTGTAAATGCTTAGGATTAAAAGTTAAAACATGCACGATGCAATCTCATCCATCCGTGGTAGGGGTATCCTCGTTATCTCCCACTCACCTTGACTTGCACGAATGATTAGATCTACTTCAATAAAACATGCCCACTCGATCTAGGTTGTTCATGACATGAACCCCTCCATTAACCTCTGATATCGTTCCAATGCAAGAATGGTTAGATCTGCCCCAACGAAACTTGCACTGTGTAATCTCATCCATTTGCGCTAAGGCTCTTTCTACGCCTCTTATCCCGATTCCCGAAAATTCATCGGAGAATCTAATCCTTCATCGGAATACCTAGATCCCATTGTAGATTCCATTATTGATTCCATGCATCTCCAACTAGCGCCTACAGAACATTCGGCCAAGCCAACTAAGCTTATGACACCTTCTAATGATGGCTTCTATCCACCAATTTCCACATGGCTGGTCCACGTCACATTTATTACACGTGGTTGTTCCACATCATATTTGTCCATGTTGCAAATGTTGGCCCCACATCAAATTTTTCATAAATGTATATAAACACTTAAATTTGGAAATTTCTTCATATATGTATATATATGGTATAGGTAGGGTTACAATTGGCACTCTCCCATCGTCAAATTTCTATCCCAACCTTACACTTAACCACCAGGAAGTTATGGTTGGCATTCCTTCAACTGTTGATTTTTTCGTCAATTAACCAAGACTATAAACCACCAATAGTTAGCATGCAAACCACCAACTTTCCCAATATTCTCCACACAAACATTTCTTCAAACGCTTTGTGTTCATCCTTTGAACTACAGGTTCCACTTACACATTATGTCAAACACTTCCTATGCAACCTTCGATTCTACAGGCATAATCAAATTTAGGCCCATGCAGTCCTAGTGCTGCAACCTTTTCCTCTGGTATCACTATGTAACGTACTCGATCACCTTAGTCGACCATTGAGACCATAGGGTACTCAAATTACATAAATGAATTCACCACGTATATCCAATTTTTTTTTCATAATTTTCATTATTGAGTTACAATGGAAAATAAATTTATGGTCGCCCAATGGCATTTCATACACAGTAGGATAATTATATTTTCATTACCCAATTGGTTGCAGGTGAAGGACGTTCCTCCCGGACATAGGTTCTATTAAGCCATATCTTTCTTTGACAGGATACCCCTAAGCTAGGGCTATCAATCCATAAGGGAAAAGCTTTTTCCCAAACCTCCACACAACTCAACTTCTCATGCAACCCACTAGTGCAGAAAACCTCTCCATAGTTGTCCAAATCCTCAATTCTCATTCCCCATCCACCTTCATGTGCTTAGTTGATGGGTTTGTTTTGGTTTCTTCATCTCCTTGGGGTATGGTTCTAAGTATACCTTCACCTAGAGCTTGGTGCTTGGCACTCGAGTGCTCTCCTTTGGAACCTCCTCATCATATCCTTTAGTGGCTAAGCACTTATCTTCTTCACTACTCTCCCTTAGTTCTCTTTGGCACCTTCGGGGGTATGTTCCTCTCTTCCACAAAAAAATTGGGGTGATTTCAACTGACATCATCCGAGCATGGGGCCATGTGTCAATCATGGTTTGGTGTGTGTGGAGCCTAAATGAACTTACAATATTAGTGGATCCTGGTGTGGAGCACGTGTCGTTTAGGTGAGGTCCCACTTGGTTTTTGGCTATCAATGGAGGAAGCGGTAACAGCTTGGTAAAAGGAGGTTTGGAAAATGAAAAGGTTGGATCCATTACTTGCAATGGACGGGCGCCACGTAGCATGGAAATTTATTCCCAATGGCTCAATGGGACAACATTAAGTTTCATGCACTTCAACTATTCACTATCATTCTCCACAATTGATCTAGCGATCTAAGTGGAGATATGCTAGCTGACGGGCTTAACACCCTTTTGCATGGTTCTTAGTCATGGCCCCTTGGTCCTTTAGCTTAGCGCGATGGCGCTCTACTCTATATTATGGTTCTAAGCACACATTTTCCCAGAGCTTGGTTCTTGGCACTCAGGTACTCTCCTTTGGTTCCTTCTCGCCATAGCCTTTAGTGCCTAGGAAATACTATCCTTGGCATTATGTGAGGTAATATTGTTTCATTCTTTGTTTCTTCTTGCATTTGTGGATCTCAAGCAAAGTGTTTTGCTTAAGAATAACATTGTGGTAGTGTTGTTTACATGTTATGTGGGTTATATTCTTAGTATTTGAGAAGTTCATAGGCTTCTAGTTTGAATACATGATTTCTCAAGTCTTTGTTTGATCTCTCACCCCATTTGTATGCTAAATCTAGTTTGTTACAGATTGCTTAAGCTTGGAGAGTGGGATTCCCGAGTGGGATACCCCATTGTTCAACTAATTTTGAAGGACTTGGCATCTTCAAACTAACATTTCTGTTTTGCAAATTTTTATAAGCTTCTTTTGCACTCTTAAATCGTATTTTTTCAAGTTTTTACATGCTACATTGCACTAGCAAAAATTTATGAAATTTATATGCAAAGTTTCAAGTTGATTCTAAACTCATTTATCACATTTGTACTATATTAGCTTGTTGTTTTGTGCAGGTTTTTGATATTAAAGGAGGAGGAAATGCCCAAAATTGGTCATTAGCAAACACAAAGAACACCCAAGAGTGGCCACTTCAAGTCCCTCACCAAAAAATGGTCAAATCTCTCATTTTGTACCTCTTTTTCTTTTATATAGTAAGGATGGAATCTATCTTTGTTGTAACAAGCCCAAGCGAGTCTCTTGGGCTTGGTTCTTTACTTCCTTATTTCTAGCAATAGCTCTTCGAATTTTCAGCCATCCCTTGCATGCATTAGAAGTTGGGCTTGCTCACTTTTGCATTGCAAGTGTAGAGGGGCTAGGTTTAGTTTTTTATTTCATTTGCATTTGTTAATTTTGTTTTCCCACACCTTGCATGAGAAGAGGCTCTGCCAATCCATGCAAAACCGTTGAGGCTTGTATTTATTTTCTTAATTTTTTGTTTAATTTATTTTTCCCGCACCTCACAAGTGAGAAGGCTCTACCTCCCTTGTGAAATCGTGTTGGCTTGCACTCTTTATTTTCGCCCACACCTTGCATGAGAAGAGGCTTTTCCCATCCATGCAAAATCGTTGATGCTTGTCATTTATTTTCTTAATGTTTTTTTTGTTTAAGTTATTTTTCCCGCACCTCACAAGTGAGAAGGCTCTGCCTCCCGTGTGAAATCGCGTTGGCTTGTTTTGCTTTTTTCTTAAAGGATAAAAAATAACTTAAGCCCCAATTCTTGCCCTGTATTCTCTCCCCTCATCGGTTCGACTGATCTTGGGTGACAAGAAAGGAAAAGGATTAGAGTTGGCTAGACTAATAGGCACTCGGAAACATATCCTCATTAGAGATGAGAAAACGAGACTTGACCTGTGGAGATAGTGGTGTAGAGGCTGTTGGGAGCCTCGTGGCACTTTGTGTCCTCCAGTTGAGCACCTAGCAAGTTTTGGGATTGACCAGTGGAGCTAGCTGAGAACCTTGTGTTCTCAGGTTGAGCACCCGACAATCTCTCTCAAATCGAATGACATAGTCTCTCGGGGTAGACATGTAAAGTAGTTTACTTTTCTTGCAACAAAACCTTAATCCCCTAAATTGAAGAGAGACATAAAATACATTAAAATTTACAGGACCACTTGCACAACATTGTTACAATCATTTACAATTCTTTACTTCGCAAGCATTTCACTTTTGAGCTTAATATTGTGTACATTGCTTGGGTCCATAAATTTGTTTATTTACTGCAAGTGAATGTTAATGTGATGTGTTGATAAGTGAATGATTTAATCCTATTGGAAAGTATTTGACATATTGATTATTGTGACTCCATAGCCTGAGTAGAGACGGCATTGGTCTTGTTGTTTAGATGTTCATTTTATCTCTTGTAATCATCATTGTTTTATTGATGAGAAGGTTTTTCTTTTCATAGAAATTGTTGCACTACTGCACATTTGACTATCATATTAATTTTTAATTTACAACTCCCAAAAACAAACTCTATAAAAGAAACTTAGTAAGTAGGGACAACCCCCCTTGACCTTTAGGATTTGTGGTCTAAACGGAGGATTTTAGAACCAAGGTGACATTGGGTTCGTAACTCATAGTTTCCCTTAGGAACACACATAGAGGTTGGGAGACTTCCCCCCAACCAAGTGTGTTTTAGGAAGCACCATTTTTGGTGCCGTTGTCGGGGACAAGTCTTGTTATTCCCGGAGTACGACTTTTGTTTTTACCATTTTTGTTTTTTATTTATTTGATGAATGATTAGAGTAAATATTTATTTTTCATTTGGCGACTCCACTAAAATTCTGTAATTTACAAACAAAAACAAACAAAAAAGTTTTAGGTGAGAGATTTATAATGCAATTTTTTTTTCTCACATAGCAACTCCACTGAAGGGATAAAACCTGGTTTCTTATAAAATTGTTGAGACTGATTGTGTGTAGATGAGCCCATGCCACATAGTGAAATATTTAAAGCTCACTATTCAATACAAAATGCATGTTTGATTCAGAAATATACTACTGATAGCCACTATGGATGATGAAGAGTCCGGAGATGAAATTTCCAGTACATATCCTCCCATAGATTTCTTGGGCATCCAAGGATTTCCCAACCATGAGCAATGTCTCTCAGGGAAGGGATATGTTGAGCTTCCCCTATTTTTTGGAAATGGTGATTCAGCTGTTGTGCACGTCATATCTTTTATTAAAATGGTGGAAATTGATCTCAACATGCTGCAGCAAGATACTATGATGTGAGCATTTGTTAATACTCTGAAGAGGGATGCTTGGATGTGGTATTATGGTCTTCCTGATAAATACATTACATCCCTTGGGAATTTCTTTGATATATTTTTAAAGACTTGGTATAATGGTGAAGAAGATATGAGAATTGTTTTAAACAGAGGTTTCGATTATCTAAAAAATCTAAGAGAATCCATGACTCCCACTATTAATAATGATCTTACAGAAGAAGTTTATCAAAGTCCAAACATCGTTGAAGACTCTCCACATGCCTCCACAACAGAATATATTGAAGATTGGAGATACTTTCATGATTATTTCAGTGATGATGATCACGCTTGTACCCCAGATCTACCTCAAGAGGAAACCATTACAGGAGCCTATAATGAAACTTATGATGAAATCTGTAATGTGCATGATGACACTCCCTCCTGTTCTCCGTATAATGATGATATTTGGAAGGTTTACTGCCTTGTGACCTTTTTTCCAGAGAAGATAACAATGATCAAGATGATGACAAGTATAGCTTGGGACATAATGCAAGTGATGAGGACGCCCTTATGTCTGATAAGGTTATTCGTGATGATTCTTGGACATTCATGGATGATCCAATCTATGATATGTATGAGGAGGAGAGTGATGAACCAGAATCTTGTGAAGGTTTTATTACTCCTCCCATCTATGACATATCAAAAGGAGGGAGTATTGAGTCTCTTGATGGTTTTATTGAAGATCCTATCTATGAGGTTTTTAGAGAAGAGAGCATGGATCTTATGGCATTGTGAAATATTTGTATGAAGGAAGAGCATGCATTTGGTATTTGTGATCAGTCTGAGCAATATTTCAGTATTAGCGATGAAGAATCAGATGGGGTACAGTTAAATGAATACCTATCTCATCCATCATTTTTGCATGCAGAGGTTCCTTATGATATGGAGCATCTAGGGTCTTCTACACAAAGTTATCATCATGAGAGCCCTTTGGAAGAATATGTTGAAGTGGTTGGTCCGCCTCATCGTGCACATGTATATATTGCTCCTATCCAAGCTTGGATAGAAGAATCATGTGCAAGAACCTTCCAGTTTGGGAAGCAGTTTGATGAAATTATTCATGCTCGTGATTTCCCATCCATCCCACCCATTCTGAATCATCACTCAGGTTTGAATTTCTTAATAAATGCGTCCTTGCTTTGGTTGGTAACCAAAGACAAGTCAAAAAAATTTAAGTTGATAAAATGCTTAAGTGGTTGCATTGGATATTTGATTTTACCTAGGATGTTTATTGTATCATGCTTAGAGTAGGAAAATAAGCTCCTTAGAGTGAGCATTTGCTTTATGCATTTATTTTATGTACTTGGAAATAATAACATTTTTGTTAGCTAAAGCAACTTATGGTTCATTGGCTTTTCAAATGAAACATGTGCTACTAAGGTTTTTTTTCAAGTTGAAATGTTTTTACAAATTATAAGAACCAAAGATTCTAGAGTTCTTGTATCATATCCTTACCTGAAGACCAGATTGAGCACACGTCCCACAGTTGGAGCCAGAATGTTGACCACCAAAACCAACTAGGTGGACAACGATGTACCATGCACATGTTGCATCTACTTTGAAGATGAGAAAGAAGTACTTAATGATTTATTCAAGCGAGGCAAATCTTCTTCTTATCTTCTCTCCATGAAATTTCCGCACCACTGCGGGGGATTTTGTAAGGATATGTCAGCATGAGGGTCAATTTTTGTGTAACTTAGTCACCTAAGACTTTATCATTAAGGAAGTCCTTTGATCAAGTGTTTTTTCACTTGGATAATTAAAATTCATTTTTAGTGATTTTAATTATTTGAGTTTTTCACTAAAAAATACCTCCAAAGTGGTGAAAGGTGTTCTAGTGATCGATTCCATGGGGTGATTGGGGCCTAGGAATGTTCTATATTACCATGCTAGACATTATCCAAAGTCTTGCATAATTTCATTAGGTTTTACATAGGATTTTTTAATTTTTGGTCATTAAAAAATGTCCCTCAACATAAAATGTTGTAATGTAAAAGAGGGATACTTGGTCCTTTTTGATGTTGTATAGGGGTATAGGTACTCAAAATAAATGGAATGAGACCCCCTACACCCTTGCACCAAGTTTGAATTCATTCGGACATGTATTGCTAAGTTTTTGGACACTTTTTCCCGGGTTGGTCATGGAAATCAGGAAATTGGGCAATTAATTAGTAAGACAAATTTTGGAAAAGTGCCTAAAGTCACTTTAGGTGGTCAAGTTAAGTTTCTAAAGTTTATATTATGTGCTTAAGGTAAAATTAAATGCCAAAGGGGGGGCCCCAAGAAAGTGTATTTCAAGTTTGAGGTTTCTCCCTAAGGGGGAAACCCTCTCTCACCATGGGAAATGGGATAAATTGAAATAAGCCAAAAGAGGGGGTCCCACCTTCATGATTCCTTCCCCTTGGCCTATCAATGAAATATAAAACATGAGTGGGGGTTTCCCCCCCATTGTTTTTTATTTTTAACCCTTGGAAGTGCACCCCCCCCTCCATGCCCCCCTTTCTCTTCAAGTGACTAATGTCACTCATGCAAAGGAACTCTCCCCTCTCTCTTTTCCTATTTAAGGAGGATCATCCTCCTCATTTCGGTTACAATCACTCGTGCTCTTGGTCTCTTTCATTTTTCTCTCTTTCTCTCTTGCTCTCTTGCTTCCATTCTTGTCCAAGAAGAGAGCCATTGTAATTTCCAAGCTTTGTGAAGTTAATGAATAAAATTTTTGGATGAAATACTGTCCTTGGCATTGTGTGAAGTAATATTGTTTCATTCTTTGTTTCTTCTTGCATTTGTGGATCTCAATCAAAGTGCTTTGTTTGAGAATAATATTGTGGTAGTGTTGTTTACATGTTATGTGGGTTATCTTCATAGTATTTGATAAGTTCATAGACTTCTAGTTTGAATACATGATTTCTCAAGTCTTTGTTTGATCTCTCACCCCATTTGTATGTTGAATCCAGTTTGTTACAGGTTGCTTAAGCTTGGAGAGTGCGATTCCCGGGTAGGATACCCCATTGTTCAACAAATTTTGAAGGACTTGGCATCTTCAAACTAACATTTCTGTTTTGCAGATTTTTATAAGCTTCTTTTGCACTCTTAAATCGTATTTTTTCAATTTTTTACATGCTACATTGCACTAGCAAAAATTTCTGAAATTTATATGCAAAATTTCAAGTTGATTCTAAACTCATTTTTATCACATTTGTACTATATTAGCTTGTTGTTTTGTGCAGGTTTTTGATGTTACAGGGGGAGTGAATGCTCAAATTTGGTCATTAGCAAACAAAAAGAACACCCAAGAGTAGCCACTTCAATTCCTTCACCAAAAAGGGTCAAATATGTCATTTTTTACCTCTTTTTATTGTATATAGTAAGGCTGAAATCTGTCTTTGTTGTAACAAGCCCAAGAGAGTCTCTTGGGCTTGGTTTTTTACTTCCTTATTTCTAGCAATATCTCTTTGAATTTTCTGTCATCCCTTGCATGCATTAGCAGTTGGGCTTTCCCACTTTTGCATTGCAAGTGTAGAGGGGTAGGTTTAGTTTTTGCTTTCATTTTCATTTGTTAATTTTGTTTGCCTACACCTTGCATGAGAAGAGGCTCTGCCCATCCATGCAAAATTGTTGAGGCTTGTATTTATTTCCTTATTTTTTTGTTTAAGTTATTTTTCTCGCACCTCACAAGTGAGAAGGCTCTGCCTCCCTTGTGAAATCGTGTTGGCTTGCACTCTTTATTTTCGCCCACACCTTGCATGAGAAGAGGATCTTCCCATCCATGCAAAAGCATTGAGGCTTGTCATTTATTTCCTTATAGTTTTTTTTGTTTAAATTATTTTTCCCACACCTCACAAGTGAGAAGGCTCTGCCTCCCTTGTGAAATCGCGTTGGCTTGTTTTGATTTTTTCCTAAAGGATAAAAAATAACTTAAGCCCTAATTTTTTCCCCGTATTCTCTCCCCTCTCTAGTTCGGACGATCTTGGGTGACAAGAAAGGGAAAGGATTAGAGTTGGCTAGACTAATAGGCACTCGGAAACATATCCTCATTAGAGATGAGAAAACGAGACTTGACCTATGGAGCTAGTGGGGTAGAGGATGTTGGGAGCCTTGTGGCACTTTGTGTCCTTTAGTTGAGCTCCCAACAAGTTTTGGGATTGACCTACGGAGCTATATGAGAACCTTGTGTTCTCAGGTTGAGCACCCAACAATCTCTCTCAAATCGAAGGATATAGTCTCTCGGGGTAGACACATATAGTAGTTTATTTTTCTTGCAACAAAACTTTAATCCCCTAAGTTGAAGAGAGACCTGAAATACATTAAAATTTACAGGACCACTTGCACAACATTGTTACAATCATTTACAATTCTTTACTTCGCAAGCATTTCACTTTTGAGCTTAATCTTGTGTACATTACCTGGGTCCATAAATTTGTTTATTTACTGCAAGTGAATGTTAATGTGATGCATTGATAAGTGAATGATTTAATCCTATTGGAAAGTATTTGACATATTGATTATCGTGACTACATAGCCCAATTAGAGACGACACTGGTCTTGTTGTTTATTTGTTCATTTTCTCTCTTGCAATCATCATTGTTTTATTTTTTAGAAGGTTTTTCTTGTCATAGAAATTGTTGCACTACTGCATGTTTGACTGTCATATTAATCTTTAATTTAAAACTCCCAAAAACAAAATCTATAAAATAAACTTAATAAGTAGGGACATTCCCCCTTGACCTTTAGGATTTGTGGTCTAAACGGAGGAGTTTAGGACCAAGGTTACATTGGTTTCTTAACTCGTAGTTTCCCTCCGGAACACACATAGTGGTTGGGAGACTTCCCTGCTACCAAGTGTGTTTTAGGCGGAAACAGAGCCTAAATGCACTGACAATATTAGTGGATCATGGTGCAGAGCACATGTCATTTGGATGAGGTCCCACTTGGTTTTTGGATATCAGTGGAGGAAGCGGTAACGGCTTGGTAAAAGGAGGTTTGGAAAATGCAAAGTTTGGATCCATTACCTGCAATGGATGGGTGCCACGTAGCATGGAAATTTATTCCCAATGTCTCAATGGCCCGACATTAACCTTCATGCACTTCAGTCATTCACTATCATTCTCCACAATTGATCTAGAAATCTAAGCGGAGATATGCTAGCTGATGGGGTTAGCTCCCTTTGGCATGGATCTTGGTCACGACCCCTTGGTCCTTTGGCTTAGCGCGATGGCGCTCTGCTCTATATTATGGTTCTAAGCACACATTTTCCTAGAGCTTGGTTATTGGCACTCAAGTACTCTGTTTTCGTGCGTTCTCGCCATAGCCTTTAGCGCCTAGGAACTTATCTTCTTCACTCCTCTCCCTTAGTTCTCTTTGGAACCTATAGGGGTTTGTTCCTCTCTTCCATGATAAACTAAGGGTCCTGTTGTTAAAACAACTTCCCCCCTTAGATTTTGAAAAAATATTGGGGACCCTCCTTCTTTTTTACGATTTCCTTTAAAAGTTTTTTTTGCACCTTTTAGGCATCCTATTACTTAGTTTCAATCTTAAGTTGGCCTTAGTTTTCTTTTCTTTTCTTTTGAACAAACAAAACTCATCCTTTTGGCTCGCATTGGTGGAAGCTTTCAGCTAACCTTCCTGAAAAAGCGGCACAGTTGGCTTAAGTCTTCCGAAACTGCGGAAGAAGAACCACAGTTGAACCACGGTGGAACAGATAACTTAAAAAACTGTGAAGGAACGAAATGTTTAAAACAAACAAGCCCGTGGCGGAACAAACTCGCTGAAACTTTCCGCTACAGCGGAATCTTTTGTGTAACTCTTCCGCATACGCCGGAAACGCTACAACTTTTTCGTTCAGAATGACACTCCCATTGTGTCCGCAATGACAAACCTTGGCATTTTCCGGAAGAGTTTGGATAACTTTCCCGCGGGAGTGGAAGCTTTCGTTTAAAACCACCGCGATCCATTTCTCATTCACGGAAGCACTCGCACCACTCTTCCGCAACAACGGAATGTTTTTGTTTTTCTTCCCGCATGAGTCGGAAGCATTGGTATAAAGCTTCTGCTTTTGACGGTCACATTTATGGAAAAACGTTTCGACATGACCTGGCCGTACGCAGGCTTAATACCCGTTTAGTGGAATTCAACCACCAGATTAATGATCCACGCGTGCCCAATCACATATATAGGGGTGAGACCCCGTTACCATTTTCATTCATTTTTATCGCTCGAAGATCTTCCCGTTTCGTTTGAGCATCCAAAGCACCCATCGTTGTCCGGAGGCTTACATCCACTGTCCGCTCAGTAGTCGTGGGCATCACGCGTTCAGTTTCCAAGTAAGTATATGCCTATTTACCAAACGGTTTAGTGCCGCATTTTAATTGTTTTTCGCCACAACGGATTCCCCGGAATCTATCTGTCGACCCTTTTGAGCACCTAACGCAAGGTATCATGTTTCCTAGTCTCCCCTCTTCCACCATGGCCCCGTTAACGCGGTAATCCTGTCGTTCACATGGCGCAAAGTTTCATCTTAATCCCGGCTAACATCTTTTCCCAAGCTAGGATACGCTTGGCTTATGTGTTTTTGTTCTCGAGATTCTTGCGTTTTAAAAGTTGCGTCTATTCTATTCGCCTTTCATTTCACACCAAATCATGGGCATCTCGGCTGTTATGTTTCGACATCTTCCGCACCCATACACCGGTCGGTATCCTAAGGACTTGAGCACCCAGACCAACCTTGATCTTGTAGCCATCATTTTTCTTGACCAGCACAGAAACCATAAGGATAACCTGATTAATGTTTCTTAAGTTTTTGCACTTATATAAAGAGAGCATGTTCAAAATATATTTTGTTAAAGACCATCTAACAGACATTAGTTTAGAATTATCAGACACTATGTCATGCATGCTTATTCACGTCAAATACTGTGCAGGATACCCCATTATGGAAAAAGGTGGCAAGAGGAGGACGAAGGCAGTCGATGAAAGTACTAGAATGGAAACAACATTCCAAGACACCAAATGCACTACGAATGTGCCGCCAGAAGTAAACTGGGGTGACATCCACCGCATGATAAGGGATCAGGACTTCCCTGAAGCTCTCCTTGAAGAATAATGTCTATATCAAAAAATCAGGAATTCATGTATATCCAAAGCAGCCACACGTCCAGAAATCTTCCCGTGCTCAGAGGTAATCGGGTGGGTGCTACAACATGCCAATACCGTAACTAGAGTTGTGGTAGATAGTACTGGGAATGCCTTGGCTTCATTTCACCCGTCCTATATCTCAACAGCCTATAAGCTGCCCAAAGCACAACAACGGCTCGATGACGCATGGCTGGAGGAAATCCATATGGATAATCTAGACATGGCGAGAAGGATGTTAATTATGGGCAAGAAAATCAGGAAAAAGGACAATGAGGAATATGAAATTCAGAATCTGAGGCCTCCCTTCAAACTGATCGCTCTCATGCTAAGCAGAATCTTCGGGAGGCCTGACGAGACAATGTTTAGGCTACAGTGGGTCCCGATCATCCATTATGTTGCGTTCAAAGGGACGATCTTCAATTGGGCTGACATTCTCTCAGATAGCCTGAAATCAGCAATAACAATGGCTAAAGAAGGGCTAGAAAAAAGAAAGGCAGAATTCTATATGGCTTCGTATCTCATAGATTGTATTGTGGCAAAGTGTCTTTTTCCCAAGTTGGGATGCATGTGGAGATCAGAAGAAGGTCTAGTATTCCTTGCCTATAAAATATTTTAGGCACAGAATTACAAGAAGGACTACAAGCTCATCTGCAAGGAGTTCATCATGCCTCTTTATGAAATTATATTCCATGAAGAACCAAATTGTCTATCGGAGAACGCCATGGAAGCATTGGAAAAGTATGGCGATTTCTATTTCTCTCCGGAAGGTACTTACATAAGAATGTATGGAGGTTCTAAAGCACCATATATTCTTCCGAAGTATGCTATAGATTACATAGTCCATAAGGAAATGGTCAGGCAGGTCTTCATTGATGGAATGGGTAACACCTTGTACAAGGCCAAAAAAGCCACCTTTCCCCCTTTACCATTTTATGTTGGCTCCTACAAGTTCGTAGGAATCACGACTGTAAAGGAGTTTGTTGCGGAATTGAAGAGCTTCCACTTTGGAGAAAGGATTTTCCATAGGAACGATCGATAAGGCAAAGTTGCACAGCATTGCAAAGAGCACTCTACTCCCTATGAATATGCCAATTTTTATGATCCTCAGGAAGAACCATATAGGGGAATCAGCAATATGGCCGAGCTACAAATTTGTCAGGTAAGCAAAGGAGGAGCCAGCTCAAGCTCCAAGGCTCCCTATGAAGAAGAGCTGAATCTTTTGGAACACGCAAAGAAGATCCAAGAAGATAAATTAAGAGAAGAAGAAAATTTGAAGATCCAAGCAGCCGAAGTTGAAGCAGAGGCAAAGAGAAAAGGAGAGGAAGAAAGAATTAGGCTGGAAACTAATGCTACGCAGGAAGAAGAGAACAAAAGAAAGAAGGAGCAAGAGGAAGAGGCAAAGAGGAAGGAAGAGGAAGAAAGGAAATCCCAAGAAGAGATTGACCCCAAAAGCCCAGACCTGCAAAACTTGGATATGGACTCTCCCATAAGGGATCTACCCATTGTCCCGTTCACACCTTATAAAGGCAACACAGTTTCCAATTGGGTAAATTTTGCTTACAACAAGAAGAGGAAGACCATTATCAAGGAAGCAGGTTCCAAACTGAAAAGACCGTTTCAGCCTGACATTGTCACCACACATGAGACTACGGTCATGTGGAACACAGAAGAAGCTGCTAGACTCCTGGAATCTATCTCTATAGCCACTGTTACAGCAACTGCAGATAATGTTAATATATTGAGAGATAAGTTGGATGAAGAAAAGGGGAAGGCGCACCAACTCCAGGAAGCTTTAGTCAAGGAGCAGAACTACACAAATCTGATGATTGAGAAGAATGATGCTCTCACATCTCAAAAGGAAGATTGAAAAAGAGCAGTCCAACGATTAGAAACAGATGAAAGAGCTCTGTTAATACAGGTAAGGACATTAGAAGATGAAAATGCAGAGCTTAAAGGGAAGAATGTGAAGCTCGAATCGGATAAATTTGACAACCTTCAAGAGTTAGATGACCTGAAAGAGAGCATTGAAAAATTGCAAGGAGAGAATGACCCACTGGAGCAACAATTGGAGTTAGAAAACAACAAAATGGGAGATATCAGACCCTTCCATGAGCAGGCTTGTGGAATCCTAAAAGAGACCTATGGATTCAGAGAAATCATAGCACAAGAGATATACAGACTAAAAATAGTCATGGACAAAGTCAAGGAAGTAAATGTTGAAGCCACCAGGATCAGGAGGAAACACTCACGCATCAGTGGGGAGATTAGAAGGCATATTGAATGGAGAGAAGGAAAGTCAGGGTTCCCAGCAACCCTTCCCCTTAAGTTTGTTGTTGATTACAAGGCAGATATATGCACCCTGGAGTATTCTAAAGACTGCGGAGTAAAATTGGCCTCCGTAACTTCAGAAACTTATGAACAGTGCAATACTGTATACTCCTGAATCCGGACCACACAGGAAAAATGCAGAATTGCCATGCCTCAAAAGATAGAAGACTTCCCGGATAAGGCTCAGTATTTAGCTAATCTAAGTATAGAGCTCCAGGAAGAAAGTGAATATGTGCAGAAGCTGGACACATTGACAGCAGAAGATCTACGCCAATTTATCAGCCAAGCTGCTGTTCATCAACATAGCTTGGAGGAAAGCCTCTGGATCACTGCGGCTGAAGTAACCTGTTATCCCTAAAGTTTGCACCCTGACTGCTTGGGTCAAAGCTTAAGGAAATCTTGAATGTAGATATCAGACATCTACTTAGTGATTCTATCAGTTTTGGTGACAGATGAGTATATAACAGAGATCAAGCAACTCAATAATCAGGTAGCAGGGAGTACATGAACAGAAAATGACTGTGATCTAAAAACTATGAATATAAGAGCTCAGAAATTATTTCATGATGGCGGCATAGTTATATGCTATTTGGAAGAATCTTAACATGGAATTTAGACCACATATGGATAGAATACCAAAGGCATACACTTCATAGATTAAAACAAAATAGGATCGAAGATCTTATCTTAATTCATAAACAGTCAATTTCTGCAAAAATTAACATAGGAAAAATTCACACATGCCTGCAAACTGGTTCAAGGTTTGATTTCCATAACCTTCACAGCCCTTGGCTAGAACTCTGCACACACCCTTTTCCCAATAACAATGACAGACTTTATAGAAAAGAAACATCTACAACTGTTACAAGATTTTAGGGATAAATTCTAAAAATAACATCCATCTATGGTTGGTTGCTTTCACGCCCTGAAAACTTTCATATGTTCTGCCACCAAATCTGGAGCGATTGAATTTGATCTTTTCTTTTGAACTACCAATGATAAATATACAAAGTGAACTATGCCTCCATTCTAGAAAGATACTGTAATCTAGAACTTTCCAAACTGATGAGTTGTCTCCTAAAATATCTGGCATCTTACTGTTGATAAAATCTCCTTGAAATCTGTGTGTGATCACCTCATGCTGGACACATGGAACCATGAATCATCTATAGTTAATGAACACTTCAAGATTCCTTCAAACTATGCTTAAAAATACTCTGATACCTATCTTTAATTTCTAAAATACGCCTGGTTGAAGTATTTGATGTGGACACACTTTATGTATAAAACTAGTGCACCGATCTTCTCTGGAAGCATATTTGTAAAGCTTCCCAATTGCAGGATTAGTATGAACTACTGTCAAGAATACAAGACCAACAATCATCAGCAATGCCAAGAGTTTCTAATGCCACATGATCTTCATTGTAATTGGAGAAGGGCAGCACCGTGACCATTAACTGTCTGATGAAATTTACTCACACTCCAGCTTTCATTCCTGATCGCTGTGAATTCTTATCTGAAGGGGAAATCCATGGAAACATGATGCACACTTTCCTTTGAAACCTACCGGGATTGCAGGAAAGATAGATGTAGCAGGACGTAGCATACATGACGCTACTTGGATAGGCTTCAACATCATTACCGTCATCACTTGCTTCTACAAATTCAAACAATGAAAGTGCGTCAATTTTAAGATCTAGCTGGCTTCCATCGTACACAAAGACAATATACCCATATTTGAATTTCATCATTCCAAGACTCGAGCTCTGCATGTTTTAAGATGTGGAGGTTAGGAATGGAACCCTGGTCAGCTTGTCATATTCCATTAATAACTTGACCATTATATCATCGACCATGAATGCTCCATTTCTTTAATTATTTTTCCATCTTGAAGATCAATGATCTCTATTCAAAAAATTCACCGTTTGATATCAAAGGCTGGATTAAAGCATTTGATTTTTACTTTGATGTTTCTGTCCTGAACCTTCAACACTTTTGTACTAGAGTACATGATATTCCTCTCACGAGCTTGAGTGCAATTTGGCATCTAAATACTCTGCTTCTGTTCCAAGTGGAAAGCAACATCAGACAAAGAATAAAAATGTTGAATTTGTTCTGTCCACACAAGTGGTTTCCTTCATAAAGATCTTTGCAAAATTAAGAACCCATCATTCACACTCTGTTCTAACATTTTTACTTCAATCTATCCAGACTTTGGAGAACCTAATGGAGAGTATGCAGAGACATAAAAACGATGGGACCTAGATGCTGCCAAGATCCGAAATTTTATGGGATAAATTTGGAGATAACATAACCACCTTAGAAGAAGAGCTCATCATGCAAAAGATATCTTTCAGATTTATGAGTCCCCTGATTGGAACAAACATCATAAGGGACACAAATCATTGGGGAATTCATATAGCAGAGGTGGAGAAAGTGTTAGCAGCCAGCCAAGCTACCACATCAAAGAGTGGCCCGGCTATTGCAGTAGTGCAAGAAGAAAATGCAGCAGCGCCTCAGGCCCTAGGGGAGCAGACTTAGGGATAGCTTCTAGCAACCAGTATACCTCATGAGCATTTATTTGTTGCATATACCTTTGGAATATTAATGTTTTGTAATATTTAACTCCCGTTATTGCAAAATATTTGATATACTTCCCTTATGTAATATTCAGCACTACAAGATAAATTGGGGAATGTAAACGGTTAGGGTATAGGTTTCAGCTCTAGACATATTTTGTAAGGCTATGTATAACTGATAAGAAGAAGAGAGGACTTTTGGAAGGTGAAACTCTTTTCTATTTTTTAAAGGAACTATTTCTGCTACATCAATGGAAATCGTTTTGGCTTGTGAAAGCTAGCACATTATTTTACATGGAGTCCTGTTGATTAAGCTGCTGAACTATTTCTGCAAATTTTTCATACATTTCCTGTGAGATCTTTCCTGGCTTTTATGAATTAATTCTTTTCTGTGGATGGTTTCATATTCTTATGAAAATTTCTGTGTTAAATGGGTAATTGAATGTTTATAGTAATCTGAGTTATCTTAGATAATATTTGTTTTTCTACTGCAAATGCTCCTTTCAATTTAACAGATATCTGTGGAATTAGTGGGTGTATTTTCCAGTTTATTGCCCATTCTTTAAATTTTCTCCTTATAAGGATAGGTAATTTAGATCAAAGTTAGGTTAGCATAGATTTGTTTTCCCGCATGCATTTAACATAGGTCACTTGCATATCATTTTAAATACAAAATCATAACCGGTGGATCGGGCTGCAACCGATAAAACAAACAAACCTTTAAATCCCACGGTAGCCGGAACCGTTAACCGGACGGATTCCCCACACCAAATGGTGAGCGATCTAATTGGGATTGCTTACTGGGGAGAATCCCTTGCTGATTGATGCAGTGATATTCGAGGCATCAACAGTTTTTGGCGCTAGAAGGAGGGCCATCAGTGCATGGCTAGCGGAAAAGATTCTTTTGTTAGCAAAATTTCCACTGAAAACCCATCCACAACAGTCTTTCCATAATTTCTAGATCTGGGATCCAGAAATCAAGAAGATCCCAACTCTGGAACAGAACAGTCAGAAGTAGTGTATGCTGTCCCTTTTGAAGAGTTAAATCAATTCAGGAGACATACCCACTCGTACGTGAGAAGCCTTGGAGGATTAACCACAGTTCCTTTATTACCTAGAACCATATCTCCTCGAAAAAATCCTCAGTGCACAAGAGATTCTGTCCTTGTTCAAAGTCTAGAAGAATTGTTAGATTTATCTCTAGAAAAGATCACTAAACCTTTCGACGAAGTTAGGCCAGAGACCCCTACAGGCCCAGAGGATCAACCTCCAAGAGATACTCCTCTTAACTCACCACCGCACTCACCACCGCGCTCTCCCCCGAGAGTCATGGCCGTACCCACGTGGAGAGATAGAGGGGCATTGAATGTAGTTGGACCATTCCATGATTTGCCCAAGAACCCAGAAAAGGTTCTGCCTAAGTATGACCCTAGCAAGGGAGTTTCTGCTGAAGATCACCTCAAAATTGTTTACTTGGCTTTAAATATTTTAAACGTAGAGCACGAGGACATGGTCTATCATCTTTTTCCTTATACTTTCGAACTTAAAGTATCTTCCTGGTACTTTAGTTTGCAAGCTGGTTCGATAACAAGTTGGGAAGATTTTGAGAAATGCTTTCTTAAAAAATATGGAAATCAGAAAACTGTAGCTACTCTCATGAAAGAATTATTGTCTATGAGAATGGAAAAGAATGAGAAAGTTCAGGAGTTTAACCAAAGATTCACAACATTGCTAAATAATTTCAGTGACGAAACGAAGCCCGCTGAGGAATGCTTAGTAGAATATTACACAACAGCTCTTAAATCCCCACTTGCAATGTTCGTCAAAAGAACAAAAAAACCTACCTTGACAGAAAATTTTGAGGAATCCAAGAAGGTAGAAGAAGAACATGAAAGCATAGCAAAACATGCTTTAGAGGTAGAGGGGAAGCCAGCGGCCGTCAAGAAACCTTTTTTGTTAACTAGGGATAAAGAAGAACCTGTACCAGATTTAGAAAACGTCATCAAAATGATGCAGAAACTCTCCAATAAGATTGTAGATCTAGAAAAGGATAAAACAACAAACTCTTCGAGACCACCTTTTAAACCTTTCTATAAAAATAAAGAAGACAACGGACAGCCAACCCCACCAGTCAATAATTTCGTTGTTCTAAATCTAAATGAAATAGGAATGGACCACTTCTGCACTTTCCACCAAGAACAACACTCAGAAAAGAGCTGCCCACAATGGATTAATTCAATGAGCTTAGTAATGAACCAAATGCTAGATGCACAAATTCCCGAGCAAACGAACCCTCAACAAGAACAAATTCCCGACAGTGAAGAACCAACTCCCGATACCACAATGATTCTTTGGGATTGGACTCCTTCCCAAGAGCTGCCTTGTGAAGAGTTTGTAGACAAAATACAAACAACATCTGTTAACATCACCACCCGGAGTAAAGTCCCAGTGCCCGAACCAACAGTAGAACCACCCAAATCTAGGTCTAACCAGATACCGAGAAGACATATATCTGTTATTCTGCCCCAACCCAAAACGAGTTCGGTGGTCGCCCCTACAGTGACTAAGGAACTGAACTAGGAAAGAACTAAACAGTCCCAAGCTCCTCCAAGCAAAGCAGAAAATCAATCTACAACTATGAAAGGATGTGACATGAGTTGTGATATAATCGAGGATATAAAAAAAAAAACTAATATTTCCATTTTCGATATGTGTAGCTTACCACAACAGAGGAAGAATTTAATGGATGCCTTAGATCTGCAAACAACTGTCTCAGTAGAAAACACTGAGGAAAACCCAAAAATTAATGAAGCAAGTATTGGCGGGAAATTGAAATCCCAAACTCTCCATTTCCTCTTAACCTTCAAGATTTTCAATCACATTGTACACAACTGTTTAGTAGATTCAGGTGCTAGCTCAAATGTCATGCCTTTGTCAATTTGCAAAAAGATTAATGGGCAACCTGTCCCATCCCCATCTCAAATCATACAATTAGATAGGACTGTTGTTAAGGTTATTGGGGAGATGAAAGATGTACTCATTAGATTGTCATCCGATCCTAGAGTATGTCAATTTATTGATATAATGGTGGTCGACATTCCAGAGGCATACGGTCTAATCTTGAGTAGGGACTGGTCTGCGAAACTTAATGGCTATTTTGCAATAGATTGGTCTCATTTGTGGTTGCCATATCAAAATCGTTAGAATCGGATTAAGATATTGAGGGAGCCACATATGAAACAAAATGTTACTAAGCTAGATGGTAAGAATGAAGCAGTGGCCTTTTCATCGTCAGTTTTAGGAAATTACTTTTTAGAAATTGAACTTGGAAACTATAAATTAGAAGAAGTTAGCCATATTTCAGATAGACAGCCTGATCTCCTTCAGTTTTCATAGGCTGATAACATTTACTGTAATATAGTAGACTTAGCCACTAACTTAGACAATAATCAAACTAACTTAGTTAGAAAAGAAAATGTCTTTTGGACTCTTTACTTTGATGGCTCCAGGACACAGGAAGGATCCGGAGCTGGTTGTATTTTAATTGATCCTGATAGAAATAAATATTTTTTGTCATGTAGGTTAGAGTTTGAATGCACTAATAATACCGCAGAATACGAAGCTCTCATTCAAGGATTGAAGAAATCCATTGGTGTTAATGTTAAGTTTTTGAAAGTCTTTGGTGATTCTGAAATTGTTGTTAGACAAATAAGAAATACAATTCATTGCCTTTCACCACATTTAAAGGGCTATCAAGCAGAAATCTGGAATTTAATCTTGTGTTTTGATGCTTTTAACATTAATTCTATCCCAAGAGTACAAAAGGCTGCAGTTGATCTGTTAGCTACGTCTTCTTCCATATTAGTACCTACTAATAATAAATGTTCTATTGAATTGATTTTCAGGCCTTTCGTGCCAGATAACATCACAAATTTCAGAGTATTCGACGATGATGAATAGATCATTAGTTTCTTAACCAATGAAGATGCTTTTCAAGAAGCCGTCATAGAAGAAGAAGAGCATGACTCAAGTCTACAAAATAAAGATACAATTAAAGGTAAATTTATGCCCAAAGGAGTGAGAACGCTAGAAATCCTCTTTGATTTACAAAACAAATTCAGAAGACCAGCGAATGCCAAGACCCACAGTTCGACCTTGCAATATTAACTGATCAATTTGGGCACAAAAGCTGAACCGAAGTATGTCAATTTTGGAAAATGTTGTACTCCGGCAGAAAGAAGTAGATTCATTAGACTTTTTCAACAATATAAAGATGTGTTCGCTTGGACCTATGATGATCTGAAAACATATGATACCCGTATCATTCAACACGTAATACCTATGAAGGAAGGGGTCAAACCTTTTCAGCAGCAGCTAAGGAGAATGCATCCAACCCTTGAACCTCTAATCCAAAAAGAATTAAAAAGTTGTTGGATGCCAAAATCATTTTCAAAATCCGACATTCTGAATGGGTGGCTAATCTAGTCCCTGTGCGGAAGAAATTAGGAGAGATCGGGCTATGCATAGATTTCCGGAACTTAAAGAGAGCTTCTGATAAAGACAACTGTCTGGTGCCTCCAATGGAGCAAATATTGCAAATCATGTTAGGATCCGAGCTTTTTTCCCTACTAGACGGTTTTTCTGGTTACAACCAAGTGCTAGTAGCAGAGGAAGACCGACTCAAAACCACTTTTCGCACAAAGTGGGGAACCTTTGCATATCAGAGAATGCCCTTTGACTTAATTAATGCCGGAGCTACCTTTCAGAGAGCCATGCACATTTCCTTCCTAGGACTGGGCGGTCAATGTGTAGTGGTATATCTAGATGATGTAACAGTCTTTTCCAAAAAAAAGAAGACCATGCCTCCCACCTAAAGCAAATCTTTGATCGTTGTAGGAAGTACGATATTTCGCTAAATCCTAAGAAAAGCATTTTTGTTGTTCTTGAAGGAAAAATCCTCGGTGATGTCATCTCTAAAGAAGGAATCTCAATAGATCAAGAAAGAATTCAGGTTATCCATAAAATTCCCTTGCCCCACAGCTAGAAATCTATGCAATCTTTTTTAGGAACCATAAATTTCGTCCGAAGATTTGTGCTGGATTTTGCCCAGATCGTCAAGCCTTTACAACAAATGATTAAGCATAAAGCACCTTCCTTAAGAAGTCTAGATTTTGATAAGGATTTTATGATGTATACATTCGCTTCTGATGACTCTCTCGGAGCTGTGCTTACTCAGAGGATGGATTCAGGAGATGAATATCCGATTTCGTTTATGAGCACTGGTCTACAAGGCACTGAACTGAACTATCCCATGGTAGATAAACAAGCATATGCAGTCTTCAAAGCAGTAAAACAGTTCAGGCCATATATTCTAAAAAATAGAACGAGAGTCATAGTTCCTCATCCTGTTGTCAGAACTCTTTTTGTTCAAAAGGAATTGGGAGAAAGAAGAGGGAATTGGGTCACTGCCCTCCAGGAATATGACTTAGAATTCAAGCCAGCTAGCATTATTAAAGGTCAAGGCTTGTGTAAGTTACTCACTCAAAGCCAAACTGACGAAGAGCTAGATTGGAGGAATGAAGCTGAGCTGAATATGATAGACGTGTGTTCAATCTTCACAACTCCAGAGTCTTGGTACAGAGACCTAGTACATTACTTACAGTCAGGTTACTTGCCAGAGCATTGGAGTTCGAAGCAAAGGAGAGCTCTCTGTCTTAAATCAGCAGCTTATTATATCATTGAAGGAGTACTCTTCGGGAAGAATTATGATGACATTTATCTCAGATGTTTAGAAAAGGATGATGCTATTAATGTGGTCAAAGAACTACATGATGGACCTGCCGGAGGACATTATTCCGGGGACACTACAGCCCACAAAATTCTTAGAGCGGGGTACTATTGGCCTACTCTCTTCAGAGACTCCCACGCTTATGTCAGGAACTGTGATGTATGCCAAAGAAGCACTGGAAAGCTACCTAAAGCAGTAGGCCCTTTGCATCCAGTTATCATTATCGAACCATTCGAGCAATGGGGCATAGATATAATTGGGGAAATAAACCCCAACTCTTCGCTGCAGCATCGGTACATTCTGACCACTACAGACTATTTTACGAGATGGGTGGAATCTGTTCCCCTAAAGAAAGCTAATGAAGACAGGGTCATCAACTTCTTGGAAGAGAATATCATAAACAGGTTTGGGGTTCCAATTTCCCTAGTTTTTGATAATGCACCTTATTTTTCGTCAATAAAAATTAATGAATTCGCTTTTGAAAGGGGAATCAAATTACATTACTCAGCCAATTATTACCCTCAAGGAAATGGTTTAGCTGAATCAACCAATAAAAACCTTATCCAAATCCTGAAAAAGATCGTGATCGAAAATCAAAGGAGCTGGCACACAGCCCTCCCTCACACCCTTTGGGCAGACAGGGTAACACCAAAAAATGCCTTAGGAGCTTCTCCTTTCAACCTGGTCTATGGAAAAGAATCCATCCTCCATCCAAACACATTACTCCCATCCTTGAAGCTGGCCCAATCCTCCCGAGGGACTAGCATTCAAGCGTTACAGTCTAGAATTGATACTCTGATAAAACTAGAAGTCAAGGGAAAGGGCCAAAGAACGTTTTCATCATCACCAAGACATAGTCAAACGATGGTTTGATAAAATAAAATCTGGGAAGAGAACTTTCTAAGTAGGGGACTTAGTCCTCAAATGGGATCACCAACACGATGGTAAGGGAATGCACACAAAATTTCAGCACCTATGGCTCGATCCTTATCAAATATCTGAGAAGCTGGGCCCATCAACCTATAAAGTGAAAGACCTACAAGGAGAGAAACTAAACCTTCCTCTCAACGGCCTTGCCTTAAATCAATACTTTGCATAAACCTCTGCAGGTTTTTTGTACATAAATAAAGCACGCTTTCTCTCTTTTTGTTTGTCTTTTTGGCTTTTGCTTTGTTTTAGTTTTCTTTAGTTTGCCTTTATCCTGCTAGTCATTTTTATTTTGTTTTTTTTTCTCATTTCGCTTTCAATAAAGCCAAGACTTCAATCATGGTGTAGTTAGATGAATGAGACTCCAGAAAACTCATTAGAAGCTCACAAATAAGTGGAATGCATATTCATAACCTCACCTTCAAGGGTCAGTATCCTGGAATGCATTAGTTTTCCTTCCTGATTGGTCGAAATAACCCTTGTCAAATAACTAAACCCAACATTTCCTTTTAACTATCTCAGGGCCTACTCACCTTAACAATAATAGTTGTCTCAAGAAGTTAACTACGACTGGACCCATGGAGAGGAAGCATGTCTCACAGATGCATGGTATTTAAAATGATCCCATGCTCCAAGTGAAGCCCAAAGGCACATATCAAAGAGTCTAGTTTCCAGAAATTCTCGCCTCAATTAAAGCATGGTTGAGAAAATAACAGTAAGCTCAAGAAAGCCGAAGGAGGCTATCTAATAAACCAGCCCAGCAAAGTTCTTCTCCATCCGTGAATCATGAAATCTAATATTCTATTCACACAAAAGGACGTTATGGATTGAAGAAATTTTATCTAAATCTCGAAAGCAGAATAAATATATTTCTGGAAGACTCAAAATGGCTAAAGCAAGGAATTAAAGAAACATCCAAAATGATGTGAGAGCATGGGAATGAGGAACAAACAAAAATCCCTGTGAGATCTTTCCACAATCCAGTGGAGTCCTATACTTTTGAACTTCTGAAAGACGACCGTTTCTAAAAACTCCTGGTTTGGCCCTAAGAGAGTTTTAAAGAAAGCTGAGTCAAAAGTTACCCCTCCCCTTTATAACCATCATGAAGAGAGATATCAATGAATCCTTTGAAACTGAACTATGAATACCTCTAGTTTCACATGTAATCAACACTTTGAGAGTTTTTTGACTTCAGGTGAGTCTGTTTCAGAGATCTTTGTTCACCAGCGAATCGCCATTTGTTGTTAAAACAACTTCCCCCCTTAGATTTTGAAAAAATATTGGGGACCCTCCTTCTTTTTTACGATTGCCTTGAAAAGTTTTTTTTGCACCTTTTAGGCATCCTATTACTTAGTTTCAATCTTAAGTTTGCCTTAGTTTTCTTTTCTTTTCTTTTGACCAAACAAAAATCATCCTTTTGGCTCGCATTGGCAAAAGCTTTCAGCTAACCTTCCCGAAAAAGCAGCAGAGTTGTCTTAAGTCTTCCGGAACCACAGAAGAAGAACCACAATTGAACTGCGGAGGAACAGATAACTTAAAAAACTTCGAAGGAACGGAACGTTTAAAACAAACAAGCCCATGGCGGAACAAACTCGCTGAAACTTTCCGCTACAGCGGAAGCTTTCGTGTAACTCTTCCATGTACGCCAGAAATGCTACAACTTTTTCTTTCGGAATGACACTCCCATTGTGTCCGCAACGACAAACCTTGGCATTTTCCAGAAGAGTTTGGATAACATTCTTGCGGGAGCGGAAGCTTTCGTTTAAAATCGCTGCGATCCATTGCTCATTCACGGAAGCACTCACACCACTCTCCCGCAATGGTGGAACATTTTCATTTTTCTTCCCGCATGAGTTGGAAGCATTGGTATAAACCTTCCGCTTTTGACGGTCTCATTTATGGAAAAAAATTTCGACATGACCTAGCCATATGCAGGCTTAATACCCATTTAATGGCATTCAACCACCAGATTAATGATCCACACGTGCCCAATCACATATATAGGGGTGAGACACCATTACCATTTTCATTCATTTTTATCACTCCAATATCTTCCCGTTCTGTTTGAGCATCCAAAGCACCCGTCGTCGTCCGGAGGCTTACATCCACTGTCCGCTCAGTAGTCGTGGGCATCACGCGTTCAGTTTCCAAGTAAGTATATGCTTATTTACCAAACAGTTTAGTGCTGCATTTTAATTGTTTTTTGCCACAACGGATTCCTCGGAATCTATCTATCGACCCTTTTGAGTGTTGGGAATGTTATATCTCTTCACATGATGGCTGCGTGTACAACACGATCCCCTCCCCAGTAGTTTTTTGGGTTGTTTTTTGTTTTTTCGCGATTTCGACCCATTGTACTCTATCTAATCCCGGTAAAAGGGATTAGGGTTGTAACCTAATTTCAGGTAAATGAATTAGGGTTTTAGATGCTACGGAATACCATATATTGTATTGTAAATGGTTGAATAAACATATAATGAAAAGGAGCAGTGCGGCTCTAGGTTTTGCTGGTTTTTTTCCCGGTTAAGGGTTTCCAGGTGAAAATTTCTGTGTTATGTGTGTGCCATTGTGTATTTTTTGTTAATGCTTAAGAATCAATATAAGTTTGTACTTCACTGTTAAGGTTTAAAAACTTACATTTGGTATCAGAGCATTTTTTAGTTCAGAGGGACGCCTTTGTTTCCAAGGGTTTGGCTCGATCTTGGATTTGTGATAAACCTGGTTTCAGTGGGAGCTTTGCAGCGGTGATTTATTTTTCTTTAAAGAATGGCGAGCAGTTCTAGATTCGAGATTGAGAAATTTAATGGCCAGAGCTTTGAGCTATGGAAGCTCAAGATGGAAGATCTTCTGGTAGATAGAGAACAATGGATCGCAGTAGATCCAGGTACCATGCCCACTGGTGCGGTAAAAGAAGAATGGGATAAGATGGAAAGAAAAGCAAGGAGCACCATTCGTCTTTGCCTCGCAGATTCGGTATTGGTGAATGTATCTGGAGAAGACAATGCAAAGAAGCTATGGGATAAATTGGGAAATCTATATCAGTCAAAGTCCCTGGTAAATAAGTTATTTCTGTGAAAGAAATTGTACCTTCTGAGGATGAGTGATGGAGACTCTGTGTCAGAGCATCTAAACGCCTTCAATACTCTGGTAAGTCAGTTGACATCTGTTGGTATTACAATTACTGATGATGAAAAATGTATTAGTCTGTTGTGCTCTTTTCCAGATTCATGGGATAATCTGGTTATAGCTATTGGGAGTAACGCAACCACGCTAAACTTCGATGATGGGGTTGCATCCGTGCTATCGGAGAAAATGAGGCGTAGATCCATGGATAGTTCAACCAAGGATGCCTTATTTGTAAGAGGTCTCCCTGGAGACAGATCTAAAATAAAGTCTTCAGGTGGTAGATCAAAATCTAGAGGGAGATCTAAATCTCCAGGACCTTCTGTAAGAAAATGCTAGAAGTGCGGTAAAATTGGGCATTACAAGAAGGATTGTAAATCCAAAAATACTGATAAAAGCAGAGGACCTAATGATGCTCCATCCGCGGATGGGAAAGAATCTACAGAGGAAGGAGGAGATGTGTATCTGGCATCTTCAAGTACACATGCAGATCATGATTCGTGGTTGATTGACTCAGGTGCGTCTTATCATATGACTCCTCACAGGGAGTGGTTTTCTGAATACGAAAAGTATGATGGAGGAGATGTATTTCTGGGAGACAACTCGGTGTCGAAAATCATAGGCCGAGGAAAGATCAAGATACTGCTCAAAGATGGAAGGGTTAAAACTCTTCCCGGGGTTTTGCACATTCCAAAGCTGGCTAGAAACCTTATATCAGTAAGTAAAATGGATGATGCAGGTGTGAAAACTTTATTTGAAAAGAACACATGCAAGATGGTTCGAGAATCACTGGTGCTGATGAGGGGAGTTTGGATTGGAACTCTATACAAGTTGTTGGGAAGCACCTTCAAAAATGGACATAACAGTACTATTGTTCCTGAGGGTAAAAATGAAGGAGACAGAGTCCTTACTGTCTCTAGTGAGAAGACATCGCTATGGCATCGAAGGCTGGGACATATTGGAGAGAAGGGTCTTCGACTATTACAAGGTAAAAGTATGGCTGAAGGCATGTCTGATTTCACATTAGATTTTGATTTCTGTGAACATTGCTTATATGGTAAACAAAATCAGGTAAGATTCTCATATGGTGTTGTAAGAGCTAAAGGAATCTTAGAGTTAATACACAGCGATGTTTTTGGACTTCTGCCTATTCCATCACTAGGTAAATCTCTGTATTATGTTTCATTTATAGATTATTTCTCAAGGAAAACTTGGATTTATTTCCTGCGTAAGAAATCTGAGGTTTTTAAAAGATTCAAAGAATTTAAGGCTCTTGTAGAGAATCAAACTGAAAAGAAAATAAAAGTACTTAGAACAGATAATGGTGGATAATTCTGTGAAAGTGAATTTGAGGAGTTCTGTAAAACGTGTGGAATAGCAAGGCAAAAGAATACTCCATACACACCTCAACAGAATGGGGTTGCAGAAAGGATGAACAGGACATTGATGGAAAAGGCAAGGAGTATGCTCAGTGGTGCAGGGCTAACACAACAATTCTGGGCAGAAGCTGTTGACACTGCGTGTTACTTAGTGAATAGGACACCCACATCAGCGTTGGTTGACAAGACACCTCATGAGGTTTGGACTGGTAAGAAACCCTCTCTCTCTCATCTCAGAGTGTTTGGGTGTGATGCTTTTGTACATGTTCCAAAGGAGAAAAGGAGCAAGTTGGATAATCAAGCGGAAAAATGTATTTTCATTGGTTACAAGGATGGAGTGAAAGGTTACAAGCTATGGAACCCAGCAAAAATGCAAACAGTTTACAGTCGAGATGTGATCTTCAGAGAAGTTGAAAGCACTTCCAAGATTGAGGATGTACCAAAGGAAAAGGATTCAGAGAAGCTACACTTTGATATCAAGGATGAAAGAGGTGATTCTTTTGAGGAACCAAATTCGTCTGAATCAGATGAGGAGGCAGAATTGTCTGAATCAGATGAAGAGGCGGATCCACAGACTCCGGTATTGAGGAGATCTGACCGAGTAAGAAGGCAAGATAAAAGGTACAGTCCCCCTGATTTTCGTTCTAATTTTGTGTTATCTATTACTGGTGATGATCCTAGAACTGCTAAAGAGGCAATGGATTCAGAAGATAGTAAACTATGGAAGAAGGCCATGATAGAAGAAATGGATGCCTTGGACAAAAATGAGGCATGGGATCTGGTTGAGTTGCCAGAATGAAGAAATCCTGTTGGAAGCAAATGGGTATTCAAGAAGAAGTTAAATGCAGCAGGTAAAGTGGAGAAGTACAAGGCTCGACTAGTAGCGAAAGGTTATTCCCAAATTGAGGGCATCGATTTTGGTGAGATTTTTTCACCTGTTGCAAAATTGACTTCTATTAGATTTCTTCTATCTATTTCTATTGTTTTTGACCTTGAAGTAGAACAGATGGATGTAAAGACGGCTTTCCTACATGGAAATCTTAATGAAGAGATCTATATGAAGCAACCAGAACGGTTTGTGGTGAAAGGAAGAAAGTAGCTTGTCTGTAAGCTGAAAAAATCTCTCTATGGATTGAAACAATCTCCAAGAATGTGGTATCAAAAATTTGATACTTATATACAGGGACTTGGTTTCTCAAGAAGCAAAGCTGATCATTGTGTTTATTTTAAGCTAACTGGTGATCATTTTATTTATGTAATATTGTATGTTGATGATATGTTGCTAATTGGAAACAACAAGGAAATCATCAAGGATGTCAAAAATCAGCTGTCATCTGAATTTGACATGAAAGATCTTGGTGTTGCAAATTTTATTTTGGGCATGGAAATAAAAAGAGATCGTGAAAATAGGAAACTTTGGTTAAATCAGAGGAAATATGTTGAAACGATATTGAAGAGATTTAATATGCAGGAAAGCAAACCAGTGAAGGTGCCCATTCCTGTAGGTGTAAGGTTATCTGCAGAACAGTGTCCCACGACACAAGAAGAGGTAGATGACATGTCTCATGTTCCCTATGCTAGTGCAGTTGGAAGTCTGATGTATGCCATGGTCTGTACTAGACCAGATATAGCCCATGCAGTGGGAGTTTTGAGTAGATACATGTCAAAACCAGGAAAGGAACATTGGACTGCAGTAAAGAGGGTCTTCAGGTATTTGCGTGGCACTACAGATTTTGCAATCTACTACCAAGGAAGACCCGGTCTAAACAGAGAGATAGATATACAAGGATTTGCTGATGTTGACTGGGCTAGAGATCTTGATCACAGAAGATCTACAAGTGGCTACGTTTTTAATCTATTTGGAGGAGCAATCAGTTGGATGAGTAGAAGACAAGTTGTAGTTGCACTCTCAACTACAGAATCTGAATACATGGAAGCTACCCATGCAAGTAAGGAAGCTGTATGGTTACAAAGATTGTGTTCAGGTATTGGTTTTGTTCAGAATGCAGTAAAGATTGGCTGTGATAGCTCAAGTGCAATATTTCTGGCAAAGAACCCTGCTTATCACTCGAGGACAAAGCACATTGATGTGCAGTACCATTTCGTCAGAGACATGGTTGAACAAAACAAAGTGTTGCTGGAGAAGGTTGACACTTTGGTAAATGTTGCAGACTCTTTGACAAAGTCTGTGAGTACTCAGAAGTTCTCTTGGTGTAAAGAGAACATGGGCATTGTTGCCCTGAATTGTTAAAGTCATAATTTTCTCCTGTATGTGAAGAGAACAACAAGTGGGAGAATGTTGGGAATGTTATATCTCTTCACATGGTGGCTGCGTCTACAACATGATCCCCTCCCCAATAGTTTTTTGGGTTGTTTTTTGCTTTTTTGCAATTTCGACCCATTGTACTCTATCTAATCCCGGTAAAAGGGATTAGGGTTGTAACCTAATTTTGGGTAAACGAATTAGGGTTTTAGATGCTGCGGAATACCATATATTGTATTGTAAATTGTTGAATAAACATATAATGAAAAGGAGCAGTGCGGCTCTAGGTTTTGCTGGTTTTTTTCCTGGTTAAGGGTTTCCAGGTGAAAATTTCTGTGTTATGTGTGTGCCATTGTGTATTTTTTGTTAATGCTTAGAATCAATATAAGTTTGTACTTCACTGTTAAGGTTTAAAAACTTACATTGAGCACCTAGCGCAAGGTATCATGTTTCCTAGTCTCCCCTCTTCCACCACGGCCCCGTTAACGCGGTACTCCTGTCGTTCACACAGCGCAAAGTTTCATCTTAATCCCGGCTAACATATTTTCCCAAGCTAGGATACGCTTGGCTTAGGTGTTTTTGTTCTCGAGATTCTTGCATTTTAAAAGTTGCGTCTATTCTATTTGCCTTTCATTTCGCACCAAATCATGGGCGTCTCGGCTGTTATGTTTCGACATCTTCCACGCCCGTACACTGGTCGCTATCCTAAGGACTTGAGCACCCAGACCAACCTTGATCTTCTAGCCATCATTTTTCCTGACCAGCACATAAACCACAAGGATAACCTGATTAATGTTTCTTAAGTTTCTGCACTTATATAAAGAGAGCATGTTCAAAATATATTATTTTAAATACCATCTAACAGACATTAGTTGGGATGCATGTGGAGTTCGGCAGAAGGTCCAGTATTCCTTGCCTATAAAATATTTTGGGCGTGGAATTACAAGAGGGACTACAAGCTCATTTGCGAGGAGCTCATCATGCCTCTTTATGAAATGATATTCCATGAAGAACCAAATTTTCTATCGGAGAACTCCATGGAAGCGTTGGAAAAGTATGGCGATTTCTATTTCTCTCTGGAAGGTACTTACATAAGAATGTATGGAGGTTCTAAAGCACCATATATTCTTCCGAAGTATGCTACGGATTACATAGTCTATAAGGAAATGGTCAGGTAGGTATTCATTGATGGAATGGGTAACACCTTGTACAAGGCCAAAAAATCCACCTTTCCCCCCTTACCATTTTATGTTGGCTCCTACAAGTTCGCAGGAATCACGACTGTAAAGGAGTTTTTTGTAGAATTGAAGAGCTTCCACTTTGGAGAAAGGATTTTCCACAGGAACGATCGACAAGGCAAAGTTGCGCAGCATTGCAAAGAGCACTCTACTCCCTATGAATATGCCAATTTTTATGATCCTCAGGAAGAACCATATAGGGGAATCAGCAATATGGCTGAGCTACAGATTTGTCAGGTAAGCAAAGGAGGAGCCAGCTCAAGCTCCCAGGTTCCCTCTGAAGAAGAGCTGAAGCTTTTGGAACACGCAAAGATGATCCAAGAAGATAAATTAAGAGAAGAAGAAAATTTGAAGATCCAAGCAGCCGAAGCTGAAGCAGAGGTAAAGAGAAAAGGAGAGGAAGAAAGAATTAGGCTGGAAACTAATGCTAAGTAGGAAGAAGAGAAAAAAAGAAAGAAGGAGCAAGAGGAAGAGGCAAAGAGGAAGGAAGAGGAAGAAAGGAAATCCCAAGAAGAGATTGACCCCAAAATCCCAGACCTGCAAAACTTGGATATGGACTCTCCCATAAGGGATCTACCCATTGTCCCGTTCACACCTTATAAAGGCAGCACAGTTTCCAATTGGGTAAATTTTGATTACAACAAGAAGAGGAAGACCATTTTCAAGGAAGCAGGTTCCAAACTAAAAATACCGTTTCGGCCTGACATTGTCACCACACATGAGACTACGGTCATGCGGAACATAGAAGAAGCTGCTATACTCCTGGAATCTATCTCTGTAGCCGATGTTACAGCAACTGTAGATAATGTTAATATATTGGGAGATAAGTTGGATGAAGAAAAGGGGAAGGTGCACCAACTCTAGGAAGATTTAGTCAAGGAGCAGAACTACACAAATCTGATGATTGAGAAGAATGATGTTCTCACATCTCAAAAGGAAGATTTAAAAAGAGCACTCCAACGATTAGAGGTAGATGAAAGAGCTCTATCAATACAGGTAAGGACATTAGAAGATTAAAATGCAGAGCTTAAAGGGAAGAATTTGAAGCTTGAATCGGATAAATTTGACAACCTTCAGGAGTTAGATGACCTGAAAGAGAGCATTGAAAAATTGCAAGGAGAGAATGACTCACTGGAGCAACAATTGGAGTTAGCAAACAACAAAATGGGAGATATCAGACCCTTCCATGAGCAGGCTTGTAGAATCCTAAAAGAGACCTATGGAGTCAGAGAACTCATAGCAGAAGAGATATACAGACTAAAAATAGTCATGTCCAAAGTCAAGGAAGTAAATGTTGAAGCCACCAGGATCAGGAGGAAACACTCATGCATCAGTGGGGAGATTAGAAGGCATATAGAATGGAGAGAATGAAAGTCAGGGTTCCCAACAACCCTTCCCCTTAAGTCTGTTGTTGATTACAAGGAAGATATACGCACCATGGAGTATTCTAAAGACTGCGAAGTAAAATTGGCCTTCATAACTTCATAAACTTATGAACAATGCAAGACTGTATACTCCCGAATCCGGACCACACAGGAAAACTGCAGAATAGCCATGCCTCAAAAGATAGAATACTTCCCGGATAAGGCTCAGTATTTAGCTAATCTAAGTATAGAGCTCCAGGCAGAAAGTGAATATGTGCAGAAGCTGGACACATTGACAGTAGAAGACCTACGCCAATTTATCAGCCAAGCTGCTGTTCATCAACATAGCCTGGAGGAAAGCCTCCGGATCACTACGGCTGAAGTAACCACCTTAGAAGAAGAGCTGGTCAAGCAAAAGATATCTCTCAGATTTATGAGTCCCCTGATTGGAACAAACATCATAAGGGACACAAATCATTGGGAAATTCATATAGCATAGGTGGAGAAAGTGTTAGCAGCCAGCCAAGCTACCACATCAGAGAGTGGGCCGGCTATTGCAGTAGTGCAAGAAGAAAATGCAGCAGCGCCTTAGGCCCCAGGGGAGCAGACTCAGGGATAGCTTCTAGCAACCAGTATACCTCATGAGCGTTTATTTGTTGCATATACCTTTGGAATATTAATGTTTTGTAATATTTAACTCCCGTTATTGCAAAATATTTTATATACTTCCCTTATGTAATATTCAACACTACAAGACAAATTGGGGAATGTAAATGGTTAAGGTATAGGTGTCAGCTCTAGACATATTTTGTAAGGCTATATATAGCTGATAAGAAGAAGAGAGAAGGACTTTTGGCAGGTGAAACTCTTTGCTATTTTTTAAAGGAACTATTTCTGCTACATCAATGGAAATCTTTTTGGCCTATGAAAGCTAGCACGTTATTTTACATGGAGTCTTGTTGATTAAGTTGTTGAACTATTTCTGCAAATTTTTCATACATTTCCTGTGAGATCTTTCTTGGATTTTATGAATTAATTCTTTGTTGTGGATGGTTTCATATTCTTATGAAAATTTCTGTGTTAAATGGGTAATTGAATGTTTATAGTAATCTGATTTATCTTAGATAATCTTTTTTTTTTTTTTTTTTTTTGGCTGCTGCAAATGCTCCTTTCAATTTAACAGCTATATGTGGAATTAGTGGGTGTATTTTCCAGTTTATTGCCCATTCTTTAAATTTTCTCCTTATAAGGATAGGTAATTTAGATTAAAGTTAGGTTAGCATAGATTTGTTTTCCTGCATGCATTTAACATAGGTCACTTCCAAATCATTTTAAATACAAAATCATAACTGGTGGATCGGGCCGCAACCCATAAAACAAACAAACCTTTAAAACCCACGGTAGCCGGAACCGTTAACTGGACGGATTCCCCACACCAAACGGTGAGCGATCTAATTGGGATTGCTTACTGGGGAGAATCCCTTGCTGATTGATGCAGTGATATTCGAAGCATCAACAGGTCCTCCAAACTGAAATATTATATGGTACTAACAATTGGTAAGTGTTATTGGTTCCTTTCACAATTTATTTACCTTAGCTTTCCATAGATATAGATTGTTACACTTGTGGCTAGATATTCCAATGTTGGGCATACAGTGATACACCTATGGATACAAATCACCATGTTGACTCTAATATTCAAAGCAATGAACATTACACTAATTGTAAAACATGCTCAAGAGGCTTTCCCAAGTAGTTGGTTTGAGAAACTACAAATAATGTTGAAGAAATGTTCATTTAATTCAATGTTTTTTGAATAATTGTTTTTGCAGGAATTTTTGTTGGTGTAACATATTAATAACTAGTTATTGAAATAAAATTATGTTGAATAAATGTTCATTTGATTCAATGTTTTTTTAATAATTGTTTTTGTAGGAATTTCTCTTGGTGTAACATATTAATAACTAGTTATAAGTAGATAATTAAATAATATTTTGGGGATATTATATTTGGTAAATTAAATCTTGACTCTACATTTATGCCATTGGAACTTGGTTTCTTGTGATTTAGTCTAACATAAGAATCATAAGAATCTTATGATTTATGCCATTGGAAGTCTTTAGGATTTTAATAATTTTATTATTTCTTCAAGAATTTAGACTTTTTCTCAACTTCAACTTCATCTTCCTAGTTTAAATTATTTTTTTGTCATGAATAAAGAAGGAAATGTAGTGCCCCAATCTAAGGCTTTCACTATCTTATGAATAGGAATATAAGAATTGGTTGCTTCAAAATAGGAGGTAGGCACTCAAGGGTAGAAAATAATTATTTAAATTAATCAATCATTTACAATAGGCTTCTAATTATAATATGTTGGTGCAAAATAGAGATTGGGTTCTTACTCAGGGGCCAACAAAGGGCACCACCATAGTCTAGAAAAGAACATAACACATTACATATTGAGTAAAGAACATAACACATTACATATCATTGCACATAAAAATTAAGGGGCCCAATAATCTTCATTTATATTAGTCAATATATATCTGGTACATTATATCCTCATGGATCTACAACCTCAAAATCTATTATCCGTGGGATCATGACCCGTCGCAGAATTACATAAATCAATAAAACCCATGACTTGATTTTCTTTGAGTACTAACTCTTTCAAATGAAGAATCCAATTAGAAAATTGATTATCCTCACGAGAGGATCTTAGTCAGGTGGAACTTATTAAATTTTGTATCGGGAAGACTTGTAGTGTGTTCTATGTAGCCAGTATTTTACTTCTAATAATACCTCCAAGAGATATTGCTCTGCTCCTGGATGTGTTGTTATAGGGATCAAATCCAACTGGTATAGTTTGGTCTTCAAAATCTTCATCTCGTGTAACAACTTTCTTGGTGTCATCATGCTCCGAAAATCGATGGTCTCTTTTTCAATGAGAGACCAATTTCCTTGCAAAAGAGAAGAAGATATACTTGTTAGCCATGGCATCAAGGGGACTAAGAAATTGAGATGCATCATGAGCACCCATGGTGGCTTCCATCGAAGTAGCAAAAAATTAGTTGCCCGATTGTCTTCGTGGCGATTTCGGTGTAGCTTGTACAAATGTATCCTTTGAGTCATTCTTTTGGCTAGTAGTTTACATGTAGTGACTCTCCCATATCCAATGCTTTTCTATTTTGATGTATTGATGAATCTTTGAGGCAAAGGTTCATACTGTGGATTTTGAATATATAATTGTCGATGTCCATAACGACTAAGCAACTAGATGCTAGAGGCACATCGAGTTACTATTTCTCGATAAGATGCAACAATTGGGGTTCATATTAGGATAGAAATATCCATCTGGAAATAGATGGATGAGCAGGTGGGGCTGGGGAATTTCCTTCATGGTGATTGTAGAGCAAAGATAAGCAACGATGGTGTCAGAATGGTGCAATGGGCTAGTGCAAAAATGCTTCAATTTATAAGATTACTACATGATACCATATTGGCTTAACGAAGATTGTAGATTAGATAGTGTGATGATGTAACATATATTTGGTGATATGTGGAGATTGAGATCATTGATGTTGCACGAGCCATGGAACATGGGAATCGGATATAATAAGGATTGAGTTGACATTGTAAAACCAAGAGTCGGCATGAGGTGACAAGGTAATGATGAACTGTGAGCACGAGATTGATTGACGTGACATAGCAACGGTGGAAAAAAAGATATGTTGGGTGATGGGTCCACTTTGGGTTGCTAGTTTAACATAGTCATTGATCAAATTTCACAATGAAATCTAAGTCGTTTGCGGTACCCATATTATCTCTTGTGCACCTTGAATTGTGTGAATGGTCAGATCTTCCCTGGAGGAACTTGCATGATCTAATTTGATTCATTTGTGGCATAGGTACCTCTGACGAATCCTATGCATATAGGTTTGTGCAGATGGTCAAATGTTCCCCGGTGGAACATGCCCGCTCGATCTAGGTCATTCAATGCATACCCCTTGCAACAAAGTACGATCACTTTGAATTTGTGTGAATGGTCATGATAAACCGATCAAACTTGCACTACTTAATCCTATATTTTCACTCTAAGGTTCTTTATAAGCTGCCAAACCTAATTCCCTGAGATTCACCAGAGAATCTACGACTCTCTGGGATACCCATATCCCATTGGAGATTCCACCACAGATTCCATACATCTCTAGCTAGTGCCAATGGGACTGTAACAAATAAAAATATTAAAATAATATGAATAATATATATAATCATATAAATAATAAAATAAAACATAATGTTAATTATATTAACTAAGAGATGTAACCCTTGGTGAGTAGTCACCATATAATCCCTATATATGCGGCTACATCCTCATTGTAAAATCATCATTATTACCTTATCAATTATATATTCGATTATTGACCATTTATGGATCCTTTGTATTATTTACATTGGTTATTTGTATAAGAAACGATTTTATCGTTTCATTTGGTATCAGAGCGGCGTTGTTGATCCAGGCTTGTAGCCACCATTTTAGGGTTTCCCTAAAATCTAGGACCTTGTCCAAAAACCAGGCCCTTGGCCCAAAGAAGTAAAAAAAAGAAGAAAAAAAATCCTTCAACTCCAAAAACAATTATTATATTATTATTATCATTAATAATAATTATTATCATAATAATTATGATATTATATTTATTAATAATATTATAATTATTAACTTTTAATAATAATTATTATTATTTGGAAAAAAAATGGAGTCTCAGGGTGTCAAAAGAGGAAGATTATTATCCTTCAACTCCGAAAACAATTATTATATTATTATTATCATTAATAATTATTATTATCATAATAATTATTATATTATATTTATTAATAATATTATAATTATTAACTTTTAATAATTATTATTATTATTTGGAAAAAAAAATGGAGTCTCGGGGTGACAAAAGAGGAAGATTATTATCCTTCAACTCCGAAAACAATTATTATATTATTATTATCATTAATAATTATTATTATCATAATAACTATTATATTATATTTATTAATAATATTATAATTATTAACTTTTAATAATAATAATTATTATTTGGAAAAAAAATGGAGTCTCAGGGTGACAAAAGAGGAAGATTCTAGAAGACCCACTCAAAGGTAGTCGTTGACATACTAAAACTTGAAGGGATTATGCAAAGAAAGCCTATTAGCATCACTATTTTCCCAACCATCGAGGAAAATCACATTAACGTCAGCTTGGAAAATCAATTATTCGTCCCAAAACTAAGTATAATCGAAAAGAAAGATAAATGGGGTGAGAAGAAATATGCAATTAGGGACTTACAATTGGAAACTAATGAATATAAGTTCACATCCCAATTCAATGTTACGACTATTTATTTAAATGAAGTTGACATCATCATCGACTTATCTTGGATGGAAACATTGGAGACAATTATCTTAAATATGAAGAAAAAGTTTTTAATGTTTTCGTATAAGAAGAAGCTCTAAAAATCCTCACAGTAGATCTAAGAGATGATGTATACTTCACAAGAAAGTAATTGATTAGGCAAGAAAATAGAAGAAGAGTGGTCAATGCAATATAATGAGCAACAGAATAATAATACAGTAGAACTCGGATAGAAGCAAAAACACTGCACACACACTAATTAATTAATCACAATATGGACAAATAAATAGTACAATGCAAGAGGATTTGAATGCCTAAGCAGCAATTCGATTTAGCCTTCATGGAGTGATCAAAAGATCACTGGAGTGTCATCGTATCACAACTAGTAGTCTATCTCATCATCAGTGTAGTCATCAATGCTCAAGTAACTGTCAACCATTAGTCAAACTGAGTCTAACTGAGTGTGGTAGGTGTAACTAAGTGTAACTGGAACTAACTGAATGAAGGAAACTCAGTGGAGGGCGCATGAGGAGCTAACTGAATTCAGAATGGGCAGTCAAGTCTCACTGGAGATCCATCGGAGTGATACAGTCAATTGAGAGTCAGTGAAGCCTAAAATCAAGGAGAGAACTCAAGATAACTGAATGGTAGGTAAGGAAGGGCACCTTTCTCATGCAGTAGGTGAAAGGAGGGCGCACTAAGCTCTAGGAGGGATGAAACTAAGTGGAAAGAAGCTCCGAGGGCTAGCTAACTGAGGTCTAGGTGATGGGACTAATGACTGGGATGCATGCAAATGCATGCAAACCCTAAAAGTGCATGCATGACTAAAAATTCAAATAATGAAATTGTTGCTAGGACTAGGATGGAGTATAGGAATATCCTAACACCCCCCCTTAATCCATCCTGGTCCCTGGTAACTAAGACCAAAGGTCACCCAATACAATGAATAATAACAGTCAATAAACCGAGGAAATGGGGAAAACCTCATGGGAAAAATACCCCCCCTCAAAATAGACTGTAAGGAACACACAAAAATAAATGCTCCAAACTCAAGCAGGTGTGATGCTTGGTCATATGTCTGGAGGTATCTTCTTCTTGGGAAGAAGTGGATCATGCTCAGAAAACATGTGCTTGTGCTTGCTCTTCAGATCGAATGTGATGAGAACAAATCCAAAAGTATGAGGATGATCCTTGAACCTGTGATTTGAATCAGCTGAGGTAGGATCAAAAACATGAATGTGCAGATAGTCTTTTGTCTTCTCCTTCGAACCACCATGGGTGAGATTATGCCAAAAGGAACCATCAAATAATAGCTTGAAATCCAAATCAGATTTAAGACTTGAAGAATAGGTTCTTGAAATCTCCTTTGAACCAACAGGGGTGAGATCAAAACTATCATATGCATGAGAAATTATCCCAAGTAGTGATTGCTTAGAATCCAAATTAGATCCAAGACTTGAATCATGGTTTCTTGAGATCTCCTTTGAACCATAAGAGGTGAGATCAAAACTAGTAAATGCATGAGAAGTTATCCCAAGCAAATGGAAATGGTTTCTTGAGATCTCCTTTGAACCAGCAGGGGTGAGATCAAAATCATGATGTGCATGAGAAATTATCCCAAGCAAATGGCAATGGCCATATTCTTCAATAACCTTCTGAAAACATGGAATAATGATCATATAGTAGTAAATAAGAGGTGATTGCTTGAGGAGAGCGAATGCATTACCTCCAATAGCTGATTTGACCTCCGAAACATTCAATAGATCATGATGCAGATCAACAGAATATCTAGAATGTGAGCTTGAGGAGAGGATTTAGGACCTTTTGCAATATCTAGAATGTGAGCTGGCACAGAAAGAGAAGAAATTTGGAGCATGAGTGTAGAATCTGCAAGTTCTTCTTCTTTGTGGACAACTTCAATATGAGATGTGTTTGATACTGGTTCATGATCAATAAGATCATCAAGGAGGGCGAATGCATCACTTTGCTTTCTCTTGAAGGGGTTTGGACCAATTCCTTCATTATGTATGCCAAAACTTACATCCAGGTGGGCCCATAGCTATTTTGGAGTTTCAATATCAATGAATTGGTGTCTCATGCATCGAGGCATAGCAAACAACATGGCTACACAAGCTCTGTCACCTTCAATTAACTAGTCATACTCTTCTTCAAAGGATTCGAATTCTCTTTCAAAATAGTAATCAAAGGGACCATTTCTCTTCAAATGTGCTATCATATTCAGTTTCCATTCATCAAAGTTGAATGGAGAAAGAAGATCATAGTTGAATGGAGAAAGAGGAGGGATTTCTTCTGAATTCATTGAAGCTATAGAAGACCTGCAAAAACAATAGATAAAATCTGCAACTGCTACTGCTGCATAAATGCAGAAACAGCTGCAACTGCTACACTCGAAATCTTGATAATAACCTGCAAAAAACTCTCAGGAATGGAGACAAACAATACTCTCAACATGCTCTGATACCATGTGAAAATCCTCACAACAGATCTAAGAGATGATGTATACCTCACAAGAAAGTAATTGATTAAGCAAGAAAATATAAGAAGAGTGGTCAATGCAGTATAATGAGCAACATAATAATAATATAGTAGAACTCGGATAGAAGCAAAAATACTTCACACACACTAATTAATTAATCACAATATGGACAAATAAATAGTACAATGCATGAGGATTTGAATGCCTAAGGTGGCAATTTGAATTATCCTTCATGGAGTGATCAAAATATCACTGGAGTGTCATCATATCACAACTAGTAGTCTATCTCATCATCAGTGGAGTCATCAATGCTCAAGTAACTGCCAACCATCAGTCAAACTGAGTCTAACTAAGTGTGGTAGGTGTAACTGAGTGTAACTGGAACTAATTGAATGAAGGAGACTCAGTGGATGGCACATGAGGAGCTAACTAAAGTCAGAATGGGCAGTCAAGTCTCATTGGAGGTCCATCGGAGTGATACAGTCAGTTGAGAGTCAGTCAAGCCTAAAATCAAGGAGAGAACTGAAGATAACTAAAGATAACTGAATGGTAGGTAAGGAAGGGTGCCTTTCTCATGCAGTAGGTGAAAGGAGGGCGCACTAAGCTCTAGGAGGGATGAAACTAAGTGGAAAGAAGCTCTGGGGGCTAGCTAAATGAGGGCTAGGTGCTGGGACTGATGACTGGGATGCATACAAATGTATGCAAACCCTAAATAATGCATGCAAACCCTAAAAGTGCATGCATGACTGAAAATGCAAATAATGAAAATGCTACTAGGACTAGGATGGAGTATAGGAATATCCTAACAGAATAAAGTCACACTACAAGATGTTAGAATGAAGTTAGATTCCAAAGTCATGGCATCTAAAGACTTCAAGGATATCGCCATGGTCATTTCACAAGAAAATCAAAAGATGCAGTCAGAATTCGACAAAATCGTCACAGATAAAGATGAAGAGATCTCTTGTTTAAGAGATCATAATCATAAATTGATTCTTCAAATAAAATAGACGAAGGATAAAGCACAACAGAATCAAAATCTAGAAGAGGAGAATCGAGATCTTCAGAAGAAACTATTAGAAAACATTGACAAAAATGGTCACCTCAAGAAGCACAAACAAGATCTAATGGATCAAATTCGAAAGCTTAAAAATTATAAGAAAGTGCAAGAAGAAATGACCTAAAATCTTAAAAAAGAAAAAGACTCGTAAGACAATAAGTTGGAGCGAATTCAAAAGAGGACATCAAATCCCTTGGACTCAAAAATCTACGTTGAGAAAAAAGAAGCAAATACAAATTCAGTCCTCATCACAGTTCAAAAAGAAGACAATCTGGTAAAAAAACAAACAACAATAACTCCCTATCGACACCCCAACCATATAAACCAGTATCCTAAAAAGTGGGAATTGTCTAAAGATAATGGTACTAATGTTCTCAAAGCTCCTGACGACAGATCAATAGAGAATCCCAACAGTTAGCAACAAATCAATTTTGGCTGGATTGATTCGTCAACATATCGGAAGTTATGCTTTACACTTAGAAGTTCGTATCGACATGTTTCGCCAACTACAATGTCACAAGGAATGAAGCAACAACATTATAAGGCTTTGAGGACAAAGCCTTTATAAGAGAGAGGCAATGTAACAAATAAAAATATTAAAATAATATGAACAATATATATAATCATATAAATAATAAAATAAAACATAATGTTAATTATATTAACTAAGAGACGTAACCCTTGGTGAGTAGTCACCATATAATCCCTATATATGCGGCTACATCCTCATTGTAAAATCATCATTATTTACCTTATCAATTATATATTCGATTATTTGACCATTTATGGATCCTTTGTATTATTTACATTGGTTATTTGTATAAAAAAATATTTTATCGTTTCAAGGACATTCAGCCATGTCACCTAGGCATATGACCGCTTCCGTTATTGCTACCTATACAAAATTTTCCACATGGATTGTCCACATCACACTCCCTTGTCCACATGGAAATTGTGGGTCCCACATCAATTTTTTTGTTTTCAAAAATTTCCAATTTTCACAAACACTTAATTTTGAAATGTGTATATATCTGTATGAATATATGGTTAAAATAGGGTTACACTTGGCATCATTTAGTCAATTGATGTCCACCTAAAAATGCTACTTTTCCAATGGAAAATTACAGTTGCTTTTCCTCTAACTATAATCATTATGTCAATTAATATGACTATAATTTCTGTCATTAACCCAAATTGTATCTTCATGAAATGAGTTTGAATTACACCCAAATTATCTTAGAACTGAACTAATCCATATGAATTTTCTTAGAACCAACTCTCATGTTAAATCTAATAATAGTGTCTGGGTATTTTAACCACAAATTTCTTAGGAATTTTTCTTCAAACAATTTGTCACTCTTTCCTCAAGGGGGTCTATTTTGGGGATGTGGAAAGTATATCATAAGGAGAAATATAAACTACTCTTTCCCCAAGTAAGTCTATTTTGGAGTTCTATGAATTTAGTAGACCATATATAAGTTTGGTGAATGCGGAAATTGTTGAAAGACCATCCACCCCTTTGAGGAATGAGGGGGCTGGACGAAGAAAGAGCATCCATCCTTTCCTGATCCCTTCCAAGAGAATTTATAATTCACATACAAAAATAAATTGATACATGTGTGTGTGTGTGTGTTACTAATGTATTATAAGTATAAATGTTTCCAAGATTTATGGTCCAAGCGACCCTTTTAGGAAGGAACGATTGCTCAGTCCTCAAAGAGACCTATCTTGGAGTTTGTGGATGAGATGTTCCTTGTATTATTAGGAATTAGTCACTCCTTATGTGATCTAGCATTTTTCAATGAAATCCCATATAGGTGATAAAGGAATCTTCGCTCATTCTCATATTGATTTATTTCTACATAAAAAAACAAAGAACAGCCTGAGGGAGAGTGCCTCCTATTGTGGATTTATTTTTGGGAAACATCATATTTTACCCCTTCAGAAAGGAATGATCACTCTTTATTCATAAATCCATTATTGAAAAACAACAACAAAGTACATCTTCAAGAAAGAGCGCCCGTCCTTTCCTAATCCCTTCCAAGGGAATTCATAATTTGTAGATATAAATAAATTGCTAGTTAGAGATGTTACTAATATATTATAGTTATAGATGTTACTAATATATTATACTTATAAATGTTACTAAGATTCTAATTCAAGAGACCCTTTTAGGGAGGAATGGTCACTCATTCCGCAAAGAGACCTACCTTGAGGTTATGGTTCATGTGTGACTTGTATGATTAGGAATTGGTCACTCTTTACACCATCTAACATTTTTCAATGAATGTCCATGTGGTACCCTTTGAGAAAGGATTCTTGGTGCATTCTCATATTGATCACTTTTCACAAAGAGAAAGGAAGGAAACTTTGATTAGTGAGAGGTACCTCCTTCTCTAGTGGATTTATTTTGGGGTAGCAACATATTTGACCTCTTCAGGAAGGAATTGTCACTCTTTCTTCATTGATCCATTATCAGAAGAAAAAAATGGTAGAGTACACCTTCTAGAAGGAACAATTACGTCTTCTTTGATGGATATTCTTATTGAAAACTTCCACATTCGATCTATTTTAGTAAGGACTGGTGACTCTTTACCTGATTGAAACTTTTTCAGTAAACCTCCTTATGGGATTGTTTGATAGGTTATTATTCATGCATTCTTACATTGATCACTTCCCATAGAACAAAACGAGAGACACAATGATGAGAGAGAGGTACCTCCTTATCTTATGGATCATTTTTGGGGAACCACCATGTTCAACCCGTTTAGGAAGGAATGAATGTTCTTTCTTATATTTATACATTAACAAAAATATTTGTTTAAGTAAGGATAGGTCCTTCCTTAAGGGTCTAATAGATTATTAACCAAGAAATATCTATATGGGATCCTTTGAGGAAGCATTTTCTTATCGCCATTGCATTGATCACCTTCCATTGAAAACAACAAAGGACCTTTTAAGGAGTGAGAAGAACCTACTTAACTCATGGATCCCTTTTGAGAAACCACTATATTGGACCCCTTTAGGACGGATCATCCACTCCTACGATTGATGCCTTCTCAAAAAACAATAACATGGTACATCTTTAAGAGGGAGTTGTTAATAGATTTATGAACATTTTCTTTTTAGCAAGGAACCACATGTATCATGTTTGGGTAAGGATTGATCACTCTTTATCATATCCCTTCTTTCCATTTTAGGAAAGTTTTTTTTCATTCTCATATTGATTGTGTTATAGAGAATGGGAGAAGTCGAGGATATTATTCTCCTAAAGAACATAGATATTGATAATCTATAGTGGAGAATATTATTCTTTTTTAAAATCAATTGATTGTTTTTTTTTAAATTATATGTATTTTTATTGTGCTCTAGTATTTTGTATTTCAAAAATGTCTTCTAAAATGAATCTGGGTTCCCAGCAATATGTGGACCAGGTCTTGCTTTTGAATGGATTAAAATTTGTCAAGGGAATCTCTTTTGTGGAAAGAAATATATTCCATAATATTGACATTCATAATGGATGTATCATTATAAATGTTACTAAGGTTTTAAATTATGGTCTTCAATTTCCCTATCCATTAAAAGGTGCAAATACATTGTCATAGGCAATTGGTGGTTATATTCAATGGCATATATTTGAGATTATCAACCGCATTGGATCTTCTCTTCAACATAATAAGGTTAATGATATACTAGTTTCCACTCCAGGAGTGGAGAACAGATTATTTTAAGTGACGATAGATCTTCTTGTATCATGAGAAAGGTTAAGTTGTTACATAAATGTTCAAAATGCAAGGATTGCATTTCCATAGGTTTCGTAACAAATGCCAATGAGAAAGATTTTATTGGAGAAACATTTTTGGGTGCTTTGTCCTTTGTTGTTCTGGTGGATGAAGTGGTGTTTTCTTGTATGGCATGCTCTCCGAGATTAAGTAGTGGAAGTGTTGTACTATGGCCAATTAAAAAAATGAATATTTTAATATAGGTACATTATTGTATGTTGAAAACAATAATCATCCTGAAGCTGCAAATAAAATATCAAGTCAAAATCACAATATCAAGTTTGTGGGAGAGAAGGTTAATTTGATACATAAATGTTCTTTAAATCCAAATTATATTTCTCGAGGAATTGTGTCAAGTGTTCTTGAAGGAGATATAGTATAATTTAAACCAATAAATGGTAGTGAGTTTGGTATTTTAGTTCATAAAGTCTTCTGGAATTGTGAGGATTGTGGTTTGTTTGAAGGTTCTCTTGTAATATGGCCTGCAAACCATTTCCTTGACCTCAATGATGTTCCTCTGGATGTCATACTAAAAATGGACATAGAAGAAGACACGGTCAATTTTTGGAAGATTGTTGAATAATGTCCTTTGAATATGGTACTTCCAGGTACTTCCAATTGTGAATTTAAAGTTGTCAAAGTTAAGACAACAAGGCCATACAAATGTGTTAAGTGGCAAGTTGGAACTATAATTTCTAAAATAAATTCAAGCTCGCCTTATGGGATTGGAATTGATGAAGTTGCATTCTTTGCAAACATTGGCACTAAACATTGTTGTTCAAATTTTGTATATAAAATTTTTCACTTCAATCGATAGTTGAATGTGTAAATAAATTTCATCATATGAATGGAAATTTAAGAAGAGAGTATCTTTCAAATTTTATGGCATCAAATGATCCTATTGCCAAAGAAGGAGACACAAAAAGAAGAAGTTTATTTACAATGAGATTGGAAACAATAGATTTCTGTCAAAATGCATGGTATAAATGCCATGGAATAAAAAGGAATACTTTCTACAATTATAAAAATGTGTTCTTGAATGGTGATGTGAGATTTGTGCATGGTAACAGTGGATTGGAAAAATATAGGTCAATGCAATAGTATTTACTATTAATAAAATTGTAGAGGAAAATTCAGAGAAATCTCCACATCTACACGATTAATTAGTGAATATGGAACAAGGACACACTTGAAATTATTACCATATAATATGTCCCATGGTTTGCTAAGAAAAATGACAAATGAAGAAATTGAACATATTGGTTTGCATCTAGTATCACAATTCTCCTTTAGCAAAGTAATGAGAGAAGAATTTCCAAACGTAAGAATTTTGAAAAACAACTCCTTTGCAAGCTGTAATGAGTGTATTACGATATAGGATAAGCTAAAGGGGACCATTGATCCAGCCGAGGTGAAAATTTTGGGAGGACATCAGGAAACCAATAATAAATATATTGCAAGTCGTCACCAAGTGTATTATTCTCATAGATTAGCTTCACAAAAAATTCCAAAGTCTTATCTGAGTATTGTTTATGACAAAATGGATAAGTCAAAGACTTCCATTCTAAGGATGCGTAAGAAGGAAAATGATTTTAGTAATGTTATGAATATTCCCATATCATTGACTAGTGTGTTGATGCATGGGCACAAGACCAGGGGATTTGGCCATTTCAGTCTCATTTTTAGAGATGGGATCAAATTTCATTGTGACATCCTTGGCTAAATGCTTGAGGAGTCTTCAAGAACCAATGGTTGATATATATGGAGATTTTCTTTACAAAAGTGGAACTTCTAAGAACCAATTGTATGATACTCTATTGTAATTAGAGTCATATGAAAAGTGTGTGGTCCACAAACAAGATTTTATGTAACAATGATATATGTGTTGATGATAGAAATATATGCATGCCAAATAAAAAACTACCACCCATATTATTGTTGAAAATGGATAATTGTTGAAGTGAAAACAAAAACCACTTGAGTCTTTGCATTTTTATCTCTTTTAATAGCAAGGAGATTGTTTGATATTGTTGAAGTTAGATTCCTCCCGGTTGGACACACCCATGAAGAGATAGATGGAACTTATGGGAGGTGTTAATGCCTAAACGTTGCACACATGTGACATTTTGGATATCCATCTAGTAAATTGTCATCAACATAAAGAATGCATCTCACCACAATCATCCTCAAAATATCTAAAACACAGCATGAGTCCACAAGTGCCAATAAATAGTCAAAACAAAGGGTAGTGCGAGTATTACACAGTTGACCTGTGCTATAGCGAAGGTTACCTGAACAATGCTCATGCTACACCCGTGCGGATTTTCCTTCAATAGTCATCCTACTATAAAAAAGGTGGGAGCACTCACACCCAACAGCGCATTAAAGACTCAACCCTCCCCAAAGATAAAAATTCATCTCCTCACACACTTGGGGGACATTAATCATCCCCCCTTGTGTACTTTGGAACTAGTTCATGAAGGAGGAGATTTCACATTTGGATCTGGTTGTTTGATGGCCACTTCTTTTCCTATAAAAGGAAGTCATTGGAATGCATTTGGTAGAGAGAAATTAGTGCAAGGTTATGCTATTGGATTTGAGTTGGAGCTTCCTCATAGCCCACCATTTCCTACCATTGTGAGCATTCCCAAGCTTGCTTGCTACCTACCATCAAGGGGCAAGTGTTTCTCTCCATTGTTCTTCCTCTTACTTAGCATTTAGTTTGGACAAAAAAGGCCTCCCTAAGGGAGATTGTTGTATTCCCTTGAATCCTTCACCTCCTAGGTGTTGTACACCTATTCCATTGGGAAATACAAGAGTGGTTTAGCATATCTTTGGTTGTTGTTGAAGTTTGCATTCTCCCTTGTCTCTTTCATCTTGTTTTTTTAATATTTTCATGTTTGAAAGTGAAATACACTAACAATATCTTGCAGAATCACTTGAAGGAATACCATCAACCATCAAAAGGGGCTCCAAGGACTGAGTCCTTGTAGCAATCTATAAGGCTTAGCCCCTCATCAAGTGGAAGAGTGCACTTGTGCAATTTTTTCCATAACAATTATGATGGTCACCATACTTATTTATGTTCATTTAGTTTTAAACTAGGTTGTTTTATGCTAAGTAACTAATTCTGGATATTTATAATGTACCAATCATATATGATGATACACTAACTCACTTAAAGGCAAAAACAATGAAACTAGTGACTTGATTGGCTGTAGGAAGACAAATTGAATCAAATCTAGAAGGGATTAGTATCATGCTAGATGATATATCCTTTGCACAATGTTCTGGGACCATTAATGTTTCAAACATCATCTAGGCTGAAGTCTACTCCAAGGCTCCTGGGGCACCCCAACATATGCAAACTAGAACTTCAACTGTGCACTACCTGAGAACCAATGGTGAAGGATTTTGACTCGAGAAGGCTTGAAAACATTAAATGATATTCAAATATTATTCTATTTTCTCTCCAACAAGTTTGAATAAGTTATGAGGAGGTTTCATAAACAAACAAGTAAAATTGTCTCTCTAGATTGCACAACTAGTTTAACTTCGGTATTTTCCAAACAGTGGGAGAAGGATTTGAATTCTCAATTTCAGACATGGAATGATTATATTTTCATGTTAAGTAAAAAAAAGAGTATAAATAAATCAATTTGGAGTTGTAGAAGTTCATTTATTAATTAAACACTGAAAACTAGCTATTTTCCATGGCAATCTAGGCTAAGTGCAAAAGATGGATATGAAATGATGAATTTTATTTATTCAAACTACAGAATGGGATTCATAGGTTCAAATTTATATCAATAAAATCCATCAGTAGCTGAAATACATATCATAGAAATCTCAGGAAATAAATACATAAGAAGTAGGATTCTCCATCATAGAAAGACTAGAAATCATTAGAATTCTGAATGGAAGGCTCTCTAATCTCTGCAACAAGATTGAATTTCACTCGATCAGACTTCAGGACCTACAATAAACTCAATTATTAATATTGGACATCATCATCCTCTTAGAAGAAGCAGGGGCACATATACTAAGTCAAAGAGGCAAAATTGCACTCAATTCAATTCTCAAACTGTCAAAAGATGGTCAAGTGGTGCTCACTCCTTCTTTTATATATTTAAGGTGACTTTTGGATCAAGTAAACTAGGCTAAATATCCCTCATGGATTGAATAAGGATAGCTTACTTTCAAGCTTTTTTCTTTTCTTTTCTTTTTGCCTTTGCTTTATCTTGCTTTTGCTTTTCTATCATGCTTTTGCTTCTTGCTTTTTCTTTTTGCTTTTGATTTTGCTTTTGCTTTTGATTTTGCTTTTGCTTTTCTATATTTCTTTTTTCCTTTGACTTATTTTTCCTACTTTCCTACCTTATCCTGCTTTTCTGCCTTATCCTGCTTTTTCCAATTTTCCTGCCTTATCATGCTTTCTACTTTTGTCTTATTTTCTGCTTTATTCTGCTTTTCCTGAGCCTTGCTGCTTTTCTTCCTTGTGCCAGCATTTCCTTTCTCTTTCCCGCTTTCCTAGCTTTAATTGCTTTCAACTTTTCTTCTTGTGCAAGCTATCTCTTTGGTCAAATATTATTCTCTAATGCACCCTAGGGGATCATTATCCACTCTATTTCATTAAGATAAATATTTATTAATGAAAAATATCTTTTTTCAAGTGCATCTCAAACTTAAGGAAGTAAAATTAAATAATTTTGCAATTAATGCCTCAAAACTTAACCCCTCATTAATTAATTAATTCCAAACTATCACTAGGACCCATGGGGTTGAATGGGTGATGGTGGACCATGGTGGTATAAAAAAATGGGGACATTACAGTCCTCCCCTCCCAATATTGCTTGTCCTCGTGCAATTTAAGGTCTGTAGTTGAACTTGACAAGCATTGGAATTCCAAATTCTAACTGAACTCAATGGAGGTGCCACCATGTTGTTGTTGCGCTACTCTGGTTATAACTAGATCTCCAAAAATGATCCCATGGTCCCACTTCTTATGTTGCATTCATATATACATCAATGCAAACTGAAATGATACATAACTCCTAGATCCCACTTCCACTTATGCATGTTATACAATGGCATTACCTCGGGTGGAAACCTAATACTCCAAGGAATGCCAGGATCCCACTGTCTCAACTGCATGCTCCCAAATATCAGTATCATCAAGGAGGATCTATCATAATGTAGGATACTAGGATCCCACCACCACACTAGAATTTTATCACTCCCAATGCAAAATTGAACCTCTGTGAGTCTCTCCAAACAAGTATGAAACTTCTTATGTGCCATGTGAAAACTAGCACTGCAATTTACATCCATAAGACATAAGTGATAATTCCATGTCCATCCAAGTATACTGAAGACATCACACAGCAACCAAAAATTCCTATAAAATTGCTCATCAAACTAGTAAGGGATAGGTGCACTTGTCAAACCCCAATGTATAACCATCAAACCATCAGTAAAGTGTGTGGGAGCCTCCTTCTCTTCATGTGGCACCAAAAGAAAGAATCCCTTTACCCAATCTTCATCCCTACCTGTGTCGGCTACCATATGTGTGGGGGATGGAGAATGGTGAACCAACTCTCTATAACAGTCATCCATCATGGTTGGCTCAACCTAAGCGAGATCATCTGCCTCCTCTAAAACCGTGCAAATACCACCTAGAGGCAACTTATAATCCCTCTCGCAATGGACAGGTGCTTGGTCTTCATTTTTCTTGACTTCAAATTCCCCAAGCACATGCAAATTAGATTGTACTTCATGTTCCCAATGCCCACAAGTACCAACTATCAAAGCATTGTTTCTCCCATGACAAGGGTGAAATTCCCATGTCCAATCACAAAGAAAGTAGGAATCATCAAAATTCCATGGATACCCATGCTGCTCACAAGAAGTGTAAAATGTGTCAAAGAAATTTCAATGGATGCAAAAAGGAATATCAATCATGTGTATTTTCTCCAAAATAGTAAAGTAAGAGACACTCCTACCCAATGATCCAACTGGAAAGCAATGTGCTTCCCTATGTGAATACTCCCAATGGCTCAACCCTCTACCACTGGTCAAAAGGTGCATGCAATCAGAATGTTCCCTGCTCAATGAAGTCAAGTTGGAACCATATGCACCCTTATGAGTGGAGGCATCAAAGGTATGCATGGGATGCCTCTACAACTACTGGGAAAGTGGTGGTGCTATCATTGAGTCAACTGGGGCAAATGTGGGAGCCTTCTGCTCCTCTTCAGGAACCATAAAGAAAAAACCTTTGACCCAAACTTCCTCCTCAAATGACATGGAATAAGTAGTAGTAAGTAATGTAGGATCATGGACCAAAATCTTATCACTGCAAACCTCATCCATCAAGCTAATGGATGCATCAACTCCATCAAATCCTAGTCCATCCCACAGGAGCTCTTCTAACTCCTCAATGGAGGAATGACTCACTCTAGGAAGAAGCTCAGTTTCGCTTTGGAAAACAATATGTACTTGTGACTCATCATATGCATCCCAAAAATCCTCAAGCACATGCATGTCATCATGCACCTCATGAGGTTCCTCCATAGAAATATGAATGTCATCAACCGAAAGAGAATGGTTGAATGGAATGTGTGATCTCTGCAACTCTTGGTGTCAAAGTTGTTCTATCTCCATCTTAGATTCCAAGAGGGCACTTGGAGTGCTTCTCAAAGAACCTTGGGTGGCCATAAACTCATCATTGAGCTTGCAAATATCCGCATCATCCTTCAAGGATGATCCCTGCAACATATGGACAAGCTCATACAAGTAATCTCTGTCAGAAAGCATATGTGAAAAATTACCTTGGATTGTAGTCATTGCTTTCTAGATCTACTCCATGGCTTCAAGGAAAGTTGAATATTCCAATGAAGCAACTCTCCAACAAGATTCTGAAATTGAAACATGTGTGTCATGGAGAATGTGTAAGGCATCCTTGATCTCCATGTTAAGGACTTTGTTCCTTATGCACATGTACTCTATTTTGATCTTCATCTTCACTAGGCCCATAAGAAATGCAGGAGGACTTGATCTGATGTGTCCCCAGTCAAAGGAAATCTTGATGTTCCTTTCATTTCCCTCCTTGAAACTTTTCAAATGCTTGTAATGAAAGATATTGATGGATTGCACATCCATCCTCAATTCATCCTTATGGTTCTTCACCTTGTTCAGGTGGTCTACCTGGTGGGATACCTTCCAATCCCTTATCATGCATTCGTAGAAAACCTTCAATGTCTCCAAAATGATAAGACATGTTCATGGATGTGCCTTAAATCGTAATGAGTAACTTTGCATCCCTCTCAATGTACTCATACCTCATAAAATATTTCAAGTTAGAAACTTGGTAGTGCAAAATAGGCTCCCCAATGGATAGCATCCATTGAACTCCAAAATTTCTACAAGATACACCCACCAAAATGGTGAATGGAAATACTTCATTGTTGGCTGATCCAATAATCATTCATGCATCTACCCTCTTCATTTGCAGATTTGAATACTCCTCATGCATGTGGATTTTCTTGTTCACTAGGGGGCTCTTTGAGAGTCATGCCAATTTTCCTTCTTCCAAAGTATGTGAGTTTGGTGCACCCTTGGATCTCCATTTCCACTATGTGCTTATATATCCAATCCTTGTACAAGAAAATGCCTTTGCTGGTAGATATGAATGGTATGTCCTCCTTAAGCATCAAGACAAGTGCTTTTTCCACATCCTCCATGTCATCTCTCTCCTCATACACAAGCAACTCTGAATTTCCTTCATGCACATGCTGATTTTCATGCTCCATCAACTCAAGAAGCTCCTTCTTCTCCTCAAGAATGCATTCAGCCATTTGTTCATGCTCATGCTCCATGTAAGATAGGAAATGTTACATAATCAACTCCTCATGAAGTTGACCTTCCTCCTCCAAATCTAATGATACCATGAATTGATTGGAAGAACAATAGTGATCTTATTCTTTTGAGTCCACCGTAAGATTCAAATTAGTTTCATAAGGTTCTGCCTCCTCTGGTTGGCCATCAAATAGGATCAAATCTAGTGGTATGGATTCTTCTTGGGAAAAAGATGATTGATTTGAACCTTCTTCATGCTCAAGTGAATATAATTCCTCTATATCCTCCATCATGTAGCTTGAAACCTCTCCATCTTGTGTAGTATAAGGATTTTCATTATGAGTGGGCTGATTTGAAGGTTGTTTTGTGATTGTAGTTTTCCTCTTCCTTGAAACATATTATTCATAATATTTTTTGGTACCCTTGGTTGTAAATTGTCTCATGAAATTCCCATAGATAGATGGTTTGTTCTTTTTGAGAGAATTTGAATTTTGAGCAGATCTTTTTTATTCAAGCTTCTCTTGCAAAACACAGTACTCTATGAAGGACAATTCCTTTCTGCAATCAAAAATCAAATCCATGTAGTATTTAAACCTTTAATCCCTCAAAACACAGATTATATATATATATATATATATATATATATATATAATTGCATTTTAGAAAGTTTTTGAGATTGGTCGATCCAACTGGCATGGATTTTGGGATCCACTGGACCACCCCACTCATTCAAAACTAAATTTTAGGGTCATGTCCTTATAAGAGGTTTTTATATCACCTTCCTAAGACTCGGCGTCCCTACCTTACCATTTATGGCTAGTTTAAATCTACTTGATTTGTCCAAACTGAAAAATGACCCCATTGCTCATGATGCAACATGACCAGCTATGTCGGACAAGCTTCCTTCTGATATTCCTAAATTTGAAGGAAAATAGGGAGACGATCCCTCCAACCACATTATGTCTTTCCACTTATGGTGTTCATATAACAGCATGGTCGTGTTGTTGCACAAACACCCCCCCCCAAATTTTGTACATATTGGGGCCCCTCCTTCATTTTTGTAGAAAGTTTGCCTAAGAAGCCATCCCAGCCGTTAGCTGTGTTCTCAACATAAAACCTTGTTTCCCAACTGAACATCTTGCCATCAATATTTCCATTTTTTTTTCCCCCAAGGAACCAAAAGGAAACTTAGAATTTTTTCCAATGTTTCAGAGTCTCTCGGGCTATCTCCCCGCAATTGCGGAATCCAAACGCAAAACACTCCCGAAAGAAGACTTAGAATTTTTTCGATTGGAAGGCTGCGGAAACCATTGGGAAATACCTCCCGAAACGGCGGAGCCTTTCGCTCAAGCCTTCCGCAACCGCGGAAAGATTCCGGTTGTTCTCCCGAAACGACGGAGGTCTTTTACATAACTCTCCCGAAAGAAGACTTAGAACATTTTTGACCGTTCGCGGAGAGATTGGGGTTTTCTGTCCAAAACGGCGGGAACAGTTTGTGAAACCCTTCCGAAACTCGGAAGAGAACTTAGAAGCTTTCATTGAAAATTTGCGCAAACCTTCGAAAAAAAGTTTCCTGAAATCCCGCGGAGGAATTCATGATTTCCTTCCGAAACTATCGAAAGATTTAGATTTTTCTTTTACGGAGGCTTCCGGCTTTCTCTCCCGAAACCACGGAAGCTTTCGGGCTATCCTCCCGAAACGGCGGAAGCCAATCGCTTAAACCGCTCGGAAGAGGCCTTCGAAAGGATTACGGGAAAATTTGCGGAAGAATATAAGATTTGCTCCCGAAATGGCGGGAGCCATTCGTCTAAACCGCCCGAAAAGAATTAGAAAAATCTTCGATGAAGCGATTGCGGAAGCTGCTGGTAAATCCCTCCCGGAACCGCAAAAAGTTCGCCCTGACTTGCCGATACCACGGAAACCTTCAAGTTTCCCTTCCGAAACTAGCGGGAGCCTTCACCATATCTTCCCGAAAACCCACGAGACTTAGAAAGTTTTTGATTTGCGGAAACCCTTCGCAAATAGCTCCCGAAACGGCGGAAGGCTTGGAGTTTCCCTTCCGCGACGCGTCCCAAAACGGAGGAAACTTTCCCTCCATCCTTCCGCAACGGCGGGTGTGACTCGCAAGGTGGTCCCGCGAATGGCGGTCGGACGCAGATCGAAACATTTTGACGTGACCGCTACGGGCGACGAATTTAAGCCGCATTTTAATTGCGCCACCCACCAAATTGAATGCTCGCACGTGCCTGTTCTGTTTAAATAGGCCGTGGGGGTACGAGCCAACGCATTGTTAATTTTCCAATCTGGACGATTTGTTGGACGCCGCACAAACCGCTCCAGCTCGGATTGCTCAACCACGTTCACGGCCACCTCAGTTAGCATTTTTCGTCGGTGCCAGGTAGGATCTTAACTGTAAATCTGTCCCCCTACATGTCGTGTTTTGCTATTGGGTTAGCTTTCTTTTGAAAATGATGGGCATTGGTGAGGTTTTGACAAGCAAAACGCCCGTCATGGGCGATTTTTCCCGTCAAATACGGTTGAATCAAGTTCTTCTCGTCTATAAAGCAGAAACAGGATAAACATTGGTGGGTAGATGGTTAAACTTGTTCCATTTTTGTTTTTCCCGGGCCGTGTGCCTCGTCATCTATGAAAAATTGCCGAAGCCCCATGGACGTTGCATGTCCCCGGCCGAAAGATTAAGCCATAAAGCCCCGTGCCTTTTCGTAAACTTTGGTTCTAACGCAACCTCTACCCATTTCAAATCTTAGGACCGGCGCCATGGCCCCTGTTCAAACCCCATGAGCACTTAAGTTACGCCAGCTAGGACCCGAAACTATAGCCGCTCGAACTAAAACTTCCCATAGAATACCTCGGCCAGTGCCTTAAAAAACAATAGCGTTCGGAGCCCTCGCCGGGTCGTAACTACAAAAGTGGCTTCCCGTTCCGTCGCATTGTCTCTCCAACCCTAGTCTCCCCGCCATTAGCCTTTCCAGCCGCAGTGATAACAAAAGACACCTTCTTCCCCGGGGCTGAACCGAAAGCCCATTGCTTCCGCAACTCGCCTATCGATCCGAGAACAAAATGTGTCCACGACATAGCCTATCCCCTCAGGAGCATCCCAAACCCATCCTTTTAAGAGATTCAAATGTTTCAATTTATGTTTCATCTTGAAATAGTGTTTTGCTTCCTAAATATACAGCTTCATTGTACTTATCTTATTGATATATTAAAACAATGATGCTCTCTGTTAAAACCTCACAGTATGTTGCTCAAAGTGACTTGTATATGGATGTTATCAGGGATAAGTCAAGATGCCGAAAACCGTTAAGAAGAAGGCGAAGACGACAGAAAAGAAACCTGCCCCTCTTAAAACTGAAACTTCACTCCAAGACACTAGGTGCACCACTGGTGTCCCTCCAGAAATCAGATGGGGTGACATCTACAGAATGATCCGGGACTAAGAAATCCCAGATATGTTGCTAGAGGAAGCACCAATCTATCTCAATATCAGAGCCTCAGGCATAACTAGAGCCGCTACCCGCCCTGAGCTGTTCCCCTGTGCTGAAGTGATCGGATGGATACTCCAACATGCCGATGCTGAAGGAAGAGTGATAAATGATAGCGGGAAAGTGGCTATCGCCTCATTTCAACCCGCATATCTTGCAGCAGCCTACAAATTTCCCCGTGTCCAACAAGCTCTGACTGATGAATGGTTAAGCCAGATGAACAACATCGAGATGGCCAAGAAGCTACTGATGGCAGGGAAGCATTTGAGAAAGAAAGGAAGTGATGAATATGACGTACAGAACCTGAGAGCCCCTTTCAGATTGATCGCTTTAATGCTGTGCAGAATCTTCGGCATGCCCGATGGCACGGTGTATAAAATCCAGTGGATCCCTATCATCCATTACGTGGCATTCAATGGAACTGTGTTTGACTGGGCCACTATCCTGTCAGATAGTCTGGCCTCGATGATAGTTGCTGCTAAGCCAGGACTAGCCTTGAAGAAGGCTGAATTCTTCATGTCTTCATATCTGATAGATTGTATTTTGGCCAAGATAGAGTTCCCCAAATTGGGCTGTACATGGGATAGGGCAACCGCCCCGGTCTATATCGCATTCAAGATGTTGTGGGCTCAGAATTACAAGCCCAGCTACAAACTAATCTGTGAGGGGTTCATCATGCCCCTATACGAGAAAATGTTCAAAGAAGAACCAAACTGCCTGTCAGAGAATGCTTTGGAAGTCCTTGAGGATTATGGGGACTTTTACTTTTCGGAGCAAGGAACCTACCTGAGAATGTTTGGAGGGACTAGGGCCCCATACATCTTGCCGCAGTATGCCACAGACTATGTGGTTCTCAAAGAAGCAGTAAGACAACTCTTCCTGGATGGGATTGGAGCAATGCTCCACAAACAACATAAGGCTTCCTTTCCCCCCCTACCTTTCTGCATAGGTGCTTACAAGTTTTCAGGGGTTGCCTCGGCCGACGAATTTGTTGAAGAGCTGAAAGCCTTCCACTTCGGTGAGGTAATCTTCCACAGGAATGACCGAAAGGGAAGAGTTGCTAAGCATTGTAAGGATATCTATGCTCACTTCGAGTACTCCCACTATCCTGATGCCGAGGAAGAGGCATTCAGAGGCATCAGCAACATGGCTGAGCTACGGATCTGTCGCCAAGGCACTGGAGCAATCTCTAGCTCAACCAAGGCCCAGAAGACCAGCCAGCAAAAGGAGAAAGAAGCTGAGGATGCCCGAGCTCAGGAAGAGCTCAGATTAAGAGAAGAAGCGAGGTTACAGTGGGAAGCTGAGGAAGCAAGAAAGCAGCAAGAAGCTGAAAATGAAAGACTGCGGAAAGACGCCGAGGAAGCCCAAAAGCAGAAAGAGGCTGAAGCTGAGCAGGCTGAGGCAGAAAAGAGGGCGGAAGAAGAATTGAAGACAAGGGAAGATGCCAAGGCAGGTGGATCTGGTATACAGGACATGGAAATAGACACCTCTCAAGCAGGGGGCTCTGGTGCCCAAAATAAAGGAGGAGACCCTGCTCAGGAAGTCCGGACCCCACCGGCAGAAGAAAACATAGACATCATAAACCGACCAATTGTCCCGTACACCCCATCGGGAAAGCGTACGGTGTCCAAGTGGAATGAGTTTTTCTATGACAAGAAAAGAAAAGCAATGGTCCTCAAATCAGAAGAGAGGATCAAAAGTCCCTTCCATGAAGACATCGTTACCCACCGAGAGGTCACTATAATGCAGAATACGGATCAAGATCCCTTTGCTATGGCGACCGCAACTGTAGCAACGGCAAAAGCATCCCTGGCCAATGTAGGCGTGATGGTAAGAGATAGTGAATTGACAAGGAAGAAAGCTCGTACGCTACAACAAACTGTGGCTAATGAGCAAGCCCAAAGAGATCTGGCAGTGAACAAGTATAATTGCTTGTACGCTGAACATAAGGAGCTGTCAAACAAGTACCGCCAGCTGGAGGAGGAAAAGGACCAGCTAACACTCCAAATAATGATTGTAGAAGCGGAAAAGAATGGAGCGGAAGAAAAGGCTTCTCAGCTAGAAGCAGACAAGCAGACATTAGCTGAGCGGTTAGAGCAAGCTGAGAGAAAAACGATGGACATGTCTCCCTTCCATGAGCTATCCTGCAGCATCCTGAGGAAAAAAAATGACACGCAGGAGCTAATCACTGACGAGGTTTGCAGGCTCAAGGTCATGATAGTCAGATTAAAAGAAATTAATGCGGAGGCCCACAGGCTCAAAGCTAAGAATACCCGTGTCAAGGCAAATATCATAAGTCAGATGGCATGGAGAGAAGGGAAAGGGGGTTTCCCCCCGCATCTTCCATTTAAAGCTGTGGACGATTTTAATGAAGACATAGCCTTGCTGGAGTTCGGCAGGAACTGTGCCAATAAGCTGATAACCAGTGTGCAGAGAACAACAGATAAAATTAACAGTCTATACCAAAAGCTCAAAGGAGTCCATGACAAATGCACATTGAGTTTCCCTCAGACCCTAGAGGACTTTCCGGAAAAGGAGCAGCGGTTGTCTCAACTAAAGGAAGAGCTAGCCATTCAAATGGAGTACGTGAAAAGGATTGATGTCCTGGCTATTGATGACCTCCAGCATTATATTGGTTCATCATCACTCCACAACCATCTGCTGAAGGAAGTGCATCAAGCTGCAGTAGCAGAAGTTCAAAGCATTAAAGCAGAGCTCGGGAAGAATGTGAATTCTCAGAAAATCTTGTTCCCTGCTGCAGCAAACGTAGTCATAAGGGACACAGGTGTGTGGTACAGCTACATAGCAGAGGAGGACAGGAAAGCTGCAGCAGCAGCAGGAGCATCAGTAGATCCAGTATCCTCTCTCCCAACAGCCTCTCTCCCAGCAGCCTCTTCCCCAGCAATGGCAGAAAGTCTGGCTAGTTCAATTCCCCCTTCCCAATTAGAAGCAGCATCAGCAGGGGATTCGAGGGCCTCTTCCCAGGCAGCATCAGTAACAATTAACTTGGGCGACCCTCTGCCAGCAGAAGCTCACGCACAGGAATGAAGTAAATTGGATTCAGTTGAGCAACCCTCTTCAGCCAAGCACGTGTCTAGCAGGGAAAGCGTGGGTGTTAGCATTATTTCTGCTATGCATATTCTATTAAACTTTCAAACATGTAAGGCGTAAGCCATGGGACAGCTGTCCCTATTTTTTTTTTGTCAAAACAATTTTGTAAAAGAAGTGGTCATTTTTTTTGGTGGTCGGTTATAGAAGAAACTCCTATAATTGACAGGTGGAAGGTGCTAGGTGGCAACCCAAATGGCAGAATTGTAATTATAAATAGTAGCTAGGAAGAATAGAGAGGGACTTTTGGCAGGGAATGAAATTTTGAAACCCATACGAGCTATCTTGTATCGGGCCCGTAAAATTGAATTTTCTAATAGAAGCCACGGGAGATGGACGTTTTGCATGGGATGTTGGATTGCTGTATGTTGGACTATTCTAATGACTGCTGTTCTGTAATGTGAGATCATTCTTACCATCTGAACTATTTCTTTGTATTAATGATTTTGCTCCTCCCCGTGCATACGATTTTCTCTATTTTGTGAACAATGAATGCGTTTCACATTAAATCAGGAGCTACCTGCTGATGTCTTTATCATTGCTGTAGATTTCTCTTCTAGATCGAATGGCTAACTGTTCTTTCTTCAGGATAACTCATGTGGCTCATTGTTCATGCCTTTAAACTGCTCCTTGCAGGGATCTTTAAGTTTAATTTCAGTTTGCCACATTTAGATCTGTTTCTTTATTCTTGCTACGTAGATTAAATAATTTTTTTGCTTTTTCTGTTTTATGAGCAATAGATGCGTTCCATGTTGAATTAGAAGCTATCTTCTAAATATCTTTATCTTGCTGTATCTTTGCTTGTGAGAATTAAGAGCTATCTGTTCTTTCCTTACGTTATTTGTTACAGCTGATTGCTCATCCCTTAAGCGTGTTCCCTGCAGGGATATGTAGATTTACTCCAGCTTCTAGACTTAGACGTGTTTTAGTTGCATTTAGATCAAGTATAGTTTAGGCACTTGCATCTCATTTAAAAGACATAAAACCCAAAAGAAAGGTGGATCGGGCCATAATCGGTAGAATCGGATTTAAACTCCAAACCCACGGTTGCCGGAACCGCTAACCGGACGGATTCCCTACACCAAACGAGAGATAGTCTAATTGGGACCATCTCTCGGGGAGAATCCCTTTCTGATTGATGCTATGATATCCGAGGCATCAACAGGTCGATGTCCCTGTGAGGCTTCACCTCTTCCAGCATACCCTCACCAGAATGACAGCAAAGTGGTACGTCAACCTAGAAAGGGGAACCCATTCCACATTTGTGACATTGGCCACCACATTTCTTATATACTTTCAACTACCAATCCGACATGATCTAGGCCTAGAAATTCTTGTTGAGTTTTGTCAAAATACTTCTACCCACATCGCACATCCATGAGTGGTGTAGACACCGCACACTATGTAAGATTGAAATAAAACCTCCCTTTCTATTGGATTGGTTTATCAAATCTCTCCAACCTGCCATAGCCAAAGATTTTTCCACCTCCATGCCGCAAAGCAAGGAAGAGGCTATTATGAAAGCAAAACATTTTGATCTCATATATGCACAATCCAACTACCTTTACACAATCCTTCCTGATGCCCCTTGGCATCGGTCGTTGGATCCTACACCTTCGGGCTCATCACATTCGGCTGATGGGATTCTTGGGTCCATTTCCCATTTAGGAAAGGTTCCTCCTACCACATAGGATCCATTAAACATGGTCCCGTACTACCCATCCATGCCACCTACGTCGGTTACCCCTACACCGGTACCAACACCATCAGTTGGTCAATTACAGTATGGACCATACAGTCCTACGTACCCAAACGTTAGCCAACGATGACGGTTCCCACACCATCAATGGCGCAAGTCACTCCTACATACACCTCTTATGGAGTGCAAACGATATTTATCCCACCACTGGGATATAATATGTATTACCCTTTCCCATTCCCAACTAGTCAGCAACCTTCCCCTCGCATGGGGGTTAACCTAGTTTAACCTAATTATGTTCAGCAAGCTCAACAATTTGAGCAATTTAACGCTACAAACCCCCAGAATCCACAGACTCAGGGGAAGAAGAAAGGTAAGAACAGGCATAATCAATAGCCAGGACAAGGTGGAAATCTCCCTCCCCAGAAAAACCAGAATACGGGTGATCCAAATGCGAGGACTCATAACCCCACCAAAAAAGGGAAGAATCCCCCCCGAGAACCAATTATTGTTGCTCAATCTACAGCAATTATGGTCATTACACACATAATTTTCCTCTTATCCCTGATTGCCAACAGTTGGTGCAAGCTAAAAAGAAGATGGTGATGAACCCTCCTTAAGAAATGAATCCTCCCCAACCAAAAATAGCGGTGTTAGAGAAACCCTTTTCCAATCAAGGGGCATTTATACAAGAACAAGATCCTCGTCCACTTGGCGATGGCTCTTTCCAAGATATCTATATGTTGGAAATCAACCTCCAAAAAAGAGCCAAAGGTTATGATGGGCCTTCCACCCCCCAAGCGGAAGACATTTCTATCCCCTCGAGGGGGCCTCTACAAATTCATCGATCGAACACCGAACAAATCTAACGGATGCCAAAAGTTCCACTTTGTCGTACCCCTAATAACCCTCACATGAAATCTTCCCACAATTACAGTATTGTGGACAACTTGGCTTAATCCCTAACAACCATGTCTACATTAGAAGTGTTTCAGTCCTTCCCTTCACAACGAAAGGCATTACTCAACGCTCTCGACATGGTCCATCCACCCGACTCGCACCTCATGACCTTTTATATTGACAAAGGAGATTCACGACTACCATACTCAGTCACATTTCAAGTTCTAGTGACTCTAAAAAACACCATGATTCACCGATGTATCATTGATGAAGGCACATCCACTTGTGTCATGTCCGCAAAAGTATTGAAACTATTAGGATCACCTGAGTTGGTCCCCTTGTCTATCTCCCTTCATGCATATGATGGGAGACCATCCCAACCAAGAGGATTGTACCAAAATGTCCCCATAGAGCTAGGGGGAAGATGGTTATGATCGATATCGAAGTAATCGACACAGAACTAGATCACAACATCCTCTTGGGGAGTAGTTATATGTACACCATGAAGGAGGTATCCTCCTCAGTCTTCTGTATCATGATGTTTCCCTTAAATGGGAATATAGTGACCCTTGACCAGCTTAACTATTATGACCCTAATACAACAAGAAATCTCGACAATGTCCTACCCACTATATTGGCTGATGATCAACCGTATGTTGACATTGCCCCTAGTATGTACAAGGAATCCAATTTGTTAGTATCATATTCGGGACCACCACCAAAGTTCCCTACATCTACTGATGGCCTAATGTGCACAATTTTCACTATTGAAAAGGGAGCCACCTCCACATCAACATCGTCATCAGCACCACTGCTGATTCATGGAATTGAACAAACGTTGAGTCCATCGGTACCACCGATTCTTCAAATCCCATTCTTGTATCCTCCCACAGGTGTACAAGGGACACCAGTTATGTCTCAGATAACTCTACCTGGGATAAATTTGGGAATCCATGTGTGGTACCTTACACCACCCTTCCCAGATATGGATTCCAAACCAGTTTCCCATTATGAGTTTGCCCATGTTTTGGCTAGTACGTCTGCAAATCCCGTAACACGTCTAGTTACAACGTCCCAACCTATGACATCCACAACTACCCCACAATCAGTAGTCACTATGACCATCAATGGGGGCACCAAACAACCCAAGTTGAAAGGTCCCATATTAACAACCCTGACATCTAATTCGATAGAAACCATGAATCCTAAAGCATGGGGGCATCAACCATCAGGATTTGAAATCCCCAGTACTGATCAATACTCCCAATCAAAGGGTCACACCACCATGTTCTCTTTGCATGTAGCAAGGCCACGCAAAAAACCTATGTCCTACTCTACCAGAGCTAAGGAATTTGCTTAACACCATCGTTAGCATCATCCACGCTCCACCAGCAGTGAAAGGGGTCACACCTCCCTCGCTCACAACTAAGTCCAAAACATTGCATATGAACCACGCATGTTCCATATGTTCTTAGCATGGGAACTATATGCACCATTTCCCTGAACTCCCTTGATACCAAGAGGTGTTAGCAACAATGCACCTCACTCAAGTAACAATTGAGGAACCCCCCTTCTTACACCAAGAAGTAGCATCCATTAATGTGATCACCATATCGGCGGCACCATTAGTCACCACTCCCACAGAAGATGCACCAACTGCAGAAAACATGGTAGACCCTATAATTTCGCAAGACCCATCTAAACTTACAACAACCCCATCACAAAATGAATGTTCATCATGTGGGAAATCCACCCATATGCTCCCTCCTAGCGCCATCGCATGCATAATGGAGCAAATCAACACTCAAGAAGACGAAGAACGCTTCCTTCCATGGATACCAAGACCTTGTCAATATTGTGGAGAGACCACCCATTACTCCTTTCAGTGCCCCATTTTGCGCACCGAACAACAAACTTGTCTTGAACTTATGAGAATGCAATATCAATTACAAACACCCGGTGTAACCCCGCAAACATCACCAATCAAGGAGGGAGTATCGACCTTCCCAGACACCATCAATGATGAATCTCCTTTAGCCGGTGTCCTCACTTGTAGTGATTCATCATCTTCCAACGAAGACATAGATCACATATAAGCATTCCCAAAAAATTAATAACCAAAACAGGGGGTTTGTACTCCCCCAACACAAACAAGACATCCAACACCAAGCATTGATATTCTTATTTTGTGCCAAAAACTTTACTTTTGTTTCACACTATATTGAATTAATAAAGTAAACAACCTCTCTTCTTCAAATGAAAATGGCCTCCCAACGTACATCTACATAGGTTATGCAGATGGTGCTAATCGATGGTCCAAAAATCTAGCGTCTGCTACATGGGTTATATATTCCCCCTCCCATATACTTCACCACACCAGCAGAGTATGCTTGGGAGCATTAACAAACAACCAAGCAGAGTACGATCATGTAATAGGTCTCTTAAGAGATGTCATACACCTAGGCATTCACCATTTACAAGTACACCTCGACTCCCAACTTGTCGTATCGCAGTCTAATAATATATTCTGAGTCTGCAACTCACTCCTCTTATGAAAGTTTCTGCGCGTGCGCCTTCTCATTCGACAGTTTGAAACCATAACTTTCACACATATACCAAGAAACTCCAATGCATTTGTCGACTCCATCGCCAATGAGGTATTGAATTGGCACCTAGTACATCACCCAACTGCATAACCCTGCATGCCAATCATACATAAAAATGTCTATGTGTTTCACCTTCGACTGCACATACATATATCTCATCATCACAAGTCCTATAGTCGATAATACATCCCGAAAACAAATATGCTAGTATTAAATACTACATATGCATCACATCAACACATAGGCAACATAAAGCAAAATACCCATACATCACATACATATAGAGACGCATACATCATGTGCCACAAAAACGTTATATATATATATATATATCATCAAAAAATGTTTGTCATGTACAAAAATGGCCCTCGTGGGATATATACATAACATCCTTATGGGGATACATAAAAAAAACCACCTCCCATAGGCTCATCAAAAAATTTATAGATAAAAAATGGGGCTCATCATCCCTATACAAAAAGGAATCAAGTTGTCCCACTAACTAGTGGATCTCAAGGTCCCATAATATCCAGCAGACGCACAACCTCCCATCGCACTGGCTCTGGTCCCTGCTATGGCCTTTGTCATGGAGGAGGGGTTTCTCCTCCCTGCACCTCCCATGCCACATGACAAGAAAATACGACCAGTCACATGATCTACCGCCAAGATGGCCCACACTTCGATGGAATGTAAGTGTCAATTCCACCTCATCATCCTCGAGGTCGGCCAAATATCGCTCATAAACCCCAGCAGACAGCCCACCGATCCGCCGCTCTAAGTTGGTTATCACAACGGCCATCTGGTATCCAGTAGCCTCCCCCCTGCCACAGCTCCTCCAGCACTAGCTCCTCCTTCTCTATCAGCATCACCCTCGGCTGCATCTACTCCTCCAATGGCCTGCCCAACCCTAGTCATTGGATGATCTCACCTCGGTCTTTGTCTCCGAGATGCCCTCACAAGACCTACATCTGAATCATAGAGGATGAAACCATCATCTGAATCATAGAGGATGAAACCATCATCGATACCTAATAAACATGTATATCATGAATGTATAGAAATAAATGTATGTACAAATATATATGCCAAAAGTACACAAGCATAAAAACATACCAATAGCGTCGAAACCACCAGCAGGAACGGGAATCTCCATATCCCCTCGGAAATACATACCACTCCAAGGGTACCTCTCCAACCGGCCTATGCGGCCCTCCCAAACATCCATCACCTAGGGAATATAATAGGCCCACCCCTAGCACGAGGCATAATACACCCCCAAAATGCCATCTGTGGCTCTTGTGGTCCCCTCGAGCGCACCACTACTTGTGGCCTCAAGGATGGATAACACTCAAATAGATAGGAGCATAATACATTTCTGAAGTAGAAGGTGCACCTACCCCACACCCCACCATAAATATAACATTTGTTGCATCATCGAATGATGCATTAGTGAACCCCACGCCACAGGTTGACCAACCATCACCCTCTCCACTAGCTGGAGTTGGCCTCATGTAACCCGGTTTGGCGACATGGCCCCAAACACACATACAATAGTTGTCTCCACAACCTCCACCGGTAGAGCCCTCAAATGACTCACCAACACACCACCAGAGTTCACAGAAATTTGGTCACCACCGCATTACCGATCCACTACAGTGTGGATTATCTCCCCCACCAGCTGAGGGGGATAGGCTCCCTCACCCCTCAAGGAGTTAATCCAATCAAAAAATAAATATCCTGAGTAGTGATACTCAGGTCCTCTCCGCCCACATGGGACACTCACCAATCAGGGCCCACATGTCCAGTAGCTGCCACAGAAGGTAATCGGCCAATCGCATCAGAGGGCTCTTGAAAAACTTCAAGAACCCAACATCGTGTAAGTCCTTAGTCGCGGATCTGTCGACAAATACAATATATCGAAGGGAATCATACTCCATGTCTCTCCTCTCCACATCCAGTACATGCACCACCAGTAACTAGAAACCACCTGAACAATGAAATGATCACCCATAAGACTTGTCAAATATATCAGGGTAGATTTCTCTAAAAAGGTCTGCGCATAGCGCGACATTTTGCAACATATCCGTTCGTAGTGCGGCTTAAACACTATTCGGTCACGCGGAACCAGCACGTGCGAGATATACAGCTCGGTCGCGTGTGCAACATGACTATTTGAGGAACAGTCATGCTAGCACTAGCGCGCAACCGAAACATATATATCTCACGCTATGCGCAGTACAATGCATATTTTTCGCGCCAATGAGCACGCTACATAATGCACAATTTTTGGAAAATCTTGTACTAGGACAATGCAATATTTTCCAAAAATACCGTGTGATAACCCTAAAAACATTAAAACAATCCTTGGCCACCTAGGGGATCCCCGACCCTAAGTCTACTCGAACAAAATCAAAGAGTACAAAGTTTAGGCATACCTGCGACTCGCGGCTCATCAAACGGTGCACCGAATCTCTCAGAAACGCTCGAAAGGCACCCTAGGAGGATGGTGTCACAAAGTACAGATGATTTAAAAAAGTGGGCCCCACCCTTATTTTATACTCATTTGGCCCAAACTTCCAACTATGCCCCGAACAAACCCTAACTCCATTTTCAAAACCGTTCACACCACGACGACCAACACTTCGAGTTCTTCGACATGGAACAAACCAATCTGGATTCCCACTAATGTCACCGAGACAATATTTTTCTCTCCAAGTACCCCACAGGTACATGATGTTTTGGTTATATGATTTATGCATTATCAATACCTTGGTTATGTCTTTTACTACAATTGGGTATGTGCGCCACATGTGCAGGACCATGATCAGGACAATATGGAGCCCCTTGTTTTTCCACTATAGAGATAAGACTACAAATCTCTAACAACAAGGGGAATGCACCCTACCGTAGATATCATTCTGAAACTGGCATATAGACTTTATTTACACTCTGTTTATAATTCATATCCCAGTATTGCCACTGATAACCATAGGGTCCCCCTTCATGGCCTTGATGTGCCATCAACATCATTTTCGTGAATAGTATGTTCCCCCATGGGTGTGTGCACCACTAACATCCCATCATCAATTGGAACCCATGATGTCGAACCCCCACAAGTCTGAGGACTCTGACCAAACTTGAAACAACCCTCCCTTAGAGTATAATTTCATAATTGTGCATTTACTCCACCAAGTAGACACATGTCAAAAACCTCAACATAGGTTATGGGAATGATTCACGAAGCCTCCCTCACACCTCCATGAGCACTTTATCCTCCACCATCTTCCTCGTATCATCACCCCTGCAAAGAAACTCATGGGGTCCCCCCCACCATCAGAAGAAACCAATTCTATTCAGTTATCCCGCAAGTATACACTGCATGGCATCGTTCATGGGGCACTCGTCTTTGCGTTTGCAAGTTAACCCTCAATTCACCATTGGAAAGTGTCCCCCGGTCCACTCAAAACCATGGGGATTCCTCCCATCATCAAATTGGTCCCCCGATACACCCAAAACTATGGGGACCCCACTGATATTCTTTATGTACAAACAAATTCCCTCGTCACCTCACACTGAGGGAGCACCATATTATTTTGGCAGCAATCCATGGTCGCATTTGATCGATGTATATTGATTCTACATATGTTCGGTAGTATTTGTTTTACCAGTCACCATTACCCTTCGTTTTGTGTCTCCATCAAAACCCTTTTCATTTGCAGTTTGTCTCCATTTGTTTCAACTCGTCCCATCCTGAAAGAAAATATGTCGTCCTTTCTCCCCATGTTTACATTGATCAAAGGAAGTTATGAGCCCCATGCTTATAAACCAATTTTGTGTCAAGTATGTCCGTCCACCAGTTGGTTACAATATGATCCTACTTCTCAAGATAGGACTCTTGTCCTATCATGTACTTCAACCCTCGTCAACATCAAAACATTATATTCTAAGAGTTGCAGTTGTACCTTGGAATCCCTTTCATTCACTCTAAGGTATCACCTCAAACTTAGTAGGGAGAGTCATTAGTGCTCCCTAACAAAATGGTTTCCCCTATGCTTGACGTCAATATATCATCACATCAAGGGGAAACGGTAAGTTTTAAACCTGTGTAGAGAAGCAAAGCATACAGATTCTTTTAAGCAAAACAAATATTACACCACAACATTCACACATAATACACAAATATTTACCCTGGAAACCCTTAACTGGGAAAACCAACAAAACTTAGAGCTAGACCTCTTATTTTCTCATGTTCATTATGAATCACTCATAATACAATATAAGTATTATGAAGCATACAATACCCTAATATGCAAAGAATATAACACATACCCAACATTCTCCCACTTGTTGTTTTCTCTGCATAATAATGAGTCATGTACTCATAAAGTCATAGGTTCAGGGAATTAATTCCCATAGATTCTCTACACCAAGAGAACTTCTATGTATTGACAAACTTTGTTAATGAGTCTGCAACATTCTTCAAGGTGTCAACCTTCTCCAGTAGCACCTTCTTGTCTTCAACCATATCTCTCACAAAGTGACATTGCACATAAATATGTTTTGTCTTAGCATGATAAACAGGGTTCTTTGCTAGGAATATTGCACTTTGGCTGTCACAATCTAACCTTACAGCTCTCTGTACAAACCCAATGCCTGAACATAATCTCTGCAACCATACAACTTCTTTACTTGCATGAGTGGCTGTCATATATTTAGCTTCTGTAGTTGAGAGTGCAACTATATCCCGTATCTTGCTCATCCAACTGATAGCTACTCCAAATAGGTTAAACACATACCCACTTGTAGATATTTTGTGATCAATATATCCAACCTAGTCTACATCAACAAATCCATGTGCATTTATTACTCTGTCTGGTCCATGTCTTCCTTAGTAGCAGATTGCATAATCTGTAGTGCCACACAAATATCAGAAGACTCTCTTTACAGTTGTCCAATTGTCCTTCCCTAGTTTTGACATATATCTGCTCAATACTCCCATTTCATGAACAATGTATGGTCTGGTACATACCATTGCATACATCAAACTGCCAACTGCACTAGCATATGAAACTCGTGCCATATGTTCTTCCTCTTCCTGTGTCTTTGTACACTGATCTATAGATAACTTTACACCTACAAGTATAGGGACCTTGACCGGCTTACTTTCCTGCATGCTAAATATTTGTAGTATTGTATCAACATGTTTTCTTTTATTTAACCAGATATTCTTGTTTGCATGATCTCTTTTAATCTCCATTCCTAGTATGAAGTTTGCAGCACCGAGATCCTTCATGTAAAATTTGGAGGATAGCTGAGACTTCAACTCCTTTATGACATTTGTGTTATTTCCAATCAACAACATGTCATCAACATACAATACTATGTTAATGAAGTGATCACCAACTTGTTTGGAGTATACACGGTGATCATCCTTGCTTCTCACAAACCCCAATCCAAGTATGTTTGTGTCAAAATTTTGGTACCACATCCTTGGATCTTGCTTTAGACCATAAAGGGACTTCTTTAGTTTACATACTAGCTCTTTCTTTCCCTTTACTATAACCCTTCTGGTTGTTTCGTGTAGATATATTCTTCTAGATCCCCATGTAAGAATGTTGTCTTCACATCCATCTGCTCTACTTCAAGACCAAAAGCAATAGCAATAGAAAGAAGAAATCCCATGGAAGTTAATTTTGAAACTGGAGAAAATATTTCACCAAAATCAATTCCCTCTACCTAAGAATATCCCTTTGCTACCAAGCGAGCTTTAAACTTCTCCACTTTACCTTTTGCATTTAACTTCCTTTTAAATAGACATTTGTTGCGAACGACTTTTCTTCCAGCAGGTAACTAAACTAGATTCCACACTTCATTTTTTTCCAAGGCTTCCATTTCTTCAAGCATGGCCTTCTTCCATAGATCAATATCCTTTGAATCAATAGCTTCCTTCACATTTCTAGGATCATCATCAGTAATAGATAAATCAAAACTAGACCGAAAATCAAGAGGGGGATACCTTTCTGGTTTCCCTCTTTCTCGAGATTGTCTCCTCAAAATTGGGGTATGAGGTTCTTCTTCTTCTTATTCAACTTCTTCCGTTGAGCCAGATTCTTCATCTTCTAACTCAAACTCTATCTTCTCTAGTTCCTTTTCCATTAGAGTCACTTCCTGTCTAGGAAGTTCTTTGACCTCTCTAAACAAAACATATCGACTGTAAATAGTCTTCTTAGTTATAGGATTCCAAAGCTTATAACCTTTCATATCATCTTTATAACCAATAAAGATACATTTTTCATCTTTATTGTCCACCTTACTCATTTCCTCCTTTGGAACATGTACATAAGCATCACAGGAAAAAAAATTCAGATGTTTAATAGAGGGTTTTGTACGATTCCATACCTCTTGTGGAGTTTTGTCAACCAATGTTGATGTGGGTGATCGATTTACCAACATTTTGTCTCCACTACCTCTGCCCAGAATTCTTGTCCTATCTTGACACTATTTAGCATGCTCCTTTCCTTTTCCATCAACGTCCTATTCATCCTTTTAGAAACTCCATTATGTTGAGGTGTGTATGGAGTACTCTTCTACCATTATATACCGCACTTCTTACAGAATTCCTCGAATTCATTCCCACTGAACTCTCCACCATTATCTATCCTCAACACCTTTATTTTGTTTTATGTTTGATTCTCTACAAGAGCCTTAAATTCTTTAAACTTAGAAAATACTTCATATTTCTTTCGAAGGAAATAAATCACATATTTCCTTGAAAAATCATCTATAAATTAAACACAATACACAGATCTACCTAGTGATCGAACAAGCACAAGTACAAACACATCATTGTGTATTAACTCTAAAACTCCCTTTGCTCTTGTAGCACCAGATGGAAATCTTACTTGATTTTTTTTCTATATATGCAATGTTCACAGAAATCAAAATCTAGAGTGCAATCAATCATACCTTCAACCATAATTTTACCTTGTAATGCTCGAATGACCTTTTCTCCAATATGCCCCAATATTTGATGCCATAGCATTGTCTTTCCTCTTGATGCAGTCAAGGTTTTATCTTTTGTATCTCCCCCCTCAGGAACAACATAACTGTTACATTCACCAATGATGGTTCTTCCCAATAGTTTGTATAGAGTTACATATTGAACTCCCCTCATCAATACCATTGATCCTTGAACCATTTTGCAACCACCATCTCCACACATAGTCTTTACACCTACAATATCAATCTTTCCGACAGATATCAATTTTCTCGCTAGATTTGGAATGTGTAGTACTCCAGTGAGAGTTCTAATCCTTCCATCCATGAGTTTGAAATTGACTCTACCACACCCAATGATACTAGTTAGTGAATCATCTCCCAAGAACACATCGTCTCCATTGTACTTTTCATATTCACAAAACCACTCCCTATGAGAGGTCATATGACATGATACACCTGATTCAATCAACTATATATCACGTTATGAATGATTACCAGTGGAAGCTAGGTACACATCCCCTCCTTCTTCTAAGGAATTCTTCACCTCTGTGGTAGAGGTATCCTCAAATCTCTTTCCTTTCTCAACATTCTTAGATCTACAATCATTTTTATAGTGCCCAGCTTTATTGTATTTCCAACACTTCCTTATAAATTTTCATGGGGATTTAGATCTACTCTTAGAGTTAGATCTCATCCCAGATCCCTTATTTTAGTTTCTCTCCCGGGAACGACCTCTTGCAGACAAGGAATCCATGCTATGAGTATCCATGGTTTTTATCCTCATCTCTTATGATAGCAGGGATGATACTATTTCATCAAATTTTAAAGTCGTTTGATTAGAACTCCCTATTGCTACAATTAGGTTGTCCCAGGAATATGGAAAACAACACAATAATGTAATACATTTATCTTCTTCAACCATTTTAGTGAAAACACAGGTTATTTTCCTTACCAGATTATTGTAGACATTCAGATGCTCTATCACTGTGTCATTATCATCCATTCTGAGGTAATATAGTTTCTTTCGCAAAAACAACTTGTTTACAAGGGATTTTGATTGATACAAACTCCCTAGTTTCGCCCAAATATTTACCGCAATCTCTTCTCTATATATGTTCAACAACACAGAGTCTGATAAGCACAATCGGATTGTAATCCTTGCTCTTCTATCTAATTTCTCCCAATATTCTTTCGACGTTCCAGTGGGTGGTGTACCCAGATCCAAAACAATCCATTGTTCCCAATCTACAAGAAGATCCTCTATTTTGAGCTTCCATAGCTCAAAGTTCTAGCCATTAAATTTCTCGATCTCACTTCTTGAATTGATCGCCCTTCTTTTTCAATGCACAAATCAAAGCTGCAAAGCTCCCACTAAACCTAGGTTTATCACGGACCCAATATTTATCAACCATGTCGAACCCTTAGCAACAGAGGTGTCCCCCTGAAACCAAATAATTGAGCTCTGATACCAAGTTTTAAACCTATGTAGAGAAGCAAAGCATACATATTCTTTTAAGCAAAACATAGATTACACCACATCATTCATAGATAATACACAGAGACTTACCCTGGAAACCCTTAATCGGGAAAACCAACAAAACTTAGAGCCTCACCTCTTATTTTCTGATGTTCATTATGAATCACTAACAATATAATATAGGTATTCGCCAACATCCAATACCCTAATCGGTTAACCTATATTGGAAAATAGACCCCATTCCCTTAATTGGGATTAAATTACATATTTTTAGAAAATTCCCCAAAAATAGCCCAAATATTTTGGTGCTTGCTACGCTCACGGATGAAAATGACCTACCGATAGTTTCTGTGAAGGTTCCAGAGGGATCATTTGGCACACCATTGACAGGCCCATCTCCCCCCCATACATATGCAAATAATATAACACATACCCAACACGAAGGAAGTTATGAGCCCCACGCTTATCAACCTGTTTTGTGTCAGGTATGTCCATCCACTAGTTGATTACAATATGATCCCAATTCTCAGGATAGGACTCTTGTCCTATCATGTACTTCAGCTCTCGTCGGTGTCAAAACATTATATTCTGATACTTGGAGTAATTGCAGTTGTACCTTGGGATCCCTTTCAATCACTATAAGGGATCACCTTGAACTTAGTATGGAGAGTCATTAGTGCTCCCTAACTAAGTGGTTTCCCCTATGCTCGACGTCAACATATCATCGCATCATGGGGGAACGTACTTTTGAAGGTAGCAAGGTTCACATTTGGAAATCATGATAACAGTCTATTTGGTATGGCGAAGCCCTCAACCAAATTTACATACCATGTTTAGTCTCCCACCACAGTGGGTTCCTCATGGTCACCAGCAAATCCACTTCTTCAATATTTCACAGTAGCTCTGGGGGAATTTACTATAACATGGATTGAATCCACCTTCATCCATGTCCCAACAGTATAGTAGAGTCGACACCTTTGTCCTCTCTCATTGTAATCACTTTGACAACATTTCACGAGCATGGTTTTTCCCGCCTCATTTGTATAAAAACTATTTTTTATTACAACTCCAACAATTTTTTGCAGTCGCAACTATTTTCCCCAAAATTTGCATGAAATTATTGGTCCCCTTCTTTAAATTTTTTATTTATGAAGGCATTTCTTATTCTTTATCTTCTTTTGGATTTCAAACATTTTTTCGCTCTTAGAAAAATATCGAACTTAGAATAGTTTTTAAGTTTTCTTGTTTTGGAGCAGAATTCTATTTTTCGCCGAAATAGTTGGAACATAATTCAATTTTTTGTCAAAATGGTCGGAACAAAAACATGTTTTTGCAATCATAACACATTTTTATTTTTCACCGAAAAGGTTGGAACAAAGCATGATTTTCCACCGAAACGGGCGGAACATAAGTGGTTTGTAAGGATCGGGGGGAAATTCACTTGACAGTCGAAATGGTCGGTGAAAAATTATATTTTGCGCCGATCGTTAGTCAAAAAGGTCACTCCAAATTTTATTTTTCTGTCGATACGTAGGCGGCATCAAAACCATTCTACACCCAGAATTGGCCCGACACCAAAACTTGGCTCAAAACTCAATTCAAAATCACATCTCGGTTTCGCTGGTATTCTTGGTTTAGTCTCGACACATCTCGGAGCCTTATCCCATTTGGCTTTGAAACATTCACCCAAACAAGAGTTTTTTCCCCAATTATCTTTCAACTCAGCGTAGAACTAATTTTGATGCCAATTAAATCGACATATAATTGGTTTTCCACCGGATCAGTTTTGGTTCTGACGCCGAATCAGTTGGTGCAAAATAGCATTTAACTCTGAAAGCATTGGTAAAATTTTTGTTTTGACTCCAAATGGATCACTCTATCTCCATAAGGGTGAAGGCTTAAAGAACGGTTGTTTCAAGTCATAAATGTTTAGGGTTAAAATCATATATAAGGGAGTAAAACCCTGTTACGAGCCTATCACCATTTCTTGAACGGGGTCAAAATACTGTTTCCACTTGGACGAGGATTTTGCCAGATCGACCGCCAATTCATTAGCACCTTCATCACACAGCCAAGTAGGTTTCGTCTGTATCCAATAAATTTGTTACACTTGGTTGTTTGGGAATGACGTTTAAAAGTTGGTAGAGAAGCTAGTTAAACCATTATTTTGTGCCCTATTTTTTGTGCTTTCGAACCTTGGAACCTGTTACTACATTTTATTGAATGAGAAGGGCGTGAACCCAAGCCTATATTGGTTTTTGTTTGCACACAATGTTAACCCTAGGTTCCTCGGTTTTAAATGTGTGTGGGTTTGGAAAACACCACCGATTCTTGGCTTGTCCTTAACCTGTAAACTGCGAGCTCTTACATATCCATATTCTACTCTTCCAAATGCGTGCATTTACAAAAGAAGCATAGTTTGACCTAATCCTTATTGCACGAATATTATTTGCTTAGTAGTGTATTCCTTTCATTCTTCTTGCTCACATTTTGACCCTAAACACTTGGTTATAAAGTCTGTATCGAATTGGGGAAAATACATGTAAACCCTAGATGAGGAGTTTCCCTCAATGATATTTCGAACAGAGACTCCCTATTTTGAACCCTGGCTGACCCATACGCATCCTCAAAAAGGGATCGAAGCCCTAATCTCGACGGGCCTATATAGTGAGAATGATTTAACTTTGGCGCTTGGCCCGAAACTATCACCAAGAGAAGTGTTGCTTGGCTTGAACCCTGAGTTTAATATGGTCACTAGTTCAATGGGATTTGTAAACTTGGCCCATATGTTTTCTTACAAATAAATGCATATTGGATAGGCTATTCAATGTACAGTTTGTTGCATCAGTGGGTTTTTATTAGAATGATGTTATACACTTATTGCTAGTATGCTTGCATCTGGTCGTTATTGATGGACTACTGGAAAATAATATTCTATTTATACACTAACATTGTTTTGATCACAAGATTCATATATGTACAAGAGGGATTCTAAACGCAAAGCTAAAGTTGCAGAATATTACTCGGACATTGAAGTTGTACCAGAAATCATGATGGAGACCTTATTTGAAGACACCAAAGCGATAACTGGAATAGTCCCCGAGTACCAATGGTGTGAATTATATCAACTTATCCGAGATCAGAATGTGTCTGATGCTTCCATTGAAGAGATGATGATTTATCAAAACATAAAGAAATCAAGTATTCATAAGGATGCAACTCACCCAAAATTGTTCCCTTGTTCTAGGGTGATAGGATGGATATTACCTCATATAGATGTCAAATCTAGGATCATAGCAGGAGCAAATGGGAAAGGATTTGCTTCATTTCAACCCGCCCACATAAACACATCATACAAATTACTTGCTCCAAAAATCCTTATGACAAATGATTGGGTAAAAAGTATTAACATAGATCATTCGGAGTATGCCAAGAAGATGCTTATCTCGGGAAAACAACTAAGGCAAAGAGCTAGCAGGGAGCATGATTCACACAATTTAAAGAACCCTTTTAGAATTATATCTATGATGGTGAGAAAAATATTTGGGAGAGAAAATGAGAATGTTTACAAGATCATTCGGGTGCCAATCATGTACCATATTGCTTCTCATGGTATTGTTTTCAATTGAGCGGATATTATTTCGGAAAGTATGGTTGCAGCAGTATCCGCAACACAAGGAGGCATGACATAGAAGAAAGCATATTTTTTTATGTCATCTTATATTATTAATTGCATTTTGATAAGGAATCCATTGTATAAATTGGGATGTTATTGGGTCCCAGATGAGGCTCCACTCTACGTTTCCTATCAGATTATGTGGTCTCATAAGCACAACTTTTACAAGCTCTTATGCGAGGAGTTCATAATTCCTTTGTATAAGTTGATTTTTAATGAGGAACCCAATTGCATGTCAGACAATGCATTGGAAGTGATTAGCAAATATGGATATTACTATTTCAACCCAGAAGGCACATACATTCAGATGTATGGGGGGACCAAAATTCCTTCTCTAATTCCAAGATATGTCACAGACTACATAGTACATAAGGAAGCTGTGAGGCAAGTCCTCATAAACGGGGTCAGACATTTTTTAAATGAAAATAATCAATCTTCCTATCCTCCGCTTTATTTTTCCATTGGGGCATACAAGTTTAATAAGGTAAAAGGAGTAGAAAATTTTGTGAAATACCTAGAGGCATATCATTTTGGAGAAAATATTTTTATCCAAAATGATAAGTTGCAAAAGGAATCTAAACATTGCACTTGGTGCAAGATAAATTTTGAGTATACAGATCACTTCCTGAAAGACGAGGAAGTATATAGAAGAGAAAATAACATGACGGATTTGAACAAAAGGTTTGGCAAGAAAGAAGGAACGGGTTCGAGTCAGATGAAAGAAATTGCAAAAGAAGCAGAGCAATAGAAAGCAAGGGAAGAGGCTTTGGCAGCTAAAGAAGCAAGGTAGAAGAAAGAAAAGGAAGAGGCTTTGGTAGCTGAAGAGGCAAAGAGGAAACAAGAGGAAGAGAGAAAACAAAGAGAGGAAGAGGCCAAGAGGAAAGAAGAGCAAGAAAAGGCAAACCAGGAAGCTGTTGAGCAAGAAAAGAAAACAAAAGAAGAAGAAAGGATCAAGAAAGTTGTGGAAGACAAGAAAAATCAAGATGAAAATCAGAATTTACAAGATATGGAAATAGATCCACCCACTGATTTAGAGGTACCACTTACAGGAGTTCATCTCCCATTTTATGTGTAAAATTCAAGCACAACAAATCTAGGAAACAAGAACAACAGTTACTAGAGATGCATGCAGCAAATTGTGTGTCAAAACATTGGTGCAAAAGGTTTGCAACATTTCATGCATTATCATTAACACAGAAGATAGATTACAATGTGTAACAATAGCAATAATAACCAGACAATTCGAACCCTATAAAGGTCATTCGAATTGAATGCATGAGAGTGGATTACTGGTCAATTAACACCACTTGAAACATTAGTTAACCACTTAACTGCCAAGTAATTGACTCTAATAGACTTTCAAACTGTCAAACTAAGTCTAGAACTCAACTGATTGCCCAAAATTATGGGAGGGATCCTTTCTAACTTCAGTTAACTGATTTTTAGGTGAAATTACCCAATATTAGGTCAAACTGAGTAGGAGGGTGCCTTTCTGACTCCAGTTAGTTGATTGTTAGGTGAAACACACCCAGTTGGAGTGAGTAGGGAACATTAATAATGCAAATCACCCCATTTGGATCCCTGAATGATGGAGGAGACCCATTTAACTGAATTTGATGACCCAGTTGGCTCCCCGAATGAAGGAGGAGGCCCAGTTGATTGAAACTGATGATCTGTTGATGATGTAAGCACATAATTGAGTCAAAATACTTAGGATAAGTGATAAATTAGGATGTTAAGACCAAATAATGATGTGTTGTTGGAAAATGAATCCAACACCCCCGCTTAAGCTAATATCATGTGGAGGAGTAAAATAAAATAATAAAAGGACCCCGACAACAAAGGCCATATGTTACCCAGTATAGAAATAATCCAAAAAATGCTCAAAAAAATCTAAGTGAGGAAAGAGGGAAAAACCCAGTGGGAAAGAAACCCCCCCTCAAAGTGAACACTGGAGGATCTAATTTTTCCTCATCATATTAGAACTCACCCCCAATAGTGAACGGAGGTAAGAGAACTTCTTCTTAGTAAAGCTCTTGGTGAAGATGTCTACAATTTGCTCTTCTATAGGGCAATATTGCAATACAATGGTTCTTTCATGCATGAGCTCTCGGATGTAGTGCATGTGGATATCAATATGATTGGTCCTCTGTCTCTAAAACAAATCTATCTAGATCTTGATATCACTCTGATTGCCACAAAAAATGACAGTAGAAGTGGTGCTACCAATATCAAACTCTACTAGAATACCCTGCAACCAAACTGCCTAAATGCAAGCATTGACTGCTCTTCGATACTCTGCCTCTGCTGAAGATAAGGAAATGGCTGACTGCTTTTTGCTTGACCAAAAAATAGGCCCCGTTCCAATCATGAAAACATATCCGGAAGTGGACTTCTAATAAATGCTATCACCCGCCCAATCTGAATCAGTGAATCCAACCAAGTCAAGATCGGAATCTGCAACCGATAGTGAACGTCAAAATGTCTCGTACCTTGCACATAATGCAAGATCCTTTTGGATGCCTTCTAGTGAATCTCATGGGGCTGCTGCATGTACCTTGACACAACACTCATGGAATAAGAAATATCAGGCCTAGAGTGTGTCAGATACAAAATACTACCAATCAATTGTCGGTAAAGTGTAGAATCCACCAATGGTGTTGAATCACCATCCTCAAGACTGATTCCTAAGAGAAATGGGAATGGTGCAGATTTACATTCTTCCATATTGAACTTCTTTAGAAGGTACAAATCATATTTTGATGATGAAATCATGATCCCATCAAAATTATGAGTGATCTCGAGACCAAGAAACTGCTTCAACAGGCCTAAATCACTCATATCAAATGCTTGGTGTAAAGCGGTTTTTATAGTGCCGATCGAAGCAAGACTGGTTCCTGTAATCAATAGGTCATCAACATAAAGTACAATTATCATAAAATTTCCTTCATTCTTCTACAAATATACATTCATATCTGATTTTCATCTCGTAAATTTTTGCGACATAAGAAATGAATCCATCTTTGCATACCAAGCTCTTGGGGCCTGTTTTAAACCATACAAGGATTTCCTTAATTTGCAAACAAGTGTCGGATCTGATATGTAACCTTCAGGATGCTTCATGTAGATATATTCCTAAATGTATCCATGAAGAATATATCCATGAAGAAATGCACTCTTCACATCCATTTGGTGCACCTCCCAGTGCTTGGATGCAGAAATTGCCAAAACTAGGCGGATTGAGTCCATTTTTGCAACCAGTGCAAAAGTTTCCATGTAGTCCACACCTTGGAATTGTGAGAAACATTTTGCCACCAAAATATATTTGTATTTATAGGTTTAAACATAAACAACAACCTTGGTTCGGTAGACCCATTTTCATTGAACCAATTTCCTCCCAGGTGGAAGTGAAACTAGATCCCATGTTGCATTTTTCTAAAGAGAATTGTACTCTTCATCCTTGGCGGTTTTCCATCTCGGATCTCGGTGGGAATGGTAGTATGATTTTGGATCTGATCCAACCATCAAAAGATACTTTTTCAGACAGAAATGGATCATCATATGAAAGATCCATACCTGCTCTTTGAAAGTCTACTCGGGTTCTTCTTGGATCGACAAGATTTCCAATGTTAGAACTGACAAATGTGAGAGTCTATCCTGCCCACTTTGGAAACTGAGGGGGATCATATGAATTTGAATCCGAACCTGATATTTCATATTCACTAATATAAGACATAATACCATAAATATCACTACATAAACTTTCAGTATCATCTCCCAAATCTTCTTCCAGAAGAGCAAGCAATCTGGCAATTTCTTCCTCCACTAGTTGTAGATCATGGAGCGGTTCTTCAAATTGGACACTTATCTCGATGATTTTATTTTGGATATGATATCCATGAGTTTGTATCATTTGTATGCTTCAACATATCCAATGAGGATGTACTCAGTACTTTGTCATTCCAAAGATATTTTCTTCTCAATAGGATTTCTAGCCCATGCAGTGGACCTAAAAACCTTGGGATGTGACACAACAGGCGTGTGACCAGTGTAGGCTTCAAAACAAGTTTGAAATTTGACAGATGAGTGTGGAACTATGTTCTGAATGTATGCATCAAAATTCATGGCCTCCGCCAAAATATTTGAAGCCAAACCTTTCGACTCAAGCATACAAGTAGCCATCTCTTTCAATGCTCGTTTTTTCCTCTCTGCTACACCATTCTGCTGAGGTGTACAGGGGACTGTGTGCTGGATTTGGATTCCATTTTCCGCACAAAGTTGCAGCAGATCATTTTTTATATATTCTCCACCATTATCAGATCTAATATATTTTAGCTTGCTCTAAGTAGAAGTCTCAACAGAAGCCTTGAAATTCTTGAATTTTTCAAACACTTCTGATTTGTTTTTGAGAAAGTAGACCCATGTGAATCTAGAAAAGTCATCAATGAATGTGATAACATAAATTGAGCCATTCATGGAGGGATTTGGTAATGAACCACTGATATCAATGTGAATCAGCCCCAAAATACAAGAAACCCTGCTAGCTTTTCCATGATCGAACTTGTGCTCAGGATGCTTGCCAATGATGCAACCTTTGCATATCCCTTTTGAGGATTTGATGTTCAGAAGGCCTTCAACCATGGAATTATTTTGTAGCAGATTCAAATATTTATAATTTAGGTGTCCAAACCTCTCATTCCATATCCGACTAACCTCATTTCCATGAGTCACAAGGGCACTTGGCTTTGAATACGACAGAAATTGGGAAAACTCATATGTTTTTGTAGCATGATTTACCTTGCTTGTTGCAATGAGTTTTCCAGTGCTAATATCAGAAATTTCAACATCATTAGGGATGAATACAACCCGCTTGGGAAAACTAGTGTGTGTCATTTGATACATATAAAGCAGGTTCGAAGCTAGAGAAGGGGCATACATAACATTTTGAAAACTGCCATGCTCTAAGTGAATAATACCTTTGCCTTTCGCTAAAATTTATGAATCATCTCCCATGTGGATGGAGATGCATATTTCGGAGTCCAATGATGATAATGAGTCTTTTCTTGCAACCATGTGATTCAAAGCTCTTGAATCTATGAGAAGAGCTTTTGAATATGAAACACTTTCCATGAGTGCATGACATCTTTCTGGATGATCATTCTGGTCTCCATTTTCCTTCTTCCTTGCGCCATCTGGAAGAGTGATATTGTTCTTCTCTAAGAGAAGGGCCATATGATCAATAGTTTTCTTCATGCATGAGCTTTCAGGATGAAATCCCCTGCCACCGCAAGAACACTTTGTCTTCTCCTTTCCATTTTGCTTGTCTTTTCTTGAGCCCGAGGGATCATCTGACTGCTTGGTCTTCTCCTTTTGATTAGGATGATCAAACTTGGTCTTCTCCTTCTTTTAATTTCCTTTATCATTCGTAGCCTTAAGTCCTACAAAAAATAAGGCTTGATCTTTGGAGGATCTCATGGACCCCATATGAACAAGCTTGTCATGCTCTTTTGTTAAGGACTCAATGAATGCATTCAAGGATGTCATCTTCCAATTCAGAATCGTGAGTTTTCTTGAATGAAAGGTAGAGAAAAACATTGAATAATATGCTCCTAGATTTGAAAGGATTGAAAGGATCAACTGATCATCCTTCTTCTCGACACCACATTGCTTCAATTGAAGCACCAAATGCTTGAACTTGGTGAAAAAGTCATTGATGGTCTCGAAATTTCCAGGATTGAGGGAAATCAATTCATTCTCTAACTGATAAGCCCTCATATCATCCTGTGTAACATCCCATAAATTTACAAAAATTTAAATTTTTTTAAAATAGCAATAATTATTGAATTTGCTAATGCGGAACATATAATAATAGTTAAATCTCTTAACTAAATTATTAATGATAATGACACATCGAAATTCTCAAAACAAAATACGATGTTAGTTGTATTTGCTAAGTCAGACTAAATAGATGCTAATCTCTTAACAAAAGACTTTTTACAATCATAACACAAGAATACATCTTCAGATCTGCTTAAGTTTAAATGTAAACTACATGTTGTACATAGGTTTGTATTATGATAAATTTCTTGGTAAAGTGCTGATAGTTTGTTTTTGAATGATGACGAAGGGGGTCCTACGAGGTACCCTGAGGTTCACTTAGCTATGTTTAGCTAAGGCATTTGAACCTGTTTCGATGTGCAGAATGCAGGTAAGAAATTTATGACAAAACAAGAGTTAAAAGTAAATGTGTCTTTCAATTCATCGTCAATGTAATATGAAAAATTCTAAGTACTTCCTTGCATGTAAGTTATTGGAGGTATGGATTTTTAGTTCCAATTCTCGTTTACGTGCTAGCTTACAAGCTTTTCAGTATTATTAGAATCTCGTCGTCATTTTGCTTTTACATTGCTATATTTATCATCTATGAAAATCATTCTAATATGACAATTATTATTAACATCAATACGGTGATACCATTGTCAATTTGTAACTTTATTTGAAATCTTGTAAATGTAATGCTTATGCTATTTCAAAATGAACTAGCATTATAATGTGCACCAAAAGAAACTTAGACTATACCTTAAGTAACTAAAGTCTCACCTTTATCAATTGATTAGCAATGCATGAAATATATAAACTTTACCCTATAATCCACTATTTCATATATGACTATACTTATGCTATAGATAAGAAAATGTACAACATATAGTAACTATGCATTACACGCACCATACATTAGAATGTATTACTATTATCACGATGCCTAATATAAACTTTGGGAAATGAAATGAAATATGAACTACGATTCTAAACATTGCATTGAATATGATAATGATAGGGCATTAAAGTCTCAGTACTTAGCATGCTTTCAGTCTGTCAATACCTGGCCCTAGCATTAACGTCGCCTACCTGTTATGTGAAGTGGAATATTAGGTGGATTGTCTTCACGTGAAAGAGTTTACAACAATGCACAACACGATGCTGAGTTGTGCCATACATTAGCCCTTGGTCTGGTGATTTGGCGGCGTGGTAGATGTAATAATCAATATGGTATTGATTGCAATGGTTGCCTGAACTTTGACGTATCGTGCTGGCTTCTCCTCCATCGTTTGTTTAGGGATGAAACCCTAATCTTTCGTTTAATCGTTGAAGTGCTTTCTTTGGTTTTCATTTCTCATGGTAGTGGTAGTGGGGAGAGGTCGACAGGCCGAGAGATTCTAGGGTTTCGATTATTAGAGGTCTCCAGACTTGAAACCGTGACCTGTGAGTGTTTAACTTGCAATTGGATGTTATGTTAAGAAGCCAAGCTATGGTGAATATTTACAATAGATAAGAAGTTGGAGTGTTGAATTTATAGTCAGCTTTTCTATGTATGGTTGAGAGAGTAATCCTTCAGGGTTTTCATCAGGCAGATTCAAACCATGTTCGATTTTCAAGCATTGAAATACTATTGTGTACAGAACTGGAACTCTCTTCGATGTGCTGGATAGGTGGCCTTGTCGATTTTATTTGCAGGAGGTGTCTTATAACTCAGAACTTCAATGCACAGGTAATACTTCGAATAAGTAGTGCTAGAATTTATCTATTGCTTTAATATTAACAACTCTGCGGATATCATTTAACCTCAGAAATGTTTTGTCACAGGTTCTTCACAATGTTGAAGGGTTACAATGTTTTGAAAGCTCAAGGAAAGGAACTGCTCATCCACTGGTGAGCCTTGGTGGTTCTCTACTTCGTAGGTCTCCTGGCTTGTCATGGTCGATGTTTGGTGAATTGTAGCCATCAGTTGGTATTTCAGTATCGGCTAATAAACTTTTGGCCACCGATGGAAAGTGTGATGAACACAATGATGCTTGTAGGAGGATGAATCCTCAACCTTCCTCATTGTTGTCTTTACAATACTTCTTTGTGTATTTTATAGTTGCAATGTACCCTTCTTACTGGGTTTAAACCTTCGTCGTTTTTATGAAATGTTTTTAAGATTTTGAATCCAATGTTGTATTGGGGTTTTCAACCCTAATGTGACTGTAAAAGTTATTTCTATGTGAGGTCAGCTACGGCTTAGTTCAACATGGATACAGTAATGGTTATTAAAATCAGTTCTTGGTTAAATTATAAATGAAATGGTTCCTGTACATGGATTTTATGGTACTTAGATTGTTTTGTTCCTATAATGTCTGATCATAAAGAAAATATTATGAAAATAAACTGTGTTTTGGTAGTGGCCATGAGTCAAGTGGTTAATGCCACACTTGCACCATCAAACTTTAAATAATTCTGATAGGTGAAGGAGTCGACCTAATGCCGAGACCTAGTTTCGATTACTTGTCTTGTATCGTTGAAAGCAAGGGTTATAATAAGAGTATAATGCTATTGTTTTGAGGTTGATACTGAACTGATTAACTGGTTTGAAAATGAGTTCGTACAGTGTAATAAAATTTGTGACTGTACTCGTCAACGAAGAACCCGAGAATAGGAGTTAGCATTCTTAGGAAATGAGGTTTTTCATCTTCCAACAAAGCTAAAACAGTCTTAACGATCTAAGTAGGAATATTCCAAGTTTTTCTAGTTAGTATGCTTTAATTTGACAATTGTTTTTAATATCAGGATGTTTGAATTCGTTCAAATACTATGTAGTAGAAATGTTGACTGTTATATCTCACGAATGTTGATGAAAGAAATAAAATGGAAGAATAATACTGTATTGTTTTGAAAAGAATATTAATAGTAACAAAAAAATGCATAGTATTTATCTTTCAAAAGAAAATGAATGGGTTTAAGTGATAATCCTAGTTTCGTGCAGAGGTGAAATGTGTACCTTGTTATTAGGTGAAAGAAATGTTACAATTCCTGTAATTATAAAATGTTGTTCTATTTCCTGAGTCTATTGGTATTACAGAATATTACTAAAAAAAATATTAATGAAATACAACAGTGCTAGATATTCAATCATTTGACAATCTGCCTATCATTCATCTGTCTTAAATTTACTTCTCTGTACTAGAGTACGATGCAAAGACAACATGGGGAAAAATATAGAGAAGGTTATCTAATCGATCATTTCATCTATTGAATCATTTTCATTCAGAAATCATACTTAGGTCAGAAAATAAAACAATTTATTCTGTATTCTTTTAACTGTACTACTTACTGATAAATGTAGAATTTATTTGACTGAAAATAACAACAGTTTTGCAGAACCTGATAATTTGTAGGAGAAACAAACCACCCAAGGAGCCTGTTCCACCCAACCTACTCCTGAAGACATCCAAATTACCTGCCTTAGGACCCCCGAGCTTGTTCACTGAACCAATAGGAAGAAGAATCTGTAGAAGCTTTAGGTCCTCAACTTGCAGCAACAATGTAGATCATTTAGTCGTATAGACTTAGCAGTCAAAGAGAGCTGCACCAGCACCTCTGGTTGCCTTCTCAAAGCAATTAGCAGACTCACAATGCACTTCCACTTAGCCTCCCTATTCGAATCTCTCAGTGATCACTTGAGGAAATATTTCTGCAGAAAATATTGTGGAGCTGCCTGCTCAATTCGAATTGCCTTCTCTAGGCTGCCTGGTCCTTTTAGTGGTTAACCTAGTCATTAATGAGCCATCATCTCTCTTCCACCCACCTGGGGGATAATGCCACAAATTTAGGGGTATTTGTCCCATAACCAACAACTAGTGGTGGAGTGCAAATGTTGACATCTGTCCCATGCCTTCTAACAGCTTCCATTCCTCCTAGTGGACCAGTGAACACTCATTTAACAGTTCCCTTGGGTGTTTGTCTCATGTTTTAATTTATTAAATAATAATAATCAGTCATTGCAATCATCCTTGACCAATATTTGGTCATAATTACAAAAATTTGTAATTATAATTTAATATAATGTTTTTGCAAATAAAAATAAATAGTCTTAAAATTTGGGTAGGTGACATCCTGCTTGCCGAAGAGTGTGGCAAGTTGTTCCCATACTTATTTTGGAGTCTTCAATCCGCTGAGATGGAAAAGAAGGTATTTCAAAATATTTAGACATAATAAACCATAAGCTTCATCAAGCTTATTGAAGAACTTGAACTTCTCTGTAGCTGCATTAGGCTTTGGTTCTGTGCCCATAGTAACTATGTAGAGTCCCTCGGATCCCTTGGAGCGCAATATTATCTCTATATCATCCTTCCACTTATGATAGTTGAAAGGAGTAAGAATATGGTTTGAAGAAGAGTCCATCTTAGCTATAGAGAATGCAATAGGAGGATTTGAGAAACCTGCAGTAAAAAAACAAACAAACAATCTTTAGGTCGACAAACTGCACTTTTCAAGTTGCATCACACCCAACATAGCCTATCAAGCAAGCTTGATAAACCAGATGCATAATTATCCAAGATTTATGTGGAAAAATCTCAGCTTCTTGTGCAGTGTTGGAATAATTTTGAGCAATCTTTCTCAAGCTTCATATGTGATCCAGGTGCAGAAACACTAGTGCAAAAAGCATTAGTGCAAAAAGCACTGGTGCAGAAAGCACTAGTGCAGAAAACACAGGTGCAAAAAGCACTGGTGCAGAAAGCTTCATCAGTGAAACTCTGTAGAAGAGTTTCCTTGTCCTTCCATGGCTCTGATACCATGTAAAATTCAAGCACAACAGATCTAGGAAACAAGAACAACAATTACTAGAGATGCATGCAGAAAATTGTGTGTCAAAACAATAGTGCAAAAGGTTTGCAGCAGTTCATGCATTATCATTAACTCAAAAGATAGATTACAATGTGTAACAAAGTAATAATAGCCAGGCAATTCAAATCCTAGAGAGGTCATTCGAATTGAATGCATGAGAGTGGCTTACTGGTCAGTTAACACCACTCGGCACATCAATTAACCACTTAACTGCCAAGTAATTGACTCTAACAGATTCTCAAACTTTCAAACTGAGTCTAACTGATTCTAGAACTCAACCGATTGCCCAAAATTAGGGGAGGGTGCCTTTTTTACTTCAGTTAACTATTTTTTAGGTGAAATTACCCAAAATTAGGTCAAACTAAGTAGGAGGGTGCCTTTGTGACTCCAATTAGTTGATTATTAGGTGAAACACACATAGTTGGACTAAGTAGGGCACATTAATCATGCAGATCACCCCAGTTGGCTCCCTGAATGATGGAGGAGGCCCAGTTAACTGAATTTGATGACCCCAGTTGGATCCCCGAATGAAGGAGGAGGCCTAGTTGACTGAAACTGGTGATCTGTTGATGATGTAAGCACATAATTGAATCAAAATACTTAGGATAAGTGGTAAATTAGGTTGTCAAGCCCAAATAATGATGTGTTGTTGGAAAATGACTCCAACATGCTGAGCTTGGGCTCACACCGTTCACCCCCTTGAAACAACATTCCGTGGCAAAGCTAGACACTATTGTTTTTTATCCCAAAAGAAATACTATTTTAAGAAGAACATAAAAGAGATTAAATATGGGTACACATGCTGATATTGTAAACATACAAGAGAATACCCTAGTAGAAGGTACCAACAAAGATATAAATTTTTTTGCTTCAGTGAATATCACGACTGCACAAGCCAATGCAGATAATGTAGACAAATTGATGAATGATTTAGAACGAATTAAAACAAAAATGATGAAGTTAAAAGATAATTTGGTACAATCTCGGAGCAGAGGGATCGAGATGAAGAGAAAATGAGATGCTATAGAATTCGGAAAGGAAAAATTGTTGCCGGATTATCAAGAGATTGAAGATGAAAGAGATTCTTTGAATGTACAATTAGTAATTATGGAAGGAGAACGAGTTGATTTCCATTCTCGTATCAATGAGTTAGATGAAAAAGAAACTCAATTGAATCAACAGATAGAATCCCTGATGGTTGAAAAGGGATCTCTACAATCTCAGGTAAATGAATGGATGAAAGAAAATGAATCTTTGATAGAGTAGATCAAAATTGCTCAGAATCATAAACAAGACATGACACCTTTTTATGAACATGCTCGTGAAGTGCAAGAACATATTTGTCACTCACAAGAGTTAGTGACAAAAGAATTTTATAAATTAAGAGAAATGATAGATGGAATGAAAGATATCCCTGCAGAAGCGGCCATTGTAAAACAAAAGTTGATAGACACATTTAACAAGTTAAAAAGGTTAATTGCTTGGAAAGGAAAAAATCATGAGATTCCCGATCACTTGCTTAAGAAGATAACTGTTGAATTAAAGTTAGATATAGTTCTTTTGGAAAGTTGTTGGAAGGCTGCTAAAGGGGTACAAAATGAAGTGCAGAAAACCATTACAAAATGTGAAGAAATTTATCAAAATGTCTTCCAAGCACATGAAAAATGCCACGTTCCAATTTCTAAATATATCTACGAATTACCATCCATAGATCAACATTTAACAGAGTTGAAAAACATCTTGAATGAATATTTTGAGTACATTAAGGGACTGGACGTGCTTACTGTAGAAGGTCTTCAATAACATGTGGGACAAGCAACTATGAATGAACATTTTATGGGAGAAAGCCATAAGGCAACAACAAAGGGGTTAATATGCATAGTGAAAGAATTGTCCACTCATGAAGTTGCTTTGAAATTGTTGGAACCTCAATAATTTAATGCAATATCTTATGAAAGTTATCTTTGGGACAATTATATTTCAAGTTTAGAAACTCCTCCAGCAAAATAATGTAATTTTTATTTTATTATGTATTTTTGGGCTAAACAATCACAAAAGGACAAAATTTAGAAACCCAAGAGTTAAAGGGAAGGTGAAATGATTAGTCATGTAAAGATAATTTTCTTGTAAAAATAAATAGTGGAGTAGGGAAATGAGAGGGGGATTTTGCTGGTGTAATAGAAGCTAGTAACATTCTGTATGAAAATTACTTTTCTGCTAACGAGAAGGAACTATTCTGCTAGGTAAAAGCTTACATGGATTTTGCATGGAATGTCGTGAATTAAGGCTCAAAATTATTTCTTCCTTCGTTCATCTTTATGCTATGAGATCTTTCTTACTTTGTTGGATTATTCTAATGGTATGAATGATTTTACTGGTTTTATTTACAAAATAAAAATGTCTATGTAGTAAGGAGTAATAAATGGAATCCATTTTTATAAAATTTATCTTTGTATATCATTTGTGTTGTGATTGTAAATGCTTTATCTCAATAGCTAGCTATTGAATTTGACCGAGCAATCTCAGATATTACTCTTATTTTTGTAAAACTTGCTCCTTGCAAGGATAGATTAGTTAAATTAGGACAATGTTAATTGATTGATAAGGTAGAAGTGGTAAGACGAGAGGTAAGAACCTGCACATCACTTGTGAGGATTCTACTTGTCAATTATATGTTATGCATGATTAGAATTAGGGAACTTGAATACACATCCTTACATATAAAATATAAACGGTGGGTTAGGCTGCAACCGGTAAATTTTAGTTGAAAACATCTATGGTAGTCGGACCGTTAACCAGACGGATTCCCTAGTCCAAACAGTGAATAAATTTATTGGGATTGTTCATTAGGGAGAATCCTTACTGTCGATGCAAGGAATTTTCCAAGCATCAACATGGTCGACAACAACACTCTTCCCCCATGGGAGAACCTTATTTTGTCCACAAATGCTTAATCCTACATAACAAGAGAAAAACAACAGAAAACATGATGCATTATTGGCTCTACAGTACCCTCCAAACCTCATACATTAGGGGGCATTTGTTAACACCTAAAAGTTGCACACATGCGACATTTCGATGATCCATCCCGTAAAGCATCATCAACATAAAGAATGAATCTCACCACAGGAATCCTTAATAGATACAAAACATAGCATGAGTCCACAAGTGCCAAGAAACAGTCAAAACAAATGGTAGCGCAGGTTACTTGAACAATGCCCACGCTACGCCCACACGACTTTTCCTTTGATAGTCGCGCTACTGTCAAAACAACGAGACCACTCAAGCCCAATGGTGCATTAAAGACTCAATCCTCCCCAAGGATCAGAATTTGGCTACTCACACACTTGGGGGGCATTAATCAGCCCCCCTTATGTACCTTGGAACTAGTTCATGAAGGATGAGAGGTCACATTTGGATCTAGTTGTTTGATGACCACCTCTTGGCCTATAAAAGGAAGCCATTGGAATGCATTTGGTAGAGAGAAATTAGAGCAAGTTTATGCTGTTGGATTTGAGTTGGAGCTTCCTCATATCCCACCATTTCCTACCATTGTGAGCATTCCCAAGCTTGCTTCCCACCTACCATCAAGGGGAAAATGTTTCTTTACATTGTTCCTCCTCCTACTTAGCATTTAGTTTGGACAAGAAAGGGCTCCCTAAGGGATATTGTTGACTTCCCTTGAAGCCTTCACCTCCTAGGTGTTGTACAACTATTCCATTGGGAAATACAAGAGTGGTTTAGTATATCTTTGGTTGTTGTTGAAGTTTGCATTCTCCCCCCATCTCTTTCATTTTGTTTTTATTAATATTTTCATGTTTGAATATGGACTACACTAGCAATCACTTGCATAATCACTTGGAGGAATACCACCAACCATCAAAAGGGGATCCAAGGACTGAGGCCTTACAACAACCTACAAGGCTTAGTCCCTCACCAAGTGGAAGAGTGCACTTGTGCAATTTTTTCCATAACAGGAGGTTAGCAACAAAGCTATTGCACAAGGATATATTTTCACTCTTAGAGATTATGGATACGTATAGGAAATGTGAAGGTCACAAATTCTATGTCCCTTATCTAATTGATGAATTTTTTTATTTTAAGAATTTTGTGAAACCCCACCTTTTGGATGAAAATGCCAAGATCACCAGTACAAAAAAATGCCCGTTTTTTAGATTTCATCTCATAGATAACATTCCAATCATGCAAGTAGGGCATCACTTCGGGATGAAAAGTGGTCATCTCCTATTCATCTGTGGGGTTTATTGCTATATGGTAGTGTAAACTTACCTGTGGAGTAGCCTAGGTTATTAAATATGCCAATAAAAAGACCTTCAAACATGGATAGAATAAAAAAGTGAAAATAAACATATATTTCATTATGGGAGCAAGGGATTGAGAAGGGAGGTGAACAATTTTGGCATCCCAAGTTAAGTTATCGAGGAGCTATATATAAAGCTTTGGACAGTCCCTTCCAGAGTGTTGATCTATCAACAACTAATTTTTGGCCATCGACAAGCTAGGATATACATAATAGTGCACCTACAAAATCTTCACATGAAATTATGGATTCCTAATTGAAGAAAAATGTTCATACATTTGAGGATTTTTTTTTGTTTGCTTGAGTCTCCCTGACTTGCGGGAGTGGTCTGTGGTCTGAGAAACCACAACGTAGGGGCATCTAAGCCGTCAAAATCACCTGGGGATCGCACTCGTCCTGGACCGCACCAGCCTCAACTTGACTGGGCTTTTGGGTGTCGCCTCCCAACTAAGTCACCCCTAAGGGGAATTGAACTTGGGTCACCTTACTGATGAGACCCACACCTTAACCGAGTGAGCTAGCAGGAATTTACTTCCTACATTTGAGTATTTTTATGTTGGACCTGCATGCAATTACAAGCCTATAGATGAATTCATTCTAAGAGTAAATGTTGTAAAGGGCCAAATGGTCATTGTGCAATCACTAGAGCTAGATTGTGCAATATGGTTGGGTAGGGCGATTGGTGATATTGATCAAGATTCAAATGCTACTCTTGAGCCGTACAAAGTGAGTTGAAATGGTGGAAGCCAACGGGAGCATCAAATGACCGCAAGGTGTTGTATAGACATTGTTTAAATAAAAACCAACAATGGTTTGTTGATGCAGAAAAAAATATGATCGCCGATGTAAATAACATCATATTGGCATGGTCACCAAGGGTAGGGTGGACATGAGAGAGAATAAAAAAAATGAGAAGGGCCTTGCAATAGTCAAGGAGCAACAAGATCAAATGGGGCATAATGGTGAGAGTGGGATGCATGTTCATATGGATAAAGGTTGATGGGTTCTTATCCCAATGTACTATTGCAGGTGCCTTACTAATGTATAAATAAGTATCTTAAATTATGTGTAGAATAAAGGAAGTGTTGAGGTTCATTGTATACATTGTTTCTTCTTCTTTAAACTATATATTTGATCATTTTCCTATATATTATTAATGTAGGGTTTGGCATACAAGTTTTTTTTATCTATGGGAACATGCTAGTGAAGAAAGATTGACAAAATGGTCTATGAGGATTAGTATTATATACATTGTTAAGTATAATATTGATATTGAATATTATAGAAATTGCACTGTTCAAATTCAAAGATTGCACCTTTCGAAATGAAAAATGCACTTTTCAAATCAAAATTCACATTTTTTGAATTGAAATGCACACTTTTTGAATTGAAATTCACACTTTTCATAATAAAAAAATGCACTTTTAGGGTTCATAAGTGGTAAAAAAACACACTATTGGAATTAAAAAAAATACACTTTTCAAACCCAATATTGCAACTTTCAGAACCCAATTTTGCACTTTAGAAAGGTTGACATTGACACTTTGAAAGGCTAAATTCACACTTTTTTAGTCCAAATTTTGCCTAAAAAGTCCAAATGTAATGAAATAGGTGTTTTGATTATCATCAACTTGATAATAGAGGAATGATAGGATTTATAGATGGCCTTAGAAAATTCATCACCATCTTACCATTCTACATCTTCACTGACTTGCTTTATGATTGGATCCCAGCGGTAAACAATAAGGAGAGACAATAACCATGCAACAATGAAAGTCGACACTACGTACCAATTCCTTTGCAACAACAAAATTTGTTGTGTCTCTTAAAAAATATCTACTCCTCTTCTTCAAATGATTTTCTTACATGAACAAATTTGGGTTAGTATGGTTGTTGATTTCACATTTTTCTTTTATGGTATTAGACCAAAGACCAAATGCATGGCAACCCCCTTCATGTGTTCCATGTTCTTCATTGCAACAATCATTAGACGCATAATGTCTAACAATCCTTTCATGATGTCCTTGATTACCATCAACTTGATAAATAGATAAATTATAGGAATTATAGATGGCCTTAAATACTTCATCACCATCTTACCATTCTACAACTTCACCTACTTGCTTTATGATTGGAGCCTAGAGGTAAACAATAAGGAGAGACAATAACAATGCAACAATGCAAGTCGACACTACATACCGATTCCTTTGCAACAACAAATTTTGTTGTGTCTCTTAAAAAATATCTACCCCTCTTCTTCATATGATTTTCTTATATGAAATAAATTTGGGTTAGTATGGTTGTTGATTTCACAATTTTCTTTTACGGTATTAGACCAACGACTAAATGCATGGAAACCCCCTTCATGTGTGCCATGTTCTTCATTGTAACAATCATTAGAAGCATAATGTCTAACAATCCTTTCATGATGTCCTTGATTACAATCAAATTGATAAATAGAGAAATGATAGGAATTATAGATGGCCTTAGAAACTTCGTCAACATCTTACCATTCTACACCTTCACCTACTTGCTTTATGGTTGAAGCCTAGATGTAAACAACAAGGAGAGCTAATAGCATTGCAACAATGAAAGTTGACACTACATACCAATTCCTTTGCAACAACAAATTTTGTTGTCTCTTAAAAAACATCTACCCCTCTTCTTCATATGATTTGCTTATATGAACAAATTTTGGGTTAGTATGGTTGTTAATTTCACATGTTTATCTTTTGGTATTAGACCAAAGACCAAATGCATGGCAACCCACTTCACGTGTGCCATGCTCTTCATTGCAACAATCATTAGAAGCATAATGTCCAACAATCCTTTCATGATGTCCTTGATTACCATCAACTTGATAAATAGAGAAATGATAGTAATTATATATGGCCTTCAAAACTTCATCAACATCATACCATTCTACATCTTCTCCTACTTGCTTTATGATTGGAGCCCAAAGGTAAACAATAAGGAGAGACAACAACACTCCAACAATGAAAGTTGACACTACATATCAATTTGTTGGAACCTAATCCGTTAGTGTTAGGTGAACACAAACAGTCGTGAAGAGTCCAAGATACCACTTGGAATATGAAACCAAGGGTCACTCTCCATGTATTTATATGTACATATCTTAATGAGAAAATGCAGCCCACGCTTATCAATCTCTTGTGTTAATTGGCTTTGTGTCAGTCAATTCTTGTTTTTGTTGCCCATTGTATATGGGCACTCCATCACAATTCCTTTGCAACAACAAATTTTGTTGTCTCTTAAAAATTATTTGCCCCTTTTCTTCATATGATTTGCTTATATGAACAAAAATAGGGTTTGTATGGTTGTTTATTTCACATTTGTCCTTTATGTTATTATACCAAAGACCAAATGCATGGCAACCCCCTTCATGTGTGTTATGTTCTTCATTGCTACAATCATTAGAAGCATAACACTCATCATAACTATTACACACCCGATTTGCATTAGCACTTCACTCTTGGAAGGATTTAGAAGATATTCATCACACTAATCACTTAAAGCATTCTTCCTTAAAAGTATGTGTTAATTGTTGTTCATTATAAAGAATGCTCATATAAATCTAAAATAAAACTTTAAAACTTATTTTCAAGAAAGAATTTTCCACCCAACTATAAGAATGCCTCAAATGCTACCTAAAAAGACTCTAAATAACAAAGATAATAAATATAAGTATAAAATTATATTCTAAATAAAGAAAATAAGTAAAACAAATCCAAAACCTTATGTTAGTCTCACTCCATTTTGTTGCCTTCCTAGTCACTAGTATGAGAATGCCTTTAGCAAGCTTGCCCTCTCACACGCCACTTCATGCCCTTTCTTTTCCAAAAGGACCAATGATACATATATTTTGTAACGTTTATATGCTTTGGTTACATCCTGTTTATACCATGTACTAGTAGTGGGGTGCTCTTGACTCAAAGGGAAACGTTACATAGTCAACCTTATAAATTTATTTACATATCATCAACAACTTATCACAATGCCTTCATCAACTCCAAAAGCAGCACAATGCATCTTTCATGGATGCAAATTTGTGAAAGCAATGAAATTTTAAATTATAGTCAGATTTGTGAAAACAATAAAATTTATAGTAAGAATTGAATTATAATTTCTACCTGTGCAACAAATCACTGCATTAGATATATCTCATTAAGTAATCACAGAATAAGCATGCTGCATCTCTCATGCATGCAAATTTCTGAAAGCATTGGAATTTGTATTTGAGGAAACCCTTTTTCAAGGCAGTGCAGGGAATGAATAGAATCCATAGGAGATAAGTCCTTCATAAGTCATTTTTGTATATCATGCAACAATGTTTTATTCAATATTTGATTCAATAAAAGAAGAATCTCTATCCTGGACCTTGTTGCATACATCAATCGACAAAGCTGAACAAGATCAACCAGATTTCATAATCTGAAGTTTGAACAAAACAAGTCTTTCCCTGTTTCAAACCTGCTATGCTGGCCCATGTATGGAGAACAATGACAATGGTGAACTGGTTTGGTTTCAAGCCATTGGATTGCATTTGGGAAAATAGTTTGAAGTTTCTTCACCATTCTCATATTGTGCATATCCTGCAATCACTGCAGTCCATGAAAGTGCAGTTATGTTAGGGATTGTATCAAACACAAGAGGTGGATCCTCCATTAAACTGTAATTACAATGTAACCGTGTAGGCATTGAGGCTCTGATACCAAAATTATCAGTCTGGGAAACCCAAAGAATCTCCTTTCAAATCCTGCAAATTTATTATTAAGTCTGGTAGCAAACAGGTTTAGTGATGCCCAAAAACAGGGCATGACACTCTGTCTTATGCGTGATTACTCAAAAGTTTTGCTGGTGGACTTGTTTTTTCACAGCAAAACTTAGTATGATGGTATTTGGTTACGAGTTATACTACCACAATAAAGAGAAACAAATCAACACTAACACTAACATCAATTGAGCAGCAAGAAACTTTATGCAGTAACAGAATAAAGATTGCTCGCACAACGAAGACCATGAAGAGGAGAGGAGAGGGTGTGATTTACATGCACAATCCATACAAAACGTGAGCAGAGGAGGTATTTGTTGTTTGGAAGCAAGATAGAGAAAGATAAAACATAATCACCCAGCAACCTTTCTGTCACTCACGATAAGACTATTCGCTGGCAAGTTGCTTTCATTGAGCATAATTGCCTGCCAATAGACATTTGGTGTATTTATTTTGCTCTTTAGGAGACACCACTACCCTGTGGCAGCTCCCATTGGCAACACAAACCTTAATGCATACATTTTAATAACCATTATAATCCGTAAGTAAAAACCCATTTCCCCATTTACAGCTCTGAATAACAAATGAACACATGAAGGTAAATTGGTTAAATGGATCTATGTTGGCCTAGTTCTCACGAGTTGTGATTAAGTTACCATCAATATATGCTTTATAATGATTTAGTAAGCTTTTGTGTCCTACTATGAGGAGCACTAAAGAATCTTTGAGAGGAGTGTCACTAGGAAAGTTACTATAAAACTTTTGTAAACATGTGTAAACACTTAATCATGGATCATGACATAGAGCATTTGTTGGTAGACAACTACTTAGCTTAAGCCAAAAACCAACACTTAAGCATGTATCATTACATAGAAAGAAGCTTGGAGACTGAGGAGTGTCATTATGAAAGTTTCTATGAAACTTTTTTGTTTAAACACTTAATCATGTATCATTACAAAGCACTGGTTGGTAGACTATTACTCGGCTTAAGAAGTGAGGTAGGAGCTTGGGGGATGGTTTCCAGTGAGTTACCCTATTTAACACTGGACAGGTGGTTTGCTACAGTTGCACTGTGTGCTAGAGGTGAATAAAAGGCCTTATTCTGCCAGTGTAGAGAATTTGTATGATGCCAATACTTGGGCTAGTTATAAACAAGGTGGCCATAGTTGATTGACATTCTCAGAAGATTTTACCCTATCTTGAAAAAAATCATTACATAAAACACATGGGAATATAAAGATGTATCTTTGAGAGTAGAGATTTTGCCCCATTTAGGGTTTACCGCTATAACTCCAGTGTTCCATTAGTTTGCTGCTGGTTTTGCTATTAATTTATTATGAGCTGTTTTAGGCATTAGTTTGCTGTTGGTTTAGCTATTAATTTATTATGAGCTGTTTTAGGCATTAGTTATTTTCTGCAAAAGTTTTTTTAGCATACATACTTGGTTCCACTTTTTCTCGAATGGACTACTGCTTCCCAAGAACAATTCATCAGGGCAGATTTTGACATAAACCTTATTTTACTTTATATACCAACAATAAAGCAGACTTCCATTAATATTATGCTTACAGACTTGAAGCACAATGCTTACAAGTGATGTACTGAGTAATTTTCTCAGTTTCCTCAAAGATGAGAATTCTTCCAAACTGATTTGAAAACTAATTAGTCCCAACTGTTGATATACAGTATCTGTGTAGGTAACTTGCACATTTCAATCTTGCTTCTTTTTGATAGTGTCAAAGCTCCTTGCTATGAATCATTTGCTGCTGTAATAATTAATTCAATCTGGACAATATGTGTTACAAATTACAATTGCTTCCAAGTCCACCTCAACCTTGGAAATACATGTTACAGCTGCTGCATACTGCAGCATGGTTAATGAGTCTGTTATAGGGTGAAGATTAACCAATTTACCTTTATGAGTGGATATGTTATTCAGAGCTGCTAATAGGTTTTACATCCAGATTAGAATATTACATTAATGCTTATGTTGATATAGTCTACATGGTTGTTGCTATGTGAGCAGTCCTTATTCTGTTTGCTCAGTTATTGTTGTTGTTAGTGTTGATTTATTGCTATTTATTGTGGTAGCATAGTATGTTTGAATAATCATGCATAAGATAGACTGTCATGCTCTGTTTTTGGGTATCTTCTTAGACCTATTTGCTACCGGACTTTCTAAAAGGATAGTCTTTTGGTTAGCCAGACTGATCATCCGATTGTCATGCTCTGTTTTTGGGTATCTTCTTAGACCTATTTGCTACCCGACTTCCTAAAATGATAGTCTTTTGGTTAAATGCTCTGTTTTTGGGTATCATCTTAGACCTATTTGCTACCCGACTTCCTAAAAGGATAGTCTTTTGGTTAGCCAGACTGATCATCCATACTCCCATATTTGGTATACATATCAATAGAAAGCGCCTCCCACAAAAACACAGACTGTCATGTAGATTTGATGATATGGGCAATAACATAGCTGTCTTGTGGACTGTAATGTAGATTTGATGATATGGGCAAGAACATAGCTGTCTTGTCCCTGATCTGCTAAGTTGGCAAACACTCTAAGGCTATTGAAATACACTGGCCAGGCTCCATGCCTGCCCATTGCATTTTGGAAAGAAGTTCTAGATACTAGAGCCTCCTCAAAGCATTCATTTTTAATATATCTTGCAATCATGGCATTTCAAAGGGCCTCATTTTCATGGACATGATTGCCCTGTTCCACAAAATTTAGATAGGACATGCAACCATATCTATGTCGCAGAACATAATTTAGTGACACAGGTATTCATTTTCATGGACATGATTGCCCTGTTCCACAGAATTTAGATAGCACATGCAACCTCTATATGTTGCAGAAACATAATTTAGTGACACAGCTATTTGTCTTCAGGGGATTTGAAACCCAGTTTTAACATCAAAAAGCATTTGACAATAAAGCTGACACATGCCTTAACAATATTAACAAAAGTAAAATTTTGTTAATCACCATTAAAAATATCATTATAATTCAATTTACAGATATAAAAAATATGAGAAAATTAATGTATCTTTATGCTATTTAAAGAAGAATATCATCAACATTATTAAAAATTATCTCATGTTCTTCATAGTGAATTTGGGCATCTCACAAACCCTAAAACACATTGAGATAAAATAACTTATAATCTTTATGATGCTAAGACGATGAAGAATGAAAACACCTCTCTTGGAATGTCATGCAATCCAATAACTCTGCATCCCTTTTTCAACAGTTAGAATAGACCAAAATTGGTGAAACCAAATTAATGACGTTGATCATCATAATGGCTATCAGTGATACTGCCCATTGCCAATGGCTGAATAATTTCGAATCTCCTTCACCATTGGTATTAACGATATCTCCATGAAATTGAATTCTTTTGGCGTTGTTGGATTCCATGCAACTAATTTCTTTTTAGCATTTTATAAAAAAATTCTCCTCCATGCTGCCACACTAAGCATACATGCCAATACGGGCACTTTCAGGAAAGACATCTGATTCGTATCCAGATTTCATGTCCGTATTGGTCTATACTTTGTTATGTTTTAAAAGGCTTTCCTTTTGCTCACAGTTTACATTTTCAACATCCGGTTTTAATGGTATTTATTTCCATCCCACATGCAAGCTGAGTATTAGAAACAAGGAAGAGCGTTGATTTAAATAAAGAAGAGACCTAAGGTAGAACTCGCCTGAAACTAATGAGTAAGGAAAACAAAGTGAGCGGTGGGAACTCCTCACAGCGCTGACTATAGTTGCGCAAGAATTTATGGAGGGGTGATAGGCTGGCCGAGTGTTGATGCTGCTTACTTTGCAGAACTTTCTCGTGCGGGCCTCCTAAACCGCCCACTAAATCTTAAACCTAAACAAGAAATATTTCCAGAGGCTCGCTAATTTGACCCCTTACATATTTAGAGGCGGCAGCCTAAATACAGAAATACAGAATTTTCTTGATAACTTGGTGATGCTGACATGTCAGTTATTTTTTTTAAGTTGATATCTCTTATTTTTTAGCTAGTATCCTGGGAGTTTGGCCCTCGGCCCTCTGTCTATTCTATAGACCATGGACCAGTTTATCTTCATATTTTATTGAAAGGGTATGTTTTCATTTTTAATTTTTAATTTGAGTGGGTTTTCTTAATTTTGAATGGAAAGGTATATTTTTATTATTTTGTTTAGTAAAAGGTTGTATAAGTAATGTACTTTTATTTTCTTTAACTTAACCTTATCTCGGAGTTGAAACTTCACTTTGTTCTCTACAAATATTTCAGATTTTAAAGTTCACATTATCCTTTGTAAATAAAAAAAATGAAATGAGTTGAAACTTCACTTTGTTCTCTACAAATATTTCAGATTTTAAAGTTCACATTATCCTTTATAAATAAAGAAAATGAAAGTCAAAGAAGTGTGGTGGATGTTTAAGTGTTTGATGGGAGTTACTTTTTCACTTTCATTGAAGTTGCTCCTGTACTTTCATTGGAGTTACTCTTGCACTCTCGGTTGAAACTTTATTACAAATGGTTGCTCCAAAATTTTAAAAGTTTGGAGAATATAAGTTGTTCATTGGAGTTACTCTTGTACTTTCGGTTGAAACTTTATTACAAATGGTGACTCAAAATTTTTATTTGTAAATCCCATGCTTGCCAAAAGATCAACCACACAGATCATATACAAGATCTAGGGTTTAGTGTTATTTGTCTATGAAGCTATGCTCAAAATTAATATTTCAATTCTGCAGGTTTAGGTGTTTCCTTGGCTAGTTTTGATTCAATCTAGAAACATAAATATTTAAGATTTAAGAATTAGTTGACCATCTTAACGAAAAAATCAAAATAAAATGTAATAGTGAAATATTTAAATAGAAGAGTTTGATTCATATAAAATGAAGTGAATTAAAAAATAACAAATTTAATAACTTTAATTTTTATACCAAAATTATAAAAAGAAAATTTTTATTTATAAAACGTAACTCCTAAGCGTCTCCAAAGGCTTGTCTCCAAAACGTAACTCCTAAGCGTCTCCCAGGCTTGTCTCCAAAACGTAACTGCTAAGCGTCTCTAAAACTACTATGGGTAAATGTAGGAAAACCGATCTCATAATATATTATCTGTTTCAAATAAAAATGTTATATATTATTTATAATTATATTTGAATTTAGAATATTTTTTCATTATACATTGTATTGAAATTTAATTCCATTCAATAGTGCAATGAATTATTGTTAATTTCTATCTGTATAAATAATTTATTATTTTTCCTAGAAAGAGATTGAACTAATATGTAAAGTGTGTTTTCAATAATTGTATAATGAATGTAATCATATTTCACGGAGGATTGATGTGTTTTATTGCTCAGATTTGCTCGGACAAAACTAACATTGCAATAGTGAAATAATTAAGAGAAATTAAGTGAGAAAAGAACCGATCATGTATGTAAATGGGTGCCACAACAATTTCTCAATATATACGGGCTATGGGCTAATTTGCATTTGAGCGTTAACTAGGTTTTATTTTCAGTTTTTATTTTAATATTAAGTTTTATTTTAACTTTAAGGTTTTATTTTAATATTATGTTTGATTTTAACTTTAAAGTTTATTTTAACTTAAGGTTAAAGTTTTATTTTTTTCAGTTTTCTTTTAATATTAAGTTTTATTTTAACTTTAGATTTTAAAAATTAATTTGTTTTATTTTATTTAAATTAAATTAGAATATATAAATTGAGATTTAACATTATAATTATAATGTTAAAATTATAATATAATACTAATATTATATTTAAACATTTAAACAGTAGTAAATTAAATATTAATATTATAATTATAATTAAACTTTATTTAAACATTAGTATATTAATATTATAATACTAAATCAATATTATGTTTTAATTATTTAAATTAAAATATTAAAATTTAAATTACGTTTGATTTTAATATTATAATATTAAAATTAACATTAAGTTTTAAAAATTAAAATTAAAATTTTATATTAATATTATAATTAAATTTAATAATATTATAATTACACTTCATTTAAGCATTAAAACATTATTATTATATATTATAATTAAACTTAATAATATTACATATTAAACTTAAACTTATTATAATAATATTGTATATTATAATTAATCTTCATTTAAACATTAAGACATTAATATTAATATTACTATTATAAATTTAATCTTATAAATTTAAATATTATATATTATGAAATTAAATAAATTTCATTTAAATAAAAACATTCGTATTGCATATTCAATTTAGAACATTAATATCGCATATTAAGATACATTAATTTAAATGCATTTTTTTTTTAATAAATTTAAAAATATTGCATATTAATACTGTGACATTAATATTAATATTAATATTAATATTATTAATTTAATTTTATAAGTGTAAAAATTACACATAATGAAATTAAATAAACGTTATTTAAATAAAAACATTGTTATTACAACATTAATAGTAGATTTTAGTAGAAATGGGATTTGAGAAAATATCAAGCTCGATTACATAATAATCCTTATGGTCCCCACATTAAGCCTGCAACTAGGGTTTGATAGTCGGCTTTTGAAGATGTTTTTGGCGGCCATGGATCCATCCATGGCCGCTCTCCTCCTTCTCCCTTGTGTTTTCCTGTCATCGGCAGGCTGATTCGCTTCGAAAAGTTGGCGGCGCCTTGGCGCGGCGACCCATTGGGTAGCGGGCTTCTCCTGCTTCCCAGTGGCGGCGGCGGTGGTTTCTGCATTGAGGGAAGCAGATCCGGGGTTGGGCATCCTTGGACGGAAGACGACGGCGGCTGCAGAGGTCTGTAGAGCAACGGGCTCCAGTTTCCTCCTTGTCGACGGCTGATCCGCTGAGGATGTGTGCGCTATGGGGCTTCTTCTCCCTGGATCGTAGATGGTCGGATGTCTGCGTGAGCTCGGGTTCCCTCTGACGGCAGCCCCTTTCTCTCACAATGTGAGCTAGGGCTCTCTCTGACAGAGGCCCCTTGCTCTTCTCAATGGCGGCAGCATGAGCTCGGGCTCCCTCTGACGGCAAACCCTCGCTCTTCTCAATCGCGGCAGCTTGAGCTCGGGCTCCCTCTGACGGCAAACCCTCGCTCTTCTCGATGGCAGGCTTCCACACCGAGGTGGGTTGCATCTCGTGGGCTGCCGAGGAGGGGCTTTCGGCGGGATGGGGGTTCTTGCTCTTCCTGATGACGGTTTCCGACTGAGGGGAGGCATCCTGTGGACTGCCTTGGAGGATTTTCGACTGTTTGGGGTTCATCTCAGTACAGAACCAGTGGCTCTGCTTTATTATCATGCGTTTTGGATTTGTTTGTTATTTCCCTGTATTATTTCTCTTTTTTTCTGCGGCATTCTTTGCTGGTTCGTTTTTTGTTTTTTGAGCCATTCATGGCTGACCTGAATTAGGTTTTTGTTGAAGTTTTCTGAGGTTGTATAGAGCTGAAAAGCTCGTAGAAGATTCTGTAATTATTGGGACTGCTTAGCAGCATATACACTCTTCAAGAGTGCCGAAGATCCAATGTAATTTTGTACTCGCAAGATGAAATAAAATTACGCTTTTTTTTCAAGGAAAAAAAAAAAATAGTAGATTTTAGTACATTAATATAAGGACATCAATTATTCTCAAGTTGACTTTGGTTTCATTGTCTTAGTTAATAAAAAAAATTAAAAAAATGGTGTTTCATGTTTTGGAGAAAAATTAATTTTAAATATTAAAAATTTACAATGGGTATTAAAGTGTTGGCAAATTCTTGGTTTAACTATTTTTATCTTTTGTTTCACATATTTGTTTGGTAGAAATGAATTTCATATTTTAATTGGTTTTGGAAATAATTTCATAATTTTAATTAGCTTTGGTAGAACAATTTCATAATTTTAATTTCAATTGGTTTTTATAATAATTTTAAAAAACACTAATTTAATAATTTTAGTTAGTTTTTACATAATTTTTAATGAGTTGAGATGTTATGCCCTCTTCCACATTTATTTTTCAAAGTACAACTACTCCTCATGTAAAGTAAGCTAAATTTTATTTTCTTTTATTTTCTTTTTTACCTTTGCATGTAACCACTCACATCAAGTGCAATACACATGACTGTAGTAAGTCTTTTTCTAATATAATATCATGTATAATATATTGAATTATGACAAATAAATTGAAAGAGGCCTAGTAACAATCTGTATTATTATTGTCAACTACAGTTTACCAAATGTCAACCATGGTCAAACAAAGCCAACCATGGTCAAACAAAGTCAAGCATGGTTAACCAAAAGTCAACCATGTTCAAACAAAGTCAAACACGGTCAAGCATGGTCAACCATTGTCAATAAAAAATAAACCAAATTCAACCATGGTCAACCAAATCCCAACCAATGTCAACCATGGTCAACCAAATCCCAACCAATGTCAACCATGGTGAGCTAATTGTTAGAAAAATAGGATCACAGAGCAATAACAATAAACAAAAATGCAAATATTGTAATGTACCCAATTTTGAGAGTCAGTAAAAATTTAAAAACTGGTAATAAATCATTAATATCTTTTCATTGAAATTTAGACGTGATAAGAATATGACCAGGGTAAAAAGATAATAAAATGGAAAAGAACGTCATTCATAACTAACAGTTAGAAAACAACATCTAACCAACACCATTCATATGAAGAAGTCCAAGTAAGGGCTATCATTCTTATAACCTTGCATAATTATGCAAGGGTCCTTAGTTTAGATTTCCAATCAATTCACCTATATATTACAAAACATCTATGCAACTCCTTTACCGTACTTGGAACAAAACATTGTAACCGTACTCCATAATTAATAAATTACTTCAATAAAACATAGTAGCCCATACTCGAGTCTCTCCATCATTTCCTTAAGAATTTCCATGAAATTGTTACCCATTAGCATTTAAACTTTAAACATGCCCAAACCAATCAATCATACAACAATCTAACGATCACATGAACAACTAGCATACAACAATCTAACGATCACATGAACAACTAGCATTGGAATGAATACTCTTTTACCAAAAGATCACGTGACACTATATTCGCTTTAACATTGACATGAACCACAAGCCATCAAAACTTAAACATTTACATAAGCAATCAAGCCATACACTTTGACAAAAGCAACAAGCCATAATGACATAAGCAATGAGCCATCGAAATTAAACACATGAAGATGAGATATAGGTGGTTCACCCCCATATTGGGCTACGTCCACGAGGAAGGAGAGTCATATCTTTTATTATTCAACAAGAAGGGGGGTTTACAAAATGCAACACAACTGGTGCCATCTCTTTTCACTTTCTCAAGATCCCTTCAAAAACAAAGGTTCTTTTTCCCCTTGGTTTTTCTTTCAAAACCTAACATTCAACTATAAACTTGGACACTAACCTCGAAAGGCTATACAAGGCTATGCCCTTCAGCCTGCGGCCAAGAAGGAGGTCTCGCAACTCCAAGGAGGTCTCGCAACTCCAAGATGGAGTTAAACTCTTCCGGCCTTCAGTAAGAGTTATCTCACCGTAGTGGGAAAAAGATACCTCTCCAGAACTCCTACGAAAAATATAAAAACAAACGTCTCCCACTCCTCTCCTCGGTGAAGTCGCCAACAAGACGCATGAAATCCCCATAGCTGGAAGGTCATAGGAGACAAAATCCTGGCAACCACCCCTTCATGGTTGAGATGTTCCCATCTACAACAAAAAAATGCGGTCAAAACCACCATCCTGCTACCACGTGGACATGCCGATGTCAACGTTGTCCAACCTGCTCACGCCATACATAAGGTTTGGTTTTCATCGAAGAGGCCGCCCATAAATCCCGTAATATTTCAAAACAAATTTCTTTATAATTAAAGAGGCTCGGCTCGACTCTTTTTCTCTCACAAAATGTTTCCGTTCTTATTCTTGGCAACTCCTCACTCTTCATAAAAGTGGGTTTAAAGATCATGATTAATAAGCAATAAGCATTTATTATAATTGATCCTTTAAGAAAACAAACACTTCCGTCTAAGTGTAGTATACCAATATAGTAGCTATGATTTTCATAGAGGAAAAACAAAGGATTAGTGACTCCTTACCAAAAGCGACCTTTTCCCTTTTTAACTTTCATTTCTATTAATATATTATGTTAAATTTACCTCACCATTATAGTGAGGTAATGTCTCCTCTCATTCCTTATTAATACTTGGGGAATGCTCATAAAATAACCCTATGATAATAATATTCATGTGCTTCAAGAATAATAATAGTAGCACTACTTTATTTGGTCTAATTTAGAATAACTCTACGTTAACGTTCATGGGCAGCTATTAAACCTTTTCACTTATTTTTAAGTGATCGCTGCATTGTCTCATAATTCCTAAAGCCCATAGTAAGTCCATGTGTTTGTTTTAAGTTCAATAACTAGGTATACGACTTATTTTCTCCTTAGTTACTCAAGGAATCATGACGACGCCTAGTCATCCGAATTCAGATTCTCACGGCTTCACTAGCCTCAACCCTCTTCTGCTAGTGGATTTATTTGTCGTCTTTTAGATGCATCATCCCAAATTCTCCTAAGTTTATAAAACACATTTCCAACCTAGGAAAATAAAATTGCAATATGCTCAAGGTCCACTGGTGGGGCCTTGGCCTTGAGCTCCTCACCAGGGCCACGTACACAATTACAATTACCAAAATAGTAATAATAGTGATCAAATTGGAGGGGTGTTACAAATATATTCACACAAACACATTACAAGAGAGACACCAATATATCGTGGTTCACTCAAGATGGGCTACGTCCACACTGCAATTTCCAGTCCTTATTATTATACCATCCAACAAAGTGAAGGGATACAACTTGCAGCACAGTCGCTGCACTTCCTATTCACACTCTCTCACAGTCTCTCTTCACGATCTCAGAGATCTTTACAATGCATAATACATAATACATCATCCCTAGCCATGTTACAATGTCTTTATTTTATAAGAGAAATACAATGGGAAAATACCACGGGATACCCAAAACCATGGGCCCAAAAACTGTTGGCAAAAATAGCTCCACAAATTTTTCTTGGGGGCATTTCCCCCGAACCCCCGTAACTTGAGGGCCCACTGGCCCTCGCGCCCCCCCAGCCGAGGGAGTGTCAACACTCCCCTCGACCCCCTAGGGGTCGTGCTGGGATCATAACAAAACCTAGGGTTCAAACACGGCTGAATCATCATTTATGAGACTAGAAGATCAGACTCCACAACCAACACTAATGTCAACCATGGATCAGCAAAAGTCAACCAAAGTCATCCATAGTAAACAAGAGTCAACCATGGTTAATCATAGTCAAACATGGTCAGCCATGGCCAACCAAAGTCGACCGTGGTCAATAAGATGTTAACTATGGTCAAACAAAAAGTTGACCATGGTCAACCAAAGTAAATCATCGTCGACCAAAGTAAACCATGGTCAACTAAAGTCAACCATGGTCAACCAAATTTAGCTATGGTCAACCAAAGTAAACCATGGTCAACCATAGTCAACAAAAAACAACCATAAATCAACCAAATTCAACCATAGTTATCCATGGTCATCCATGACCATAGTCAACAAAAATAAACCAAAGTCAACCATCGTTATCCATGGTTAGCCATGGTCAACCGAATTCAACAAAACGTCAAACAAAGTCAAGCTTGGTCTACCTTTGTCGACCAAACATAAGGGCCAAATTAAACCAAATTCAACCATGGTCAACCAAAATCTAACCAATGTCAACCATGGTTAAGCAAAAGTAAATAAAAAATTCAACCATGGTTAACCAAAGTGAGCCATAGTAAACCAAAGTCGACCACGGTCAACCACAGTCAACTATGGTCAACCAAATTCAACCATGTTTAGTCATAGTCAAACATGGTCAGACATGGTTAACCAAAGTCAACCATGGTAAACTAAAATCAACCATTATTAAACAAAGTCAACGATAGTCAACCATATTCAATCAAATTCAACAACTGTCATACAATAGTGGAATTATAATCAACCATATGATTTTAAAGTCAACCCTTAGTGTCACCCATGATGAAATGAATAAGTCAACCATATGATATTAAAATCAACCAAAGTCAACCATCACCATGTTGGTTGTGGAGCCAGATCTTCTAGTCTCATAGATGATATTGTATTAGCCTTGTTTGTACCCCAGTTCTATATGATGTGTAGGTGGACTGTACACTCACCCCAGCGGGGTTCCAGGGGGGCCCATCCCCCCTGGCTGGGGGGTCCGGGGGCAGCGCCCCCGAAGAAAACTTTTAGGGCTGTTTTCGCCAGCTGTTTTGCGGGCCCATGGTTTTGGGTATCCCGTGGTATTTTTCCATTGTATTTCCCTTATAAAAGAAAGACATTGTAATACGGCTAGGGTAGTTGATGTATTAGGTTTTATGCATTGTAAAGATCTTTGAGATCTGGAGAGAGACTGTAAAAACAAAGAAGAGGAAGTGCAGCGGTTGTGCTGCAGGTTGTATCCCTTCAACTTGCTGGACGGTAATAATAATAAGGACTGGCAAATTCAGTGTGGACGTAGCCCAAGTTGGGTGAACCACGATATATCCGTGTCTCTCTTGTAAGGTGTATGTGTGATTATATTTGCATTTCTGTTTATTGTTATTGCTCTGCGATCCTGTTTTTCTAACACACCAACCATGGGAAACTATAGTAAACCATGGTCAACCATGGTTATCCATAGTCAACCATAGTAAACCATAGTCAGTGATGGTCAACCATACTCAACCATGGTCAAGCATCATCGACCATTGTCAACCATATTCAACCGTGGCAAACTATGGTCAACCAAATTCGACCATGGTCAACCAGAGTCAACCATGGTTTACTTAGGTCAACCAGAGTCAACCATGGTCAACCAACATTAGCCATGATAAACCATGGGCAGCCAAAGTCAAACTTGATCAACCACTATTAGCCATGCTAAATCATGTTCAGCCAAAGTCAACTATAGTCAACCATAGTTTCCCATGGTCAATCATGCTCACCCATATTCAACTAAAGTCAACCATGGTCCACCATGTTAAACAATGGTCAACCAAATTCAACTATGGTCAAACATGGTCATGTTAGAAAAACAGGATCGCAGAGCAATAACAATAAACAAAAATGCAAATATAATCACACATACACATTACAAGAGAGACATAGATATATCGTGGTTCACCCAACTTGGGCTACGTCCACACTGAATTTGCCAGTCCTTATTATTATTACCGTCAAGCAAGGTGAAAGAATATAACCTACAACACAGTCGCTACACTTCCTCTTCACTGTCTCATAGTCTCTCTTCTGATCTTAAAGATCTTTACAATGCATAAAACCTAATACATCAACCCTAGCCGTATTACAATGTCTTTCTTTTATAGGAAAAACACAATGGGAAAAAATACCACGGGATACCCAAAACCATGGGCCCGCAAAATAGCTGGCGAAAACAGCCCCAATTCTTTACTTAGACTGAAATGGCTGGCCAAAGGTGTACTTACTGGTTTTTCATTTTGCATTCTGAACCTCTCCAACACCTTTTGTATGTACTCACTCTAAGACAATGTCAATTTGCGATTTTTCATGTCTCTCGTTATTCTCATACCAAGGATTTGCTTTACAGCACCCAAATCCTTCATCGCAAATGAATTAGCTAGCTTCCTTTTGAGTACATTTATATCCTGCATGTTAGACCCTGCAACAAGCATGTCATCCACATACAATAACAAGATAATATATCTTTCATTTTCTAGCTTTTTGAAATAAACACAGTGGTCATAATGACATCTACTATAATCTTGTTCTGTCATAAACCTGTCAAATTTTAAATACCACTGCCTTGGAGCTTGCTTCAAGCCATACAAACTCTTTTTCAACCTGCATACCAAGTTCTCATTACCTTTGACCTCATACCCTTGTGGCTGCTGCATATATATCTCTTCCTCCAAATCCCCATGGAGAAAGACTGTTTTTACATCTAACAGTTCAAGATGCAAATCTTCTACCGCCACTAGACTTAAGATAGTCCTAATTGAAGTCATCTTAACAACAAGAGAAAATATTTTATCAAAATCTATACCTTTCTTTTGTGCAAACCCCTTTACAACAAGTCTGGCCTTGTATCGCTTCTTGCCTCCTTCTTCTTCCTTCAACTTGTAAATCCATTTGTTCTGCAATGCTCTTTTAGCAGCAGGAAACTGAACCAAATCCCAAGTCTGGTTTCCTACCAATGAGTCCATCTCCTTATTCATGCCTTGCTCCCACTTCTTTCTAGTTTCCATCTGCATTGCTTCTTCATAACATTCTATTTCACCAGCATCAGTCATCAACAAATAATACATTGAAGGAGAGTATCGTTCAGGGAGTCTACTTAACATGTTAGATCTTCTTGCAGTTGCAGGAGTTCCAGGCACTTGTTGCTGTTTTTGATTTTTTGGCACCTTTGGAACTTCGTTTTCTGTAATTTCATCAAGTACTGTGTACTCTGTGTTTTTCTTTTTCTGTTTATTTCCCTGCAACTGATCTTTATACATGACCTTTTCATTGAATATGACATCTCTACTTCTAATGATTTTGTGATTTTCATAATCCCATAAACGATAGCCAAAATCATCAACTCCATATCCAATAAAGGTACATTTCTTGGATTTAGCTTCAAACTTTGTTCTATTTTCTTTATCAATATGGACAAATGCTTCACAACCAAACATTCTCAGAAATGAGTAGTTTACCTTTTTATCTGTCCATGCCTCCTTTGGAATACCACCATCAAAAGCACTTGAAGGTCCTCTGTTTATTAAATAAACAACAGTATTTACAACATCCGCCAAAACTGTAAGGGAAACCGTGCATGCAGTCTCATACACCTTGCACACTCCATGATCGTTCTGTTCATCATTTCTGACACACCATTTTCTTGTGGTGTTCCTGGGGTTGTCTTCTCTTTACGAATCCCATGGTATGAACAATAACTATCAAACTCCTTGCTGCAGTACTCACCTCCATTATCAGATCTGAGACACTTCAACCTTTTTCCTGTTTCATTCTCAACCAAAGCTTTCCACTTCTTAAAAATAGCAAACACATCAGATTTCTGTCTAATGCAATAAACCCAAGTTTTCCTATTTGCATCATCAATGAATGTAACATAATAATGAGAGCCACCAAGAAATTGTACCTGAGCTGGTCCTCATACATCTGTATGCACTAGCTCTAACTTTTTATTCTTCTTATGTTTCCCAACCCTGAGAAATCTGACTCTCTTTTGTTTTCCATAAACACAGTTCTCACAGAATTCCAAAGTTACCTGCTTCAAATCTGGCAGCAACTTCCTTGAGTGGAGAATCTGCATCCCCTTCTCACTCATGTGGCCAAGCCTATGATGCCACAATGCTGTATCTGTTCCTGTGGAAGCTAAAGAGATAGAATGGTAAGTATTATGAGGACATAAATACAACGTACCTACCCTGTCTCCTTTTGCTATCACCATTGATCCTTTAGTGATCTTCCACCACTTTTCTCCAAATGTAGATAGACAGCCGCCATCTCCCAACTGCCCTGTTGAGATCAGATTTCTTTTCATAGCAAGAATATGCCTAACATCTTTTAACAGATATTCAATTCCATTCTTAACTTTTATCCATACCTTACTCATTCCAACAATTTTACATGGCTCATCATCACCCAATAAAACATGTCCAAAATCGCTTGGAACATAATCATGAAAGAATTTCCTATGGGGTGTAGCATGACATGAAGCCCCTGAATCTACTACCCAATAATCACTAGTATTATCTAATGCAAGAATCAAAGCATCTTGTAACACATCACTTGCTACATTTGCTTCCTGGATAGTTTCCTTCTGTGCATCTCCTTTCTTCTTTAGATATATGCAATCTTTCTTCAGATGTCCTTTCTTTCCATAGTTCCAGCACTCTATCTTTCCCAGTCTAGACTTGGATGTACCATTTTTAGAGTTGGTGCGATTACCTTATCTCTTTCCTATCTCCTTTTGTCTTCCCCTTCTCTCCATGGTCAACGCATTACCTGATGTCTCACCTGTGATTTTTCTTCGCATTTCCTCACTAAGAATAACACCAAAAATATCATCAAATTTCAAGGTGTTTGAACCAGAGATAGAGTTACTTACAACCATGACCAAGCTATTCTAGCTTTCTGGAAATGAACACAAGATTAGAAGAGCCCTAACCTCATCATCAAAGTTCACACTTACAAAACTTAGCTGATTTGTAACCATATTAAACTGATTTAAATGATCAGTAACAAATCCACCTTCAGACATTTTCATATTAAATAAACGCTTCATTAGAAATACCTTGTTGGAGGCCAAGGATTTTTCATACAACTTACCTAATGCGCTCATCAAACCCTCCGTTGTCATTTATTTTGAGATATTTGAAGCCACCGACGAAGCCAGGCTCAACCGTATTGTTCCCAGATTTTTTCTATCAAGAACCCCCCATTCTTCGTCCTTCATAGCCACCGACTGCTTTGCTCTTCCTCCCAACGGTAGGAATAGATCCTTTTGGTACAGACAATCCTCCATTTGCATCTTCCATAACTGGAAGTTTTGGCCATTAAACTTCTTGACCTTAAGCTTTCCTTCTTCTGCCATTGCTCCCACTCGAACCAGAAACCCTAGCTTCCTGCGGGTTTATCTGCCAAATAGACCTTTGGCTCTGATATCAATTGTTAGAAAAATAGGATCGCAGAGCAATAACAATAAACAAAAATGCAAATATAATTACACATACACATTACAAGAGAGACACAGATATATCTTGGTTCACCCAACTTGGGCTACGTCCACACTGAATTTTTCAGTCCTTATTATTATTACCGTCCAGCAAGGTGAAGGGATACAACCTACAGCACAGCCGCTGCACTTCCTCTTCACTGTCTCACAATCTCTCTCCCGATCTCAGAGATATTTACAATGCATAAAACCTAAAACATCAACCCTAGCCATATTACTATGTCTTTCTTTTATAGGGAAAATACAATGGAAAAAAATACTATGGGATACCCAAAACCATGGGCCCGCAAAACAGCTGGTGAAAACAACCCCAAAACATTTTCTCGCGGGCGTTACCCCCAAACTCCCATTTCTCGGGGGCGTTGCCCCCGAATCCCTAAAAATGCCGAATGGGTGTATAGTCCTCTCGGGTGCACGTCTAAGACAATATCATCTATGAGACTGGAAGATCTGGATCCACAACCAACAGGTCAAACATCGTTAACCATGGTCAACCATAATTATGCATAGTCAACCAAAGATAGCTTGGGTGAACCACGGTCAATCATAGTGAATGATGGTCAACCATAGACATCCAAAATAAACCCTCGTCAAACATACTCAGCCATGGTCAACTAGGGTCAACCATGGTCAAACATGGTTAACCATTATCTACCACAGTCAACCATGGTTAGAAAAAGTCAACCATGGTCAATTAGAGTGAGCCATGCTGAACCATGTTCAACCAATTTCAACCATAGTCAACCATGTTTAACCAAAGTTATCCATGGCTAACCATTGTCATCCAAATTTAACCATGGTCAACAAAATTTAACTTTAGTCAACCATAGTTACCCATGGTGAACCATGTTCAGCCATGTTCAATCAAAGTCAACCATGTTAAACAATGGTTGATCATCGTCAACCATGGTCTACCATAGTTAACCATGGTCAACCATGGCTTATCATAGTTAACCATGGTCAACCATAGTCAACTGAAGTCAACCATGGCTAACCAAAGTCAACCATAGACAACCATGGAGTACAATGGTCAACCAAAACCAACCAAAGTCAAACAAAGTCCACCATGGTCAACCAAAACCAACCAAAGTCAAACAAAGTCCACCATGGTCAACCAAAACCAACCATGGTCAAGCAAAGTCGACCATGGTTGACTATAATCAAACATGGTTAACAAAGTCGACTAAGGTCAAGCAAAGTCAACTATGGTCAACTACATTCAACCTGGTCAACTATGTTCAACCACAGTCAACCATGAATATCCAAAATCTACGATGTTGAACCATAGTCAACCATGGTCAACCAAATTATACCATAGTTAAGAATGGTCAACCAAAGTCAACCATAGTTGTTATATTTAATTATTATATTTATTATTATTTAATTAATATTATTAATTGTGTGGCCATAATATTGATTTTATTAATAATAATAATAATAATAATAATTCACCAAACCTAACGAGCAGGCCAACCGTCAACTAGCAAGCCATATTAATAATTAATATGGCTTATATACGTCGATCGACGTATATCAACTACATTTAAATGTGTGGCCTATATACGCCGATCGACGTATATAAGCCATATTAAGTATTAATATGGCTTGCTAGTATATTGGATTTTTGTATAGAGGGATGATTATTTTTTTGACCGTAATGTCATTTTGACATGTATTGTTTTCATTAACTGGCATATATGATAGGCTATCCTTGCCTCTGCATTATGCATTATCCTGCTAAATTTTGAAACACCTTAGGATCTATTTGAGGAGTTATGAAATTAATTTTATGCTGCATATATATGTTATTTCTTCTATAGTAGAGCCTTCCTTTACATGGGCACCCTAGCTTAGATCCTTATTGTCTTACGGTACCCATGCTGGTGTATTTTTAGGACTGAGATTCCTTTGGTAGTGTTACCTAACTTTGCATTGAAGACTCATTCTGCTTCTCTATATTATTTGTTGTCCATTTTCCTTTGGGGGACTCTCACTATATTGTTGTGTTTAAGTTGTAAATGCATTGCGTCTTTCCTGCTTGTGCTTTTGAGCTTAATGTCAGATTCCAACTTGATGCTATTAATAATCCTCATTTATAATCTCTTCTTCGTTAATCCTTTCATAATTTTTCCTTTGTGACTTGACACTCATTTTCTAAGGGGAAACATTCCTTGAGTGACTTTATCCTACTCATGCTCCTTGCATTAAGAAGAGGTTTGTTCCTTGCACTTGGAACTAGTTCGCTTATCCTTGACACTAGTTTCCTCCTATGTATTTTAACATTCTTTTATTATTTTTGAGGATTTTATAATATGGAAAAGACAAAAAAATCAAATATTCCAAATAGATGGATGGGAAAGAGTCGTTTCTTATTTATGTATGGAAACAATCATGTTTCCCTTGAACAAACCACATTGCCTTGAGTTGTTATCTGATTCGGATTTACGCATGAACGAAATAAGATAGCATATACAGAATCACACACACAGATATATGGAAAGAAACACAGTGATACAGTAAACACATATTCTATTAAATAGCGAAAATAGAACAGACTGTAAAATACAATAGCTGGAATGGTGGTAGCTATCTATGAGAAGAGATGTGGCCACTATGCTCATTTGTGCCAAGATGAATACAAAGAGAGGCCGAAAGGGCCTATTTATCATAAGCATGGGGGAAAGAATCCCAAACATCCAAAAACCTAACCCTAGAAGATGAACCGTCATAAAGTTTGCGGCCCCAAGGTGGTTAGTTGAACAGTCAACTTCATGGGGTCATAACTTTTGTATACAATCTCCGTTTGGGGCGCTCGGTAGCCCATTGGAAAGGTTTATATGAGATTTACAACTTTTGACTCGATCCAAATGCATGCCAATGACACCCATTTGGCCCCCAAAATTTCCAAAAAATGTCGTTTAGGGCCTCAAAACAGCTCCGTAAGTTTAGGACCCGAAAAACTACTAAAAATAGTAAATTACCAAAAGTGCCAGAAGACTGTTTTGAGACAGTTGGAAGAGGTGGGTCGCCACCAATATCCACCTGGATCAATCCTCCCTCCTTAGGAAGCAATGGTCTCCATTGAGTCAAATCCCTTATCATATGTCGAGCTGTGTGTCGAGTTGAGCTCCTGGTGCGACATTTGTTGAAGTGGAAAGGTTGCCTTACTTTGACATCATCAGAGGGTTGTAATTGTTGTTGATGGATGCGCTAGAGATATTCAACAGTTTCGGTTGTTGTGGTATCCTTGGTCTGCACAGGTGTGGATGGTTTCTTTTTGGAGGAGCACCTTGAATGCGTGGCCTTGCACTGTAGAGGTACCCGAATAGGCGATGCTGCATTGAATTTGTGCTCTTCATGTTTCTGCTGAGTAGAAGGATAATGGGCAGAGGTTGTGGATGTCTCTACGATTTGATGTTCTCCTTCAGTGGCAATTGCGAATAAGGAAAATTTCCCAGTGTGGGAGATTATCTTCCTGCCTTTCTTGGTTGGGGTAGGTGCAACTATCTCTGGTATCCGATAGAGTTGTCCTCCCAAAGTGACAATGACTTTGTGAGGTCGTGATTCATATACAGCATGACGCTTCCACATATATGGATGTCCTAAAAGAATATCACATACTTCAAGTGGGGCCACATCACACAATACCTCATCTTTGAAGGGCTTGATGCCGTATGGTAGGCGACATTGGTGACTGAAGCAGATCCCTTGTCCTTGGCTTAGCCATCCAATGGTGTTTGGTTGTGGGTGTGGTGTTATTGGTAGCTCCAGTCTCTTGATGACTTCTGCTTAGATCAGGTTCTTCTGGCTGCCACTGTCCACAACAAAGTGTAGGGGGATTCCCTTCACCCACATCTGTGAGTGGAAAAGGCACTCCTCTGCCTTCGACTCTTCAGGTTCCTCTGGTTAAATCCGTGTGGTGGAAACAATGGTACTAGGTTTTGCATCAATGATCTTCTTCCCTTTCCGCACGGCTGTGAAATTAGGTTCTGAGTCAGAATCTGAACTGGGATTTGATTCTGAAGCTTTGATCTCAGCCACCATTGACTGTTTTGAGTGACATTCATCAGTGTTGTGCCAGGGGCTTTTGTGGAACTTGCACCACTTCTCGGTGTCCTTCTTTGTCTTTTTGTTACCCTTCTTCGCTTGTGGTTGGGATTGGTTGTCATTTCCCTACCCCGTGTTCTGCGAGCCAGAGTTTCCCTTGCCTTGCTTCTGCGCTGGTCCGAAGTCACGCTTGTTCTTTTGTTGAAATTTCTGCTCAATTTTGACAACATATCGATAGGGCGATCTGAGTGAAGAGATTTCCAAGAAATCCATCTCTGTCAGTATGTGCCGGTGTAGGCCATTGTGATATTTTAGTACTAGGTGTCGCTCGGAGTCCTTGATACCTAGCTTTGTGCGCAAGGTATGAAATTTGTTGGTGTAATCTGACACCGTTTGGTCCCTCTCTTGGTGCAGAATGGCCCATTTTGTGTACTGGTCATCATAGTTTCCAATAGGGTAATATTGTTCCTTGACGACATCTATAAAAGAGGCCCAAGTGGGATTGGAATGTTCAAACAATCCAGACTCATTTGATGATTTTTTCTCACAATAAGCTTCCCACCAATTTTTGACATGGGGTACAGCCTTCAGGAGCGCAAAGACGATCTTTTCCTTGTCGGAAAAATTGTGGACAGAGAAATACCCTTCTATTAGATTCAACCATTTATCTATGGCATCGGCATCATTATGGCCTTGAAATAAAGGGATATCAAAGTTAACTTGTACCTTGAAGGGAGTCACATCTCCGAAACGGTTGCTTGCCGAAGGTGTATGTGTTTCCTTCGACATGCGTCAAAGGATCTGGGCGAAATTATCTATCATCTCATTCCTCGGTCATGCGAGGGATTACTCGAGCAACAACTTGATAGGATCTAATGCTTCGTCATCTCTCTTTTCTTCTGCCATGGGAGGCCGTTTGGGACGGCGAGAGTGGTCTTCCCTAAGTGAAACTAGTTCGAGACCCAACTCTCTGTATCTTGACCTCGTCGGGGACATGCACCGAGAAACAATCAAAAAGCAGATCGCTCTGATACCACTGATCCGGATTTACGTAGGAACGAAATAAGATAGCATATACAGAATCACACACACATATATATGGAAAGAAACACAGTGATACAGTAAACACATATTCTATTAAATAGAGGAAATAGAACAGACTGTAAAATACAATAGCTAGAATGGTGGTAGCTATCTCTGAGAAGAGATGTAGCCGCTATGCTCATTCGTTCCAAGATGAATATAAAGAGAGGCCAAAAGGGCCTATTTATCATAAGCATGAGGGAAAGAATCCCAAACATCCAAAAACCTAACCCTAGAAGATGAACAGTCATAAAGTTTGCGGTCCCAAGGTGGTTAGTTGAACAGTCAACTTCCCGTGGTCATAACTTTTGCATACGATCTCCGTTTAGGGTGCTCGGTAGCGCGTTGGAAAGGTCTATATGAGATTTACAACTTTTAACTTTGGCCAAATGCATGACAAAGGAAACCATTTGGTCCCCCAAATTGCCAAAAAATGTCGTTTAGGGCCTCAAAACGGCTTCGTAAGTTTAGGACCCGAAAAACTGCTAAAAATAACAAATTACCAAAAGTGCCAGAAGACTGTTTTGAGCCAGTTGGAAGAGGTGGGTTGCCACGAATATCCACCTAGATCAATCCTCCCTCCTTAGGAAGCAATGGTCTCCATTGCGTCAAATCCCTTATCATATGTCGAGCTATGTGTCGAGTTGATCTCTTGGTGCGGCATTTGCTGAAGTGGAAAGGTTGCCTTACTTTGACATCTTCAGAGGGTTGTAATTGTTGTTGATGGATGCGCTGGATCTATTCAACAGTTTCGGTTGTTGTGATATCCTTGGTCTACACAGGTGTGGATGGTTTCTTTTTGGAGGAGCACCTTAAATGCGTGGCCTTGCACTGTAGAGGCACCCGAATAGGCGATGCTGCACTGACTTTGTGCTCTTCTTGTTTCTGCTGAGTAGAAGGATAATGGGAAAAGGCTGTGGATGTCTCTGCGATCTGATGTTCTCCTTCAGTGGCAATTGCGAATAAGAAAAATTTCCCAGTGTGGGAGATTATCTTCCCGCCCTGCTTGGTTGGGTTAGGTGCAACTATCTCTGATATCCGATAGAGTTGTCCTCCCAAAGTGACAATGACACTGCGAGGTCATGATTCATATATAACATGACGCTTCCACATATATGGATGTCCTAAAAGAACATCACATACTTCAAGTGGGGCCACATAACACAATACCTCATATTTGAAGGGCTTGATGCCATATGGTAGGAAACATTGGTGACTGACGCGGATCCCTCGTCCTTGGCTTAGCCATCCAATGGTGTATGGTTGTGGGTGTGGTGTTATTGGTAGCTCCAGTATCTTAATGACTTCTGCTAAGATCAGGTTCTTATGGCTGTCGCTGTCCACAACAAAGTGTAGGGGGATTCCCTTCACCCACATCTGTGAGTGGAAAAGGCGCTCCTCTGCCTCTGACTCTTCAGGTTCCTCTAGTTGAATCTGCGTGGTGGAAACAACGGCACTGGGTTCTGCATCAATGATCCGCTTCCCTTTCCGCGCGGCTGTGAAATTAGGTTCTGAGTCAGAATCAGAACTGGGATTTGATTCTGAAGCTTTGATCTCAGCCACCATTAACTTTTTTGAGCGACATTCATCAGTGTTGTTCCAAAGGCTTTTGTGGAACTCGCACCACTTCCCGGTGTCCTTCTTTGTCTTTTCGTTACCCTTCTTCGCTTGTAGTTGGGACTGGTTGTCCTTTCCCTGCCCCGTGTTCTGCGAGCTAGAGTTTCCCTTGCCCTGCTTCTGCGCAGGTCCGAAGTCATGCTTGTTCTTATGCTGAAATTTCTGCTCAATTTTGACAGCATATCGATAGGCGGATCCGAGTGAAGAGATTTTCAAGAAATCCATCTCTGTCCGTACGTACCGGTGTAGGCCACTGCCATATTTCAGTACTAGGTGTCGCTCGGAGTCCTTGATACCTAGCATTGTGCTCAAGGTATGAAATTTGTTGGTGTACTCCGATATCGTTTGGTCCCTCTCTTGGTGCAGAATGGACCATTTTGTGAACTAGTCATCATAGTTTCCATAGGGTAATATTGTTCCTTGATGACATCTATAAAAGAGGCCCAAGTGGGATTGGAATATTCAAACAATGTAGACACATCTCATGAGTTTTTCTCACAATAACTTTCCCACCAATTTTTGACATGGGGGAAAGCCTTGAGGAGTGCAAGGACGATCTTTTCCTTGTCGGAAAAATTGTGGACATAGAAATACCCTTCTAGTAGATTCAACCATTTATCTATGGCATCGGCATCGATCCGACCTTCAAATAAAGGGATATCAAAGTTAACTTACACCTTGAAGGGAGTCATATCTCCGAAATGGTTGCTTGCCGAAGGTGTATATGCTGCCGTCGGCATGCGTCAGAGGATCTGGGTGAAATTATCCATCATCTCGTTCCTCTGTCGTGCGAGGGATTCCTCGATCAACAACTTGATAGGATCTATTGCTTCGTCATCTCTCTTTTCTTCAGCCATGGGAGTCCGTTTGGGGCGGCGAGAGTGGTATTCCCCAAGTGAAACTAGTTCGAGACCCAACTCTCTGTATCTTGACCTCGTCGGGGACATGCACCGAGAAACAATCAAAGAGAAGACCGCTCTGATACCACTGATCCATATTTATGCAGGAACGAAATAAGATAGCATATACAGAATCACACACACAGATATATGGAAAGAAACACAGTGATACAGTAAACACATATTCTATTAAATAGCGGAAATAAAACAAAGTGTAAAATACAATAGCTGGAATGGTGGTAGCTATCTCTGAGAAGATATGTGGCCGCTATGCTCATTCGTGCCAAGATGAATACAAAGAGAGGCCGAAAGGGCCTATTTATCATAAGCATGAGGGAAAGAATCCCAAACATCCAAAAACTTAACCCTATAAGATGAACTGTCATAAAGTTTGCGGCCCCAAGGTGGTTAGTTGAACAGTCAACTTCCCGGGGTCATAACTTTTGCATACGATCTCCGTTTGGGGTGCTCGGTAGCCTGTTGGAAAGGTCAATCTGAGATTTATAATTTTCAATCGGGGCCAAATGAATGCCTAAGGAAACCATTTGGCCCCCCAACTCGCCAAAAAAGGTCGTTTAGGGCCTCAAAATGGCTCCGTAAGTTTAGTACCCGAAAAACGGCTAAAAATAGCAAATTACCAAAAGTGCCAGAAGACTGTTTTGAGACAGTTGGAAGAGGTGGGTCGCCACCGATATCTACTTAGATCATTATCTCTACAAAGTGGGTTTTGGTATGGATTTAGGAAACTAAACCTGTTTAAGCATTATCTCCCCTATATAGTTATTCATCCAATCATTATGGAGAGTCTATTTATGTCTCAAATTTCACAGACTTATGCCTTGTTCATTCTTGATTTTATGCTTCCTTAGTCACTTATTGTGTCATTCTTATGTTCAAGGGAATTTTTTAACCTATGTCAACCACTCCTTAGTACTCTTGAACTTTGTATGTGACCCTTCTCATCAAGGAGAATTTTAGGGGCAAATTTCATCCCATGGGCTATTTTCCATGTTTTTTTCAAAAAACATACTCGACAATTTGCATTTTTTGAAGCACGGTTTCACCCAATTTTGACGAGGTAATTTTTTTTCACTCTAAAAATCACCAAATTATTATGTAAACTATATAAAATCCTTAAAATTTGAAATATTTTTAGAAAAATATCACCAAATATTTTATAGTTAACATTTTAAGAATTGGTAAGATTGGCCAAGGTTTATACACTTTTAAATAAGTATGGATCTGAAAATTTTCCCTGCTTCTCGTGTGTCAAGTATGTTTAAGAATCAATTAGTTTGTCCTACCAAATATTTGTCCTTATGCTACACCTTGTGTTGGATGATGGGGGATTCGTCAATTCCCTCTGATCCACCCAGTAGTTGGCATTGTTGTCGAATTCTAACATCAATTGCGGCAAGTCATCGACTTTGACACAACTTCAAAAAGTTATGACTTCGACACGACTTCGAAAACCCCAACAAATTTGACAAGTTAAACAACCTTAAATAGTTCACAACGTCGGCATGCAACGTCGATGTTATGTAGAATTTTTCCCTACGGATAAGTCAAAACTCTCTTAACTTTAAAGCAGACTTTCAACTAGCTCTAAAGCAAGAAACAAGTCAAAACAAATGCTACCTTGAAATCCCTGAACTAACTTTTACAGCAAGATTAAATGTATTATGAAACAATGAGAGATAAGACACACCTTTCAAATTGACGTTTGTCCTGCTTCTAGCTCTTGATCCAAAGCTCCAATGTAGAACCTGTTAAGATCAACCAAAGAACAAACATGCAAGCTTCCAAATAACTTGAATGTAAAGATTAGATTCAAATCTAGATTAGATACATTTCATGCTAAGAACTTATGCTAAACACATGAAATGGGAAAGACAAGACAAGTTATCTTATTACAATTTGAAGAATGCTTACAAAAGTTGCTTGATGTCCAAGCCAATCTTCCAGCTCCAAGTGCCTTCTCCTCTAGCTATCTCCACAATGCTGCAAGATCATAAGTTTGGTGCTTCAAGAGTCCTCCTTTTCCCCATGGAATGCCTCTCTTTTATAGTGTATGGTAGGGTTAACCAACAAGAGAGATGGGTGGATCTAGGAAGAGATAAGTGGATCAAGGTTTCTAATCACAGAAAGTGAGTTGGGATCGAATCAGGGACCCCAATATTCCACTATCTTCGAAAATCCAAAATCCCACAAGCCATGGAAAAAAGACTATAAAAAGAGTACCGCGCCCTGAAGTCTGAGCATAATGTGGTAGTACCGCGCGGCAGAGACAAAGCATAGCGTGGTAGTGTAGAGTACAGCGTGCCTATAACTGAGCAAGGTGCGGTAGTGTGGGTAAATAAAGTCTCAGCTGGGTCAGAACTTGTCAGGGTAGATTTAACTTCAAGGTTCACTCATCTTTTGGGTGGTTCAAACAACAGGGGAAGTGTCGTCGACTCTGTTTGTGGTGGAGATGCGACACTGTGGAATATAGAGGTATAACAGATGCCCCCTAAAGTGTGAGGTCAGAAGGGACCGATGGCCGAAAGACTTTACGAATATAGTGTGCAGAGATAGCATCGAGGAGAGCGACAAGGAGCTGAAACAGAAATAGAGTGTTAGATATACCACCGAGGCGGGCATTCCCATGCTCGGAAACAAATGACTCAAAGCATGGCTGCCAACCAATACATTGCAGATCCATGAGTAATGAGATGATATAGACTGTGGACAGATCATGGCTACTATGAACAAGCGTAGATCCATGAGACAATAATGACACAGCCACGACCAATACAATAAGTGGATCTGTGTGACAATACAAAGGACATCTCCATCGCAACCTGGATGAAATTAATATACTGAGGCACGCCCAGGGTCTTCTACCCGATCGCAAAAGATACGAATCTAGCCATGTGATTACAAGGTGTTGAAGTCGAACATGGTAGAAACCATTTGATTACCGGTCAAATGATGTGAACCGTTAACAAATGCGAGGGAAATCACCAATGATGAGGATGATCCCCAAGGTATCTGAAGTACATCTCAACGAAATGCGAATGGATGAGTTGATGTCGAGCATTCGAGAGATCGTTCAATCAGAGGTCAATGATGTGAACCTACTGTCGAACACGAGGAAACCTGCCATTGAGGCATGCAGGTACCAAGGTACTAATGGTTGATCTCTAAGTCCAATTCCCGAATAGTGATTTGGTGTTGACGGGAATAAACTCGTCGAAGGTGGGCCATAATGATTCCCACATCATCGACACAAAATCGGCACGAACGATAAGATTATGAAACAATGGAGTATGTACTGACACAACGGAGGCCTGACACAATGAACGACTCTGAACAATGCAACCCTTTGAACATATAACGGCATGTAACAGGACTTGGCAGCAGAGATTATTGACAACAGAGGATAGACACCGGATGAGTAGGATCGTGGCCAGGGAGACGACTCAGGATGATGACCATAACTCAGTGAAAAATGGATACCCAATATAGACAAGAGACAGACACATGCCATGTTCAAAGGTAACGACTGACAAGCTGTCATAAATAAACTTGACTTATCCCCCCATATTCCCCCGACATGATAGACGAGTACCTCTTTGTTGTTTTATGAGCTTGAAGAGGATAACAGATGCTCGGTGTAGCTCATCTCATGGATGAGTCCAATCTCACATGTTTTACGAACCTAAGAAAGGAGGGGTTCGTCCCAAAGTGGGTTCTTCGATGTTAAAATTTTAACGAGTCGAAGGAAGGAAAACTTGGTAGTTTTTCGCATTTAGAGAGCCTGAAAAACTTAAAGGAAGCTCAGTAATGTACTTTTTCGTAAATTTAGTCCCTCAATCCCGAAAAAGTGTAAAACAATTTCCGAGAGAACTCTCCCAGCCGAGATTGACTGAGGTATACCTTTCTCGTAAATAGTCTAGACGGGCTGAAAAAGGGGTAACCTATCACCGAATAGATGACCTTTCAAATACTTTTACAAGTGTGAAAGAGTCAAGATCACTTGGCAATCTTTTCAATTTTAGGGAGTCTGAAAAGAGCTTAACTATGGACTCCTATGGCCTTTTTCGTAATTTTTAATTATGCTGGCCCGAAAAAAGAATAAAATACAACCAGGATAATATTTTCCTCATCGTTTAACGAGCATGAGTAAAGCTGACCGTACTTGACACCATTTACTTGAGTTTGACAAGCACGACACGGGTGTAAAAGCGCTTGGTATCTTTTTCAAGTTTTAAATCCAGAGCATGAAAAAGATAAAGTAGGCTCAAAATGAAGGTCAAACAATGGATAAATGCCAGTGTGAATATATCGCTTTTTACAGGAGATCTGGTCAATAAATGCTCATAAAACTAGACATTAGTAATGTGAAATGGGCTTTTTATTTTAACCATATAAAATAATAATTAAAAAATAGGTGAAAAAACTATAAAAAGATGGTTAAAAATAGAAATTACCATTTCATTTGTGTTTTTACCCAAAGAGGAGATTTTTACCCATTTGAGGAGCAAAACTTCAAGGATCCATATCTGGAGTTTCAAGGCACCATTTCAACAACCGTCAGCGCCAGGTAAGAGTTCTTAAACCGCTCTTTCATTTCATGCATGAATCTTTTGCTTTCAATAGGGAAAACTGATTTTTTGGGCAAGCCCTATTGGGAAAAAATCGCCCTTCACAGTACCGCGTGGGGGCTCTATCGAGAAACACGGTACTGTTAGACAGTACCGCGCGGCAAGAAAACTCCCAGACGCGATGAAGGCGAAAATTAAGATGACAAAATCAAATTTTCTCAAATTTTTTGCTGAAGTTGAGTTGTTAAATAGTTACTGAAAGTTTCCCCTGACCTTTTGCAGGAGTTTGCAACTCGTTTGGATCAAAATGGTCAGCTGGAAAGAAAGAGAGCACGAATTAGATGATTTGGCAGCTGAAAATCATTTACCAACTGTGACCGCATTACGAAAATGTGGTTTGTTGAAGTTCTTTAAGACCAAAGGGATTTGTCAGCAACCCAAGCTTCTCACTCATCTTATTCAATTGTGGGACCCTGAAATTCAAGCTTTCCGAGTGGGAGAACATGTTCTCGAAATCCAACTTGAGGATATTTATTTCCTCACGGGCCTCTCGAAAAGAGTGGCTCGGGTGAACTTTACTAGATACACGACCTCAGAAACGAGTACATATGACTTGATTGCTCGGTATTGCCATTAGGGTTCAAGTAAGAAAAGCGGGAAGGTGGCCACAAAGGATGTTATAGAACTCCCTGTAAAAACCGTGTTGTTCACCATCACGCGTGCAGCAGGAAGTGTGGGTCCACATCAGGCGTCCCGCACACAAGTGAATCTCGCAGTAGAGTGTATGGGGGGAACAGTATTTAACTGGTGTGAGGCGGTGTTGGCCAATCTCAAAGAACAAGTGCACAAGTGTAGAAATGGAAAAAATTCCCAATTTGGCTATGGGAGCATCCTGGTCACCTTCTTTTTGGCGAGGGTGCCACTATTGCGCCCGCAGATATCTATGCCTCCCCGTCCACCTACTGAGCCATGGATGGCTCGATGGAGTGATTATGCTGGACGTCTCGGGGGACCTCAACGCTTAGCCTTTGGTGAGGATTTATTTTCTTGGCTCGAGGAGCAGATAGTTATGATTGATGACTACCCCTATGCCGGGGTAGACTTCCGCGAGGACATCGACTTGGCACTGCCAGAGGATGATGATTGGGACAACTCAGGTATGACCTTCATGGATATGTATTTTTTCCTTTTTTGAATATTTAATTTTTATTACTTTTTTAGAATGTGTAAAAGACTTCTAATGTATGTTCGCATGCATGTTGCAGACCGTGCACCACAGAGACCAGCTGGGTACTCGCCACTACGTCGTGGTGGTGTTGATCGTCAAGCTGTTCCTGACGAGGAGGAGGACGAAGACGAAGCAGGAGGCGTTCGGGACATTGAGAGGAACTTACAGGGGTTGACTCATGGTATCCCTGCTATGAGGATGGATGACGTCCCTTATCATCTCCAGCGGCATACTGTAGGTGTGCCTGGTCGTATCAGTCGACTTCTTCGTAAGGTGGTTCGAGCTGTAGTATGTTACCACCAATAGTGGGAGGAGTCCGACGAGGGACATGATAGGTCTCCTAGATCTCCATAGATGGTCTTTTTAGTATTTGTGTGGCATGTACACGATATGTAGGCTTTGAGAGCCAAATTTTGTATGGGATTTGGTTCCAAATTTTGTCTTTGACACAAACTTTATGTATTTTGGAAAAAAAAAACACTCTTATATACAGTGATATGGACCTATTTATGATCTAAATATTTACAATGACTTGTGTATTTTATTTTTTATGATGTGTTTATGTGTGGGCAAGATGCCAATCCAAAATGTAATTATCCAATGAATCAGCTATACAATTGAATTCTCTCGGTATGTGTTGATATGTAATGAAATTAAATGATCATTCCAAGAGGAGTACTCTCTGAAATAAACGAAGTAGTATAGGATCGCGAACTGTGTAAACACGGTTTAGATGAGAAACCACGAGTTGGGAGTCTAAAAAGACTGATAAGGAGTCAATTCCGAGTGAAGCAACCTCTGTCAAGAGACCAATGACTGCATGGTACTCCACAATATTGTTGGTTGCAGGACCTAAACAATTGGCTCCTGAAGAAATCAACTCGCCAGTGGGGGAATAGATTACCCATGCTGCGGAAGCGAGATTCCGGGTATGTCGGCTTGCACCGTCGGCAAATCCAAAGTAGGCAGACATCTGCGCATAAAGTCACGAGTCAAAGTAAGAGTGGATACATGAGGTCCACGTGCACACCAAAAAGAAAGTAAAAGCAAACTAAGTACATTATGTACAACAAGTAACCCACGTAGGGTAACCTCATGCGTAGAAACGTTTGAGGTATAGCCCATTGCGGGGCCGTGCCAATGGCGTACCATCACAATCGATTAGTTCATAAGCTCCTTTTTCCAAGACACGTTTTACAATAAAGGGGCTGTACCACATAGATTCAAGTTTACCTTTTCCAAGCTTATCGTGCATTTTGATCATATGTAAGTACGAGATCACCCTCATTGAAGATCCGAGGTTGAACGGATTTGTCATATTGAGCTTTGACGCATTTTTTGTGAGCTTCATTAGCTAAAGCAGCGTCACAGCGGGTTTCATCTAGCTTAGCTAGGTATAGAAACCGTTCCTCTTTGGAAGTAGTGTGTGGAAGTAGCTCTATGGCTATCTTGAGTGATGGAATTTCACATTCAATCGGTAGAATGGATTCTAGGCCATACACCAGTTGGAATGGTGTAAACCTAGAAGCACTTTTCACTGAGGTTCGGTATGCCCACAGTGCTGAGAACATAGTTGAGTGCCAATTGGATTTCTGGGTACCCACAATACGCTGAATCATTCGTTTCAGGACTTTGTTAATGGCTTCAACTTGGCCATTAGCTTGTGGGTAATACGGGGTTGAGTTTTCATGGCGAAAACCCAGCTTGGCACTTAGTTCTTCGATCATATGGTTCCTGAAATGGGAGCCATGATCGGTCACAATAGACTGTGGGACACCAAATCTAGCTATAATATGATTGAATATGAACTGCACTGCTATTTTGCCGTCCTCAGCATACGTAGGCATCGATTCAGCCCATTTTGTAAAATAGTCGATAGCTACTATGACATAGTTATGCCCCCCGGCTGAAGTGGGCTTACAGTGCATGAAATCGATGTCCCATTTGGAAAAAGGGATGACAGCAATAACAGGATGGAGTGGAGCAGGATGCGAGTGTGTTTTGCTATGAAAGAATTGACATGGCGGACACTTCTTGACTATTTCAATGCAGTCTTTGAAAATTGAGGGCCAGAAGTATCCTGCTCGCAGTATTTTCTGGGCCGTAGCCATCCCAGAGAGATGACCACCACATGCTCCAGCATGGCAGTCATTGAGAACGCGTTTCACCTCATCTAAGGTCAAACAACGTCGAAGGACGGTGTCGACACCACGCCGATAAAGAGTATCGTTGACTATGAGGTAGTATTTTGCGTGATTTCGGATGCATCACTGTTCATCGCGAGTGATATCAGGACGGAAGCGTTGGGTTTGGAGATATAAAAGAATATCCCCATACCACGGATCAGACGTGCTAATGAGGAACAATGATTCGTCATGAAGAGAACCGATGGGCTCGGATTGCTAAGTAGCACGGGGCAAGTTACAAATCAATTCTGCGAAGACCAAAGACTTCTTGGACTTAGCCTTGACAAACTTCAAGTCAAACTCTTGAAGGATGACAATCCAACGAGAGTACTTGCCCCCAAGCACTTGACGTGTGAGGATGTAATACATTGGGTTGAAGTCGGCTATAATAGTGGTCCGTCGGAGTAAGATGTAGTGACGGAATCTCTGGATAGCAAATACTGTTGCCAGAGCCAGTTTTTCAACATGTGAATAGCGAGATTCAGAGTCGAGAAGACTCTTACTAAGATAATATACCACATGTTCTATGCCATTTGGGTCTTCCTGGACTAGCACCATACCGATGGTGGAAGTCGAGGCTACGAGATAAAGGACGTAGTCCCGTGTGTAATCGGGGGGTTGAATCACAGGATCTTTGGTTAAGGCTGCCTTTAGATTGTCAAAGGAGCATTGGGCTTCGTCATCCCAGATAAAGGGAACATTCTTCTTGAGAAGCCGCATGTAGCCTTTTGTTATCTCGGACAGATTGTAGATGAAACGGCGTAGAAATTTTGCATGCCCTTGCAAACATTGGAGTTCTGGAATATTGGTGGGTGAAGGCAGGGCTACGATAGCTGCTACCTTTGTGGGATCTAAACGTATCCCGTCTTTGGAGACTATGAATCCCAACAGTTTTCCGGCTTCTACACAGAAGACGCACTTATGCGGGTTCAAACGTATATTGTAGCAACGACACCTTTCAAAAATGGCACTTAAGTTGTCTGGATGGTCTTCCCAGGTCCGAGAGTGAGCGGGAAGGTCATCAAGATATGGCTCTACAATATGTTTGATGTCATGAAATGCGTAGGACATCGCCCATTGGAAAGTTTCCCCGCCATTTTTCAGGCCAAAAGGTAACTTTCGATATGCAAAAATCCCCCGAGGGCAGATAAAGGTCATTTTGTGCTGGTTGGCTGGGAGGATATCGATCTGATTATAGCCAGAGAATCCATCCATAAATGAAAAGATGACACTTTCGGCACAGTTATCGATGATCTGGTCAATAAACGGAGTTGGGTAGTTGTCCTTTGGACAAGCCTTGTTCAAATCACGGTAATCAACACAGACCCTAATCGTTCCCTGTTTCTTGGCTACGGGAACGATGTTGGATACCCATTCTGTCAATAGGATAGGATAGATAAAACCAGCACGCAAAAGTTTTTCAACTTCTGCTTTAATGGCGGCTTCCTTACGAGGATGGACGGGTCAAAGCTTTTGCCGAACAGGTCGGGCGCCAGGGAAAGTTGGAATTTCGTGGACCACGATTGAGGGGTCAATTCCTGGCATTTCTTCATAACTCCAAGCAAAAACATCGCGAAAATTTTTGAAGTAGACACTATAGAACTCCGTTTCGAGGGGAGTACATGTTTTGCCGATGTGTACATTTTCCACGATACCAGGCTTCACTGAAATATCGATGGGAGTGGTTGCCATAATATTGGCCAAGTTTCCTTCGGAAAATACCTCGTCGAGGGAAGTGGGAAACTTGGTTTGAACCATCCCAAGTGAAGCGCTGGGTTTTGTATCAGGCTCAAGTGGCTAAATGGTAGGGAATGAAGATTGATGATGAAAATCTCCCCATGGTGGCTCATCACCGCACATAACCTCCATAATTGATTCATCGGCGGGAAAAATCAAATTGAGAGGATCAAAAAGTGGTGGGTGTGGATGAGTCTCAGCCGAGAGCTGTGCCACGGTGTGATCAGTAGAACAGTCGACCCAATCGGTGGCTGATTGGATCGCGTTATATGCTGCGAGGTTTCTGTTCAGAGGCATAGAGTTGCCGTAGTCTTCAATCTGAGAGGGACTCGGAATCACCCATGAATCATTGGAAGAGGTGATATTCGATGAAATCATGTTAAATGGTTGAACATGGGTTCTCAGCTCTAGAAAAACTCCAATAAGGGATGAATCCTTCATAAGACCAACACCAATGTCTTGGAACCGGTACTGAGGTTGATCCAATAACGGGATGGTGTTGGCGGAATTTGGATGGGAGTCTGGGATACAGTAATCCAGTTGATCAATAGTGACAATTTTCCCTTCATGAGGAAATTGCACAATCCGGAAGACTGTAGATGCTATGGCGGTCATGGCGTAAAACCAGTTCCATCCAAGGAGGAGATTGTAATCCAATGGTGCATCTACGACTTCAATGTGTACGGATACTGTTTTACCCCCCAGTTCGACACCAATTGAGGGAATGAGTCCATAAGGTTGAAAACCGTGTCCATCAAACGCCCTGAGAGTAGTAGGAGAAGTTGTGACCTCGGGTGAGCCTAAGGCTCTCCAACAATTCAAATACATGATCGACGTGGAAGCACCTTCATCTAACACAATGCGATGGATGATATTTCCATGGATTTTTGTATGCACCTGGAAGGCTAACTGGTGAGAAAGCCTAGGTTTGGCGTGCTCCAAGTTAAACATGATGGAGTTTGAAGTATCTGGGTCCATTGCCCCCAGTGCTGAAAGTAGGGTTCTACGCTGCGTGGGGCAGTGTTGGAGAACCTCGAGAGTCGACATGGCGCAAGGTGCTTGAGCCAAATCCTCAACAATGTTGTAGTTTTGGGCAGCTCGCGCATTAAGATTAAATGTCGCCTTTCGTATGGTGCCCTTGGGTGGGTGTAGCACTGTGTCCGTAAGCAGTCTCTCGATATGGAGATGACCAGTAGGGGGGGGAATAGGAATCGGATCTTCAACAGGAGATTTGCCTTTGGCTATCTCCGATTGTTTGTTTAAACTTGGAGGGTTGTCATATGTCTTTGAACGAGTGTTTATATGAACCTCTTTGTTACTCGTCATCAGGATTTCGCGGTTTGTGGACATCTGTCTGCGGGTGGGATTGGTCGGGTTTCCCCCTTGTGGGGATTCTTGGGCAACCATTTGCTGTTGCTGTTGGGGGAAAGGGTCAGTTAACACTGCCAGGCGAGAGGATCCTTTAACGAATTTGTTGACCTCGTCCTTGTAGGGACAGTCACATGTGTAATGATCATCTTGACAAATCAGGCAGGGAAACTTAGCCTTCCGTCGTGGTTTTTGGTCATCCTGGGTGGGTTGTGGCTTGGGGTTCTCCTGCTGATTTTTCTTAGGTTTACCACGATTGTTTTTCTTCTTTCCCCCGGATGGTTGTGACGTAGATTGAACTTCATTCACTTCGGAGGAAATACCAGGAGAAGTAGTTTTTTTGAAGCAACCTAGGTAAAAGTGGGGGAAGCTGAAGCTTGTTGTCCCGTCGAGTTGGTAGCAGGCTGAGCCTTGACTGAACCAACAATACCATCAATGGGGGGTTCAGTGGTAGGCTTCGTTGGATCAGTGTGAACATGGGAGGCATGTGGAAGAAGTTCATGTAAAGTACCGGATTGAGTATATACTAAATCCATGTACTGGGCTGCCGAGATGGCTTGTTCTTCTGTAACCGGCCCGCGCATAGCGATATCTCTGGCTATGGGAGGCAAAAAGGATTTCGTGAACCAATTAGCGAGTAGTTGATCTGGAATAGGTGCCTTAATTAGCCTACGACGTCGTCACCACTCATGGATGTGATCCGAAATATGTGTAGAAGTGGTTTGACGCAGTGAGGTTAACAGTTCTGTTCCAGTCATACCAAATGGGGAGCTGGAAATGAGTCAGAAACTGCATAGCCAAAGTGTTGAAATCACGAAAAGAGTGTTGTGGCAGCTCGATGTACCATTTTGCTACCGTTCCGGTAAGCGTACGTTGGAAGAGCCGAAGTCGGATGGAATCATCCATCAAGGAGTTGGATGAACACCAAAGATGGAAGGTCATCACGTGGTTCTTGGGGTCTTCCCCGGGCTTAGCATCGAACTTGGGAATGTCCGATGGTAGTTTGGCTGGGATAGGTGGCCAGTGAGGTTCATGCCATATAGGATCGTTAATAAGCCTCGACAAATTAGGTAAGTCAAGTGTGTCCAAGAAGGGAAGTTGACGGTTAGTCTGCGGGTATGAGTAATAACCATGTGGTGCAGAGAAACCTGGAGGGCCCTGCATAGCATGCTGCTGCGTGTTATACCCATATGTGTTTCCCAGGGGATACTGCTGGAAGTTCTGTGGATAGTAAGCCATCTGGTTAACCGGTTGATTGTAGGAAACCGGTTGGTAGGTGTTCTGCTGAGTGGGTATGGTACCCTGGGGTTGCTGATACCCAGGAATGGTTGCTGCTCCTCGTTGGGGAAAAGTTCCTTAGAATTGTTGTATTCCAGGGATGTTACCACTGTACTTAGTAAGTGGAGTGTTTCCCATAACAGGGTTGGGGGGTGGCTGCGACGGTGGTGTCCATGGAATGCTCATTCCTGCTTGAGGAGCGAGTGGAAATTGAAGTGATGGGTTCCATGGAGTTGTAGCAGCTGAAGGGTAAGGGAAGCCAGAATTCAAGTTGGGGGGAAGCTAAGATTGCCCCCCAGCTTGGTTCCAGTTTCCAAAAAGTAAGTACCCCCCACTCTGTGGGATTTGAGAGTCCCAAGAAGGAAGCATTCCTGACGGGGGAGGTTGAGAATGAGGTCCGGTTGGAACACCAGAATAAGGTTGTCTGCTGCCAGGTGTGTTGTACATACCATACTAAGCAGATGCTGCTGGTTGGGAGAGTTGTTGGATGGAACCAATAGGTTGTCTGCCAGCATATGGGTTGGATGGCCCTATAAGAGGAGGTTTTTGAGCAGGAACGGGGTTCCCAACAAAAGGTTGTCCTCCAACTAGTTGGGTTGATGACCCTATAGGAGGAGGTTGCTTACTAACAATGGGGTTCCCAACAAAAGGTTGTACCCCAGCTGGTTGGGTTGATGGCCCACCAGGGGGGGTTTGCATGTTGGAGTTAGGGACCACTGCAGTCGGTTGTCCACCTCCTGAGATAGTGTAAATGGTGGCTGAAGGTGATCCTCCGGTCAAAATGGAAGATCCAGCAGTATGACTAGGTGTTCTTCCGCCGCTAGCCAAATATGATAGTGTGGATTGGCCAACAGAGCCAAAAGTACCGATTTGTGGAGGGGGTCGTCCATATCTGACAGGTGAGGACGGAGAAAAGACTGGGTTATCCCTCATAGAATGTGCACCAAAAATGGGTGATGGTAGCAAATGTGGGGAATTTAGCCCAGGGGTATCGACGTCGTCCATAACGTGTTCAATGATAGGAGGACCATCGAGAACTGGGTCCGAGTTCATATCCTGAAAAGGGTTTTGGGGATTCGGCGGGAACCTAGGTATAGTAAAGTCCGAAGGTCCTGAGTCATCTGCAAAGGAGTGATGAAACTCTGTGCTAGACGGGATGTTGGGAGCCCTATAGTCAGAAGGACGAGAAACGTGGGGATATCTAGACGCTGTCGAGAGCATTTGCTCTGTGTTGTGTCTAAACCGTGTCGATGCTAACGGAGAGTTCGCTAGACTAACCATACTAGACTGGATGGAAGCCATGATTTCATGTCCCGGAGGGAGGTTGGGTAGATCTATAGTACGAGGTACATTGCTAGAAGAACTTGTTTCCTGAGGATGAACACTGGGTGACGTAGTGATAACAGGCGGAAGTTCCGCCTGGGAAGTAATGAAGCCATAATCAGGTTCAAAAGGTGTGTTAGGAAGCCGAGTATCTTCAACGATTTCAACGTACTCGCCTGGGACTGAAATCAAGCCAGGTATGTCCTGGTCGGACCCTTCTGTGGTGCCAATAGATCTGTCTGTGTCATCATGAAAAGTGTCTGATGGACGGGAAGTGTTGAAATCCGGTAGAAGGATGACCTCTGGTCTAGTACTTTGGGTTGTACTAGGTTCAGCTGCTGTAACTGTGTCCACTGTGACAGATATATCTGGAATGACAGTGGGTGAGGTGACAGTGGAAGTCTCAGATATGCTAGTGGTTGCAGAAGCTGCAGTAGATTCTGAGACTGTGCTGTGAGCAGCAGTTACAGGCGGAACTGAAGATGTTGTACGTATCAGCGGTGGAATGTTCCCTCGACCAGCACCGCGGCCAGGAGGAGCGGGAATGCGTGATGCAGGCAGACCAGAAGTCTGTGGCGGTGGTGGTGGTGGAGGGCTTTGGCCCTGTATTCTTCGTGATCTTCGTGGTTGTTCTGACATGATGACAGGAAAATGAAAATCGGGGGCAGTGTCGTAAACAAAGAAATCAAAAACTCTAATGCAGCCGAGTGTGCAGAAGAGGAGCTAGAAAAAGCAAGGCTCGCAGGCCAAAAAAGCAAGCTCTAAAATCTATACCGAGACCGGCGTCTCAATAAGCGAGCTGATACAAAAAATGGCCAGAATGCCAACAAGCAGTCCCTATAAAGAAAAATGACCCTCTACAAAGATGAGATACCAAGCAAACTCCTAACTAAGAGCTGGAGACCTCAACAAGCTGTATCCTTCGCAAGGTGATGAAATCCAAGTCGAACAATACAACATGAGAGACCGATATAAGAAGGATATCCCTCTATCGAAAGGGATCCTGGGTAAAAGAGCCATAGTAGAATAGATGTTAAGCTACCTCATTCATGACACGTTGGAAAAGGTTTTGGGCACTTCAACCTTCCGAAGAAGACAGCGATCGATGTTGCCTTAGGGCTAAGTGGAGTGCGGTATTCCACAGAGTCCATCCGGTTCTCAATCTCGCGGCCGTTTAACCCCTGAAAGTTAAAAATAGTCAGGAGGCCCCTCCACAAACTAGCTGTGACCGTGTCAATAAATACTAGAGGATTTTAGTTCCCTAAAGACAACGACTATGTCTCAGATGAAAATGACAAGGGGGAATTATTTTGATGCCTATCCCCGGTGTCCTACCTAACTACCAAATTCTTTTGATTTCCTCAAGTGAGGTTAAAGTTGGTTTAATTAGGGAGATTAATTTTAGTGGCTGTCTTACTCAATCAGGTAGTGGACATGAAACTTGATGGTGTTATGATGACTCAAACCATGCAAATGAGAATGAATAAAAAATAAGCCTTTGTCTTCGATGAAATCTAGCTAAGGAAAAGAGAGAGTTCTTCGATCAAACATGCATGAAATTTTTCACAAGCAATCAAAAACCAAAGTAAAAGATTTTTTCTTTTTTTTTGTAAACAAAGCCAAACTGAAATAAACACTCCTTTTAATGCACTGATCCTACAATCTACAATGCTTCAACTATGAGAATTTTTGTGGCAAAATCAATGGTTCATTTCCTAATGCAAAATAATGCTACTAGACTTTTTCAATTCAAACAACAAAATTGCTCTCAAATGATAATATTTTAATTATTGAAAATGATGGAAATAATGTGACTGTAAAAGCTACAGGATTCAGTAACAGAGAACAATGGTGTTGAGTTGGTTGTGGTGAAAAAATCAAGCCAATGCAATCAAACTGGAAAAATGACCCAATGTGTCAAAAATGCCACTAATTCAAACAAATCAAGCTCACAACAGGGAAAATAATCAGACCACACAGACTGTAAAATGAACAGGATGCTAACAGGCGACAGTAAACACTACCTAAGGCAGAGAGAGACTCAGGAAACCAAGCAAGTATAAAAAATTTGAAAAATTGCAGACACTACCGCGTGTCAGGGTCTGACTGGAGCACGGCACTGTAACAGTACCGCTCTGGTACTGTACTACTGCGCTGGAAGCAGTTTTGAGGGCGCGGTATTGTGGCAAGGTAAGGAAAAACGCAACTTGAGAAAATAAAATGGAGTTTTCAGGGTTGTTGCTAACCCAGGGGACTCAGTGATCAGACAGGGAGAAAAATACAACGAGGAGGGGTGAATAAAGGTAAAAAAGGACCAAGATTCAAACTGGTTTGAAGTGCAATCAAACAAATCACAATCAACAGATGGATGACAGTGAACTGAATCAATCAAATAGAAATCAAAACCAGTGGAGTCGCCATTCTTGTTATGTAGAATTTTTCCCTACGGATAAGTCAAAACTCTCTTAACTTTAAAGCAGAATTTCAACTAGCTCTAAAGCAAGAAACAAGTCAAAACAAATGCTACCTTGAAATTCCTGAACTAACTTTTACAGCAAGATTAAATGTATTCAGAAACAATGAGAGATAAGACACACCTTTCAAATTGACATTTGTCCTGCTTCTAGCTCTTGATCCAAAGCTCCAATGTAGAACCTATTAAGATCAACCAAAGAACAAACATGCAAGCTTCCAAATACCTTGAATGTAAAGATTAGATTCAAATCTAGATTAGATAGATTTCATGCTAAGAACTTATGCTAAACACATGAAATGGGAAAGACAAGACAAGTTATCTTATTACAACTTGAAGAATGCTTACAAAAGTTGCTTGATGTCCAAGCCAATCTTCCAGCTCCAAGTGCCTTCTCCTCTAGCTATCTCCACAATGCTGCAAGATCATAAGTTTGGTGCTTCAAGAGTCCTCCTTTTCCTCATGGAATGCCTCTCTTTTATAGTGTATGGTAGGGTTAATCAACAAGAGAGATGGGTGGATCTAGGGAGAGATAAGTGGATCAAGGTTTCTAATCACAGAAAGTGAGTTGGGATCGAATCAGGGACCCCAATCTTCCACTATCTTCGAAAATCCAAAATCCCACAAGCCATGGAAAAAAGACTATAAAAAGAGTACCGCGCCCTGAAGTCTGAGCATAACACGGTAGTACCACGTGGTAGAGACAAAGCATAGCGCGGTAGTGTAGAGTACCGCGCGCCTATAACTGAGCAAGGCACGGTAGTGTGGGTAAATAAAGTCTCAGCTGGGTTAGAACTTGTCAGGGTAGATTTACCTTCAAGGTTCACTCATCTTCTGGGTGGTTCAAACAGCAGGGGAAGTGTCGTCGACTCTGTTTGTGGTGGAGATGCGACACTGTGGAATATAGAGGTATAACAGTCGACCTGTGACTTGCGACTGTCGAGATACAACATATTGTCTCTCTGTCTTCTAGTCAATTGTAATGGTTGAACTTCCAAACCGTTCTAACTTCTTTTGTAACTGAACGTAATGGGAAGGCACCCAAGCGTCTCATCATTCTATATAAGCATGTAAAATATTGTAACATACATCTTATCTTGGACTCAACTAGTAATAGATAAGATTAGTTCGCATTCATACATATTGTCTGTGTATTTGTGTTTATCTATGTATTGTATTCCTTCTTGCTTAGTCTATTCTTTAAGCTTTCTCCATAACAGAGCCGAATCATTCAATCAAACTGTTGTCCCCTCATGCACCTAGGTGCATGTGAATTATTGGTATTAGATCAATCTGTTTTGTTCATGCTTAAGTTTTGCGTATACACTTCCCTCGAAATTACCTGACTTATGCCTGTTTAAACACACTCGCAATCTCAACAATCCAAGCAGACGCTACCTCCGGAGATGGTAAAAGGAACAGACGATAGACATGCAGCCGACGAGACAACATAACTTATTGAGCAAGCGCTGGCTCCAAAAAGGACTGAAATGTTCGCCCAGTTCAATGAAATTCGCACGCGATTTGCTTCGACATCTGGAGGATTTCTGATGAGAACGAACTCTGACAAAATCAACCCCTTCAAAGTGCAAATGATTTGGACATACCGAATCTTGAAGGTAAGATACGCAGAATCTGTCGACAATTGGGTACAACAATTGGAATCTTATTACTATGTGAAATAACTCTCGAAAGCCAAAAATATCACCATTGCATCCTTAAAGATGTCAACATATGTACACTGCTGGTGGGAGAACCTCTCGACAAATATGGAGAAAAGAGGAGACCCCATCGACACATGGGATAAATTTTTTGAATACGTCCGAAAATAATTTTACCCGCCTAAATACCTTGAAGAAAAGTATAAGAAGTGGCAGTAGCTAAGGAAATGGAAATACCAATCAGTACAAATTTATACCGACGAGTTCTATTGGATCATGGCTAGACTTGGCGTTCAAGAAGAAGAGAAATTGCTTGTTTTGAAGTACATCAGTGGATTTTCCCAGTACATTCAGCAAGAGATGGAATTTCTGACTGTCAATACGCTTGTGGATGCATTCCACTATGCCAACAAGCTTGAAACCAAGTAAAAAGTAAAAGCACGCTTCACGACAAAGCTGACATCGGGACGACCACCCGACAAGAAGGCACCATCCGACTTCGACAAGTCATAATATTCTTAGTCGACACCACCAAATCTAGATCACGGAAAAAATCCTTTTTAGAAAAGGAAACATAGCAAACAACCGACTACCAAGAAATGGTGTGATTACCACCACTCATCTTGGAATGATACGTCTGAATGCAAAGCTCAGAAGACATTTTTGGAAAAAGTGTCGACATCCTACGCGTATGACAAGATGGTGGAAGAATCTGATCCAGATGCAATGACCCTTTTGATGTCAACATCGACCAATCCAACAGCCTCGACTATCGTCGATGAGGAGGAACGAGAGCGCATGTTCCATACACGGATATGGGTCCAGAGAAAATCATTACATATGATTCTGGATAATGGTAGCAAGAAGAACTTCATATCTGAAGATCTCGTGAAGAAACTAGGTCTTGTCACCACTCCGCATCCTCAGCCTTACACCATCGGTTGGATGAAGGATGGACAGGAACTACAGATCAACTGACAATGAAAACTCGCCTACTTCATAAAACATTTTGAAGATGAAGTAATATGCGACGTGGCACCACTCTCCATAGCCGGTGCCTTGTTTGGGAAACTTTATTTGTGGGATCGCCATGGAAGTTATCAGTCACGACCTCAGAAGGTGATTTTCAAAATCCGAAATCGATGGTACGACATACCAGAGAGATGACCTACACCAACGGTCTCAATGATATCTACTAAGAAAATGAAGAAGCTCATCAATCATGCTCAGAAGTTCGCATTGATTATGATCAAACCGCAACATTATAGGAAGACTGCAATGACAAGTCGACTCACCACCAGTGCAGCTCCTGACAGAAGCAATTGATCGACAATGTTCTCGATGAGTATCAGAGTTTATTCCAATATTCATATGAAGTACCTCGACATTACCAAGTAAAACACTCCATTGAACTTGCTCCTGTTCTTCTTTTCCTAATGCATCTATTTACAGAAGGTCCATTCTCGAAAATGAAGAGATTCGCAGACAAATCCAAGATTTGATTGACAAAGGTCATATCCAGCCCATCTCCTATACTTGTGGAAGTCTAGTCGTCCTCTTTCCAAATAAAGATAGAACTTGGCGCATGTGCATCGACTACCGGGCACTTAACAAAATTTCGGTAAAGAATTGCTACCCTCTGCCGCAGATAGATGAGCTCATCGATTGTTTGAAAGGTGCCAAATTCTTTACTAAGCTCGACCTCAAGTCGGGATATCATCATATTCCAATCGAGCCCACATATATGTGGAAAAATTCTTTCAAAACCAAGGAAGGATTGTTTGAATGGTTAGCCATGCATTTTGGCTTAACCAATGCACCTGCGACTTTCATGCAATACATGGATAACATCCTTCGACCTTTCATCGAAAAATGGGTCATTGTCTATCTAGACGACATACTGATTTCCGTTCGAACATGGGAAGAACATGTCAGATAGCTTCGAAAAGTCCTTGAAACTCTCCAGCAACATCGACTCTAGTTGAACATGGACAAGTTCACCTTTGTGATGAACAACATTGAATATTTAGGGTATGTAATTGACTCTGCAAGCAGTCACGTCGATCCAGAAAATGTACAAATACTCAGATATTGGCCCATTCCTCAAAGCATTCAAGAAATAAGAAGTTTTCTTGGTTTGGTGAATTTCTATCGACGATTCATACTTGGCTTCAGTCACATAGCCTGGCCCTTGAATCAGTTGATGAAGAGAAATGGAAAAACTGTCTTCAAATGGACACCAACAGAACAAGCAGCTTTTGAACAATTCAAACACAAGCTCTACACTACATGAGTACTTGTGTTACTCGATTTGCATCAACCCTTTGAGATTGAGACGGACACATCGGACTATGCCTTGGGCGTAGAGATCACTCATTCTGGTCACCCAGTCGCTTTTCATTTTGAAACTTTTAACAACACAGTTAGAAGATATTCGACATACAAAAATAATTGTACTCGATTGTGCAAGCTCTCAAGCAATGGAGGCATTACATCCTTGGAAAGGAAATGGTCATCCTCACTGACCATAAGCCTCTACAATTCACTCCGAACCAGTCAAAATTATAGAAAACACGATAACTCAAGTGGATTAATTACCTACAACAATTCCAGTTGGTGATTAAGTATCGGAAAGGTAAAGCTAATTCTGCCGCCGATTGTCTAAGTCGACCACCCATTACACTCCTTTTTACAATGACAAGTATGTAGGGATATGACATCACCACTTGGAATCAATTGTATCGGGATGACAAACAATTCTCAATAGTCTATCAACAAATACAGACCGATAAGTCGTTGACCGCCGACTATTTCTTGAAAGACACCTTGCTATACAAGCTTGGACAACTTTGTGTACCGACCGGTGAGCATCGACAATGGCTCATTTGGGGTGTGCACTACATCAAGACTACATGGAAATTTGGAGTAGCAAAGACACTTTCTATTCTCTAGAATATTTCTTTTGGCCTTCACTTAAAACTGACGTCAACAAGTACATTCGATCATGCGTGGTTTGTGCCATTGCTAAACCACCTAATCGACGACAGGGATTGTACACACCTTTGGCAGTTCCTAGTCGACCATGGGAATCTATTTCTATGGACTACTTGATGAGATATCCTACTACTAGACATCAACATGATGCGATATTAGTAGTAGTCGACATATTTTCCAAGATGTCCATTCTCATTCCATGCAAGAAGACGACGACAATGCAGCAGACTGCTCAGCTCTTTTTCCCACATGTTTGGAAACACTTTGGTTTACCGACAACCATTACTTCCGACCAAGATGCCAGATTCGTCAGCATCTTTTGAAATAATCTTTAGCAACAACTAGACACACGGCTCTCATTGTCAAAAAATTTCCATCCTCAAACCGACGGATAGACAAAAGTTGTGAATCGATTGGTAGTACAACTGCTTTGCATGTACAACCACAAGAATCGACTGACATGGGATGAAAGTCTTCCATACATACAACAAAACTACAATATTGCTTAGCACAACTCTACGGGAAAGATTCCATTTGAGATCTGTTACGGATTTCAACCCTCAGCGCCTATCGACTTGATCAGCTCCTCGACACAGTCAAACCCCGAAATTGACTACAGTCAGCGGGAATTTGATAAAGCCTTGAAGTTTAGAGATTAGATTTGCGACATCCAGAAGAAAGCACATGAAATGTTGCAACGAGAAAACGAGAAAGCTAAGGCCTGACACGAAAAGCATCGTATTCCTCATTCATTCCAAATTGGGGATAAGGTTTGGTTACATCTCAAGAATGAGCGCTACACTGGTCCATATAAGAAACTCAAACCTCTACGATATGGTACATACAGTATTCTTTGACAGATTGGAGAAAACGATTTCCAGCTTGACATTCCTGCATGCCTGGGTCTGCATCCAGTATTCAATGTGGATCTACTTTGACCATACCATGCACCACTATTGGATCAGAACGACTTACCAACAACAGAACCCAAAGACATCCATCCATATGTTTAGGAGCCTCTTCCTTGAGACACCATTGTGGGACGATGAGTACGCCATACAAGGACGAACACAATTCCGTTGTTTCAGGTTGCTAAAGTCGTACATCTCCCATCCAAAGGAAAGTGGTACTCTGCTACTGAACTGACCGACAAGTTTCCTCACCTTTACGAGCAAACAATGGGGACCATTGTTTCTTAAGGAAGGAGGTCTGATCTACTCAGTAGTTGGCATTTTTTTTGAATTCTAAAATCAATTGTGACAAGTCATCGAATTCGACACAAATTCGACAAGTTCCGACTTCGACAACCCCAACAACTTCGACAAGTTCAACAACCTTAAACAGTTCATGACGTCGCCATGCAGCGTCGACCTGTAACTTGCGACTGTTGAGATACGACAGATTGTCTCTCTGTCTTCCAGTCGACTGTAACGGTTGAACTTATGAACCGTTCTAACTTCTTTTGTAACTGAACGTAACGTTCAGGAACCCAAGCGTCTCAGAATTCTATATAAGAATGTAAAATATTGTAACATACATCTTATCTTGGACTCATCCAGTAATAGAGAAGATCAGTTTGCATTCCTGCATATTGTTTGTGTATTTGTGTTTATCTGCGTAGTGTATTCCTGCTTGCTTAGTCTATTCTTTAAGCTTCCGCCATAACAAAGCCGACTCATTCAGTCAAACTATTGTCCCCCTCGTGCACCTGGGTGCGTGCGGATCACCCTCCTTTCAGTGAATCACTTCCCATCAAATTCAACTCATATATTCTGGGATAGGGTTCTAGAGACTTTTTAGTACCTTGTAACTTGCAATCATCAATGGCAGTTTTCCTCCCTATCGATAATGGAAATACATCAATTTCCCCTAATCATTAGAGTCTACAGGTGTTCAATGTCAAAACATGTATTCACACTTGTTATTTTGTATTAGATACCTTTGCTCTCATTATCATTATCGGTGAGTTCTCTTAGATTTGTAAACGGTATAATCAGTGACCGATACTATGTTTGACTTTAGTACATCTATTCACATGGTTTATACTCATAACCGTGTTGGTTGGTTTGAAGACCTAGGGTCCATTATAGAATCACATCTTTTTGCTATGAATCAAGTTATGTTGGATTGTCATTTATTCATTTTATGACATTGATTCTTATGAATATTGATTTGTCGACTAATTGTTTATAGATATCTTCATTTGATTATGAGACATAGATCCATTGTGTATTGCTTCATGGATATGTTGAGTCTTTTGACATGGATCCATAGTGTATTCATTTTTTTGTGGCCATGGTCACTACTTATGTATCACATGGATTTGCAGTGTGCATGATCTAGAAACCATGTTTCTTGTTACTCCTAAGCATGGGGATGCCCGTCTTAGGAAGAGATAGTTCTAAGTTGTTCTATTGTAGGTTAATGCCTATGGCTGGTTTTTAACGACTTCTTTTGGGTCCACCTTGCACTTAATTCTGAATATTTATAATGTATTTTGGCAATTCGTTTTCCTTATGAACTCACACATTAGGGGGCATTTGTTATAGCATATTTTTCCACATCATTGTAAAAATGCTCATAGGACTTTCCTATGATGTTCATACCCTTTACAGACTTCCTTCTCCTTCTATGGTTTAATAAAACTATCCCTTCTCAGTAAAAACCCTCAAAAGATCCCATTTTTATGCACATGCGTGCCCTGCAAGTGTATATCATGTGTATATGACCCATGTCAGTGCATAGCAAGCATATGCCATGTTTTGAGCACGGGGGGTTCACTCAGTGAACTTATTACATAGCACGATCGTTCATATGATATTAAATATTATCCCTAATTTCACTAAATATTGGAAAATGCCTCCTAAAATTGTATTGTTGATCCCCCCTCCCAATATCCCTTTCCAATTAAGAAAACCCCTAGTTTCACCATATATTGTAGGTATCCATTTTTATCAACCCATTTTTAATACCCCCTTTATATCATATTATCAATTTGTAACAAACAAGATCCCTAACAAATCTTAGTATAAGAAAACATGATGCTAAAAAAAATAATAGTATAATGCTAATAATTATCCCACCAAGATTGCAGGGGCAACTGATCAATTTGTATCATTAGATAGTGGAAGACCCAAAGAAATAGTATCGGGGAAGGAAAAATGCGTAAAAGGAAACCCAATCAAGAGATAAACATAACAAAGAATGTAAAAGACTGATAATCCAGTAGTTAGTGCAATGCTTAGAAAAGATGAGAATTGCATATGTTTCACACCACGACCTTCTAATCTACCAATTTTATATCATGTAAATACAAGTATAGGCATAGAGAGCTCATGTTTTCTATAGATTAATAAATAGAACTCCATAATAATGCAAAATTGAAACCCTTTCGTAGATGGACTCCCCTACCTTCCTATCAAAACAAACATCATTGATGTTTGAATCCAAATGAACATAGAAAAATTCCTCTTATTTTCCAATAACACCATATGATCATGTGCATAGCTTGGATTTGGGTCATTCAGAAGATGCAATTAATTGCCTCCACTTCCTCTACATTTATTCTTGCAATAAAGGAAATTAACAACATTTAGTTACCTTTTCTTGGGTTATATCTAGTTTTTTTTTCTTTACAGGAGTTGGAAAAATATCCATTGTTAGGTTTCAAGCATGCAATAGTTATAAAGATACATAGGTGGTGAAACTTATATGGTACCATTTCAAGGTAACAATAACATAGGGTATGTAAATAAGGATTTAGATTTTCACCTATGTTCATGTCAGTTCCAATACAATATTAATACGGATGCCTTGTATATAAGAATTCAAATTACAATTATTAAAGTGCCAGATATAACTCAATCTAACAACTATTCCTAACTGGAAATGTGAAAATGTTAAAGAAGAATACAAAAAGTTGAAAGAAATAATTAATAAAGAAAGATTGATCTAACTTTTCCGGGTTCCATTGAGCCAAGAAAGATTGATCTCACTTTTCTTGGTTGTTGTGGAGAAAGGTTTGATTGAATCTCAAAACCCACCTAAACCCCAACCTAAAAAATGACTAGTTAGATCTTTTACTCAAATGCCTACAAAAATTACAATACAACTGTTCAACTCTGGAATTCCTGATTAGCTACATTCAATACATTCATTTGTAATTAAATTCTTGTTAAATTCTTATCCTATAATGTGTTAAATTCTTGTTTCTTCTAATTTGGGTAATTCAATACATTCATTTGTAATTAAAACTTTTATATTTGCAACTATTCTTCTTTTTGTTCTAGTTTTTCTTATTGATTACAGGTTCTCAGGAGCACTATTGGAGAAAAGAATTAAAGAAGGGATCTTCTACAACCGTGGGATTACAAGTAGTCGCTTTATCACTTTATTTCAATTTATAGTTAGTTGTAAATATCTTCTTTATTGTTTTCTTGAAAGGCCCTTGTTTAAAGTTTCTTTATGGGGCACTACTCTATGATGGATCCAACCCATAGCCATGAGGGGATTTCCCTAAAACAATAACTATGGGAGTGAACATGAAGATGATCCCCGAATCCATTGCAATGGGAGTGCACAAGCGGAAAAAAACATAGCGTGCGCACCCTTAAGATTGTGTGCGTGCCATGGTTTGGTAAAATCCTGAACTACCACTTAGGCGTCCACATAGGTATTAAGAGCACATGTGCACTAGTAGCGCATGCACGCATTTAACAAACACACACTTTTAGTGTGTGCGCATTAAGAGAATGCATGCACTGCTCTGTATATTAAAAATTGGGTTGAGGCCCATTTCTAACCCATCTTACCAAATTCTGTTGGTGCATGACTGTCCAAAAATGCTCCACAACCGTGCACACGCACCAATTCCACCACCAACATCCCCCAATAATCATCTAGTTTAGATTGTGATCCACTATTTACAATTTTTATTTGTATTTTCAATGATTTAAAAAAAAATTATATTATAAAAAATCCAAAAAACTCAAACAATATTGTAACAAATTCAATTGTTTTAATTGCAGTTAATCTCTTCTCCATCACAATGACATAAAACCAAGAACCAAACCCCCAAACAAACAATCCACGCAAAAAAAACCCTGAAGAAAAACATTCACCCCGAGGAGAACCCAAGCATGGAATCCCAAATAAACCAATATTTACACCAATTAAGAATCTTGGTTCAAGAGCTTAGAACCACTAGGGAACCATCGAGACTCTCTTTAGCCACATCCCTCGACAACATCATTTCCTTTGTTGGAAATGCTCATGGTCAATTGGAGAGCATAATTGAGTATAGGGATAGGATGAGATCATATTATTTCATTGGTCTCAGTAGAGACCAAATCAAAGACTTGAACATCTCAAAAAAAAATCTAGTTAGTTATTTCATTAACCCCAAGACCAACATACCCACTAATCCACGAAAAAGGTTCCTTTGCATGGATTGGTGCACATATGATCCATGGAGACAAAACTGGATGAGTTGATGGTTTATGTTTTTTTCAAATCTCCTTGCAACAATAGGTAGGTTCCACTTTATTTTCTTCGGAAACTATATGCGGAGTTCGTGTTGGGCCTACATGTCAACTACTTTGACATTAGTGAGTTTCAAGGGGTTGGTCTTGAATATTCCCAGGATCGAATCGCCGCCACACATAATCCAATGAGAGGGCCACCTACACCTAGGGATACACCTAACCCCACTCCACAGACACCTCAGTTATTGGATTGCCTAGATGAGACTGCAACTGCCATATCACAACTTACTCATACTGTATTACAACACAGTACATTCATGGCATCATCTATGCATGACACACCATAGCAGCATGGAGAACCATTAGGTGTAGATCCTTCAGGACCCATTGTTCATGGACCATCCATGACAACTAGTGGGCCAAAGGATCCTTTTGACACCCGAGGATTACCCCATCATTTCACTCGCTACGTCCATTTCCATGGCCCTACAGAGGATCCTGCACAAGATACATTTATGTATAAGGTTAGTACATGATTTGTAGATGGTTGATTGAATTTTTAAATGTACATTTTACAATTGTTAGATCAACATTTATCAGTGTATTTAATGTGTAGTTGATGCTTTTGGCATGTGTAGTTGCTTCGAGATGAAACAATTGAATCAAGGTGGGAGGTCATTATTGCTCACAACCTTGATTCCGTCATGGAAGTAGTAGAAAGTATTGCAACACCTCACATACAAGTATCTAAACGAGTGTATGGTTGGAGGATTTAAAAATTGAGTTAGTTGCAATTTTCTTATTTTATATAAGAAATCAATATTAATGTTTTTTGTGTTTCCACATGTGCATGTGGAGGAGATTGAGCACAAGTCTCCACCTGTGCTAAGCAGATCACCTATCATGCATGTAACTTGTTTGGAATTAATTATATATTTGATGTGAAATTCATTGTGTTTGTATGGTTAATTTACATGTTTTTTATTCTAATGAAATGTATTTCATATGTTTATGTAGGTTCAATCACCGACCATACGATCACCATACGCACACATTCCTGCGTATATTCCACATAGTTATGTTTTTCCACATTTCATGTCGAGTCAGGTGACTGGGCACTCTGATCCTATGACCGACATTGCTGTATCCTCTTGTATGTTTCTCCCACCCATTGTACAACCACTGGGGGTATATAGCCACACACACCCATACATTCATGTGTTTCCCCCTCCTGTCCAACATTTCGCTCCATTTGTCCCATCCACATGGGATCCATCCACATCAACTCCATCCATTTCCCATACATCCACTCCCACCTATCTACCTACATCATCCCTTGTCCCCCTACCTACATCATCCCCCGCCCCTTTACCTACATCAACCCACGTCCCCCTACCTACATCAGCCCCCTACACCACCATTGACATGGAGCAAGTTGTGCAGCCCAGTGCTCCACTTCCTATCCCATAAGGGGAATTTCCTGCATCACCTTCGATATCCACTCTAAGATTTATAATCTCTTTAAAATCTTATAAAGCATGAATGAATTTCATAAATAATTCATTTTGGTATTATGTATTAATGATTTTTCTAATTGTTGTAGGGAGGCATTGTTGAGAGATTGGGATCGAGGAGATGGACACCCCCATCACAAAATGTTGTCTTGCCTCCGGGTGAGTACTCAAGATTTTTATTCTAATTGTATTTTTTTACATGTACTAATTTATAGAATTATGGAAAAACTGACATGTTTTTGTTTCCTTTTCACATTACATCTAGATGTAGGGGGTCCCAATCTTCCTCCAACTCAAAGAGGAGGAAGATTGATTTTGGGGACGAGCATCGGGGTGCCGATGGTGGCCAGTTGATAATAGCTTTTAAGGTAGTGTTAGATATACTTTAAAACATCTATATTACTATGAAGTGTTGGAATATTTAAAACCCACATCTATGTCATTTAATACCTTAGTAGCATTAATTAATCATTTTATGATTAATTCCTAAGTATTAGACTAGATAGTTGGCATATGAGTCATTGTGTGGACCACAAGGCATCTTTGGGGGGACCACAAGCCTTCCTGGTGTGGACCACAATATTACTAAGTCACTTGGGTGCATTTCTGGTGATTTTGGATAAGATTATAGTAAGAAAGGCGCATTACTTCTTTTTACTGCTTTTGGGTGAAAGGTGAAAAGCTAGTTGACTAGGGAAAGTGTTTTTTGGACCACTTTCACTCCTTGATGTTTCTTCCTTCCATTTTTTTGGATTTAGAATTTTTTTTCATCACACATCACTATCTGATCACTAAACCAGAAATTCGTGAGCCTTTGGTGTGACTTGGAGAACTCACATGCCACCTTGGGGGGTTTTGCATCAATTTAGTAAGTATGCTTTTGTGAGGATTTGAATGGAATCCTTATGCATTTGAATATATGATGTAAATTTATATATTGACAACCATTTAATTGCCTAAGGTTGGATGATGTAATGTCATTCTCTTGAGTAATTCAGTGTGCAATTATTGTGAGTGAATTTCAATGTTCTTGACTAGTTGTGTGAGATCTTCTGTGAGAGTGTGTAATTTCTTGATCAGATATTGGTGTGAACTAAATTTCACATGGTATCAGAGCTATCAATATATTCCTTTTTCCTTCTATTGTCTTGCAGGATCCAACCAATCTCAAGGAGGGCACAGTAATTCATCCATAGGGTGCATTTCATCATCCAAAGGGCACAACTGAGCATCAGGGAATGCACCCAAATCAATCTAAAAATGATTTCAGAGCTTCCATGGATTGGTCACATCAGATCATCCTCACTCCATTCAATTATTTTGACTGGAAAGAACAGATGGAGATCATGTTGAGGAGCAAAGGCCTCTACAGGGTGACTATGGCAACTGAGACTGAGCCAACCTCAGCAATTGAGAAATCAAAGTGGCATAATCGAAGAAATGAAGCCTATGGTCTGCTGTGTCTCACTACATCTAGGGATATTCTATTCCATATTGATGGTCTTACCTCTCCCAATGAAGTTTGGCTAAAGCTTTAAGAATTGTTTGGCAAGACTGATGAATTAAGAGGCTACCAACTGGATAATGAACTAGTTTCATTGAGTCCACATAATTTCGAAAACCTCCAGGATTTCTTCTCAAAGTTCAAGTCACTTGTTCTACAATTGAAGCAATGTGGAATTGATAAAAAAATGAGCAATTAATCTTGTCCATTCTCTCCAAGCTTGGCCTATATTATTCAGTGTTTGTTTCGACCTTCCATGCCACAAGGAAGGAAGTTTGAAACTGGAAGAGCCCCACACTCTTAGAATTCATGGAGTCTCTTACACAAGAACAAGACAAGCTGGTCTTGATGGGAGCCATTAAAAATCCATAAAAATACCACTGTCTGGATGTTGGAGATTCAAAGGGTTCGAAAGGGAAGAAGAAGGGCAATTTCAAGAAGCCCACCGGTGAGAAGAAAGACAAAGCAGGAAGTTCCTGAAGACTCCTACCACTCAAAGAAGAATCCAAATAAGAAGAATGAGAAGGAAAAGTGTAATTATTGGAGCAGGGGCTTTCATCCTGAATGCTCCTACATGAAGAAAACCATTGATCAAATGGCTTTACTCCTGGAGGAAGCCAATATTCCTATTCCTGAGAGCGCAAGGAGGAAGGATGGAGGACAAAATTATGAATATAAGGAGAGAGTACATGCACTGATGGAAAGCACATCGACGCCTACCTCACTCATTATTGATTCGATAGATTCAAGGAACATGGTGTCTACAAGTGAGTTTTTTATTTCACTTGACTCTTCCTGTGGTCCAAATATTGTGTTGGGTGACAATTCTGAAACTTCAAGTAAAGGTAAAGGCATCATAGATCTCAAATTTGGTTCATTCAATAATGTCTTGTCTGTTCTTGGACTTGATTCTAACCTCTTGTCAGTATATAAGATGAACCACACAGGTTCACCCAAAATGGTGACCTTTACACCTAATGATGTTGAGATATGTGAAATGTCAATAGGCCGAATTGTTGCATTAGGCACTGCTGACCATAGCTCTAGAATCTACAAGTTTTCTCATTTTGTGCCATTTCCCTCACCTTCTACTCTTTTAAACCATGCCAATGAGTCAAGAAAATTATGGCATGAAATATTTGGCCATATAAATTATAAATACCTTTCCCAACTTCATGAGAAAGAAATGGTCATAGAGCTTCCCAATATTAGATTTTCCAAAGGTGCCTGTCAAAGTTGCATCCTAGGAAAACACCCTGAGCATAAGTATGGGAGATCCAAAACTGAGCGAACCTCTGCACCCTTGGAGATTATTCACACTGATATATCAGGTCCATTCCCCCATGAGTCCTTGAACCATGCCAAATACATCCTCACCTTTGTAAATGACTTTTCCAGGTATTGTTGGATCTATTTCATCAAGTTAAAGTCTGAAGTTTTTGGTATGTTCAAGATTTTCAAGGCCTCAGTTAAGAACCAGTTTGGTAGTAATATCAAGATTATCATATTTGATAATGGTGGGGAGTACATCAAGTCTGATTTTCAGCAATTTTGTGCCTCTTCAGGCATTCAGATGCAACACACAGTTCCTTATACACCTCAGCAGAATGGTGTTGCTGAGAGGAAGAACATATCTCTTAAGGAGATGGCCACATGTATGCTTGAGGAAAAGTATTTATCTCCAATACTTTGGGCTGAGGCAATAAATTGTGTTACATATATTCAGAACAGAGTGCCACACAAAGATCTCAAAGGAATCACTCATTTTGAGGCTTGGACTGGGCACAAACCTGACATTTCTCATTTCAGGATTTTTGGCTCCAAGGTTTGGGATAGGATTCCACTTGAGAAGAGGAGGGCTATGCAGCCCAAAATCCAACCTTGTCTTTTTGTTGTCTATTCAGAGGACTCCAAAGGCTATAAGTTTATGAACATGGCTACTAAAAAATCCTTCATTGAAAGAAGTGTTCAATTCAAAGAGAGCCTTCTCAGAATGTTGAAATTGGAGAACCATCTTCACCACCACCTGAAGAAGTAAGTGATGCTACTCTTGAATTTTTTGATTATGATATTTCTGATGATGAGGACCATATTATTGTAGAACCTAATTCACCAACAAGGCCTAAATGGGCTTCTAATACTTTGCAAGAAGCTGGTGAACTAGTGGGCAATCCTCAAGACACAAGGAGGACTAGATCACAATTTGAGATTGCTCTCAATGTGAATGACCCCTACCTATCTGAGAGATGTTATATGATGGTGGATTATTATCCTCAGATATATGAAGAAGCCTCACATGACCCAATATGGTAGGATTCCATGGAAGAGGATTTTCATTCACTGCAAAAGAATGAGACATGGGAGCTAGTCAAGCTCCCCCCAGGCAGAAAATTGGTAAGGTGTAAGTGGATATACAAAACCAAGTGTGCAATTGATGGTACAAAAGTGAAATATAAGGCTAGGATGGTGGAAAATGGCTTTTCCAAAGTCCAAGGCCTTGACTACAATGAGACTTTTGCACCAGTTGCACAAAAGGATTCGATAAGACTAGTTCTGACAATTTATGCATCCAAGCGCTGGGAAGTGCACCACATGGATGTCAAGAGTGAATTCCTCCATGGGGATATTGAGGAGGATATTTATATGTAGCATCCAGAAGTCTATACATCTTATGCTAACTATGTTTTCAGGTTGAGGAAGTCCTTGTATGGGCTTAAGCAATCCCCCAGGGCTTGGTATGACAAAATGGACAACTTTCTCTTGTCACAATCTTATGTGAGATGCAAATATAATCCTAATGTTTACATGAAGCTGATTGATGGTTCAATTATCATTATAGTGCTGTATGTTGATGATAGAATAATCACAGGTATCTCTACTGATCAAATAGCTTCATTAAAGACTGCTTTGCATCAAGCATTTTCCATGAGTGACTTGGGAATTCTTAAGCAATTTTTGGGGCTCGATATTTCTCAAACTGAGAATGGAACTAAGGTATATTAGTCCAAATATTCATCCAATCTGCTAAAGAATTTCAAGATGGATGATTGCAAGCCTGAAAAGAATCCTTTCCTTTCAGGAGTTAGACTTGAAGAAGCAGAATCTACACCTTTGGTTGACATCACCTTGTATAGGAAACTTGTTGGAAACTTGTTATGCTTGACTCATACTCGACCTAATCTTGAATATGTTGTGAGTGTGGCATCAAGATACATGGAGAATCCACATGATCTCCATTGGAGGGATGCAAAAATAATCTTGCATTATGTGCAAGGCACCAAGAGTGATGGGATTCACTATGCTGCATATTCTAGCCTAGATCTTCTTGGCTTTACTGAATCAGATTGGGCTGGTGATAGCCTTGATAGGGAATGCACATCTGGATTTGTATTCATGCTTGGAGGTGCTCTTGTTTGCTGGTCTAGAAAGAAATAGAGTGCAATTGCACTATCTTCAGCAGAGGCTGAGTACAGAAGAGCAACGAATGTTGCTACTCAGTGTGTGTGGTTGCAGGGTATTCTTTCAGAGTTTGAGATTTCCTTTAGTACTCCTACTATCATATTTTGTGACAATCAGAGTGATATAAGGGTCTCAAGTGATCCAGTACAGAGACAAAGGGCCAAGAATATTGAGATCCATATGCACTACATTAGGATTTTAGTGCATGACCAGATCATTGATTTGCAGTATTGCCCAACAGGTGAGCAAACTACATACATCTTCACCAAAGATTTTACTGAGAAGACTTTCTTCTATCCGCTATCGCTGCTTGGGATGGTTGAACATGTGGTGGAGTGAAGGATTGATCAACAATATTTCAATTTTGATGATGTCCATTTTTTAGGGAAGGTTTTTCCCATGAGGTTTTCTTTCTTTCCTTGTTTTGTGGACCAGGCAGTATTGTACAAGGTGACCATGTCTTTTTACTAGGACCTAGTTTTTTATTTCAAAATTTAGGACATAAAGTCAGACTTATGGGGGGGTGTTGGAATATTTAACACCCACATCTATGTCATTTAATACGTTAGTAGCATTATGATTAATTCCTAAGTATTAGACTAGATAGTTGGCGTATGAGTCATTTTGTGGACCACAAGGAATATTTGGGGGGACCACAAGCCTTCCTGGTGTGTACCACAAGATTCCTAAGTCACTTGGGTGAATTTCTAGTGATTTTGGATAAGATTATGGTGAGAAAGGCGCATTACTGCTTTTTACTGCTTTTGGGTGAAAGGTGAAAAGCTAGTTGACTAGGGAAAGTGTTTTTTGGACCACTTTCATTCCTTGATGTTTCTTCTTTCCATTTTTGGGATTTAGCATGTTTTTTCAACACAAATCACTATCTTATCACTAAATCAAAAATTTGTGAGCCTTTGGTGTGACTTGGAGTACACACTTGCCACCTAGGAGGGTTTTGCATCAATTTAGTAAGTATGCTTTTGTGAGGATTCGAATGGAATCCTTATGCATTCGAATATATGATGTAAAGTTATATATTGACATCCATTTACTTTCCTAAGGTTGGCTGATGTAATATTATTCTCTTGAGTAATTCAGTGTGCAATTATTGTGAGTGAATTTCAGTGTTCTTGACTAGTTGAGTGATATATTTTGTGAGAGTGTGTAATTTCTTGATCAGATATTGGTGTGAACTAAATTTCACATGAAGGAGGTGAAACTTATATGTCAAAAATCCAAAATAATTTATCATCCCCTAACATATTTAAAATCATGAATTAGAAGGGAATCGAATTGTTTCATATTAAGCTAAAGAAGAAGATACAAAATTACAATGTAGCTTGATGTACATCCCTTCTCCTTTTCCATGAGCTATCCTTTCTCCACCCTTTCCTTTGATTAAGATTCCAATCTTTCCAATCCTCCAAATCTCTCCAGCATGCATTTTCTCTTCATTTTTCCTCCTCCTACCATGCCCCAAATGCCTTTGTTTTATAGCATTGGGAAATGGGCTCTCAAGTTTCTATTTTCAATGTGGGATTATCCCTTCTCTTGTTTTTTTTTGCTCAAAAAACCACTTTTCATAGTCTTTAGGCTTTTGTCACAACTTTAGCATATTTAAGTATAATTAATGCACTTTTGTGCATTTCTTCTCACTATTTGACTAATGGAGCTTAGATTTGAGCCTTTAATGAGTAGGTCAATCACTGAACCTTGTCTCCTTAGGCTACCTCTTTATTCACTCAATATTTATGATTGTGGATGTAGTGATTAGATAAGATAGGACTTGTTCTCTTGTGTACTTTTCTTTTGTCTTCATGTTGCAGGCTCATAGTAGAATATGCTTCTTCCTCTCACTTTGTTAAGGGTGTTAATTTAATTGTTAATAGATGCCCCCTAATGTGTGAGGTATGAAGCAGAGCTAAAGGCTGAAATACATTATTTTTATACCATTACTCTTCATACTGATACTCTTTATTGATCATATCAATGATGATGAAAGGATAAGCTCACGGGCGAAGGATTTGGGATAACATCCACAAGTCAAACATAACAATTTCTCAAATATATAATATCTTCCTAAGGCGGGAATACCCATGCTCAGTAGTAAAAAAGCATGGCTGCAAACAATACACAATGGATCCATGTCAAAAGTATTTTTTTCAGAAGTGTAAACATGCACTTTGATAAGTGCGAGAACAAGGTCTTCATTGAACTTCTGACATGGTAGTCTAATCTTGCGCAGCTCGGGTAGTGCATCGATGAGTGATACAACTGTTTTTCCCAAGGTCTTCAATACAAACTGAAAATAGTACGAGTTTATATCATGCGAATAAATTAACTGATGTCGAGCATAATAAAGCACCATCTGATTACCGATCATTGATGTATATCGTTAACAAATGCAAAGAGACCCATCGATAATGATGATGGAATCTAAGGTACTGAGTACAAACTAGCAAGTGTGAATAGATGTTCTGAAGTGGAACACTTGTAGAATCAAATAATCAGGGGTCACTGATGTATACCCACTTCCATTTGCGAGGAAACTTGCTACTAATGACTGCAAGATCCAAGGTAATCCTGGTCTTATAGATCCATTTCCTAGATGATGATTTGGTGTCAATAGGAATAGATCCATCAGAAGGAGGGAATTAATGCATCCCACATCAACCAATACGAAACAAAGATAAATAGTCTGATATAATTTGGTAGAACTGCGAGATCCAACACTATATACTGACACAAGGAAGGCTGACATCATTGGTTGGGAATATTTGAGGAATGTCCGACTCTGTTTGAACTTCCCTTGAACACATAACACAACGCAGAATGGACACTTAAAAACATAGGACTTTGAGGAACCGACCTTAATGAAATCCTCCAATGCTAGATGCATTAAAGAAAGCTCCATAGTTGATGGGAAGGATAACCCATCGATGGAGATTTGTTCAAAATACTAGTACAGTTTCTTAAGGAAAATGTAAATGGTGTACTAACAGTGGATACCAAATTATGTGTTGTGTTCAAGGACAACAAGGACTGTCTGTTTCCATTTTCTTCAATAATATAATATGAAATGATTCAATTCTCTCACTTTTTTGGATTTTTGTGTTTTTAAATTTTTATTCCTTTTTCATTTTATCATCTTGAAAAAGAATAAAGAATGATATAGTACATGGGAGGGAACAAGTGTTGCATGGGATTATGCCTATTTTTCAAGGGAACGAGTCAGGCCAAGGAAAAGATACATATTGCAAACAAGGGCAGATCTAGTTGTGCACACTCTTACAGATGTTCCCTTCATGGATAGGCTATCTGAAGCAAGATTATATGTTGATGGACAGTGAAATAATACCATGTAACTGAGGTTTATCCAATTTGGTATAATGTCCAAGTAGGAACAGGTCAATGAAATTTACTTCATGTTGAGTCTTGTGAAAAATTCCAAAATTCCAAAATCATCATGAATCATGTTCTATCTCCAACTACCTGAATCAAATAGTTTGAACTGTTAGAGTCTCCAAGTCCTGTAATCAAAACCATTTCAATACCCAATTGTTTAGTTAGAAACCAGTTCAAATGTGCATTTAAAAAAGATAGCCAAAATTGAGGAATGATGCATCTTTCTATCATTCATAAGGATACAGTTATATGGTAAAAGATAAGTAAAAATACTCAGTATTTACCATATTCGTTGTAGGTGCAGTCGATGGATGAGAGGAAGCATCTCCTTTCAGCATGATTTTCTAGAAGCTGTGAACCTTTATTTAACGATCTACCAGTTGTGGGTGAGTTTTGATGTTGGGCTAGGAAATTTTGAACGGTTTCACATGTTTTTGAATTTTCCAAATATTTTCATTGTTTTTATGACTTTTTTTTGGTTTTATCTTGAAGAAAAAGAAACAAAAAGAGAAAAGTATTCACACTATTCTTTTTGGTGTGTGCAAAGTTACACACTTTTTGGTTTATGATGTAATCTAGTTTATTTCGGCTTTTACTTATGTCCTTAAATGATATGTCCAATTAAATTGCCATGAATAATGTACATGCTTGCTTTTTTCGGTATGATGTTAATGAATTAGATGCCAATCAGGTACATAGTTGGCTAAGGAATCAGCCAAACTATTCAGACTTCTAGGAACATGAATATATTCAATGAAATCCAATTGACGTTCTAAAAGACGTACTCGTAGAAAATTTATAAATAGTGTAGGATTTCGAACCTGATACAGACCATTTAACTGAGATACAACTAATTCCAAGTCCAGTTTGACTATTATCCGTCGGATGCCAAGGGTGTAGCTTTGACAAGAAGCTCAATGAATGCGCTATATTCTGCAACATTGTTGTTTGCAAATCCGAGAAAAATGCCTCCTGAACTAAAAAATTCGTCATTAGGTGTGAAAATCACCCATGCGGTAGAAGCAATGTTTCTAGAACTACGAACGACGCCATCCGCATATCCAAAATATGTGAAGGTTTCTTGTGCCATCTGCCAAAGTGACAATGCCAAGCAAGATAAGTGTGTGCCCAAAATAACTAATGTACAAAATTTTATACAAAGAATACAACATAATACAACAAGTGTTGCGAGTCATCAGTGCCTATGAAAAGTATTTATTCAGAGAAAGACCATTTCCGATCTCCGACATAGGTTCCCCATAATAATTGATCAATTCGTAAGCTCCTCTCTTTAACACCGTTTTGGCTACAAGTGGGCCAAACCATTTTGGTACAAATTTCCCTTCTCCTATTTTTTCTTGGTTTTGGTCATAAACTAAAACCAGATCGCCTTCAGAAAAGACTCAGGTACAGGTAGAACTGTAATATTTTGTTTTAACCCTTTTCTTGTGTGCTTCCACATTTAGGGAAGCTTGTGTTATAGGTCAAATATGCACTTCTCCGTTCGTGATCACCTTGATCTGTCGATCACACAAAATGATAACTTGGATTGAAGAGCATGATGACCTCAGATAAGACCTTGACCTGATTCACCTCCTTGCAAGCTGGAAAAACCCTAAAAAACACCATATTTTGACATGGGCGTTACTCTACTTCAATAAACCAACGCATATGCCCTACTCAAGTGTACAATAGTAGCACACACCTCCTCATGGGCGCTACTCCTCTTCAATAGACTAGCGCACAACATTTAAAAAGTGACAAACGCTAGTATTTAATGCTATAGTCATGCCCTAGGCGCTACTCCACTGTGAAATAGTAGCGCACATATTAAAATATGATCAAAAAAATATTAATTTGATGAATGGGATTAGTTGCAGTTGGTTTCCCAACTTCCCCAACTTCTCCTTCAACCACCTCTCGACCTGAACTGCCTACCTTGTCATATAAATACAAGGAGGATTGAAGAGAGGGGTTAGACATTTTAGACATTAAGATATAAGAGCCATAGAGAGACTCTTCTATATGAGAAGCTTGTATTGAAGGAAGGTTATGCTGGAGGAATTCTAAATTTAGAGAGGAGCAGGAGCCTAGGATCAGGTTGCATGAGCATGCTGCAAAGTCAGGTATACTTTGTATCATTCATATGTTTTTGACAATAAAAGGTTGAAGCATCTTTCTCGTCCCAAATCAAGTGCTTATTGGATTGTGTATTTGTTCGGATTAATGTTGGTTAAAGCTTGATGTCCGAATTACTTATCAATTCCATCATTATTATATTGGACAAAATATGCTGAGAAAGGTCTTTGTGTTGTAGGTTTATCGAATGTGAGATTGAGTTGAGGATCGAGCGCAAGATTGGACAAGATCTAGGATCAAACTTCATTCACAAGGTATGTCCTCAAGATCTATAATCTATTTCCATTCATAAACATTTATGTAATGCAATTAGTATGTTTACCTGTCACCCCCTTAAGTTGATAATGTCCATTTCCTCATTATAGGGTAGTATTTCCCGCCAACAGACTGGCGACTCCGCTGGGGAGGTTCTTTTTTCTGCTCTAGGAAACCCTTCTTGATTGTCTTTCCAGTACTTCTTAACCCATTTAATATTCTGAGAAGCCCTGTATGTATCCCCTGCTTGCTTCTCTCTGCTTGATTCGATCTTTTTTTTGCATCTTTTCAAAGTTAGTTTTTGACTCTTTAAGACCTGTGTGCTACCCTTGTAGCTAGGGTTTTACCCCTAGCTTGTGCAAATGAGCACCTACTAAGGAGAATGGACTCCTTAGTAGCAGTTCAGTAAATGTAAATAATTAAGCTAAAACAGAAATTAAATTACTTCTAAAACATGCATAAAACATAAACAACAAATTTAAATAATGGCTTTTTTGTATTGATATTACCTTCAATGTGAAGGTTTGATGAAGCCCTTTGCAATGTCCGAGAGGATGCTCCAAGCTTCAATATGCTCCTTCTCCTTCTCCAATGGTGGGAATGGGCCAAAAGTGGCTCTCAAGGTGAAAGTAGTTCAATGATGAACTAGGGTTTCGAGAGAGATTTTGGCAGAGTAAGGGTGCTTGTGATTGTGGATATGGAATAAGGGATCTCCATCACCTATTTATAGTTTTTTGGTGGTGGAGTGCTGACCCATGGTTTTGGGCAGCTGTATAGGGTTTTTTCCTCATTTTCCTCATTATTTTATATTTTTTATTCCCTTTTTAGGGGATTTTTGCTATTTTTGGAGGAAAAAGGGGTTTTTTAGCCTTTTTTAGGCTATTTTGAGGGTTTTGTGGCCTTTTGGAGGCATTTTAGGCCTTTTGGAGGCTTTTTAATGGGATTTTTTTAGGATTTTAAGGGAAATATGGTAGGAAAATGGACAAATGAGCCATATAATGTGGTAGATGAGGTAGTGAACACTTTTTGGGTGTTAACAGATTGCCCCCTGATGTGCGAGGGCAGGAGCTCATCGTATGGCCGATGGACATCATAAGTCATGAATGGTTTTCCTGGGTGTGGAGAGAAGAGAAGAAACAAACTGAAGCCCGGAACAACGATCCCGAACAACTGCAAGAACTAAAAGTACATAACCTCAATAATGGATGAGGAAGCATCTGATCATATGGACGAGGCGGGCATTCCCATGCTCGTATCAGGATATAACATAACAATAATAATGGGGTCCAAAAAGGGGACCTGAAATATACATGACCTCAAATACTGACTGAGGAATAATCTCAATATATGGACGAGGCGGGCATACCCATGCTCGTATCAAGATATATAAAAAACTGTGAGGCCCGAAAAGAGGGACCTGAAAGATACATAGAGAACCACTGTGTACATCATAAGTGTCCAGAGGGGACATCAAATTTGGGACATACTGCTGGGCTGACCATGTCTGTGCTGAAGAGATGATACACTGGAACAATCAACAGTGCTACTGAATGTGGTACCAAAGGAACTAATGAGCTGCTGGATCGGAGTGACAAGGGGTACACTCGCAATGGTACACTGAACTGGAACTGATCTGGGTACTCAAGGAAGCATAGAACTGGATGGCTTCCGAATACAAACGCCAACGCAGCCCGGACATCCACAGGAACATACAACTGGGTGTTCCGAAATGACTCACCAATGTGCTAGAGTCGGGGGAAATCCAGGGTCTTCGACTAAAAACTGATGGGCCTCATCAACCCAGAGTTGCCGAGCTCGCTCTAAGTGTGGGCAAGCGTGTGTGTAGTGGCCATATACCCCGCAAATAGAACAAGGGTGGTTCGTTTGCAAATTGGGGTTTTTAGCCTGCTTGGGCGGGCGATCAGGGTTTTGATTAGCGGGGGCTGCATTGTTGTTGTCGGGGGGATTCGTCGGTTGACCAGCTTGGTCTGCGGGTTGGTTGTTCCACCGATTACGGCCCTTGCCGCGGTTCTGTTGGCCCTGGTTACGTTGGTTGTTCTGGTTTTGTTGCGGGTTTTGTTGGGCGTAAACTTGCCCTTGAGCAGCAGATGGATTTTGAGGTTGCGCAGGTGCTGGAGCAGGCTGCGGTGGATGATATGCAGGTTGAGGCTGAGCAGGTGCAGCAACCTGAGGGGGTTGCTGATATGGTTGTGGAGCGGGTTGTGGGTGTGCCGCAGGGGCTGCCTGTGGCGGATAATGAGCGAGTTGGGCTTGTAAAGGCGCAGGAGCTGGGGCAGCCTGCTGATGGTAGTAAGGCTGAGGTGCGACTGGGGGAGCATAAGCAGGAGTCGCATAACCGAAGCACTGAGGTGGACATGAGGGTCCATGGGAATGGTGGTGTGTCATGGGAGCATATGAGTTGGTTGCTCCAGACTATGAGGTAGCCTGCGACAGGTCGGGGCCAGGGGTAGGTCGTGCTATAGAAAATGGTTGGGGATGGGAAGAAACACGACCAATGATACCGTCTGCAGCGTGGGATGCCCCCGGCGCATCGTGCTGGGAGGACTCGCCGCGAGGGGCGTCAGGTATAATGGTATAAAGGTAACCCGATTGGGCGTAAATGAGGTCGAACTGTTGGGCCTTAAGGATGGCTTCTTCTTCAGACTGGGGTCTTTCTGATGCCACATCCTTAGCAATAACAGGGAGAAGGGATTTGAGGAACCAATCTAGGAAGATACGATCGTCTAGTTTGATCTTGCATAAGCTACGGCGTCGACGCCACTCATGGATGTGGTCCGTGATATGGGTGGCCGTGTTTTGTCTGCAGGATAGGAGGATCTCAACGCCCGCGTCATAGCGGACAGGCAACTGGAAGAACTGTAGGAACGTCGAGGCTAGGGAAGCAAAGGTGGCATGGGTCCCATGAGGTTGCTCGATATACCACTTGGCTGCAGATCCAGTGAAGGTGCGTTGTAAGAGACGGAGGCGAATAGAATCATCCACTATGGAGTTAGAGGAACACCATAGGTGGAAAGACATGATATGGTTTTGTGGGTCCTCACCGGCCTTGCCCTCGAACTTAGGGATGTCAGAGGGGAGCTTGGTAGGCATATGAGGCCACGTAGGGTCGTGTCGAATGGGATCGTTGGTCAATCTGGCCAGGTAGGTTGAGGCTAGCCATGAATGGCAAACTGGAAGAAGGATGTGACACAGTAGTGGGTTGGACCAAGTGGGGGCCAATGCCCCCAAGTGGAGGGACAAGATTTGGGGTGGTGCCCCCAAGTGGGGGAACTGAGGTAGTGGAGGATGGTCCAGCACCACCATGGGTAGTGTGAGCCACTGATGTAGTGGGGATAGGTATTCCCGCTACGGGAATAGGTACCGTGAGGGGAACGGTAGATGAGGGTCCCATGGAGGGCATACCCAAAACAGGTGTAGTAACTGGTGTAGTGGTGGATGTGCCACCAATGGTCCCTATAAAAAACGGAGTGGAAGTTGTGCCAGCCATGGGGCTAGTAGGGGCAGTGTAAATAGGGTTCTCAGAATCTTCGTCAGAATCGGAGGTAAAGTAAGGGGCGTCACTATCTGGTGACGGAGTCCTACGTCGCTGACGAGTGGAGTCAAGTGACAAGGCTCTAGATCTGTGATGATTGGTATCAACGGATAATGATCGGAATCTATGACGGGTGGTGTCAAGAGAACCGTGCTGTGGGGGCTTGCCCCTGAGGCGCCGAGAATGTCTCGGGGACTCAATGGTGACGGATGGTGTCAAATATCTGTGGGTTGAGGTGAGTAGAAAAACAGCTCGAAAATCCTAATGCAACCGAGTGTGCAGAAGAAGAGCTCAAAAGCAAGGCACTCAGGCCAACAACCAACTCAAAACACCTACTGTAACAGCTGTGCTACAATAGGTGGAGTATCAACAAAGATGGTCAGAATACCAACAAGCAGCAGGTTTCCTAAAAAGAAAAAATGGTGGACTCACTAGACCAAAGGGAGGTAAAGGAGCATGCAAACACCTAACTAAAAGTATTCTGAGTCAACTAAACATATCCTCTGCAAGGTGATGAAATCCAAGTCAGACAATATGAGTAGGAAAGCCAAGTGGCTATGATATCCCCCTACCGGGAGGGACATCGGGTAGTCAATCCTAGAAGAATGGCAACTAAGATACCCCGTTCATGACACGTCCATAAAGGTGAATCTGTCGTTTAGTTCGTTGACCGCAATACCCCTATACAGGGATATCCCGCGAACCGCGAAAGGTAGCCCTTCGGTTACTGAATGGAGTGCGGTATTCCACTCAGGCCTCCGGAACCAGTCTCCCGACTTAAACCCTCCTAAGGGAGAGGCCCTCTGATAAACTGGTCGTGACCGTGCCAAAAAGTACTAGGGGATTTTGGTTCCCTATTTGGACAACAACTATGTCTCAAGTGAAATAACCGAGGGGTGTTATTGGAAGCCTATCCCCCCGATCCTACCTAACTACAATGATTCTTTTGTGTTCCCCAAGTGGGGTTAGAATGTTGGTTCAGTTAGGTACTTTTTAAGGCTCACTTGATTTATGTGACAGAGTGTGTGTTCGTGAGGTGATGAACCCAAAATAGAAGTGCCACAAGGGGGACAACTTCTAACTATCAATAATGCTGAAATTGAAACTTTTAACTTGCAAAATTTTCTGAATTAAAAATACTGAAATTTTAAAGAGATTCTGTAAAAAGGAACAGAAATTATGTTGCAGAAAGGCTGTAGGTAAGTTGGGCTGCAGGTAGGACAGAGGGCTGTTCAGATGCAGAAAATATTGCAGCAAAAGGGGCTGGGCTCAAAACAAGAAAAATGCAGAAATCAGACCGCGGGTCTGTGGCAAATCAGAACAGGCAGACCGCGGGTTTGAGCGAAACAGACGCGGTCGGGTCGCGGCTTTCGGGCCAACAGACACAGTCGGGACGCAGGAAATAGGGAAAAAGATGCAGTCGGGTCGCGGCAAAAGGGCTAACAGACGCAGTCGGGACACGGGAAAGAGGCTGAAAGCCGCAGTCGGGATGCGGGAAAATGGCCGACAGGCGCAGTCAGATCGCAGCAAACAGGCTGATTAGCCGCGGCCGGATCGCAGGTAACAGACTTGAATCTGCCGGCAGGGCATCGGAAACCGTCTGAGAGCCGCGGTCGGGTCGCAGGTAAAGGCCTGAAAGTCGCGGCCGGGATGCGACTGCAGAGGGAAAAAACGCGGTGTGCGGCACCCGAAAGGGACAGCCGAAAAGAAAAGATTAAAAACGAAACCAGAAATTCAAAATCTAGGGGAGTCGCCAAAACTGTAGCTAGGGTTTTACCCCTAGCTTGTGCAAATGAGCACCTACTAAGGAGAATGGACTCCTTAGTAGCAGTTCAGTAAATGTAAATAATTAAGCTAAAAAAGAAATTAAATTACTTCTAAAACATGCATAAAACATAAACAACAAATTTAAATAATGGCTTTTTTGTATTGATATTACCTTCAATGTGAAGGTTTGATGAAGCCCTTTGCAATGTCCGAGAGGATGCTCCAAGCTTCAATATGCTCCTTCTCCTTCTCCAATGGTGGGAATGGGCCAAAAGTGGCTCTCAAGGTGAAAGTAGTTCAATGATGAACTAGGGTTTCGAGAGAGATTTTGGCAGAGTAAGGGTGCTTGTGATTGTGGATATGGAATAAGGGATCTCCATCACCTATTTATAGTTTTTTGGTGGTGGAGTGCTGACCCATGGTTTTGGGAAACACATGGTTTTGGGCAGCTGTATAGGGTTTTTTCCTCATTTTCCTCATTATTTTATATTTTTTATTCCCTTTTTAGGGGATTTTTGCTATTTTTGGAGGAAAAAGGGGTTTTTTAGCCTTTTTTAGGCTATTTTGAGGGTTTTGTGGCCTTTTGGAGGCATTTTAGGCCTTTTGGAGGCTTTTTAATGGGATTTTTTTAGGATTTTAAGGGAAATATGGTAGGAAAATGGACAAATGAGCCATATAATGTGGTAGATGAGGTAGTGAACACTTTTTGGGTGTTAACAGATTGCCCCCTGATGTGCGAGGGCAGGAGCTCATCGTATGGCCGATGGACATCATAAGTCATGAATGGTTTTCCTGGGTGTGGAGAGAAGAGAAGAAACAAACTGAAGCCCGGAACAACGATCCCGAACAACTGCAAGAACTAAAAGTACATAACCTCAATAATGGATGAGGAAGCATCTGATCATATGGACGAGGCGGGCATTCCCATGCTCGTATCAGGATATAACATAACAATAATAATGGGGTCCAAAAAGGGGACCTGAAATATACATGACCTCAAATACTGACTGAGGAATAATCTCAATATATGGACGAGGCGGGCATACCCATGCTCGTATCAAGATATATAAAAAACTGTGAGGCCCGAAAAGAGGGACCTGAAAGATACATAGAGAACCACTGTGTACATCATAAGTGTCCAGAGGGGACATCAAATTTGGGACATACTGCTGGGCTGACCATGTCTGTGCTGAAGAGATGATACACTGGAACAATCAACAGTGCTACTGAATGTGGTACCAAAGGAACTAATGAGCTGCTGGATCGGAGTGACAAGGGGTACACTCGCAATGGTACACTGAACTGGAACTGATCTGGGTACTCAAGGAAGCATAGAACTGGATGGCTTCCGAATACAAACGCCAACGCAGCCCGGACATCCACAGGAACATACAACTGGGTGTTCCGAAATGACTCACCAATGTGCTAGAGTCGGGGGAAATCCAGGGTCTTCGACTAAAAACTGATGGGCCTCATCAACCCAGAGTTGCCGAGCTCGCTCTAAGTGTGGGCAAGCGTGTGTGTAGTGGCCATAGACCCCGCAAATAGAACAAGGGTGGTTCGTTCACAAATTGGGGTTTTTAGCCTGCTTGGGCGGGCGATCAGGGTTTTGATTAGCGGGGGCTGCATTGTTGTTGTCGGGGGGATTCGTCGGTTGACCAGCTTGGTCTGCGGGTTGGTTGTTCCCCCGATTACGGCCCTTGCCCCGGTTCTGTTGGCCCTGGTTACGTTGGTTGTTCTGGTTTTGCTGCGGGTTTTGTTGGGCGTAAACTTGCCCTTGAGCAGCAGATGGATTTTGAGGTTGCGCAGGTGCTGGAGCAGGCTGCGGTGGATGATATGCAGGTTGAGGCTGAGCAGGTGCAGTAACCTGAGGGGGTTGCTGATATGGTTGTGGAGTGGGTTGTGGGTGTGCCGCAGGGGCTGCCTGTGGCGGATAATGAGCGAGTTGGGCTTGTAAAGGCGCAGGAGCTGGGGCAGCCTGCTGATGGTAGTAAGGCTGAGGTGCGACTGGGGGAGCATAAGCAGGAGTCGCATAACCGAAGCACTGAGGTGGACATGAGGGTCGATGGGAATGGTGGTGTGTCATGGGAGCATATGAGTTGGTTGCTCCAGACTGTGAGGTAGCCTGCGACAGGTCGGGGCCAGGGGTAGGTCGTGCTATAGAAAATGGTTGGGGATGGGAAGAAACACGACCAATGATACCGTCTGCAGCGTGGGATGCCCCCGGCGCATCGTGCTGGGAGGACTCGCCGCGAGGGGCGTCAGGTATAATGGTATAAAGGTAACCCGATTGGGCGTAAATGAGGTCGAACTGTTTGGCCTTAAGGATGGCTTCTTCTTCAGACTGGGGTCTTTCTGATGCCACATCCTTAGCAATAACAGGGAGAAGGGATTTGAGGAACCAATCTAGGAAGATACGATCGTCTAGTTTGATCTTGCATAAGCTACGGCGTCGACGCCACTCATGGATGTGGTCCGTGATATGGGTGGCCGTGTTTTGTCTGCAGGATAGGAGGATCTCAACGCCCGCGTCATAGCGGACAGGCAACTGGAAGAACTGCAGGAACGTCGAGGCTAGGGAAGCAAAGGTGGCATGGGTCCCATGAGGTTGCTCGATATACCACTTGGCTGTAGATCCAGTGAAGGTGCGTTGTAAGAGACGGAGGCGAATAGAATCATCCACTATGGAGTTAGAGGAACACCATAGGTGGAAAGACATGATATGGTTTTGTGGGTCCTCACCGGCCTTGCCCTCGAACTTAGGGATGTCAGAGGGGAGCTTGGTAGGCATATGAGGCCACGTAGGGTCGTGTCGAATGGGATCGTTGGTCAATCTGGCCAGGTCAGGTAGGTTGAGGCTAGCCATGAATGGCAAACTGGAAGAAGGATGTGACACAGTAGTGGGTTGGACCAAGTGGGGGCCAATGCCCCCAAGTGGAGGGACAAGATTTGGGGTGGTGCCCCCAAGTGGGGGAACTGAGGTAGTGGAGGATGGTCCAGCACCACCATGGGTAGTGTGAGCCACTGATGTAGTGGGGATAGGTATTCCCTCTGCGGGAATAGGTACCGTGAGGGGAACGGTAGATGAGGGTCCCATGGAGGGCATACCCAAAACAGGTGTAGTAACTGGTGTAGTGGTGGATGTGCCACCAATGGTCCCTATAACAAACGGAGTGGAAGTTGTGCCAGCCATGGGGCTAGTAGGGGCAGTGTAAATAGGGTTCTCAGACTCTTCGTCAGAATCGGAGGTAAAGTAAGGGGCGTCACTATCTGGTGACGGAGTCCTACGTCGCTGACGAGTGGAGTCAAGTGACAAGGCTCTAGATCTGTGATGATTGGTATCAACGGATAATGATCGGAATCTATGACGGGTGGTGTCAAGAGAACCGTGCTGTGGGGGCTTGCCCCTGAGGCGCCGAGAATGTCTCGGGGACTCAATGGTGATGGATGGTGTCAAATCTCTGTGGGTTGAGGTGAGTAGAAAAACAGCTCGAAAATCCTAATGCAACCGAGTGTGCAGAAGAAGAGCTCAAAAGCAAGGCACTCAGGCCAACAACCAACTCAAAACACCTACTGTAACAGCTGTGCTACAATAGGTGGAGTATCAACAAAGATGGTCAGAATACCAACAAGCAGCAGGTTTCCTAAAAAGAAAAAATGGTGGACTCACTAGACCAAAGGGAGGTAAAGGAGCATGCAAACACCTAACTAAAAGTATTCTGAGTCAACTAAACATATCCTCTGCAAGGTGATGAAATCCAAGTCAGACAATATGAGTAGGAAAGCCAAGTGGCTATGATATCCCCCTACCGGGAGGGACATCGGGTAGTCAATCCTAGAAGAATGGCAACTAAGATACCCCGTTCATGACACGTCCATAAAGGTGAATCTGTCGTTTAGTTCGTTGACCGCAATACCCCTATACAGGGATATCCCGCGAACCGCGAAAGGTAGCCCTTCGGTTACTGAATGGAGTGCGGTATTCCACTCAGGCCTCCGGAACCAGTCTCCCAACTTAAACCCTCCTAAGGGAGAGGCCCTCTGATAAACTGGTCGTGACCGTGCCAAAAAGTACTAGGGGATTTTGGTTCCCTATTTGGACAACAACTATGTCTCAAGTGAAATAACCGAGGGGTGTTATTGGAAGCCTATCCCCCCGATCCTACCTAACTACAATGATTCTTTTGTGTTCCCCAAGTGGGGTTAGAATGTTGGTTCAGTTAGGTACTTTTTAAGGCTTACTTGATTTATGTGACAGAGTGTGTGTTCGTGAGGTGATGAACCCAAAATAGAAGTGCCACAAGGGGGACAACTTCTAACTATCAATAATGCTGAAATTGAAACTTTTAACTTGCAAAATTTTCTGAATTAAAAATACTGAAATTTTAAAGAGATTCTGTAAAAAGGAACAGAAATTATGTTGCAGAAAGGCTGTAGGGAAGTTGGGCTGCAGGTAGGACAGAGGGCTGTTTAGATGCAGAAAATATTGCAGCAAAAGGGGCTGGGCTCAAAACAGGAAAAATGCAGAAATCAGACCACGGGTCTGTGGCAAATCAGAACAGGCAGACCGCGGGTTTGAGCGAAACAGACGCGGTCGGGTCACGGCTTTCGGGCCAACATACGCAGTCGGGATGCAGGAAATAGGGAAAAAGATGCAGTCGGGTCGCGGCAAAAGGGCTAACAGACGCAGTCGGGACACGGGAAAGAGGCTGAAAGCCGCAGTCGGGATGCGGGAAAATGGCCGACAGGCGCAGTCAGATCGCAGCAAACAGGCTGATTAGCCGCGGCCGGATCGCAGGTAACAGACTTGAATCCGCCGGCAGGGCATCGAAAACCGTCTGAGAGCCGCGGTCGGGTCGCAGGTAAAGGCCTGAAAGTCGCGGCCGGGACGCGACTGCAGAGGGAAAAAACGCGGTGTGCGGCGGCCGAAAGGGACAGCCGAAAAGAAAAGATTAAAAACGAAACCAGAAATTCAAAATCTAGGGGAGTCGCCAAAACTGTATTGATATTACCTTCAATGTGAAGGTTTGATGAAGCCCTTTGCAATGTCCGAGAGGATGCTCCAAGCTTCAATATGCTCCTTCTCCTTCTCCAATGGTGGGAATGGGCCAAAATTGGCTCTCAAGGTGAAAGTAGTTCAATGATGAACTAGGGTTTCGAGAGATATTTTGGCAGAGTAAGGGTGCTTGTGATTGTGGATATGGAATAAGGGATTTCCATCACCTATTTATAGTTTTTTGTTGGTGGAGTGCTGACCCATGGTTCTGGGAAACACATGGTTTTGGGCAGCTGTATAGGGTTTTTTCCTCCTTTTCCTCATTATTTTATATTTTTTATTCCCTTTTTAGGGGATTTTTGCTATTTTTGGAGGAAAAAGGGGTTTTTTAGCCTTTTTTAGGCTATTTTGAGGGTTTTGTGGCCTTTTGGAGGCATTTTAGGCCTTTTGGAGGCTTTTTAATGGGATTTTTTAGGATTTTTAGGGAAATATGGTAGGAAAATGGACAAATGAGCCATATAATGTGGTAGATGAGGTAGTGAACACTTTTTGGGTGTTAACAACCCTACTATACATACAGCAGTGCCCAGGCGCTAGTTTGTCTCTATACAGTAGCACACACCTCCCCTTGGGCGCTGGTTTTCCTATTGCACAGTAGGGCACATACCTGTAGCTTTCTGTCTGAGGTAGGGTTGAGTTTTCTACCTTTTAGGGTGAGTTTCTGACTTTGTTTTAGGTCTCCTTGACTGGTCTTTGAGGTCTGTAACTCTTCTTTGAGTCTTAGTACCCTTCTTTGAGTCTTTTTGTCATCTTTAGGTCACTTGTTTACTTGTGAAGTGTTTGGTTCGTTCGTGACTCTTTTTGGAGACTAGGCATTGTTCCTTAGTGAACATGATTGCTTATCTTTACCCTGATTGTGTGTTGCTGACTTACAAACCTGTGTGCTTCGCATTTGCTGTTTGTTGCGACACTTGTTTTCTCTTTAGGTATCTTATCCTTTGTTTTAGGGTTTGATCTGTTTTGGAGTCTTTGGGGTGTCTTCCAAACTTTTTGAGTTTCAACATTTCTTGACTTCATTGTCTTTTCCAGTATCAAGTGAGATTGGAGTACTTTAGTTTGCTTCATCTTTTAGTCTTCGTGTCAGTAGGGTGGTTGTTAGTTCACTTGCCTACAGATTGCTTGGCTTAGTGGTCTTGTTAGGGTTTGGTGCTTGGGGACATTCCTCTTGAGTTTGATTTCCAGTTTGGAGCATCTTTCCTCTTTGTTTTCTTTCCGCTTTGCTTCCGAGTGTGAGGGTTTTTTCTTTTAAAAAAACTTGTAGGACAAGTCTGTGTCAAACCATTGTTTTGACAGTTGTGAGCTTAGGAGCCATTTTTCCATACTTACACATCTTGAATCAGTCTTATTTGCTTCCTACTTTAAAGATCTTTTTCGTTCATAATAACAGAAAAAGCAAAAATGTTGGTAACTTAAGAATAATGAGGCTTATATCTTTTGCAAAATAGAATAGTTTATTTTGTTCAGAATTTCAAAAGAAATCAAAAAGAAAATTTGCTTAGATTTGCTCAGTTTTCAATTGGGAAAGAAGATTAAATAAAAAAATAAAAAGTTTTGTTGTTGAAAGTTATAATTTATGCATTTTGCTTTTTCTGTTGCAACCACACCACACAACGCACTACCTTTTGAGTTAAAAGTAACCCTAAATTTTTTAAATAAAATTAAATAGCAACAATTTTCTTTTTTAGGGATACACAACACCAACTAGTCTTGGTTAGGATCTTGGGTTTAAAACACCTTAAACCAACCAAGATCACACATTAAGAAAAAATCGTAGTTTGACTATCACGGGTAAACCCACTTCATTCAAAGCTTTCCTGGGATCTATGCAGTAGGTCTTGTGAGATCAGATTGTTGGGAATACTCCTCCTACTTTTTGTTTTGAGCATATACCAGGATTGGATCGCATTTGGGGACTCTTTTGAGTTTCGGGCTCAGTTACCCTGCCCACGCCTTCTGATTCGACCAGAGACTATTCCCCCAGGAGTTTTCAGTGTGGTGGTATCCTTAGTATCTGACCATAGGATCATACACAGGTGACAACGGAGGGTATATTTGCTGTACCAAGGACAGATGTGGGAGGAAACCCCTTGCAGGTCTTTGAGAGGGCAATTGGGTGATTCCAGCGCTTGCACCCTTAGTCATTGTATTGTGGACCCCGGGTAACTGTTCTTCATCCTTCGTTGATCTATTCTGGGCCCTCATCATACCAGACTCTTCTCTGGAAGGCATCTTGTTGGACTGGTTTGAATACTTAGGACTTTCTTAGTGGTGTGTTGTTTTCCCCCTAGTCTTAGTGGCCACTAGGTTTTTCTAGTTTTATTTTTATATACAATCATGGAAGACCAAGAACTTCGTAGGTCGAGAAGGTTGCAAAACCTTTCCCCACTTAGAGCGGAACCACTACCGCCAGCTAGACGACATAGGGTAGACTCCAGTGTTCCTTTCGAAACCACTGGTGAAATAGAAATTCCTGAAGAACTACAACTTGCAATAGAAAGACCTGAAATAGAGGTTCCCGAGGAAACACAACTGGGGACTCCAGATAAGCAAACTTTTAATACAGTTGAGATTGAGGATCTCACTTCTGGTGAATTCAGTACTCCTTTTAATCCTCCTCTGACTAATATTAGAAATCCGTTGCTGATACCCGTTGGTTTCCAGCAATCTGATTATAGTGCATATCATTTCACACTTGAGAATTTTATGTCTAATACAGGAGGCGAACAGGGAGTTCCACAAACTCCCACAATAGGTATGAACACAAATATTGTAAATCCTCCTCCCACTGCTACACTGAGTTCGGCACAGACAACTTCTGTTTCGACTCCGTCCTTCAGCTTTAATGTCGATACCTTAGGCATGCTGAGTTCAACAACTATGGCATATGCATCTACACCCACTTTTGGACCTAGCAGTATAATGAATCTTGTTCCACCGCCTGTGACTCAATCGTTGTGTCACATACCCAGTACTTGGATTCCCGCACCTACTGTAGGGATAAATGCTTCTGCAATTGTGCCTGTCATGAGTACCATGACTGCACCATCTACATCAACTACCACTCATTTTAACAACTTTGAAAGCTATACCATGAATCAAAGGTAATATGCCTGTAGGAAACACCCCTTTTTCCTTATTTTCGGGAGGAGGAGGTAACATTTTTAACCAGAAATATGGCGGGGCTAACACCCAACCATAGTGGACGAACCCACAGAGCACTAACCCACTTTCATATGGGTGGGGTAATTTCAATAATACTTTCGCGCAACAACAGATGGCAGGGGGAAACCCCTACCAGCAGATGGCTAGGGGCTATTAAAATTTGAGCATTAATTCACAATACTCTTGGATCTTTATTGAGAGTATAACATATACAATATATCAATCCATAACAATCAAAATAAGCATGACAAGCATCATAAGAATCAAAAGTATGAGAGACAAGAGACACAGAGTTTCCGTGGGGAAAACCATAAGGTAAAAAACCCCACAACTTCCTCAGAGATAGAGAGAGAAATGGCTCAACCAAAGTACAACCAAAATACACTTGAGATAGTCTCCTAGAGCAGATGATCCTCCTCCTCACTAGTGCGCCACTTTCCGAGTGAGAGAAGTGTGTCTTTCCAAATGATCCAAATAGAGATCTCTCGATCTCTATTTATACTTAACCTGTTTTCCCAGTGACCTTATGGGGCCGACTTGTCTATCTAGATACATCCACAATATAATATATATTTTAGGGCTGACCCCACACATGGTGGTCTAATAACCCATCGGCAAGTACACACACTTGCGGCACTTGTCAATCCACATGACGACACTTCCTTATAGAGGAATAACACATCTCTTATAAGGGTACAATAAATATAGATGAAATACATTCCGAAGTTACATATACATCAACACTCCCTCTTAACTAGGAAGGTATTTCTCGACACAGTTCTGCTAGACAAGTCTTCTTCTCGGGATCATTGTCATCATCATCGTCACTACTGCTGCTATCTCAACCAATATCTGACTCTAATCGTCATAGGAAGTTCTACAGAGCTAGTCCTTTTTTCATACTGGATGTAGGCCCACCACCTGTAGGTCTTCATCATCTGTGTGAACGGTCTGATAGAGGTGGCCTCTCAGGACTAATTTTATGTGCGGATGCAATACCGGAAAGAGTATCCCAAGAACATTTATGTGCCTAAGCACGACCAGCAAGATCTCCCAGGACTGATTACATGCATCTCCTCCATAATACCTTTAAAGAGCATCCCAGGAACATTTATGTGCCGCAGCACGATCGACAAGATCTATAAAGAGCATCCCAGGACTTATTACGAGCATACAGCTCAACCTCTCGGATCTCTAGGACTGATTACATGTGGATAGACAAAACCTTTAAAGAGCATCCCAGGAACATTTATGTGCCACAGCACGACCGAAAATATCTCTAAAGAGCATCCCAGGACTAATTACGAGCACACAACTCAACCTCTCAAATCTCTAGGACTGATTACATGTCTCCGTAGTAATACCTCATCCCATGACTGATTATGAGCACACAGCTCAACCTATCGGATATTTGAGGACTGATTACATACTACATAGCAATATTGGAAAGAGTACCCCAGGAACATTTATTTGCCACAACACGACGGGCAAGATCTCCCAGGACTGATTACATTCTATTTGCACAACCTGCCACATATCATCTCTGACCTCCAAGTATCAACCTGATACTCATGATCCAATGGATCATCATCGCACGAGGCATCATCCTGATGCCCATGATCATACATTTCATCATCACTTGTACCATCCTGGTACATATCATCTGGAGCAACATCCTCAAGCTCATCATCATGATCAACCTGATCATACAATGCATCCACCTAATGCACACCAAGTATCTACCTGATACATATCATCATACATGATCCACCTGATCATACAGTGTATCCACCTTATACAAATACAAATACATGATACATATCAACATACATGATCTACCTGATCATACAATGTATCCACCTAATACAGATACATGGTCCAAGCATCCAACATGATGCATATACAAATACATACAAATGATCCAACCGATCATATCTAGCATCCAACATGATGTGTACATACATATAAATGATCCAATTTATCATATCCAGCACCAACACGATGCGTACATATATACAAATATAAATGATCCAACTGATAATATCCAGCATCAACACGATGCGTACATACATACAAATATAAATGATCCAATTGATCATATCCAACATCAACACGATGCATACATACATACAAATATAAATGATCCAACTGATCATATCCAACATCCAACATGATGCACATAAAAAGTAGTAATTGGAGCATCATCCTGATACTCATCATCCAACGCTTACATCCACATCCATGTGAAGGATCCTCCTTCCAACATGCTTGGGATGGCTTCAGCAAATGTGTCCATCACTTCTTCCTCGAAGTGTCATCGATCTGAAGAACACCAAGCCTCTCCCTGAATTACTCGAACTTCACCCTGTCTAGTGGCTTCGTTAGCACATCTACAATCTGCTCACCCGTCGCAACATACAGGAGCTTCACAGCTCCTCTCTGCACCATATCCCTGATATAGTGATATTTGATCTCTATGCGTTTCGACCTGTCATGAAACAATGGGTTCTCAGACAGCTTCACACAACTCTGGTTATCGCAGAATATACCAGTAGCATCCAATGGGAGATCAAATAACTCAGACAGTAGCTTTCGTAGCCATACTGCCTCACAACTAGCTGAACAGGCTGCAACATACTCTGCCTCAGCTGTACTCAGTGCTACGCAGGACTGCTTCCTGCTGAACCAAGAGATCACACCTGATCCCATACTGAAGCAGCACCCAGATGTGCTCTTCCTATCTGTAGCACTACCAGCCCAATCTGAATCAACATAACCCTGCAGGTTAAACTTTTGATTCACTTCATACTTGAGCCCATAATCCACTGTACCCTTCAGGTACCTCAAAACATTCTTTACAGCAACCAGATGAACACTCCTCGGATCCGTCAGGAACTGGCTCAATGTGTTCACTGCAAAGCAAATATGTGGTCTCGTGTTCATCAGGTACATCAAGGACCCAATCATCTGATGATACATAGAGACATCAACCGGCTCAGATGAATCATCACATAGAAGCTTTAGATTCGATTCCATGGGTGTGGCCATGGCCTTGCAATCCATCATCCCAAATCTCTTCAGAATATCTATTGTGTACTTCCCTTGACCAAGGAAGATCCCACCTGAATTCTTCCACACCTCCATACCTAGGAAATAATGCATCATTCCCAAATCTTTCATATTGAACTCAGCAGCAAGCTTCCTCTTAGTATCTGTAATCAATTTGTCATCTCCTGTTACAAATAAGTCATCCACATAAAGGAGTAGAATCACAGGATTCCCTTCCTCAACCTTGTAGTAGAGGTCGGAATCCGCTTTACTCTTGGTAATTCCTAAGCTAGATAGGAAACTGTCCATCCTACCATACCAAGTTTTGGGAGCTTGCTTCAAGCCATACAAGGCTTTCTTCAATTTGCACACATATGACTCCTTGTCGTGTATTTCAAAACCAAGTGGCTGCTCCACGTATACTTCCTCTTCAACTACACCATTCAAGAAAGCAATATTGACATCCGTCTGGTGTATTTTCCATTTCATTGCTGAGCCAGGGCAAGTACTGTTCTGATGGAAGTATACCTGGCTACAGGTACAAAAGTTTCTCCATAATCTATTCCCTCTTTCTGAGAGAAGCCACGAGCTATGAATCTTTCTTTGTATTTCTCTACACTGCCATCTGTAGCATGCTTGATTTTGTAGATCAATTTGGAAGTCACAAAAAAATTCTCTTTAGGTCTTGGGACAACATCCCAAACATCATTTTTCATTATTGATTGGTATTCCTCAACCATTACATCCTTCCATTCTTTTTTTTCCGCTACTTCTTCATAACTGGAAGGTTATTTGTTCATAATGTCACAGAGTAAAATAACATAGCTGGTATGTGATCTGGTTCTCTTCTTTGCTCTATGTTCTTCTTCTGGAATGCCAAATCTTTCTGCATCTTGAATGAGCTCTCTAGCCCATGCAGGTTTCCTCTTGTGAGAGTTATCCTCATGGGGTGGATCTACAGGTTCTTACGGATCTTCAAACTCATGAACAACTTCTGAAATTGCTTCAGTCATGGTAGTGTCTTAAAATCTAGTTTCCTTAGGTTATTCATAAACTTCAATACGTACCTTCATTGATTTGATGAATGTTGAGTTTTCATCAAATGTTACATCCCTGCTGACATCAATCTTCTTGAACCTTGGAAAGTATATTCTGTAAGCCTTCGAGCTTTGACTGTAACCCACAAAGATTCCCTTCTTTCCTGAAGGATCTAGTTTGGTCCTCTTTTCCTTTGGGACATGAGTGTATACTGGACAACCAAATATTCTGAGATGGCTGACTTCAGGTTTCTTAGCAGAAAATATCTCTTCTGGTGTCTTGTTGTCCAATATCTTGTGGTGTGTTCTGTTCTGCACATATATTGTTGTTCTAGCTGCTTCTACCCATAGATGCATAGGTAGATCCTGGTCATGCAGCATTGCCCTTGCTGCTTCCATGATTGTTTTGTTCTTCCTTTATGCAACTCCATTTTGTTGAGGATTATAAGGAGCAGTCAAATCCCTCTTAATCCCTGAATCACTGCAAAGCTTCTTGAAGTCACCTGAGGTGAATTCTCCACCATTGTCGGATCTGAATGTTTTGATCTTTTTGTCAGTTTGATTCTCCATCAAGGTTTTGAATTCCTTGAACTTATCAAACACCTCATCTTTGTTTTTCAAGAAGTATACCCAAGTCTTCCTGGAGAAGTCATCAATAAATGAGACATAATAAACATAACCACTTAGAGAACTGGATGACATAGGACCACATACATCTGAGTGGATGATTTCAAGGATATCTTTTGTCTTGCTTTCACTGCTTGGGAAAGCCTTCTTAATATTCTTACCTTTTGCACATCCTTTGCAAACACCTTCATGTTTGGTCTTGATTTCAAGAAGACCCTCTACAGCCTTGCTTGCCATTGGAAGTGCCCTATAGTGCATATGAGCAAGTCTTCTATGCCAAAGTTCACTTGGCTCCATGTATTCATGCACCATGACATGTTCAGGTTGTCCTTTTAATTTATACAAACCTCCCTCTTGCTCTCCAATCACAACTGCATCATCTATGGTCTTTCCCTTTGGCCACATTAGGACTTGGCCATCCACAAATGCAACCCTCATACCTTTTGTATCCAATGCAGAGATGGAGAGTAAGTGAGCCCAGGTACATAAAGGACTTCTTTCATCTTCAAAGATTTTCCAGAATCTAGGTTGTAGGAGGCTTCACCACTTCCTTTGATGGGATATTGATAATCATCCCCAAGTTTCACTTTATGGGGTGATTAATGTTCAAACAAATTTACAAAGGATTCTTTAAACCCAGTCATGTGTTTGGAAGCCCCACTGTCAATTAACCAATCATTACAACCATGAGAGATAGTACCTGTGAGAGTAGAGATTAGAACATACTCTTCTTCACTTGATGAGTCATCATTACTATCATCACTTTCTACCCTAGCCTTTTTCTTTGGAGGTTCATCATCTTCGGCAGCATGAGCATGGTACCTTCTTTTGTTACCCTTCTTCTTCTTTCTGGAGTTGTTGTTTTGTTTGTCCCTTTTGTTCTTGGGACATTTTGAAGCAAAGTGACCCTTCTCATTACAAGTGAAACACCTTAGATCTTTCTTGTCTTTGTGAAAATGATGAGAAGATTTCTTCTTGTGATGGGATGGCTCCCTCTTGAACTTGCCCTTCTTAGTGTGAGCTATGAGAGATTGATCTTCATTTCCCATCTTCTCTTCTCTTGCCACAAGCCTTGCTTCTTCTTGAGAACATTCCTCCCATAATCTGCTGAAGGAGATTAACTTCTTTCTAGCACAGATCCCCTGGATAAAAGAGTCCCATGACCTAGGTAGGCCATTCAAAGTAGTCATAAAAATTTCACCATTCTCCACCATTTCATCTACGGCTTCAAGTTGTTCCTTGATCTGAGAGACCTTGGAGAAATAGGATTGAATGGTTTCTCCATTCGACATCTTGACCCCTTTCAATTGATTCTGTAGGGTCATCTTCCAATTTATGTTCTTTCCTTCAAATAGCTTGGTCAAAGAGTCAAACATAGCCTTGGGCGTCTTTAGAGAAGACACATGGGGTATGAGATGGTCTTTGATAGAATCAACAATGATTCTCTATGCCTTGACCAAGTTCTTCTTATGCAATAACTTAGCCTCTTCATCCTCTGGGATAGGGATGTCTTCTTTTATATATGAGTCCAACTCATTCTCTTCCAGGATTAACCCAATCCTATACTTCCAAGCTTGGAAGTTATCAGCCCCTTCAAGCTTATCCTCAAGCTTGGTGTGGTGAAACATCTTAAAGAGTACTTCAAATGAAATAGAAAAGATTTAGGTCTTACCACTTGAAATGCTGAAAACTGGATCTGGTCTCGGATTAGGGTTTGTCGGAAAAACCCTAAAAATTAAAAATGTGAATTTCAACTTTCTGAAAAGAAAGATGCGCCTTGATGAGCTGATCAGCCTCGTGTATTCAAAATTTGAGATCAACAAAGCTTTACCCTTCAGATTTACCTTTTTTTCCTCTTGGGTTCACTAGGGAGAGCCCTGAATTAAGGTTTGAGTTTCCCGGAGATCTACCCAGCCAAAAATCCCGATCCAAAGATCTAAACTTCGATTTTGGCAAGGAGCTTCCAGCTATGGCTTCAGATTTCAGAAATTGCTATTTTTGTGGAAATCCTAATTTTTAGGGCCAAATCTAAAAATGCTTAGAATTGAATTCTGATTGTACAGATAGATTTTCCTTGATGAGTAGAGTCAATCTACTATAATGATTTTACAAAAACTATGGAGAGAAACCCAATAAACAAGAAACTCAAGTTTCCGTCACTGCAAAATGTCTTCTTCTCAGGTTAGCTCTGATACCATGTTAAAATTTGAGCATTAATTCACAATACTCTTGGATATTTATTGAGAGAATAACATATACAGTATATCAATGCATAACAATCACAATAAGCATGACAAGCATCACAAGAATCAAAAGCATGAGAGACAAGAGACACAGAGTTTCCGTGGGGAAAACCCTAAGGTGAAAAACCCCACAACTTCCTCAAAGATAGAGAGAGCAATGGATCAACCAAAGTACAACCAAAATACACTTGAGATAGTCTCCTAGAGCAGATGATCCTCCTCCTCACTAGTGCGCCACTTTCTGAGTGAGAGAAGTGTGTCTTTTCGAATGATCCAAATAGAGATCTCCCGATCTCTATTTATACCACGGGGGGTTCACTGGTGAGGCAATATCATATCACGTCCATTCATATTGGGGGGTTGAATACTCTTAAAAACCTCAAAAATATATTGCCCCGTATTAAGGGGTCAAGGGGTTTTTTTTATTTGACATAGTAATATAAATATTGGGGGTTATTTTATTCGGGAGTGTTGAGGAATAACCTCCAAATCGTGGGATGGATTCATACGTCCAAATCACGATCCCGATAATTTCATAAAAAAAAAAATAAAATTATACCAGCATTTAATGTTAAAATTGTGATTGCGGAAGTAATAAATGCTTGTTAAGGCAGTATTAAATAATAAAGTCATTAATGTATATAACAATTTAACTACTATGTCCTTTTAACTAATGATGCTTTAAGACAGTGATGTGTCTTACCCACGTCTTACCTCCATAAAAATGATTACAACACTAATTTGTTTGTAGTTGTAATAACAAATAAACAACATATCCATATAGGCCTAAGTTCTATAACTACAACTCTGAAACCATATGCAACATACCCAAATTTGCTAAAATAACAAATAAACAATACTTTCTATTCTATAATATTTTATCTGAATTACTCTTGTCATTGATAGAACTATGGCTTACTTACAGAGTTCTATATCCCTATTCAACATTCTTTACATTAGTTAAGAATAGTCTCCTATGTCATTACTTGTGACGACGATAACCAAATAGGACAATTACTTAACCTTGAAGTATTATTCCTATGAGTACTTATACAAGAGTATGCCATTAAAACCCATAACCTGCTATGTAGGAAAAGTTGCACTACTATTATATGGGTGTACATTTTTTTTCACATGATAGTTAAACCGGCGCTCAATGGTAGGCGAGAACGCCGAATAGGACGGGGTCTCAGGGTCGATCCTGGGTGGGGACGGCCACAGCCGACCGCCCCAGCCACCCGGCCATAACGGCGGCCCCAAATACTATTATATGGGTGTACATATATCCAAATACTAACAGAGTCATCACAGTGACCATTGGGTATTAATTTTACCCCTAACTATTTGTCATGGTCTATGATACCATCCTAAGGCTTAGGCTTTGACATTGGTACCCATTGTTTAGTCAATTCGATTTTGTATATAAGTATATGGTCGAGTGTGTGTATAACTTTATAACCACTCCAAACTCTTAAACAACTCCTAAATAGAAGGTTGTAAGGGGAAAACATTATGTCGAAACGTTTGCATAGTATTCAGATCAATGGTTTCAATGTTGGGGTTAATAATTGTTCCATGTAGCACATGTCTTTGTCATATTGTTTTAAATGCATAAATTTAATGGGGTTAATATGCCAAATCTCTTGTCTTGACCCGATCCACAACATATCCATGCATTTACTCCTGATGTGGATTCAAACAAGGTGCTCCTGCGACGTGTACATTGTCTAGGGTCCCATCTTCTTCCACGGGTGTTTTGACTCACTCGGTGACTTCAATGTGTATCTCGTCTAGCCCCTTCCATACTCCATGAGCACAATAGGTGCATCTACCCATCTTCTTGGTCATAGGCATACCTTACCTTAGCCTTTTTGGAGGCACTATGGGTTCTCCATCTGGTTGAGATTTGTTATTGGGACCATACAATGCCCATATAACTTATTAATTATACTCTGTTGCATACTTGGGGAATGTGCTTCCCTCTATACCGGTCTTCTTAGTCATTCATTGTATTTTCCTTCCATCTCGGCAACTAGTATTCCTCCTGGTCAGACCCTAAGCACTATAGATTATCCCTCTCCATTATCACTTTACCCTTTAATTGTTAACATGGTGATGAACTAATTTTGTTCTGTGTGCTTGACTCAAGTGGAACGAGTCCTTTATCAATCCCATCCCTAAGTTTATGTAGCATCTTGAAGAAGGTAGTGTTTCCCAAGGTATTCCTTGTTATTCCATTTTCATTGTACAAATGGTTTTCTTGTTGTTTTGTTGGAAAAAAAGAATTGTTGGTATTCGCTATTTGAATCTTATTTACCACTAAGGGAGTAACTAGATGTTTAAGTAAGCATGGTGGTATTCCTCTATTATCTCTTCTACCACTGAGGGTGTAACTAGTTGGTTAAGTTAGGGTGGTGATATTCCTCCATTATCACCCCTTCTATGGCCTTAAACTAGAATCAGATCTCCTTGGAAATCGCCTCCCTAAAAGACACGGGACCTAGTCTATTAGAATTTAGCAATGTGAAATTAAACCATGATGATTTTGAAGGTTTAATCATTAATAGATAAGGGTCCTTCTCATATATATGTGAAAAAGGTGAAAAGGATACAATTTGATATCAACAAATGGTGATAAGGGTCCTTCCCCATGGGTTCATCGAATCCCCATTCTCCACTATGAATCCCCACACTTCATTTATGAGTCACCTACCCATTGTGTGACAAGTATCGATATGGAAATCATATCATGCCTATGGGGGAAAGATTCCATATGTAAGTCTTGTGTGATGGCATAGTGGGGCATGCATATCCAATGAATGGGACTATTATTGCCCACCCATTTGTTGAATGTCTAGTGGATCTATTGGGAATGTTATTTAATATCTACAAGAGGCCGTTAATTATCTATTGAATAAACCAAATATTTATCATTTTTTCTAGTTCAATGAATTTCCTTCTATATAAATTCAATTTTAGTTTGAATGTTTCAATGCCACTTTGACAAATGTATGTTATATCCAATCTTTTGAAAAATGTTTTTATATATTTATCCATTTTTATCTAACTAAAAGGTACATGTGGATGGAAATGCAGATGGATCTAGACAATCATTTCGACTTTGTAATTGTAACTGGTGAAGAACTTTCTACCCTTGGCATAGTTAGGTGTCAATCAGATGCTACTTTTGCAGAAATCCGTCAAGAAATTGTGCTTGATAATATCATTGGATATCCTTTTGAGTTTACCAACAATCAAGGATATACTTTAAATGCAACACAAGAGAAAAGATGGAAAGCTACAAAAACACCTATAGGCATCAAGAGGAAACTAGACACATTGGATACTGAAGCATTGCAATCAATGGTAATGGAAAGAACACCAAATGTTGAAATCATCGAAGAGAACATGGAGGAACCTATGCATAAACAAGCAAGAGTTGAAGTTGAGTGTGATTCGATAGAACAAAACATAGGTGTTGATTCTACTATATTGGCATCTTGGGAAGAAAAAGTGAATAGTTTAATGGAAGAGTTTGTTGAGGAGAAGGTTACTCTTAAAGTATATTCAGAAAATGGAACATCTAAAATAAAGATACGTTGTGAAAGTTGTGGTATTGATTATGGAACAGGGGAAATATCTTTAGCAGCACGGACACTTCACAACTTCAAAAACAATCACATGAAAACAAGGGCCCATCAACGTCAACGTAACATTTCAAGGGTGGGAGGTAGTGAAACTCCTTCATGTAACATAGAAAGGAAGACATCAATGGTTGGAGATCGAATTGAGATTGATAACGCCATCAAAATACTAGATGATTTCAACAAGACACAAGATCCAAATTTGTTCAAAGTGGTGGAAGCAACACTTGCAGGATACGGGGACAAGAGAAAAGTAAAAGTGGAATGTACACGGTGCAATAAATGGTTTTATTTAGTACCAGCAAGTGGTAATATTGTTAGTTCTCTAAATGAACATATGAAATCAAACAAGCACATTTCTACTACAAATGAGGCTTCACATAATACAATTGGGTTGAGGACTGGCATAGTTGGGAGACCCAAGAAGCCTACCAATGATAAGTCCCAACAGAGTTTGACTAGGTTCTTGGTCCCATCATCAACACCACTATCACATAGGGGTTCTACAAGTGCAAATCCTTCTACTTCAGGTATGTTAATTTCACAAGCTTATTTAATTTGAATATGACATTGAACATAATTTTATTTTTTATCTTCAAATTTATTTGCTTTTATTGTATTATTGTAGATCATTTATCTCCCTTGATACTACAATGTTGGGGGTATTGGTATCCATATATTGATAGAAATGGGGAGAGATTGAACACAAAAATCCTAATGGATGATCAAAGGGGTGGGAAATTATGGGCCATAGAGAAGCATACCAAGAGGATGCTATGTTATCATGGTACAGAATGCCGTATTGATGGTACATATAGGCATATTCATTGTCAGAGGGCTTCTGAAACATGGATACCTTTTGAATCATTGACATGCAAGTTTTGTAAGTTGATTCCAGACTGTGATGACTTTAGGATGCGTTTAAATCGTGAATCAAGGAGCCCCATTAAAAGACATGGGCGAGATACAGGGAAAGGGAGAAGATTAGACTTTTTGACTCAAACTGAGCTCAGAAATGTTGCAAGGGTTACAAATACTAGCTATAGATCAACAATGAGGGCTCTTTGGTGGGAGAGGACAAAGGTTGCTATACTCTCTATTAGAATAAGGTCCCTAAAGGACAAGTTGTTCGAATCTACAGAAAGGAAAGATGTATTTAGGTTTTGCAAGGATGTGTGTGAGGCACATAGACAAGGAAAATTACAAGGTAAAGATGCCGTTTGGGAATTTTTCAAAGATATCTTTCACAACCTGACACATCCAAAAGCAGGGAGAAGGTATGGTGCATCCACTAAATCCATTTATGAGATGATTAAGCTATGGGGGGGTCCTAGATTGCATAGCTTCATTAGCTTGAATTTAGATGGTCCTTCAATATCTACAACTTTAAGGCAAGTGAGAAAATCACTGTCATATATCCCAGGGGAGCATGAGTACATTTTTGAGGCACTTGGAAAGGTTTATGCTTGTTATAAATCCAAACATGGTATAGAGGGTCCGATTCTTGTATGCCTTGCTGAAGATGAGACCCTTGTGAAAAAATATGTTAGGTGGGTAGCAAAAAGTGATACTTTGGTTGGTTTTTGTGGTAATAAAGAAAATCATCAATGCCAATCACATTTCTTAGTGACTGTGGGCGAGGGAGATGCAGGCTATGATGTTATTACAGACACTTTTAAGAATAGTGTAATTGGTCATTATGCACGTGTCATTATTGCAAACCCTTTACATGAAAAGCTTCCCCGTTTGGTTGTGGTTGTTCATCCAACATGCAATAGGTTCGATGCAAATTTTGTTGCCAAGCAATGGGAAAAAATAGAAGTTATGTGGAGGAAACACGTGGAAAATTGTTTGGGACCTATTATTGGTCATTCATCTGATGGGGATAGTAGAAGAAGACAACTTATGTTGAAGGCTTATTCTTCAACAAAAGGTATTCGATATCAAATCCCTTGGGAAGGGTGGAGGCTGTCTGCGTTGCATGATGGTGGCAACGTAATAGGACTACATGACCAGGATTACATACACAACAGGAAAAAGCTAATCAATCCTTTGTTTAGTGGCCGACGAGATTTGATCCTTGGAGAAGAGTTGGTAAGTTTTAATCATGTCAGAATGGTTTATAACACTTTTAAAGTGGATGATCACAAGCTTAAAATTGAATATATAGAGAGGATGGATCGAAAAAATTGGGGTTCAGCGCAACGCATTGCTTCAAGGCATGTTCAAAGGTGTTTAAAAGAGATGAGAAGTACAACAAGTGGTAGGGCAGAGAGAACACTAGGTACAGAGATTTATCTAATGATTGTTGCTGACTACATTGACATTTTTATGTCTCATAGTTTGACTCTTTGGGAAAGAGTGCGAAATGCTTCAAGAGTTCAACATTTCTTTTTGTTATGGTTATGTTGGGTACGGAAACAATATCATGTTAATGCCAACATAAATTTCATTAGTAGAGAGGCATATCAGGATGTGGAAATTTCGTGCCACTTTGCGGTTTTATTGATGAGATTGTTTCGAGACCACTACTCTAACTTGCCATGTGTATTGCACTTGACTGGGTCAGATGTGTGTGAGAACTTCTTTAGCAAAGTTGGTGGGATGGTTGGATCAGAGAGGGCCTATGATTTCACTGACTTGCTTCATGCTGTTGGAACTCTTAATAGAGTTTCCGAAGAAGAATCAAATCCACAAGGGCTTCGCTTTAATAAATCTCATAAAAAACAAGAAAGCATCTGGAATAAATTGCACCAACAAACAACAAAGAATCATGATGTATTATCTGATTATGGTCCAATATCTACAGATGATAAAATTATAGAAGCTCTGAAAGTAGGATTGAATGATGCGCAAAACCTTTTATCAAGATTTGGCATGCAACCAGAAGGACACACACAATCTTCTTGGTGGTTTAAACCATGGACAGAGGATCAAAACTATCCAACATTCCAAGTAGTGGATGAAGTAGTTGATGGTTCTACACCGAATAACTCCAACTCAATATTCCAATCTTCATCTTCATCCATACTCAATGTTAGTGAATTGCAAACAATGGAAAGTGAGTGGAGGCATGAGTTGGATGAAATTTTAGATACCATTGATGATAATGTGAACACAACTACCAAACCAGTGGTAGAGCTTGATGGTAAGGATATGTTCAAATCTTGTTTGGTTAGTCAGTTGAATGGAAATCCAACATTATCCAAAGATAGGTTGACTAGAGTGAGAAATGGGGTCTACTTTAGGCGAGATGAAAGGGCTTCAAAAAATGGTGTTTCAATCGGCTTTGGAATTGGATCGGACTGCGGGGTGTTGTTTGAGAGCAACTCAATACCTATAGTTGAACGTGCCACAAGAAAAGGTGTTTCTCGAAGTACCAAAGAAGGTGTTTCTTGTGGAACTTGGTACATTGGAAGGGTTCAAAGAATAAGAAAGAAGGATGGAAATAGGGTGTTTGATTACCATAATGACATTGATCTTTTGGATAGGCCAGAAGGTGTTGAGCTTCAGTTTTGTTGGTACAATAAAATAAAAGGGCAACGCTTGTACAAGTATGATTTGACAGATCATCTTTTTGTACAACTTGAATCTGTTATAGCAATGGCCAACTTATCATACAACAATAGGAATGACACATACAAATTAGAAGAAAGAGATTACAAAGTTTTTTCTGATTTTGTCAGAAATCTCAACAAGGTTAATTTAAAGTTTATTGTAATTTATTTTTCCTTATTCATTCCCATTTAATAGATAATTTATAAATAATTATTGGTTGTATTTTTGTTGATTTCATGTAGTAATACCATCTTGATTTTATATTTTTTGGCCTCAGGTGTAGTGAACCCTTCGAATGGTGAATTTTGGGATAAACCAACCTAATTTTTTCCACCTACTTTTTTGTGTAAGTTTCTTTGACCATTCATCTTTTGTAGTTGTATTTCAGCTTTCAAGATAGATATTGTGCTAGTGTAACCATCCATCTTATGATTTTAAGTCGGATTTCAATACAGATTTGGATTTCACATGATGATTTGATTGTTACAGGTACCCGAGTTGATGCAAATTCATGTGTCATTCATGATGTCAACCTCATGTCAACGAGATTTAAAAATCAAGGCTAAAGGTGTTGGAAGGTTTTCAATCAAGAAAATTGACATTTTGGAAGTTGGATAACTTGCTTTCCTCTATACTAGTGGTCATTTAGAGCTGATGTCAAGATCATTTGATCAAATACTTTATATTTACATGTTTTCAAAATTTAGGGCAATGCCCTCTTTAAACTTTTAGTAGTTTTTTAGTACTAGAAATGGAGAAGGTGACTCTTTTGAGTACAATTTATATCATACATAGCATCATATCTTTAAGATAAACTAATACTCTTGATTTAACAATGATTTTGACTTATCATATCTTCCGTTTTGCTTAATAAAAATACATGTGAATGTTTTATAATTAATTTAAACTTTATGGATTTATGTGTTAGTTAATTTTTTTCATCCTTTGTTCTTCCAGCAAAGACTTGAAGGTCTTTGTAAAGATCTCGGAGCAAATTTTGCAATGTATTTGGATTTTTAAAATTTCGATAATATTGCAACTATTACTATTAACTCTGCTCTATGTTTTATTTTTGTGGGGTTACTCTTTTTGTTGCTTGGCGAAGTTATTTAGATATGAGGTATGATTCTTGGAATAGCATGCATTACAATATTAGAATTTTGTGGCACTGAGATAACCATGGTGGTAGTATTTTTTTTTTTTATATGTAGAATGTTATTGATGTGATGTCCAAAAGGTCAATGTTACCACTTATGAATATGTATGCAAGATTTTATGCTTTCTTTGTAATTGAGGTTGAGTTTTCTAGTGTTAAAAGTGAGTAAAGCTTGTAACATTATACCTTTTGTTGTTCTATATGAGGCCAATTTCCAAAGTGTGTTTCTTTTCTAGCTATAAGTCATGTTGTAGCCTATGAAACTGTTCAGTATGTTTGAGTGTGCTTTTGGTTCCTTGTCAACTCCAAGGTTAAGAGATGTAGCTAATCGAGAATTCTGGAGTTGAACAATTATATTGTAATTTTTGCAGGCATTCTAGTAAAAGATCTAACTCTTCATTTTTTAGGTTGGGGTTTAGGTGGGTATTGAGATTCAATCAGACATTGTTCCATGACAAGAAAGAAAAGTGAGATCAATCGTTCTTGGATCACTGGAACCAAGAAAAGTTAGATCAATCTTTCTTGACTAATAATTTATTTCAACCTTTTGTATTCTTCTTTAACATTTTCACATTTCCAGTTAAGAATAGTTATTAGATTGAGTTATATTTGGCACATTCATAATTGAAATTTCAATTCTTATATGCAAGGCATCCTTCTTAATATTGTATTGGAACTGACATGAACATAGGTGAAAATCTAAATCCTTGTTTACATACATTATATGTTATTATTACCATGAAATGGTATCATATAAGTTTCACCATCTGTGTATCTTTATATCTATTGCATGATTGAAACTTAACAATGGATATTTTTTCCTCTCCCTTAAAGATAAAAAGAATTAGATATATTAACCCACGAAAAGGTAACTAAATGTTTCTAATTCCCTTGATTGCAAGAATAAATGTAGAGGAAGTAGAGGTAATTCATTGAATCTTGTGAATGACCCAAATCCAAGATATGCACATGATCATATGGTGTTATTGGTAAGTAAGAGGAATTTTTCTATGTTCATTTGGGTTCAAACATCAATGATGATTGTTTTAATAGGAAGGTAGGGAAGTCCATCCACGAAAGGGTTTCAATTTTGTATTTTTATGGAGTTTATTTTATTAAGCTTATAAAAAACATGAGCTCTCTAAGGCTATATTTGTATTTACATGATATAAAATTGGTAGATTGGTAGGTTGTGGTTTGAAACATCTGTAATTCTCATCTTTTATAAGCATTGCACTGACTATTGGACTATCTATCTTGTACTTTCTTTGTTACATTGATCTCTTAACGGGTTTCCTTTTACTCATTTTACCTTCCCCATTACTATTTAATTGGGTCTTCCACTATCCAATGCTACAAATTGATCAGTCGTCTCTACAATCTTAGTGGGATCATTGTTAGCATTATACTACTACTTTCTTTAGCATCTTGTTTGGTTATACTAAGATGCATTAGGATCCTGTTTGTTACACCTTGATAATATGATATAAAGGGGGTATTAAAAATGGGTTGATAAAAATGGATACCTACAATATCTGGTGAAAATAGAGGTTTTCTTAATTGGAAAGGTATATTGGGAGGGGGGTTCAACAATACAATTTCAGGAGGGATTTTCCAATATTTAGTGAAATTAGGGATATTCTTTAATATCCTACGAACGATGGTGCTATGTAACAATTTCACTGAGTGAACCCCCCGTGATTTATACTTAACCTATTTTCCCAGTGACCTTATAGGGCTGACTTGTCTATCTAGATACATCCAAAATATAATATATATTTTAGGGCCGACCCCACACATGGTGGTCTAATAACCCATCGGCAAGTACAGACACTTGCGACACTTGTCAATCCACATGACGACACTTCCTTATAGAGGAATAACACATCTCTTATAAGGGTACAATAAATATATATGAAATACATTCTGAAGTTACATATACATCAACAGGGGCAACCCCTACCAGTAGATGGTCGGGGGAAACCCCTACCAGCAGACAGCCGGGGGAAACCCCTACCAGCAGACAGCCTTGGGAAACCCCTACCAGCAGTTCAATGGTCAAACTATGGGTGGTTCCCCCTTTATGACCCCAGCTTATCAGATGCTATCTTGCAGGCCTTGTTTACTGTTTCTGGAAACTCTATATTTTCCATACCTTTCCAAGTTGACAAACGATTTGGTGTATCACAATGCCACATGGCCACTTATTCCTACCAAATTACCTTCGGACATTCCAAAATTCGAAGGCAAAACTGGTGAAGATCCTGGTGATCATGTCACCACTTTCCATTTATGGTGTTCCTCAAACTCATTAAACAAAGATTCCATTAGGTTGAGACTATTCCAAAGGACCTTAACCGGTGCTGTAGCCAAATGGTACATTGAGTTTCCTGTAGCCACGTTCTTTAACTTTCGAGATCTCGCGACTGTTTTTCTGAACCACTTCCAACTTCCCGTTCGGTATGATGCCGGAGCAAACCTTTTGTCTACATTTATACAAAATAAGGCCACTCACTTATCTGATCACATTCAGGAGTGGAGGAGACGGAAGAGGCTCATTAAAGCCAACATACCTCCATAATTCCTGCTTGAGTGGTATTTGAAATCACTCCTTCCTTATATTTCTAAGGAAGTAGCTACTTCTGGAGTGTCTACATAGGAAGAAGCCATTTTACGGACCCAGTAGCTAGACCTTGTTTATGCACAATCTGGGTTACTTTTTGAAATCATACCTGAGGCACCGCGATCAAATACTGATATGAGTAGACCTAAACCTAGACCACATGCTAACAACATAGTGGGTTCAGTTGATTCTGCAGCCTTTGAAGCATTGACCAAGCAGGTTCATGCCTTATTCGTCAAACAATCGACTGCAGAAGTTACTTCCGTCACAACCTCTCCTTCTACTTCTGAATCTGTAAACTAGGTTCAGAACAATCAAAAGGTCCCTCAGTATCCTAACAACAAAAAGAAGGGAAAGGAAGGAGATGGGAACCAGCAAAATCCCAAGAACAAAGAGAATGCCGAGGAGGGTAACAAAGAAAAAAAGAAGGTTAAGTTCCCTTGTAAGCTTTGTAAGCAGGAACACCTTACTCACCAATTCCCTCTACTCGAAGAAGCCCAAAAGCTGCTTCAAGAAAAGAAACCTGCCGTACTTAAATATCTATTTCCTAAGGGGCAGGGTTCAGCTTCTAGCACCTCCAAAGCTGGGGGCAGTACTCATGCTTCAGTTGATCAAAATTTCATTAACATGGTTAGCGTGGACTCACTTTTGCGAACGCAAGCAAGAAATTATACCCCGGATGTGCAGAACAAGGATAAAGAGAATCCTGAACCTTCCGTTCCTCTCCACATTCTAGTAGATCCACTGCCCAAGATTCCGAAAGGTGTCTTGAAACGGGCCTCGCACAATCCCAACACTCGGGCTGCTTCCAACTACAATGTGGTTGAAGATCTAGCCTAGACCCCTTGTGCTATGTCCACCTTAGAAGTTTTTCAAAGTTGTCCGTTACAACGAAACACACTTCTAGTAGTGATTGGAAGTATGGAATCATCTAACATGTCCGCACACTTTGATATGTCTGACATTAAATATCGGTTTCCATACCACGTTTCCATACAGATTGAAGTGGTCCATGGTCCTATGACCATTAGACGGGTTGTCGTAGATGAGGGAACGTCGACGTGCGTGATGTCTATTTCTTCCTAGAAAGCTTTAGGCTCTCCCTAGCTAGCCCCCTCTAAAACACTGCTTACTGCCTTCGATGGCAGGACTTTCCATCCACATGGAGTTCTACCATCGTTTGAAATTACACTGGACGGTAAGACAGTTGCTGTAGAGATTGAAGTTCTGGATGCTCTACTTGATTACAATATGTTATTAGGCAGGAGATGGACATATGCCATGCGAGCCATCGCATCGATAGTTTTTCGAGTTGTTATGTTCCCTCACGAAGGCAATGTCGTTACGGTCGACCAACTTTCGTTCTCTTGGAAAAACAACCAAACTTTATCGGATACTACTATTCCTTTAGTTGATCAATCTGCCCCAGTAACCGAGATTTTAGGAGCAGGGCTTTACTAGTCGTTAATAGGCACTTTCAACCTACCCTCCCCTGTTCGTTTTATGCATTTTGATGAAGGTTCATCTACTTAAACTTCCATAGATCCTTCATCTGTGGATCCTTCCTACTGAACCTTCATCAAAATGCATAAAATGAACAGAGGAGGGTAGGTTCATCTGTGGATCCTTCCTACTGAACCAGAACCAGTTGTGCCTATAGTTTTTGCATAGATAACCCATGAGGATTCACAACAACTTGCAACAGAACATATCCCAACTCCTTTGGTCTCTACCGAGTTGGATATGGACCCTGCTTTTGCATGGTGAACGTACTCTACCCTCTCTCCTAATGGTTTGGAAACAGTTTTGACTTTTGACGAAACATTTTTGAAACCATGATAGGCCCGGGACAACCTTGGGAACATTTACACCCCAGGACCTATCTACTTCCTGTTCTAAACCTGATAGAGAGAGGCGAGTTCCCTTCGAGACCCAATGAGAATGCTGATTGATCCTCTGTCCTTTCCACTTCACAAGCTATTTTTTCCAAAGGGAATAGGACAAGTGCAATGAGAACCATCCCCATTAACATTCCCACTGAACTTGGGGTCACAAAACATATCTTTATTGGAGTGGACTGTTATCTTGATAAGATCATTCCATATACCAATCTGTTTAATGATTTCCGTGACATCTTTGCCCGATCTCATGAGGAGATTCTAGGCATCGACCCTACCTGAAGAAGTCTTTCGAGCATTCTTCTACCTTTACTTCGAGCTCATTAAAAATAGTAAGTAGGTTACGAGCATTCTTCCACCTTTTCTTTGAGCTCGTTAAAAACAGTAAGGAGGCTATGAGCATTCTTCCATCTCTCCTTTGAGCTCGTTAAAAACAGTAAGGAGGTCACGAGTTTACTTTTTCGGGCTTGTTAAAATTTTACGAAAACGATTATTATGGAGTTCTCTCTAAGATCTTGTTAGACTCTTTAAATATGACAAGATTGCCGAGTATAGTTGTCACTTCAGACTCATTAAAGGATTTGAAGCGACATTCACTTAGGTATAGAATTACCCCTTTTCCGGGCCTTGGTGGATAAATTACGGAAAAGGTATACTCTAGGTATACTTTTTTATGCACTATAAGAGTTATTCTTCCATTGTTTTATACTTTTTCGAGGGAGGAGACTAACTGTACAAAAAAGGACCTTTCGGAGCCTTTTTTTAGGGTTTTCAGGCTCTCTAAACATGAAAACACCAAGCGAGCATTCACCTACTCGGGCTCGATGTGAAATCCATGAGAGGGTAAATAGAGGACTGTTTAAGTTTTTCAACTCTATAAACAAGAAAACACCGCTGAGCACAAACCAATCCGGGCTCGATATAAAATCCACGGATAGGTGTAAAGAGGATTGTTTAAGTTTTTCAGACTCTATAAACAAGAAAACACCGGTGAGCATTGAACTACTTGGGCTCGATACTAAAATCCATGAGTAGGTGTATGGAGTTATTGTTTAAGTTTTTCAGACTCTTTAAAATTGAAAACACCGGCGAGCAAGAACATATCTCGGCTCGATATTAAAATCTAGAGATCAGTAATATAGAGTAATCTTCTATCTCTTCTTCGAACTTTGTAAACAATGAAGAAGGTCCTGAGTCTTCCTCCCATGGGCTCGTTAAACTTTTTACATGGTTGGATCTATTGAGTTTTCATTCTTTCTTGGACTCATTAAAACAACAAGAAAGGTATTCTTTTATCTAAAAAGAATAAGGGATGAGAAAGATGTGTCATATCTTCAATGTCAAAGGAAGTTCAATCACTTCTATCCTCGAACACAGCACCTTCTTGAGTCTATCATGTCAGTTGGGTTTAGTTTTTGACCTTAGGGTGAACCTGATCTCTGAGTTGTTTACTCCCCCAGTTGGTTATTCTTCCAACCATATGGAGGGTCTGTTAATGTCTCCTACATTACAGACTTATATCATTTTCCCCATGATGTTGAAAACTGCCTAAGTCACTTTGTGTCATGCTCACTGTTCAAGGATATACCCCGTGTCGGCCATTCTGCAGTTTACCTCGACCTCATGTGTCGGCCATCCTAGTGTCAGTCTTGTTATATATTACTCCATATCAGCTCATACCAGTTGAGTGTCCCTCGTGTTGGATGATGGAGGATGTCTTAAGGCCTCCCTTCCAACGGACTTCTTCCTATCGAAATCAACTCATTTTTCTCTAGGAATGAAGTTTAGAGTTTCGGTTAGTACCTTGGAGATTGTAGTCACTAGTGGCAATTTTCCTCGCTGTTGAATTATGAGAATACATCAATGTCTCTTATTTGATAGGATCCTCAAGTGTTCGACTCCAATTTCATTTATTCACACTTGTAGGATCGTACTAGGTACCTTGGGACCCATCATCATTATCGGTGGAATCCCTCGCGTTTGTTAACGGTCTACATCAATGACCAGTAATCAAACGATACCCCCCATGTTCGACTGTCAACTCATCTATTCACATGGTTAGGGTGTGTACCTTGGGTTGTTCTGGATGAAGACCTTGGGATTTTGATGACATCACCTCATTATGTTATCACCCAAGTTGCGCAAGATTGAGCCTCACTTATATTCAGCTCTCCATGAGACATAGATCCAGTTTGTTGTTATGGCTATGATCTCTCAGTTTGGCATCGATCCACACTTGTATTTCAAGTGGCCATGCTATATATACATCTCCTCATTATGTATCGAAGATCATGTTGTATCACACTGTACATCTATATGATGTCAATAATGTAATTACCCGTTGACCTTGATCTTTGTTTCAGGTGTTCTTGTGACTTGGCTCCTCGGTTCCTTGCTCCTCCTCTGGTTTTGGATTATAATGTATTTCGACCATCGTTTCCCTATGAACTCACAAATTAGGGGGCATCTGTAATAGGTCAAATATGCACTTCTCCATCCGTGATCACCTTGAGCTGTCGATCACACAAAAGGACAACTTGGATTGAAGAGCATGATGACCTCAGATGAGACCTTGAGTTGATTCACCTCCTTGCAAGCTGGAAAAACCCTAAAAAACACCATATTTTGACATGGGCGCTACTCTAATTCAATAAACCAGTGCATATGCCCTACTCTAGTGTACAATAGTAGCACACACCTCCTCATGGGCGCTACTCCTCTTTAATAGACTAGCGCACAACATTTAAAAAGTGACAAACGCTAGTATTTAATGCCGTAGTCACACCCTGGGCGCTACTCCACTGTGAAATAGTAGCGCACATATTAAAATATGATCAAAAAAATATTAATTTGATGAATGGGATTAGTTGCAGTTGGTTTCCCAACTTCCGCAACTTCTCCTTCAACCACCTCTCGACCTGAATTGCCTACCTTGCCATATAAATACAAGGAGGATTGAAGAGAGGGGTTAGACATTTTAGACATTAAGACATAAGAGCCATAGGGAGACTTTTCTATATGAGAAGCTTGTATTGAAGGAAGGTTATGCTGGAGGAATTCTGAAGTTAGAGAGGAGCAGGAGCCTAGGATCAGGTTGCATGAGCATGCTGCAAAGTCAGGTATAATTTGTATCATTCATGTGTTTTTGACAATAAAAGGTTGAAGCATCTTTCTCGTCCCAAATCAAGTGCTTATTGGATTGTGTATTTGTTCGATTAATGTTGGTTAAAGCTTGATGTATGAATTAATTATCAATTCCATCATTATTATATTGGACAAAATATGCTGAGAAAGGTCTTTGTGTTGTAGGTTTATCGAACGTGAGATTGAGTTGAGGATCGAGAGCAAGATTGGACAAGAGCTAGGATTAAACTTCGTTCACAAGGTATGTCCTCAAGATCTATAATCTATTTCCATTCATAAACATTTCTGTAATGCAATTAGTATGTTTACCTGTCACCCCCTTAAGTTGATAATGTCCATTTCCTCATTATAGGGTAGTTTTTCCCGCCAACAGCTTCCCTTCTACTTTCATCAAGAGAATGGAGATGGAGAAGCCTTTCTTCTTCTACAGAAGTGTTAGGTAAGAGTTCGACTAGTGCTATTTTTAAATGATGGGATTTCACATTCAATCGGCAACATAGCTTCCTCGCCATAAAAAAATTGGAAAGGAGTGAATCTAGTTACGGTTTTAGTAGTGGTACAGTAAGCCCAAAGAGTGGTAAACAACATTAAGTTCCAGTTAGTTTTTCTCTTATCAATCATCCTCTGCAACATAGTTTTCAAAATCTTGTTGATGGATTTGACTTGTCCGTTAGCTTGAGGGTAATATGGCGAGGAAAATTCCTGCCGCAATACGAACATGTTGTAAGTTCATCCATAAAGGAATTCCTAAAATGACTTTCGTTATCAGTAGTGATCTCTTTGGGTACACCAAATCTTGTTATCACGTGATTGAATAGGAAATAAGCTGCAGTTTTACCCGTGCAGTTTAATGTAGGCATCGCCTCAGCCCACTTGGTGAAGTAGTCCACTGCTACGATGATGTAGTGGTGGCCATCAGTTGAAGGTGGGTTGATTGTAATAAAATCAATGGCCCATTTTGAAACTGGACCCACGATTACTATAGGGTGTAATGGAGAAGGATGTGCGCACATTTTTCTTGTGTAGATTTGGCAAGGGTGACACTTTTTAACCACATTGATGCAATCTATGAATATTGTAGGCCAAAATTATCTTGCACGCAATATTTTCTAGGCAGTTTCCAACCCATAAAGATGACCACCACATGCCCTAGCATGGCAATCATTCAAAACTTGTTCAAATTCCTCGTGTACTAAACAACGTCTTAAGATCATGTATACTCCTCGACACTACTAAGTATCCCCTATGATGAGGTATCTTCATTCTTGGTGCCGAATGCGATGTCGTTCAATGCTAGAAAACTGAGGATCAATCCCTTGGGTTTGGAGATATGTGATAAATGTTCCATACCAAGGATTTGATGTTGTGATGAGGAATACATGTTCATCTTCTCAAGATTCAACAGATACAATATCCTCTTTCTCAAAGGGTAACTCAGACATTAGTTTAGCAAATGCCAACAATTTTTTGGCTTTAGGATTTTTGAACTTGAGATCGAATTCTTTCAAAATTACTATCCATTTTGAATATTTTCCACCGATGATATGTCGGGACAAAATGTGTTTCATGGGGTTCATTTCAGCCACTATGTTCGTTTTTCTTGGAAGTATATAATGTCTAAGTCTTTGGACATCATGAACTGCTGCCAAGGCCATCTTCTCAACCTAGGAATATCTCAATTCGGGACATGCAAGGCCCTTACTAAGATAGTAAATAATGTACTCTTGTGATGATTCATCTTCTTGTGCCAATACCATTTCTATGGTGGAACTAGATGTTGCCAAATATAACAAAAAGTCTCTATTATAGTTCGGTGGAATAAGTACTGGGGCAGAGGCCAAAGCTTTCGTTATTGCATCAAATGAGCATTGAGCTTGTGTTGATGTATTTATAAATTTGGAAGATATTCACTTGTATATTGTATGTATTACATTTGTACTTTATTGTATCCCCAATGGAGATGTATTATTCCTCCAATTGGAAGTGTCGTCATTTGTATTTGCAAGTGTCGCAAGTTATATTGTAAGAGTTGTAACTTATATCTGATGGGTTATTAGACCACATTGATGGGGTTGTCCCTGTATGAGTTATGTGGGTTAAAGGGTTATTAGACCACCCTAGTGGGGTTGGCCTAGTCAACATTATGTTAAGTTGTTAAGTTGGGGCCAACCTAGTTAGAGTTAAAAGACAAGTGAAGTAAAGTATAAATAGAGGATGTGTGATCCTCATTTAACACATTCACTCATTTCATATTAGTGAGAGAGAGGAGGAGTGCACACAAGTGGAGCAGGAGTATCTGCTGAAGACATTTATATTTTGGGGATTCATCTTGGTGATCTTTGTATTGGTGCTTATTCTATCTCTGAGTAAGTTGTGGGGTTTTTCACCTTCTTGGTTTTCCCCAGTGAAATGCTTTGTGTCCATTGTCTCTTGTGATTGTTATGTTGTGCATGTTATTCTCTTAGTGATCCTATTGAATGAAACTATTGAAAAATTAACATGGTATTTGATCTGACCTAAGAAGAAGACATTGTGCAGCAGAAGAAGCTAGGGCTTCTTGATTTTTGGGTTTTCTCTCCATAGTTCATCAAAGGCAAGAGGAGGCTAGGCCAGAGAAGGGTTTTGCATAGCAAAACCTAGTCATCTTGGAACTTTCGTTATAACTTCATTTCTGCGAAGGTTCAGGATCTAAAAATTTTACAAGATGAAGATAACATCCCCCTATACCTTGTGTCTAAAGCACATCATCTGATTTGCTGTACTTTCTGATTTATGATCCATACAAATTAGGGTTTCTTCCTCTTCCAGATCTCATTCATAAACATGTGATCTAGGGAAAAAGGTCATAACTTGGGCTAGGAAGCTCCAAATGAAACTATGTAAAAAGTGTCAGTAAGAGCATGAACTGTAGTATAACAGGTTTGGGTTTCAGAGGTCGAAGTTGAACTAGTGACACGTGGCACTCCGTACAAGTTCGACATCCTATTTTTTCCCATAAACAGGTAACGTTGCGACACTTGGAATAAATCTCTCTTGGAAAATAAAATTAAGCTCAAACCTGTGGGGTTGGAAAGATAACAGGATAGGATACCACAGACCAAAGTTTCAGACCCTAAGGATCCGAAATTTTTGAGTTACACCAGAAACATTACAGTCAATTATGGAAGATCAAATTTTGGAATTTCCACACCGGATTGCTCATCCAGTTCTCAACATTTAAGTGGTAAGATATAAATATTTTATTTCCATTTTATTTTTTCATTAATATGTCTCACCACACCAAGCTTGAGGATAATCTTGAAGGGGCTCATAATTTCCAAGCATGGAAGTATAGGATTATGTTAATCCTAGAAGAGAATGAATTGAACATCTACATAAAAGAAGAGGTTCCAGTTCGAGAGGGAGATGAGGCTAAGGCCTTACACAAGAATAAATTGGTCAAGTCCAAGAGAATCATTGTTGATTCTATAAAATACCATCTCATTCCCCATATGTCTTCCCTAAAGACACCTAAGGAGATGTTTGACTCCTTGACCAACTTGTTTGAAGGAAAGAACATAAATCGGAAGATGACTTTGCAGAAGCAATTGAAAGGGGTAAATATACAGAATGGAGAGACCATCCAATCCTACTTTACTAAGGTCTCTCAAATAAAAGAACAACTTGAAGCTATGGATGAAGTAGTGGAGAATGGATAAATTGTAATGACCACATTGAATGGCCTACCTAGGTCATGGGACTCCTTCATCCAAGGTATTTGTGCAAGAAAGAAATTGATCTCCTTCAATAGACTATGGGAGGAATGCTCACAAGAAGAAGCTAGGCTTGTGTCCCGAGAAGAGAAGATGGGAAGTGAAGACCAAGCTCTCAAAACAAACACCAAGAAAGGTAAGTTGAAGAGGGAGAAATCTCATCACAAGAAATCTTCTCACTTCCATTAAAAGAAGAAATATCTCTCTCGCATTAGATGCTTCTCTTGTAATGAGAAGGGACACTATGCCTCAGAATGTCCCAAGAATAATCAAGACTTCAACAACAACAACAAGAAGAACAACAAGAAGAGATATCATGCTCATGCTGTTGAGGATGATGAACCTCCCAGGAAGAAGACTAGGGAAGAAAGTGAAGACTCTTCAAGTGATGAAGAAGATGTTCTAATCTCTGCTCCCACAGGTACTATTTCACATGGATGTCATGATTGGCTTATTGATAGTGGGGCTTCCAAACACATGATGAGATTTAAAGAATATTTTATGTATCTATCTAAACACGAGTCACCTCATAAGGTAAAACTTGGGTATGCCTATCAATATCCTATAAAAAGATGTCGTGAAGCCTCCTACGTGTTAGACTCTGGGAAGTATTTAAAGATGAAAGATGTTCTATATGTACCTGGACTCAAGAAGAATCTTGTCTCCATATCATCTTTGGATGCAAAGGGCATGAGAGTTGTATTTGTGGATGGCCAAGTACTTATGTGGCCAAAAGGTAAAACTATAGATGATGCAGTAGTGATTGGAGAGTAAGAGGGAGGATTGTACAAATTGAAGGGACAACCTGAACATGCCATGGTACATGAATCCATGGAGCCAAATGAACTTTGGCATAGAACGATTGCACATGTTCACTATAGAGCACTATCAATTGCAAGCAAAGCAGTAGAAGGTTTTCCTGAAATCCAGTCAAAGCATGAAGGTGTTTGCAAAGAATGTGCAAAAAGGAAAGAACACAAAGAAGGAATTTCCAAGCAGTGAAAGCAAGGGAAAAGGAATCTTGGAAATTATCCACTCCGATGTATGAGGTCCGATGTCATCCAGTTCTATGAGTGGGTATGTATATTATGTGTCTTTAATTGATGATTTATCTAGGAAGACTTGGATTTGTTTCTTGAAGAACAAAGATGAAGTATTCAACGATTTCAAGGAATTCAAAGCCTTGATAGAAAACCAAACTGGTAAGAAGATCAAGACCTTTAGATCCGACAATGGTGGATAATTCACTTTAGAAGAATTCAAGAAGTTATACAGTGATTTAGGGACTAAGAGGGAGTTGACTACTCCTTACAATCTACAACAGAAAGGAGTAGAAGAAGCTACTTCAGAGTCAGACTCCAGCAGATCCTGCAAGGAAGCAAAGATTGAGAGGGAGTCCACCCAACAAACAAACAAATATAAGTATTTGAATTGTCATTTCTTGTATATTTGATTGTTTAAATAATGTTGTTCAATGATGTATATACTTATGTTCCTAGGTTTAGGTTGTGTATTATGCATATTAGAATAATTGCATTTATGAACAATATACTACTAATATGCATGTGATGGGTAAGTGGCCTATGGCACCGTACAACATTCCATTGCTACTTATCTAGAATGAAACCTCTTTGATAACATGTTGGGAGTAGTGCAAACTCTTAACAATGTTCTGGTAGAGATGGAAGGCATCTAGAAAGTTACCATATGAATACGAGATATGGATGAATGTTGTATTGAAGCATTGGCTAAGATAATTGCATGACTGTATGACATATGCCTTTATGTGTAAGACTTTGTTCTGAAAACTATGAGAAGTTTCTAATCATGCAATTGAATTTGACTTGTAGGAAAGATCATGTATAATCACCTACAAAATAAGGACAACAACATTTGTTCCAGCAACGAAGTTCAAGAAAACTATCTATTGAAGATATTGAATAATCTGAAGTTCCCAGGATCCGGGATGCAGTAATAGAAGGATGCCATAATCGAGGAATACCAGTCGATCATGAAGAATGATGTTTGGGATGTGGTCCCAAGACCAGAAGGGAAGTCTGTTGTGACTTCCAAGTGTATCTATAAGATCAAGCATGATGCATATGGTAGCATAAAGAAATACAAGGCAAGGTTTGTGGCTCGTGGCTTCTCCCGGAATGAAGAAACTTTTGCACCTGTAGCCTGATACACTTTCATCAGAATAGTACTTTCTCTGGCTATAGTAATGAAGTGGAAGATACACCAGATGGATGTCAAGACAAATTTCTTGAATGGTGTAGTCGAAGAGGAAGCATGTGGAGCAGCCACTCGATTTTGAGACACATGACGGGGAGACATATGTGTGCAGATTGAAGAAATCCTTGTATGGTTTGAAGCAAGCACCCAAGACATGGTACGGCAGGATAGACAACTTCCTGTCCATTTTGGGATTTACCAAGAGTAAAGTGGATTACAACCTTTACTACAAGGTTGAGGAAGGAAATCCAGTGATACTCCTACTTTATGTGGATGACTTGTTTATGACAGGTGAGGATAGGTTGATTTTTGACACGTAGAGGAAGCTTGCTGCCGAGTTCGATATGAAGGACTTGGGTATGATGCATTACTTTCTAGGTATGGAGGTGTGGCAGAGTGCAGATGGAATCTTCCTAGGACAAGGGAAGTATGTAGTAGAGATCCTGAAGTGGTTCAAGATGATGGACTGCAAGGCCATTGCCACACCTATGGCATCGAAACTGAAGCTATTGAGTGATGCTTCTTCAGAGTCGGTTGATTCCATGATGTATTGTCAGATGATTGGGTCCCTGATGTACCTGACGAACACGAGATGAGATATTTGCTTTGCGGTGAACACCTTGAGCCAGTTCCTGATGGATCCTAGACATGTTCATCTGATTGTTGTAAAGCATATTCTGATATTGGCAGGAAGTACTGTAGATAGGAAGAGCACTTCGGGGTAGTGCTTCAGTATGGGATCGGATGTGATCTCTTGGTTTAGCAAGAAGCAATCCTATGTAGAACTGAGTACAACCGAAGACGAGTATGTCGCAGCTTGTTCAGCGAGTTGTGAGGCAGTATGGATAAGGAAGCTATTGTCTGATCTCCAATTAGATGCTACTTGTATCTATTGTGACAACCAGAGTTGTGTGAAGTTTTCAGAGAACCCATTGTTCCATGACAAGTCGAAGCATATCGAGATCAAATATCACTATATCAGGGATATGGTGCAGAGAGGGGCCATGAAACTCCAGTATGTTGCGACAGATGAATAGATTGCATATGTGTTGACCAAACCACTAGCCAGAGTGAGGTTCGAGTGCTTCAGAGAGAGGCTTGGTGTTCTTCAGATAGAAGATACTTCGAGGAGGAAGTGATGGGACACATTTGCATGAGCCATTCCAAGCATGGTGGTAGGAGGATCCTTCCCATGGCTGTGGATGTAAGCATTGTGTGATGAGCGTCAGGATGATGCTCCAGATGATATGCATCAGGATGATGCTACGATGATGATCAGGATGATCATGTGATGATGATGAGAATCAGGACGATGCTCCAGGTGATGTGCATTAGGATGCTACTATGTATATGATCAGGATGATCATGTGATGATGATGAGCATCAGGATGATAGTATGTATATGGTTAGGGTGATGATGTGCATCAAGACGATGCTCCAGATGATGTGCATGAGGATGATACTATGTATATGGTTAGGGTGATCATGTGATGATGATGTGCATCAGGATGATGTAATATATGATGATTATGATCAGTATGATCATGAGTATTAGGTTGATACTCCATGGACGTGGACAGGTTGTGCAGTTACATAGAAAAGATCCTGGAGATCCGGACAGGTTTTGCTAGGCACGTAAAAGATCCTAGGATGCTCTTTAGAGATCTTGCAGGATGCAATATACTCTTTTAAGGTTTTGCAAGGGTCACATAGAAAATATCCTGGAGATCCGGACAGGTTGTGCTAGGCACGGAAAAGATCCTGGGATGCTCTTTAGAGATTTTGCAAGATGCAAGATACTCTTTTAATGTTTTGCTAGTTCACATGTAAAAGATCCTGGAGATACAGATAGGTTGTGCTAGGCACGAAAAAGATCCTGGGATGCTCTTTAGAGATATTGCAGGTTGCAAGATACTCTTTTAAGGTTTTGTGAAGGTCACATGTAAAATATCCTGGGAGATCTGATAAGTTGAGTAGTAAGCTCGTAAAAGTCCTAGGATGCTCTTTCGAGGTTTTGTTGACGCACGTAATCAGCCCTGAGGATTCCACAAGATGGCCAGATATGATGAATACCTACAGGAGGCTAGGCCTACAACCAACATGAAAAAGGGCTAGCTCTGTAGAACTTCCTATGACGAGAAGAATTGAGAGATAGCACCAGTGATCGAGACGACGAGTACAACAGTAGTGACGATGATGCTCCGTGATCCAGTGACGATGATCCAGCTCCAAAATTGAAGACTTGTGCCGATATGTATTGATGACCCATGTCAAGAGAATACCTTCCTAGTTAAGAGGGAGTGTTGATGTATTTGTAACTTCGGAATATATTCACTTGTATATTGTATGTATTACATTTGTACTTTATTGTATCCCCAACGGATATGTATTATTCCTTCGATTGGAAGTGTCGTCATTTGTATTTGCAAGTGTCACAAGTTATATTGTAAGTGTCGTAACTTATATTTGATGGATTCTTAGACCACCTTGGTGGGGTCGACCCTGTATGAGTTATGTGGGTTAAAGGGTTATTAGACCACCCTAGTGGGGTCGGCCCAGTCAGCATTATGTTAAGTGGTTAAGTTGGGGCCGACCTAATTAGAGTTAAAAGACAAGTGAAATAAAGTATAAATAGAGGATGTGTGATCCTGATTTAACACATTCACTCATTCACTCACTTCGCATTAGTGAGAGAGAGGAGGAGTGCGCACAAGTGGAGGAGGAGTAGCTGTTGCAGACATTTATCTTTTGGGGATTCATCTTGGTGATCTTTGTATTGGTTCTTATTCTATCTCTAAGGAAGTTGGGGGGTTTTTAACCTTCTTGGTTTTCCCCGATGAAATGCTTTGTGTCCATTGTCTCTTGTTATTGTTATGTTGTGCATGTTATTCTCTTAGTGATCCTATTGAATGAAATTATTGAAAAATTAACAGCTTGGTCATCCCATATGAATAGTGCATATTTTTTTAGGAGATGTGTGAAAACTTTAGCTCTTTCAGCAAAATACTCGACAAATCTTCTCAAATAATTAGATTTCCCTTGAAGGCTTTGAAGTTGTGTTATTGTTTTCGGGGAAGGCAAATGAAGTATTTCCTCAACCTTGATGGGATCCACCATAATCCCTTTTTTGAAACTATGAACCCAAGTAATCTCCCAGAGTCCACACAAAACATGCATTTGTTTGGGTTCAAACTAATGTTGTATTTGTGACATCGGTAAAAGACAACTCGTAAATGTGTACTATGTTCAGCTCTCCTTTTAGATTTTGCTGCCAAGTCATCAAGATAAACCTCAACGATTTTCTTAATGTCATAAAATGCATATGACACGGGTCTTTGAAAAGTAGCCTCGGCGTTTTTAAGGCCGAATGGCATTTTCCGATATGCAAAAGTCCCCTAAGGGAATTTGAAAGTTGTTTTATGATGGTCATCCTCTTTTATCTGGATTTGGTTGTAACCAGAGAATCTGTCCATAAATGAAAATATTTTGTTTTCGACACATTAGTCTATAATATGATCAATAAAGGGTGTGGGATAGTTGTCTTTGGGACTAGCCAAATTTGGATCCCTAAAGTCAGTACAGACCCGGATAGTTCCTTGCTTTTTGTTAAATGGAATGGGTTTGGATACCCATTCAGTTAAAGGAACAAGATAAATGAATCCAACTTTCAATAGTTTCTCAACCTCTGCTTTGATGGAAGCCGATTTATTAGGGCTAACCGTGCATAGCTTCTGCCGCATTGGTTTGACATTGCTATAGGTTTTTATCTCATGTTTGACAATGATGGGATCGATTCCCGACATTTCTTCGTAATACCATGCGAACACATCGATAAACTCCTTGAATACAGAAGTATAATGTGCGATTTCCTCTAGCGAGAAATCTACACCTATGTTGATGTTTTCAATGATGATAGGCTTAATGGATATATAGATAGGGATGGTTTTTGAAATATTTTCTAAATTCCCTTCCAAACTCACATTGTGTGTTTGGACGGGGCATTGGTATTTTTCCATGTCATCATTGAAGTAAAATTTTTTGGGTTTGACTTCTAATGAATTGATCTTTGAAAGAAATGAGGATCTGTGGTGCATATCCTCCCAAGGTTGTTCGTAGATATTCATGACCTCAAGGATGGATTCATCCGAAGAAAAATTATGATCCAAGATGTCATGAGTACTATGAGAGTTCATGGTCCATATAGGTGAAGTATAAGGATCATATTCCTCCATCTTGGAAGGATTTTGATCCAAGTCTGCCGAAGCCATTTGAATAGATTGATAAGAAAGTTCTACGACAGAAAGGAGAACACTACTCTCCGTGTCATTATGTTGTATAGAAGTTGGTATATTTCCATCACTCTTTTTAACTAAGATGTCCTATTTGGAGTCTCCCTCTAATGAGGTGGAGCCAACTTCTGGTATGGACTTAGAATTTTTTTTTAATGGAAAGTATACTTCTGATGTAATAGTGAAAATGGGAGCAATGCTAGGGGTCAATACCGGTGGTGGAATTGTGAAAGTTCCCATGAGGGATGAATATTTGAACATTCCTACCCCAATATCTTGAATCACTATTTTTGAATCCCCTACAAAAGGTACATTCGAGTGGAGACTAGTTTCAGGTGTGCAGTAATCTAGTTGATCAATCGTGATAATCTTCCCTTGGTGGGGGAACCGAATAACTCGGAATACTGAACACACTACATCTGTCATATTATGTATCTAACTACGTCCCAATAGAAAATTGTAATCTATGGGTGCATCCACTACCTCAACATCTGCTTGAATTGCTTTACCTCCCAGTTCAACTAGGAAAGCCATGATAAGTCCATGAGGTGGGAACGAATGACCATCAAATTCTTTGAGTACTGTATGGGATGGTACTAGGGTGGGTGATCCCAAAGCTTTCCAACATGTTAATGACATGACACAAGTTGAAGCTCCTTCATCCACAATGGTTCAAAAAATGTTCTTACCATGTGAAGTCACTTTGATCTAAAATGCGATTTGTGATGGAAGCCTACATGTAGAATGTTCTAAGTCAAAAGTTATCAAATTGTTGTTAGATGGATCGATAGCACCAATAATAGACAATAGTTCCTTTCATTGAGCAATACAACTTTGCAATACTTCCAAGGTAGACATTACACAAGGAGCTTGAGCTAAGTCTTCAACCACATTGATTTTTTGGCAGCTCGCGTGTTAGGATTGTGTGTTGTTCTACGGAAAACCCCTTTTGGAGGTCGAGGTACTATGTTTATGGTGGCTTCTCAATGGTTAGAGAAATCCTAAGCTGAGATCCAGTTGTTTCTGCATCTTTTGAAGGTATGTCATAAGAACGAGGCCTTGTTTGAATGTTTATTTCATGTTCACCAATTGTGAAGATATTAACATTGGGTGGATTGCTCCCTTGTGGGGGGTTTGCTTGGGTGGATAAACCATCTATTGTTGCTGGGGGGAAAGGTTGAGTTAGGACAATAGGTGGTTGTTTCCCTCATCGTTGTGCCAACATTCAATGAATATCATCCATATGAGGACAAAGGTGAGTAGGATGATCCCCTTGGAAAATTTTGCAAGGGTATTTGTTTTTTTGGTTTTCATGATTGCCTCCAGTAGGATTATTCACCTTAGGTGCATATCTTGTCCTAGAATTAGCATTGGGATTCTTCTTTTTTTCCTTTGGCTCCGCAGTTTGAACCGTAAGTACTTCAGAAGTTTGGGTGGGAGTTGCAAATTGTTGTGTTTCCTGGCCAGCTATGGGTTGCGAAGTATGAACCGACATTTGTCCCAATTGTTGGGTAATTTGTTCAAGTTGGTTGATGGATCCAATCAAACCATCGGTATGAGTTCCTTTTTGTGGCCTAGCTGGATCAAATGCAGGTCTTACAACATGAGGTATTAAGTCATAAAGTGTGTCTGATTGGGAATATATCAAATCCATCTATTGATCACTCTCAATGAGTTGTTCTTCGATCGTGGCTCCTGACATGGATACATATTTGGAAAGAGTAGGGAATATTGATTTTATGAACCAATCTGCTAAGAATTGATCAGGTATTTCGGCTTTTATAAGCCTTCGGTGCCTCCTCCACTCGTGCATATGATCCAATATGTGAGTAGCAGTGGACTGCCTAAGTGAAGTTAAAAGTTATGTTCTCGTCTCATAGTGGATAGATAATTGAAAATTTGTCAGAAATACCATAGCTAAAGATGAAAATTCTGTGAAAGTATTGTGTGGCAATTCAATGTACCATTTTGCAACAATTCCTGTTAGGGTCCGCTGAAACAACCTTAACCGAACACTGTCATCAACTAGGGAATTGGATGAACACCACAAATGGAATGTCAACACATGATTTGATGGATCTTCCCATGGTTTTTCATCAAACTTGGGTATGTTTGAGGGTAGTTTAGTTTGTATGGTTGGCCATCCATTCAAATGTAGAACATGATCATTATTCAGTCGGGATAAATATGGTAGATTCAATGTGGCTAGAAATGGTGACTTGACTAGTGCCATAGAAAACGTTTTATATGTGGTGAAGCTTGATGGATCCATTTTTGTTGTCCTTGGTCTTGAAAATATTTCCAAGAGGGATTACCTCCTTGCAAAGATTGCATCCAAAAATATGGGTTACTTTCTGAATGGTGTCCATTCCATTGTGGAACATGATGCATGTATGGATTTCCCCCTTGCGAAGGTACGTTCCAAAAATATTGGTTACTTGGTGGAACATTACCATTCCATTATGGGATAGGAATAATGGGTGGATTTCCCCCTTGCAGAGGTGGGCCCCAATAAGATTGGGTACTTGTTGGAATCTGACCACTCCATTGATTGTTTCCTTGGTTTTGATAAGCTTTCCAAGGTTGATTTCCCCCTTGTGGGGGTGGTGCCCAAGAAGATTGGTTACTTCCTAGAACTTGCCCACTCCATGGTGGAATGAGGTTGATAGGTGGATTGGCTCTTGGTGTGCTACCTGTTGGGGGTATGGGATTTCCCCCAGGATTTACACTAGGAAAAGTTGGATGATGACCTCCCGAGGCATTTCCACTCACATGTGGAGCATAACCCCAATTGGCATTACTGTTCCATGGTCCATTGGTTCCACTAGGAATATTGAGATTCCATGGGAAAGGGTTTCCCCTAGAAGTAGAACTTGGAAAAATGTTAGGTATACCAAGCTGATTTTTGTTTACTCCTTGTTTATTTTGACCTTAAGTAGCCAAACCATATGGAAAACCCAAATTTGGTAAGGCACACCCCCCAGTAGGGATTCCTGCAGACGAAGTGGATGTACTTCTGGGATTGGAACCCGAAACTGTACCAACTGGAACTGAAGTTCTGGTTGAACTTGTGCTAATGGAAGGCATACTAATTGTTGGGATTGATGTAGAGGCCAAATTGGAAGTATTTCTACCTCCAACAACTGTTTTAGGATGTTATGATGTAGTCCCTTGTGCTCCTGATGAAGCCATAGGGTTAGTTGTGGGATTTTGCATATTAGTCCAATATCCGAAAAGAGAATTTATGTAATCAAGTGGCTCACTGATGTGAAGTACCACTGGGTCTGAAATATTTGTCAAAGGTGGGTTTACGTGAGTAGCTGTGTTGTTATCTAGTGTTTCAATTTCAAATGGAGAAAGATTATCAACAATGTCTGTGTTTTCCTTGGTAGGTGATGTTTCAGTGTTTGTTTGATGTTGTTCTTCTCTATTGTTGTTAATTGAATCTAGAAGTTGTTCAGTTTCCAAGTCACAAGGTTGGGTGTTTTGTATTTGTCTTCGCGATGTAGCGGGGCCTTCAGTTTCTGGTGACTCACCTCGCTGCCGCTGCGATTAGCAGATCAAGAGAGTATCCACTATGAAGAATTTGATAAAAGGATGTGTTTAAAATGATTTTGATCGAAAATTAGAATCAAACAATCCTAAGGAAATTTAGACTCAACAAAAATAAAAAGCGTCCACACAGTAAAAGGGTCCTATAGATCCAAGCAATAAAACTATTTTTCCAAATAACTGAAGCTCACTGAAAAGCTAGATTAGAGGTCCTTCCGAAACTAGTGGTTGTTGAGGGATATGTGGCCTAAAACAATTTCTAGCAGTGAAGGTATGAGAAACAATTGCAATAAACTTTAATCGCTAGGGGTGCAAGTGTTGGTTCCTGACCAATCACCCTCCCAAGAAATAAAAGATTCAAAGTTTGTCTCAGATATTGCAAGAGTTCCCCACTTACAATAGCCTATGAGATATCTTAGGAAGAGCAACTAAATCTACCACTTCACAATCAACAGTCGGGAGGAACAGTTGTAAGTCGAGGATAACTCTCATAACCAAGTACTCTAGAAAATTGGTATCACCCTGAGGACTTGTCACTTCACATAGAATTCCATGATGAGCTCATGTACCACTAAACAATAAAGAGGGGGGAACCAACCTTACTTATCCATATTGTCCTCGTGCTTAACGCATGTGTTAGATGCACTTTCCCGAAAAATCGTTTTTGCTACTAATGGATTTAAACTCTCAGTAATCAATGCTAGTTTCAAAATTTTTGCATCCCAGGAGTGTTAACTCTCCAAACCTAGTCCAAGGAACTAACCTATTCTTGTTGGTGATATGAAAATCAAATGTTGATCAATTTTATATTAAGTGCCAATTTTAATGGTAGTTTGCTTAGTTTCAGGAGTGGAAGTGAAACTGGTGGTGTGTTGACTCAAAAAATATGAACCAAACAATGCAATATGCTCACTATGCTACCTTTCAATTTGATGAATTTTCTAAACTAATGAAAGGTTATAGGTTCATGTGTATCTTTCAAACATGCAAAATGTGCTTGTAGATTTTGTTTTGTTATGAACAGTTCTACTGAAATATGGATAATAACTTATTTGAAAATCAATGTAAACCAAACAGATATCTCATTGAAAATGAATCTAATTTTGTTACACAAGGGATCTCTGTTTCCCGTTTGCAGGGCCACCCGAAAGTGCAAGCAAAGAGGATACACAGAGCCCTTTGAAATGTTAAATTTTCAGAATTTACTTCAATCTGATCTAGGATCTTAACTGAGAGAACAAGATGTACAGCATATCTACAACATATCAATCATGGAGACAATAATGCAAGCACACAAGAGACACAAGATTTACTTGGGGAAAACCATAAAGGTGAAAAACCACAATAACTTCCTCATAGATAGATAGAGCAATGATACAACCCAAACATAAGAGATATCCTAGCACAAGATCCTCCTCCTCCATAAGTGCACCACTCCTCCTTGAGTGCATGAGTGAGAAGTGAGTGAGTAAATAGAGTGCCTCCCGCACTCTATTTATACTTGACTTGACTTGCCTTTTACATAAATCATGTAGGCTCAAAATTAACCACATAACATAATGCTGACTGGGCCGACCCCCAATAGGGTGGTCTAATAACCCATCAAGTATAAGTTACGACATTTACAATATAAATGACGACACTTCCGTATAGAGGAATAATACCATCTCTATAGGAGTACATACAACATACATATATGAAATACATTCCGAAGTTACATATACATCAACACTCCCTCTTAACTAGGAAGGTATTTCTCAGCACAGGTCTTCTAGCACAAGTCATATTCTCTGGATCATCGTCACTAGATAATCATCATCGAGTCATCATCATCGTCACTGCTGCTGCTATCTCAATCAATATCTGAATCTACTCGTCATAGGAAGTTCCACAGAGCCAGTCCTTTTTCATACTGGATGTAGGCCCACCACCTGTAGGTATTCATCATCACTGGCCATACTGTGGAATTCTCAAGACTTATTACGTGCATCACAAAACCTGGCTGCAGCATCCCAGGCTATTACGAGCACACAGCTCTACCTGTCGGATCTCCCAGGAGCACATTACATGTGACCCATCACAAAACCTGGCTGAAGCATCCCGGGTTGTTACGAGAACACAGCTCTACCTGTTGGATCTCCCAGGAGCACATTACATGTGATCTCACCACAAAACCTGGCTGAAGCATCCCAGGCTGTTACGAGCACACAGCTTTACCTATCGGATCTCCCAGGAGCACATTACATGTGGTCCACCACAAAACCTGGCTGAAGCATCTGAGGCCTTTTTCATCCTGTCCAGATCTCCTAGGATCAAATTACATGTGGTCATGGCAAAACCTGGCTGAAGCATCTGAGGCCTTTTTCATCTTGTCCAGATCTCCCAGGAGCAAATTACATGCCATAGGACAAAACCTCGAAAGAGCATCTACCATATATCCCAGGGCAACGAATTACATGCCATAGGAAAAACCTCGAAAGACTATCTGCAGATCTCCCAGGGCACAAATTATATGTCCTCCCAAGCAAAACCTCGAAAGAGCATTTTCCAGATGTCCTAGGGCACCGAATTACATGCCATAGGAAAAACCTCGAAAGACCATCTGCAAATCTCCCAGGGCACAAATTACATGCTTACCTGCACAACCTGATCCACGGCCACAAAGTATCATCTGATACTCATCATACATCATCCTGATGTACACATGATCACCCTGATCATCATCACTGCAACATCCTGCTGCATGTCATCCGGAGAAGCTCATCATCCACGATCATCCTGATCATACAATGCATCCATCTGATTCACACCACGTATCTACCTGATACATATCATCATACATAGTGTATCCACCTGATACATATATACATGATCCACACAATGTATCCATCAACATACATGATCTACCTGATCATATCTGATACATATCAATATACATGATCTACCTGATCATACAATGTATCCACCTGATACATATACAGATACATGGTCCAAGAATCCAACATGATGCATATACAAAATACATACACATGATCCAACCGATCATATCCAACATCCAACATGATGCGTACATACATACATAAAAATGATCCAACTGATCATATCCAGCAGAAACCAGAACATCATCCTGATGTTCATCATCCAGCGCTTACATCCACAGCCATGTGAAGGATCCTCCTTCCAACATACTTGGAATGGATTCAGCAAATGTGTCCATCACTTCTTCCTCGAAGTGTCCTCGATCTAAAGAACGTCAGGCCTCTCTCTGAAGTACTCGAACCTCACCTTGGCTAGTGGCTTCGTCAGCACATCTGCAATCTGCTTGTCCGTTGCAACATACAGGAGCTTCACGGCTCCTCTCTGCACCATATCCCTGATATAGTGATATTTGATCTCTATGTGTTTCGAGCTGTCATGAAACACTGGATTCTTGGACAGCTTCACACAACTCTGGTTATCACAGAAGATACCAGTAGCATCCAACGGGAGATCAAATAACTCAGATAGTAGCTTCCGTAGCCATACTGCCTCACAACTAGCTGAATAGGCTGCAACATACTCTGCCTCAGTTGTACTCAGTGCCATGCAGGAATGCTTCCTGCTAAACCATGAGACCACACCTGATCCCATACTGAAGCAACACCCAGATGTGCTCTTCCTATCTGCAGCACCAGCCCAATCTGAATCAACATAACCCTACAGGTTAAACTTTTGATTCACTTCATACTTGAGCCCATAATCCATTGTACCCTTCAGGTACCTCAGAACATGCTTTACAACAACCAGGTGAACACGCCTCGGATCTGTCAGGAACTGAATCAATGTGTTCACCGCAAAGCAAATGTCTGGTCTTGTGTTCGTCAGGTACATCAAGGACCCAATCATCTGACGATACGTAGAGACATCAACCGGCTCAGATGAAGCATCACATAGAAGCTTCAGATTCAATGTCATAGGTGTGGCCATGGCCTTGCAATCCATCATCCCGAACCTCTTCAGGATCTCTACTGCATACTTCCCTTGTCTAAGGAATATTCCATCACTCTGCCACACCTCCATGCCAAAAACAAATAGTGCATAATCTCGAACTCGGCAGCAAGCTTCCGCTGCGTGTCGGCAATCAATCTATCTTCACCTGTAACAAATAGGTTATCCCCATACAAAAGTAGTATCACTGGATTGCCTTACACAACCTTGTAGAAAATGTTGGAATCCGCTTTATTCTTGGTAAATCCAAAACTAGATAGAAAGCTGTCTATCCTACCATACCAAGTTCTGCACACATATATGACTACACCATGCTGTCTTGAAATCCATCTGGTGCATCTTCTATTTCATCACTTTTATATTTCTCAATGCTACCATCTGCAACATGCTTGATCTGATAGTTCCATTTGGAAGTCACAACAGACTTCCCTTCAACTCTTGGGACTGCATCCCAAACATCGTTCTTCATGATCGACGGATCATGGCATTCTTCCCGTATCCTGGGAACTTCAATATATTCAATAGATAATTTTGTTGCTGAACAAATGTTGTAGTTCTTCTTTTGTAGGAGATGGCATACGATCTTTCCTACACAACAAGTTAAATTGCATGATTAGAAAACATCTCATAGTTTTCAGAACAAATTCTTACACATAAAGAAATATGTCATACAGTCATGCAATTATCTTAGCCAATGCTTCAATACAACATTTATCCATATCCCGTAACTTTCTAGATGCCTTCCAATCTCTACCAGAACATTGTTAAGAGTGTGCACAACTCCCAACATGTCAGCAAAGAGGTTTCATTCTAGATAAGTAGCAATGGAATGTTGTACAGTGCCATAGGCCACTTACCCATGTGTATTAGTAGTATATTGTTCATTAATGCAACTATTCTAATATGCACAATACATATCCTAAGTCTAGGAACATGAGCATATACATCATTGAACAATTTTATTTAAACAAACAAATATGCAAGAAATGATAATTAAAATACTTATCTTTGTTTGTTCGTTGGGTGGACTCCCTCTGAGTCTTTGCTTCCTTGCAGGAGCTGCTGGAGTCCTAATCTGAAGTAGCTTCTAATACACCTTTCTGTTGTGGAATGTAGAGAGATGATCAACTCCCTCTGAATATCTGCATCCTTGCATAAACCACTGGAGTGTACTCCCTCTTGATCCTTGCTTCCTGGATTACCTATTCTTGAACTCATATTCATCCTTGGTCCCTATACATGCTTATTAGTATCATGATTGTGTTATCCTTGTGATCTCATATAAAATCATACATTCATTAGTATACTATTAAGACACAATAATCTCAAGCATGTATAGTCATGATCATTTCAAACAGAAATAATAAGCATTAGCATTCAAGGTTTATGTAGGATTCTTATGGTTAGTCAAATCATAAGAAACATAACATGTCTAAACCTATAATTACTCAAACCCATGACTCTTTGGGTTAGTCATATCATTAATTAAGGTAAGACATATAATATGCATATACCCATGATTATTCAAACTTATGACTTCATGAATAATCATTATCAACAACACAACAGTATAAGATCCTAACCCAAGGTAGGATTCTGGCTTGATATAGGAAAAACATACCTGGATTAGCATGCTAGCTAGTTATGTCTAACATACCCGTATAATGTCTTTTGGTTCTCTTCAGTGACTTGTGCTAGTAACCTGCATGTCTCATAAGTTAACCATTGTATAAACAAGTTATACATACCTCGAGAGTAGATCTTCTATGTGATCCATGACAATGGATGAATCCTTGTCTTCATGTCAGCATGATCATACGTTCTTGAAGTAGAACATGATTTGTCTTTCTTGGTGTACCTTTTGTGTTAGTAGACAACATAAACCTCATACAACACCATAATGCATTAGTATAATCATAAGTGTCAACACCCTAACCAATGAATATCTTCTATTGTGCATTCATAATTTTGTTAAGGTGATACGACAAATATAAAATCAAGATTGTACTAACCGTAATAACATGAAGACAAACATACCATGAAATTAATCATGAACAAATATCAAAACATACCTCAATGAGTCATACCTGTCGATATCGCTTGTAATATTCTTATGTAAGGCCTTAGCCTCATCTCCCTCTGAAACATGAACTTCTTCACTTATGTAGGTGAACAATCCATCTTCTTCTAGGATTAACCCAATCCACTTGATTTGCAAGAACTGGACCTAGAGCTGGATATGGGTTTGTCAGAGAAACCCCAAAAATTCAAACTTTGAATTTTAAACTTCTGAAAGGATAGAAATATGCGCTTTGATGAGCTGATCAAGCTAGTATATTCAGAATTTGAAAATTGCAAAGATTCACTCCTCAATTTTGCCTTTGAAACTTTCGGATTCACTGAACGTGACCCTGAACTGGGGTTTGATGAAGCCCATTCTTCTGCCCAATCAAAAGGTTTGATCCAAAGCTCTAAGCTTCTATTTTTCTGAGGAGCTTCCAGCCGTGGTCTCCGATTACAAAAATTCCATCTTTCTCTGAAGCCCTAAATTCCGGAAGCCATGAATGAAGGTACTAAAAAATAATTATGTTTTGACAGAAATATGTACCTGATTGTTTCTGGTGTAACTCTGAACTTTTCGATCTACAGGGTCTGAAAACGTTTCCTGAGATATCCCGACCTGTTATATTTCCATCCTGACAGGTCTGACCTCAATTGGATTCTCTGAGAGAGAGTTATTCCAAGTGTCGCAACATGACCTGTTTATGGGATAATACAGGAGAGCAAACTTGTACGGCGTGCCACGTGTCACTGTTTCAAATTCGGCCTCTGAAATTTTTTCTTAAGATAGCCCGACCTATTATATTTTCATCCTGACAGGTCTGACCTCAATTGGACTCTCTAAGAGAGAGTTATGCCAAGTGTCGCTACGTGACCTGTTTATTGGATAATACAAGAGATCGAACTTGTACGGCGTGCCACGTGTCACTGGTTCCACTTCGGCCTCTGCAAAATTTTCCTGAGATAGTAAAGTCTGTTTACTACCTGTCACATTTTACGAAATTTCATTTGGAGCTTCCTAGCCCAATTTATGACCTTTTTCCCAAGGTCACCTGATTTTGACTCAGATATGGAAGAGGCAGAAACCCTATATTGTACAGATCATAAATCCAAAACTACAACGAATTAGAGGTTTTCCTTTGGACAAAAGGTACATGGGGATTTAATATTTGATTTGTAAAGATTTTCGATCCTAAAACGTCGCCAAAACAGATTTATAGAGAAAGTGCTACGACGACTGGTTTTTTCTATATCAAGCCCTAGCATCGTAAGTGCAACAAGTGTCATACATGCCATATCAATGCTTCTTTCAGGCTAGCTCTGATACCATGTTAAATTTTCAGAATTTACTTCAATCTGATCTAGGATCTTAACTGAGAGAACAACATGTACAACATATCTACAACATATCAATCATGGAGACAATAATGCAAGCACACAAGAGACACAAGATTTACTTGGGGAAAACCATAAAGGTGAAAAACCCCAATAACTTCCTTAGAGATAGATAGAGCAATGATACAACCCAAACATAAGAGATATACTAGCAGTAGATCCTCCTCCTCCATAAGTGCGCCACTCCTCCTTGAGTGCATGAGTGAGAAGTGAGTGAGTAAATAGAGTGCCACCCGCACTCTATTTATACTTGACTTGACTTGCCTTTTACATAAATCATGTAGGATCGAACTTAACCACATAACATAATGTTGACTGGGCCGACCCCCAATAGGGTGGTCTAATAACCCTTCGACCCACATGACTTATACAGGGCCGACCCCAACAAGGTGGTCTAATAACCCATCAAGTATAAGTTACGACATTTACAATATAAATGACGACACTTCCGTATAGAGGAATAATACCATCTCTAGAGGAGTACATACAACATACATATATGAAATACTGTTGAATATTGTAACTTCTAAGAATATTATATTTGTATATTATTTATTCTGGAGATGTTCCATACCTCCGATGTGATTATACTATGAATCCGGAGATGTTTATTCCTCCGAATTGGTTGTGGTAACTAGGGTTATTAGACCCACCATGTGGGGGTCGACCCAGTCAGTTATAATAGGGTATTTAACCTAATGGTTAAATACGATCCTACATGTACTTGTGTAAAATACATGTCAATGTAGTGTATAAATAGAGGAGGTATGTTCCTCATTTGATACACACACACTTGAGAGAGGCGCACTTGTGGAGGAGAGGTCTTCTATGGTGGAGGAGGAGATCATGTATTTGATTTACATCTTTGTATATTGCTGGTCATCTATATTGAGGAAGCTTTACTGGGTTTTCTACCCCATGAGGGTTTCCCAGGATAAATCTATGTCTCTTGTGTTTATGCTATGCTCGTTGTTTCTTCAGTGATCCTGTATATTCTATTATTGTGAAATGGAATGTAATGCTTCTATTTTATGTCTTAGCATATTGAATTTTAACATGGTATCAGAGCTAACCTGAAGGAAGGCAATGTATGGCACTTACGACACTTGCTTCTCTTGCGACAATTTGAAGGTTAGGGTTTTATATAGAAAAAACCAGTCATCGTGGTACTTTCGCTATAAATCCATTTGTGCAAAGTTTCAGGATCTGAAAAGTTTACAGGTCGTAGATAAAATCCCCAAGTACCTTGTGTCCAAAGGGCACCCTCAGATTCGTTGTACTTTATGAGTTATGATCAGTACAAGTTATTGTTTCTGCCTCTTCCAGATCTCAGTCAAAATCAGGTGACCTTGGAAAAAAGGTCATAACTTGGGCTAGGAAGCTCCAAATGAAATTTCGTAAAAAGGGACAGGTAGTACACAAAAAGTACTATCTCAGGAAACATGTTTAGAGGCTGAAGGTGAACCAGTGACACGTGGCATGCTGTACAAGTTCGCTCTCCTTTTTTATCCCATAAACAGGTCACGTTGCGACACTTTGCATAAATCTCTCTCAGAGATTCCAATTGAGGTTAGACCTGTAAGGATGGAAATATAAAAGGGCAAGCTATCTCAAAAAAAACAATTTAGAGGCCGAAGTTCAAACAGTGACACGTGGCACGCCATACAAGTTCGCTCTCCTGTTTTATCCCATAAACAGGTCACGTTGCGACACTTGGCATAACTCTCTCTTAGAAAATCCAATTGAGGTCAGACCTGTGAGGATGGAAAGATGACAGGTCAGGCTACTGCAGAAAAAGTTTCCAGACCCTGTGGAGTAGAAATTTCAGAGTTATAGCAGAAAAAATCAGGTGCATATTTCTGTCAAAACAGAATTATTTTTGGAGCACCTTTATTCATGGCTTCCAGAATTTAGGGTTTCAGAGAAAGTTAGATTTTTTGGAATCGGAGTCCACGGCTGGAAGCTCCTCAAAAAAATAAGAGTTTAGAGCCTTGGATCGAACCTTTTGATTGGAAAGAAGGGTGGGCTTCATCAAACCCTAGTTCGGGTTCCTGTCTAGAAGATCCAGAAGTTTCGAAGGCAATTTTGAGGGGTCAAATTTTGGAGATTTCAAAATTGAAGAATGCTAGGTTGATCAGCTCAGCAAGACACATTCTTCCATCCATTCAGAAGTGTGAAAGTCAAAGATTGAATTTTTAGGGTTTCTTTAGCAAACCCTAATCAAGCTCCATATCAAGTTTCAGGGGGAGTTGAGGCTAAGGCCTTATATAAGAAGACTACAAAAAGTCTCGACAGGTATGACTTAAGGAGGTTCAGGTACATCACAAAAGACAAATCAAGTTCCATGACCATGACAACATGAAGACAAAGACTCGCGAGGTATGTATGACTTTGTTATATCATGTTTAACCTACGAGACATGCAGGTTCTAGCTCAGGATCTCTAAATCATTGAAGAGATTGTTTAGGTATGTTGTACATAACTAAGCAGGTATACTAATCCAGGTATGTTTTCCTATGTCATGTTAGAATCTTACCTTGTGTAAGTATACTTGGTATGATTGGTTAGTAATCAAGGGTTTATGCATATTATGTCTCTTATCTTGGTTGATGATTTAACTAACTAGATCAAACAAGAATATGCATGATTAAAAGAAGACTTCCTTGAAACCCTGAATACTAATGATCATGACTGTACATATTCAAGATTATTTAGAATTAGAATGTTTTGATAATATTGAGAATATACTAATAAATGCATGTTTGTGTATGAGATCATGAGGATGACACTAGTGTACACTTGAGCATGCACAGTGGTACAGAATGAATAGAAGTTCAGAAGACATACAGAAGATCAAGCGGGAGGCAACCACACAAACATAAAAGATAAGTATTTGGGTTGCTATTAGAAATAGTAAATGATATTGCTCGTATGCATATTTGTATTCGTAGAATATATCATGCTGAGTGTAAACATTCATAAAGCATTGAACAGTATACTACTAATATGCATATGATTGGTAAATTGGACAAACATTCCATTGTTGCTTGTCTAGAATGAAACCTCTTTGCTAACATGCTGAGAGCTGTGCACACTCTCGATAGTATGTTCTGGTAGAGATGGAAGGCATCTAGATAGCCACTGTATGCATACACGATATGGGAAAGTGTTGTGCCAAAGTATTGGTCAAAATAGTTGCATAACTATGTAAATGATATCTATATGCATAATAAGATATCATGTCAATATGATTTGATGATTATGAAGTATTACTAATCATGTACTTAATTTTGATTTGTAGGAAAGATCAAGATGAATGATGAACTTTGAACAAGCGATGGATGTTCAACAAAATATTTACAAATCAAACACACTATAGAAAGCTTGTGGTTAAGAGATTCTCTTAGAAAGAGGAGGAGAATCATGATGAGATGTTTTGCTCCAAGGGACTAGATAAGACCATTCTCTTAATAATGTAATCAGGTTCTGTATGGGTTCCCAGGATCGGTAGTCAATTGATGAGCTTAATGATCATCATGGGTGATGTGGATCTCAACCTTTGCTACAAGGTTGAATATGGGTTCTATACACATATGACATGGATGCAAGAAGGAACTCACCACAGAGTTCGAATGATTTTGAGGCTCATATTAGTAGACCCATCTGATGAGAGATGGCACAGATAGATATGCAGAAGATCACTCAATGGTGAGTGTGAATAATGGACAATTGACAGCTTCATGACAAAGCTTGGGCTTTACCAAAAGTAAAGTTGTTCCTAACCTTTACCTTAAGGTTGTGGATGATGAACCTATCATACCATTATTGTATGACGATGATCTCTTTCTGACAAGGAATGAGAAACAGGTCATGAAAATGGTTGCAGAAATGAAAATGAAAGATCTTAGATTAATGCACTACTTCTTAGGTCTAGAAGTATGGCAAGATCCAAAAGGAATCTTTTAAATCAAGGTAAGTATGCTGTGAAGTTTCTAAAAATATTTGATATGTTGGAGTATAAAGCCATGGCCACTCCCATGGACTCCAACTTGAAGTTGTTAGTTAATGACTCATCGTATTTAGTGGACCTAACCCTATATAGACAAATCATTGGGTCATTGATGTATTTAACAAATACTAGGCCAGATATATGCTTTGCTACAAATACCCTAAGTCAGTATCTAGTAGAACCTAGAAAGGTTCACTTAATAACTACAAAGCATGTAGTGAGGTACCTAAAAGGTACATTAGTTTTTGGTCTATATTCCGTTTACATGGTTACTCAGATTCTGATTGGGCAGGAAGTGCCTCAGACAGAAAGAGTACATCAGGTGGTTGTTATAGTCTTGAATCTGCCATAATCTCATCGTTCAGCAAGAAACAATCTAGTGTGGCTCTCAGTATTGCTGAAGCAGAATATATATATAGTTGTCTGCTCTGCCAGCTGTGAAGCAGTGTGGCTTCAGAAGCTATTATATGGAATGTTTGACTTAGAAATGGATTCCACTATGATTATGTGTGACATTCAAAACTGCATCAAGATAGAAAATCTTGTATTCCACGATAAGTCAAAAACACATAGAGATCCGATACTTCTATATACGAGATATGGTGCAGAGAGGAGCTATCAAGCTCGAGTATATAAGCACTGACGATCATATTGCTAATATCTTGACTAAACCTCTGTCTCGAGTAAAGTTTGAATACTTCCGAGACAAGCTTGGTATAGTCCAGAAGGACCCTCCTTGAAAGGGGGAGTAGCATAGTATCTGATAACAAGTCTGTCTCATCAATGATGAGGTTACCTAGTTACTGCACCTAGTTACTTAGAATTATTTAGATTTAGGAATCTTATATTTTTTCTTTTGATGATAGATGTATACATGCTTTTGATGATAGATGTATACATGCTTTTGATGATAGATGTTATGCATGTTTTGATGATGAGGATACATGTTTTGATGATGAGGATACATGATTGACACATGTTTTGAATGAAGTTCTTGGTGAACATTTGAGGGGATTGGATCATCCCTGGACTTCAGTCCGAAAGAAGAGCCGTAGACGTATGTCTTCGAGAATGAAGTTCTTGGTGAACATGTGAGGGGATTGGATCATCCCTGGACTTCGGTCCTAAAGAGAGCCGTAGACGTATGTCTTCGAGAATGAAGTCCTTAGTGGACTTGAGGGGATTGGATCATCTCTGGACTTTAGTCCTAAATAGAGCCGTAGACGTATGTCTTCGAGAATGAAGTCCTTGGTGGACTTGAGGGGATTGGATCATCCCTGGACTTCAGTTGTAAAGAGAGTCGTAGACGTATGTCTTCGAGAATGAAGTCCTTGGTGGACTTGAGGGGATTGGATCATCCCTGGACTTCAGTCCTAAAGAGATCCGTAGACATATGTCTTCGAGAATGAAGTCCTTGGTGGACTTGAGGGGATTGGATCATCCCTAGACTTCAGTCCTAAAGAGAGCCGTAGACGTATGTCTTCGAGAATGAAGTCCTTGGTGGACTTGAGGGGATTGGATCATCCCTGGACTTCAGTCCTAAAGAGAGCCGTAGATGTATGTCTTCGAGAATGAAGTCCTTGGTGGACTTGAGGGGATTGGATCATCCCTAGACTTCAGTCCTAAAGAGAGCCGTAGATGTATGTCTTCGAGAATGAAGTCCTTGGTGGACTTGAGGGGATTGGATCATCCCTGGACTTCAGTCCTAAAGAGAGCCGTAGATGTATGTCTTCGAGAATGAATTCCTTGGTGGACTTGAGGGGATTGGATCATCCCTGGACTTCAGTCCTAAAGAGAGCTGTAGACGTATGTCTCCGAGAACAAAATCCTGAATGAACAGGTAAGGGGATTGGATCGTCCTCGGACTTTAGTCCTTTGAATTGAGCCGTAGACATGATGTCTCCGAGAAAAAAAAAATCCTGAATGAATAGGTAAGGGGATTGGATCGTCCTCGGACTTTAGTCCTTTGAATTGAGCCGTAGACATGATGTCTCTGAGAACTAAATCCTGAATGAACAGGTAAGGGGATTGGATTGTCCTCGAACTATGGTCCTTTGAATTGAGCCGTAGACATGAGGTCTCCGAGAATTGAATGATAGGACTGGATCGTCCCTGGACTTCGGTTCAAAAGGTACATGATAGGACTGGATCGTCCCTGGAATTCGGTTCAAAAGGTACATGATAGGACTGGATCGTCCCTGGACCTCAGTTCAAAATGTACGTGATAAATCCTAGAATTGTTCTAGGTTACATCCAGCATGAAACAGGGTTGGCTCTGTAGATGTGATACATCCAGCATGAAACAGGGCTGGCTTTGTAGATGTGATACATCCAGCATGAAACATGGCTGGCTCTGTAGATGTGATACATCCAGCATGAAACAGGGTTGGCTCTGTAGATGTGATACATCCAGCATGAAACAGGGCTGGCTCTGTAGATGTGATACATCCAGCATGAAACAGGGCTATCTCTGTAGATGTGATACATCCAGCATGAAACAGGGATGGCTCTATAAATGTGATACATCCAGCATGAAACAGGGTTGTCTCTGTAGATGTGACACATCCAGTATGAAAGAGGACTAGCTCTGTGGCGGTAAATCCTAGATCTGATCTAGGTCACATCCAGTATGAAAAAGGACTGGCACTGTGGTTGGGATTAGATCGTCCCTAGACATGAGACTTGTCTTAAAGAGATAAGGATTGATCATCCTGGAACTTGATCTGGATTGTATCATCCATGGACCTATGTCCTAAAGAGAGCAGGATTGATCATCCTGTAATATGATCGTGTGATGACGATGCTGATGATCGTGTGATGACGATGTTGATCGTGTGATGGCGATGCTGATGATCGTGTGATGACGATGCTGATGATCGTATGATGACGATGATGATGATCGTATGATGACGATGCTGATGATCGATGCTGATGATCGTGTGATGACGATGCTGATCGTGTGATGTCAATGCTGATGATCATGTGATGACGATGTTGATCGTGTGATGGCGATGCTGATGATCGTGTGATGACGATGCTGATGATCGTATGATGACGATGTTGATGATCGTGTGATGACGATGCTGATGATCGAGTGATGTCGATGTTCCAGTAACTAGTTGAGTTACTGATGATGATGAACTGAATAAAGCTCCCGATGATATATAGATGTATCATGTATGATGTATGACTCGTTGCTCCTGTGGATGTTGTTATAATATCCTTCTCATTAAGGGGGAGTGTTGAATATTGTAACTTCTAAGAATATTATATTTGTATATTATTTATTCTGGAGATGTTCCATACCTCCGATGTGATTATACTATGAATCCGGAGATGTTTATTCCTCTGAATTGGTTGTGGTAACTAGGGTTATTAGACCCACCATGTGGGGGTCGACCCAGTCAGTTATAATAGGGTATTTAACCTAATGGTTAAATACGAGCCTACATGTACTTGTGTAAAATACATGTCAATGTAGTGTATAAATAGAGGAGGTATGTTCCTCATTTGATACACACACACTTGAGAGAGGCGCACTTGTGGAGGAGAGGTCTGCTATGGTGGAGGAGGAGATCATGTATTTGATTTACATCTTTGTATATTGCTGGTCATCTATATTGAGGAAGCTTTACTGGGTTTTCTACCCCATGAGGGTTTCCCAGGATAAATCTGTGTCTCTTGTGTTTATGCTATGCTCGTTGTTTCTTCAGTGATCCTGTATATTCTATTATTGTGAAATGGAATGTAATGCTGCTATTTTCTATCTTAGCATATTGAATTTTAACAAATACATTCCGAAGTTACATATACATCAACATGAAATGCTTATGAATTAAATTCTTTACACTTGAGATCTACTTTCTCGTTTGCAGGGCCACCCAAAAGGGCAAGCAAAGAGGATACGGTAGCTCGAGAAATGTATGCAAAAATTGAAATCTACTCTATTACACTTGAGATCCACTTTCGTGTTCACAAGATCGCCCGAAGGCCCAAGTGAAGAGGATGCGGTGGCTTGAAAGGACAATGCTTGAAAAAACAAATCCTAGACTATTAAAATTGAGATCCATATTCTTGTTTGCAGGGCCACCCGAAAGTGCAAGCAAAGAGGATACAGTGGCTCAGACGCAACTTATCACAAGAAAATTGAGATATGAAGTTGCGATATTCTCTAATTGTGCACAAACATGATGAAAATACTCTAGATCCAAAACAGAATTGAACTAATTAAAGTTTGTATTCGGTTTTGGAGGGAAATTGTTTTCAAAATGTCTCAAAGTGTAATGTTGAATTCTTTGTTTTTTAATGCAAATATGTTTGGGAAATGTGTTTAAATTATCTTTTCAAACGTTATGACTGAGATTTGTTGTGATGTTTCAAATAAGCAAGTGCATGATATTCAATAGTTAAAGGGTCTTAAGGTTCTTTGAACAAATCGTTGTGTTTTCTCAATTTTTGTGATTTGAAAAATCTTAAATGAATGAAAATTATTTATATATCAGTCCTAATCCTATCCAACCAGGGATCCAACAGAAAAAATATAACTTGAAGCAAATGAATCTACCACAAATTTAAGAAATTTTTGAAATAAATGTCAATTTGGACCATTTTTGGAGGTTTTTGTGAAGAAATTCCAAATCTAAGGAGCTCAAACCCTCCCAAATTTTCCTTAACTAGTGGTAAACTTATCCTAATAATTTTTAAAGTCTTTGTGAATGTCTGCAAGTACAAAAAGAAACCCTCAAAGCTACCATAAAATAGTGAAAATTCAAAACTAGGTGTCTTTTCAAGGTTCTTCTTCATGTTGCGGGCTCATAGTAGAATATGCTTCTTCATGTTGTTAATTTAATTGTTAATACCAGTGTCATTGAGACACCCACTATGTACATTAGCCACGATGTGGCATTTTTGGCAGGAGATGGTTATTTGTGTATAGACCATGAGCCTCCCTTATTCCATTTTTGGGCATGATCATCCATTATTGGGAACGATGTTCCATTTTCTATAAAGATGTAATTTTGAACAAATTTCCAATACAAATTTACAACTTTCATTTGGTGTATATGATAGAGTGTTTATGGATTCTTACATTATTTATGTGGATTTGATATTATATATCATGACTTTTACTTGGTTCATGGTGAATATGAATTGTTCATGGTGAATGCGATGTTATATGTGTTATTGAAAACAGGTATTTGTTGGACCTTAATGGGTGACTATGTTTTCCCAAAATGGATATAAGAAACATATTGATGATGTGTACTTAGTTCTAGGTTTGAAATGCATCAAGAACATAATTTTCCCACTCAAGATGACGAGTGAAATTCAAAATTCAATGAATGCATCTAAAGCTAAGGTTGCTGATCAAACATGGCTTTGGAATTTGAGGTTTGGAAACTTGCACTTTGGGGGTTTAAGCCTAAGAAAGAAAATGGTTATGAGATAAAAGGACATGAAAAAAGGGTCTATAATCTAAATAATGTCTTGTATGGGTTGAAACAAAGTCCTAGAGCTTGATATATCAAGATAGACAACTATTTGAATAACAATGGTTTTAATAGAAGTAAAAGTGACCTCACTTTGTACACTAAAACATATAATCAAGGTAAAATTATTATGTCAATGATATAACTTTTAGAAGTAATTTGATGTTGGGCAAATTTATAATAGCTATTAAAAATGAATTTTAAATGATACAGTGTGATGAAGCACTTCCTTGCTACTGAAGTTGATCAATCTAAAAAATAAATTTTTATATGAGAATCAAAGTATGCTAAAGATGTGTTAAGGATATTTAGAATGTTAAATTGCAAGCCAGTGTCAACACCTTTAGCATTAGGTACTAAACTAAGAAAAGAGGATGATGTATCTTTTGTAGAGCCAACACAATTCAATAAGTTAATTGGAAGTTTGATGTACCTAATAACAATTAGGCCATATATGTTTGTTGTGAGTTTAATATCAAGGTTTATGGAGTTTAAGGAGTCTCTGAGAGTAATCATTGGCAAGTTGGTAAAATAATTTTAAGATACATTTCAAGTACATCATATCACTCACTAGTACATGTGGAAATTTTTCCCATGGAAAATCGTTGTTATAGAGACGGACAGGACTCCTTGTTTTCATGGGAAAACTTTCGTCGTTGTAGCAACACTTTCCAATGTTCGTCGCTATAGAGACAGAAATGACATGGACCGTGCTATCTTTAAAAAACCATAATGTGTCGCTATAGAAACGAACGTTCGTTGCTATAGCACCGAAACTTCGTTGCTGTAGCACCGAAAGTTTGTGGCTATAGCGACGGATTTTCATATTTAAAAAAAGTAAGGGAGGCAATCTCCATCTCTCTAGTAACGAAAGTTCGTTGCGATAGCAATGCACGTTCGTTGCTATAGCATCGAAAGTTTGTTGCTATAGCATTGAAAGTTTGTTTCTATAGTGACGGATTGTCATATTTAAAAAAATTAAGTGAAGCGATCTCTGTCTCTCTAGTACCGAAAGTTCATGGCTATAGCACCGAAAGTTCGTGGCTATAGAGACAGATTGTCATATTTAAAAAACAAAAAGTGAAGCGACCTCTCTCTCTAGCAACGAAATTTCATGGCTATAGCACTGAAAGTTCATCTATATAGCAACGAATTTTCAGTGCTATAGCAATGAACTTTCATGGCTATAGCGACGACTTCTCATATTTAAAAAAAATCAGCAGGCATTTCATCCCCTTGTGCATTACTATGATTGAAGATGGCACCCTTTTGATGTTCCAAACTTAGTGCACATGATTCTAATATACGAAGGACAAAAGCTAATAATGGGAGAATATAAGGAACCATTCTTTCTTCATCAAAGGTCTCTAAAACATCCTTCATTACATGCAAAAATCCTGATTTCCTTTTGTATGGCAAAGAAGCAACTCCTCCAGTACTAATCAAATGAATGAAATCTATTGTTGTGCCTTGTTTTATAGTAGCTTCCCAATGATATTTTGATCCACATATTGATATGTACTCATCAATAAATGCATTACAAAGAGACTTCAAAAGTAAAATGAAAAGGGGAGCCAAGTCTTTCACTTCAAGTTGTGCCAGAAAACTCAAAACTTCCTTCCTTTGGAGCGCTCCTGCAGACTGGTCAATAAAATAACATGACGAGATTTGGAAAAGGCTCAAAGAGGAAAGGTTAACCTATCATAGAACTTTTCATATTTTTTGGTAGTAAGGCTAATAAAAGAAGATCTCATTTAAATACAGGACGTAGTACAAGTTTTTCCAGCAGATAATCAGTGGGAACTTTTAGTTTAGTTATGGGATTCCACTTATATTGCACAGAGGAAGCATGGCTTTTAATGCCGTCCATGTCTTCATTTAAAAAAAAATATCAGTTTTGATATCTTTTGACATTGCACCTGAGCAATTCAGTTTTAACATAAGTTTTTCTTATAGTTCTACTATTATCAACATTACGTGCCAGACTGTAAGATGAAAACACTATTGGTAATCTCCTAATTTCCAAAATAACTATAAAAATTATAATAACATAGGTAACTAGAGTTGGTCTTTACGTTATTCTAGATGTTGCTTGCTGACAGAGAGAATTCAAAAGGAAGTATGCATCCGTTGGACAATTTACTCTTTTGCATGGTGCGGTCCATGGAGACGGCCTTCTGCTTTAGCTGGCAATATGACCCTGCTTCCCAGTGCCTGTGAGTTGTTTAACTTCACTGTGGCTAAAATCTATGTAGTTATTACTCGAGAGTCAGCAAAAATGGTTCAACTGAGCACAAGAGATAAAGTATTTCTATCTCTCTTCCCACTATGTGCTTTCCCCCTTTTGATGGGATTGATTTGATCCTTGTTGCATATGGCTTTTAAGGCCAACCATCAATTCCCATCTTTTGTTGTAATCATCAATCTTCTGTTGTAGATCCATAATAGAATTTTTTTTCTCTAGTTTCTTCCATGGTTCCTGTGTTTTGTCTGATCATGATTCCCAACTATCATATCTTTCACTACCTACCGTGTTCACGAAAAAATTGAAGAGATGACCATGTATGTTATTTGGGTCTCGAGGGGTGAAAATGGAGGGGTTGTTATGTGCCCCCATTCCTTAGCTGCTCTGCCTTCGCTCTGATAGGGATTGTGTGACAAGCTTCATAGGCCAAATGATGAGTCTCAATCCTTGCAGAGGACCTGTAGCAGGATTTCCTCTTCCTCACTGATGAAGGTTTCTTCCCTTCCATATAGTTAGGTCCTTTCCCCTTTGCAATACATGTCTTGTTTCTCATGTCTACCTTGGATTGTTGGGTTCCTTGAGGACTCTTCTTTCTAGGCCTATCCTGTCCTTCCCACTATGGTTTCACCATTGGAAATTCTGGAGAAAAGGGGCATTGCTACTCACTCTGTCCGCTGTTGAGTTCCCAGATTATTTGGAACCCCCAACTTTCATTGGTGATTTGTGGTGATTTCATCTGCAGAACATAAGGCATTATCCTGAGTTCAAAATTTGGTCCTTACCTCCTCCATTGACCATAAAAAGAAAACAATGATCCACTTGCTGTAATAATGGTAGAACCGCAGTGGGTACTAGAACACTTGTACTTGATGGTGAATCTCATGTCACTTGAATGACATAACCAGTTTCTCATTTTTGAATCACTTTTTAAAGGACTTGACATTCACCAATTACCATACATTCGTCAAAGAAATTTGTCTACCTCATTCTCATCTTCCTCGTAGGATTTAGACAAAAGATAATTGACCATCTTAGCTACACGCATGCCACGAGAATTCTTGCTGTTTGAGCCATTTAGACTTCCATATCTCAGATTGGTCTGTGCACTAGCCTTACCCCAAACCAATATTTTTGTGTTTTCCCTCATTCCATGAGAGGAACCAGTGCTTTCTCTGCTCACTTCTTCTTTACCATGATTTATTTCATCACATTCATCATTGCTATTATTCGTGTTAGCTGAAGTTTCAGGTAAATAGATTGGAATTCTTTTTTCACATTGACTCTGCCTAATTTCTTGAGATTCTTCTCCGTTGGAAGAGAAATGATTTAGTGCAGGGTGTTCATAAATATCAGCAAACATACTTCTCTTTTGTCGTTCCTTCCACTCTTGCCTCCATTCCAACCATTTAAAAATTTTCCATGTGTTTTTCTAACAATGGATGCTATAGTGACCTTAGCAGTGGTACGACACCTAGAAAGAGCTTCTAATTGTCATTGGTATGTTTGTGAAATATTTTCCTGGATCTGTCATGAAACCTTTGTCTAAAATCAAAGCTGATAAAAAGAAATAATGATTTATGATTGCCAATCATGAGACCCTTTTCAGTAAAAATAAAGGATTGAACACAAATAACAAGCACCCTCTTGTTCATGCCTTGGCCCATCGATGTATGATTATCTGATATATTCTTCTATATGCATTAATGGAATATAAGATGCAATTTTCCAAAAAAACATCATCCAGTGTGACCCCACCTGCTTGTTTTGCCACTTGTCTTCTTCAAGCAATGCCAACTCCTATACAAAGGACATAACTATCAGAAAATGTATGGCTTCTCCTAGTTATGGATGCAAAAGATCAGACACAAAAGAATAAAAAAAGGAACTTGAGTAAATGATGAGAAAAGATATCCATTGGATCGAAAATTATGGAAGAATTAAAGAAGGGTGAGAAAATCAAAGAGCTGGGTAACTACTGGCCTCTTCTTCATGCTTATCAAGGTCAGGATAAATTGCTGCAATCAAAGCATCATAATTCAGATAATCTCTTAATGATTTGCGGCTAACACAATGTGTATGACAAGCAGGACATTCATTGTTCCTAAGATGACTAGAAAAATCTGTGCCTTAGGCCAACATAAATCTAAGAACAAAATAGATACTTCCATATCAGGTTCTCATATGGTCCCATGGATAAAGTATTATAATCATTTCCATGACAGTTAGTACCACAATAAATCATAGTGGTCAGACAACATGCAACCTTCCATAATGACAGCTTGTTAAAACAGTTTAACATCTATAATTGTAATAATGATCTGTTTATGCATTATTTCATGTAAGATAAGATAATAAAATTTTATTTATGTCCAACCAATGACCACAATAAGTAGGTCAATGGGACTCAAATATACATCCAGTGTTTCCAGGATCAGGAATGGGGGACTGTTGTGGCCACAACAGATCCCATGCTTAGCTGAAGTACGGGAACCCCATTTTGAATCAACGCAAAGGTATTTTGGTGAGTGTACTCTCCAAATCTGATAATTTGAGTTTTCACTTGTTTAGTTTTCTCACCCAAACTTTTGTCTTCCGTGTTTTTCTCTTGTCGGATGATCTCTACCTGTCTGGTTTGTAAATTTCCTCAAATTTTGAGTATTTTACCCTTGTCTTCCATCAACCCGAAACCCGACAGCTAGGAGACCCGAAACCAGCAACCCGACACTTCCGGGTTACGGGGTGTTTGTTTTACGATTTTGGGATATACGTTCCCGAAACTTGCAACCCGACAGTTGCGGGTTGCGGGATTTGTTTGCTCTGTTTTTGAGTTTAGGAAACCCGAAACCCGCAACCAGACAGTTGCGGGTTGTGGGATTTCGCTTTTCGATCTTTGGTTTTCATCAATCCGAAACCCGCAACCCGATAGTTGCAGGCTTTGGGTTTTTCCCTTTATAAATAATTTTGGGAAATTATACCGAAACCCGAAACCTGAAAACCTGCAATTGCGTATTTCAGCTTTCGGGCCTTGCCTTTTTATTTTTGTTGCGTGTTCCCGAAACCCGCAACCCGCAATTGTCGGGTTGCGGATTTTGGGAAGTCCTTTTTGGTTTATGAGTGTGTCATTCCCGATACCCGCAACCCGCAAGTGTCAGGTTGTGGCTTTCGGGAACACATTTCTCATTTTTTGATTATGGTCATCCCCGAAACCCGAAACCCGCAATGGCGGCTTTCGGCTTTCGGGAACTCTTTTTCCACCTTTTCCGTTTGCGCGACTCCGCAACCCACAACCTAAAAGTGTCGGGTTGCAGCTTTTGGGATCATTTAATAATTTTTTGTGAATAAGACTTTCGTGCGACCCCATATACCGCTTCAGTTAATCTCGTCCGTCCATTTGTTTTCATCCTACAGTCATCTTTTAATCTGGTCGATTCAATAAATAGGGTTTTTCTATTTTATTTTTACCATTTTTACATTCAAAGAATTATCTTGTCACGCTGTGGATTTTACTTTCAAATCCTTACGAGGGGATGTTTTTGTTAGCTGATATTCTGTTACCTCTGGCTGGATTACTGCCTTTGCTACACTCGGTGTTGGACAGTCTCGTTTAGTTTTGACACCTCTTCGTTATTTGTTTCTACTCCTTGAGGTTTTATGCCATTATGCCTGCTTTGGTCTGAAAGATCCTTCTAGTTGTTTTTGTTAAACTTGGTCACCTGAATCCGGTTTGATAGGTATGCAAGAATTCCTGGTCTACGTAATCAAGATTCTATTTTAGTCACTTCGCAGCTGGTTTTCAAGCCATAATTTTCATTTTGGTCACGAATGCAAGGCCATGATTGCTGGTGTGAGAATACTCAAAATAATCAGTTTTTGGAACCAATTTAAGACATGCGAGTTTTGATTGATTTTGTACTTTCACACATGTTTTATCCAACTAACGCATGTCCTTGCTCATTCTCATCACTGTTTGGATAAATTGCAATGAATTCATCTCATAATTTGAATTATTATCATTTGTCCTGTTCAATGCCTATATCTTATCGGTTGTCCTTAAATTGGAAACAAACATGAAACCTTTAGTTCGTCCTTTGCGTTCTTTAAGGGGAAAAATTATGTGTGATAATCTTGTAAGCTTCCTTCTGAACGCATTTGACAGAAGCGGTATGTAGATAGGTCATGAATCTCCCAATTCCCATTTCAAAGATGAAGAACTCTATCCCTTACTATATCAAGAACCTATGTCACCACCTTTTAATGCAGGTGTTCCTGATTTAAGTAGCGATAGCGGTGAAGAAGATTTTGACGTTCTGTCTATTTGCATGCAATTCCCTGATAAGAAAGAGAAGAAAGTTTCTAAGGAATTGGCTAACCGTGACGACGATGTTATAAGAGATTTTATAATCAATCAAGAACCTGATGCCCTGCCAACTTCTTATGAAATAGATCCTTTAATGGATTTTTCTGTTTTTGAGAATATAGTCTCTGATCCAGAAATTCCCGCGGCAAATTCTCTACAAGCCAAATCATCTGTTGCTGATAATGAGCAGGTTGGGGAGGAATTATTGTTTTTCTATGAGGATCTTTTAGATTAAAGAATGTATCTTTAATAATCTCTTTTGAAAGGTGGAGGAAATCATCTAGGTCAAGAGGTGGCAGGATTTCTTGGATCTATAGTTTGATCCGATTTTGTAATCTCTGTTTTCTAGGGATCTCTATTTTTGGGACTCTGTTGTAATTATTTAAAGAAGGATACCTCTCGTAGTTAGGGGTTGGTAATTTTGGAGTTGTAAATTAGCAGAAGACTGGATCAAGGGATACTCTGTTAAGCAGAGCTTTTTTTGTAATTTCTGTACAAGACCTCTTCATACAGTAAAGTCATCTTTTAATCTATCTTCTGTTATTTCTTAAATTTCTTTGAGCGTTTTTTTATTTATACTTGAAATTGTCATCTGTTATGTATCTGATCTTTTGCTAAACATCTTTTAATGCACAAATCTATTGTATCGATTTCCCTATATGACTGGTTTATGTTCCAAAGTGCTTCATTGAGTTTTTTCAATATAATTACTTTCATGTTTTATTTCTGCAAATGATTCGGTGCATATGAATTCAAATAATCATTGTTAATTTTTCAATTAGCAGAGTGATTACAGACTGGATCTTGAATGAGCATGAATACTTGAAAGATGGTCATTTCATTTTCATTAACTGATAATGGTTCAAGTTAACAAGTAACACAACTAAAGACATTTTGGTTAAGTTGTTCAATTACTTGTTTAATCACATCTCAAGACCAATATGCACATAAAATAAGCTTTCATTTTAGAATAGGATCAACTTAGTTTAGTTTCCCTTTTCTAAAATAGGTTAGCTTAGCTTAGCATTACCATATCCACACCTTGATTTTCCATGACTAGAAAATTGACATTATAGGTCAACTCATCTACTCTTAGAGTGCCAACGGAGGCCTAATATCCTTGGGGGATCACCACACCAAATAGGTTGGGATAGAACTGCACTTGCGTAGGGTCTTTCGAAGTCTTTAAACTTGGGTTTTCTTCCTCTGTTGAGTGTCTTGGAACATTCCAGCATCTTTTGCATCTAACCTGCACAACCGAGGCATCAATAAATTGCACTAGAAGGAGGGACAATAGTACAACATGCCTAAACAAGCCACTAAGAAACCTCCTCCAGCAAATACTTCAACGGTTCAAACTAGAAGCCAATCAAGGGATTCAACATCTGAACAACCAATAGAGTCACAACCCACGGTTGTCCCTGTTACACCTTCTCAACAAATTGTTGCACCTATTGTATCTGCAGCACAACAGGAAAACAAAGAGAATATCTTTATTGTATCACCTTCCAGAGGAACCCTCTCACTAGAGCAGATATTGAAAACATCAGCCGATAGGGTTGCTAGGGAAGAACAAAGACTTGCTGATCAACGATGACATGGTCTTGCAGCGATTAATTTACAAAACTGTATGCAGGCCAATAATCAAGAACCTCAACGCGCAAGATAGTTTCACAGATCAGTGATCCAATTATCCAACAGACAACTGATGAGGATATTGAACATCATCAAACAGTTAATCCACAACCTGAAAATCAAGAATTGGTTGGTCAATCAGGTTCCCCTGAATAAACCTCAATCAACTTTTTCAGGAAACACAAGATCAGCCTAAACTTGAGACTGGTGGACCACCACCATATCCTCCTTCATCCTTGTCACATACCCCAATTTTATAAAAATAATGTAATTATTTTTATTATATTCCTGAGACATTATGTTAAATTTAATGCTAAGTAGGAATTGATGACTCAGCAGAGTCACTAGAAATGGAATGTAATTCTGAATATTTTATTATTAATAAATAAATTATGGAGACAACAGCATGGGAGAGCTGTTAAAAAGAGGTTACTGGTCAAACTGGTGGATGGAACTAGGTGGAAAGGAAAATGACAAGTGGCAGCATCCTCAAACACTTCCTAAGTTGCAGGTGGCAACTTCCCTATATTTGGGGTCATGATTCCCCAAGAAAGTGGAATCTGAGCAGGTGGCTCATTAATGACAGTTAACCCAACAAAGACCTAGGCAATCTTTTAAATAGTTCTCAATGAACTGAGCTGGGGGTTCAATTGTTCTGGAGGGAGAATACATTCACGTGAATGTTATTCAGGAGTCCCATTGAGGAAGAGGGAAATATACACTAAGGGAGTAGTTTGAGAGGATTGATGCAGTAACTTGGTTCCAGTGTAGCTGTTTTGGCTGAGAGAATTGTTTGTTGCACCTAGTTCCAGCTAGGAAGACCAGAGCAAGCTCGGGGGTCCTGAGAAGTGCTGTCTGGGCACTCTCCAGGAGTTGGTAGGGAGGAACAGCCTCCCATTGCTGTTGTTGTCCACAAGAAACAGGTTCTATCATTTATCCTTATGTTGAAAGTATAAATGAATGTATGTTAAGTTAATCTTCTTAATGTCTGAATAGTAATTAGTGTAGCGAAAAATAGTATCCCTAAATATCAGTAGGAGAATTATTGAGAGTTACTATGATCTTTTTATCATTAGTATGATTTAATATCCTTGTTATATTACCATTAATGTATTATGATGTACGCAGATAAGGTATTTATAATTTATGCAGTGACTATTACATACCTTATGTAACAAGTTGTAGTTATAAATATAAACCTAGTTTGATTTTAATTATTTAAATAGATAAGCAGGGTTTACATATAAGGTATTCGTACTCTGTATATTTCAAAATTTATTAAACAAAATTTGGAACAATAGTAAACATGAACAATTACAGTATTTGTACTCTGTTATCTAGTTTTGCAGAAGAATGATAACTATGGCTTGCAATGTATAACAAGTTACAAACACTAGGACAGGAATTTATTTTTAAACCAGTCGAAGTTCATTATTTTCTTTTAATCATTACACAAACCCTAAACTAAGATTTAAAAGGGTTTTACCTATCAAACATTTTGACTGTGCATTAACCCTAGCAGAACTTCATCACATAGAAAATAATAACAGTAAATAAACTAGTTTTTATTTCAAAACAAATACAGTGGAACCCTCTCATTACGTTTATCATTAAGAAATCCCTAGCAGAAGAACGATCTAGTTATTATCTTTTTAACCGAAGAAAACAAAAATAGAACAGTACCCAGTACGAGGTCGAGCTTAAAACAAAATAGTATTTCTTCCTTAAACTTTCATTTCAACCGCAGAATCGTAATTGTGTAAACAGAATCAAATCACCACTGTCACGTGAGTTTGAACCCTATCATTTAGAATTTACAAGTCAAATAAAAACTAGAACTTAAGGCCATGATTCCACCATGGCTGTAGTCATTCTATTAATAGAAGCTTTTATAAAATTTAGAAATTTAAAACACACACTATACACTGGCTCCAACATACAGAATGACGGAAAAAAGTCATTTTATAAAGCTTAGATTTCACAGGAAAAACGTAGGAGCGAAAACCAATGCTAAGACATTATTTCTACCTACAGTCGATTTCACAAACCCACTGTACCTAGTATCATTTTTAAAGGAAAACGCAGACATTATACAAGCCGATGTACAGGCAGAACGTATAATAAGTTAACTTTCAAAAACCCTGAGCGTTATCCCAAAACCCTATTAAAAGTGTTGTAACAAAAACAATAAAATCAAGGTCGTAACCTCACTTGCAGAACAGGTTCACAAACCCTTGTTCCTTTCAAATTCTACAATAAAATTCTTCGGTAAAAAAACCTAAGTGTCAAAAGGAGTACCAACAGCTACAACACCGACTGAAGCCATACATCCAAATCCAACACAGGATTTAAACCCACATTATCTTCATTTAAATATTACGGTTAAAAGATTTTTGCAAGGCTGCCGTGACTTGTAAGTCAAACCAAAACCCTAACTGCCAAAACAACCCACAAGGAGGAAATTGCCATGGTAAGAACCAGGCTTACCCGGAAACGCCTGTTGTCGCAGCTGGTGCCATACATGCAGTAAGTGGAGCTGGGACCTGCAACGAAGGAGCAAGATTTGTAAACCATATTCATGTTTGTTTGAAGATTTAAATAAATTTATGTAACTTAAAACAACAAATTTAAAACCCTGTAGCTTACCGGAGTGACGAACGCAGATGCAAATTTAGTAGATAGTTCAATAACCACGAACACGATATGTGTGGAAACCCCACCTGGGTCACCAAAGAATGAGTTGGCAAAAGCGAGTGATACATTCCACGATGGAGGTTTCTACCGAACTAAGTAAAAAGATACAGAAGATGGAAGCCGTGACCGAGTTAAAACTGGTATCAGCAGGGACAAAACCCTAGGGCTTTCACAAAGAAACCTATAGCTGCTAAAAACGAAACACAACAACTCCCGAACCTTGCAAATGGAAAGATGAAGAGACGCCGTGACAGGGTCAGGTTCTTCAGCAAAGGAGAAAACTCTAGGTTTAGCAAACCAATGGCCGTGATAACAACTCGTAGTGACTCCTACCCAGTGCAACAGACATGCACATAGTGCTGAAGCAACATAGTAGCTACCATCAACACTGTAACAGGAAGGATTTAGACAGGAGGGTTTCGCAGAACAACCAAGCCCGAAGGGAAAGGGAAATGACAGTGTAGGGTTAGTCAAACTGTTTTATATCGCCAAATGCATGGCTTAAGATCAACCACGTAGCACTCTAAATAATTTCCATGCAGTGGGTCACTGGTCTAATGTTCCACGATGAGTTGCAATTTGTTTTGTGAACCAAAATAAAATCATAACGTGGGTACACTGAATCAAGGGATAATCATAGCTGGGATTTCTAATATGGTCGAGACCTCATAATTGAAACCATCATATAAACCATGTCGAACAATGCTTTCGAGTTTGCCTAATGGACGCAATGCCTTGCCCTACAAACAACAAGGTTATGCATTATCAATAATGTTCAAAATTTACGATGAATCATCATCATTGTTTTTAGAAATAAAAATCTTATCAATGAGTAATAGAATTAATTGCATAAGTTTATCCATAAGGGTTTAAAGAACATAGTTCTTATATCATCTCTTTAATAATCAAAACATTAGGATGATACCTATAAATCTTGCATTTCATAGATTAAATCTTAATTTACTAATTCATGTGTTATAAACATCAAACTCAGTCTTGGTGTATTATAGACATAGAGAAAATGTATTTGCATTAGAAAAATTATAAAGTTAAGAGTGCGATGAAAGCTCTATTTGGCTCATAAAAACCTATCACGACAATTGTCAATCACCATAACTTCATGTGCCATTTATAAATGAGAATAAGTTATATTTTGTTTTTGGTTGATAGAGACTCGGTATTAATGCAATTGCAAATGAAAACATCTTTTTAACTTAAAAACTTGATGAAATGCGATAACTGAGCAATTAAATACTGGTTTGAGTATGGTCATCCAGTTGTATTTGACTGTGCTAATAATGAAGCATAATTGCATTTCAGTAATATCGTCGAAGAGCAATTATTTCATAGAGTTATTGAATTCTTTTATTCTCAGGAAAAATAACTGTCATAATCTCTAAGTAATTTCTAATTCTATAACTGTAGGAGATCATAGGATAAATATTACCTTTAAACATTTGATAATCTGTCTAGTATGCTTAGACAATTATTGAAGGAGTTGGTACAACTAACTGACTTTTAAATACTTTAAAGATTAATGAAGCGACCCGCACAGTACCTGTACATCTGTAAGAGAAAGACCAATTGATGCATTAGCTCGGAAGCTAAGTAAGCCCAGTCTGCTGTGGCAATTCCCCCTTGAGGTTGAAAAACAGAAAAAAATAATCAGCAACAGTGAAGAAACTCATAACAAAATCTAAGTATAAGAACAGATCATTTAGACACATTTATGATCAATTAACTAATCAAACATATTAAGGAATGTATTTGTAAATATTATATGCTAATTTAAAAATTTTAAATTTTTCGGAAATTCTGGGTTTTGACATGTGGTATCAGAGCATGGTTCATACACTAGGCCTTGATGCTCAACTAGTTTCCGCAAAACAGTGACCATGAAAGAAAAATTTATATATATAATGTACTAACTTGTATTTCTGTTTCATAAACACAGAGCAGAAAATTTCCTTTTTTTGAATCTAACAGGCAGGTATGGAAAAGCTAGGAGAATATGCTGAGGAAGGATCTCCAAACACTGCAACAAGACAGATGTCGAGAGAACCTGTGACAGAGGAGGTAATTGCTCACTCCTCAGAACTGATGCAGACCATAAAAGGTTTAAATACGTAGATAGAAACAGTCAAGAAGGATAATGAAAGGATTCTGAAAACTGAAGAGCAGCTAAATCAATTATTGATAGAAAAATTTTAGACAGAAGGAAGAAGCAAAAGAGCTGAATCTGAAGAAGCTAGTCATCAAAGAGGGTCTAAAAGGATGAAACCAGCTAAATCTGTCAGCAGTTCATCATCTGAAGAAAGAAGGGAACAACACAGCTATCGCACTACTAGTGACAACAGTGAAGCCGAGTTGCATAACAGAAATAAAAAATACAGACCTTATGAAGAGATTTTCGAGGAGTTCAAGAAAATAAAACCCCCGACTTTCAATGGAGAATCTGAGACAGGAGAAGAGGCAGAATCCTGGTTATCCGGGATGAGAAAATATTTCCATATTTACAACTATTCAAATCAGCTGAAGGCTCGAATGGCCATCTATAACCTTTCTGGAAAGGTGGACATATGGTGGCAAGACCTGAAAAGGGTCAAGGGGATCAAAGAAAAAGAAGTCAATTGGAGTACTTTTAAAAGGTACTTCAAAAAGAAATTTATGTCTGAACAATACTATGAAGAAAGGGCCAAGGAATTTTATGAATTGAAGCTAGGATCTATGACTATGAAGGACTTAAACAGTAAGTTCTTAAGTATGTTAAGATATGTGCCGTATTTTGTTGAAGAGAAACCGAAAATACAACGGTTTCTTAGCTGCCTGCCATATCATATCAAGGACAGAATTGAATATGATAACCCCAAAACTCTGGAAGAATCTATGCGAAAGGATAATTTCTGTTTTGAACAGAATAAAAAGAAAGAAGGGATAGCTAACTGGAAGGCTAAAAAGAATAGTAATCAGCTTGAGTACAGGAAAAAGGAGTTTGTACCCCAGAAAAATTTCAAGAATAACAAGAACGGAAACCATTTTAATGGTAAAAGCTTCCAGGAAAACAAAAATGGAGCTGCAAATCATTCCAACAATTTCAAGGGTAGCAAGGAGGCTCCTAACAATCATGGAAACTACACTAAGAATTTTGAACGGAAAGAACCTGTTAAGTGCTGGGAATGCAATGGCCCACACTATGCTTCAGTTTTCCCAAATCGGAAGAAACCAAACAGCAATATTCATACTATACAAGATGAAATGACTATTGGAGACTTTGCAGGAACTATGCCCCGAATCAATGCAGCATTGGAGAACCGCCAAGCTGACTGTCAAACTTCCATGGTGGAAGTAGGAGGTATGATTAATGAAATCCCTATAACTATTTTAATAGATCCGGGTGCTAGTCTTAGTTATATTTCACCCCAGCTAGTAGAAAAATGTAATCTGACTGTTAAAAGGTTTGATAATTCTTGGTCCGTACAACTAGCTACTGGGGCAAAAAGGAAGGTAAACTGTCATGTTAAGGAATGTGTCCTAGATATGAATGATTTTAAGACTACTGTTAAATTAAATGTTTTGCCACTTGGATCTTATGACATACTTATCGGTATGGACTGGTTAGAACATCATAAAGTAGTTTTAAACTGTTTTGATAAAACTTTTACGTGTGTAAACAATAACAAACAGCCTGTAACGGTTAAGGGTATTCCTAGGAAAACTATAATCAGGCAGATTTCTGCTTTACAACTTAAAAGAGCATTCAGAAAAGGATGCAAGGCTTATGCTGTAACTATTACAGATGAGACAGTTAAGTCTGAATTTAGCAAGAAAATAGTAGAGGATATTCCTGTAGTAAATGAATTTATTGATGTTTTTCCGGAGGAAATCCTAGGATTACCTCCCAAGAGAGAACTGGATTTCACAATTGAACTAGTACCAGGTGCTGTCCCCAGTTCAAAAGATCCGTATCGTATGAATATTTTGGAGCTTAACGAATTAAAAACTCAGTTAAAGGAGTTAATAGATAAGAATTACATTCGACCCAGTGTGTCCCCTTGGGGAGCACCAGTAATTTTTGTTAAAAAGAAGGACGGAACTATGCGACTTTGCATAGATTACCGTCAATTGAACAAGATGACAATTAAAAACAGATATCCGTTGCCTCACATAGATGATCTGTTTGATCAGCTACGTGGAGCTACGGTGTTCTCTAAGATAGACCTAATATCGAGTTATCATCAAGTGAGGATTAAAGAAGAATACATTTTCAAAACAACTTTCAGAACAAGGTATGGACATTATGAATTTGTCGTAATGCCATTTGGGCTTACTAACGCCCCAACCGTCTTTATGTGCCTAATGAATAACATAATGCATAAATACTTAGATAAATTTGTTGTCGTATTCATCGATGACATTTTAATTTATTCTAAGAATGAAGAGGAGCATAAAGAACACTTACGAATAGTCTTACAAGAACTACGAGAGCAGCAGCTCTTTGCAAAATTCAGTAAGTGTGATTTCTTCAAGGATGAAATCCAGTACTTAGTTCACATAGTGACTAAGGAAGGGATTTTAGTTGATCCTGAAAAGATCCGGGCAATCGAGGATTGGCCAATACCAAAAGACGTAACAGATGTTAGGTCCTTCATGGGAATTACTGGTTATTACCGGAGATTCATTGAAGGTTTTTCAAAGATAGACAACCCAATCACTTCCTTACAAAAGAAAGGCAAGAAGTTTGATTGGAACTTGAAGTGTGAAGAAAGCTTTAAGAAATTAAAGACTTTATTAACAACTGCGCCTATTCTAAGAATAGCAGATCCTAATAAAGATTTCGTGGTTTGCACCGATGCTTGTAATGACGGTCTAGGTGGAGTGTTGACTCAGGATGGACATGTCATTGCCTATGAGTCTAGGAAGCTGAAAATTCATGAAAAGAATTATGCCACTTATGACTTAGAATTAGCTGTTGTTATTCATGCCTTAAAGATGTGGCGACACCACTTAATAGGCAGAAAGTTTACCTTAATGAATGATAATAAGGGTCTAAAATACCTTTTAGACCAGCCTAACTTAAATGCAAGGCAAGCCAGATGGTTGGCCTTCTTAAGTGAATACGATTTTGAAATTCAACACATAAAAGGAAAGGAAAATAAGGTGGTTGATGCTTTGAGCAGAAATGCAAGGCTGAATTTTATATTAGCTATCAGCACTTATACCTCTGATTTAAATGAACAACTGGCTGAAGGGACAAAATTGGATGAAGTTTATCAAAATTTACAAGCTACAGCCAAAGAACAACCTACAGAAAGTTTGATAAAGGGTTATAGTTTAAATAAAGATGGATTTTTATTGTTTAAAGACAGGCTGTATGTTCCAAATGTACCTAAAGTTAAACTGTTAATTCTGGACAAAGTTCATAAAACCCCTTACTTAGGGCATCCAGGCTACCAGAAAACTGTCACTATGTTGAGAAAATATTATTTTTGGCCTAATATGAAATCTGAAATAGCTGAGTATATAGCTAGATGTTTAGACTGTCAACAGGTAAAAACAAAACACCAGCATCCAGCTGGGTTATTGCAACCTTTTCCTATTCCTAGTTGGAAGTGGGAAATAATCAGCTTAGATTTCATTACGGGATTACCCAAAAATCAGCATCAGAATGATTCAATTATGGTGGTAGTAGATAAATTAAGTAAATCAACACACTTTATTCCTGTTAAAACCGCTTACAAGGCTGCAAATATAGCTGATATATTTCTGAAACAGATTTTTAGGTTACATGGGGTCCCAAAAGTTATTATTTCAGACAGGGATCCTAAATTCACAGGAAATTTTTGGAAATCCTTGTTTAAAGGATTAAACACAACACTGGATTTCAGCACTTCTTTCCATCCTCAGACAGACGGACAAACTGAAAGAGTTAATCAGGTATTAGAAGATCTGCTAAGAATGTATGTTAAGGATCAACTAGGTAAGTGGGAGGATTATTTACATTTAGAAGAATTTGCATAAAATAACAGCTATCAATCGTCATCTAAGTTCAGTCCTTTTGAAATTCTGTATGGACGTAAATGTAACACTCCTATCTCTTGGGATAATCCAATAGATAGATTAGTGTTAGGTCCTGACTTATTAAAAGAAATGGAACAGGTTGTGAAACAAGTGCAGGAAAATTTGAAGATTGCCCAGGATCGGCAAAAGAGTCAAGCAGATTTAAAAAGAACTCCTAAAGAGTTCCAGGTAGGTGAACATGTGTTCATCAAGGTAAGACCAAAGAAGAGCTCCCTAAGACTGGGGAGTTGTGCAAAATTAGCACCACGTTACTGTGGTCCGTTTGAAATTTTATCTAGAATTGGCCAAGTTGCTTATCAGCTAGCATTAGCACCTAATTTAAAGGTACACAATGTTTTTCATATTTCTGTTCTGAAAAAGTATGTTCATGATGCTACTCATGTTATTGATTGGAACATTGTATAGGTAGAACCAGAAGGGGAAGTTCTGGTGGAACCGGATTGTATCCTCAGGAGGAGGGAAATTACTCTGCGTAATCGAACAATTGGACAGCTGAAGGTGCAATGGAAGCACCTTAGTCCTGAAGAAGCTACCTGGGAACTGTAAAGTAAGATGCGGGAAGCATACCCAAATCTATTCCAGCAGGTGGCTGAGGATGAGGAATAAATAACATCGAGGACGATGTTACATTTTAAGGGGGTGTGTATGTCACATACCCTAATTTTATAAAAATATTGTAATTATTTTTATTATATTCCTGAGACATTATGTTAAATTTAATGCTAAGTAGGAATTGATGACTCAGCAGAGTCACTAGAAATGGAATGTAATTCTGAATATTTTATTATTAATAAATAAATTATGGAGACAATAGCATGGGAGAGCTGTTAAAAAGAGGTTACTGGTCAAACTGGTGGATGGAACTAGGTGGAAAGGAAAATGACAAGTGGCAACATCCTCAAACACTTCCTAAGTTGCAGGTGGCAACTTCCCTATATTTGGGGTCATGATTCCCCAAGAAAGTGGAATCTGAGCAGGTGGCTCATTAATGACAGTTAACCCAACAAAGACCTAGGCAATATTTTAAATAGTACTCAATCAACTGAGCTGGGGGTTCATATGTTCTGGAGGGAGAATACATTCAGGTGAATGTTATTCAAGAGTCCCATTGAGGAAGAGGGAAATATACACTAAGGGAGTATTTTGAGAGGATTGCTGCAGTAACTTGGTTCCAGTGTAGCTGTTTTGGATGAGAGAATTGTTTGCTACACCTAGTTCCAGCCAGGAAGACCAGAGCAAGCTCGGGGGTCATGAGAAGTGCTGTCTGGGCACTCTCCAGGAGTTGGTAGGGAGGAAAAGACTCCCATTGCTGTTGTTGTCCACAAGAAACAGGTTCTGTCATTTATCCTTATGTTGAAAGTATAAATGAATGTATGTTAAGTTAATCTTCTTAATGTCTGAATAGTAATTAGTGTAGCGAAAAATAGTATCCCTAAATATCAGTAGGAGAATTATTGAGAGTTACTGTGATCTTTTTATCATTAGTATGATGTAATATCCTTGTTATATTACCATTAATGTATTATGATGTACGCAGATAAGGTATTTATAACTTATGCAGTGACTATTACATACCTTATGTAACAAGTTATAGTTATAAATATAAACCTAGTTTGATTTTAATTATTGAAATAGATAAGCAGGGTTTACATATAAGGTATTCGTACTCTGTATATTTCAAAATTTATTAAACAAAATTTGGAACAATAGTAAACATGAACAATTACAGTATTTGTACTCTGTTATCTAGTTTTGCAGAAGAATGATAACTATGGCTTGCAATGTATAACATGTTACAAACACTAGGACAGGAATTTATTTTTAAACCAGTCGAAGTTCATTATTTTCTTTTAATCATTACACAAACCCTAAACTAAGATTTAAAAGGGTTTTACCTATCAAACATTTTGACTGTGCAGAAACCCTAGCAAAACTTCATCACATAGAAAATAATAACAGTAAATAAACTAGTTTTTATTTCAAAACAAATACAGTGGAACCCTCTCATTACAGTTTATCATTAAGAAATCCCCAGCAGAAGAACGATCTAGTTATTATCTTTTTAACCGAAGAAAAAAAAAACAGAACAGTACCCAGTACAAGGTCGAGCTTAAAACAAAATAGTATTTCTTCCTTAAACTTTCATTTCAACCGCAGAATCGTAATTGTGTAAACAGAATCAAATCACCACTGTCACGTGAGTTTGAACCCTATCATTTAGAATTTACAAGTCAAATAAAAACTAGAACTTAAGGCCACGATTCCACCACGGCCGTAGTCATTCTATTAATAGAAGCTTTTATAAAATTTAGAAATTTAAAACACACACCATACACCAGCTCCAACATACAGAATGATGGAAACAAGTCATTTTATAAAGCTTAGATTTCTCAGGAAAAACGTAGGAACGAAAACCAATGTTAAGACATTATTTATACCTACAGTCGAGTTCACAAACCCACTGTACCTAGTATCATTTTTAAAGGAAAACGCAGACATTATACAAGCCGATGTACAGGCAGAACGTATAATAAGTTAACTTTCAAAAACCATGAGCGTTATCCCAAAACCCTATTAAAAGTGTTGTAACGAAAACATAAAAATCAAGGTCGTAACCTCACTTGCAGAACAGGTTCACAAACCCTTGTTCCTTTCAAATTCTACAATAAAATTCTTCGGTATAAAAACCTAAGTGTCAAAAGGAGTACCAACAGCTACAACACCGACTGAAGCCATACATCCAACTCCAACACATGATTTAAACCCACATTATCTTCATTTAAATATTACAGTTAGAAGATTTTTGCAAGGCTGCCGTGACTTGTAAGTCAAACCAAAACCCTAACCGCCAAAACAACCCACGAGGAAATTGCCATGGTAAGAACCAGGCTTACCCGGAAACGCCTATTGTCGCAGCTGGTGCCATACATGCAGTAAGTGGAGCTGGGACCTGCAACGAAGGAGCAATATTTGTAAACCATATTCATGTTTGTTTGAAGATTTAAATAAATTTATGTAACTTAAACAACAAATTTAAAACCCTGTAGCTTACCAGAGTGACGAACGCAGATGCAAATTTAGTAGATAGTTCAATAACCACGAACACGATATGTGTGGAAACCCCACCCGGGTCACCAAAGAATGAGTTGGCAAAAGTGAGTGATACATTCCATGATGGAGGCTGCTACCGAACTAAGTAAAAAGATACAGAATATGGAAGCCGTGACCGGGTTAAAACTGGTATCAGCAAGGACAAAACCCTAGGGCTTTCACAAAGAAACCTATAGCTGCTAAAAACGAAACACAACAACTCCCGAACCTTGCAAATGGAAAGATGAAGAGACGCCGTGACAGGGTCAGGTTCTTCAGCGAAGGAGAAAACTCTAGGTTTAGCAAACCGATGGCCGTGATAACAATTCGTAGTGACTCCTACCCAGTGCAACAGACATGCACATAGTGCTGAAGCAGCATAGTAGCTGCCATCAACACTGTAAGAGGAAGGATTCGGACAGGAGGGTTTCGCAGAAAAACCAAGCCCGAAGGCAAAGGGAAATGACAGTGTAGGGTTAGTCAAACTGTTTTATATCGCCAAATGCATGGCTTAAGATCAACCACATAGCACTCTAAATAATTTCCATGAAGTGGGTCGCTGGTCTAATGTTCCACGATGAGTTGCAATTTGTTTTGTGAACCAAAATAAAATCATAACATGGGTACACCGAATCAAGGGATAATCATAGCTGGGATGTCTAATATGGTCGAGAACTCATAATTGAAATCATCATATAAACCATGTCGAACAATGCTTTCGAGTTTGCCTAATGGACGTAATGCCTTGCCCTACAAACAACTAGGTTATGCATTATCAACAATGTTCAACATTTACGATGAATCATCATCATTGTTTTTAGAAATAAAAATCTTATCAATGAGTAATAGAATTAATTGCATAAGTTTATCCATAAGGGTTTAAAGAACATAGTTCTTATATCATCTCTTTAATAATCAAAACATTAGGATGATACCTATAAATCTTGCATTTCATAGATTAAATCTTAATTTACTAATTCATGTGTTATAAACATCAAACTCAGTCTTGGTGTATTATAGACATAGAGAAAATGTATTTGCATTAGAAAAATTATAAAGCTAAGAGTGCGATGAAAGCTCTATTTGGCTCATAAAAACCTATCACGACAATTGTCAATCACCATAACTTCATGTGCCAGTTATAAATGAGAATAAGTTATATTTTGTTTTTGGTCGATACAGACCCGATATTAATGCAGTTGCAAATCAAAACATCTTTTTAACTTAAAAACTTGATGAAATGCGATAACTGAGCAATTAAATACTGGTTTGAGTATGGTCATCCAGTTGTATTTCACTGTGCTAATAATGAAGCATAATTGCATTTCAGTAATATTGTCGAAGAGCAATTATTTCATAGAGTTATTGAATTCTTTTATTCTCAGGAAAAATAGTTCTCATAATCTCTAAGTAATTTCTAATTCTATAACAGTAGGAGATCATAGGATAAATATTACCTTTAAACATTTGATAATTTGTCTAGTATGCTTAGACAATTACTGAAGGAGTTGGTACAGTTAACTGACTTTTAAATACTTTAAAGATTAATGAAGCGACCCGCACAGTACCTGTACATCTGTAAGAGAAAGACCAATTGATGCATTAGCTCGGAAGCTAAGTAAGCCCAGTCTGCTGTGGCAATTCCCCCTTGAGGTTGAAAAACATAAAAAAATAATCAGCAACAGTGAAGAAACTCATAACAAAATCTAAGTATAAGAACAGATCATTTAGACACATTTATGATCAATTAACTAATCAAACATATTAAGGAATGTATTTGTAAATATTATATGCTAATTTAAAAATTTTAAATTTTTCGGAAATTCTGGGTTTTGACAATCCTCTTCCTTAGATAGTGAACATTCTTCAAGCTCTTCTCAGAAGAAGAATATGAAGAACCACCGATGGCTGCAGAAGGCCAAAGTAGACCTTGGCTCGACCAAGATGCAGTATGGGTACTTGGAGACCAACATAGATTACCCAAAAACCCTGAGAAGTGGTTACCCAAGTTTAACCCAGATGACAAATCACCTGCGCTAGATCTTGTTAAAACCTTCAAGTAGGAAATTAGGCTTAGAAGTGTCATTTATGAAGATGTGGTCTGCAGACTCTTTCCTTATACTTTTGAAGGAAAGGAAGCTACATGGTACTTTTCCCTGCCACCAAGGTCTATTGTTTCTTGGGATGAGTTTGAGAAATTACTCATCCAAAAGTTAGGAGATGACAAAACACCACAGGATCTTGTTTTGGAATTATCCTCCATGAAAATCAAAGGGAAACTCTATGTGTCTATTGTCTCTCATGCTTTTCACCTTAGGGTTTTCCCCATGGAAACTCTATGTGTCTATTGTCTCTCATGCTTTTGATTCTTGTGATGATTGACATGCTTGTTATGATTGATATGAATTGATATACTGTACATGTTGTTCTCTCAGTAAAGATCCTAGAGTATATTGAATTAATGCTCAAAATTTAACATGGTATCAGAGCTAACCTGAGAAGAAGACATTGTGCAGTGACGAAAACTAGGGTTTCTTGTTTATTGGGTTTCTCTCCACAGATTTTGGAAAAGTAGTATAGTAGATTGACTCTACTCATCAAGGAGAATCTATCTGTCCAATCAGAATTCAATTCTGAGCATTTTCAATTTTGGCCCTAAACATTAGGGTTTCCACAAAAATAGGAATTTCTAAAATCTGAAGACATAGCTGGAAGCTCCTTGGAAAAATCAAAGTTTAGAGCTTTGGATTGAGATTTTTGGCTGAGTAAATCTCCGGAAAACTCAAACCCTAATTCAGGGTCCTCCCTAGTGAACCCAGGAAGACTAAAAGGAATTTCTGAAGGGTGAAGCTTTGTAGATCTCAAATTTTGAATACACTAGGCTGATCAGCTCATCAAGGCGCATATTTCTATCCTCTCAGAAAGTTGAAATTCACATTTTGAATTTTTAGGGTTTTTCCAACAAACCCTAATCCGGGACCAGATCCAGTTTTCAGCAAAGCAAGTGGTAAGACCTAAATCATTTTTATTTCCATTTGAAGTACTCTTTAATATGTCTCACCACACCAAGCTTGAGGATAAGCTTGAAGGGGCTGATAACTTCCGAGCCTGGACGTATAGGATTGGGTTAATCCTAGAAGAAAATGAATTGGACTCCTACATCAGCTCCGAGGTCCCTATCCCAGAGGATGAAGAGGCTAAGGTTTTGCATAAGAAGAACTTGGTCAAGGAAAAGAGAATCATTGTTGATTCTATCAAAGACCATCTCATAGCACATGTGTCATCTCTAAAGACACCCAAGGTGATGTTTGACTCCCTGACCAAGTTATTTGAAGGGAAGAACATAAATCGGAAGATGACTCTGCGGAATCAATTGAAAGGGGTAAAGATGTTGAATGGAGAGACCATTCAATCTTACTTCTCCAAGGTCTCTCGGATCAAGGAACAACTTGAAGCTATGGATGAAGTAGAGGACAATGGTGAAGTTGTTATGACCACTCTAAATGGCCTACCTAGGTCATGGGACTCTTTTATTCAAGGAATTTGTGCAAGAAAGAAATTGATCTCTTTCAGCAGGCTGTGGGAGGAATGCTCTCAAGAAGAAGCTAGGCTTGTGGCTCGAGAAGAAAACATGGGAAATGAAGATCAAGCACTCACAGCACATGCCAGGAAAGGCAAGTCCAAGAAGGAATCATCTCATAATAGGAAAGTCCCACACCACCATTTTCATAAAGATAAGAAAGATCTCAGATGCTTCAATTGCAATGAGAAGGGACACTTTGCTTCAGACTGTCCTGAGAAGAAGAAAGACAACAACAACAAATTCAACAAGAAGAAGAAGAACAAAAAAAGAAGATATCATGCTCATGCTGCTGAGGATGATGAACCTCCAAAGAAGAAGGCTAGAGCAGAAAGTGATGATGATGACTCATCAAGTGAAGAAGAGTATGTTCTAATCTCTGCTCTCATAGGTACTATCTCTCATGGTTGTAATGATTAGTTAATTGACAGCGGGGCTTCCAAACACATGACTGGGTTTAAAGAATATTTTGTAAACTTATCTGAACATGAATCACCCCATAAGGTGAAACTTGGGGATGATTATCAATACCCTATCAAAGGAAGTGGTGGAGCCTCCTACAACCTAGACTCTGGAAAGTATTTGAAGATGAAAGAAGTTCTTTATGTACCTGGTCTCAAGAAGAATCTACTCTCCATCTCTACAATGGATGCAAAAGGCATGAGGGTTGCATTTGTAGATGGCCAAGTCCTAATGTGGCCAAAGGGTAAAACTGTTGATGATCCAGTGGTGATTGGAGAGCAAGAGGGAGGATTGTATAAATTGAAGGGACAACCTGAACATGCCATGGTACATGATTCCATGGAGCCAAGTGAACTTTGGCATAGAAGACTTGCACATATGCACTACAAAGCATTACCAATTACAAGTAAGGCTATAGAAGGTCTTCCTGAAATCAAGACCAAGCATGAAGGTGCTTGCAAAGGATGTGCAAAAGCAAAGAACATAAAGAAGGCATTCCCAAGTAATGAAAGCAAGGAAAAAATTATCTTGGAAATTATCCACTCCGATGTATGCGGTCCGATGTCATCCAGTTCTCTGAGTGAGTATGTTTACTATGTCTCTGTCATTGATGACTTCTCCTGGAAGACTTGGGTTTACTTCTTGAAGAACAAAGATGAAGTATTTGATAAGTTCAAGGAATTCAAAACCTTAATGGAGAACCAAACTGATAAGAAGATCAAAACATTCAGATCCGACAATGGTGGAGAATTCACCTCAGGTGACTTGAAGAAGCTATGCAGTGATTCAGGGATTAAGAGGGAGTTGACTACTCCTTACAATCCACAATAGAATGGAGTTGCAGAAAGAAAGAATAGAACAATCATGGAAGCAGCAAGGGCAATGCTACATGACCAGGATCTTCCTATGCATCTATGGGCAGAAGCAGCTAGGATAACTATATATGTGCAGAACAGAACACCCCATAAGATATTGGACAACAAGACACCAGAAGAGGTCTTCTCTGGTAAGAAACCTGAAGTCATCCATCTCAGAATATTTGGTTTTCTAGTATACACTTATGTCCCAAAGGAAAAGATGACCAACCTAGATCCTTCAGGAAAGAAGGGTATCTTTGTGGGTTACAGTGAAAGCTCGAAGGCTTACGAAATATACTTTCCAGGGTTCAAGAAGATTGATGTCAGTAGGGATGTGGCATTTGATGAAAACTCAACATTCATCAAATCAAGAAAGACACCTGTTGAAGATTATGAAGAACCTAAGGATACTAGATTTCAAGACACTACTATGACTGAAGCAATTCCAGAAGCAGTTCGTGAAATTGAAGATCCGCAAGAACCTGTAGATCCACCCCGTGAAAATAACTCTCACAAGAGGAAACCTGCATGGGCTAGAGAGATCATTCAAGATGCAGAAATATATGGCATTACAGAAGAAGAACACAAAGAAAAGAAGAGAACTAGATCACATACTAGCTATGTTGTTTTACTCTGTGATTTCATGAACAAAGAACCTTCCAATTATGAATAAGCAGCAGAAAAGAAAGAATAAAAGGATGCCATGGTCGAGGAATACCAATCAATAATGAAGAATGATGTTTGGGATGTTTTTAACACCCAAAAAGTGTTCACTACCTCATCTTCCCATTACATGGCTCATTTGTCCATTTTCCTACCATATTTCCCTTAAAAACCCTAAAAATCCCACTAAAAAGCCTCCAAAAGGCCACAAAACCACCAAAAAAGCCTCAAAAAGGATAAAAAAACCCCTTTTTCCTCCAAAAATATCCAAAATTCCTCTAAAATAGAAAAATCCCTCTAAAAAGGGAATAAAAAATATAAAATAATGAGGAAAAGGAGGAAAAAACCCTATACAGCTGCCTTAAACCATATGGTTCCCAAAACCATGGGCCAGCACTCCACCACCAAAAAACTATAAATAGGTGATGGAGACCCCTTATTCCACATCCACAATCAAGTATACCCTTACTCTGCCAAAATCTCTCTTGAAACCCTAGCTCACCATTGAGCCACTTTCACCTTGAGAGCCCCTTTTGGCCCATTTCCACCATTGGAGAAAGAGAAGGAGCACATTGGAGCTTGGAGCAACCCTCTTGGACATTGCAAGAGCTTCATCAACCTCCACATTGGAGGTAATATCAATACAAAAACCATTATTTATCTTTTGTTCTTTATGTTTCATGCATGTGTTTTAACTTAATAATTTACATTTACTGAACTGCTACTAAGGAGTCCATTCTGCTTAGTAGGTGCTCATTCGCACAAGCTAGGGGTAAAACCCTAGCTACAGATGTTGTACCAAGACCTGAAGGGAAGTCTGTTGTGACTTCCAAATGGATCTACAAGATCAAGCATGCTGCAGATGGAAGCATAGAGAAATACAAGGCAAGGTTCGTAGCTCGTGGCTTCTCTTAGAAAGAGGGAATAGATTATGAAGAAACGTTTGCTCCTGTATCCAGGTACACTTCCATCAGAACAATACTTTCTTTGGCTGCAGTGATGAAATGGAAGATACACCAGATGGATGTCAAGACTGCCTTCTTGAATGGTGTAGTTGAAGAGGAAGTGTAGGTGGAGCAACCACTCGGTTTTGAAACACATGACAGGGAGTCATATGTGTGCAGATTGAAGAAATCCTTGTATGGATTGAAGCAAGCTCCTAGGACTTGGTATGGTAGGATGGACAGTTTCCTATCTAGTTTGGGATTTACCAAGAGTAAAGCGGATTCCAACCTTTACTTCAAGGTTGAGGAAGGAAATCCTGTGATACTTCTACTATATGTGGATGACCTATTTGTAATAGGAGATGATAGACTGATTGCTGATACAAAGAGGAAGCTTGCTTTCGAGTTCGATATGAAGGACTTGGGGATGATGCACTATTTCCTAGGTATGGAGGTGTGGCAGAGTGCAGATGGGATCTTCCTTGGACAAGGGAAGTATACAGTAGATATCCTGAATAGGTTCGGGATGATGGATTTCAAGGCCATGTCTACACCTATGGCATCAAACCTGAAGCTTCTTTGTGATGCTTCATTTGAGCCGGTTGATGTCTCTATGTATCGTCAAATGATTGGGTCCTTGATGTACTTGATGAATACGAGACCATATATTTACTTTGTGGTGAACACATTGAGCCAGTTCCTGACGGATCTGAGGAGTGTTCACTTGGTTGTTGTAAAGCATATTCTGAGGTACCTAAAGGGTAAAGTTGATTATGGGATCAAGTACGATGCGAATCAAAAGATTAACCTGTAGGGTTATGTTGATTCGGACTGGGCAAGCAGTGCTACAGATAGGAAGAGCACATTTGGGTACTACTTCAGTATGGGATCAGGTGTGATCTCTTGGTTTTGCAGGAAGCAGTCCTGCGTAGCACTGAGTACAGCCGAGGCAGAGTATGTTGCAGCCTGTTCAGCTAGTTGTGAGGAAGTATGGCTTCAAAAGATACTGTCTGAGCTATTTTCTCTCTTACTGGAGACTAATGGTATCTTTTGTGACAACCAGAGCTGTGTGAAGTTGTCTAAGAACCCCGTGTTCCACGACAGGTCAAAACACATAGAGATCAAATATCATTATATCAGGGATATGGTGCAGAGAGGAGCAGTGAAGCTCCTGTATGTTGCGACGGACAAGCAGATTGCAGATGTACTGACGAAACCACTAGCCAAAGTGAAGTTCGAGTACTTCAGAGAGAGGCTTGGTGTTCTTCAGATTGATGACACTTCGAGGAACAAGTGATGGATACATTTAGAGGATCCATTCCGAGCATGATGACAAGAGAATCGTTCCTTGGTTGTGGATGTAAGCACTAGATGATGAGCATCAACACGATGTTCGAGTTTCTGTTCGATATGATCAATTGGATCATTTATGTACATATGCATCATGTTGGATGCTGGATATGATCAGTTGGATCATTTATGTATGTACGCATCATGTTGGATGCTGGATATGATCAGTTGGATCATTTATGTATGTACGCATCATGTTGGATGCTGGATATGATCAGTTGGATCATTTGTATGTATTTTGTATATACATCATGTTGGATACTTGGACCATGTATCTGTATATGTATCAGGTGGATACATTGTATGATTAGGTAGATCATGTATGTTGATATGTATCAAGTATGATCAGGTGGATCATGTATTTGTATATGTATCAAGTGGATACATTGTATGATCAGGTAGATCATGTATGATGACATGTATCAGGCAGATATTGTGTATGCATCAGGTGGATGCATTTTATGATTAGGATGATCATGGATGACGAGCTTCAGGATGTTGCTCCAGATGACATGCATCAGGACGATGCAGTGATGATGATCATGATGATTATGAGTACATCAGGATGATGTATGGTGAGTATCAGGATGATACTCTGTGGCTGTGGAACAGGTTGTGCAGATAAGCATATAATTTGTGCCCTAGGAGATTTGCAGATACTCTTTCAAGGTTTTTCCTGTGGCATGTAATTTGTACCTTGGGATATCTAGAAAATGCTCTTTCAAGGTTTTGCTTGGGAGGACATATAATTTGTGCCTTGGTATATTTGTAGATACTCTTTCGAGGTTTTTCCTATGGCATGTAATTTGTGCCCTGGGATATCTAGCAAATGCTCTTTCGAGGTTTTGTCCTATGGCATGTAATTTGTGCCCTGGGAGATTCGATAGGTTGATCCGTGTGCTCATAATCAATCCTGGGATGCTCTTTCGAGGTTTTTCCATGACCACATGTAATTTTTGCCTTGGGAGATCCGATAGGTTGAGCGGTGTGCTCGTAATCAGTCCTGGGATGCTCTTTCAAGGTTTTATGGTGACCACATGTAATTTGTGCCTTGGGAGATCTGATAGGTTGAGCCCTGTGCTCGTAATCAGTCCTGGGATTCTCTTTCGAGGTTTTGTGGTGGAGTCACATGTAATCAGTCCTGGAGATCTGGACAGGATGAAAAAGGCCTCAGATGCTCTTTAGGGTTCTTGCTAGTCAAGAGACTCTTTTAAGGTTTTGTGACGCACGTAATAAGTCCTGAGATTTCTACAGTATGGCTAGTGATGATGAATACCTGTAGTTAGTGGGCCTACTTCTAGTATGAAAAAGTACTGGCTCTGTAGAACTTCCTATGATGAGTAGATTCAGATATTGGTTGAGATAGAAGCAGTGACGATGACGATGTTTCAAGGTCGATGCATCGATGATGATGATCTAGAGAAGAAGACTTGTGCTAGCAGATCTGTGTCGAGAAATACCTTCCTAGTTAAGAGGGAATGTTGATGTATATGTAACTTCGGAATGTATTTCATTTATATATATTTATTGTACTCCTATAGAGATGTATTATTCCTCTATAAGGAAGTGTCGTCATTTGTATTGACAAGTGTCGCAAGTGTGTTAACTTGCCGATGGGTTATTAGACCACCTTGTAAGGGGTCGACCCGATATAATATAATATGAAGTTATTGTACCTATCTAGACAAGTCAGCCCCATAAGATTATTGGGAAAACAAGACAAGTATAAATAGAGATAGGGAGATCTCTATTTGGATCACTCAGAACTCACACTTCCTTCACTCGAAAAGTGGCGCACATGTGAGGAGGAGGATCAGCTGCTAAGAGGAGTCTATCTCTTGTACTTTGGTTGTGCTATTTCTCTATCTATCTCTGAGGAAGTTGTGGGGTTTTTCACCTTAGGGTTTTCCCCACGGAAACTCTGTGTGTCTATTGTCTCTCATGCTTTTGATTCTTATGATGATTGACATGCTTGTGATGATTGACATGCTTTTTATGATTGATGCATTGATATACTGTACATGTTGTTCTCTCAGTAAAGATCCTAGAGTATATTGAATTAATGCTCAAAATTTAAAAATGATCAAACTTCTCCTGATCCACAACCACCTGAGGAAGAAGAAGATGAGCATGAGGACCCATAAATCAACACTGTAAGTTACTTTTCAGAGCTTCCTATGTGTGAAGAAGAAGAAGAACCTGAGACTGTGTTTAATGTCCAACATCCTTATAACACAAGGTCTAAACCTCAACCCCCTTAGGAACCTTCATCCTCCACACCAGTTCCTAATAAAGGTAAGACTGTCCCCCACAAGGATACAATCATCCCTGAGATGGAGTACAATTTAGTTGAATATCTTAAAAGAGTGAAGGAAAACATCTCTTTGTTTGAATTATTAAAAATCCCTTCGATGAGGGATACTTTACCCAAAAGTATGGTGGCCAAACAGCTAAGAGAATTGCAGAATAATAACCTTGACTCTTTCACTAAACTAGATGATCAAAAGTATGGCAGCAGAAGGACACCACCTTTCCTGCTTACCTTTGAGATTTTAAACCGAAACGTACATAACTACATGATAGATTCTGGTGCCTCATCAAATGTGATGCCCCTTTCTGTCTACAGAAAGTTGAATGCCACATGGGAACCTTTCCCTACTCAGATAGTACAACTTGATAGATCAAAATTCAGAGTGGTAGGAAGGCTCATAAATGTTTTAATTACATTATCAGCTCATCCTCAAATCCATTAAACAATTGATATAGTCATTACTGATATTCTAGAAGCATATGGTATGTGACTTAGTAGAGACTGGTCAGAAAATCTAAAAGGTTATTTTGCTACTGATTGGTCCCATTTGTGGTTACCCTACAATGGTCAGCTAAACAAGATCAAGATAAGCAGGGAGCCTTTTATGAAATAGACAGTCACAAATTTGAATGATTCAACTGAGCCTGTGGGTTATTTCAACACGCATATTGAAATTTTTACCTTTCATACTTTTTCGAGAATTTATCAGCTGATGTTTCACCACGGGAGAATGCACAGAATGAATATTAGGTAACTCATCTTACTTTTGTACCATTCTCAAGGGAAATTGTACATAATGTTTTTAATGTAAATACAAATTTTAGATTAGATCACATTGCTTGGACATTGTTTTTTGATGGCTCTAAATCTAAGGATGGAGTTGGTGTAGGATGTGTTCTTATAGATCCAAAAGGAACAAAAACTATGATTGCATGTAGATTAGAGTTTGATTGTACTAACAATGTGGCTGAATATGAGGCCCTGATACAGGGACTGAAAAAGGCTATTGACTTGAAAGTACATATCTTTCATTGTTTTGGAGATTCAGAAATAATTGTGCAACAGGTGAGGAATACGATACATTGCTTGTCCCCCCGCCTGTTGAATTATCAGAAATTGGTAAGAGATCTTACCAGCTCTTTTATTGCATTCAATATTAATTCAATTCCTAGGTATCAGAACTTCGATGCTGACTTGTTGGAAAATACAACTTCCAGATTGATTCCACCAGAGGGCCTATCTCCTCAAACATTTTCAATAGAACTGATGTATAGGCCTTCCATACCAGATAACGTGACGAACTGGAAAGTATTTGATGATGATAAGCAGATACTTGATTTTTTGAAAAACCAGGACACATTTCAGGATATGGCTATAGACGAGGGTGAACATGACAAATCTCTTTCCGATTCCTCGAATGTCATCCCAAAGTCTGTGATTAATTTGGAGAGGTTTTACGATTTGCAAGACAAGTTCAGACACAAAACCAATTGTAAAGCACAGATCTCTTCACTTAATTACAAGCAAGTAAATTTAGGGACCGAGCAAGAGCCCCGTTTTATCAATTTAGGAATTGATTTCACCCTAGAAGAAAGGCGAGCTATCATTAAACTGTGTAAAGAATATAAAGATGTCTTCGCCTGGACCTATGACGAATTGAAAACATTTGACACTAGCGTCATCTACCATAATATACCCATGAAGCCAGAAGTTAAACCATATCAACAGAAGCTATAGAAAATGCATCCCAGTTTAGAGCCTTCTGTGAAAAAAGAACTGGAAAAGCTACTCATAGCCCAAATTATTTTTCCGGTGAGGCATACACAGTGGATAGTCAATTTGGTGCCTATATGCAAGAAAAGTGGTGAAATATGATTGTGTGTCGATTTCAAGAATTTGAACCGAGCCTCGGAAAAAGATAACTACCTTGTTCACCCCATGGAACAAATTCTCCAAAAGGTAGCAGGGTCAGAAATATTTTCCCTCCTAGATGGTTTTTCAAGGTACAACCAGTTTATGGTTGCTCCAGATGACCAATTAAAGACAACTTTCAGAACCCCTTGGGGCACCTTCGCCTATAGGAAAATGCCTTTCGGATTGATTAATGCGGGAGCCACTTTTTAGAGAGATATGGATATAACTTTTCGAGGTTTAACACATAATTCTATCGTGGTTTATTTAGATGATATTACCATATCTTCAAAAAACGACATGAACACTTATTTGCTCTTAAGCAGGTTTTCGAACGTTGCAGGAAATTTGGCATTTCCTTGAACCCCAAGAAATCCATTTTCCCAGTCACAGAAGGGAAGTTGTTAGGCTTCATCGTTTCAAAAGAAGGTATGATCATTGACCCCTAATGCACAAATGCGATTTCAAAAATTGGCTTACTAGGTTCGCGTAAAGAAATGCAGTCCTTCTTGGGTAAGATAAACTTCGTATGCAGGTTTGTACCTAATTTTGCTCAGATAGTTAAACCTTTACAACATTTAGTTAAGAAAGATGTACAGTTCACATGGTCACAAGAACAAAGGGATGCATTCGTATAAATTCGTAAGGCTATTGCTGAAGCTCCTGCTCTTATGTCCCCGGATTTTGATAAAGATTTTATTCTCTATACTTTCGATACTGATTTCTTCTATGCAGTTGTTTTGACCCAGAAACAGGATAGTGATACATAGATCCCAATCTCTTTCATGAGTTCAACCTTCAAGGTTGCAGAGCTCAACTATTCACAAATCGACAAACAAGCCTACGCAGATTACAAGTCTATCAAACATTATAGGCCTTATTTGTTAAAATCTCAAACAAAGATCATTGTCCCGTATTCTGCTATTAGAAATGTGCTGATCCAAAAGGAGTTGGGTGAAAAAAGAGCCTATTGGATGACTGCTCTGCAAGAGTATTATTTGGAAATAAGGCCAACCAAAATTGTCAAAGGTCTAGGCCTTTTCCTTCTTACTTCTCAATCTAACGATCCCCAACAACAACAAATTGAATGGGAATAGGAAGAAGACATTCCTACAGGTTTTGTCAATGCTTTTGATACCCTGACATCATAATGGTACGATCATATCAAATTTTTCCTGAATAATGGGTTTGCTCCTGAAACCTTGGAATTTAAGAAACGAAGAGCCTTGATATTAAATGCTCCACCTTATCAGTTTATTAATGAAGTTATGTTTAGGAAAAACTATGATGGGGTTTTTCTTAGGTGTTTAGAAAAAAAATGAAACTGATGACATCTTATTCCAATTTCATGCAGGACTAGCTGAAGTTCATTTTCAGGTGAGACAAGAGCTCATAAGATTATGAGAGCTGGTTATTACTAGACTACATTGTTTAAAGATGCTTTTGCCTATGTAAGGAGGTGTGAACCATGCCAGGAATGCACAGGGAAGTTCAAGAAAGCCACTTTCCCGTTGCAACCAGTCACTGTTCAGTTTCCATTCCAACAATGGGGATGGATTTCGTCGAGCCCATAAATCCTACCTCATCCCTTCAACACAAATACATTCTCACAGCAACTGACTACTTCACCAGATGGGTGGAGGCAGTCCCACTTAAGCAATGTAATGCCTTCCAAGTCATTTCTTTCCTAGACAGTCATATACTCTCATGATTTGGTACTCCGGAATTCCTATTTTTTGATAATGCATCATATTTCTCCTCGATAGACTTAATTGAATATGCTTTTGAAAAGGGGATGAAACTCAAATTTTCTGCCAATTACTACCCACAGGGTAATGGGTTGGCTGAGTCTTCGAACAAAAATTTGATCAACATTCTGAAGAAGACTGTGGCCTCTCACCATAGAGATTGGCATACACAGCTCGATAATTCTCTTTGGGCAGATCGGATTACTCCAAAGGAAGCAATTGGAAATTCTCCTTACTGTCTAGTGTATGGCAAAGAAGCCATTCTTCCTACTAATCTCACCATTCCTTCACTACAGTTAGCCTAGTCTATCCAAGAAGATGATTCTTCTCCCCTCCAGCAGAGAATTGATACTCTACTTCAATTGGAGGAAGATAGAGAAGTGGCTAGAAACAAGTTGTATCATCATCAGTAGATGGTGAAAAGATGGTTTGATGAAAAATATTCATCTGGCAGGGAATTTTCTGTTGGAGACTTGGTTTTAAGATGGGACAAACAACACAAAGATAAGATCCAGTATACCAAGTTTCAACGCCTTTGGATGAGACCTTTCATTGTTACAGAAAAGATGGGTCCTAATACTGTTCGATTACAGACACTGGAAGGAGTTGTGAACACTTATCTAGTGAATGTTTCACTCCTCAAAAAGTATTTTGTTTGATCAGGATGATGTGATTGTACATAGGTTTGTTTTGCTTTTTTTTTGTCTTGATTGGATTGTCTGCTTTGTTTTCATTTGTTTGCTTTAAACTCCACACATTTGGCAATACTCATTGATCAGTTTCTCTCTTGGTGATGATTTCAGCTTGGGTTTTATAACTGTCTGCCAGCCATAATTTTGTCCTATATCAGAGGTTGTTCAACAAAGGGCACACAACTAATGATTGTAGAACCCTGAATTGATATCTCTTCACAATGGTCATTATCTTACACATGTCTTATTTGTTTAATTGGGGTCTAGAGAATAGTAGAGTCTCCATTGTCTCATGTTTCATGGTTCAAGCTGCATATCATAATAACATGTCTAGCTTGTTCTTCTCTGTATCCTTTTACAATCACCTTGGTAATAAATCTCTTAATAAATGTAAATTACAAGGTGGGAGGTCTTGCTACCAAGCCGGCCCATTAGTTTCATAGGTGCTAAGCAGAATGACATCTTCGCATCAAGCCACCACACTTGGAAGATGACTTTCATTTTTACTGGGAGTTGGAAGATCCTATCATAGGTCGGTCCATTCATGATCAGCAAAGCATCGGTGAGTAACACTACCGATATATGGTCACCAAGCCATGGTAGTGCCTTGTAATTTTCAACCTAATAAAATTTGGTTTGCTCATTTTTAAATATGCTTGTGCATATAAGGACAGGGGGGTCTTATCGCAAGCCATCCTTTCCATGATCATGGGTTTTATTTGGACTGAAACTATCGCAATATGGTCTCCAAGCTATGATAGTTGTTTTCAGTATTGCAACTGGAAGACAAGGAGTCTCGTTGTCGAGCTGGCTTGATCGGTTTCTGAATTTTTCTTGTGAGTGGAACTGCTTATATTTGATCACCAAGTCAGGGCAGTGGTCTTATATACACAGTCTCTTTTTTAAATTCAAAAAAAAGAAAAAAAAGAGAAGAAGAATCTCATGAAATGTTGCATGAAAATAAAATCTCGATAAATCAAGGTGATGTGTAATTAGGATATCCAGGAGCATTTTCAAGTATGTGCCTAGGTTCAACACAAGTTGCTTCTCCATGATTACATAAAGGTGAACGATCTCGGTAGTTTCTTCAACCCCCTTATAGGATTTGCATTATTTTCAACATGACCATCTATGGGGATTTATTAGTTTCATGTTCCATGCTCGTTAACTGTCTCTCTTGTGATCAATTTTTCAAAAATTCAAGTTGAAAAAGTGATGTGGCTAACATGTTTCATTTAGCTGAATTTCATTGCAGAGATAACTGGTTCTTCCTAGCAAGTCGCCATTTGTTGTGGCCACAACAGATCCCATGCTTAGCTGAAGCATGGGAACCCCATTTTGAATAAACACAAAGGTATTTTGGTGAGTGTACTCTCCAAATCTGAGAATTTGAGTTTTCACTTGTTTAGTTTTCTCACCCATACTTTTGTCTTGCGTGTTTTTCTCTTTCCGGATGATCTCTACCTGTCTGGTTTGTAAATTTCCTCAAATTTTGAGTATTTTACCATTGTCTTCCATCAACCCAAAACCCGACAGCTAGGAGACCCGAAACCCACAACCCGACACTTTCAGGTTGCGAGGTGTTTGTTTTACAATTTTGGGATTTACGTTCCTGAAACCCGCAACCCGACAGTTGCGGGTTGCGCGATTTGTTTGCTCTATTTTTGAGTTTAGGAAACCCGAAACCCGCAATTCGACGGTTGTGGGTTGCGGGATTTCTCTTTTCGAGCTTTGGTTTTCATCAATCCGAAACTCGCAACCCGACAGTTGCGGGCTTCGGGTTTTTCACTTTATAAATAATTTCAGGAAATTAAAATCTCGAAACCCGAAAACCTGCAATTGCGGCTTTCAACTTTCGGGCCTTGCCTTTTTATTTTTTTTGCATGTTCCTGAAACCCACAACCCACAATTGTCGGGTTGCGGCTTTCAGGAAGTCCTTTTTGGTTTACGAGTGTGTCGTTCCCGATACCCGCAACCTGCAAGTGTCGGGTTGTAGCTTTCGGGAACACGTTTCTCATTTTTTGATTATGGTCATCCCTGAAACCTGAAACCCGCAATGGCAGCTTTCGGCTTTCGGGAACACTTTTTCCACCTTTGCTGTTTGCACGACTCCACAACCCACAACCCGCAAGTTTTGGGTTGTGGCTTTCAGGATCATTTAATAATTTTTTGTGAATAATCCTTTTGCGCAACCCCGTATCCCACTTCGGTTAATCTCGTCCATCCATTTGTTTTCATCCTACGGTCATCTTTTAATCTGGTCGATTCAATAAATAGGGTTTTTCTATTTTATTTTTACCATTTTTACATTCAAAGAATTATCTTGTCACGCTGAGGATTTTACTGTCGAATCCTTACCAGGGGACGTTTTTGTTAACTGATATTCCATTACCTCTGGCTGGATTACTGCCTTTGCTACACTCGGTGTTTGACAGTCTCGTTTCATTTTGAAACCTCTTCGTTATTTGTTTCTACTCCTTGAGGTTTTATGCCATTATGCCTGTTTCAGTTTGAAAGATCCTTCCAGTTATCTTTGTTAAACTTGGTCACCTGAATCCGGTTTGATAGGTATGCAAGAATTGTTGGTCTGCGTAATCAGGATTCTGTTTCAGTCACTTCGCAACCGGTTTTCAAGCCATAATTTCCATTTTGGTCATGAATGCGAAGGCATGATTGCTGACGTGAGAATACTCGAAATAATCAGTTTTCGGAACTAGTTTAAGACATGCGAGTTTTGATTGATTTTGTACTTTCACATATGTTTTATCCAACTAACGCATGTCCTTGCTCATTTTCATCATTGTTTGGATAAATTGCAATGAATTCATCGCATAATTTGAATTATTATGATTTGTCCTATTCAATGCTTGTATCTTATCGGTTGGCCTTAAATTGGCAACAAACATGAAACCTTTAGTTCGTCCTTTGCGTTCTTTAAGGGGAAACATTCTATGTGATAATCTTGTAAGCTTCCTTCTGAACGCATTTGACAGAAGTGGTATGCAGATAGGTCATAAATCTCCCAATTCCCGTTTCAAAGATGAAGAACTCTATCACTTACTATATCAAGCACCTATGTCACCACCTTTTGATGCATGTGTTCATGATTTAAGTAGCGATTTATGACGTTCTATCTATTTGCATGCAATTCCCTGATAAGAAAGAGAAGAAAGTTTCTAAGGAATTGGATGACCGTGACAATGATGTTATACGAGATTATATAATCAATCAAGAACCTGATGCCCCGCCAACTTCTTCTGAAATAGATCCTTTAATGGATTTTTCGGTTTTTGAGAATATAGTCTCTGATCCATAAGTTCCCGCGGCAAATTCTCTACAAGCCGAATCGTTTGTTGCTAATAATGAGCAGGTTGGGGTGGAATTCTTGTTTTTCTATGAGGATATTTTCGATTAAAGAATGTATCTTTAATAATATATTTTGAAAGGTGGAAGAAATCATCTAGGCCGAGAGGTGGCAGGATTTATTGGATCTATAGTTTGATCCGATTTTATAATCTTTGTTTTCTAGGGATCTCTATTTTTGGGACTCTGTTGTAATTATTTAAAGAAGGATACCTCTCGTAGTTAGGGGTTGGTAATTTTGGAGTTGTAAATTAGCAGAAGACTGGACCAAGGGATACTCTGTTAAGCAGAGCTTTTTTTGTAATTTTTGTACAAGACCTCTTCATACAGTAGAGTCATCTTTTAATCTATCTTCTGTTATTTCTTAAATTTCTTTGAGAGTTTTCTGATTTATACTTCAAATTGTCATATATTATGTATCTGATCTTTTGCTAAACATATTTTAATGCACAAATCTGTTGTATTGATTTCCTTATATGACTGGTTTATGTTCCAAAGTGCTTCATTGAGTTTTTTCAATATAAGTACTTTCATGTTTTATTTCTGCAAATGATTCGGTGCATATGAATTCGAATAATCATTGTTAATTTTTCAATTAGCAGAGTGATTACAGACTGGATCTTGAATGAGCATGAATACTTGAAAGATGGTCATTTGATTTTCATTAATGGATAATGGTTCAAGTTAACAAGTAACACAACTAAATACATTTTGGTTAAGCCGTTCAATTACTTGTTTAATCACATCTCAAGACCAATCTGCACATAAAATAAGCTTTCATTTTAGAAAAGGATCAACTTAGTTTAGTTTCCCTTTTCTAAAATAGGTTAGGTTAGCTTAGCATTACCATATCCACAGCTTGATTTTCCATGACTTGAAAATTGAAATTATATGTCAACTCATCTACTCTTAGAGTGCCAGTGGAGAACTAATATCCGTGGGGGATCACCACACCAAATAGGTTGGGGATAGAACTGCCCTTGCGCAGGGTCTTTCGAAGCCTTTCAATTTGGGTTTTCTTCCTCTATTGAGTGTCTTGGAACATTCCAACATATTTTGCATCTAACCTACACAACTGAGGCATCAACAGGGACACATGAATTGGTGTCCAAGACTGTTGGAAGTTCCCCCAAAATTTCCAGGGGACAGAACAAAAATATATACATATATATATAATTAAAAATTTATTTTAAATTTAAACTAAACTATATTTTGAGAACATACCCTAAACACATTGACTTGTCAATGCATTCTCTGCAAAAGTGGTGGAGACATTCCATCACCGTCCTTGTCTTTCGGATAATTCCTGGCACACAAGAAGATTAGATTTTAATATGAATTTAGTTTCTAATTGTATAGAGTACTCCTTGGAGATGACACCTCAAAAGAGTGGATGTGGTATTGATTCTTGGGCAATGTTCAAAGCACAGAGTAAATGTTTACATGTATGGATTCTCTTCTCTATTTCATTGAATGTTTAAAAGATTGATTTCTTATGATAGGTCTTTCAGTCTTGAAGTTTTTTAATCTACTCTTAGTTCAAGACAGATGTTGTGGAGTTTATTGTCCACCGTTCAAAAAAATGGACAATTGTGCTATGTGGTGGCTCAACCTTCCAACAAAAATAAAATGGAAAATGGTGCTTCAGCTTGGATCTGGATTTGAAATCCTTTATAACAAAATGTCAGATACAACCTTCCAATGAGAGGATACAATCTTCAACATTTATAAACATACCTGAACACTGCCACTAGATGACGACAAAGTAGAGGCAATCTTTGCTTCTCTTCTCCTAAAGAAGCAACTAACTTAACAACTCCAATTATGCCCATACGCTTGTATCTTGGATCTAGATTTGAAATCTGTTATAAAAAAAATGCCATATTCACGAATAAAAACATGTCACAAAAATATAATCAGGTATGACCAAGTTACTCAACACATTTGTGCATGAACACTTGTATAATTGCATTAGTATCCCCATCTGATGCAAAATCATACCAACTTGACACAATTGTGCATGAACACTTGTAAATTGCATTAGTATCCCCATCTGATGCAAAATCATACCATGCTTAACTATATATAATAACGCCATTAAATTGTATGTTTCTAATTCTACTAGTTGAGAAGAATGCATCTTCAATTTTTATGTATGTGAGTAATATGTATGTTTGCATATTGGGAAAAAGAAGTCAAGGAATCAACAAGCATCTAGTTGATCGAGAGAAGAGGTCGCTTGAGTGCTCAAGAGATTGAGAGAGAGATATCAACAAGAGAGAAGATATCAATTGATTCCCGTGTCTCCATTAATGGGCAGGCAGGCATAAGCTCCACAACCTCAAAATTTGATCCTTTGAAGCAATTAGGGGAAGGTACTACAACACATTTTGTTATTCTATTTTCTTAAGAAGTATTGCCAGTGGTATGCATTTACTGAGTGTTCTTCTGCAAAAAATTTAAGCACAATAAGCACAATAAATTTAATGCAAAAAATTTCATTAGGTTCGCCTATATATGGCATCATGTTTCGACACTAGCTCATGTCACTGAATCCATATACAATGTTACAAATTTATTAAATTTTAACACTACAGATGGATTCAAAGACAAGGGTCTCTGAATCCATTTGCAGTGTTAAAATTTAGTAAATTGTACAAATTCATTATCAAAATTGTAATTTTCCTTTGTCGGAGTGACACAACTAAAAATGACCAAATAAATGACCAATTGTTATGAGGTCATTTTTAGTTTAGTTTTTATCCCGAGACCAAATTGGTCATTTATCTTGGTCATTTTTAGTTTAGTTCGTATCCCGTGACCTAATTGGTCATTTTTAGTTAGCTCACTTAAAATTTCTCAATTTTGGTCTTTTATCCCTTGAAAAAAACTGTGGTGACCAAATTTTTTGGTCACCTGGTCACTTATATCTCATTTTTTACTAGTGAATAAGTACAATATGTAATGAATAATGTATTACCAAGGGATGAAATTCATACCCCCCTTCAGCATGCCCCTTCTCCTTACAATTTTTTTCAGCTGATGTTCTTAAAATTCTTCTAGTTCGCAAACCTCTGCAATAATTGCAAGGGCAATAACAATTTCCATCACCCTTCGCCTCCAATGTTGCTTTAGACTCAGCATACCTCCTATTGTTTTCTTCCCAAGTGCATTTATTTGACATTCTGATAGCCTATAACAACAAAAAAAACTCATTAATCAATATATAACGTATGTCTAAATTGAATAGAGTATATATATATATATATATATATATATATATATAGTAAAGGAGAATAATGGGAATATAATGGGGACATTATGAAAAGAGTAACAAATACTAAAAGGATCTTAAAACATTTAGGAATGGATAATAACAACTATTTCTAGTTTAAGAGTAGGACCTTGATCATATACCCCAAGATATTCAATTTTAAGATAAATCTAGATAATTTGATTTATTAGATAGGTGAAATAAATAAAAAAACTTGGGTTTAAAGGAATAAAAGACCCTAAAAGAAAGATATTTTCATGTGCAACATTGGAACGACAAACCTAATTATGGTGGGATAAGCTATGCTTGAATCACAAGCAATTTTAAAAAACAAGACCATGAATTGGAGAATGATGGTGTCTAAGTTTAAAATTATGTATTTTTCCTCTGATTTTAAATAAAATTTGTTACATATATTGCAAAAGATTAAAAAAATGGAGATTCCCATCAAATGGTATATAGATAAATTTTACAAATTTTTTGTATGGTTAGGAAAAACGAGGAGAATCCTGATTCATTTTATATATATGTGAATGGGGTGAAATATATGATTCTAGATGAAATTTGTATAATGAAGGTCCATTAAGTGGCTAATGGCCAATGATAATAAATTTCCTATAATAGTATCTCACCATGTTGAAGAAGCAAGAAAATAGTATTGACATGCAAACTCTGATTACGCCTATACATTCCTAGAAAGAGGACATAGCTAGACAATATGCTCAATATTTTTTCACCGAGAGTGTAGAAAGCATGGGGTTTTTTCTCCCAATATTGTCAATAGTTTATCCACATGGATACCTCCAAGCAAAAATATCTAAATAAAACATGTTTTTATATATTAATTCTAAAGATAGGATTCCAAACACTATTTAAGAAAAATAACAAAGTATTTTTCTTGGATTTCAATGTCCAAGATTTCTTCAATCACACATCAAGAAGAATCTTGGTGTAAAGGAATTTTTATCCCATGGTTGAATTTTCTTTTGGAAAAGTAGTGGTTGATCCCAATTTCCATTCTCACAATGAGGCATTAGGTGTTGTAAGTCCAATATTTAACAACAAATCAATAGGCCCAAGACATCAAAACCTAGGATGGTGTATCAAAGAATCATTAGCCAAATAAATTTCTTCTTGAAAGAGACTTGGTGAAAGAATCACAAGGTTTCAACCATTTCCTTACCTACATGAAGAATCAAATTATACCACCATAATAAATGAGTATTAATAGAGAATTCATTTCTAAGACATGGTTCTTTTCATGTTAGGAAAAGCTTGAGAACTTATTTTGGCTTGTAAACACTCCGTGCAACAAACGTTCCTTGATTTTTGACCTTGTAGGGGGTTACTAATATAATATCAAGAGGAAATCCTTATTGTACATTTTTTCCCAATGACCCTCCTTGAACCCTATTTCTAATGGTACCTAACACCCTAAATTGTTTTGGGCTATAACATAACTACTACCTAGACTAATGAAATCATGTATTTTGATTAGATTAAACCCATAAAAATATGTGAATATCCTTTTCTAGGTGTGCATAGGCTCGCTTTGTTGGGACCCAACATGAAGAATCATAAACATGGTTGACTACCAGAAATTTGGTTTCAATTTTATCTTTGATTTCTAATACCATGAGTGTAGTGATCCACTTATATATGTTCTTATCAACCCTATACACCATTACTTCCCATTTTTCCATAAGAGAGGTTTGGAAGGAAAAATGGACACCTAAGAATTCAAATATTTTGTTAGGTATTTTATATGGATATTTTACACCATTGATGTAAAGAAGATGAATACTAGGTACTCCTAGTTACAATTAATGGAACATGTGAAAAGTTACTCCTAGTTAGAATTAATGGAACATATGAAGCCAACTAGATCCAAATTACTATTATGCATGCTTTTACATACATGGCCACACTTTTCCTTGAAGAAAAGCATAAGCCTCATGGTTATTCTAAAGAGGGACCATGGATAAATACTAAAGTTATAAACAAGAACCAAAACCACATCTCAAAATCCTTAAATTAGGGATTAAAACATGTGAAAGAAAAAATGCACGAGGAAATATCATGCATGGACAACATTTGTGTGACATGCATGCATTCATAGCATTAACCTTGCCACCCACATGGATTATAAATGGAGGATATATGGATAAAGAGGTAGAGAAAGAGAAAAATGAGATTTGCATTCAAGCCCTAGTTGGAACATAAAGGGCGCAACAACAAAAAAATACTAGTGCATTGCAGTTAAACTAATCTGGAAAACGAATGAGATCAAAAATTCGATGTGTCAAACCAGTACCAGACTCTTTAAATCATAGAATGAAAAACCAATAGAAAGATCGCTGCAACTGTAACAAATGATTATGAAAATATGACTTAAGAACATGTATTTATAGATCAATGAGGGTTGCGGTTCCGGCGAAAATGCACAAAGGTCAAATTAAAAAAAAAACAAAAAGTCAATGACCGTTACAAAAGAAAAACAAAAACAAGTTTTCTTTTCGGCATTTCGTGGCTATAGAAACGGATGTACTTTTCATGGCTATAGCGATGATCGTCGGGGGAATATTCAATTTTTTCCAAAAGTTTAAACTGTTTTTCCACGAAAACATCAATTTTAATTGTTTTGTGGGACTTTTGAGCCTTATGTAGTAGTGACTAAATTTTCTATTGCATAATTGAATAGTTCACAGATAGTGATTTTACATGAAGTGTTGACGATAGGAAAAGCACATGAGGTAATATGATTTTAATTTGGGTATGGGTACTTTGTCATGGGCATCAAAGAAGCATCCCATAGTTACAATTTGGTCACCTATAGCAGAATATGTAGGTGAAACATTAACAACTTGTCAAGTAGTTTGGATGAGAGGAGTTTTGTCCAACTTATTGCATGGGAAAGAAAATCCTACATTGATATTTTGTGATAATAATTCAGTATTTCTCTTTCAAAGACCCGTGTATTTCACATGAAGAGAAAACATATCCAACACTCAATATCATTTCATGAGAAAATTAGTTTTAATAATGGTGAAATCTATTTAAAGTTATGTAAATTGTAAATAAAAAAATCAATTAATTGACATATTCAGAAGTCATTGGAAATAGATGTTATTGAACTCCATAGAAAAAATTTAAGAGTGAAATTTGGAAGTGACTCAGATAGTGCAATTCTTGCACAAGGGGGTCAACTTTGGAAATGACTTTACTGTGAACCCATGGTCAATGTTCACACGTTGAAATTGCACGGACACACTTGTAGCATCTCATGGAACTCAATTCTTCTTCCCGGATCAAATATTATGCCCCCAGGACCAATTCAACATGTGTCCCTGAAAGCCTCTAGGAGGCAAGTTACAACTAGACATAGAACGATGACTGTGGCTCGGATTGACGAACCATTGATACCGTTGGAATGAGGATGCCAGAATAATGCTAGAGGTGCCTCTCTTCCCTAGGTCCACAGCCCATAGCCCCCCCATTACGACGGTTTTTTCATCTACGGTTTCTCTCAGTGAGAGATAGTGCAACTCTCGCACAAGGGAGTCAAATTTGGAAATTACTCAATCGTGAACCTGTGGCCAATGTTCACATGTCAAAACTTCCCAAAAACACTTGCAACATCTCATGGAACTCAATTATGTTGCTCGGATGATAATAACTTTAAAGGTAGGGATGTGTCTACACTTAAATGACTATATTACTATGAAGTGGTGAGGTTCGACGTCATAAATGAAAAATTATCTAACATTTACTAAGATATTAAACCAATTATCTAGCATTTCCTAAGATCTTTAACTATTATGAATTCAAACTAAACTTGGAATAAAAACTTTAAACTCATGAATGGAAGGAAAATTGAATTGTTTCATTAATAGCAATGAAGAAAAGAAACTTACAATCTTGCTTGAGATGCATCCATCCTCCTTTTCCTAGAGCTATCCATCTCCATCCTTTCTTTTGATGAAGATGAGCTTTCCAATCGTCCAAATATCCCCAGCATGCCTTTGCTCTTCCTTTTTTCCTTCTCTACCATGCCCCCAATGCCTTTGTTTTACAGTATTGGGAAATGATATTCCAAGCTTCAAGTTTCAATGTGGGATAATCCCCTTCTTGATATTCAATTATTTTCTCTCAAAAAACCACTTTCCATAGTATTTTCAGGCTTTTGTCACAAACTCAGAATTGTCAAGCAAAATTAATGCAATCTTGTGCATTTCTTCTCACTGTTGACTGATGGAGACTAGATTTGAGCCTTCAATTGAGTAGTTCAATCACTAAAAATTGTCTCTTTAAGCTCCTTCTTTCTTCACTCAATCCTTCCATTTATGGAAGTAGTGATTAGATTAGAGAGGACTATTCTCTTCTGTACTTGTATTTCATCTTCATGTTGCAGGAACATAGTAAAAATATGCTTCTGCCTTACACTTTGTTAAGGGTGTTAATTTGATTGTTAACATATGCCCCCTAATGTGTGAGGTCCGAAGTAGAGTTAAGGGCCGAAATACATTACCAAAATCGATAATCTTCATACTAATACTCTTTATTGATCAAAGAAAGGATGAAAAAGGATTAGCTCATGGGTGCAGGATTCAGGAGAACACCTGCAAGCCAAACATAGTAATTTATAAAATATACAATAACTTCCTTAGGCGGGCATACCCATGCTCAGCAGTAAACAAGCATGGCCACGAAAAATACACAGTGGATCCATGTCAAAAGTAAATTTTTCAGAAGTGTAAACATGCACTTCTATGAGTGCGAGAACAAGGTCTTCATCAAACTTCTAACATGGTAGTCTAATCTTGCACAACTCGGGCAATGCATCGATGAGTGATACAACTGTTTTTCCCAAGGTCTTCAATACAAACTGACGATAGTACGAGTTTATATCATGCATATAAATGAACTATTGTCGAGCATAATAAAACACCATCTGATTACCAATCATTGATGTACACCATTAACATATGCGAAGAGACCCACCAATAATGATGATGGACTCTAAGGTACTGATTACAAACTAGCAAGTGTGAATATATGTCTAGAAGTCGAACACTTGTAGAATCAAATAATCAGGGGTTATTGATGTATACCCATTGTCATTTGCGAGGAAACCTGCCACTAATGATTGCAAGATCCAAGGTACTCCTAGGTTTCTAGATCCATTTCCTAGATGATGATTTGATGTCGATAGGAATAGATCCACTGGAAGGAGGGCATTGATGCATCCCACATCAACTAATATGAATCAAATATCAATAGTCTGATATTATTTGGTAGAACTGCAAGATCCAACACCGTATACTAACACAAGGAAGGCTGACATGATTGGTCAGGAACATTTGAGGAATGTCCAACATAGTTTGAATTTTCCTTGAACACATAACACGATGGAGAATGGACACTTGGCAACATCGGAATTTGAGTAACCAACCTTAATGAAATCCACCAATGCCAGATGCATTAAGGAAAGCTCCATTGGTGATGGGAAGTATAACCCATCGGTGGAGATATGTTCAGAATAATGGTACAGTTTCCTAAGGCAAATGTAGATGGTGTACAGACGATAGATACCAAATTATGTGTCGTGTTCAAGGGCGACAAGGAATGACTGTTTCCATTTTCTTCAATGATATAATATGAAATGATTCAATTCTCCCTCTTCTTGGATTTTTTTGTTTTACAAATTTTAACCTTTTTCATTTATTAGCTTGAAAAAAGAATAAATCATGCTATGATAGATTAGAGGAAATGAGTGTCTTAAGGGCATGCGCCTAAATTGAAAGGGCATGGGTCAGGCCAAGTCAAAGATACATATTGCAAACAAGGGTTGATCTAGTTATGTACACTCTTACCGATGTTTCCTCCATGGGTATGGGTCAAATATACAAAATCAATGGTTTATAGGCATCATGTAACAAAAAGTGACTGGAAAGGCAAATATGCAACATAAGCAATAAGAAACAAAACAATTTGCATGGATGTTCAAGTGGATATTTTAACACATGCTTATGTAAAATGAAAAAAATTTGGGAGCCCATCAGGATATGGTCATAAATGTATGAAAGAGAAATATGTGGTCTCAAAATCCAAGTCATGATGGGACTAATAGGGTTCTCGGGCCTATGAGAATAACTCAGCATGGGAACCAAAACGGTAATGGGGTGCTGACTAGGGTGTCCCATGTTCGGTATGCTCTTCTGTCAGAATGGTGGAAAATACATTTATGAAGGGATGACCCACCAATTTCCAACAAGTTCGAACCTATGGCAAGTTTGGGTTGCAAAAGGTTCAAATGCATCTTCACAAAGGGATAGCCTAAACCTATATGCAAGCTTCCAAATATACTAGATCAGATCGAGGAACATGCAAATCATGCTACTATACTTGGGTAGATTTACACCAATTATGCTCCCAGTGGCCCCACAAAAGATGTCCTTAGGTGGGTGCAACCAAATGTTTACAAATTCAGGGATATCTTCATCTGATGATAAAATGTAATCCAAGAAATCATGGGAGCTGGGATATATCACAGCCCAAATGGGCCAAGTAACCAGATCATATTTCTCCATCAATGGAAGATTTCGATTTGAATTTGTCGAAGCTATTTGAGTAGCTTGGTATGAAACTTCTACGACAGATAGGAGTGATCCAAATGCTTGCCAACATTTAAATGACATTACACAAGATGAGGTACCTTCATCTAATATGGTTAAAAAAAAATTCTTACCATGATTTGTTACTTTAATCTGAAAAGAAACTTTGGAAGGGATCCTACATATTGAATGGTGTATGTCTGATGTGATCGAAGTCACATCAGATGGATCAACAACGCCAATTGCAGACAATAGTTCCTTTCTTTGTGTAGGACAATGCTGCAATACCTCCAAGTCCGACATGGCACATGGAACTTGAGCTAGGTACTCAAGAACATTACCATTGTAAGAAGCTCACGTGTTAGGATTATGCATTGTTCTATGTAGAACACCTTTTGGGGGTGTTGAAGCCTCGGATGCGCTGGAAGTACTCCAAGAAACAACGCAAAAGAGAAATCCCAATTTGAAGGCTTCAAATAACCCCATGAAAGGATTATCTATCCTTAGAATGTTTGGTATAGCTAACTCAGATGGATATCAGGCTTCTGTTGGCACTGTGAAAGTAATCCAGATGGATGTCTCTCCGTTTTGGGGAAAAGCATGAAATTTTATCAATAAATATGTGTAGAAACGAGAAAAATAAATTAATCTACTTAAATCAAACTAAATAAAGGAACTGTAGTTGTAGAATTCTTAGAATAATAAGATCTTGAAAATTAGATAAATGTCATACTAATCAACAAACATATGGATAAGATATGACATAAACCGCTTTGAAAAAAAAAGACGGTGAAAACCAATTTGTTTTATTCAAAGAATTATATTGGATGACTATTCTGCAATTGATATGCTAATTGACAAATTAACGTATGATAATGACTTTTATGTAATTGCAAAAATGGATTAGACAATGTGAACCAGATGAAGAAATTCACAGTTACATTATCTGCATATAAATCCTAGATGAGAAATCAACATACATATTTATATGTTTATATTTATGCAACCCAAAACAGAGTTATAGAATAAATATAAGAAAATCAGTATTCATCAAGGAAACTTAATAAACATATTAACAAAAGAAAGGAAAAGAGAAACTAACTAAAATTCTTTAAAGATTGCAAAAAATTACAATGCTCCAAGTACATAGTGTGTCTCTAGTTCTTTCCTTCGATGGTTTCCTCCCCCCCCTTCCCATGAGATTTTCGTCTCTTTAAATAATAATTACAAAAGTTACAAAGAAACAAATTTCCCATGAAATTATGGATTAAAAAATATTGATTCAAGATTTTCCAAGGGCAGATTGCCACTTGGAATACACATCCAAAATATCTTCAACATCCTGATAACGTGCATGTCCAAGCTATAGTTGGGACTTGCACAACATTACTTCAATTTCCCTTTTCTTGGACTTTGAGCATTCCCATAAGAAGACATTTATTTTCACCCCTGAATACACAAGTGAATCAACCAATTCCTTGATTTTTGTTATCTGAATCTGCTCCAGCTGCTCAATTTGCTCCTTAGATTTCAAACACTTTTCTTCAACCTATGAAATCATGAGCATGGGTGGAAGGGCATTTTCCATCTGATCCATAACATGGAAATCCAGTAAACCAAGCAAATTATCAAAGGAAAACCATTTCTTCCTACAGAATTTCTAACCTTCTTCAATGGTAGATCCAACCATGTCATAGACATTTTCCCAGGGTGCTAAAGATATTTTTATCCTCCTCAATTTGATATTTTCTAAAAAAGGCATTGCTTCAGGTTTATCCTTAATGTATTTCTGCCAATCAATAATGTCTTCAAAAGCTCTAGTAGCATCATTTATTTTTTGGTAGTGATCACAAAGAATATCTGAAAAATGTTCAAAGAAGTTGAAGAGATCCTGAATTTCATTTAGACCCTCAAACAATCCAATTAAAAGCTTTCTGAAATCATCATTTATCCTCAAAGTGAATTCTGTAAATTCCTCTTTGGGAAACTGTACAAAGGATGATGCAATAGACACTGACTGTGATGCCTCTAACTGTTGCTCAAGAACTGTCAACTTCTGAGCATATTGAGTATTATGTCCTTGTGCTTCTAGAAGTTGTTGCTTCAAATCTTCATTATGAGATTGCATCTTCTGAATCTGGTATTCATAATTTTCCTTCAATTCTTGCAACTGAGATTGATATTGTTCATCCATTTGAGCCTGTTTCTGCTTGATATATTGCACTTCCTCTTCTTTCTTCTCAATTTCCCTATTGAGTGAGGCAACAAAATCATAATTGGCACCAGCAAAGGCCCCCATTGCAACAGCTGTTTCCAAGGATTCATGTTTAATATCTGTGGAGGCTCTTTTCCATATGATTTGATTAGGAACAGTACCCTATACTAGTGTCCCTTGTATTTTTTGGAACCTTTCTTTGCCACTTGCCTTTTCAGATTTACTCGAGAAATAATCACCAAGTGAGACCACTGCATCTTCACCAAAATCTACAATTTCTTCAGAAGGAGATGACGACACTCCTAAAACAGAGACTAAAGGCACAGGTTGTGAAGTAGAATGGGTAGGGATAGGCATGCTTATTTGGGGTATGGAAATGGAAGTTTTTACAGTAGTGGAGATTGAAGGAGAAGAAATGGGGATTATGGATGAAGTGATAGGATTTGAAGATGTAGAAGAAACCTGCATTTCAACAGGGATGAGGGAAACGTCTAAAGGGGTAGTAAGTTGATCAGATGGAGGAGTTGGAGCAAAAAAAAGGTTTGATTATTGTGGAGGTGGCACAATGGTAGGGATGGTAAAGAGTGGAGAGGATTTTATAGTAAGAGAGGTGGTGATTTCAGGTAAGTGGATATCTGGGAAAGCATCCTCTATCGATGGGTTTTCAATCTATGCAAGGGGAACCAGAGTGGCTGAGGTGGCCACTATTAAATCAGCATAAATAGTTACTGGAACATGAAATTTGGTGAAAGGAAACTCATCTTCCAAGTCATTGTAATCAACATGCAACAATGCAATCACTGCCACTCACATTTCTGTCTTCTGTTTCTTTGCTGGAGGTGTTGAAGCAATGGTTTTGGTTTCAATTGCAAATCTCATCAAAGCCAAGATGCAAAAAAATATGGTTCCCAGAAAGGAACAAGTAGAGAAAACAAGAAACCTAGGCCATACTCCAGTTACGTATCCTTGATGTATAACCTTGTTGAATAAGAACCCACATGTGTCGAAGAAGCAACAAAGAAGAAGGAATGTTTATATGCCATGATTGAAGAGTACCAATCCAGAATAAGGAATGATGTTTGGGATATCAGTAGTATCCTCAAAATGGATTTTCAAAACAAAACATTCAGCATATGGAATAATTGAAAAGTACAAGGTAAGATTCGCAACCTAAGGTTCTCTCAAAAAGAAGGAATTGAATATGAGGAGACATTTTCTCATGTGGCTAGTTATACTTCAATTAGAGCCATCCTTTCCTTGGAAGCTAAGATGAAATGGAATTTACATCAGATGGATGTAAAGACAAATTTCCTGAATGGAAAGATAGAAGAAGAGGTATACATCGAGCAACCAAAAGGTTTTGAAACAGATGACAGAAAGGAACATGTATGTAGATTGAAGAAGACATTATATGGGTTGAAACAAGCACCAAGAGCGTGGTATGGAAGAATAGATGGTTTCCTGATGATCTTGGGATTTACCAAGAGTAAAGAAGATTCCAACCTTTATTATAAGGTTGCAGATGATGATACCATGATATTATTATTGTATGTGGATGATCTATTTTTGACAGGAGAAGACAAGCCCATCATTGAATGTAAGAAGAAGCTTGCTGTAGAATTTGAGATGAAAGACCTTTGAATGATGAATTTCTTTCTAGGTCTTGAGGTGTGGAAGTTTGTAGATGAGATTTTCCTAAATCAAGGAAATTACACTATTGAAATCCTAAAGAGATTTGGGATGTTGGACTGTAACGCCATTCCTACTTTGATGGTAACAAACTTGAAGCTCTTGAATGATGCTTCATCAGAGATAGTAGATGTTACATTGTTCAGACCGATTATTGGCTCACTGATGTATTTAACAAATACAAGACCAAATATATGTTTTGTTGTGAACACCTCGAGTCAGTATATTGTGGAGCCTAGAAATGTTCACTTGGTTGCAGTAAAACATGTGATGAGGTACCTAAAGGGTACATTGGATTATGGACTCAGATATCTATCAAACAGTGAGTTCATATTGCATGGTTATACAAAATCAAATTGGGTGGGAAGTAGTGAAGAAAGAAAGAGCACTTCAGGATGTTGTTTCAGTTTGGGATTAGGTATGATCTCATGGCTCAGTAGAAAGTAAAGCAGTGTTTCTCTTAGTACGATGGAAGCTGAATACATTGCATCATGTTCAGCTTGTCACGGAGCAGTTTGGATTCGCAAGATGTTGGCGGGATTGTTTGATACATAGATAGATGTGACTGATATCCTTTGCGATAATCAGGGTTGTATCAAGATGTCAGAGAACCTAGTGTTTCATTATAGATCAAAACATATTGAAATCAAGTATCACTACATCTGGGACATGGTGTAGAAGGACTTGTAAAGATCAAGTATGTTCCTACAGAGGAACAAGTTGATGATGTATTAAGTAAGCCTTTGTCTCGTGTAAAGTTTGAATACTTTCGAGACAAGCTTGGTGTGGTACAAAAGGACCTCCCTTGAAATGAGAAGTGATGATGACGGGTCCTAAAGGACCTCCCTCAAAAGAGGGAGTAGTTTCCTGGATCCTTGGTGTGGAAGCTCAGTCTAGGATTGGTATGTTAGTCTAACAGGGCCTAGTTGATCCGAAACGATTGGTATGTTAGTATGGGAAGGCCTGTTTGATCCTAGGGGGATTGGTATGTTTTAATAGGCTTGTTTGGTCCGAAAGGATTAGTAAGTTAGACAAGGTATGCTTGGTCCCTAGGTAGATTGGTATGTCTAACTAGGATTTTTTGGTCTGAAAGGATTAGTAAGTCAACATCATCTACCAGAGTGCTCACCATAGTGTAGATTCTATATTTATGATGATGATGAAATTGTTCCAACATTTACATGTTGATGATGATGATGTTGTTCCAACATTTACATGTTGGTGATGATGATGATGATGATGTTGTTCCATCATTTACATGTTGATGATGATGATGATGATGTTCCAGCATTTACATGCTGATGATGTTGTTCCAGTACTTATATACTGATGTTGATGTTGTTGTTGATTCCAGTATTTATGTACTGATGATTGATGATGTTGTTGATGTTGTTGTTCTAGTATTTACATACTAATTATAATGTTGATGTTGATGTTGTTGTTCCAGTATTTACATACTGATGATGATGATGATGTTGATGTTCCAATATTCACATTCTAACGATGATGTTAATGATGTTCCAGTAGTTCCTTGTTGAAGATGACGAAGATGTTGATGATGTTCTAGTAGTTCCTTGCTGATGATGATGACGATGATGTTCTAGTAGTTATTTTTTGACGATGACGATGACGTTGATGATGTTCCAGCAGTTCCTTGCTGACGATGACGATGATGTTGATGATGTTCCAGCAGTTCCTTGGTGATGATGATGACGATGTTGATGATGCTCCAGCATTTCCATGCTTATGACGATCATGATGATGATGATCTAGAAATTCTCTTTTGATAATGATGATGATGATGCCCTAGAAATATGATGATGTTCCAAAAATTCCTATGACATACAAAGTTTCACTAGTCAGATGTACAACTATTGATGTTGATGATGATGTCTATAGAATACCTTCCTATTTAAGAGGGAGTGTTAAAGAAACGTAACTACGGAATATATTCTAATTGTATTTGTTTATTGCATTGATATTATTCCTCCTTCAATAGATTTCATTGATGTAATTGGTAAAGAGTAATTTAAAGATTCAATATAACCCCTAGAAGTTGTGTTGACCTAGAAGAATCCAGGAAAATAAATAAATCGTTATGTAATTTAGAGGTCAGCCCAGTAAACTAGGAGAGGTCGTCCCAGTTGGGGTAAAAAGTCACCCAACTTAGCAATATAAATAGAGAGGTCAATTTTTTCATTTGCATCACTCACTCACTTGAGTAAGTTTACATGAGAGAGAGAGAGAGAGAGAGAGAGAGAGAGAGAAGCTTGCTAAAGAGGATAATTAGTTGTTTTTGTCTTGGGGATTTATCTTATATTGGTGAATTCTATATTGAGGAAGTTTTGTTGGGGTTTTCTCCCTTCTAGTTTCCCAAAGAGAAAAAAATGGTGTTCTTGTGTTGTTGTACTTGTTTTTATTTCAGTGATCCTATTGTTTAATATTATTATGCTAAACAAAGTAAAACTTAACAGGAAAAGATGTAGAAGATGACCAATATATACTATGAAGTTTTGGATGCCCCGAAGAGAGAGAAATAAATTTAGGGATAGGGTTTGTGAGAGAGAGAGAGTATCGGATGTGAAAGAGTGAGAGAGGGTGTATCGAATATGAAAGAGTGTGAAGTATTGAAGGAATAGGTTCAAAATCTTACCAATAGATACTATGAAGTTTTGGATGCCGAAGATACAAAGAGAGAGATAGAGAGATTGTCGGTTACAAGTTTAGAGAGAGAGGGAGAGAGATTGGGGGTTAGGGGTTTAGAGAGAGGGATAGAATGGGGACTAGGGGTTGAGAGAGATATAGATAGATATTGGGGGATAGGGGTTGAGAGAGAGAGAGTATCATATGTGAAAGAGTCAGAGAGAGAGAGAGTATCAGATGTGAAAGAGTCAGAGAGAGAGAGTATTGGATGTGAAAGAGTGTGAATTCTTGAAGGAAAAGATGTTGTTGTAGTCAAGGGGGTTGCATTGTTACCAATGATACATAATATATTATACAAGCATGCACAAGACACAAATACAAGTAGACAATATGTGGAGAGAAGCACAAGCCTTTAGTACTCAGCAATATGCAGAACAATACACAAAACAGATCTAAGTTAACCCAATACATCGGCTCACCAGCCTATATATATGCTTTAAATTCAGTTATGTAACTTCCTTGTCGGTTCAACCGATCGACATAACCTGGCTAGTCGACACAACTGTCGACATACATTACAACTAGTTGGGCGGGGAGCCTAGTCGATAGGATGACTTAGGCTCCTCCAACATCTCCCCCACCTCAAAATATTTATTCATCCCGAATAAATGAGGAGATGCAAAATTACTATAAAAATATATGTATAATTGTTACTGTGATGCATGACTGGAACTGGTTGCGTTTGTTGCGGGACGCAGACCTCAACGATGGCTTCGGCCGATATGGATAACTGGTGCTATACTTCTGACCATGTGTGCAACACATTTTGAATGTCAATAGTAAGTGTGGTGAGGCTCGACAGATTTGGTATTTTCTCTTGCATCGGCTTGTTTTGTAAATGAATTAAGTCAAGACCAAATAGGTTATATTGTCATTAGCAGTTGCAAGCTATATTTGAAGATACGATCGAAGCTTTTCAACTTTAAGGAGGCTGGATCGGGCCCATCCACTATTCTTCCCTTTTTCTAATTTCTCTAATTTTTTGTTTTCTATGATAATTTGGTCTTCAATAGTTTGAGTCAGGGTGCCATCAGCTACTTGTCGTTGCTGATGGATATCACTAAGTAGCTCACGCGTCTCCCGCATCTCTCTAAATACATTACCATAATGGGTATACCAGTTGCGAGGGATGCCGACGACTGTAGATGCCTGATCATTATACTTAGTTAATTGGTTGTGTGATGAGGTGAACACTTCATATTGTTCTGATAGTAGGGAAGATGTTTTTGTTGCATGTTCTTGTCAGTCCTTGTTGATTTCATCATGTAGTGTAGACACAATATATTGGGATAGTTGGAATGATTTATCGAGGGTACTGGTCATGTCGGAACTCACTGGAAGCAGCACAACTTGTTGTGCTAAGTCTTGACACTTAGCCAAAAAAAATACTTGATCCTCTTGTAGTTTGTGTACGCGTTATTCTGCTTCCAGTCGTATATTCCTTTGTTCTCTATTGATTGCATCGGCAATAAGGTCGAGCAAGAAGGTCGAGCTCTACTTGCATTGCCTCTTGTGGGTTATATGTAGAAATAGTCTTGAATTGGTCAAGATGTGCAGATATATGACTCTCTTGGTGAATGTAGTCGAGGTGCTTATGCTGTCTCTGTTTCTGTTGCTCTTTTTCTTGTCAATGTTTTTCTTTGTGTTGCTTCTTCTTGTTCTGGACTTGTGACTTGTTTGTAGCCTCTGTATTTGTACTATTTCTTTCTGTCGCTCAGTCGCTTCCAGTGGGTGCTCTGCATATTTTTGTGTTATGGTGACGGTTTGTTCTACTTGCACTTGGATGGATGGTTCAACTTCTTTTCTTGATGTGTATGCTTCCTCGACTGCTGCTACATTGACTTGTTCTGAAGTGAGTAACTCAATTTCCGCTACTGCGGATTCTTCAACTGGAGCTGGTTGTTCCTTGATCAGTGGCGTTGTTGAATTTGTAACTGTTATGTCGGCAGGTGAAGGGAAAAATATACTAGTGACAACTTGAGCGGCTAGTGATGATGGAGGGTTTTCATCGACTGGGGATGAAGGGAAAGGAATGGGGATTCCATACGGACCCATACTAACTAAGGGTGATAAACCTTCCGGGATCATTGTTTCGAATTCATCAAGGTATTCAAGTTCTGATTGACTCTCTATTGGGTCGACGAAATGTCGAGGAGTTGGGGGGTCTTCCACTGATGGGTTAACTAGAAAAGGAATAGAAGATGAAGTTTGTTGGGAAACAATAGAACTGTTTGGGTCGAGGTTTCTTTGGAGGTGAGTGATGTGCATGCCGACCACTTGTGGTGTTATATTTTTTGGAGGGGATGGTAGGTCGATTAAGGTAACGCCGGGAGGGGCATAATCAATCGGTAAACTAGTGTCGGCGAGGACTGGTTTCTTAGTGACTATATCTTGCCATTGTGGAAAAATAGTAGGGAGTTGGGATATGAACTGATTAAGATCATTATCGTCTTGAATATTTTTTCGAAGGGGGAGGGGAAGGGTCTGCACAATATTTGGAATCTGAATTGATGTTGATGGTGCAGGTGGATGTTAAATTTTGAGCATTAATTCACAATACTCTAGGATCTTTACTAAGAGAATAATATGTATAGTATATCAATGCATAACAATCATATCAAGCATGTCAAGCATCACAAGAATCAAAAGCATGAGAGACAAGGGACACAGAGTTTCCGTGGGGAAAACCCTAAGGTGAAAAACCCCACAACTTCCTCAGAGATAGAGAGAGCGATGGCTCAACCAAAGTACAACCAAAATACACTAAGATAGTCTCCTAGTAGCAGATGATCCTCCTCCTCACTAGTGCACCACTTTCTGAGTGAAAGAAGTATGAGTTTCCGAGTGATCCAAATAGAGATCTCCCGATCTCTATTTATACTAGTATGTTTTCCCAGTGACCTTATGGGGCCGACTTGTTTAGCTAGGTATATCAACCATATAATATATATTTTAGGGCCGACCCCACACATGGTGGTTTAATAACCCTTCGCCAAGTACACACACTTGCAACACTTGTCAATACACATGACGACACTTCCTTATAGAGGAATAACACATCTCTTATAAGGGTACAATAAATATATATGAAATACATAGATGAAATACATTCCGAAGTTACATATACATCAACACTCCCTCTTAACTAGGAAGGTATTTCTCGACACAGTTCTGCTACACAAGTCTTCTTCTCGGGTTCATCGTCATCGATGAATTGTCACTACTGCTGCTATCTCAACCAATCTCTAACTCTACTCATCATAGGAAGTTCTACAGAGCCAGTCCTTTTTCATACTGGATGTAGGCCCACCACCTGCAGGTCTTCGTCATCACTAGCCATACTGTGGAATCCTCAGGACTTATTACGTGCATCACAAAACCTTGCAAGAGCATCCCAGGACTTATTACGGGCACACATCCCAACCTATCGGATCTGCCTGGGAGCTATTACATGTGACCCTACCACAAAACCTCTAAAGAGAATCCCAGGACTGATTATGAGCAAACAACTCAACCTATCAAATCTCCCAGGGAGCTATTATATGTGGTCACCACAAAACCTTGCAAGAGCATCCCAGGGCTTATTACGGGAACACATCCCAACCTATCAGATCTCCCAAGGTGATATTACATGTGTTCATGGCAAAACCTTCCAAGAGCATCCTAGGACTTATTACGAGCACACAGCTCAACCTATCGGATCTCCCAGGGCGCTATTATATGCCATAAGACAAAACCTCGAAAGAGAATCTACCATATATCCCAGAGAGCTATTATATGCCAGCGGCAAAACCTTGCAAGACTATCTACAGATCTCCCAGGGCGCTATTATATGTCTTCCAAAAGCAAAACCTCGAAAGAGCGTTTGTCAAATCTCCCAGGGAGCTATTATATGCCAGCGAAAAAACCTAGCAAGAGAAACTGCAAATCTCCCAGGGTTCTATTATATGCTTATCTGCACAACCTGTCCACGGCCACAGAGTATCAACCTGATACTCACCATACATCATCCTGATGTATACATGATCATCCCGATCATCATCACTGCAACATCCTGCTGCATGTCATCTGGAGAAACATCATGAAGCTCGTCATCCATGATCATCCTGATCATATAATCCATCTACCTGATGCATACCAAGTATCTACCTGATACATATCATCATACATGATCCACCTGATCATACAATGTATCCACCTGATACAAATACAAAGCATGATCCACCTGATCATACCTGATACATATCAACATACATGATCTACCTGATCATACACAATATCCACCTGATACATATACAGATACACGGTCCAAGCATCCAACATGATGCATATACAAAACATATACAAATTATCCTACTGATCATATCCAACATCCAACATGATGCATACATACATATACATATAAATGATCCAACTAATCATATCCTAGCATCCAACATGATGCGTACATACATATAAATGATCCAACTGATCATATCCAGCATCCTCCTGATGCATATACAGAGCAGTAACTAGAGTATCGTCCTGATGCTCATCATCCAGCACTTACATCCACAGCCATGTGAAGGATCCTCCTTCCAACATGCTTGGAATGGCTTCTGCAAATGTGTCCATCACTTCTTCCTCGAAGTGTCATCAATCTGAAAAACACCAAGCCTCTCCCTGAAGTACTCAAAATTCACCCTGGCTAGTGGCTTCGTCAGCACATCTGCAATATTCTCATCCGTCGTAATGTACAAGAGCTTCACAACTTCTCTCTACACCATATCCCTGATATAGTGATATTTGATCTCTATGTGTTTCGACCTGTCATGAAACACTAGGTTCTCGGACAGCTTCACACAACTCTGGTTATCACAAAAGATACCAGTAGCATTCAACGGGAGATCATATAACTCAGACAGTAGCTTTCGAAGCCATACTGCCTCACAACTTACTGAACAGGTTGCAACATGCTCTGCCTATGATGTACTCAGTGCTACGTAGGACTGCTTCCTGCTAAACCAAGAGAGCACACCTGATCCCATACTGAAGCATCATCCAGATGTGCTCTTCCTATCTGTAGCATTGCCATCCCAATCTGAATCAACATAACCTGCAGTTTAAACCTTTGTTTCACTTCATACTTGAGCCCATAATCCACTATACCCTTCAGGTACCTCAAAACATTCTTTATAGCAACCAGGTGAACACTCCTTGGATCCGTCAGGAATTGGCTCAATGTGTTCACCGCAAAGCAAATATATAGTCTCGTGTTCATCAGGTACATCAAGGACCCAATCATCTGACGATACATAGAGACATCAACCGACTCAGATGAAGCATCACATAGACGATTCAGATTTGATGCCATAGGTGTGGCCATGGCCTTGCAATCCATCATCCCAAATCTCTTCAGGATATCTACTGTGTACTTCCCTTGACCAAGGAAGATCCCACCTGCACTCTGCCACACCTCCATACCTCCATACCTAGGAAATAATGCATCATTCCCAAATCTTTCATATCGAACTTGCCAGCAAGCTTCCTCTTAGTATCTGCAATCAATCTATCATCTCCTGTTACAAATAAGTCATCCACATACAGGAGTAGAATCACAGGATTCCCTTCCTCAACCTTGTAGTAAAGGTTGGAATCCTCTTTACTCTTAGTAAATCCCAAACTAGATAGAAAACTGTCCATCCTACCATACCAAGTTCTGGGAGCTTTCTTCAATCTGCACACATATGACTCCCTGTCATGTATTTCGAAACCGAGTGGCTGCTCCACATATACTTCCTCTTCAACTACACCATTCAGGAAAGCATCCTTGACATCCATCTGGTGTATTTTCCATTTCATTGCTACAACCAGGGCAAGTACTGTTCTGATGGAAGTATACCTGGATACAGGTGCAAAATTTTCTTCATAATATACTCCCTCCTTTTGAGAGAAGCCATGAGCTACGAATCTTGCCTTGTATTTCTCTACACTGCCATCTGCAACATGCTTGATTTTGTAGATCCATTTGGAAGTCACAACAGACTTCTCTTTAGGTCTTGGCACAACATCCCAAACATCATTCTTCATTATTGATTGGTATTCCTCAACCATGGCTTCCTTCCATTCTTTCTTTTCCGCTGCTTCTTCATAACTGGAATATTCTTTGTTCATAATGTCACAAAGTAAAGCAACATAGCTGCTATGTGATCTGGTTCTTTTCTTTGCTCTGTGTTCTTCTTCTGGAATGCCAAATCTTTCTGCATCTTGAATGAGATCTCTATCCCATGCAGGTTTCCTCTTGTGAGATTTATCCTCATGGGGTGGATCTACAGGTTCTTGCGGATCTTCAAACGCACGAACAACTTTTGGAATTGGTTAAGTCATGGTAGTGTCTTGAAATATAGTTTCCTTAGGTTCTTCATAAACTTCGCTAGGTGCCTTCCTTGATTTGATGAATGCTGAGTTTTCATCAAATGTTACATCCCTGCTAACATCAATCTTCTTGAACCCTGGAAAGTATATTCTGTAAGCCTTCGAGCTTTCACTGTAACCCACAAAGATACCCTTCTTTCCTGAAGGATCTAGTTTGGTCCTCTTTTACTTTGGGACATGAGTGTATACTGGACAACCAAATATTCTGAGATGGCTAACTTCAGGTTTCTGACCATAAAAGACTACTTCTGGTGTCTTGTTGTCCAATATCTTGTGGGGTGTTTTGTTCTGCACATATACAGTTGTTCTATCTACTTCTGCCCATAGATGCATAGGTAGATCCTGGTCATGCAGCATTGCCCTTCCTGCTTCCATGATTGTTCTATTCTTCCTTTCTGCAACACCATTATGTTGAGGATTATAAGGAACAGTCAACTCCCTCTTAATCCATGAATCACTGCAAAGCTTCTTGAAGTCACCTGAGGTGAATTCTCCACCATTGTCAGATCTGAATGTTTTGATCTTCTTGTCAGTTTGATTCTCCATCAAGTTTTTGAATTCCTTGAACTTATCAAACACCTCATCTCTGTTCTTCAAGAAGTATACCCAAGTCTTCCTAGAGAAGTCATCAATAAATGAGACATAGTAAACATACCCACTCAGAGAACTGGATGACATAGGACCACATACATCTGAGTGGATGATTTCTAGGATACCTTTTGCCTTTCTTTCACTGCTTGGGAAAGCCTTCTTAATGTTCTTACCTTTTGCACATCCTTTGCAAACACCTTCATGTTTGGTATTGATTTCAGGAAGACCCTTTACAGCCTTGCTTGCAATTGGAAGTGCCCTATAGTGCATATGAGCAAGTCTCCTATGCCAAAGTTCACTTGGCTCCATGGATTATGCACCATAGCATGTTCAGGTTGTCCTTTCAATTTATACAAACCTCCCTCTTGCTCTCCAATCACTACTGCATCATCTATGGTCTTTCCCTTTGGCCACATTAGGACTTGGCCATCCACAAATGCAACCCTCATACCTTTTGCATCCAATGCAGAGATGGAGAGTAAGTTCTTCTTGAGCCTAGGTACATAAAGGACTTCTTTCATCTTCAAATATTTTCCCGAATCTAGGTTGTAGGAGGCTTCACCACTTCCTTTGATTGGGTATTGATAATCATCCCCAAGTTTCACCTTATGGGATGATTCATGTTCAGATAGGTTTACAAAATATTCCTTAAACCCAGTCATGTGTTTGGAAGCACCACTGTCAATTAACCAATCATTACAACCATGGGAGATAGTACTTGTGAGAGCAGAGATTAGAACATGCTCTTCTTCACTTGATGAGTCATCATCACTATCATCACTTTCTGCCCTAGCCTTCTTCTTTGGAGGTTCATCATCTTCGGCAGCATGAGCATGGAACTTTCTTTTGTTGCCCTTCTTCTTCTTGTTGGAGTTGATGTTATCCCATTTGTTCTTGGGACATTCTAAAGCAAAGTGACCCTTCTCATTTCATGTGAAACATCTTATATCCTTCTTATTCTTTTGTTGGTTGTGATAGGATCTCTTGTGGTGAGAGTGCTCCTTTTTGGGATTTCTTCTTTTGGTGCGGGTTGCGAGAGCTTGATCTTCACCTCCCATCTTTTCTTCACGAGCTACAAGCCTAGCTTCTTCTTGAGAGCATTCCTCCCACGGTTTACTGAAAGAGATCAATTTCTTTCTTGGACAGATTCCTTGAATAAAGGAGTCCCATGACCTCGGAAGGCCATTCAGAGTGGTCATAACAACTTCACCATTATCCACTACTTCATCCACAGCTTCAAGTTGTTCCTTGATTTGAGAGACCTTGGAGAAGTAAGATTGAATGGTTTCTCCATTCAACATCTTGACCCCTTTCAATTGATTTCGCACAGTCATCTTCTGATTTATGTTCTTCCCTTCAAATAACTTGGTCAAAGAGTCAAATATCTCCTTGGGTGTCTTTAGAGAAGACACATGGGGTATGAGATGGTCTTTGCTCGAATCAGCAATGATTCTCTTTGCCTTGACCAAGTTCTTCTTATGCAATACCTTAGCCTCTTCATCCTTTGGGATAGGGATGTCTTCTTTTATGTATGATTCCAACTCATTCTCTTCCAGGATTAACCGAATCTTATACTTCCAATCTCGGAAGTTATCAGCCCCTTCAAGCTTATCCTCAAGCTTGGTGTGGTGAGAAATCTTAAAGAGTACTTCAAATGGAAATAGAAAAGATTTAGGTCTTACAACTTGAAATGTTGAAAACTGGATCTGGTCCCGGATTAGGGTTTGTCAGAAAAACCCTAAAAATTCAAAATGTGAATTTCAACTTTCTGAAAGGATAGAAAGATGCACCTTGATGAGCTGATCATCCTGGTGTATTCAGAATTTGAGATCAACAAAGATTTACCCTTCAGATTTTCCTTTTTGTCCTCTCGGGTTCACTGGGGAGAGCCTTGAATTAGGGTTTGAGTTTCCCGGAGATCTACCTAGCCAAAAATATCAATCCAAATCTCTAAACTTTGAGTTACAAGGAGCTTCTAGCTATGTCTTCAGATTTCAGAAATTCCTATTTTTGTGGAAACCCTAAGTTTTAGGGCCAAATCAGAAAATGCTCAGAATTGAATTTTGATTGGATAGATGGATTCTCCTTGATGAGTAGAGTCAATCTACTATACTGCTTTTCCAAAATCCATGGAGAGAAACCCAATAAACAAGAAACTCAAGTTTCTGTCACTGCAAAATGTCTTCTTCTCAGGTTAGCTCTGATACCATGTTAAATTTTGAGCATTAATTCACAATACTCTAGGATCTTTACTGAGAGAATAACATGTACATTATATCAATGCATAAAAATCATATCAAGCATGTCAAGCATCACAAGAATCAAAAGCATGAGAGATAAGAGACACATAGTTTCTGTGGGGAAAACCCTAAGGTGAAAAACCCCACAACTTCCTCAGAGATAGAGAGAGCAATGGCTCAACCAAAGTACAACCAAAATACACTGAGATAGTCTCCTAGTAGCAGATGATCCTCCTCCTCACTAGTGCACCACTTTCTGAGTGAGAGAAGTATGAGTTTCTGAGTGATCCAAATAGAGATCTCCCGATCTCTATTTATACTAGTTTGTTTGCCCAGTGACCTTATGGGGCCGACTTGTCTAGCTAGGTATATCAACCATATAATATATATTTCAGGGCCGACCCCACACATGGTGGTCTAATAACCCTTTTCCAAGTACACACACTTGCGACACTTGTCAATACACATGACGACACTTCCTTATAGAGGAATAACACATCTCTTATAAGGGTACAATAAATATATATGAAATACATAGATAAAATACATTGCAAAGTTACATATACATCAACAGTGGAGTGCATGCGAGGAGTGTGGGGAGATTTTTGTCCTCCATCTCAATGGTCGAAGATGGTGGAGGGGTACTTTCTGTTAGGTCGACATGAGGTTTGACCATTAGCTTGAGTTTCTTTTGGAAGGGTTGTTGGCTACGAGGTTGTTCTGCCTCCACAAATTTCTTGAATTGTTCCTCAACATATAATTTATTCTTCGTTGCATCGTCCAAGATTCACGTAGCTCTGTCAAACAGTTCAGTTGCATCCTCCTCAATTGAATCTTTGATAATCATATTTCTTTTCCACTTTCCTTGTATTTTAGAGTCCCTATTTTGTCGCGCTTTTGAAAACTCATCTGAAATCCATCAAATATTTTATTTGGTGAGAGTATACTCAGGATTTTAGGACTAAGTACTCTCATTGGAATGTTCACTTGTGTCGAGGAGATCCTAATGAGCTGTCAGAGTAATTGCTAGCAGATTTGTCTCAGCAGCTGGTTCATCTTGGAAAGTGAAATTTATCATATACAATCAGCTTTCCTATTCTTCTTCTTTCTCCGCATCTATCAGAGGTTCGACTATGGTTAGGTCGAATTTGCATGCCTTAGTGGGAATTATCAATTTTGTATTCGACTACCTGCTTAGATTTGTGAATATTTCATCGATAGAGGGGTAGTAGTCGAGAGGTTTTTCCACACCAGATGCACCCTGCAAGTGCCAGATCGATGTATGGTTGAGCGCCAGTTGGATATGCGCTGTCAGGGGAAGACTTCTTCGGATAATCTGATGCACCCTCCATCTGTTCGACTGAATTTTATGATTTTGGAACCAAACATCCAACCAGATATTAACTGTCGATGGTCCTAACCAACTGCCTCCATGCGTAAAGCAACAAAAATTTTCCATCAAGACATTCCTTTCTGCTGTGAAGTCCTTATTTCCAGTCGGCCTAATGTGTGTCATGGAAATCCAAATGATTAAGGATGGCTATTGAATACCCGCACCCTCTTCTTGGCACTTGAAGCATATATTCTTAATTATGTCATCCAAATAATCATCCCATTTGTACACTTTTCCTCACACTGCCATGTTCATAACCGCCTCTAGCATGTCAATTTTGAGGTTTGAACCTTGACCGAAACTTGAAAGAGCAATCAAAATGATTCTAGCAACTATCTTATAGTTGGCATACTTAATGTGATTTACCACTAGACCACTGGAGTTTTTACAAGCAGGGTGATCTGTGAATTCTTTAACTATTTCTGGTCTTTGTCTTGTAGGTACATCCTCTCCTTTGTTTGATAAGCTTGCAATCTTGTGAATGATTGCATCGTTTATTTAGACAGGGACATCGAAATAAAACTTCCCGTTGTGATACCTGCTGATTATAAATTGTGCTATAATGTATTTTAATCTGCCAAAATGTTCAATCAGGGGTGCATGCATATAGTGTAAGATTGTAGTAGTCCGTATCTTCTTAGCTTCATCTCTCCAATGTCTGGCTAACTCCTTTCCCCAAGCAAGGATGTCTCTCCAGGTTCTTCTCCAATGGGGCTCTGAAACCTTAGCATTCCGTATCAACTACAAACGGGTTTCCAGAGGAGACTGGGCTTTCTCAAGTTCTCGCACTTTGGATGTGGCAGACTGAGTTGTCATCTAACCTTTTTTGGGTGCCATGGTCGATTCAAGGTTTTACGGTTCAAGATAGGGTTCTATTGGCTTAGAGTTCTGGTTCTCAATCTCTCGACAAAAGAGTATCCAGGAATCCTCTAGCTTAGGATTTATAGCGGAAGATTTTGGCACAGGGGAATGGGAAGTAGATGGCCACACTAAAGACTGATTTGATGAGGAGATTAAATGGGAATGATAGGATGTCGGTTCCTCGATGGTTGTGTTTCGGCTTTGCTATTCTTCTGGTCGTCCATCTTGACTACTTTTATCTATTGCTTCTACGTTGGAGGGACGTAAGTGTGTTTCGTTTGTGTTGTCATGTCGGCCAGAATTGGGTTGGCGAGGTCGATGAAGACATTCATCCAGTATATGTCGGCTAATTCTATCTTGTCGGTGCCTCTCATGTCGGCGGTGATGCGTCAGTGTCTTTTCACTTTGATCCTTGCTATCGCCAGTATTTCTCGTCCAGTCCCTTGTCATCATGTATTTTTTTTTGAATGCGTCATGTCTTTTAGCGCTTAAGTCGGGCACCATTAACAAGTTTCTTGAAAACACTACCTTGTAATGTATTCAATCAAATTGAACCATTGGTATTGATAGTTTCGACTATGTAAGGGCCCATCCACTCTGGGTGCAACTTCTTGGGTTTTCCCTTAATGCGGCTATTGTATAGCAAAGCTAAGTCACCAAATGATAGATTTTTTCGCTTGATGTTTCGATTGTGCCATGCTTTTTGTTGTTGTTTATGGATCACTTGGTGCTCAATTGCTATTTGTCGGGACTCGTCAAGCCTTTAAAGTTGAATAAAGTGCTCGTTTTGTGCATCTTTGACATCAATATGTAATACTTTTGCGATTCTTGGAGCTTGTCGTTGAAAATGAAAGGGAACGACTGCTTCTTTTCCATAGACAAGCGTGAAAGGTGTCTGGCCTGTCATTCTCTTATACGTTGTGTTGTATGCCCATAGACCAGCAGGTATTTTTTCATCCCAGTCGTCTTTATCCATGTTACACTTTTTCGTTAGTCCTTTGGTGAGTGTTTTATTGAATGCTTCGACGACGTCGTTTGATTGTGGGTGATACGATGTGATTACTTTATGCTCAATTGCAAAATCTTTTGTTAGTGCATCAATAATTTTACATATAGAATGCGTACCTTCATCACTGATTAAAGTTAGTGGGAATCTGAATCATGTAATGATATTCTCATAAATGAATTTAGAAGCAACTTTGCTGGAACATGTTTCGACCGATTCTGCTTCTTCCCATTTAGTGATGTATTCTACTGTAGTGATAATGTAATGGGCACATGTACGTCTGCCAATTACTGGAAAACGTCCAATAAAGTCAATTGCCCATATCTCAAATGTTCAGCTTGGATTAACTGGAATAATGGGAATTTCTGTGCTTTCCATAGGACGACCCATGCGTTGACATTTATCACATTTGTTTACAAACTCTCGATAGCCTTTTTGAACTATTGACCACCAAAGTTCATCTTGCAGAATCTTTCTCACTGTTATATTGGCATGGTAGTGTCCTCCTGCCGGTCCGTAGCGTGGTTTTGAAAGTATGCTCTGTCACTCATGTTCAAGTGTACACCGTCACAATACATCATCTAGGCCAAGTTTGTACATGAATCCATTGATGAGAGTATAAGGTGCAGCTTTCATTGCAAGAATCTTCTTCTTCTTCTCTGGCATTCCTTCCAGAGCTTGTCCATCCTTGAGGAATTGTACGATCTCTGCAAGTTCCGAGGGGACAACTTTGATTCTAAACATATGTGTGTCTGGAAGATCATCTTATATACCTATCGGCTCCTCTCTGATGTTAATTCTTGACAAATGGTTTGGTCTAACATTCGCCTTCCCTGGTCGGATAATTACTTCACTCCTAGAATAATAATAGCTAGCGAAATAATCACCCATGATGCAATGGTTTATTGACTAAATACTTCAAGGCTTGATGGTCTGTGTAGAATACAAAAGGATTATCCAATAAGTAATGTCGGTATTTATGTAGTGAAAATACCATTCTTAATGCTTCTCTTTCTATGGTAGAATAGTTCCTCTCTACTTTGTTCAGATTCCTGCTACTGAAAGCATTAGGGTAGTCCATTCCATCATCTCCAGGTTGTGTTAAGATAGCACCGACTGCTATTCCTGATGAATGAATATGGACATGAAACTTAATCGACCAGTTTGGAAAAAGTAGGATGGGTGCTTCGACAATTTTTCTCTTTCAACAGTTCTTCCAGAGGATATGTCATGTCGGAAGAGTGTCTGATAAAATTTCTGTAATATCCCATATGACCCAATAGGATTCGCAATTGTTTAGGATTAACTGGGGGCTTCAAGTTGAGAATGATTTTTATTTTTGCATAATTGACCTTGATGCCTTCTTTACAAACTACATGGCCCAACAGTATTCCGTTAGGAGTCGCAAAGATACACTTCTTTATGTTCAGCGATAATTGGATCTATTGACAATGTTCGAGCATTAACCTAAGCCATTTACAATGGACTCTCAACATATAGTAAAATGTCCAATCATCAAAATAAACAACCATCGTTTTGTATATGTACTCTTGGAAGGCTTTGACAACAATACGAGAAAAGATTGCCGGTGCATTTTTTAGACCAAATGGCATGACTTTATAAGTGAACAAACCAAATTCACACACGAATGTGGTCTTATTTTGATCTTCTTTGGATATAGGTACTTGTTTGTACCCATAAAATCCATCCGTGAATGAATAAAACTCGTGTCCTGCAAATTCATTTATGATCTCGTCAACGAACAACGTAGGGAATGGGTCGGTGAGTGTTACTTTATTGAGTTCATGAAAATCGGCACAAATCCTCAGTCGTGTCGGGTCATGCTTCTTCGGTTGAACCACCATTGGAATCACCCATTATGATTGATCAATGGGGTATATAATTTTGGCTTCAAGCATACTGCCAATCTCCTTCTTCATAATGTCTTTGTATTTATGCGTGAGCTTATACGGTCTTTTATTCACTGGTTTTGCGTCTGGTCGGATGTCAATCTTCATTTCACCCATCTCCTGCATAAATCCTTTCAAGTCTTTATAGTCGCGTGCAAATACATCCTGAAATTATTTAAGGAGGCTGGTGATTTTTGCAATCTACTCCTCGTTCCAGTAATTGACAATTTTTTCCATCTTAGGTCTATCGTCATTTGAAATATCAACTTCTTTTATTTTAACCTTTGCGTCCATCCACTCCGGGGCATGGCTGTCACTTATTGGTCTCTTGCCTTCCTTCATCTACATTAATTGTGGCGGAAAATATTTTTCTGATAGTCTTTCTGGCTCATCTTTTTCTGTAATCTCCACGTTGAAAGTTGTTTTGACAAGCTTCGATGTAGCAGGGTGATCTGCTCTCCACTGAAATACTTTTTCAACTGATTTTTCCATCTCTAAGCGCAGTCATGCCAAATGTTGGATCTGCTTCGACTGGATATTATAGAAGGTAGTTGTTTGTTGAACAATTTGCTTCTTTTCTGTAGGTACATTTTCTTTCAACTGCAGAAACTCTTTAATTTGGTTGCTCTCTTCTACAAGATACTCCTCCTTCGGGGAAAACTGGAAGCCTTTGATGAAGTTTTCTTTAGGTTCTTTCCATACGAATGTATATCCTCTTCCTTCTTCCATTTTATACCATTTAGTCGGCAATTCGATGAGTGTTCTTGGAAAGAGGTGCGACCGAGCCCTTTCATCCTTGTATCCCAGTCTTCGCCATTCTTTTTTGCAACTGTCGACGTGGGCCTCAGGATCTTGTCCTTGAGTGAAAGTTGGGATATCTGTCGGAGCTGTTAAATTCTTTCCACAAAACCATTCAACAAAATATGTTGATGCGCAGGTCCATGTTTGGAGTCATGATTGATGAGTATCCTACCATCTCACAGCTTGTCCCGTGAAAGCCTTGACCAGACTCTGTAGTCTTCCTTGTTCACCGACATGTTTCAAAACTTTCTCTACATGTGATGTTGGCGATTATCATTCTTTATATCGAAGCGTAGGATGATGTGCAAGTTCAATCTTCGTTGGTGCAAGAGTCGGATATTCACGAATTTTATGTTTGAATATTTTTGGGATGGTTGAGACTAAGAAACACTTCTTGAGTTGTTTCTTTGATATTTCTTTCATTGTACAGCATTCGTTTGCATGAATATCATAGTTTTCCATCTACTAGTCATAAAGTTCAGCATCATAATTATATCTGACTAAGGCACGGTCTCCCAGATGGATTTACCCCTGAGAATTTGGTTCAATATAGTCTTCAATGTTGTCTATTCGATAAAGCTATCTGATATCATTATCATCCTCAACAGGTTCAGACCAAGGTTCTCCCTGAGATGGGGAAATTGGTACTATTACCTTCTAACTGTTGCCTTTTAATTTGATGCGACCCTTATCAAGTGATATTGAAGCCTTCATCTTTCGACCCCATGGTCGGCCAACCAGTGATGGAAAAGAACTTGCGCCATCCTTTGGATTTATGATTTCAAAATCGATTTTTGTCTTTATGCCCTTAATGGATGTTTCCACTTCTCTCCAGACTCCAATTGGCTCAATGAGTCCTTGATCCATGAGCTTTAGATAAATGCCTGACTCTTGCAGTGCTGGTCAAACTAATTGGTCCCAAGTATCACGAGTCATGATATTAGCTTGAGAGCCAAATTTGAGTACGACTTGTCGGACATGATATCCATGTATCTCAAGGTCGACGAGTGGGTCGACATCGTTTTTGTCTTTTTTATTCAGTTGGAAATGTTTTTTAGCTTGTCTTTGCATGACATGTTTATTTTTATTTTATGCAACAAGTCAATTAGTTTTCCCACAACTTCAGCTTTAGAAATTAAATTAAGCAATTTGTTAATTTCTTCGTGTCGACTTTCTTCATTGTCTTCCTCTGCTTCCAAATCATAGAATATGTCAAATGCATTTTTATACAAATATTTTTGCTTAACAGGATTTGGATAATCCTCTTTACTTACTACTTTTCTTATTTGAGGTTTATCTTGACCAATATGAGTGCCATGTCTAGTTACAATTTGCAAATTTTTAGTTCGAATCATGTCACATTTTGGTACACAAGACAAGATGTTAACATTCTTTTTATTTGTGATGTTTTCAATCATAGTAGGACAATCCCTTAAAAAGTGATCGCCTACTCCACATTTAGTACAAAATTTTAGATCAGTTCTATCTTAGACAGACATTCTGCATGGCAATGATCTTAGTTGAGACACGTGTAACATTGTCCAGGTTGGTGAGGTCGACCATGGCGTCTACCATTGCCTCGACCCTGACTTGGATATCCTCCGCGACGGTTATAGTTATCATTCCGTGGATCATATATTCGTCTATCATATCGTGGGTATCTGCCATTTATGTCAGTGCTGTCATAACGATCATTCCTTCCATTTCTATCATTGCGATCATATCTGTCGTGTCTGTCATTTCTATCATGTTGCTACTTGACAGAATTTGTTTGGTACATTGCATGATAGTTTTGTTTGTTCTTCAAGTTTAGATGACATTCTGTGATAGAATGAGTGTCGACTTCACAGATCTTACACCACTTTGCTTGTTTATTTTTCATATTATATGGGAAGTTGTCTTTCTTATGTAAGTCATAGTCTTGACATAAATTGCAAAAGCATCTTGATTGAACAAATTTGACATCTTGTCATCGGTCCTCCATACGACAAGAGTCCTTGTGATGTCCTGCAGTGGAGCATTTCGTACACAACACGTCTGAGACTTTCAAACTGATATCGCAGATCGACTGTTGCATGCTATCCAGTCGCTCTTCAAAATGTCTATCAACGGGGATGAAGGGATACTTGTGATCCATTTCAATCTCCAAATACTTTGTCAAGGCATCTTCATATGAATTGACACTTTTCCAACGGACGTGCACTTTAATTTTTCTAATCAATCCAGCGATGAACCATTTGATTAAAAAAATTTCTTCAATTTCATAGTCAATCTGGCTCAAGAGATCTTTAAATCTCTTATCGTATTCCTTCACAGTCTCCGTCGGCCTCTTGACTATTGTCTTCAATTTTTCAGCATCCAAGTATTTTTCATCCGAAGTCTTAAATAAAGACAGGAAGTGTTGTTTAATTTGCGCTTTCATTGCATTTGGTGTTTTGTCAATGTACCCCATGTACCATGTAAGTGCTCTCTTTCTCAGGGAGCCATCAAACTGGGCCAACTAATGTTATTCACTAATGAGTTTATTTGATTTCCAAATTGATTCGCAAACAAACCAATGTCTTTTTGGATCTTCATCACCTTCGTAGAACGGAAGGTGAGTTGTTGTATGCAACATGTTTACTGCTATTTCGACCACAAAATTATATGGTGGTGTCGGCGGATTATGACCAGTGAAAGAATTAGAACTTTTTTGATATCGACGAGTACTATGGTCAATTGACTCTCAAGAGTGTGTTGCTTGCCTTCAATGCTAGTGTATGGAACTTATACTTCTTCGCTAAGTCTCGGAAATCTGTTTTCTTCGACTGATCCAGTCGAAACCCAGGCAAAATTCTGTGCTATCTAGATTTCGCTACTCCTCGGATTTTCCTAAGTACTCAATGACACTCTTAATGATGGTAGTGGTGGGGGGGGGGGGTGCTCCCACATGATCTAAATAGAGAAAGTGAAAAATTATGTTGGAAAACTTGAGTTGAAAGGTCACCCAGTTTCCTTCTTCATGTCGATGAATCAACATTCTATCGATTTTATCTCCTTCGTTACTGCATCGAATCGAAATTCCTGACTAGCCTGTGTGGAGTCCTAGGTATTTTTCGACAATGTCTTGCACTCTGATGCTCTGATTTAACTGCAATGGAGAAGAGGGTGTTTGTACCTTGGGTATCCGAACTTGGAGAACACTATCTCACTCTATCCAAAAGTCCTCGTCCATAAGTGATAGGTCATCATCGATGCCCCTTTCTTCGCGGGCTCGACTCAGCTCCGAAATATTTCCTTCTGCATCTGTCATGACACCCGGTCCTCACTTCTTTCGAAGAGAAGTGGATTGCTCCCTCAACTCATCACGCCGCTTCTTCCTTTTTTCTATTTCAATTTTCTGGATTTCCAGAGTGTTTTTATAGCTCATTGTTCTGTCTTTGTCAAATTTATCAGATCTCCCACTGCTGGTCATGTCGCCTTTTTATATGTTGAACTTCATCAATTCTCTACTCCATCAGAACATGTTTCGTCACCCCCCCAATGCTGGTTCGAAGTTCTCTAAGCAATTGGGGAAGTGCAGGACGTCATTTTTTCAGAAAATACTCCCATTCGTGCTCGCGTACAAATTTTTCCCGTTGTCGTTCTTTTTCCTCTGAATTTGGATTTGGAAGGGGTGGGAGCAATAATGGTCATGTCTCGACAATGTGCGCAGCGCCTTTGTTGATCAAGAATTTAAAAAAAATAATCGGCAAGGAACACAAGAAATGGTCGGTAAGGTCAGTGAAGAACCTTTTCCTTACTTCATCGACAGAAACTCGCTCTTCAATCGCACGTTCTTCATAGATCTCATCAGCAATCTTCTCACACCATTCAGACATATTTGTGCGACCTTCGTTAATCAGCTTCAAAATCAACTTTCTCTGCTCTTCATCTGTTGGTCTTCTCATCCAACAACTTATTTAGATCAAATGACATGTATTCTACAAATTTTTCATGAGTCTCGGTAAAGAAATTCTCCCTTTCTTGAGCAATCGTCAGCTTGTTTCTTCTTGCATAGTTTTGTAGATAGTTAGCAATCTTCTTCTCCCACCATTCTTTGATCTCTTGCTCTAGTATCATTGATCATGCTTGCTACACTTTTGATATATGCATCACCGGCAATGGAACCAATGTTGTAGTCGAGGGGGTTGCATACTTACCAGTTATACATAATATATTATACAAGCATGCACAAGACACATATACAAGTAGACAAGATGTGGAGAGAAGAACAAGCCTCTATTACTCAGCAATATGCAGAACAGTACACAGAACATATATAAGTTAAACCAGTACATCGGCTCACCAGCCTATATATATGATTTACATTCAGTTATGTAACTCCCTTGTCGGTTCAACTGACTGACATAACCCAACTGGTAAACACAACTATCGACATACATTACAACAGGTCATGCGGGGAGCCTAGTCGACATGCCGATTTAGGCTCCTCCAACAGATGCAGAATCTAACCAATATCTACTATGAATTTTTGGATTCCCCGAATACAAAGGGAGAGATAAAGAGAGAGATTGTGGGTTAGGGGTATAGAGAGAGAGATTGGGGATTAGGGGTTTAGAGAGAGAGAGAGACAACGAGAGAGATTGGGGGTTAGGGGTTGAGAGAGAGAGAGAGAGTATCGGATGTGAAAGGGTGAGATAGAGAGTTTCGGATGTGAAAGAGTGTGAAGTATTGAAGGAAAAGATGTCGAAGCTTAACAATACCTACTATGAAGTTTTGGATTCCTATTAGGGGTTGAGGGATATAGATATTCGGGTTTATGGGTTTAGAGTGAGAGAGAGAGGGAGAGTATTGGATGCGAAAGAGTGTGAATTCTTGAAGGAAATGATGTAGAAGATTACCAATATCTAATATGGAGTTTTGAATGCCCCGAAGAGAGAGAGATAGAGAGAGAGAGAGAGAGAATGGGGCCTAGGGGTTGAGAGAGAGAGAGAGAGAGATAATGGGGCCTAGGGGTTGAGAGAGAGAGAGTATTGGGTGTGAAAGAGTGAGAGAGGGAGTATCGAATGTGAAAGAGTGTGAAGACTTGAAGGAAAAGAAGCATAAGCTGACCAATATCTACTATGAAGTTTTGCATGCCCCAAATACAAAGAGAGAAATAAAGAGAGAGATTGGGGGTTAGGTTTAGACATAGATAGATAGATTGGGGGTTAGGCTTAGAGAGAGAGATAGAGATTGGGGGTTAGGGGTTTAGAAAGAGAGAGAGAGATTGGGGGTTATGGGTTTAGAGAGATATATTGGCGGCTAGGGGTTGAGAGAGAGAGAGAGAGTATCGGATGTCAAAGAGTGAAATATTGAAGGAAAAGATGCAAAAGATTACCAATATCTACTATGAAGTTTTGGATTCCTTGAATACAAAGGGAGAGATAAAGAGAGAGATTGTGGGTTAGGGGTTTAGAGAGAGAGGTATTACGGATTAGGGGTTTAGAGACAGAGAGAGAAGGAGAGAGATTAGGGGTTAGTAGTTGGGAGAAAGAGAGAGAGAGTATTGTTGACCAAACGCGACCTCAGTCGATAGGGGTTCACCTCACTGTCGACACATATCGTAGTCTCCCTCGGCACCGGCCTAGGCAGGTTTGAGCCCACCCAGCAACACCCACAGAGTGGATGAGGTCTCACCCAAGGTGTCTAGGAAGAGCAGACGAAACCATGTTTCCGCTGAGGGAGGAGGAGAGTTGTGGAAACACAGGCTAGCCCTATCGCGACACTTAAACAGAAACCTTAAGCATTCAACAGAGAGTTATACCATATTACTTCATCGTATCATTTATCATCACATAAAACACATTACGTAATCATAACAGTTATCATCATGGCAATAGTAAGTAGACATTGCATCAAACAACATTCACATATTACAACATTACACAAGGTTCAAGCCAAAAGATCATTATATTACTGTCGCGATCATATACCAGAAGAAAAAACATAGATCTCGCACACAATTGGTCTTCTTCTTCTTCTCCATTCCTGTCTATCTAACACTTACAACTCTCATGTATTTATAGGCTTTTTCCCTTACCATATTTGTCCACTTACAAACGAATTCCTAACTGACACTATGGACAAATGACCAACTATCTAACTATCTAACTGACACTATTACATAATATGTGGTCCAAGTGACCCAAAACCCGCCAACTGTGGTATTCTTTAACACAAAATACTCCTTTCGCGCCCTCCTCCGGTGTGTTGCAGCATCAGTGGTATCGCGACATTTCCCCGTCAAACCGCCTTCCAACAGGCCCCCAACACAATCTTGTGGCTCGCCCTCGAGCCACATCAACTACTGGACAGAGTGCCTTCGAACTAAACTATGGTATGGTAACTGTTCTTGCTGTATGGATCATGCGGTGTTGTCCACTCCTTCTACACTGATCGTCGACTCATTGTGTTGTATGTGCAATCCAAAATCGTCATCGCCCGACTTGTTGTCATGTACTTCTCAAACTCATCCTCGAGTCTCTTGGAAGGGTACTAACGAAAAGAAAAAGAGGATGAACAGTACCAAGGTGAAAACTTAGCAGATGACCCTAGCACATTTGTTTCGCACCGAAAACTAGGTCCTACTATGGGTGGGGAGCTACCACCCCAACCTGCTCAGGGATCGAGAAGAGCACAATCCTTCGAAAAACTAGTGCATACTTAACCATGCTGAACCGGCCCTTGGCTCGGGCATAACACAGTGTAAGTGCACCCACCGTATCAAGTCAGTCAGGGACACTCGTCGTTCGGGCTCGCAGGGCCCCTAGAGTGCTTCCATGGGAAACAAAGTGAAGCATTTACACAGCCTCCTTGGAATTCCTCACAACTCAATTCACAAACTGATCAACCAGCATAACCACTCTATTTCAAAACAAGCATCGTTGTAGCGAACTAACAGTTGCCTCAGCTACTTATAGCTGGATCATTCCTGGGTCACGACAGTGGGAATGATGCTCCACTACCTCTCATATGCATGTGTAACCCCACCGAATGACACCAAGGGGGGTGACCATGCTGTTGTCGAAGATCCCACATGCCGAAGTGTGAGCAATCTCCTCACATCATGCTGATCATACCGGCCCAGCGTTCCATGTGCAAAACATGTCGTCGTCTTCTGGTAATCCGGCCGAATCTGTCTTGTGAAATCATGTATAGGGATGAGGGGCAGTGGTGACAAGATATGAGTGGAGCAGTAATCACAATGTTGTTTCGTACCTCCAAATCCTCTGTAATCATCACAAAAATCCTTAAACCAAAACTGCCGTCGGTCCTGGTCGCCATACTGTCATGAATCTTCAACTATTCCAAACTTGCGGCACAAGCCTCCCTGCTTCGGCATACCTTCTTGTGTTGGTGCACCATCGGCCACCAATCAACCTACAACACACACTTCCTCTTTTGTTTTTTTTGTTTTTTTGTTTTTTTTCCCGATGCAACTCAGGCATCACACTGTTCCAAGCCCGATCAATAGGGCTTCAATCTGTGACCATTTACCAGTTTGGAGAGCATCGCCCCATCCAACCACTACAATTGAACCGCTCCTCTTGACGTAATGCTATTCATGCAATATGGACCCAACCAATGCATCTGCAATTTCCCCGGATGTTTCATAAACTTGCTGTCATATAATAACACTAAGTCTCCTTGCTAAAACTATTTACTTTTGATGTGGCGATCATGCCATTCCTTCTGGCGATCCTTCTCCACCCCTTGGTTAAAGCCAGTGATAAATCGATCCCCTTCCAGCTGCAACAATTGCGCTAGACGCTCATCTAATGCTGCAACATCATCCATGCTTGTAACAGCCACAATTCATAGACTTGGAACAATATACTCCATTGGCATAATTGCTTCCTTTCCATATACTAGCTTGAAAGGTGTCTGACTAGTCAACCTTTTACATGTTGTGCGATTGGCCCACAACACTGCTGGGATTTTCAGATCCTAGTTGTCACAGTTTGTATTGCACACCTTCGTCAACACATGCTCCAACACTTTGTTAAACGCCTCCACCATTCCATTCGCCTGTGGGTGATAGGGTGTACTCTTCTTATGTTGAATCTGCAATTCCTCCGTCAATGCGCTGATAGTGCGATTAAGAAAGTGGCTACCTTGATCACTCAGCAATATTTTAGGGCAACCGAATCGAGTGATAATGTGATCAAACAAAAATCGAGCAGCCGTTGCGGTGGAGCAATCAACTACGGGTGCTTCCTCATCCCATTGGGTCAAATACTCTGTCGCCGTGACAATATAGCGCACACCTGTGCATTTCCTTGGTGGATGGATTGTTCCGACAAAGTCCACATCCCATTTTTCGAACGATTGCAATGTCACTTGAGGTAGCAGTGGCATCTTGTCGCATCTGGATGGCTTCTAGTTCGCTGACAAACATCACAAGACCGCGCATAGTTTGTCGCATCATTATGTAATGTGGGCCACCAAAGTCCTGCACGCAGTACCTTTCCGGGAAGTTTCCCAACCTCCATAATGTCCTCCCGCTACTCCACCATGTGCCTCAGCAAATATCTGTGCTTGCTCATGTGGCAAGACACATCTGCGTAATATATCATCAGTGCCCAATTTATACAACTCTCTCGCGATTAGCTAAAATTCAACTGCCTTGACAACCAATTGCTTCTTCTGAGTAGTAGTAAAGTTAGGGGGCGCGGTTCCGGTCACCAGAAACTGAAGGATGTCATCAAAATATTGATCAGCGGCGGCAATGTGAAATAGTTGGGCATCTGGAAATCTGTCTTCGATATTAGTTAGTTCCTCTCCTGTGTCAATTCGTGACAGATGATTTGGTCCAGCATTCAACCGCCCTGGTTTCACAATGACTTCGAAATCAAATTCCTGGAACAAAAGTAGCCACCGGAAGATCTCCCCCCCCAACACAGGCTTATTGACCAAGTACTTCAATGCAGAGTGATCCTAGTTGGTTAGGATACTCGACTCTCACCCGAGAGACCTAGGTTCAGGTCCCAGCAATGGAACCATTTGTTGACCAAACGCAACCTCAGTCGACAGGGGTTCACCTCACTGTCGACACATACCGCAGTCTCCCTGGGCATCGGCCCGGGAAGGTTTGAGCCCACCCAGCAACACTCGCAGAGCGAATGAGGTCTCACCCGAGGCGTCCAGGAAGAGCAGACGGAACCATGTTTCCTCCAAGGGAGGAGGAGAGTTGTGGCAACACAGACTATCCCTATCGCGGCACTTAAACAGAAACCTTAATCATTCAATAGAGAGTTATACCATATTACTTCATCGCAGCATTTATCATCACATAAAACATATTACGTAATCACATCAGTTATCATCATGGAAATAGTAAGCAGACATTGCATCAAACAACATTCACATATTGCAAAATTACACAAGGTTCGGGCCAAAACATCATTATATTACTGTCGCGATCATATACCAAAAGCAAAAACATAGATCTCGCACACAATTGGTCTTCTTCTTCTTCTCCATTCCTGTCTATCTAACACTTACACCTCTCATGTATTTATAGGCTTTTTCCCTTACCATATTTTTCCACTTACAAACGACTTCCTAATCGACACTATGGAAAAATGACCAACTATCTAACTGACTTGGCCCAAATGACCCAAAAACCCACATACTACGGTACAAATGACTCACTATTACATAATATGTGGTCCAAGTGACCCAAAACCTGCCAACTGCGGTATTCTTTAACACAAAATACTCCTTTCACGCCCTCCTCCGGTGTGTCGCAGTGTCGATAGTATCACGACATTTCCCCATCAAACCGCCTTCCAACAAGTATCAGATGTGAAAGAGTGAGATAGAGAGTATTGGATGTGAAAGAGTGTGAAGTCTTGAAGGAAAAGATGCAAAAGTTGACCAATATCTACTATGAAGTTTTGGATGCCTATTAGGGGTTGAGGGAGATTGAATTGGGTTTTACCGATTTAGAGTGAGAGAGGGGGAGAGTATTGGATGTGAAAGATTGTGAAGTCTTGAAGGAAAAGATGCATAAGATGACCAATATCTACTATGAAGTTTTGGATTCCCCGAAGAGAGAGAGAGAGAGAGAGAGAGAGAGAGAGAGAGATTGGGGGCTAGGGATTGAGTAGAGAGAGTATAGGATGTGAAAGTGTGAGAGAGGGAGTATCGAATGTGAAAGAGTGTGAAGTCTTGAAGGAAAATATGTAGAAGCTGACCAATATCTACTATGAATTTTTTTATTCGTAGAATACAAAGAGAGAGTTAAAGAGAGAGATTAGGGGTTAGGGTTTTAGAGAGAGAGAGATATTGGGGATTAGGGGTTTAGAGAGAGAGAGAGATATTTGGGACTAGGTTTAGAGAGAGAGAGTGAGATATTGGCGGCTAGGGGTTGAGAGAGAGAGAGAGAGTATCAGATGTGAAAGAGTGAGAGAGAGAGAGTATCATATGTGAAGGAGTGTGAAGTCTTGAAGGAAAAGATGTAGAATTTGACCAATGTCTACTATGAATTTTTGGATGCCCTGAATACAAAGAGGGAGATAAAGAGATATATTGCAGGTTAGGGTTTAGAAAGAGAGAGATTGGGGATTAGGGGTTTAGAGAGAGAGAGAGAAAGAGAGATATTGGTTTTTAGGGGTTGAGAGAAAGAGAGAGAGTATCGGATGTGAAAGAGTGACATAGAGCGTATTGGATGTGAAATAGTGTGAATTCTTGAAGGAAAATATGCAGAAGCTTAGAAATATTTACTATCAAGTTTTCGATGCATGTTATGGGTTGAGGGAGATCGATATTGGGGTTTACGGGTTTAGAGTGAGAGAGTGGGAGAGTATCGGAGGTGAAAGAGTGTGAAGTCTTGAAGGAAAAGATGCAAAAGCTTACCAATATCTACTATGAAGTTTTGGATGCGCCGAAGAGAGAGAGAGAGAGAGAGAGAGAGAGAGAGAGAGAATATCATATGTGAAAGAGTGACAGAGGGAGTATCGAATGTAAAAGAGTGTGAAATCATGAAGGAAAATATGCAGAAGCTGACCAATATATACTATGAAGTTTTGGATGCCCGAAATACAAAGAGAGAGATAAAAAGAGAGATTGGGGTTTAAGGGTTTAGAGATAGAGAGATATTGGGGGCTAGGGTTAGAGAGAGAGAGAGAGAGATTGGGGGCTAGGGGTTGAGAGAGAGAGAGAGAGTAGCAAATGTGAAAGAGTGTGAGAGAGAGTATCAGATGTGAAAGAGTGTGAAGTCTTGAAGGAAAAGATGCAAAACCTTACCAATATCTACTATGAATTTTTGGATGCCCTGAATACAAAGGGAGAGACAAAGAGAGATATTGTGGGTTAGGGGTTTAGAGAGAGAAAGATTAGGGATTAGCATTCTAGAGAGAGAGTGAAAGAGAGAGATTGGGGGTAGGGTTTGAGATAAAGAGAGAGATAGTATCGTATGTGAAATAGTTACTATAGTGTCCCTTTTTAAAAATTTGTACAAACTAGGAAAAATTACAATTTTTAACCAATTCAACCCTTAGACTACTATTAACCCAACTGCTTCCAAATGGCTCCAAATGATTCCAAATGGGGTCTGAATGAGTTTGGAAGGTATTCATACATATATTTGAGTGTGACGGATGATTAACAACCCTTAAAACACTTCTGCAACATTCATTTACAATCTGGACAAAGTAGGGAAATGTACTAGTCAAATCGAGCTTCAATCCCCCAGGGGTAGTGGTCAAATATGGTTCTCCAAATGATGTTAAAATTTTCCAAATTTCAGAATAGAGGTATGGTATATATAAATGATTTTAATGATCTCCCCATTGTATCATCAATTATTTCTTATGACCTTCTGCAACTCCCTTGAATCATATGTTTATATGCAAGTCTTCACATAGGGGGGAAAGCTAGTCATTTTCACCATATGTTATGGAATTCAAAATTTAGGTGCCAAGGACTTGTGAAATGATAATGAAACTTATTCAGAACATTAATGACACTCCATACATCAAAAAAATCATGGATAATGACTGATACAACCCTTAGACTAGTATTAACCCAACTGCTTCCGAATGGCTCCAAATGATTCCAAATGGGGTCTGAATGAGTTTGGAAGGTATTTATACATATATTTGAGGATTATGGATGATTAAAAACCCTTAAAAAACTTCTGTAACATTCATTTACAATCTGGACAAAGTAGGGAAATGTACTAGTCAAATCGAGCTTCAATCCCCCAGGGGTAGTGGTCAAACATGGTTCTCCAAATGATGTTAAAATTTTCCAAATTTAAGAATAGAGGTATGCTATATATAAATGATTTTAATTATATCCCCATTGTATCATAAATTATTTCTTATGACCTTCTTCAACTCCCTTGAATCATATGTTTATATGCAAGTCTTCACACAGGGGGGAAAGCTAGTCATTTTCACCATGTGTTATGGAATTCGAAATTTAGGTGCCAAGGACTTGTGAAATGCTAATGAAACTTATTCAAAAAATTAATGAAACTCCATACATCAAAAAAATCATGGATAATGACTGATACAACTCAAAATAATGGCTCTTCAAGCTCTAACAAAAAGACATAGAGAAAATGGCATCATTTATGCATTGTTTGATATTTTTAAATAGTTTCACTTTGTATTTCGAACTGAGATTCTTCTGAGAAGTAAATACAGAGTATATATATCAGAATACAAATAAATTAATATTCATGGACTCTCACAAATATAACAGCATCTCACCAAGGGCGCAATTCCTCCAGGGGCCCAAATATGCAAGAAAATGTGAAAGAGATGCAAGAACAAGTTGTAGATGAATGAACCACGAGCTACCATGTAGATTAAAACTATAACTAAAGACTCCATTTTATATCCAAATTAAAGGTCTGAATGGACTCTCCAATTTCCAATTAGGATGGGAATCTTTCACCATCGAAATTGGTGCTAAGGCAAGTAGACTAGCTCTCTACTAGCTCTTCTCTCCGAATGAAAAATGCAAAATGTAAAATGATCAAAAGATGTTATTATTCTTTGTTCTTGACTTTAATAAAATTTCTAAGGCTTCCCCAATTCGAATTCCATCCATGAGCTTCATGCCAACTCAATTTGGGAAGAGATTCCCAAGTATGCCACTTGTCCTTCCAATTCTAGCCTCCTCCTTCACCAAATTTGAATTGGTGTCTCTTTAGCTGCCCTAACTTACTTGGGAGCCTTCTTGGAGGCTATTTTTAGCCCTGAAATGTCATGTATGTCAGTTGTCAGCCATCAGGTCTTATTTTTCATAAATGTCATAGGCATCTTCATCATTGGTGTCATAGAAGCTAGGGAATCTAGCCCAAGTGTCCCACTAGCTCCAAAATGCCTCTTCCTCTCCCATGGGAGTTACTCTTCCTCTACATTTAGACCTCATTGAGTCATTCCAAGTAATATGCTCTTCCATCTACCCCAAGAATAGTGGAATCCACCTTGGATTTGAATGGGTGAGAGTGGAATGCCATGTGGCATGGGGAATCTAGATTTTTGGGGGTCCCACACCACCAATGTGTCTCCATGACCAAGTGCCATCTTATTTTCTCACCATAAATATTTATTTTTCCCCTCTTAATATATTTATGCCCAAACCAAATTCCATTTGGGATTATTAGTCTCCTTATTCCAATTTTAATGTCTCCACCCCAACCTAGGAAACTAGTAGGTTGGTGGAATTTTCCCTACTTGATATTTATTTTAATGGGGACATTACAGTTGTCCACACCCAAGATTGATTTCCCTCAAGCAATCTCAATTTAGTATGCTTCAAAATTGTTCTGCCTCTATCAAATGGCCTTCCATCAGGAATGTCTCCCAAAACCTTTTCATTCTTGTGTTTCATACTATGGGAGGATACTACCTTATTCGGATAGGTGTGCATTCATCTCAATACCCTTTGTTTTCCCTCGGAATCTTTGAATCTCATTTCAGGGATTTGATAATTCACTCTATGTTCCCCTATAGAGTACAACCATTGCACTCCCAAGACCACATTAGTATCAGCAACATCAACCACATAAAAGGTATCAAAAAATGTGTAATTAGCTATGGTGAGTTGTAGCTTTGGAATCCATGTTTTTCACTCCATAGTATGGTGACCTAGAATGATAACTGTGAATCCCTCGAATGGTTCAGCAGGTAGCTTTATCCTCTCCACCATGGCCGCATCAATGAAGTTATGTGTGGATCCTCCATCTACCAATACCGAAACCCTTTGTCCTTGTACAACTCCTTGGCATCGAATAGCATGGAAACGAGGCACTCCTGAAAGAACTACTAGTCTCCCTTTGTCAGGTAATGGATGATATTATTATTTTTTCTCTTCTTCTTCTGTTGTGGCATATCCATCTTCTTGGGATGAAATATGTCCTCCTTCCTCCATGCCCCCTTCATACTCATCATCACAAAATAATTCAATGAATTGAGCCTTTCCCTTGGCACATTGATCTCCTAGTACCCATGGTTGGAAGCATGAGTAACATAGTTTCTTCATTCTGAGTTCTTCCCTGCTGAGTTTCTCTTTATTATCCTTTCCACATTCATCTTCTTTCCATGGCTTCTTTTTAGATTTGAACTGGGAAGGGAATTTGGGCTTGGGAGGAAACCTTGTCCTAGGTAGCACATTTTGTAGATCTCTTGTCATGCTCATAGCATCCTTCAATGAATTGGGTTTGTGGGCCTTAAATAAACCTTTTAAGGGTTCAGCCAAACCTTCAGTAAACAGAAATACTAATCTTACCATAGATATATCAGCCACCTTAACTGATAATTTTTGGAATTCCATCATATATTTAGTAAGGGTTCCAACTTGCTTCAATTGGGCTAGTTCTTTGAAAGACAATTCTGGGTCTTTTTGCTCAAATATTTCTAATACCATGTCAACAAATTCTCCATAGGTTGTTACCTGATCATATCCCAAATTTTTTTAGACCATGGAACCAACAATCATTGGCATCTCCTTCTAGATGCAAAATAGCCATTTTTAAAGCATCATTTTCCACCATTGGATTCAGCTGTAAATAACCATCTAGTTTTTGTACCCAAGTATTTGCAGAACTTTGGGGTGAGCCATCAAAAGTGGGAAGGGGCATTTTACCAATTGCACAATTCAATTCTTTATTCTTAAATGGAGTCTTATACCTTCCCTCATTTTGAGTTTGCTTGATACATTAAAGAATTGGTCAAATGGTAGAGTTCTTCTACAATCTTCACTCAACTTTTCCCATTCTGTCACCGCTTCTTGCATATCAAATTGGGTGTTAGGATATTCTTTGAACTCAATAAATTTAGGTGTAGTAGGCCTTGGTGTGCTCTGAAATTCATTAGGTATATTATGGGTTCCTGTGCTTGAGAATATATGCTCACCCATTTCCTTCTTTTCCTCCTACTGAGAACTATTGTTGCCTCCTATTACTCCTCTGCTCCCAAGTTGACTAGACAACAATTCGAACCCTTTCATGATCTATTTTGTCATGTATTCAAATAATGGTTTCATGAGTTTAGTAAATTATTCCCTATCCTCCGAGGTTTCCTTCTCATCCCTAGCCATAGTTTCAACAAAATACTCTTCTTCTCCTACTTCTTCCTCTTCAACAAAAGTGCTTTTAGTTTCACTTCCTAAGGGTGGTCCCTGACTTCTTTTCCTCATTAATGGTCAGCCACATCAGGTGCAAGGACCATTCTATGATACCACATCAGGTGCAATTTTTAACCAATTCAACCCTTAGACTAGTATTAACCCAACTGCTTCCGAATGGCTCCGAATGATTCCAAATGGGGTTTGAATTAGTTTGGAAGGTATTCATACATATAATTGAGGATGATGGATGCTTAAAAACTCTTAAAACACTTCTGCAACATTCATTTACAATCTTGACAAAGTAGGGAAATGTACTAGTCAAATCGAGCCTCAATCCCCCAGTGGTAGTGGTCAAAGATGGCTCTCCAAATGATGTTAAACCTTTCCAAATTTCAGAACAGAGATATGGTAATTATAAATGAATTTAATGATATCCACAATGTATCATAAATTAGTTCTTATGACCTTCTTCAACTCCCTTAAATCAGATATTTATATGTAAGTCTTCACATAGGGGGGAAAACTAGTAATTTTCACCATATGTTATGGAATTCGAAATTTAGGTGCCAAGGACTTGTGAAATGCTAATGAAACTCCATACATCAACAAAATCATGGAGAATGAATGATACAACTCTAAATAATGGCTCTTCAAGATCCAACAACAAGACATAGAGAAAATGGCATCATTTATGCATTGTTTGATATTTTTACATAGTTTCACTTGGTATTTCGACCTGAAAGTATTCTGAGCAGTAAATACAGAGTATATATATCAGAATACAAATAAATTAATATTCATGGACTCTCACAAATAGATCAGCATCTCACCAAGGGCGCAATTCCTCCGGGGGCCCAAATATGCAAGAAAATGTGAAAGAGATGCAAGAACAAGTTGTAGATGAATGAACCACAAGATGCCCTGTAGATTAAACCTGTAACTAAATAATCTATTGTAGATCCAAATTAAAGGTCTGAATGGCGTCTCCAATTTCCAATTAGGATGGGAATATTTCACCCTCGAAATTGGTGCTAAGGCAAGTAGACTAGCTCTCTACTAGCTCTTCTCTCCAAATGCAAAATGATCAAAAGTTGGTATTCTTATTTGTTCTTGACTTTTTTAAACTTCCTAAGGCTTCCCCAAATCGAATTTCATCCATGAGATTCATGCCAACTCAATTTGGGAAGAGATTCCCAAGTATTCCACGTGTCCTTCCAATTCTAGCCTCCTTCTTCACCAAATTCGAATTGGTGTCTCTTTGGCTTCCCTAAATCACTTGGGTGCCTTCTTGGAGGATATTTTTAGCCCTGACATGTCATGTATATCATATGTTAGCCATTAGGTCTTATTTTTCAGAAATGTCATAGGAATCTTCATCATTGGAGTCATAGAAGCTAGGGAATCTAGCCCAATTGTCCCATTAGCTACAAAATCCCTCTTCCTCTCCCATGGGATTTAGTCTTCCTCTACATTTTGACCTCATTGATTCATGCCAAGTAATATTACCTTCCAACTACCCCAAGAATAGTGGAATCCACCTTCGATTCGAATGGGTGAGAGTGGAATGCCATGTGGCATGGGGAATCTAGCTTTTTGGGGTCCCACACCACCAATGTGTCTCCATGACCAAGTGCCATCTTATTTTCTCACCATAAATATTTATTTTTACCCTCTTAATATATTTATTCCCAAACCAAATTCCATTTGGGTTTATTAGTCTCCTTATTCCAATTTTAATGTCTCCACCCCAACCTAGGAAACTAGTAGGTTGGTGGAATTTTCTCTACTTGATATTTATTTTAATGGGGACATTACAGTGACATAGAGAGTATTGGATGTGAAAGAGTGTGAAGTCTTGAAGGAAAATATGCAGAAGATGACCAATATATACTATGAAGTTTTGGATGCCTTTTAGGGGTTTAGGGAGATCGATATTGGGGTTTATGGGTTTAGAGTGAGAGAGAGGGAGAGTATCATATGCGAAAGTGTGTGAAGTCTTGAAGGAAAAGATGCATAAGCTGACAAATATCTACTATGAATTTTTGGATGCTCCAGAGAGAGAGAGAGAGAGAGAGAGAGAGAGAGAGATTAGGGGCTAGGGGTTGAGAGAGAGAGAGAGTATCGGATGTGAAAGAGTGAGAGAGGGAGTATCAAATGTGAAATATTGTGAAGTCTTGAAGGAAAAGATGTAGAAGCTTACCAATATCTACTATGAATTTTTGGATGCCATGAATACAAAGAGATAGATTGGGATTTAGGGGTTTAGAGAGAGAGAGAGATTGTGTGTTAGGGGTTTAGAGAGAGATAGACATTGGGTGCTAGGGGTTGAGAGAAAGAGAAAGATATTGGGGGATAGGGTTTAAGAGAGAGAGAGTATCGGATGTGAAAGAGTGAGAGAGAGAGAGTATCGGATGTGAAAGAGTGTGAAGTTTTGAAGGAAAAGATGTAGAAGTTGACCAATATCTACTATGAATTTTTGGATGCCCTGGATACAAAGGGAGAGATAAAGAGAGATATTGCGGGTTAGGAGTTTAGAGAGAGAGATATTGGGGATTAGTGGTTTAGAGAGAGAGAGAGAGAAATATAGATATTGGGGTTAGGGGTTGAGAGAAAGAGAGAGAGAGAGTATCAGATGTGAAAGAGTGAGATAGAGAGTATCAGATGTAAAAGAATGTGAAGTCTTGAAGGAAAAGATGCATAAGCTTATCAATATCTACTCTGAAGTTATGGATGCCCCGAATACAGAGAGAGAGAGAGATATTGCGGGTTAGGGGTTTAGAGAGAGAGAAAGAGAGAGATTGGGGTTTAGAGGTTGAGGAAGATAGAGAGAGTACATCGGATGTGAAAGAGTGCGAAGTCTCAAGGAAAAGATGTAGAAGCTAACCATTATCTATTATGAAGTTTTGGATGCCTGTTAGGGTTTGAGGGAGACCGATAGTGGGGTTTATGTGCTTAGAGTGAGAGAGAGGGAGAGTATCAGATGTGAAAGAGTGTGAAGTCTTAAAAGAAAAGATGCAGAAGATGACTAATATCTACTATTAAGTTTTGGATGCCCCAAAGCACTAGTACAATATCAAAGATAAGTGACCAAGAGACCAAAAAATTTGGTCACCACAGTTTTTTCAAGGGACAAATAACCAAAATTAAGAAATTTTAAGTGAGCTAACTAAAAATGACCAAGATAAATGACCAATTTGGTCACGGGATAAGACCTAAACTAAAAATCACTAAGATAAATGACCAATTTGGTCACAGGATAAGAACTAAACTAAAAATGACCACATAACAATTGGCCATTTATTTGGTCATTTTTAGTTGTGTCACTCCGACAATGGAAATTTACAATTTTGACAATAAATTTGTACAATTTACTAAATTTTAACATTGCAGATGGATTCATATACCCTCATGGATTCAGTCGGTTATTCTGTTGTTGTTTCATTAACTAGATTAAGCATTGTTTTCTCAGTGTATCCTTTGTTATTCTCATCACTATAGAGACCTCTGAGACCCCTTTATAGGCCAGGTCTCAGCTATATCGACATGTTTCCAAAGTGTTGAAAAATGACATCAAAGGCGAACCTAGTGAACGTTTTTGTAAAATCATTCTATGTGCACAATCGTGCCTAGGGAGATATGCTTATCATATATGTATCTCGTTTCTCCATTTACACTTTCGTATAACTACATCGACATATTTTCCAAGTTGCATCTTTTACATCATCATGATAGTCCAGTTAGTGCAATGTCTAGGAGATTGGTCATTTCTTGTTAAAAGCACCAACATGTATTGAATTTTATACCATTGTGTTCAACTTATCGCCCTTATCATGCTCATATTTCATTTGGCCAAAATTGTCATCGTTTGAACCTTTTGACACTTAGTTGAAGTTTTAGTAAGTAAGAGTCTTATGCATCTCATTAGTTGAAATCCTCCTATTTTGTTCCTCTCGGTTAATTTGTCGATCTTGTCTATGGACACCAACTCATCATGCCTATGTCTAGAATATTAGAAAGGCCACCTTGGTGCTCCTGTGGAGAAAAAAAGGCCTATATCCCCCATTTAGAAAAATAAAATACCTCCTTATATTAAAACTTTCATCTTTATAATTTACCCCTTCTAAAATTCTATTCCCCAAATAGTAAAATTTTAAATCTTTTCTACTCTACTTTTATGATTATAATTTTAGAAATATACAACAATCTCTTTACCCACGTTAATTAAAAGGGGTCCTACCTTATAACTTGAAGCTATTAAAGACATATAAGGAAATGCTCCATGGCAAGGGGAAACATAAGCTAGATGAGTGTGATAACATAGGTTTTGTTGAAACTAATGCTCAATTCGTGTGCCATCTATCTTTAGGCACTAGTAGAATTTGTAAAATAAATTGCTACATGAAAAATACAACTATATTATATGTAATAGTATCAACAAATTTTAAAAAGAGATAAATAAATTGGTGGAAACGAAAAATTGAGGGAAAGAAACTAGGGGAGTTTTGTAATAATTACTTTTGTTTCTCGAAACTAGTCCCCCTAAAGCCCCTTTAAGCAATCTGGTTTTGGGATCTTTTTGCTTCAGCTTTGCATAAGACCTGCACCATTCTCCATTTCTATTGCTAGGGAAAGGTTTTTTAATGGTTAGCTTGGTAACTTATAAAGGGTTCATTCAAGAAAGGTCTATATAGGGGGACACAAAGAATATGAATGCAGGGAGGTTGAAGATTGCATGATTTCTAGCAATCAATGACTACATGAATATGTGATTCATGTAAAGAGGTTTTAAGTGTGTTGAGAAAATTGAATTGTGGATTCGATTTCAAAGTTTGTGTTGATAAAATTTATCCCAACCATTTATCCCAAACTAAGTGCCCTGTGTTATGTTCAAACAACTATTTGTAAATTTTATTTGATCACAGAGGAAAATTGGAGAAAATAAATGGGGGTTTTGCTTTCGCACTCAAATTGCCAATTTTTGGTTAATCGTGGATCTAATGGTGAAATTAAGCATGTTTTCTTTTAGGAAGAGTAAGCCTCCATGTATATTTATGGAAAGTAAAGAAAGGGTTGTTTTTGTGATAGATTTGAAATATTATGGCATGATATGGTTGAAAGGACTATCCTCTGCAACCATTTTTTAGGTTTGGACAACATGACTCTTCACTTAGAGAATAACAAGATTTAGCAAACAAGGATGCATTAGTATTTCTCCTCCCCATCGGTCTGCTGCCAATAGTTTCTGGTACATCTGGGTGAGGAACCCATGATTGGATGGACGACACATGTGACCTTCAACCAAATGTACAGGAAAAGGAAGGGGTTATGCGTCCTACCCACAATTGGCGGAACGCTTTGCAACTCCAACGAAACAGTGAAGGGAACACTTAAAGCCAGGATCCTAAGGTAAGCATATGCTCCCATCCACTTTTTCTGTATTTTAGATATAATATGATGGCCATGGTGCAATAAGGGAACACTAGTTTTATGTCTAGGCTTCCCCAAACCCTCGAGCATATACTACAAAAGACGCCACACATATTTGTGTGTGTATATGCATGTAATGTAGTTAGATCAGTATTAATATGAAATGATGCAAAGTCAAAACTTGTGGGGGAATAAGAGAGGACATGGAAAAATGTTGAGGTCTTTGGTCCCTTGATTCCTTCTAATGCCCTCATAATACTATTTATGTATGGACTAATTTCTTTCGATGCCTTCATATTACATAATGCAATTCTGACCACATCATTCCCCCTTATCTATCTTCTTGATTGCCTTCCAGATGCACCTCTGATACGACATAGCTAAAGAAGAAATAGTGTAGGCGCAAGAATCATATTCAAATAGTAGAGATTCACCATAGATCTAGTTGGATGATGTTAAAATGTGTTGGTTGGGAAAGGTCCACATCATTCCTCAAGGGAAATGCTATGAATTTGATGTAATTTGAGAAGGATTCACATTATATTTTACTTATTTTTATTTTATTTTAAGTAGGTTGGAATAAGGGCTCAAATTTAACTGTGCACTTATTAGTTACCCACGTTGTTTCTATGGCTTGGGAGATCTACACCTAGTGTGTTTGTAGTAAGTACACCATCCTTGATATAGGGAATTCCTAGGTAGAATACAAATGATAAAAGCCTAAATCCCAACTAGTTTGTTTCAGCTTTAAACAAAAAGAAAAAATATAAATTTTACAAAAATAAATATGAGAAGAATAAAATTAAGAACAAGAATGGAGCAAAATGATGTGTCTTTAGCTCTAGTTTCGGGTGAGATTCTATCAATTATGTTTGGTAATTGAATAAGATGACTTGAATACCTTCAACATATTGCATTGAATGAACCTTCCACTGGAGGCACTCATGTTTAAGGGGTATGCTCCTTTTTTTATATGCTTTTGAAAGCAAGAAGCAGAGCAATGCTATGGGCCTGGTCCTTCCATGGGGAAGCTATGGCATATGGATGATGCATGCATTTTAATTAAGAGTCTAAATAAAAATTAAAGACACTACATAGAATAAATTTCAAGGAAATTGTCGATCTTTGACTTGGAAATGATTTTACAATGTATTATTATTATAAAATCATATTTCAATTCGGTTGTTTAGTTTTGCAAAGGATTTCCTGGAGTATTTTTGGTTATTTGTTCTTGATGAAAGAGTGGATGAGTAGATAAATACTTTGTGAAAAATAAATCAAATGCATTCCAGTAGGCTTGTTTGCATTTGTATTGTTTGCATTGTAGCAGCTACATAACAAATATTCAATATTTTTTTAATTATATCTATCTATCAAGTGGAGGAAGATTGGACAAAAGATTAGACATATTTTCTCCATTTCGCTCTATATTGTCTAAATCCTTCTTCGTACATCATTACCATCTTTCTATTTAACTATTGTTACTTCGTTTTCTTTACTAATTCCTCCAGCATTTGAATACGTACCTTTATGTGGTTGCACATGTTAAATTTTCTGAATTTACTTCAATCTGATCTAGGATCTTAACTGAGAGAACAACATGTACAGCATATCAATCATGGAGACAATAATGCAAGCACACAAGAGACACAAAGATTTACTTGGGGAAAACCATAAAGGTGAAAAACCCCAATAACTTCCTCAGAGATAGATAGAGCAATGATACAACCAACCATAAGAGATAGACACAACCTAGCAGCAGATCCTCCTCCTCCATAAGTGCGCCACTCCTCCTTGAGTGCATGAGTGAGAAGTGAGTGAGCAAATAGAGTGCCTCCCGCACTCTATTTATACTTGACTTGACTTTCCTTTTTACTTAACTCATGTAGGCTCGAACTTAACCACATAATATAATGCTGACTGGGCCGACCCCCAATAGGGTGGTCTAATAACCCTTTGACCCACATGACTTATACAGGGCCGACCCCAACAAGGTGATCTAATAACCCATCAAGTATAAGTTACGACACTTACAATATAAATAACGACACTTCCTTATAGAGGAATAATACCATCTCTATAGGAATATAATATACATATATGTGAAATACATTCCGAAGTTACATATACATCAACAGCACATGCCACAATGCCACATTGTTACATTGTGTTTAGTTGCTTGGAAATTCAAAATATGCAAGTGTTTTAACTTTTCACATGCTAAAGCACAATGATTGGGTATTTGATCCTCAAATGTTGTATTTCTAGTATTTAATCCTTGGATGTTAGCTTTATATCATATCATTCTTGAATATTGGTGATGAAGTTAGTGCAGTAGTAGAAGTTAGTGAAGCCTATAATTTAGAGCTTTCAACAGTTTGTGAACTGACATATACAATCATCCAAAATTCAATCCCACAGAAGTACACTTATACATCAGCAACAAAAATAAATATGATATTCAAGAAATTAAAAGCCAATACTTCTACAACAATGATTATATCATAGGGTCTTCCTGGTATCCAATGTGTCCTCATTTGAGTGTTCTTCCAGCCAAAAATATCTTGGTTCTAGTTGTATACCCTACATTGACAAGAGATCAGTGTCCACTATCCCAACCTGCAATCACCAATGTCAATTTGTAATGATTGGGTAACTGAGTTTCAAGAGTATAAAGGTAAACAAAATTACAAATATGTGTACAGTTGTAGGAGCCACAAATATAATACCCAAGTCCAAGTTTTTGGAACGTAGGGAACGTGGGTACGAGTATCGGATACGTCTAGAAGTTTCCCCCAAATTTGCAGGAAACGACAAGTTGGGAAGGACAATAATATATATTAAAAAATATAAAAATAAAATAATTAAAAAAATACATGAGAACCAGATGACTTCACTTATTCCTTATATTACATTTGTAACTAGAACCTCTTAGCAGATGAAAATGGAAATAAAATCGAGATTATCGTCCACATCATTGATTATATAAGGTAGACTCTTTATAAAGTGGAAATTTTTAGAAGTTATAGTCCCTATATTTGTGGATATATGTACAGAGTAAGTTTTCAGTTTTGTGTTAACTATGATTAAAATGTATTAGAATATTATATGTTTACAAGACATTCTGTGCTAGGATATTTGCAAAGGTGTATAAATAATCAAATTTAAATTATTGTAAAATAAAAATAAATATAATTTTTATTTAAATGTAATATATGAATTTAGTTTTAAAGTAAAATTTAAAACTATTTCCAATTATTTAAAAGTTTATTTTTTTATTCATAAAGTAAATAGTAAAATATATAAATTTACTTTTTTATTTAATATATAAAAAGTCAAAATATATTTACATTTATTATTGATTAGTGGTAATTGAAATTCAACATAGGGACGATTGAATACTCTAGCATGGGTAGTAGACAAAGATTAGTGCACCAACTCGACAAGGTAGCACAAAATAGTCTTTTATTGCAACTTAGTTTTCTAGAGAAAAAATTATGAGTTGTGAGGAAATAGGAATGTTGTTAACAACCTATATGGTGATCATGAATGCATGGAAGCTCCCACTGAAGGAAAAGCACAAAAAAAGTCCCCAAGTTCCTGATTTTAGAGGGTAAAAGTTCCCAGTAAGTTCCTAACCATCCAGAATGGTTCCCGCTAGATTTCAAATTTTTCCTACAAGTTCCCAAGTTCCATGGAACGTTAGAACATCGGGAACAAGTTTCCTAAAAGCCAAGAACGGTTCCTGTGCTACATAGGATAATAGATTGTATGTTTCATCAATTTAGTTATAAATTTTTCATGGTTATGGTTCTAAAATTTAATTACAGTGCATTTTTCTATGTCAGGTTGAGCAATTGCATAATATTTTCAAGCTTTGTGGTTCTCCATCAGAAGAATATTGGAAAAAATCGAAATTGCCACATGCAACTATTTTCAAGCCACAACAACCATATAAATGGTGTATAAAAGAGACTTTCAAATATTTCCCACCTTCGTCCTTGTCACTTATGGAAACTCTTCTTGCAATTGATCCAATTGATTGTGGCACCGCCTCCACGGCACTGAAGAGTAAAGTAAGTACTTTCCAATTGATTATATTCATGTTTCTACCACTATTCTGCAGGTGAAGGAGTAAATAGTTGACGAGATTATGGAATAATACAAGGTACATATGGTTATTACTAGTTTAATACAAGTTATAGACTAGTTTTATTTAATTTATGTAACCTCCTTTCCAATTTATCTTGTTATGCTTGGGTGAGCTTAGCATATGAAAATAATAATATTAGATGGCCAAAACTGTTTTTATAGCACAACATAGATGATAAAAGGGTACAAATGGTAACATGGCATAGTGATACTCAAACATAAGTTTAGTAGTCTACATTAGTAAATAGAGGGAACATTTCAGTTAATATTGTCTATTGTATAGTGTGTTGCTTTCTACTTAATTTAGTGCTAACTTATAATTTTGTCATTTTTTTTGCAGTCATATATGAAATTAAAGAATTTACTGTACATTATTGATAACTTGTCAATATTTCCAATTATTTATGATAGCAAGAGGTAAATTTTAGGTTGATGATAGAAGTGTGTTTAAGTAGTGTGATGGATTGAATTGTAAGAAACTATTTGGTTGTTGAAGAATCACTATGTGTGGTTCTAAGACTAATGCAGCTAAAGTGGGTCAATAAATGTGAGCCTTCGTGTTAAAGCTTATTAAATATGTGGTTGATGACAACAGGTTCTACTGCTACATAATTTTATGGATCAATTTGAATGTTTTCTTTACTGTGCTGACATTTCCCTTTGTAAATGTGGTTACATGGTGCAGAATAGTAGTATCGTTGCCTCCCATTATCAATGATGCACATTCTGCAATCAATTTGGAAACAAAGAATGTCTTCATTGAATGCACAGGAACTAACCTAACTAAAGCAAAAATTGTTTTCAACACAATGGTGCGAATTTGTTGTGTTATTATTCAATGTCTTCCATAGAAAAGGTCAACGATTTGAGGTATTTCTAGTTGATTGTTCAAGAGGTTTTTCTCCAATGTGTATACAATATACATTCCTCTGAATCTGATTGTTGTTAAGACAATATAATTATTGGTGTGCTATAGATGGAAATATGTCAGTAGTTTATTGAAAGTATGCCATACAGTCCAGCATGTGTGTAGTGGTTAGAAAGTAGATTATCTTCTTTGAAAAAAAAACACCCTGAGGATAAATTAAGTAATAGCCATGCTTAGAATATCACATGACATGTGTGCAGTTTGGGTTCCTAAAAAAGTATTAATTTATGTTCACATTTGTGCAGGTGACAATGTTTTCTATATACTATGAAAGGAAGTTTGAGTTCGAGCCAGTTGAAGTCATAAACCCAGATGAAAAATGAGTCATATATCCAGATCTCTCGATTTGGAATTTGGAGATTTATTTAGCTCACATCAGTAGATCGATTTGTGTTTCTTTCAAAAAAGATGAAGTGAGACCGTGAGAGTAATTTTAATTATGATTTCTAATATTTTCTTTTCATTCAAAACTGATTTAGTTAAATATACTCGAGTATTATAGACTATTTAAATAACATTTAATATGAAATTCAGATTTGGAGGCAATATTCAATTGCAATGCTTCCATAAATATGTGTCATGGTTCTTAATACATTACAGAACTGTCTGCAGCTTGGATTTGCATGGGTGGGTCGAAAGGTTCAAAATGGTCTTAGAAAACATGGCTCATGTTTCCAGGGGTTTAGAATTTTGACTACAGTTGTAGCTTCATGAAGCAATCTCAACATATTTTATTGAAAATAAGATTAAATACATGTTTTCGGTTGGTTCAAACTTCAAACTTCTATTTGACCATTTGTTTGTAGATGATAGGTAGAGATCATAGCTAATTGGGAGTTACGGAGATTAATTTCTCTTTCTAGAAATCACTGGTGAATTTAGGATACTTCTCAAATACAATCTGTTGGCGGATAATTCTACCCTATAGTCAGGAAACTAAACTATCAACTTGGTTGGGGTGACAGGTAAGTGCATTAATGTTATTACAGAGGCATTTACAAAAGAAATAGGTTGTAGATTTAGAGAACACACCTTTTACCGGAGTCTGATCCTAGCCTTGACTCGATCCTGTGTCCAGCTTCCAAATCTACTTTTCCTTCAGCAAACCTGATAATGAAGCAGGCTCCTGCAACTAGATTCTGGGCTCTGGCTTTCTTCTGGCTTGGATATCTTCTGCAACAATTTCTCCCATGCAAGCTTCTTCAAAGTTTTTCCATTAATCAACCTCACTAATCTCCAATTTCTAACAATCTTTTGTGTGTATGTATGTAACCTTGCTCCTTTAACCTTCTTGGTATTTATAGGTTCAAAGAAACAGTTCAGGTCGATGGAGGAGGTTGGGGAAGTTAAGAAACTACCATCAACTAATCCTCCTCGATGGATTAATATATTTTTTAATCATCTTTTAAGATATACGCGACTATTACTCAGTGGAGTAGCGTATAGGGCGCTACCCTATTGTTTAACAACTAGCGCTCATTCAGTTTTAAATGTCAAGCGCTACTTTGATAAGAAGGAGTAGCGTATATATTGATATGGGCGCTACTATTATACACTGGAGTCGCGTATGGGTGCTAGTCTATTTAAGTGGAGTAGCGCTCATACCTCAAAATGATATTTTGTATGTTTTTCAGTATTTTCAGGAAATAAGATGAGTTGTCATATGGTCCAAGGTCAACATGCTCCTCCATCCAAGTTGTCCTTTTGTGTGATCAGCAGCTTAGGCTGATCATGGACGGAGAGGTGCAATTTTGACCTATAACAGATGCCCCCTAATGTGTGAGGTCAAAGGGAAACAATGGCCGAAATACATTATAATCCAAAGCCAGAGGAGAAGCACAGAACCGCAGAACAAGTCGCAAGAAACCTGCAACAAAGATCAAGGTCAGCGAGCAATTACATTGTTGACATCTTATAGATGTATAGTGTGATACAACATGATCTCCGATACATAACAAGGAGATGTATATAAAAGCATGGCCACTTGAAAATACAAGCGTGGATCCATGTCAAACTGAGAGATCATAGCCATAACAACACACTGGATCTATGTCTCATGGAAAGCCATATATAAGTGAGGCTCAGTCTTGCACAACTTGGGTGATAACAAAATGAGGTTATGTCATCAAAATCCCAAGGTATTCATCCCACCACAACCCTAGGTACAAACCCGCACCATGTGAATAGATGAGCTGACAGTCGAACATGGAGGGCATCGTCTGATTACCGGTCATTGATGTATACCGTTAACAAACGCGAGGACTTCCACCGATAATGATGATGGGGTCCAAGGTACCAAGTACGATTCGCCAAATGTGAATAGATGGACTTGGAGTCGAACATTTGGGAATCCTGTCGAAGAAGAGACATTGATGTATTCTCATCATTCAACAGCGAGGAAAATTTCCACTGGTGACTGCAATCTCCAAGGTACTAACCGAAACTCTAAACTTCAATCCCAGAATAATGATTTGATGTCGATGGGAAGAAGTTCGTTGGAAGGGAGGCCTTAAGGTATCCTCCATCATCCAACTCGAGGAACACTCAACTGGTAAGAGCTGATATGGAATAATATGCGACAATACTGACACTAGGAAGGCCGACACATGAGGTCAAGGTAAACTGCAGAATGGTCGACACAGGGTATATCCTTGAACAGTGAGCACGACACAAAGTGACTTAGGCAGTGTCTGACATAATGGGGTAAATAAGTCTGAAATGTAAGAGACATTAACAGACCCTCCATATGGCTGGAAGAATAACCAACCGGGGGAGTAAATAACTCGGAGGAAAGGTTCACCCTGAGGCCAAAAACTAAACCCAACCGACAAGATAGACTCAAGTAGGTGCTGTGTTCAAGGATAGGACTTGACTGAAACTGCCTTTGACAATGACGATATGATATGTTTTCCCGTTCCTTATTCTTTTTAGATAAAAGAATACCCTTCTTGTGGATTTAATGAGTCCAAGAAAGAATGAAAACTCAATAGGTCCAACCATGTAAATAGTTTAACGAGCCCATGGGAGGAAGACTCGGTACCTTCTTCATAATTTAAAGAGTTCGAAGAAGAGATAGAAGATTACTCTATATGTACTGATCTATGGATTTTAGTATCGAGCCGAGATCTGTTCTTGCTCGCCGGTGTTTTCAATTTTAAGGAGTCTGAAAAACTTTAAACAATAACTCCATATATCTACTCGTGGATTTTAGTATCGAGCCCAAGCAGATTAATGCTCGCCGGTGTTTTCCTGTTTATAGAGTCTGAAAAACTTAAACAATCCTCTTTTCACCTATCTGTGGATTTTATATCGAGCCCGGATTGGTCTGTGCTCGGCGGTGTTTTCTTGTTTATAGAGTTGAAAAACTTAAACAGTCCTCTACTTACCCTCTCGTGGATTTCACATCGAGCCCGAGTAGGTGAATGCTCGCTTGGTATTTTCATATTTAAAGAGTCTGAAAACCCTAAAGAGAGACTCCAGAAGGTCCTTTTTCGTATAGTTAGTCTCCTCCCCCGAAAAAGTATAAAACAATGAAAGGAGAACTCTTCTAGCGCATACAGGAGTATACCTAGAGTATACCTTTTCCGTAGTTAATCCACTGAGGCCCGGAAAAGGGGTAATTCTATACCTGAGTGGATGAGCCTTCGGATACTTTAACGAGCTCGAAGAGGACAAGTCTGCTCAGCAATCGTGTTTAGGTTTAAATAGTCCAAACAAGAGCTTAAAATGACTTAAAGGTCAGCTTCTGGGATCGTAACTTCATGTCCTGCCAAAACTAGGTCTTCAACAAAATATTAGTTGATGTCGCAAAAATCTTAAATGATATATGAATTTGGAATGTTTAGCTAACTGACAAGGTTTATCATTAAGAAATTTGAGCTTAGGAGACGAATCCGACAACAATTGAGTGAAAATTGAACTTGGATCAGTGTTATACCTTATTTTGTGTTTCAATTGATTAATTAGGGTTTTTGAAAGTGTTTTGAAACTATGGAAAATTAAAAATTATGGGTAAAAATCAAAAATCCAATTTTATATATAATTTCATTGTTAAAAACTCAATTTTCATTTTGTGTTGTAGGGCAAACATTGGGCACCATTTCACGAATTTCAAATCTCCACCGTGATCGAATGGAGCATCCAATCACCAAACTGCTTCCACCAAGTAAGTAGAAATCAACCAAACTTGCATTTTAATGGTTTATTTTTAAAATTTTGAGGAAAAATGGCCCGAAATGCAATGCTCATAAGGTTTTATGCGAGGGCGCTACTGTGTATACACAACAGTAGCGTACGAAGGCAATGGGCGCTACTTTGCTCAAACAGAGTAGCGCCTACACGCTACTGTGTAGTATACACAGTAGCGTACATACTTGCAAAGCCATTTTAAAGCACCGAGACTCAAAATTTTTGGGGTTTTTGTGCAGGATGGTCTTACAATGGAGGGAAAGGGAGCATGAAGACATGGATAGACTAGCCATGCAAGACCCGGCTACCCTCCATGTGCTCCGTAGATGCGGTTTGTTGAAATTTTATCGAACCGTAAACATGCGGGCACTAAACAAGTTGTTTCGGAGATTGATTCAGTATTGGGATGTCGATACTAATACCTTCATCATCCGGGGGCAAACTCTTGAGCTTACCGTTGAGGATATATACTTTGTTACAGGTCTCTCAAGGAGAGGAGACGTAATCAATCTAAAAGGGACATCTCGTTTGGGTGCACGATCAGTGCAAGAATATGTAAATACATACTGTGTTGCCGGAGCAGAAAAATCGGGAAGCCAAATCCTGATTTCAACTATTGATGGTCTCCCGCTGAAAGTGATAGTGAGCATGATCAACCGGGTATCTGGTAGTGCATCACAACACTTAGCTTCTAGGCATTCAATGCATGTTGGTGTACAGTGCTTGCATGGCCATGTTTATGATTGGAGTACTAGCTTGTTGGCAAACATGAAGTATCAATTGACAAGTTGCAAATACGGCACAATGAAGAATTTTGGGTACGGGAGTATCTTGTGTACTTTCTTCTTCGAGAGGATGCCTGCGATTAGCTTGGGGATGCCTCTACCACAGGTTAACCCCCGTGAGCCCAGACTAGGCCGTTGGGGTGACATTTTTCTCCGCCAAGGTGGTGGGGAGAGTCACTATTGTTACCACACTGATGACTTCTGGGGGTGGTGGGAGAGGCAGGTTCCGGCTTTTGAGCAGTTTCCTTATGCTGGATTGGATTTCCATCACGATCCAGAGCTGGTGCTTCCGCCAGGTGGAGCCTGGGGATATATTGGTATGTTTACTTTTGAGAATTTATTTAATTTTTTCAAACTTTTCAAGTATTTGATTTTTATGAATGAGTTTAGAGTTCTAATCAAGTGTCAAATGCAGATGTTGGTCCTGTTCGTCTCGAGGGCCATCCCACCATCTATGTGAGGCCAGCTGATATCACCGCAGTCGAAGTTATGTTGGGAACCCTGGAGAGAAAAATGAGTCGGTTGACTCATGATATTCCTGCATGCCGCATGGACCAGATACCAGTTGACATGCAGGAAAATGTTGTTGGGGTGCCCCCAGCATGGCTTAGATTGCTGCGGAGGGTTGCTAGACTAGTGATATGCTACCGCAATGCGGTAGATGATGAGGAGGTTCCTCCTTCTCCATAGGAGAAGAAAAACATTATATGTATATATTTTTTAGGCTACTATGCCTAGCTTTTGTACTTTTATGACTTGACTTGAGAGGCTCATGACTCAAAACTCATATTTTTTTATACGGTACCAATTATATATACAGTATCGGTTATTTACATGTGTATGCATTTTTAAATTTTATGTGTGGAATGTTGTTTACAATGTATGATGCAAATGCCAGTCTAAAACATAGTTTGCTAATGAATCAGCTAAATTGTTTAAAATTCTTGGAATGTGTTCATATCTGATAGAATGAAAATGTCTTTCCAATAATCTAACTCGTAGAAACTGACGTAGCGATCCTGGATCTCTGATCCGATAGACACCTATTAACTGAAATACAATTAGTTGTGAGTCAAGCCTTACCTCCAGGTATGAAATGCCATGACTGAGGGCATCTCGGAGAAGTTCTATAACTGCACTGTATTCAGCCACATTGTTCGTGGTAGGTCCCAAACAAACCCCCCGCGAAGAGACAAGTTGGTCAGCAGGTGAATAAATGACCCAAGCTGCTGCAGCCAACTGACAGGTGTGGCGACTGGAGCCATCAGCAAATCCTAGGAAATGTGTGGTTGACATCTGGTACAAGAAACGAAAAACACACATAAGATCACCTAACGAGCATAACAAAACTATCTATACAAAAATATACAGCTATGTTACAAGAAAAAGTATTTCAGCCTAGGCGTAGTACTTCTTCAGGTAGGGTCAATGCCTGGATCCTCATCTGGAGGCCGGGCAAAGGTGTTATGGAATTCACGGAAAATATTAGTATACGGAATGATTTCATCGAGATAACATCCCGTTTCAAAGAAAATGTTTCCGTTGACCCCAGTAAAAATGTTCACCAACGAGGTATGTACTCTATTTGCTTCAACAATGGCAACTTGTGAAGGAGTGAGACCAATATTCTCATCGGGTGGTGAACAAAATTCACCTCTCTCTAATAAGTGAAGAAAAGGAAACAAGAAGGACACACGATTTATATGTTCACAAGGATGGTCCGAGTCATTCAAAGCTTCTAACATTTCCTCATCAGACGGTAAAGTAATTCCTGAACTGTTGAGAGGATGAATTGGGTCAGGTGTCTGAGTAGTGGCACAATCCATGTTTGACTCTACAGACACTGACGGAGTCAATATATCTTCTGTTGTAGTTTGATAAGAATCTAAGTGGGTGACTTCTACAACAGGGGTAGGCACTAAGGGGTTTGTATTGGTTGAGGGAAACTCAGAATCAGTTGTTAAACTGTTCATGAATGTTTCAGACGATGAACATCCCTCAGTACCAACAAATAAAGTAGGAGCGGGTAGGTCAAAAGTGCCAATTAGTGATCCAAAGAGTCCTGCTCCTAAACTCTCGCTAACTGGGGTGGTTTGATCAATCATAGGAACCGTAGTTTCTGTAGAAGTCTGGTGTTTTCCTTGAGTGAAAGAAATTTGATCGACTGTAACGATCTTACCTTCAAATGGGAACATGACCACTCGAAAAACTGCCGATGCTATAGCTTGCATGGCATAAGTCCAACTCCTGCCCAATAACACGTTGTAATCGAGCGGAGCGTCCAGAACTTCAATCTCAACAGCAACTGTCTTACCGGCCAAAGTGACATTAAATGATGGCAAAACTCCATGTGGACGGAAATTTCTGCCATCAAATGCAGTAAGCATTGTGTTGGAAGGGACTAACTCAGGAGAACCTAGAGCTTTCCAACAGGAAATCGACATTACGCAAGTCGACGCTCCCTCATCTACTACAGCTCGTCTGATGGTCATTGGACCATGCACGACCTCAATCTGGAGGGCAACGTGATATGGAAACCGGTATTTGACATCAGTCATGTCAAATCGCGCAGACATGTTGGAGGACTCCATACTCCCAATAGCTGCCAGAAGTGCATTTCGTTGCAATGGACAACTCTGCAAGACTTCTAGAGTAGACATGGCACAAGGGGTTTGGGCTAGATCTTCAACCACATTGTAGTTGGAAGCAGCCCATGTGTTGGGATTGTGCGATGCCCTCTTCAAGACACCTTTCGGAATCTTGGGCATTGGGTCCACAGGTATGTGGAGTGGAGTGGAGGATTCAGCAATCTCCTTATCCTTTCTCTGTGTTTCCGGGGTATAGTTCTTATCTCTGGTTTGCAAAAGTGCATCTGAGTTGACCATGTTTATGAATGTTTGATCAACCGAAGCGTGCGAAGTGCCCCCAGTTTTGGAGGTGCCAGAAGTTGAGCCTTGCCCTTTAGGAAATGGATCTTTCAAGACGACAGGCTTCTTCTCTCTTAAGAGCTTCTGGGCTTCTTCTAGTAGAGGGCATTGATGAGTAAGGTGGTTTTGTTTACAAAGTTTACAAGGGAACCTAACCTTCTTCTCTTCTTTGTTACCCTCTTCGGCATTGTCTTTTTTAGGCTTTTGTTGGTTCCCCTCTACTTTCTTGCCCTTATTTTTGTTGTTGGGCTGCCGAGGGCCCTTTTGATTGTTCTGAACCTGATTCACAGATTCAGAAGTAGAAGGAGAGGTTGTGACGAAAGCAATGTCTGCAGTCGAATGTTTGACAGTTAAGGCTTGGACCTGTTTGGTCAGTGCTTCGAAGGCTGCAGAGTTAACTGAACCCACTATGCTGTCAGCATGTGGTCCAGGTTTGGGTCTACCTAGATCAGTGTTTGATCTCGGTGCGTCCGGTATTATCTCGTACAGTAAACCAGATTGTGCGTATACAAGGTCTAACTGTTGAGTCCTTAAGATGGCTTCTTCTTCATTGGAAACTCCAGATGTCGCTACTTCCTTAGAAATATAAGGAAGGAGTGATTTCAAGTACCACTCAAGCAGGAACTCTGGAGGGATATTGGCCTTTATGAGCCTCTTCCGTCTTCGCCACTCCTGAATATGGTCAGATAGGTGAGTGGCTTTGTTTTGTCTAAAAGTAGACAAAAGTTCTGTTTCGGCATCATACCGAACAGGAAGCTGGAAATGGTTCAAAAAGACGGTTGCTAGATCCCCAAAACTAGAGAAAGTAGCCGCAGGTAACTCGATGTACCATTTGGCCACGGGACCAGTTAAGGTCCTTTGAAACAATCTCAGTCTGATGGAATCTTCGTTCAACGAATTTGAAGAACACCACAAGTGAAAGGTAGTGACATGGTCACCAGGATCTTCACCAGCTTTTCCCTCGAATTTGGGAATATCCGAAGGTAATTTGGTGGGAACTGATGGCCATGTGGCGTTATGACACACAGGATCATTTGTCAGTTTCGAAAGATCTGGCAAATTCAAAGTTGCCAAAAAAGGTAGACGAGGCCGGTAAGATGAATCTTGATAAGGGAAACCACCCATCGTTTGTCCCATAAATTGTTGGTAGGGGTTGCCCCCAGCCATTTGGTGATAAGGGTTTCCCCCGGCCATGTGCTGATAGGAGTTTCCACTTACCAACTGTTGATAGGGGTTACCCCCAGTTAACTGTTGATAGAGGTTACCCCCAGGTATTTGTTGGTAGGGGTTGCCCCCTGCCAGTTGTTGTTGTTGTGAGAAAGAATTATTAAAATTTCCCCACCCATACGAGAGCGGATTAGTGCTTTGCTGGTTCGTCCATTGTGGCTGGGTGTTAGCCCCGCCATATTGCTAGTTGAAGATGTTGCCTCCTCCCCCTGAAAATAGGGAAAAAGGAACATTATTTGCAGGCATGCTACCCTGATTCAAGTTAGGGCCTACAAAGTTGTTGAAACCAGTAGAAACTGATGTGGACGGTGCAGTTTGCAGAAACACTTGGTCCTACCACAGGTGTGGAAACCCAAGTACTAGGGATCTGATATAACGGTTGCGAAGTAGAAGGTGTTTCACAGTTGGCCATACTACTAGGTCCAACAGTAGACGCGGGAATAGATGCCATTGTTGTAAAGCTAGGCATTCCAAATGTACTAGTGTTGAAACTGAAAGATGGAGTAGGCACAGATGAGGTTTGTACCTGACTAGATGTAGCAGTAAAAGAAGGGTTAACTGTGCTGGTATTCATACCTAAATTGGGAGTTTGGGGACCCCCTGGTTCACCTCCTGTGTTAGACATCAGATGATCGGGAAACAAAAGATCTGCACTGAAAAGGGGCTGCTGGAAACCAACAGGTGACAGAAGCGGAATTCTAGTATTAGTTAAGGGAGGATTGAAAGGAGTGCTATACTCCGCGGAAGTAAGATCTTCCACCTCAACAGTACTAAAATGTTGTTGATCTGTGGTACCTGATGGTGGTTCCTCAGGAACCTCAATTTCAAGGTTTTCTGTTATAAGTATTTCTTCAAGCAATTCTATTTCAGAGGTAATTTCTGAAGAAATACCGGGGTTTACCCGCTGTCTTCTAGCTGGTTGTATAGGTTTTGTTCTAATAGGTGGAAGGTTCTGAGTCCTTCTCGATCTACGGAGTTGTTGATTCTCCGTGATTATAAATATAAAATAACAGCCTAGAACCTAGTGGCCACTATGACTAGGGGGCAAACAGCACACCAGCTAAAAATTCCTAAGTATACAAACCAATCAAACAAAGGTGCCTTCCGGAGAAGAGTCTGGGATGATTAGGGCCCAGAACAGATCAACGAAGGAAGAAAGACAGTTACCTGGGGTCCACAATACAATGAATGAGGGTGCAAGCGCTGGAATCACCCAACCGCCCTCCCAAAGACCTGCACGGGGTTTCCTCCCACGTCTGTCTTAGGTACAGCAGATATACCCTCTGCTGTCACCTGTGTAAGAACCTAGAAGTCTGATACTATGGATACCACAACACCGAAAATTCCTGGGGGAACAATCACCGGTCGAATCAGAAAGCGTGGGCAGGGTAGCTAAGCCCGAAACTCGAAAGAGTCCCCAATACGCAATCTGATCCTGGCGTATGCTCGAACAACAAGTAGGAGGATTATTCCCACAAACTAATCTCGCAATGACCTACTGCATATGCTCCCAGGAAAATTTTGAGTGATGTGGGTTTGCCTATGATAGTCTTGTTCGGATATCCATCATCTATTTCGGGATACATATCTATTTCAGGATCATCTATTTCGGGATACATATCTACTTCAGGATCTTGCATGATCTATTTCAGGATATGCAGTCCAGTCACCAGTTTGATGCCTCCAGCACCTTATCCACCTTCTTCTAGCACCCGGGAGCCACTTTCCACAGAGTTTTAGCCCTCCTAAGCTGAAAGGCGCCCTCTTCTCACCTACTGACTGAGAAGGGCGCACTTGCTCACCTACCACTGCAGATTCACTCCAGTTACATTCAGTTAGCTCCGATTCTGATTGATTTCACTCCGATTTCACTCCTGACTGACTGTTTCACCTCCGATTGACCTCCAGTTCGATTAGGTGACTTGCTCTGACTCCAGTTAGCCTCCCATGCGCCCCCACTGAGCCTCCAGATCCTATATCAGTGCTACACACTTCAGTTACATTTATTATGATCAGTTAGACTCAGCTTGACACCTGGATGACTGTTTGTTGTGATTGATGAGCAACACCGATGATTGATGAGGACTCCTAGATTGAGTCAAGCTACTCCATTTCAGTGATTCGAATGCCTACTTAGTCAATTCGAATTGCCATTGACAGATATTGGATTGTATTGTAATCTATTGTAATTCATTCACCCTTTCTGGGATAGAGAGCACTGCTGCATGTTTTGCACAGTTTTGCACCATATCTTCTTATTCATCTGTTGTGACTGAGTTATTTTGTTCATTAGATCTGCTGTGACTAACTTTACATGGTATCAGAGCCATTGCAGGAACAAGATCTCTTTTCTACAGGTGTTTATACAAGAAGATTTGACTGAATTGCTAAAAATTGCAAAAAGTTTGGCATGAGATATCTCAAGGGCATTCGCTCCTGTGCATGCAAAGCTTGAAAAATACTCCAATACCACTCCAGAAGCTTGAGTTACCACATAATTCCTGGATCTGATACATTGGACCTATTCAACATTGCTTGAAATCCAATCCCAGGTGTGATGCAACTCTCAAAGGGTGGATTGTTCGACCTTATTGTGGTTGTTTTTATGTGATTTGCAGGTTTATTGTCTCCTCCAATTGCATTCGCTACCTTCTGCATGCAAGCATTTCTACAGCAATTCCATTCGCTCTAGTCTGCATGCAAGCTTCTTCTTCATCATTTGACTCGCTCCTAGCAATGGAATACTCTTCTTCAAAGCCTATCCTCACCCCATTCAATTATTTTGATTGGAAAGATGATATGGAGATCATATTACGTTCAAAAGGATACTACCGAGTCACTCTTGGTCTTGAATTGGAGCCAAACAATGTAGCAGAAAGAACCAAACACTACAATAAGCTTGATGAAGCTTACGGTCTTCTTTGTCTCTCCATCTCCAAAGATCTTCACTTCCATCTCAGCGGATTGAAGACTCCAAAGGCCATATGGGAGCAACTTGAGACACTATTCGGCAAGCAGGATGAGCTTAGGGCTTTTCAATTAGAGAATGAATTGATTGGCCTTAATCCTGAAAATTTCGAGACCATCAATGAATTCTTCACAAAATTCAAGAACTTGAACTTGCAATTGAAGAACAGTGGTGTTATCAAAGAGGATAAATAGTTGATCCTCTCCATTCTAAGCAAGCTTGGGAAAGATTATTCGGTATTTGTCTCCACTTTCAATTCCGGTCGGCTAACTACCCCGAATTGGAAGATGCCTACCTTGAATGCCTTCATTGAGTCCGTCACGAAAGAGCATGACAAGTTGATTCAAATGGGGTCCATAAGCTCCAAAGATTCAGCCCTATTTGTTCAAGGACCCAAGATTTCGAATGGTAAAGGAAAGCTAAAGAAGGAGAAGCCCAAATTCGAGCCTCACAAGCAAAAAGACAAAGGCAAGCAAACGGATGCACCATCCAGTTCGAAATCCAAGCAAAAGGGCAAAGAAGGTAACCAAAAATCTAAATGTACTTATTGTAACCGTGGCTTTCATCCCGAAATTTCATGTATGAAGAAGACTATAGATCAAATGGCCCTCCTTTTGGAAAAGAACAACATAACCCTTCCTGACGGTGCAAGGAAGAAGGATCGGAATGACGATCATGAAAGAGGACAAGCACTCATGGCAACGGTTTCGAAGCCCACTCTCTTGATAGATTCGGGTGCATCAAATCATATGGCTGCAAATATTGATTCTTTTTCCTCATTCGATCCAAACAGCTCCATCCCCATCCATTTGGGAGATGACTCAAAAATTTCTTCAAAGGGCAAAGGTACGATTCATGTAGATCATGGATGCTTTCAGAATGTTCTCTATGTGCCTTCCTTAGCTTCGAATCTCCTTTCTGTTTATCAAATGACACATACTGGTGATCCAAAGAAAGTCACATTCAGCCCTAATACAGTTGAAATTTCTGATATCAAAAGTGGAAGACTAGTTGCGGTTGGAAAGGCAAACCACACTGCAAAATGTTATGAGTTTTCGCACTTTATTCCGCTTGCAAAGCCCACTGCTCTTCGCACACATGGTAATGAGGTTAGTAGGCTTTGGCATGAAAGATTTGGACATCTAAATTATAAGTATTTTCTGCTGCTATCAAATAAATCCATGGTTGATGGGCTTCCACAACTCCGTTCCTCGAAGGGAATATGCTCCGGTTGCATTATTGGGAAGCACCCCGAGCACAGATTCGACCGCGGCAAGGCTAGCAGAGCCTCTACTATTTTGGGATTGATCCATTCTGATATCAGCGGTCCGCTGCCCCATATGTCATTAAATGGTTCAAGGTATGTTTTGACATTTATTGATGATTATTCTCGCTTTACATGGGTATTCTTTCTCAAAAACAAGTCAGAAGTGCTTGGAAAATTCAAGGATTTTAAGGCTTCTGTTGAGACCACCACTGAGAGCAAGATCAAAGCTCTTAGATCTGATAATGGTGGGGAATATATCAAGTCCGAGTTGCTGCAACTTTGTGCCCAAAGCGGAATCAAGATCCAACATACAGTTCCCTACACACCCCAGCAGAACGGTGTAGCGGAAAGGAAAAACCGGTCACTAAAAGAGATGGCTACATGCATGATTGAATCAAAAGGTTTGGCTGCAAATCTTTGGGCTGAAGCAATCAATGTTGCTGCATATATACAGAACCGAGTTCCACATTCATCCGTGAAAGGTATGACTCCTTTCGAAGCATTCTTTGGTCACAAACCGGATGTGTCAAATTTGAGAGTTTTTGGCTCTACTGCATGGGCTAGAATTCCTTCTGAGAAGAGACGAGCTTTGGATCCACAAAGTATCGAGTGCATATTGATAGGATATGGGGAAGAATCAAAAGCATATAAACTCATGGATATCAGATCTAAAAAGATATTCATAGAGCGCAGTGTGCAGTTTGAAGAACCGCTTCAAGAATTGCAACTAGTTGAGGAGAAAACTGCCGATTCACCGCCTTCACCAGAAGAAGATTCGAGCAGCGATAATGAAGGTATGAGTTCTGATATTTCTGATATTGTAGCAGCATATGATGATCATGACATATCAGGTTCGGAATCCGACCATTCAGATCTCCCTCAGTTACCAAAGTGGGCCCAAAATACTCTACAATCTGCTGGTTCTAGTCTTGGAAATCCTGCTGATCCGAGACGAACAAGAGGAGACTTTCAAAGGGCAGGTATGGCTCTTTCTATTGCTGATCCATTTCTTCCTTAGATTTGTTATTTGATGGCTGGTTCAGATCCCCAATCATATTATTCAGCCCATCGAGATCCGAGATGGAAAGAAGCCATGGATGAAGAGTACAGTTCTCTTCAAAAGAACAATACATGGGAGCTAGTTTCTCTTCCACCTGGAAGAAAATTAGTGAAGTGTAAATGGGTCTACCGTACTAAAGTTGCTGCTGATGGCACTATCAGCAAATATAAAGCAAGGTTGGTGGCAAAAGGTTTTTCCCAAGTCCAAGGAGTGGACTACACAGAGACCTTTGCACCGGTTGCAAAGATGGATTCCATCCGCCTTGTTTTAGCTATTGCCGCATCCAAGCACTGGGAGGTGCATCACATGGATGTGAAGAGTGCATTTTTACATGGAGACCTTGCTGAAGAGGTCTATATGCAGCAGCCAGAGGGTTATACATCAGATCCATCATTGGTTTGTAGATTGAAGAAGTCTTTGTACGGGTTAAAACAGGCCCCAAGAGCTTGGTACGCAAAGATGGACTCCTTCCTTCTTTCTCAGAATTTCCAAAGATGCAAATCTGATCCGAATGTCTATCTTCAGCGAGTTAAAGGTAATTTGTTGGTTATTGTACTTTATGTTGATGATCTGCTTATTACTGGTAGCACACTTACTTCAATAAACAAGCTAAAAACTGCCTTAAATCTAGCTTTTGACATGAGCGATTTGGGCTTGCTGAGTCACTTTTTGGGCTTGGAGATAGCTCAAAATTTCGATGGGATCACTATATCTCAGCAAAAATATGCTTCCGACCTGTTATTGAAGTTTAATATGGCTGAATGTAAGGCAGCCCCGTTCCCATTCCTCTCAGGAATCAGTCTTGAGGAGGGAGATTCCACACCGCTTGCAGATTGCAGTATGTATCGACAGTTGATTGGTTCACTACTTTATTTGACACACTCTAGGCCTGACATCTCATATGCCGTGAGTGCCGTGTCAAGATATATGCAGCAGCCACATGAGCTTCATTGGCGAGCAGCCAAGCGGATCTTGCAGTATGTGCAAGGTACGAGACAGTTTGGCATACATTATGCTGCAGATTCTGAGCTAGATTTCATTGGTTTTACTGATTCAGATTGGGCAGGTGATAGCATTGATCGGAAGTCCACTTCCGGTTATGTTTTCATGATTGGTCATGGTGCTATTTGCTGGTCCAGCAAAAAGCAAGCAGCCATTGCACTTTCTTCAGCAGAGGCAGAGTATCGAGGGGCAGTCAATGCCTGCATTCAGGCAGTTTGGTTGCAGGGTATTCTTTCCGAGTTTGGTTTTGGTGGCACTACTTCGACTGTCCTATTTTGTGACAATCAAAGTGCTATCAAGATCTCCACAGATCCAGTTCAGCGGCAGAGGACCAAGCACATTGAGATTCATATGCATTACATTCGACAGTTGGTGCATGACCGCACCATCATTCTGCAATATTGCCCTACTGATGAGCAAATTGCAGACATCTTCACCAAGAGCTTCACTGAGAAGAAGTTCTCTTACCTCCGTTCATTGTTGGGGGTGAGTTCCATCATGGTGGAGACAGATTGATTCATTATTATGCTTTAGACTTGAGGGGGGGCTTTCTTCCCACTGGGTTTTCCCTCTTTCCTCACTTAGTTTATTTTTCAGCATTTTTTGGATTATTGTATTGGGGTGACCTTTGGTCTTAGTTACCAGGGCCCCACATTATTTTAGTTGGCACATCATAGTCTAGCTTGAGGGGGGGTGTTCGGATATCCATCATCTATTTCGGGATACATATCTATTTCAGGATCATCTATTTCGGGATACATATCTACTTCAGGATCTTGCATGATCTATTTCAGGATATGCAGTCCAGTCACCAGTTTGATGCCTCCAGCACCTTATCCACCTTCTTCTAGCACCCGGGAGCCACTTTCCACAGAGTTTTAGCCCTCCTAAGCTGAAAGGCGCCCTCTTCTCACCTACTGACTGAGAAGGGCGCACTTGCTCACCTACCACTGCAGATTCACTCCAGTTACATTCAGTTAGCTCCGATTCTGATTGATTTCACTCCGATTTCACTCCTGACTGACTGTTTCACCTCCGATTGACCTCCAGTTCGATTAGGTGACTTGCTCTGACTCCAGTTAGCCTCCCATGCGCCCCCACTGAGCCTCCAGATCCTATATCAGTGCTACACACTTCAGTTACATTTATTATGATCAGTTAGACTCAGCTTGACACCTGGATGACTGTTTGTTGTGATTGATGAGCAACACCGATGATTGATGAGGACTCCTAGATTGAGTCAAGCTACTCCATTTCAGTGATTCGAATGCCTACTTAGTCAATTCGAATTTCCATTGACAGATATTGGATTGTATTGTAATCTATTGTAATTCATTCACCCTTTCTGGGATAGAGAGCACTGCTGCATGTTTTGCACAGTTTTGCACCATATCTTCTTATTCATCTGTTGTGACTGAGTTATTTTGTTCATTAGATCTGCTGTGACTAACTTTACAAGTCTCACTACGATTGTTGCGCAATGTGTGATCTTGGGTGGTTTAAGGTGATTTAAACCCAAGACCCTAACCAAAACTAGTTGGTGTAGTGTACCCTAAAAAAGAAAAGATTTCTAGTTCATTTTATTAACAAATTTTAGGGGCTTTTATTACGCAAAAGGGATAGTGAGTGTGTGAGTGTGGTTATAACAAGAAAACAAAATGCAAATATAATTCAAATCTTCTTACAACAAAACTTTTTTTTTATTTTTTCATCTACTTCTTTTTCAAAACTGAAAATCTAAGCAAACTTCCTTACAAATTTTTGTTTTCTTTTTAATTTATACAAAATAAACTAAGCTATTTTGCATTGACAAAAGACAAGTTCTATTTTAACTTTAAGTACCAAATTTTTTTTGCTTTTTCAATAACCGAAAAAGAACTATGCAAAAAATGGAAAGCCAAATAAAATTTTTTTATGCAAATTGTGGAAGTATGGCAAACGTTCTTAGGCCTATAGCTATCGAAACCTAGCTCGAGAAAGACTTGGTCTACAGGTTTTTTACTAAGAAAAAGCCTATAAACTTGGACGCCAAGTGGGAGAAAACAAAGGAGAGAACACCCAAGGACTGACCTAAAATGTTTAACCCTAGCAAGACCACAAAGCCAAGTACAAGTAGACAAGCAGGCTGCCCTACTAACACGAAGAAATTGAGAGGTGAAACTAGCCTACAGCTGTTTAAAAAGCACTTGTGACCAGCAGAAGACAAGAAGTCCTGGAAGAAATGAAACTTGACCAAAAAGAAGACACCCTAGAAGCTCTACCAAAGACCAAACCCTAAACAAAGGACGGGGGTAGTAGAGAGCAGACAACTTCACCACAAACAACAGACATAGGAGTGTACAGGTTTGTAAACGGGTAAAAGGCAGTCAGGGTCTGAAAAAAGTGAAAATGTTCGTCACCAAACACCACTAAGTCTTCCAAAAAGTCAATAAAAGGTCTCAACAATTCCAAAGGTCAACAAATGGTTTAAAAGATGGAAAAACTTTAAGGGAAGGTTCTATGACTTGAATCAATAATTAAAAACCTTATACAATCATCAAAGGGATCCTACAGCACAGTCAGCAAATCACCACAGGGCTAAAACACAAGCAAACCAAAAATTGACTGCTTCAGGAAAAGTACTCTACTGTGTAGTAGAGCAACTCGCACCCATGCCAAAACGGGCGCTACTGTATATACTGAACAGTAGCGTATGGGCGCTACTGTACATATACCAGAGTAGCGCTCATATTTCAAAAGCTTGGAAACTGACTTTGGAAGGTATAAAAACTGATGAAAGCAGGCAAGATAAAGACAAGGGATATCTAAAAAGGTTTTTAACACATCGAAGAAATCAAAATAAACTGAGAAGACACCCAAAAACAAGGTTTCCTAAAGCCAAAAACTCTATTTCCCCAGCGGAGTCGCCAGTCTGTTGGCGGATATTTCTACCCTATAGTCAGGAAACTAAACTATCAACTTGGTTGGGGTGACAGGTAAGTGCATTAATGTTATTACAGAGGCATTTACAAAAGAAATAGGCTGTATATTTAGAGAACACACCTTTTACCGGAGTCTGATCCTAGCCTTGACTCGATCCTGTGTCCAGCTTCCAAATCTACTTTTCCTTCAACAAACCTGATAATGAAGCAGGCTCCTGCAACTAGATTCTGAGCTCTGGCTTTCTTCTGGCTTGGATATCTTCTGCAACAATTTCTCCCATGCAAGCTTCTTCAAAGTTTTTCCATTAATCAACCTCACTAATCTCCAATTTCTAACAATCTTTTGTGTGTATGTATGTAACCTTGCTCCTTTAACCTTCTTGGTATTTATAGGTTCAAAGAAACAGTTCAGGTCGATGGAGGAGGTTGGGGAAGTTAAGAAACTACCATCAACTAATCCTCATCGATGGATTAATATATTTTTTAATCATCTTTTAAGATATACGCGACTATTACTCGGTGGAGTAGCGTATAGGGCGCTACCCTATTGTTTAACAACTAGCGCTCATTCAGTTTTAAATGTCAAGCGCTACTTTGATAAGAAGGATTAGCGTATATATTGATATGGGCGCTACTATTATACACTGGAGTCGCGTATGGGCACTAGTCTATTTAAGTGGAGTAGCGCTCATACCTCAAAATGATATTTTGTATGTTTTTCAGTATTTTCAGGAAATAAGATGAGTTGTCATATGGTCCAAGGTCAACATGCTCCTCCATCCAAGTTGTCCTTTTGTGTGATCAGCAGCTTAGGGTGATCACGGACGGAGAGGTGCAATTTTGACCTATAACACAATCGTGTTAGGAAATTTATGAAGGAAAAAAATTGCAATTTGGATAGATTTGGCATTGGATTGAACTATATTTGGTAAGTTTATCAACAATAACCAACATGACATATTTTCCTTCGGATTTAGGAAATCTTGTAATATGAGATAATAACATAAGATAAGATTATGTTATTAATATCTAAGGAATGGATCACAAATAGTTTAATCATTAATGATACTTCAAGGGTATTATCTCAATGGAATAGCACATGCCTTACAGGAAGGAGGTTGGTGTTATACCTCAAATCATCACTTTGAACGCCATTTCAAGTCTTCATGTCATGTCACCATGTAGAACCTAATGGTTGTACCTCCTAGTAAGTATCGAGACTCATTTTCATCATGTTGGTACTCTCCTTAATATTACCTGGAGACAAATCCAACATCTCATGCTTGAATGCCACCTCAAAGAGTTCACTTTTCCCATATTTCCACACCCTGCTAGTGGTGCAAGGCGCGAAATTACAATATTTATGCGCCCTGCATGCCTGCAGGGGCACAAAAATTACAACATTTTTGAACTATGCTCAACTTTGAGGGCATGAAAATCCCTCAACTACCTTATCCCTTCGATTTTGGATCTTGGATTCAAAGGATATATTTGTGGGATAGAAGTTCCTTTCGAATCTCACCTCACCCTCCTTTCTTGGTATGACTCACCTCCTTGATCCATATCCCACTCACTTAGATCCATTATTCTCTCTTAGTGGTTGGCCTCCAAATCCTATAAGAAGGAAGCCATCTATGAGCTAAGGGAGAACTTTTGGAGGCATCAAACCTATGGTCTTAGGGGATTTGCAGAGATACCAAGAGGAAAATCTTGGAAGGAGAAGTTGTTGCTTGGACATCAAGGGTAAATTTGTAATAGTCTTATTGAGATTTCATTAATATAACTTGTCTTATTCTCCCATATTATGTTTCTAATTCATTTTGATGCATGATATGTTTTGTATAATTTATATCTTAACCATTACATATCGTGCTTGGGAGTGTTGTTTCTTGTCTTGCTCAAACAGGTTCAACGCTTGGAAGATCAAGTTGAAGTTGGAGCTAGGACAACCGGAAAATTTAGGTAGATCTCATCATTCATTTCCCTCTTAAGTGTTTAAAAGCTCATGTATTATGTTAGATCTAGGAGAGTAAAAAAACAGTTGTTTTGATTCTATCTTAGATTAAGCTTGTAGGCACTTAGTTTGATCTTTGAGTAGATTTAACTATCCATAGGATGAATTTGCTAGCACAGAAATTGGTGACCATACTGGGATCTCCCAGGTTTCATTTTTCCATCAAATCTTTAATATTTTATCTCTTATCTCTTTTATTTACCTGTTTTTGACCTTTCCTTACCATTTTGATCCTCATCATTAAGTTCTCTGAGTCTGTAAACTTTAGAAATTCATAATTTTCTTCTCTGACCTTCACCCCTACCTCTCTACAGGATATTTTCATGCCCATCCTGTGTTCCACGGAGTGAAAATACTTTAATTTGTGTGCCTCTACCACTAGGTTTTTTGGACCCAAAATCCGATGGCCAAAATGTTGTATTTTCTACATCTTGCTATCGACCATCCGACAACCGTCATATTTTTTTAATGTCGGTCCAAAGTTGGCTGAGATCCGATGGTAGGATGACCATCAGATATCCGATGAAAATATACAATCAGATATCCGACAAAAAGCACTTAATAGGAAGTCAGATATCCGACAAAAAGAACTTAATAGGAAGTTGGATATCTTAGACGTGGTGGTCAGATATCTGACGACCATTCCATGTGAAAATGGCCAATATTTGACGTTCATTGTCGTCGGTGGTATGGAAAGAATGTTGGATATCTTAGACGTGGTGGTCGGAAATCCATTGACCGTTCCATGTGAAAATAGTTGATATTTGACGTTCTTTGTTGTTGGTGGTATGGCAAGAACACCGAATATCTTAAATGTGGTGGTCGGAAATCTGACGACAATACCATGTGAAAATGGCTGATATCCGACGTTCTTTTCCGTCGGTGGTATGGAAAGAACATCAGATATCTCAGACGTGGTGGTTGGATATCCGACGACAATTCCATGTGAAAATGGCCAATATCCAACGTTCTTTGCCGTCGGTGGTATGGCAATAACGCCGGATATCCGACAACCATTCCATGTGAAAATGGTCGATATTTGACGTTCTTTGTCGTCGATGGTATGGAAAGAACGTCGGATATCTTAGACGTGGTGGTCGGATATCCGATGACCGTATGTTATTTAAAAAAAAAAGACACTATTATGTTCTGATCAAATTTGAAGGGTGGGTCTTAATTTTTATTGGAAGGGCAATTGTTCTTGGAGCCCTTCAAAAGACTTCCACAAGTTTCTCGTGTTGCCAGGCATATGGTTGAAAGACTTGTTATTGGATAACTATCCCTAGAAGGGGGTTCGTGGAAATCCTTTATTAGGAAAAACAAGTTAAGTTAAAGTTTATGTCGGAATTTAGATTTCAGAAAGTTAAAGCATTGTAAAAGAAAACAAAATCAACATAATAGAATCTAAGTTCTTCCGCTTGATTTTTGGTTAGCAGGCCTATGAAAGGGCTAAGACAATAATCATACGACACATTGATATTCTTCACACGTTAGTAGATCTTCTCATTGAGAAGAAATCTGTAGACTGTGAGGAATTGATGAGGATGTTTATAGATGACAAGGACGAACTCTATTTTGCGAAAATCAATGTATTTGTAACCAGGAAAACCATTTTTTTCGGCTAATTGAAGAAAAAAAAGGTTTACACAAAGTAGTCTCTAGAAAAAAAAGTTTTACACAAAGTAGTCTCTATATTGGAGGCATGATAACTTATGCAGCAAGTTCCACGTACTAAGAAGAGAGGAATGATGGAAATATTCCTCCATACTCTTAACAACATACTTCTTTCAAACTTTCCATTGTTGTACAATAAGTGGTATGATTTTCATTATGTAACATTTATGAATAAAGGTATTTGTAAGTTATTAGGATTCAATGACATTCACTTAATGTATAAAAAGACTATCTTTTTTATCCTATATTGAGATGACATGCGAGTAGTTTGTAGAAAGCCAACATCGTAGCCATTCATTGAGATCCTCTCTATTTCGAGAATAATTTAATATTCTCTACTGAACAGGGCCAACCACGTGAAGGTGGAAGCTCTTATGGCCCCTCCCCCCTCCTCACATCACTCTCAATTCCCCATACCCAATGCATGTACTTGAAAAAAAAAATTACGTGCAAATTCATGCATATTTCATCATGAACTTTCATCTACCATTCATTCAATAAAGGATAACATTCATTAAACCATTGTTTCATTCAGTCAACACATTCATTCAATAAAAGATAACATTCAATAAACCATTCATTCGTTCAGTCAACACATTCATTCAATAAAATCTGACATTCAATAAAGGTAATAGTTTACTACACTGAATCATTAAACCATTAAACCATTCATTCATTCATTAGGCCAAAAATCATGGACGATATATTATTATAAAAAATAATTAAACGACGTTTTTCTGGTCACTTATTTTTAGTTTTTCTTCTCTTTTGTACTTGTACATAATCTCTAAGAATACCATCTTGATCTAGACTTTATCCTCCAGTTCTTGGTTCTTCATCAGGGACTTGTCTTGATGTCTACATCTTAGAGTGATGATCCAGACGTGGATTTTGCAGCAAGGGGTTCGGATTTGCTGCAACAATGTGAAAATGTTACATCATTATATTTTTCTATTGTAATGACATGTATTTCATTTTTAAAAAACATTACAAAGGTGTTTTTTTACCTGTTGTGGCCACATCATGTTGTTCATGTTCTTGTTCAGGCTCAACCTATATAGTTTCACCCTCTACATGCTCTACAATTGAAATATGGTGAACTACAATTAATGTTCACCATTTGCAATGCTATACATAAAATTGTAGCATATGAATAAATTCATTACCAGGATTCGAAGCATGATCTTCGATTTTTTGTTGTCCCTACTCGACATTAAGGGGATCATTGCTTTCCTGCTCAAAACAGAGTCAATATTTTATGTCAATTATTTATAACGAATAGATTGCACAAGCAATTAATCTTCATTAAACTATATAGGTTCTATATACCTATGCACCGGATGGATTGGTACCAGAAGACTGTGTTTTCCCAGAGAATCTTTTTCGACGTTCAACAACAGCTCCAAAGCCTTGCTGGAAGCCAAGCTTCATGTATTCCTCAGTGGCCACTTCATTGAATCAGTCAGCTTGCATATTTGCATAATGTCGTTAATTAACATTTTGCGGTTCAATAAAATGAAAAATAATTTGCAATTTATTATTTCTATGCATTATTGGTTTTTCAAAACTTACAATTCGTGCCACCAAATTCGAATAACCACCAGGCCCAAGCTTGTGCTGACCTATCTTTTCTAGTCTTTCCTTTGTGGCCTTTGATGTGTCTGACAGCCTATGCAAGTGTTGAAATACGTTAGATGTTCCAAATTCGATATAGAAATCAATAATAATAAGGTTTATAATTACATTGCGGAAAGAATTGCATACCTCCCTATGCCTGGTGTTATCTTTCCTTCTTTTCTCTGAGCCCTCTCCTTTCCATCATCCACTAGAGCTTTCCACTCCATTGCTGGAATCATTGGAGGGCACTCATACCTATGGTTTTTTTCCAGGTGGGTCCTATATTGGTATCGAACATTCTTCATATGTTGTCCAGCCTTTTTCAGGACCTTGGCTTGATTGAAGGTCTTGTCGCCGAATAGGCCAACCAACCTATTATTAGTGAGTTCATCTTTTAAATATTTCGGTTGTCTATCCCACCTTGTTCGGATGGTGGGCCCGAAGATCTCCAAGGACAAGTCATTCAATTGTTTATAGAAAACATCATTTCCTGCAAAACGATCATGCCATGATCATAATTAGTTAAAAAAACATTTTATCGGTATATTACAATGAAATTATAAACACTAACTTGATCAACGTATATTAATTACCTAGGATCTTCTCGATATTTATTGGGACGAGATCTTTGTCCACCAAAAATGTTGCCTCCATTTTTCCCGTGCTAGTGACACGGGAAGATCCTGGAAATGTAGCTAGGGCGATCTAGTGTGCGTCAATCACTAGCGGCCGGTGTGCTCATAGCTAGGGTCTGTGGTGTTTCAAAATGTGTTGCCGACTATTCAGTCAACAACAATGGTGAAGGAGTCAATGCACGTGGAGTTTCTTGCTCATGATGCGGCATCTCTCCACGAGCCTCACTGGGGCCAATGCCGCCTTGACCATTATTGTGTGGTATCTGATAATTTTGTAAATACAAATGACCTTTTATACCTTCAGTACTATCATATAAAAGAGAAAATTATAAAGTTATAAATGAATTATTTTATGATTCAAGATTCCTGATCAACTTACTCGCAAGGTTTCAGATCTCTGTTCCAACAATTCAATCCTTGCTCTAATCTGGCTTGTCTGCAGAACTTTGATTATCAAAGAAACGATTTCTACACTATATTTATTCAACATTTTGTCTATCATCTTAAATGGGTATGTGGCTTCACCAATTATGTCGATATCGTTAAACATCTTAGCCACTTCAGGATCTATTGAATATTCTTGTGATGTTGTTTCATACAGCGATTCACTGGGTTGCAAAAAATATATATAAAATACTACTGAGTTATATCATGATAGATTCCTAAAATTATATTAACAAAACATATCTATCATGATAGATTCCTAAAATTACAACTAGGTTTACCCGATGCTTGGACGATGGTGTCGTCTGATCCACTGCTGTGGGCTTGCCCCGATCATTGGGCCCATGCAAAAAAAGAAGTAGAAAACATTATCATAACGAAACCAATATACACATGAAAAACACATAACAAAATGAACATTATGCTACGTATTATATTGGTACAATTCCAATGAATTATACCTGCAACCTAGAGGATCGTGATCCACTCATCAGATCAATGGTCATAGGTGACTTGCCCCGACCTGCTAATATCTGGGAGTTGTCCCTTATAGAACCCTAAATAAAAAACATAGTGAAAGTCACCTAAACGAATCCAAAACTATTCATGAAAAAACACATAAAAAAACAATTATTCCTATTATATTTTTACTATTGCAAAGATGTATACCTATTGCATTGAGGCTACTGTGACCCTTACAAAACCGGCCTGCATCAAAAACATAGAGAAAATTACGTAAAGAAAACCAAAATATTCATTGAAACATTAATATAATGAGAAAACATTTTGACATATTTAAATTGTACAATCACAATCAGGTTTACCTGTTGCCCCGAGGATGTTGTCGTCTGATGAACATTCGGATGGCTTTCCCAATCAACGTTCTGCATCAAATATAGATAACATTATATAAACCAAACCAATATACTAATAATGAAAAAACAAAGCAAAAAAAAACTCTTTTTTCTTATTATATTTTTACTATTACAAAGATGTATACCTTCTCCCTCAAGGAAGATGTACTCCTTCGGCCATCTACTGGCGGGGATTTTTCCCGATCACTAGCTTGCAAAGTAAATATGGAAAATTTAAACGAAATAAACTAACAAAAAATCCTTAAGATGTTAAATTCATTAATAAAAGGTTGGGTAAATTTTTATATGTACCACTCCCATAGTAACCCTTTTTGTATCTACTTGATTCAAATTGTAATTAATAAGCAACTCTTCCCCTGCAGATATTGATTTAATGGCACATACAAAAACACGGTTTCCTTCACGCCCCTCAAATTCGCAGTTTGGTTGCTTAATTGCAGACCCTGGTTGTGTACTGTTTATAAACCCTGTAATATTCCCTGTGGCCTTTGGCCTTCCGTCAATGTACAACGTGTTGAAATATTGTAACTTCTAAGAATATTATATTTGTACTTTATTATTCTGGAGATGTTTCATTCCTCCATGAAGACCTTATTGTATATCCGGAGATGTTTTATTCCTCCATGGATAATGTGGAAACTTGGGTTATTAGAATTCCCTAGTGGGGGTCGTCCCTGTATGAGTCATGTGGGTTAAAGGGTTATTAGACCACCCTAGTGGGGTCGGCCCTGTCACATTATGTTAAGTGGTTAAGTTGGGGCCGACCTAGTAAATGTAAAAGACAAGTCGGAGTAGTGTATAAATAAAGGAGGTGTGTTCCTCATTTATCACACTCACTCATTATTCACTCACTTGTGAATGGCGCATAGGTGAGAGAGAGAGATCTGCTTTGGAGGAGAAGGAGCTCATGTTTGGAATATACATCTCTGTATTGTTGATCATCTATATTGAGGAAGATTTGTTGGGTTTTCTACCCCATGAGGGTTTCCCATGATAAATCTGTGTCTCTTGTGTTCATGTTGTGCTTGTTGTTCTTTCAGTGATCCTGTATATGCTATTATTGTGAAATGAAATGCAATGCTGATATTTTATGTCTTAGCATATTAAATCTTAACATGGTATCAGAGCTAAACTAAGAAAAAGACACTGTGCAGTTGCGGAAGCTAGGGCTTCTTTTTTTGGGGGTTTCTCTCCACAGATATTGAAAGGAAGGAGGCCATATTAACTTTCCTCAGCAAGGCACATCTTTCTATCGAGACATAATTCAATTCTGAGCATTTTTAGTTTTTGACCTAAAAATTAGGGTTTCAGAGAAAATTGGAAATTTGGAATCTGATTCCATGGCTGGATGCTCCTAAACAAAATCAAATTTTAGAGACCAAGATTGAACTTTTTGTTTGGGTGAAGCTCCGGGAAAATCAAACCCTAGTTTGGGGTCCTGTTTAGTAAATCCAGAAATTAGGGTTTTTGCAAAAAATTGGAATTTCTGAAATCTAAGACCATGGCTGGAAGATCCTTGGAAAAATATAATTTTAGAGATATGGATCAAACTTTTTGGCTGGGTGAAGCTCCGAGAAACTCAAACCCTAATTCAGGGTCCTGCCAAGTGAATCCGAAAGTTTCAAAAGCAATTTTGAGGGGTGAAAATCTGTAGTTTTCAAATTCTTAGTATACCAGCTTGATCCGCTCAACAAGGCACATCTTTCTATCCTTTCAGAAGTTTGAAATTAAAAGTTTTAATTTTTAGGGTTTCTCTGACAAACCCTAATCCAGCTCCAGATCTAGTTTTCATTAAATCAACTGGAGTGGGTCAATCCTAAAAGAGAATGACTTGGACACTTACATAAGTGAAGAGGTTCTAGTCCCAGAGGGATAATAGGCTAAGGCCTTACATAATAATGCTACAAGAAATCTCGACATGTATGACTTGAGGAGATACAGGTATGTTTTTTAATCTGTTCATGATTAAGGTTATGATATGTTTGTCTTCATATTATTGAGGTTAATACAATATTGATTAATTTTAGGCTTGCCTTATCACCCTGGTAAAAATATGAATGCATGTGAATGATAGAAGACATTCATTGATTAGGGTTATGACACCTATGATTGCACTAATGCACTATGGTATTGTATGAGGATGATGTTGTCTCCTAACATGAAAGGTACATATCAAGTTCTAGATCAAGAACATATGACCATAGTGACATGAATACATAAGACTCATGGATCACATAGAAGCTCTACTTACGAGGTATGTATAATTTGATGGTTAACTTATGAGTTATGCAGGTTCTAGCACAAGGTCTCTAAATCATTGAAGAGAACAAAGAAGATATTGTTTGATATGTTTTCCTATATCAAGTTAGAATCCTACTTTGTGTTAGGATCTTAGGTAAGTATACATGTGTATGAAATGATCATGACCATACATAATGTTTTAATAGTATTGAGATTATACTAATAAATGTATGATTATGTATGATATCATGAGGATGACACTAGTGCACACTTAAGCATGCTTAGTTGTATAGAATGGATAGAAGTTCAAAGACATATAAAGATCAAGCGGGAGGCAACCACACAACATAAAAGATAAGTATTTGGGTTGTTATTTGAATCTCTGAATAGTTAATAATATTGCTCGTAATAGTTGCATGCGTATATATCATGCATAGTGTAAGCATTCCTATGGCATTGAACAATATACTACTAATATGCATATGATGGGTAAGTTGGAAAAACATTCCATTGTTGCTTGTCTAGAATGAAACCTCTTTGCTGACATGCTGAGAGCTGTGCACACTCTCGATAGTATGTTCTGGTAGAGATGGAAGGCATCTAGATAACCACTGTATGCATACAGGATATGGAAAAGTGTTGTGCCAAAGTATTGGTCAAGATAGTTGCATAACCATGTGAATCATATTTGTATGCATAATAGGTTATCATGTCAACATGATTTGATGATTATGAAGTATTACTAATCATGTAATTAACTTTGATTTGTAGGAAATATCATGAAGAATGATGAACACCGAACAAGTGATGGATGTTCAACAAGAAGACTTACAAATCAAACATACTATAGAAGACTCATGGCTAGAAGATTCTCTTAGAAAGAGGAAGAGGATCATGATGAGATGTTTGCTCCAAGTGGCTAGATGAGACCATTCTCTTAATGGTGTAATTGAAGAAAGCTCTGTACGGGCACCCAGGATCGATAGTCATTTGATGAGCTTAATGATCACCATGGGTGATGCATATTTCAACCTTTGCTAAAAGGTTGAAGATGGTGTCTATATACAGATGGAATTCTTCTCTTAGATGGATGCAAGAAGTTCGAATGATCTTGAGGCTCATATCAGTAGACCCATCTGATGAGAGATGGCACGGATATATATGCAGAAGATCACTCAATGTAGAGTGTGATTAATGTTCAGTCACAGAGGGAGAATTAATAGCTTCTTGATAAGATTGGTCTTTACCAAAAGTAAAGCTAATCCTAACCTTTATCTTAAGGTTATGGATGATGAATATGTCATACTATTACTGTATGTGGATGATCTCTTTCTAACAGGGAATGAGAAATAGATCATGGAAAGCAAGAAGAAGCTAGCTACAGAATTTGAGATGAAATATCTCGAATTGATGCACTATTTCCTAGGTTTGGAAGTGTGGCAAGGCCCAGAAGGAATCTTTCTCAACCAGGGAAAGTATTTGATATGTTGGAATGCAAAAGCCATGGCCACTCCCATGGATTTCAACTTGAATTTGTTAGCTGATGACTCATCAGAGTTAGTGGATGTGACTCTGTACAGACAGATTATTGGGTCATTGATGTATCTGACGAATACCAGGCCAGATATATGCTTTGTTGTGAACACCTTGAGTCAATATCTAGTGGAACCTAGGCATGTTCACCTGATAGCTGCAAAGCATGTGATGAGGTACCTAAAGGGTACGATAGACTTTGGTCTATATTATCTTGGAGATCATGACTTCAGATTATATGGCTACACAGATGTTGATTGGGCAGGAAGTGCTTCAAACAAAAAGAGCACATCGGGAGGATGTTATTGTCTGGGATCTGCCATGATCTCATGGTTTAGCAGGAATCCGTCTAGTGTGGCTCTCAGCACGGTTGAAGTGGAATATATTTCTACTTTCTCTACTATTTGTGAAGCAATATGGCTTCGAAAACTATTATCAAGATTATTTGACTTAGAGATGGACCCCACTGTGACCCTGTGTGACAACCAGAATTGTATCAAGATGATAGAGAATCCAGTGTTCCATGATAAGTCAAAGCACATAGAAATCCAATAGTTTATATACGGGATATGGTGTAGAAAGGAGCTATCAAGCTCGAGTATGTGAGCACTGACGAACAAGTTGTTGATGTATTGACCAAACCTCTATCTCAAGTAAAGTTTGAGTATTTCTAAGACAAGCTTGGTGTAGTTTAGAAGGACCCTCCTCGAAAGGGGGAGTGATATGGTCGTTGATGATGATATTTCCTGCATCGACGGTAAGGTCGATGATGAGGATACTTATATCAATGATGAGGATAATTTTTTACTTGTATCGATGATGAGGATACTTGTATCGATGATGAGGACACTTGTGTCGATGATGAGGTTACATGTTCCGACGATGAGGTCAATATATGGTCCTTAGACTTTGTCTAACTGGATGAGGAGGGATTGTATCATCCCTGGACTTTGGTCCCTGAATTAATTCGTAGACATATGTCTTCGAGAAATGGTCCCTAGTGGAAGAGAGGTGGATTGTATCATCCTTGGACACATGTCCTAAAAGAGATCCATAGACATATGTCTTCGAGAAAGTAGTCCCTAGTGGACATGGTGGGGATTGCATCATCCCAGAACCCTTGGTTCAAAATTCACGTGATAGGACTACATCCTCCCTGAATGTTTAGTTCAAAATGTATGTGATAGGACTACATCATCCTTGAACATTTAGTTCAAAATGTACATCATAGGACTGCATCGTCCCTGAACGTTTAGTTCAAAATGTACGTGATAAGACTCCATCGTCCCTGAACATTTAGGTCAAAATGCACGTGATAGGTCTGCATCCTCCCTAGACAGTTGGTTCAAAATGTATGTGATAAATCCTAGATATAATCTAGGTCACATCCAGTATGAAAAAGGACTGGCTCTATGGTGGTAAATCCTAGATCTGGTCTAGGTCACATCCAGTATGAAAAAGGATTGGCACTGTGGTCAAGACTGAATCATCCCTAGACATGGATTTGTCTTAAATGGATCAAGGACTGAATCGTCCCTAGACATGGATTTGTCTTAAATGGATCAAGGACTGCATCATCCCTAGACATGGATTTGTCTTAAACGGATCACGGACTGCATCGTCCCTAGACATGGATTTGTCTTAAATGGATCATGGACTGCATCGTCCCTAGACATGGATTTGTCTTAAATGGATCAAGGACTGTATCGTCCCTAGACATGGATTTGTCTTAAATGGATCAAGGATTGCATCGTCCCTAGACATGGATTTGTCTTAAACGGATCATGAACTGCATCGTCCCTAGACATGGATTTGTCTTAAACGGATCAAGGACTGCATTGTCCCTAGACATGGATTTGTCTTAAATGGATCAAGGACTGCATTGTCCCTAGACATGGATTTGTCTTAAACAGATCACGGACTGCATCGTCCCTAGACATGGATTTTTCTTAAACGGATAATGGATTGCATCGTCCCTAGACATGGATTTGTCTTAAATGGATCAAGGACTACATCGTCCCTAAACATGGATTTGTCTAAAATGAATCAAGGACTGCATCGTCCCTAGACATGAATTTGTCTTAAAAGGATCAGGATTGATCATCCTGTAAATAGATCTGGATTGCATCATCCATAGACATGAGCGGTGTCTTAAAGTGAGAGGGATTGATCATCCCGTAATTGGATCATGTGTGTTGCAGATGATCCGGTTGATGATGTGATGTTGTTGATTGAGAGGATCCAGTTGATGACGTGATGTTGTTTATCGAGAAGATCTAGTTGATGATGTGATGTTGTTGATCGAGAAGATCTAGTTGATGATGTGATGTTGTTGATCAAATCCAATTGATGATGTGATGTTATTGATCGAGAGGATCCAGTTGATGACGTGATGCTATTGATCGAGAGGATCCAGTCGATGATGTGATGCTGTTGATCGAGAGGATCCAGTTGATGTTGTTATGATGATGATCAGTAGATCCAGACGATGAGGTTGTTGATCGAGTGATCTAGATGATGACGATGCTATAGTTGATCGAGTGTTGTAGAAGGTGAAGACTCAATACTGACGATGCTGATACTCCAGTATTGAAGACCTGAAGATATTCCAGTAACTGGTTGAGTTATTGATGATGTTGAGAAAGCTTCCAATGATTTATAGATGTATCATGTATCATGTAGTTGATGACTCCTTGCTCCTACAGATGTTGCTATAATATCCTTCTTCTTAAGGGGGAGTGTTGAAATATTGTAACTTCTAAGAATATTATATTTGTACATTATTATTCCGGAGATGTTTCATTCCTCCGTGAAGACATTATTGTATATCCGAAGATGTTTTATTCCTCCATGGATAATGTGGAAACTTGGGTTATTAGACTTCCCTAGTGGGGTTCGGACCTGTATGAGTCATGTGGGCTAAAGGGTTATTAGACAACCCTAGTGGGGTCGGCCCTATCACATTATGTTAAGTGGTTAAATTGGGGCCAACCTATTAAATGTAAAATACAATTCAGAGTAGTGTATAAGTAAAGGAGGTGTGTTCCTCATTTATCACACACTCATTATTCACTCACTTGTGAATGGTGCATAGGTGAGAGAGAGATATCTGCTATGGAGGAGAAGGAGCTCATGTTTGGGATATACATCTCTGTATTGTTGATGATCTATATTGAGGAATATTTGTTGGGTTTTCTACCCCATGAGGATTTCCCAGGATAAATCGGTGTCTCTTGTGTTCATGTTGTGCTTGTTGTTCTTTCAGTGATCCTGTATATGCTATTATTGTGAAATGAAATGCAATGTTGATATTTTCTGTCTTAGCATATTAAATCTTAACACAACGTTGCTCCTTTATTTTGATATTTGTCTTTCAACTGTAAATAGTTTGTTGACAATCCATATCTACGCATACTTCATGTATATTGGACCAAGCGCATCCAATCTTTGTAGTTGTAACAGGGTCCAACATACTCCATCAATTATGTACATGTGTCGTAACGAACCGATATGCCATCCATGCAAAACGACCCCAAACCATGTAATGACGACGATGCAATTCGATATATCCTCTCGTTCACACAAAAATATGTGTTCAGTTGAGGAATATCCTTGGGTATCCATTGTTGACTCAAACCCAGTCGATAGGGGTTCCCATCATTATCGACACCAATCCACCACGATCTCCCTGAGCACCGGCCTAAACAGGTTTTAGCCTGCCCAACAACACCTACAGAGCAAATGAGGTCTCACCCGAGGAGATCAAGGGAGAGTGGATGGAACCATGTTTCTGCCAAATGAATGAGGATGATTGCGGCAACAATTACTCAACTTATCGTAGCATCCAAAATAGATCTATGCATTCAAGATTAACATCATTTGTATTCATAGCATTATTTAACAGAGTCATTCATCGCACCAAAAACAAATATAATATTAAAAGGTTAACTGCAGCAAGAAATCATCACAACATGCATTAACACGAAAGGTACACATGGAATTTCACCAAACAGTTCCGTCATGTCATATTACTTCAGAAAAACCCTGATACAACATCTCTGCAAAACTAGATCTCAGCGATATCTCTTGATCTCAGAACATATGCAAAAAAAAATATCTCCAAGATGTCTTACGACCTACAACTTTCTGTCTATATGTAGGCTTCCGCCTTTACAATGCATATCCACTTACTAACAACTTCCTAACCGACTCCTGGACAAATTTCCCAAAATCTAACTAACATGGTCCAAATGACCCAAAAATCCGCCTACTGCGGTATAATTAGCTCAAAATTACATCTCATATGGTCCAATGACCCAAAAACGCGCATTCTGCGGTACAAACAACTCAAAAAATACATAAAATAATGCATCCTTCTTCCTTCCGTGACCTCTTCTGATGTGTCGCAGCATCGGCGATGCTGCGATTCTTCCTTACCAAACCTCCTGCCAACAGGCCCCCAACACAATCTTGTGGCTCGCCCTCGAGCCACGTCAACTGGACATGGTGTATTCTGTGGTCTTGACTCTACTATGGCTTAACTATAGTTCTGCAACTGTTCTTGCTATATGGATCGCGCGGTGTTGTCCTGCTCCTTCTGCTACACTAATCATCTGCTCCCTGTCATGCACTTCTTTCCCAATAGTGGACTTTTACCATCTTACTGTCATGGACCTTGAAAACTCATCCTCTAGTCTTAAGAGACCGATTGTATACAGAGAGGAATTTTTTGAGCAATGTCAGGGTGTAAAATAGGCTAGTGGTTCTAGCACATTTGTTTCGCACCAGTAAGCACATGTTATAGGGACCTAGGGGCTACGACCCCCCCCCCTTTTGTGTGGTCACAGGGACCATGAGACTTCAAACCATCACCAAATGCCTAGACATCTCGGACGAGACTTCATGCTTGTAACCCCTGAGTGTCTGAGGCGCGGCTTTCTCCAAATGCTCATGTACACTCATTGTTCGAGCCCTTAGTGCACCTGGTGTGCTACCACATGAAATGAAATGGATCATTTCCACAACCTCCTTGGAATTCCTAACTTAGCTAGATGCCTGACCCTCTCGTAACATAACCCCTCTTAATTAGAACAACCTTTGTGCTCTTACTATCCTCCGGTTCCTACATTTATACATCGCGTTCAGTCATTCATCTACCTCGGCAATCCTTTCACCACCTGCTCACGCTCTAGGGTAATCATAAGATTCAGCTACTCCGTGTGAGTATTAGCTGGACTTTTGAGGTGGGTGAAGCAATGATAATTCCACATGTTACCCTGCGTGCAAAAATGTGCGAAGCATCATCCCTCGGACCCTTTGGCCATGCTGCCATGGTGGATGCCTCGTGCCAACCATGAAAACCATCACTCCAGGTGTTGTTGGCCATGCTGCCTCGGTGTATTCCTTATTCCAAACGTGCATTCTTCCGGCACAATCTGAATCGACTAACGATCATATCTACCCAAAAGGAAAAGGTCCCATCTGCATAATGATTTCTGATGTGACCCAGTCGCAACAATGCCACTTGTCGCGGACCGCTCCTAGCTTGCGATATAAGCCTCTTTGCTTCCACATTTTGTTTTTGTTGGTGCGCCATCCTACCACCGATCAATCTACACTTTTTTTGTTTTAACCCGATGTGACTCAGGCATCGCGTTGTTCCAAGCCCAACCGATAGGGCTTCAACCTACTACCATTAATCAACTTGGGGAGAATCGCTCCATCCAACTATTGCAACTGTATCGCTCCTCTTGAAGTGAGGCTACTGATGCGATACGGACCAAGCCAATGCATCTGCAATTTTCTTGGATGTGTCATAAACTTTCTGTCGTACAACAACACCAAATCACCCTATTGAAACTATTTGTTCTTTATGTGGTGATCCTTCTCCACACCCTGATGGAAACTGACGATAAAGCGATCTTCCTCCAGCTGGACTAATTGCACTAGATGTTACTCTAATGCTGCCACATAATCCATGCATGTCATTGTTGCAATGCATAGACTTGAAACAATGTACTCCATGGGCACGATTTCTTCTTGTCTATATACCATCTTAAATGGTGTCTGACCCGTCAACCTTTTACATGTGGTGTGATAGGCCCACAACACTGTTGGTTTTCTGAGATCCCAGTCATCGCGGTTCGCATTGCACACCCTTGTCAGCACATGTTTCAATATCTTATTGAAAGCTTCCACCGTTCCATTTTCCTATGGATGATATGGCGTACTCTTCTTATGCTGAATCTCGAGCTCCTCTGTCAATGCGATGAAGGTGCGATTGAGAAAGTGGTTGTCTTGATCACTCAACAATATCTTGGGGCATCCGAAATGAGTGATAATGTTATCAAACAAAAACCACGCAGTCGTGGCTGCGGAACAATCAACAGCTGGTGCAGCTTCTGCCCATCTGGTCAAATAGTGTGTCGCAGTGATGATGTATCTGGAACCAGTGTGCTTATCTGGTGGATTGATTGGTCCCACAAAATCCACTGCCCTTTTTTCAAACACCTGTAGTGTTAACTGAGGTATCAGCGGCATCTCATCCCTCCTGGATGGCTTCCTAGTTCTCTGACAGACATCGCAAGACTGCACATAGTCGTTCACATCATTATGGAGCGTGGGCCACCAGAGCCCCGCACGAAGCACCTTCCTCTAACCACTCCTCCATGTGCTTCTGCCAATATCTGCGCTTGCTCGTGTGGAAAGACACACCGTTGTAATACCTCGTATGCACCCATATTGTATAACTCTCCTGCGATGAGCTGGAAGTCTGCAGCTTTAACCACCAACTGCTTCTTTTGACTAGTGGTGAGCTCTTCTGGTGCGGTACATGTTGCTAGAAACTGAATGATTTCTTCAAAATAGCCATCGGCTACTTCAACCCTAAATAGTTGCGCATCAGGCAACCCGTCTTCAATATTAGTTGGCTCCTCTCCTATGTCAATCCGCGATAAGTGATCAGGACCGGAGTTCAACCACCCTGGCTTCACAATTACTTCAAAGTCAAACTCTTGAAAGAGAAGTAACCATCGGCATATCTTCCCCCCAACACAGGCTTATTGACTAGGTACTTTAATGCCGAATGGTCTGTGAACATCTTAAAATGGCCGCCCAATAAGTAGTGTCAAAACTTCTGTAGCGCATAGACCATTTCCAATCATTCCCGCTCAGTAGTGGTGTAGTTCCTTTCTACGGATGACAGCTTCCGATTGGCGAAAGAAATAGGGTGATGAAGATCCCCCTCTCCTATTTTCCCTAGCACCACACCGAGTGCAATTGACGATGCATCAACATGGACATGGAATTCTTTACTCCAATCCAGGAATACTAGTATTGGTGTCGAAGCCATCTTATCCTTCAGCTGCTCGAAACTATCCTGACATTCAGTGCTCCATTGAAATACTGCATCTTTCTTTAATAGCTTCTCCATAGGGGCGATGATAGCTACATATCCCCTGATGAACTTGTGGTAATACCCAGTATGTCCTAAAGTCGCCCTTAGCTGCTTCATAGTGGTCGGTGGTGTCAAACTCAAAATAAGCGCAATCTTTGTTGGATCAACCAGCAGCCCTTGTTTGCATACGATGTGGCCCAGTAATATCCCAAATGGGGCACAAAAAATGCACTTCTTCAAATTCAGCGATATCTGGTGTTGGTGACAGCGTTCCAGCATCAACCGCAAATTGGCCAGATGATCGCGGATCAAACCATAAACTGTCCAATCATCCATGTATACCTGCAAGAACTTCTAGATGAAATCCTTGAATGCAGCAACAACAACCCGCGAAAATATCGCAGGTGCATTCTTCAATCCAAACGACATCACGGTATACTGAAAACATCCCCATTCGGTCACAAAAGTCATCTTGTGGCGGTCTTCTTTGGCAATACAGATCTGATGATAGCTTGAGAACCCATCCATGAAAGAGTACATCTCCCGGCCACCTACTCCCTCAAGTACTTCATCAGTAAACGGGGTTGGAAAGGGGTCATGCAAGCAGGCGTCATTCAACTTCCGCAGATCAACACAGATGCGTAAATCGCCAGTCTTCTTGTCCTACACCACCATAGGACTGATCCATTCTAACTCTTCGAGCGGTTCAATGATACCATCATCCAACATGCAATCAAGTTCTTCCTTGACCTTCTCCTTATGTCGCTGATTGAGTCGATATGGTCACTGCTTGATTGGTTTTGCATCTGGTTTTAAGGGAATCTTCATTTCTCCTAGATCACCCAAAATACCTTTCATTTCGAAGAACTTCATAGGGAAAAGGTCTTGGAACTCATGTAACAACTCAATGACCTTTCCCATCATCTCATCATCCCAATAATATACAACATTCATGAACTTGGGAGTGGCCTCCGTCCCAATATTGATCTTGCAAAGCTTCAAGGGCTAACTGAATGGATCACCTAGTGCACCAAGCGGAACCACATCATGACTTCCTTCAGACTCCAAAATATGGACATTCTATGGACCATCACCTTCTTCGGGCCCACCAATGATATTATTACATTCCATAATTTATTGCATATGGCCGTGTGTATGTGAATCCTCCAGGTATGTTGCGAGAACAACCTTTAGCACCACATCGCAAATGATCTGCAGAGCATTATGGATATCCGAACCAAAACTAAAAGTATGATTAAAAAGATGGTCAACTCCAACCAAGTAGTGATTTCTCCCCCTAATTCAGCGGCCGTATAACATGATCGCGGCATTTCATCCAAAGTATGGATAAATGCGTGGACCCACTCATCTCTTGGTCGCGATGCCCATAACGTCTGACACTCCATCAAATGGTCACCAGGATCGTTCCGACCATCATACTTCCCTGCATGGTAGACCTCGGTATTGCCGAAGCGTACCATCATCAATCTTATGCATTTCGACCATCCATCAATTGATGCCTTGTGTGTCTCCCACCAGCGTGCTGGAGCAGTCTTTAGTGCTTCGTCCAATGCCAACAATTGCTGTGGTTCATAAAATCTTTCCTCAAACTCCGTCAGAAAGTCAGACAAGTCAGTAAGTCCTTCATATATTGGGAGTGTGACTATTTCAATCGCGACACGGCATAGCGACTGCGTGATCAATCCACACTTACGGAGTGACACCTCGTGCAAGTGGTTCTACCAGTGTTCTAGCGTGTCATCAGAGTCGGAAGACGCAAAGATGTCACTGCGCTATCCAAGCTCACCGTTGTCAGTTGGATGAAAGCAATCTTCTAAAATATTGAATGCATGGTCCCATCCGCTGGGATCTTCATCTTTCACTGGTTCAAGGTATCTGCATCCTTCAGCCATATCCAATGGGGAAATAACTCTAAGATCACGATTTTCAAAAGTCATCATTCGTCACTTGATGCTGATTACCGCTCCATTTTTTTTATCCCATCCGATCCCTAGCAACGAGGGATAAGAGCTTCCTCCTTCAACCAATTTGATGACATCGAAGTCAATGTAGGTCTTCATGCCTTCAATGCCCACCACCAACCAAGGGGCTCTCCCAATTGACATCACTTTAGCGTGATTAGCTAACCGGAGCTGTACAGGGTACCAGCTCAATGGGGGGCTCTCCATTTTCTGCCATGCCTGCTTGGTTAAGATGTTGACATCTGAACCAAGATCCAAAATAACTGAGTCGACATCGTAGTCTCCAATTTGAATATTCATCTGCATCTCCTTGCCAGTCTTCCTCTGTTGTAAGGAATTCACCACAGATTCCTGGTGTCCCCTTGGCATTTGCTGCAACAACCCCTCAATATCGGCAAGCGCAGCAGGATCCCTTGCCAACAACAAACAACTTTCTAGGAATCTCTGCAAAGTTCCAGACTACGCTGATGGACCAGCGTCTGATGTGGACCAGTGTTTGATGTGGACCAGCGTCTGATGTGTCATCAAAGACAGGGGGCATGTCACAGACGATATCCTTGCCTTTTTCCAACACCCATCATGCCTGCTGGAATGTATTGCACTCTGAATTAATGTCAAATGACACCTTCTTCGGCCCGTCCAACCAGATCAACGGATGTGAAGTGTCTTCTCATGTTTTTGCACCTCCCCGAGTAATCACCGCAATAGCTGCATCATGTGTCCCAGGCTCTGCTGAGATTGTTGAAACATTCGCACCCTGATTCTGGTTCAGCGGTGGATTCCCCAGCTAGTTCACATTCTGATTAGCATTGTGAATTGGTCACTGGTTCTGGTTATGCACTGGTTGTTGTACCTAAGTCTGCATGGGCTATTGATCCTGGTTCTGCAATTGCGGAATATTCCCCTCCTGTAACTGTGGGCAATTCTCTACTGTATGGTCTGCAACGAAGCAAAATGTACACTATGTCTGCAACAGTGGGAAATCTTGTTGATAGTGTCCCCATACCACATAGTGATAGCACTGCACAGTTCCACGACCTTCTTGTCCTCCTCCGCAACCAAATCCTCTACCGCGTCCACCCTTGAATCCTCCACGGAATCCACCCTATTGTTGGTATTGTTGTTGATTGTATTGTTGCTGCATCATGCCTTTCCCTTGTTGTGCATACTGCGGTTGTTAAACGTATTGTGGCTACTGTGGAGCCATTTGCATCGAAGCATATTGCGGCACAAACTGTTGTTGTTGTTGTTGCAGTACAAACTGTACCTGTGGTTGAGGTAGCGACTGGGATACCTACTGCTGCAGTGGTGGTTGTTGTATGGCACGCTAGTCATCCTTTATATAAAGAGTGTCATAAGTTCTCTCATGAATCAACCCATATGCCCGCCAATCCTTGTCATCATGTCCCACTGATTTGCAGAAAGTGCAATATAGATTCATCGGCTTGGTGACCATCTTCTGCATATATGGACATTCTTCATGGCAGTGCACAAATACCTGACAAACGCAACACCACGACATGCAAACACCATTTAACGGGTTTGGTGCTCCTGAAACCAAGTAGTTGCGGAAGTCGAGGCAATTGTCCTTCATATTCCCTTCCCCTCGACATCGTGTGCACCATACAGCTTCGCGTTGCTCCTTACCCTTCTTCAAATCTTGCAGCTGTATGGTCAAGTTAGCTAGCTGCGTCTAGATTTGCGACATCCCAGCTGCATTTTCTCCAATCGGCGACGCCTCCAACCGCATTGCAATCTCTAGAGTTTCATTGGGCGTCAAGATGTTTTGTTGCATTAATGGTACCCGAATATGTGGTAGCAGTGTCATGATGAACCACTCTCTATGTTGGAAAACACTCATATCGAAACTAACCCTTACCATCAGCTTCTTGAACCGTTGATCGAAATCCCACACCGTCTCATTGGGATACTACTTAATTTCTTTCAATTCTGTAATATATTGAGCCTCGGACTTGGGCTTTCTGAATTCTGCAATCAACCCATCCTGGATCTCATCTAGTGACTTCTCTAGGGCTCTTATAGGGACTAGAACAAACTTCTTAAACCAATCTAATGCACGACCTCGCAGATTTGTCGTTAATTGTCCTTTCTTAGTGGCATCATCAGTGATATGTTTTACGATCCAGACCGCTTCACACAAAAACCAATACTGTTATGGGTTGTATGTCCCACTCCCATGGAACAACGATAACTTAGCATCATCACCCGCCATCCTAGGATTCCTTCCTGTAGGTACTGAACTACTAGCGATCAAGTTTTGTTGACCTGGTGGGGTTGAAGTGGTGTTTCTCACTGGTTGACAGATAGTGAGCAGAGGTGTGGGTTCGTTGCTGCTGGGATTAGGTCCTGTCGCTATCCTGGGTGTAGCCTGTGCATCCTTGTCCGGACTGTGAGGTCGCTTCATCCCGTGTGCTCTTCCTTCATGAACTTGCGATTTGATCGCAACAGGACCTTCTCCTATCCTCTGCCTCTTTTCCTGTTGAAACCTAGCTCCTCCCCTTGTAAGACCACTCTCTTCCTCGGCTTCACTCACAATCTCATCGTGACCCACACCCATCTACCCCTGATCATTCCATGCACCATCCCCCCTTCTTTCGCGATACCCACAGCCTTCATGTTAAGATTTAATATGCTAAGACAGAAAATAGCAGCATTGCATTCCATTTTACAATAATATCATATACAGGATCACTGAAGAAACAACAAGCACGGCAAAAACACAAGAGACACAGATTTATCCTAGGAAACCCTCATGGGGTAGAAAACCCAGCAAAGCTTCCTCAATATAGATGACCAGCAATATACAAAGATTCAAACCAAAGACATGATCTCCTCCTCCACCATAGCAGACCTCTCCTCCACAAGTGCGCTACTCTCAAGTGAGTGAGTGTGTGTCAAATGAGGAATACACCTCCTCTAGTTATACACTACTCCGACTTGTCTTTTACACAAATCATGTAGGCTCGTATTTAACCATTCGGTTAAATACCCCACTACAACTGACTGGGCCAACCCCTCTAGGGTGGTCTAATAACCCTTTGACCCACATAACACATATAGGGCCGACCCCCACTAGGGAAGTCTAATAACCCAAGTTACCACATTCTGACGGAGGAATAAACATCTCCGGATGTATAATAAGATCTTCAAGGAGGAATGAAACATCTCCAGAATAATAAAGTACAAATATAATATTCTTTGAAGTTACAATATCTCAACACTCCCCCTTAACGAGAAGGATATTATAATAGCATCTACACGAGCAAGGAGTCATCAACATCATACATGATACATCTATAAATAATTGGAAGCTTTCTCAACATCATCAGTAACTCAAGTAGTTACTGGAACATCTTCAATACTAGAACATCAACATCTTCAGCACTGAGTCTTTATCTTCTGCAGCACTCGAACAACTACAACAACATCAACATCTGGATCCTCACGATCATCAGCATCGTCATCATACGATCATCCGCATCAGGATCATCTTGATCTACAGCATCTGGATCATCTCGATCTACAGCATCTGGATCATCACGATCTACAGCATTTGGATCATCACGATCTACAACATCTGGATCATCTTGATCTACAGCATCTGGATCATCTTGATCTACAGCATCTGGATCATCACGATCTACAGCATATGGATCATCTCGATCTACAGCATCTGGATCATCTCGATCTACAGCATCTGGATCATCACGATCTACAGCATCTGGATCATCTTGATCTACAGCATCTGGATCATCTCGATCTACAGCATCTGGATCATCTGTATTAGTATCCACACCAATACATCTATCATCAAAACATGTATTCTTACTAATACATTTATTATCAAAAACATGTATTCTCACTAATACATCTATCATCAAAAGAATGTATTCTCACTAATACATCTATTATCAAAAACATGTATTCTCACTAATACATCTATCATCAAAAGCATGTATTCTCACTAATACATCTATCATCAAAAGCATGTATTCTCACTAATACATCTATCATCAATACATAGCAGCATACTCTGCAACACACCCGATCATATTACAGGATGATCAATCCCGCTCTCTTTAGGACATAGGTCCATGGATGATACAATCCAGATCAAGTTCCAGGATGATCAATCCTTATCACTTTAAGACAAGTCTCATGTCTAGGGACGATGCAATCCCATCACGTACATTTTGAACCCAGTTCATGGACGATGAAGTCCTCACACATACCTTTAAGACAAGTCTCATGTCTAGGGATGATGCAATCCCATCACGTACATTTTGAACCCAGTTCATGGACGATGCAGTCCTCTCACGTACATTTTGAACCGAGGTCCAGGGACAATGCAGTCCTATCTTCAATTCTTGGAGACATCAGTCTACGGATCAATTCTGGGACCAAAGTCCGGGGAAGATACAATCCCCTACCTATTCATTCAGGACCACATTCTCAGAGACCCAGTCTACGGCTCAATTCTGGGACCGAAGTCCGGGGAAGATACAATCCCCTACCTATTCATTCAGGACTTCATTATCAGAGACCCAGTCTATGGCTCAATTATGGGACCGAAGTCCGGGGAAGATACAATCCCCTACCTATTCATTCAGGACTTCATTATCGGAGACATCATGTCTACGGCTCGATTCTGGGACCAAATTCCGGGGAAGATACAATCCCCTACCTGTTCATTCAGGACTTCATTATCGGAGACATCATGTCTACGGCTCTCTTTAGGACTGAAGTCCAGGGATGATCCAATCCTCACATGTCCACCAAGGACTTCATTCTCGAAGACATACATCTACGGCTCAATTTAGAACATGTGTTCAAGGATGATGCAATCCCTCTTCTTTCTCCTAGACACTTGTCTACGACTCACTTTAGAACAAGTGTTCAAAGATGATACAATCCCTCTTCTTTCTCGGAGACACCTATCTACGGCTCACTTTAGAACAAGTGTTCAAGGATGATACAATCCCTCTTCTTTCTCGGAGACACCTGTCTACGGCTCACTTTAGAACAAGTGTTCAAGGATGATACAATACCTCTTCTTTCTCAGAGACACCTGTCTACGGCTCACTTTAGAACAAGTGTTCAAGGATGATACAATCCCTCTTCTTTCTCGGAGACACCTGTCTACGGCTAACTTTAGAAAAAGTGTTCAAGGATGATACAATCCCTCTTCACCTTAGACCCTGTCTAACGATCATCCACCAACCTCTCTATCGGCATCACCAATATAGGTATCCACATCATCGACCTCACTGTCGATGTAGGAAATCTCATCATAAGTGATCACATCACTCCCCCTTTCGAGGAGGGTTCTTCTGAACTATATTAAGTTTGTCTCGGAAAACTTTACTTGAGGTAGAGGTTTGGTTAGTACATCGGATCGGTAGAGGTTTGGTTAGTACATCAGTAACTTGTTACAAATTCAAACTTTATAGTTCCTTTCTGCACCATATCTTGTCATATCTCTATGTGCTTTTACTTATCATGGAACATTGGATTCTCTACCATCTTGATACAACTCTGTTTGTCACATAGGATCACAGTTGGGTCTATATCTAAGTCAAACAATTCTGAAGCCATACCACTTCACAACTAGCAGAGCAAGCAGCCATATATTCCGCTTGTGCTGAGAGCCACACTAGACTACTTTCTGCTAAACCACAAGGTCATGGCTGATCCCAGACAATAACATCCTCTCAATGTGCTCTTCCTGTCTGATACACTTCATTCCAAATCAGCATCTGTGTAGCCATCTGAAGTCATGATCTCCAAGATAACATAGATCAAAGTCTATTGTATCCTTTAGGTACCTCATCACATGCTTTGCAGCTATCAGGTGAACTCGTCTAGGTTCCACTAGATACTGTCTCAAGGGATTTCACAGCAAAGCATATATCTGACCTAGTATTCGTTAGGTACATCAATGACCCAATAATTTTTCTGTATAGAGTTATATCCACTAACTCTGATGAGTCATCCGCTAACAGCTTCAAGTTGGAATCCATGAGAGTGGTCGTTCCAACACATCAAGTCCTTTTAATACTTATCGGCATATTTTCCCTGGTTGAGAAATATTCCTTCTGAGCCTTGCAATACTTCCATACCTAGGAAGTAATGCATCGATCTGAGATCTTTCATTTTCATTTATGCAGTCATCTTCTTCTTTCTTTTCATAATCTATTTCTCATTCCTTGTCAGAAAGAGATCATATTCATACAATAATGGTATGATAGGTTCATCATCCACAACATTAAGGTAAAGGTTAGGATCAACTTTACTTCTGGTAAAGCCCAAGCTTTGTCAAGAAGCTGTCAATTCTCCCTTTGTGACTCAACATCATTCACACTCTACATTGAGTGATCTTCTACATATCTATCTGTGTCATCTCTCGTCAGATGGGTCTACTGATATGAGCCTCAATATCATTCAAACTCTGTGGTGAGTTCCTTCTTGCAGCCATGTCATCTATGTATAGAAACCATATTCAACCTTGTAGCAAAGGTTGAGATCCACATCACCCATCGTGATCATTAAGCTCATCAATTGATTATCGATCCTGGGTACCCATACAGAACCTGATTCACACTTCTTCTTTAATTACACCATTAAGAGAATGGTCTTATCTAGCCACTTGGAGTAAACCTCTCGTCATGATTCTCTTCCTCTTTCTAAGAGATTCTCTTAGCCACGAGCCTTCTATATTATGTTTGATTTGTAAATCTTTTGTTGACCAGCCATCACTTGTTCGGTATTCGTCATTCTTCATGATCTTTCCTACAAATCAAGATTAAGTATATGATTAGTAATGCTTCATAATCATCAAATCATGTTGACATGATAACCTATTATGCATACATATATCATTTACATAGTTATGCAACTATCTTGACCAATACTTTGGCAGAACACGTTTCCATAACCTGTATGCATACAGTGGCTATCTAGATGCCTTCCATCTCTACCAGAACATACTATTGAGAGTGTGTACAGCTCTCATCATGTCAGCAAAGAGGTTTCATTCTAGACAAGCAACAATGGAATGTTTGTCCAACTTACCAATCATATGCATATTAGTAGTATATTGTTCAATGCTCTATGAATGTTTACACTCAGCATGATATATTCTAGGAATACAAATATGCATACAAGCAATATCATTTACTATTTCAAATAACAACTCAAATACTTATCTTTTATGTTTGTGTGGTTGCTTCCTGCTTGATCTTCTATATGTCTTTTGAACTTCTATTCATTTTGTACCATTGTGCATGCTCAAGTGTGCACTAGTGTCATCATCATGATCTCATACACAAACATACATTCATCAGTATATTCTCAATATTATCAAAACATTCTAATTCTAAATAATCTTGAATATGTATAGTCATGATCATTAGTATTCAGGGTTTCAAGGAAGTCTTCTTTTACTCATGCATATTCTTGTTTGATCATAGTACTTTTCTGGTTAATTAAATCATCAAGATAAGAGACATAATATGCATAAACCCTTGATTACTAACTTTATGAATAAGCATAACCAATCATACCAAGTATACTTATATAAGGGATCCTAACACAAGGTAATATTCGAACTTGACATAGGAAAACATACCTGGATCAGTATACCTGCTTAGTTATGTGCAACATACCTAAACAATCTCTTCAATGATTTAGAGATCCTAAGCTAGAACCTGCATGTCTCATAGGTTAAGCATAATATAACAAAGTCATACATACCTCGTAAGTAGAACAAAGATTATGGATGAGTCTTTGTCTTCATGTTGTCATGGTCATGGAACTTGATTTGTCTTTTGTGATGTACCTGTATCTTGTTAGCAGACAACATCAACCTCACAAAACACCATAATGCATTAGTACAATCATATAGCCCTAATCAATGAATGTCTTTGATCATTCGCATGCATTCATACTATTACTAGGGTGATAAGACAATTCTAACATTAATCAAGATTGTACTAATAAATAATATGAAGACAAACACATTATGAACTTAATTAAGAATCAGATTTCAAGACATACCTGAACCTCCTTAAGTCATACCTGTCAAGACTTCTTGTAGTCTTCTTATGTAAGGCCTTAGCCTCAACTCCCCCTGAAACTTGATCTGGAGCTTGATTAGGGTTTGCTAGAGAAACTCTAAAAATTCAATCTTTGACTTTCATACTTCTGAATGGATGGAAGGATGCGTCTTGCTGAGCTGATCAAACTAGCATACTTCAATTTTGAAATCTCCAAAATTTGACCCCTCAAAATTGCCTTCGAAACTTCTAGATCTTCTGGACAGGATCCCAAACTAGGGTTTGATGAAGCCCACCCTTCTTCCCAATAAAAAGGTTTGATCCAAGGCTCTAAACTCTTATTTTTCTGAGGAGCTTCCAGCCATGGTTACAGATTTCAAAAATTTCAACTTTTGCTGAAGCCCTAATTTTCCATCTTTCCGATCAAAATCCCGAACTGGGGTTTGATCAAGCCCGGTCTTCTACCCAACCAAAAAATTCTAACTTTCTCCGAAACCCTAAATTTCGGAAGCCATGAATGAAGGTGCTCCAAAAATAATTATGTTTTGACAAAAATATGTACCTGATTGTTTATGCTGTAACTCCAAACTTTTCTCTCCACAGGGCCTGAAAACTTTTTCTATTGTAGCCTGACCTGTCATCGTTCCATTGCAATAGATCTGACCTCAATTGGATTTTGTGAGAGAGATTTATGCCAAGTGTCGCAACGTGACATGCTTATGGGATAAAACAGGAGAGCGAACTTGTACAGCGTGCCACGTGTCACTGGTTCAACTTCGGCCTCTGAAAACGTTTCCTGAGATAGTACAGTCTGTGTAATACCTGTCACTTTTTACAAAATTTCATGTGGAGCTTCCTAGCCCAAGTTATGACCTTTTTTCCAAGGTCACCTAATTTTGACTGAGATCTGGAAGAGGCAGAAACCCTAACTTGTACTGATCATAACTCACAAAGTAAAACGAATCTGAGGGTTGCCTTTGGACACAAGGTACCTGGGGATGTTATCTACAACCTGTAAACTTTTCAGATCTTGAACCATCTCATAAATGGATTTATAGCGAAAGTTCCACGATGACTGGCTTTTGCTATGTAAAACCCAAACCTTCAAATTATCGCAAGTGAAGCAAGTGTCGTAAGTGCCATACATTGCCTTCCTTCAGGTTAGCTCTGATACCATGTTAAGATTTAATATGCTAAGACAGAAAATAGCAGCATTGCATTCCATTTCACAATAATAGCATATACAGGATCATTGAAGAAACAAAAAGCACAGCAAAAACACAAGAGACACAGATTTATCCTGGGAAACCCTCATGGGGTAGAAAACCCAGCAAAGCTTCCTCAATATAGATGACCAGCAATATACAAAGATTCAAACCAAAGTCATGATCTCCTCCTCCACCATAAAAGACCTCTCCTCCACAAGTGCGCTACTCTCAAGTGAGTGAGTGTGTTTCAAATGAGGAATACACCTCCTCTATTTATACACTACTCCAACTTGTCTTTTACACAAATCATGTAGGCTCGTATTTAACCATTGCGTTAAATACCCCACTACAACTGACTGGGCCGGCCCCTCTAGGGTGGTCTAATAACCCTTTGACCCACATAACACATATAGGGCCGACCCCCACTAGGGAAGTCTAATAACCCAAGTTACCACATTCCGACGGAGGAATAAACATCTCCGGATATACAATAAGATCTTCAAGGAGGAATGAAACATCTCCAGAATAATAAAGTACAAATATAATATTCTTTGAAGTTACAATATCTCAACACTTCACCCACCAGGCTGCTTACTGATCTATATGCATCTTCAATATACCCTTTTCACAAATAAGCATCGTAATGGATAGTTGGAGCGATAGCAGAAACCTTCCCCGGGGTTTGCGGAAAAAATATCTCTCGGCTTCGCTATAGGGATTTTGCGTATCGAATACGAATTTAGTAATATACCCCTCCAAGATGCTATCAAGCCACACTTCTACATCCTGCGATGCTTTATTATCGACTTCCTACAGTTCTTGGATCAACTCTGGGGTCTAGGTCGTCAGCTCACCGCCTTAGTGGTTCCTCTTCTGATAGGTCAACTTTGCCAACCATTTGAAAAAAAGGATCGGGAATTCACAGAAAAACCATTCGTGTGGACCGTCGTGAATATATCTACCCACCCACTGATCTATCGTCAGTCGAGTGTTTCGGATTTCTTCTTCGGAAAATTCCTGCAACCTTTGATCAAACCAGCTCTGTATCTCCAGTTGCGTCGGATGCCACAACATATCCTCCTTTCACTTCGCACACGGTACCAGCAATAGAACCATTTGTTGACTAAAACCCAGTCGACAGGGGTTCCCATCACTGTCGACACCAACCCACTGCGATCTCCTTGAGCACCGGCCCAGACAGGTTTTAGCCTACCCAGCAACACGTGCAGAGTAGATGAGGTCTCACCCAAGGCGATTAAGGGAGAGTGGACGAAACCATGTTTCCTTCGAATGAAGGAGGATGATTGCGGAAACAATTAATCAACTTATCACAGCATCCAAAACAGATCTATGCATTCAAGATTAACATCATTTGTATTCATAGCATTATTTAACAGAGTCATTCATCGCAATAAAAACAAATATAATATTAAAAGGTTAACTGCAGCAAGAAATCATCACAACATGCATTAACATGAAAGGTACACAAGGAATTTCACCAAACAGTTCCGTCATGTCATATTACTTCAGAAAAACCCTGATACAACATCTCTACAAAACCAGATCTCAGCGATATCTCTTGATCTCAGAACATATGCAAAAAAACATATCTCCAAGATGTCTTATGACCTACAACTTTATGTCTATATATAGGATTCCGTCTTTACAATGCTTGTCCACTTACTAACAACTTCCTAACTGACTCCTGGAAAAATGACCCAAAAACCCGCCTACTACAGTACAATTAGCTCAAAATTACATCTCATATGGTCCAATGACCCCAAAACCTGTGTTCTACGGTACAAACGACTCAAAAAATACATAATATAATGAATCCTTCTTCCTTCCGCGACCTCTTCTGACATGTTGCAGCATCGGCGATGCTGCGATTCTTCCTTACCAAACCGCCTGCCAACACCCATTGTTTCACTAAATGTTTGTACCTCAAGGGCACCTCGTCGCCACTTATTGTCTCGTTATCATAGGAACATGACCCCACTTAAGTGCGAAAAAATTCCATGTGTTTATGGAATTTTCTTCTGGTCTTTTGACATCTAGTTGATAAAACTCTTGAAGACCTATTGGATGTCTTACTTTCTTCTAGCCTTCCTAAACTCCCCTCGCTCGAGGAAGACAGATCTGACAAATACCTGTTTGGTTCTACCTGCACCATGGGAAAAAAGTTTAGATAGGACCGCAAGGCATAGCGCCTCTTAAAAGGTGACGTGTAGTGCCTTTTATAAGGTGACTTGTACCGCATTCCCTTTCTCAAAATGTAGGCATTCAAGTGATGAGGAAGAGGATCACTTTATCTTTCTTAGGAGTAGAAATTCATGCAATTATGAGCTTTCTTTTATTGTTCCTTTGGGTCTTGATTCCCATATCACACCATCTAACTATCTTTGTCGTCATGGCCCTAGTTCTCTTTCATCCCATCAGTTTGGGTTCATCACCTCAGTAATTGAAGTACACTCACATTTAGTAAAATATTTATATTTAGCAATAATAATATATAAAAAAATAACTAACCATTATGGAAAACTTCTAAAAGTTTTTATGACTTTCAAAACTAAGATCTTTGAGGTGGTTAATAAGTGTTCACAAATCTTCTAAAACAATATTTCATATAATGTTGTGAAACTTGTATAATCTTATTCAAAATATAAACTGAAATACAGACATAGCATAATTCATCAGATAGATACAGACTCAAGATTTATACTTATAAAGGAAGTATCACGTTTCTGGATTGATTTGATACCACAAGGGCCAGCCACAGAGAATACTCATGTTCTTCCTTTTCCTTACAGACGCTAGAATTAAGGAGAGACAAGGTTTTTGTTGCAATCTAATATGAAAAAGGCTAGTTGCAGAGCATACACCTTTTCTCACACTCATACAAAGACAAAAGAGAGCCAAAACTCGAATGCCTCAAATTGTTCTCTACCTAAAACTTAGAGAGGACAGGCCCACTCTCTTAGCCGAATGCAATTTTATTATGACAATGTGAATGGACAGGCCCCACTCATAGCCAAATACATTTGAGATATTTACAACTCATCAGAGTATGGGGGACCATATAATTCTCGAAAGAGATTGGATTCAGTATCCCATGCCTTTGAATAAACAGACCTGAGGACCACGCGTCTATTCTGATGCATGTGGACTTCTATGCGGGTTTTGAAAAGACATTTTTTTTTTATTTTGAATGTAGTACTTAAGGATTTGATCCTCAATAATATTTGTCTGCAAAATATCTTTGACTTGTTCAAGAGATTCTCCAACGTCCTATTTTAGATTATAAATAACAATTGGTTCTAATGCTGTCAGGTTGATGCCGAATGATTTCCACCAGTCTCTCATCCAATCAAGGCCGTAGAATGGAGGATCCCTGATGGATATGTGTACTTTGATGTCCAAACTGTAGCATGGTATAATATGTTCTATCTGTATTTTCTTTTCTCAAGAAATCCCACCATAATTTTTTATATTTTTCATAAGTGTGGGTAGTACTCGGAAACCAGAGACTAGCATCTTGATGTGGTCATGCTTTCAAAGAACGTATCCAGTTAATACAGTAGTATTGATGGTCTAGTTGTAGCTTGGGGTGATGTGTAGAGACCTCTGTCGTGATTAAGTTAAGATCATGGTAGAGGTGTGTTAACCAATTGCTTGCATCAGCTGCTTTTCTCAGGGAGTTGTTGTAAATCATCTCTGCTACAATACTAGATCCCATAGGCATTCTTTTGAGTTCTGGCACTAGTCTAATAAAAGCATCAGATCCCTGTAAGTTAGCATCTAATACTTCAGTATGTCTCAACTCCCACCTAGGTTTCCATGTTTTCATATAATCCAACTAACTCATATTATCATTAATAGTATAGATCTGATGTTTTCCTCCAGTCCAAGCAGATATTTCCATGTTTACTTGTGGGTTATGGGCCCACTGGATTCCGCTTCAACCTTCTGAAGGAACAAGGTTCCTTAATAACAGAATAGCCAGTACAAGTAACGTAAGAAATCCATAAATAGCTTGTAATAAAGTAAAAGATGTAATATATGATAGGTCATAATGGTTACATAGTTTTGGGGCTTTTATAGGCCCGTCATGTACCTTTTCGACAAAAGGTCATGACTATTGATAATTGTTTAATTAATAAATTAATATTAATATTTAATATTAATTTATTATTATTTTGTTGTTACATTTCCTTCCCCTTAAGGGAATTTTTTTCCTCAAAGTTGTATTGAAAACAATGTATGAATTCCCTTGAAATGTCGTCTCGGGGTCCTTTCCTTTTGTAATTGCAACACTTGATGAAATGAGATGATATGAGTTAGGGATTCCCAAGGAGAATTGTCGCATCGTATCTGTTGTGGTCCATCCCAGATCTATTTTTATCAAAGCTCTGAGATCATTTTGTGGGATGGATCATTTCAATTGTTGCTTAGTATGTTGATATTTTTGCCTGTCAACATAATTCTTCTGTAAGTGCTCATTTTGACACTGTCGTTGGTCAAAATGGCGATTATAATTGGGATGTCTGTAAGGCGTATGTGTTGTTTGTTTTTCTTTTTTTTGAACTGCGGCGAGGACTTCCTTCACTTCCTTGACTTGATTTTTAGATGTATCTTCCTGGATTTGCGCTTCTTGGTTCTCCAGTAGATTTTTATGATTCTGAATCTTTTCGATTCTTTCATCTTGCGATTTTTTGTCAATTTCTAGCTTTTTATTAGATTATCTTATTCCTGATTACTATTATTTAGACACTGGTTTTCTTATTGATTTTCTAGTATTCTTCCTTCGAGGTGTTCACCAGAGTGTTCCCTCTTGCTACTGTTTTTCAATTTTTTGATCTTTGTAATCAGTGTTTTGTTATGATTTCGTAGTCGAAAAATTTCTTCGGTATTTCTTGATAACACCTTGTTGACTTTTGTCAGTTCCAACTTATGTGTCTTCTTACTGTCGTCATACTGCTGCTGGAGTTTTTCTTTTTGTTGTTGATGATGACGTAACTCTATTTCCTGATTTTTTAACTTTTCATGTACTTACGCCAATTTGTCTTCTTTGTCCATGACAATTTTGTTAAGACAACTAATTTCCTCTTTTAAGTCGACACTATTTCCATACAGATATTCTTCGACTTTGTTTGGTTTTTTTATCTGGTCTTCAAGTTTTTGAATGATACCTTCCAAATGTGAAATTTTTTCATCCTTATCTGATCATTTTTTTGTGAGTTTTCTCTATTGTCTTCCAATGATCGAATTCGTAATTCTGAGGTAATAATCTATTCTTTTTTAAAACCATTAATTTGTTCCTAATTGTTGAACCGGAGTTGTAGAACACTATTAGCTAGTTCACACTTTTCTAGCTGGGTTGAAATTGTTCGTAACTGTGATTGCGATTGTGAGTGACCTGGATTGTCCCTCATAATAAAAATTTTATCACATATTGGACAGGGTCGATCATAATTTTTAAAGGCTCTTGGATATGGGAATTCCATTTCACAATAAGGACACTTAGTCCAAAATTTGAATTTATATATGTCTTCCATAATTCTTCCACAATTGGCGTAAGTGACTACTTTAATATCTTCTGAGACTTTGATTTTTCTTTTTTACTCGTTCGAAGGTGAATGGTCTCGAATTCCGATGATACTTGGTCTTCCTTTGATGTTTGACTCTTCAATGATTTCCGATTTTCCTTGATTTTTGGCTTCCTTCCCCTTTATATAAAATAATTGTAATTAATTACAATTATTTAATAATATTTATTATTGCGCTGAGAGGCACTCTACAACCCAGTATGGGGGAGATCTTGTGAGTCGAGTGTTTGTCGAGTTTGTCGAGTAAGAAAATAATACAAAGTAAACAAAAAAAGAATAATACAAAGTTAAAAGTAATAAATATTATGTCGGCCATAAACAAAAAAGAATAATACAAAGTAAAAAGTAAATATAAGACTTAAACTAGAGACTTTAGAGCTTAGGATTATGTGGTAAATATTATGCCGGCCATAAACAAAAAAAAAAATACAAAGTAAAAAGTAAATATGATACTTAAACTAGAGACTTTACTTTTTAATTTTAATACAAAGTAAAAAGTAAATATGAGACTTTAGAGGTAACACAATAATACAAAGTAAACAAAAAATAATAATACAAAGTAAAAAGTAATAAATATTATGTCCGCCATAAACAAAAAAGAATAATACAAATTAAAAAGTAAATATGAGACTTAAACTAGAGACTTTAGAGCTTAGGATTAGGTGGTTCACGTATTGCACTCAAGGAGCTATTCAAGGAGAGGTTTGCACCTCGGGAGATTTGATCCCTCTCGGTGCTTCATAGAGCCTAGGATTTGGATCTAAGTTGGTTACTGACAATAATAATAAATATTATATTTTTTGTGAATAGAAGGGGTATAGAGTTTTGAAACATTACAATATATATTATTATAAATAATAATAATAATATTGTAATTTTTGTTTGACTAAAAATAAAAAGTATTATATTTAAATACTTTGATTATAAAGGTGGAGTAATAAGTTTCTAATAAAATTAAAATAATATATAATAATACTAATATTATTATAATAATATATAAAACTAAGAGTTGGTTTGATAAAACCAAGGAACGGTTTATAAAACCAAGGGCTCTTTCATGAATGTTATTTTACTTCTTGTTCTTACTTATTTTCTCTTCTTCTTCTTTTTGATCCTTTTTTATTTTTGCTTCTTTTTTTCACTATCTTCTTTTCTTTTTCTTTTTATTTTCTTGATTCTTTTCTTTTCTTCTTTTTATTTTTTTACTTTTGTCTTTTTATTTCTTCTCTTTTGTTTTTTTACTTTTTTGGAGTTGGAAAATGGATTTTGGCCAAGGGCCACTCTATGGTCAAAAACCAATTGATGGGAGAAACTCCCAATAACAGCCAATGGCTAGAATTTCCCAAGAAGGGGCTCTGATACCACTGAAGGAACAAGGTTCCTTAATAATAGAATAGCCAGTACAAGTAACGTAAGAAAGCCATAAATGACTTGTAGTAAAGTAAAAGATGTAATATATGATAGGTCATAATAGTTACATATTTTTGGGGCTTTTATAGGCTCGTCATGTACCTTTTCGACAAAAGGTCATGACTATTGATAATTGTTTAATTAATAAATTAATATTAATATTTAATATTAATTTATTATTATGTTGTTGTTACACCTTCTACGCTCACTTTCTTGGGGCATGCTTGCTCCATGCTCCCTTGTTTTAGGCTTGCTTGCTTTCAGTCTCGCGTGTTAAAAATTAAGAGCATACTTCTGTATCAAATATTCTCTTGTTAAAAAGTCAGGAATGCCTTCAATCAAATTAACAGCATACTTCTGTGTCAAATATTCTCTTGTCAACAATTTGATTACTTAATTCTTACCAACACAAATTTGATTACCTAGGTGTAGACGTTTCCTATAATATACTCAGAAGAGTTACTTTTAGAAATGACTGTGCCTCTTAGAGGCCATCCAACTTTAGGAACCAAGTGACCCTATTATAGGTTTAGTACAAACCAGAGAGAGAGATGACTAGGATATGATACGGTCAATCAAAGAAAGTCAATGATACTCAAAAAGCTCAGTACAATCACAATAAAGATGAGCTGATAGCCAACAGACTGAGGCCAAAGAGACTCACAGCCTCCGGTAAGGTACAAGGACCAACCAAAGGGTACCAAGACCAACCAGTAAGGTACAAGTCTAAAATAAAAGAGTGGGTATAAAGAATCATAACCCTTGGGACTAAGGGGAAATGTGGACAAAATACCATAGTTATATCCATAAGACCAAAAACATAAAAGGTGGTACAAATCAAAAGATAACCAAAGATGGGTAAAAGACCCAAAGGGTAAGAGGAAAGGTACCACAAAAAAATGAAAGGACCAAAATTAAAGGACAAGGTACCACAAGACCAATAAACAACAAGGTGTAAGGACCAAAAGTAATTCAACCATTGTGGAGAAGGTACAAATAAGGTCAAAAATATATTGCAATAGATCCTTGTAACTACCTGTTATTTGACATGCCAAAGAGATGGAAGGTCAAATAATGTCAAATATATGCAATAGCTCCTTGTAACTACTTCTTATATGCAATATCTCCTTGTAACTACCTCTTGTAACTCAAATAAAACCTCTGAAAGGTATGATAGCGAGCAATCTTCCTCACTAAGGTCTGGAGGGTGCTATGAAGTGGGTATAAAGACTCATAACAATTTGGACAAAGGGGGTGTACCTCAAATGTGGAAAAACTACCATAGTACCCATAAGATCACCAAAAACATAAGAGGTGGTACAAATCAAAAGATAACCAAATATGAGTAAAAGACCCAAAAGGTAAGAGGCAAGGTACCACAAAAACATGAAAGGACCAAAATTAAAGGACAAGGTACCACATGACCAATAAACAACAGGGTGTAAGGACCAAAATTAAATCATCCATTGTGGGGAAGGTACAAATAAGGTCAAATATATATTGCAATAGCTCCTTGTAACTACCTGTTATTTGACATGCCAAAGAGATGGAAGGTCAAATAATGTCAAATATATGCAATAGCTCCTTGTAACTACCTCTTATATGCACTAGCTCCTTGTAACTACCTCTTGTAACTCAAATAGGACCTCCAAAAGGTATGATAGAAAGCAATCTTCCTAACTAAGGTTTAGAGGGTAACCGAAGTGGGTATAAAGACTCATAACAATTTGGACAAAGGGGGTGTACCTCAAATGTGGACAAACTACCATAGTACCCACAAGACCAAAAACATAAAAGGTGGTACAAATCAAAAGATAACCCAAGATGAGTAAAAGACCCAAAAGGTAAAAGGCAAGGTACCACAAAAATATTATCAACAAAATCAAAGGACCATAAGACAATCAACCAAGGTGGGGTACAACCAATCATCTCTCTCTCAAATGTACCAGTGTTCCATATAACCTGAAATTCCATCATCACAGTAAAAGGAAAAGTCCACACTGATGATGTGATCATGTGGTCCTCTAGACTAATCCTAAGGTCAAGCGTTAGTGGCTCCATCAAGGGGTGTCAAGTCCCTTGAGAAGACCATCTAAATCAACCATCTCGAAGAGCTAAGACAAGAGGACATCACACATCATCAGATAATTGGTAACTGACTGTGTAAGAACTCAAAAACCCTAAAGCAACCGAGCATGCAGAAGGGGGCTAAGGAAAGACAAGGCTCTCATGCCAAAAAAGCAAGCTCAAAAAACTGTACTGGGACCTTTGTCACAGTAAGCAAGCTGAAACAAAAGTGGCCAGAATGCCAACAAGCAACACTAAAAAGAAAAAGACCCTCTAAAAAGGTGAAATAGCAAGCAAACTTCCTAACTAGGATTTGGAGACCTCGACAAATCATATCCTTCGCAAGCTTATGAAATCCAAGTCGAACAATACGAAATGAGAGACCAATAATGGAAGGATATCCCTCTACCAAAAGGGATCCTGGGTAAAAGAGCCCTAGAATAAAAGTCACTAAGCTACCTCGTTCATGACACGTCGGAGAAGGTTTTCGGCACTTCTGTCTTATCGCCCCTATATCACCATCACGGTAGAGTACAAGGAAGACAATGGATCGATATGCATTAGGCTCTAAGTGGAGTGCGGCATTCCACAAAGTCCATCCGGAATTAGTCCTCGTGGCTTAACCCCCGAAAAAATGGGAGGCCCCTCTACAAACTGGTCGATGACCGTGTCAATAAGTACTAGAGGATTTTAGTACCCTAGAGGACAACAACTATGTCTGAGATGAAAATGACAAGGGGGAATTATTTGGATGCATATCCCCGGTGTCCTACCTAACTACCAAATTCTTTTTATCCTCAAGCGAGGTTAAAGTGTGTTGAGTTAGCTAGTTAAATTTTAATGGTTGTATTACTCATTCGGGTGATGGAAGTGCAACTCATGGTGTGATGACTGGCTCAAACCATGCAAATGAATATGAATCAAATAAACCTTTCCTTTCAATGAATGCTAGATAAGGTAAGGAGAGAGTTCTTTCAAACTATAACTACTCTTTCAAATCAAATGAATTCAACAATAAATTTCTTCTACTTCTAATGAGTAAAATGCATGACATTGTTTAAACATTAGCAAGCATAAGCATGGCATTGTGATATTGTGCATAGTCAGCGAAAGATGAAAACCTCAAGAATTGTAGGCATTCAATGTAGAGTCTACGTAGGTGTATCAATCGAGTTTTTTAGTCTACATGTTGAGTCAATAAGTGTCATCATGATAGAAGTTCATGATCAGAGTTCAGAAATGACAAAGTTTTGTCCTCCTATTATTTTCAATGTATTTGGTCGTGGTCCTCTCATCCTTCAGATATCCCATGTATGGATAATCCCATCTAATAGACAAATTGAAAAGCAAAGGAACAATCTACATCTCAAGATTAATGCTGAGGTTTCATATGATATTGGCATCCTAGTGACATCACTACAATGGGAATTTTGCATATTGTTAGACAATGAAAAAGGAAATCACCAGTTTGTCAAGTGAGTAAGGAAATCACCAATTTGTCAAATAAATTGACCTCCTGTCACCTTTAATTTTCATTTACTGGATTGATGATTCAATGGGTTTCCTATCTAGATTGAATGATTCATGATCTACACAATGATTGGCATGCAAAAGCAAGGAAATATGGGAACATATCATATACAACAATCCATGATCAGATTCCCAAATATGTCTTCAATGTTCATTTCCAAACATATCATATTATTGTCATCAAGAAGAATTTTGGAAGCCAGTAATTTCAGGCATGTTTATACACCCATGCAGGTACAGAAAAATGCAGCAAGTGTTCTCTCTCTAATTGCAAAATGAAAGAGTTAAGATGGAAATGTTCAATTACAGAATGCAACAAGTGTTCAAGTTCATTCATGGGACCTCAGGAGAGCTTCATATTCAGATATACTCAATTCATGCAAATGAATTCATCACATAAAACAAAGTGATAATAAATATAAGGAATTGTATATATCCATGTTTGTAATTCTTTAGGCACACTTATAACATTCTTCAATCATTCATCACAAAAACACAGTGATAGTAGAAACAATAAACTGCATATAAATGTTCATGAGCTTAATACAAAAATAATAACCACAATAGGGGAAGCTATACCACAACTTTTTTTTTATGACTATAAATACAAGAGAATCCACCCAAAGGTTGAAAAATTAAACAAGAAGAAAAGAGGACACAAAGAAGACACAAGAACAGAGAGGAACATGTTCTATAAGAATGGTGAATCCTCGAGTATGGCACCTTATTCTCTAGAAACCATGACCCTATGAGCTCCAAGAAGATCAGAGTCTTCTAGTTGCAGTTTTGCAACCCCTTCAAAAGTTCATCTTTGTCCCTTTTATCCTCCTCTACATGATGAGAAATCTTTGCAAAAGGATGCTTTCCACTCCCATAAGACTCTCAACATCTTAAAATGGTTAGGGAGGTACCAAAAATAGACCACTAACTCATGAAAATGAATGAGTGCATCCATGCTACCAGTTAATCATGTTTGGAATAATGCAACTTCAAGAGATTATGCGTGTTGATCTAGATTGAACCTCATGGATGTTTTCCAAATAAAGCTGAAACTTCTATTAAGAAATTTCCCATAAATTTAAAAGATCGACTTCAAGAGTCATATAAAGGGATTTCCTTTGACTAAATGGAGCACCATTTTATTGCAAGACATAGTTTGAAATGTCTCTTGACTCTTCTAACTAAGCCAAAGTACTTTTATTTGAAATTGTATATAGACACGTTTTTTCCACTGTCAACAACACAAGCCACTTCAAGTTTAAATCATACCCACTAAAAACCATTTCCATCTATGTATTCATCATTGCTTCCCATATGTATTTCCTTCATGCTTGAAAGTTTCTTACAAACCTTAGCTATGAAACTTGCAACACCACCATGATCAAATTAGAAGACACCTTCAATAGTCTATAATTTATTGGCTTGGAAGAATGATGTGATTGTTTCTTCACCAATCACATCTATTTTCCCAAAGAACCAATATTAACTAAGTAATTTAGGGAAATTATCTACAATCATTGAGGCAAAGCATTTCAAAAGCGCCCACCATATAGACAATGACTAGGATATGCAAGAGATCAAAGACAAGTTATTGTTCAAGTGCCAAGTCATATGCTCAACATATGTGCACAAAGAGTCAATATGTTCATTTGTAAACTTCACCTTGATTGGGAGAAGTTTGTAATTTTAAAATATTTTATTTGAATATTACTCTCACAATAACGATGAAAATTCAACCTAAGGACAAAGACAAAACTTGTCAAATTGTGGAGAGTTAAAGATAGTGCAAGATTTGGGAATTTAGAAGGCCAAGAGACTTAAGGTAAACTAATAAATAAAACCCTTTCATTCAAACAAATATTTGTATTTTAAACTAAATAAATTGCAGAATGATCTCATAAGTCTAAGCCCAAGAATATTTGACACAATCCAAAATTTATTCACCAAATTCAAATCACTTCTACTATATCTCAAGTCATGTGGTGTATACAAGAAGGAAGAGCAATCTATTCTCTCTATTCTATCCAAACTAGGTCTTGACTCAATTTTTGTTTCTATATCCAATGTAACAAAATCCACATCCAGATATTATTGGAAGAATCCTTCATTGGATGATGTTTTTACCAATATCACCCATGCGAGAGATAAACCTATATTATAGGTTCCCTAAGGACAAAACAAGTGCATAAACTTGTTGCAAATTAGGGAAATAAGAACAACAACAAAGAAGAAGTTGTTGACATTGAAGAAAAGGTTGTTGCAGATTCGACAATTGGATCACTTTAGGCACAAAGTCTCCATGCTACAAGTGATCTAGTTAGAGATCCAACAAATATGCAAAAGATGAATTCACAGTTTCAAAGTGATTCTTAAGAAATCATTACTATAGATCCCTTGATGGCCCTCCATAGTTAGGTGGTTAATGTCTGAGATCCACAGTATTTTATAGAAGCTATGGGAAATCCATATTGGGATTCTTCCATGAGTGAGTGTTGCCAGTGGTCTTGAGTTTCAGCATGGAAACGGTAACAATTGGCGTGGGTCACCGTTTCCAAGATGAAACTCAAGACCGCTGGAAACACTCCTCAGATGGCGGGCGTGGGTACAGAGAGTTAAATCATTCCTCACATTCTACATTGTCCAAACTTTTATAATTGTCTGAAAATTGAATCTTTCAATTTTCACCAAGCCATGTAAGGAGAACTTGACCTAATTGCAATTTTTATAATTGACATGGAAGGATATGTCTTCTTCTAAATCTCCATAAAAGGACATTGAAAAGAGAGATTTGGACATTGGTTAAATTTCTCAATGGTGTCAATAAATATGAATCCCAAACTAGTCATATTCAACTTAGTATCCAAGCTTATTGTCCTCATTTTATCATGAAATTTAGAAAGAAATTTAATCTACGGATTAAATTATGTTGTCTTATGTTAGGCACTATGGAAACTAAAATAAAGGGAATAAATAGTTTTAAAAAAAATCAAGATGATGAATCAATTATGAAGTGTATAAAACAATTAGATGTTAGCAAGTTTCATTTTAGTGGGATTAGTTATGGTGTATTTGTAGCATACTAATAAGCCCATTTGCATGCAGAATTAGTACAATAATACATCATTATTAGCTCTGGAGTGTGCATGGCAAGGTATCTCCGAATTCTAATGAATCTTTTCAATTTCACATGCTTCTATGTATCTTAATCCTTTTATTTTAAGTTTATTAAGAAATCATTTCAAATGTACTGAATCTATTCAAATGTACAAGTTGGGAAAGACTTCGTACTTGAAATGCAAGGGCTATGTTAGCCAATGTTGGCAGCATTGGCATGCTATGGGATGAACTTTGGGGGCATACAAATTATGGTTTGCAGCATATGAGACATTTGCACATTGATGATCTTCACAAATTGATTTCCCTAGCGGTTTCTATGAATGGTGGGTGTTGGGAAAACACTATCAAGAGTCCTTTGGATATACACACTTCAACCCAAGGATGAAGAATTTGGGAAATTCAAAGAATTCAATTCATTAGTGGAAAATCAAAACATGGAAAGGATTAAGTATGTTAGGATTGATGATAGAGGAGAAAATACCAACTATGATTTTAACATTTCTCGTGGCATCTCTTGGTAGAGGACTCTTTATTACACTCCACAATAGAGTGGAGTAGTTGAACAAAATAATAGATTTATTATTGAGATGGTTTGATGCATGGTTCTCTTGTATCGAATTGAGCTAAAATCATGGGGAGAAGCAGTTTTTTTTGCAACCCACATCATCAATTAGACACATACTCATGATCTTCAAGGTATGACACCATATGAAAAATGTTATGGAAACAAAATCTTAGTGAAGAATATATTTATTATGGAGATGGCTCGATGCATGCTTCTCTTGAAGCAAATTGAGCTTAAATCAAATTCATGGGCTCGTGTTCTCAGTGAAAAGTGAAGCAAATTGGAACCTAAAATTCATATATTAATTACTAGGCAGATAGATGATGTTGAGGGCCTTACTTAGGGTTTGTCCAATACTAATTTTATGGAAAACAAGCACCTCGCTATTCATGAATTTGCATCAATCGCACAGTTAGGGTAACATCTTATTGATCAGGAAAACAAGCACCCCATTATTCATGAATTTGCATCAATAAAACCAACTATTGGGCGGTCTCAAGCAGCGGATTAATAAACAAAGAGTTACTTTTGAGACCTGAACTTCTCCCAAACGCCCAATTCGCAGGGTTAAATGCTCAATTCGCATGGTTAAATTCCCAATTCACAGGGTTAAATTCCCAATTCGTAGGGTTAAATTCCCAGTTCCCAGGTTTAAATCCCAATTTGTAGGGTTAAATGCCCAATTCACATAACTTATAGGAAGGTTTAAATTCCCAATTCGCATATTAGAAATGACAGTAGGAATATAGCCACATTTGAACCCTAAATGCAAAAAACAAAACCCTTTTACCAAATTCAAACACCAATTGCAGAGATACACTGGTTTTGTTTTCTACCAATATGATGAAGGTTTGTACTTACTGAAGTCATTGTGGGTCACAGGCCTCCTTTGCTGCAACGCCAATAGCCTTGGATAGAGAGAGGTTGTGGTGTCTTCTCCTTTGGGCCTCCTTCGTTGCGGTGTCAAACTCCTATGACAGGCTCAGTCTAGATGGTGACGGCTTCCACCTTGGGCCTCCTTCGCTGCGGTGTCAAACTCCTATGACAGGCCAGGGCTAGATGGCGACGACTTCCACCTTGGACAGGGGCTAGATGGTGACGAATTCCACCAGAGGGGTTGTGAATGAGACAAGTTCGTGAAAAGATGATCGATGGGGCATGGAGCTCAATTTGGTAATTTGGTCGTGTTTGTTTGATGTTTTATTAATTTATGTTTTTTAATTCAATATAATTTTTTTATTTTTTTATTTTTTACAATGCATTATATTTTATTATTTTATATTTTAATATATTATATTACATTATATATTATATTTTAATATTTTTTATTACATAATATATTATATTTTAATATATTATATTAAAATCCTCAAAGTATTACAAAACCCTCTAGAAATGACCTTTGTCTATGAGTGGGATATGGTTGGTACCATTAGAAGGTTTTGCACAAAAGTGATGGGTCTTGGGTCTTTGGCCCAAAGTGAAACTTCTAGGGAGCTTGTCCCTAAACTAGGCCTCAAACCACTAGATAAACCCAAATCATTTCCCTTTTGGTGGGATAAACCCAGATTAATGGTAAGTACTTAAAAATCCATATGGTTAACCATATTGGTGTGCTTCATATCAAATCACCCCTACCAATTATCATTTTTCTATTAATGTTTAGATTCATGCAATGTTTTATTCTAGGTTTTTTATCTAAAGTGTTTTGCCCCTTTGGTTTGTATAATTCAACCCTAATTTCCCACCTCATTTACCATCACATAGGTAATAATGGGTCATCCACTCAAACTCTACCCTTAGTGATCCCAAATAAAAAAAGTGAGAATTGGCCCTTAAATGGGCGGTGCAATCCAATTCATCCAATCTTCTGACACCGAAAGCTCTAAATAGGTGACAAATTTTATATTCATCCATTTTGGATCACTAAGTGGGCCTTCACCCTTGATGGGTGGATATAATTTAATTCAACTTTACTATATCATATACCAGTTTCTTAGATTTATGTGTCTTCTCATATATGTATTACACAAAAAGATAGCAAGTTACACCACGTAAACTTTGAGGACACTACAATCTAAGTAGGTTGAAGGAGAGGAGGATGAATACACTAGTCTCAAATAACTCATGATAGTTCTACCTAAGGATATAAACCTTTTAGAATATTATCACCAACATCATTAATGTAAATGGACCATTTCATTGCTTGAGTATGTCCCCATGGTTGTTGGACGAGGAATGATTTCAACAAAATCATTAGTAGTCTCAAACTAATTCCTAAACTATGAAATGTAAATTGAAATTTGATGACTAAAAAATGAAAAAAGAAATGCACTTTAAATGAAATTTCCTAGACAAACAAATATGATATCCATACACATGTACATGCCCTAAATTCCACACCCAAATAGCTTAACTTATTTCCTTGGGTATAAATACAATATTTTGGTTAGGGAAAGGGAGAAATCTCAAAAGAATAAGAGCTTGTATTTTAATTATTCGTCCCCTATTCAAATTCTCCTAACCCTTAACAAAATTATGGATTTGTGTTGGGTTCAAACTTCTCTTAGGATTTTCCTAACCATACTAAAGTCAAATATTATGTGTGGACTGTAAGCAATATTATATCCCAATTCAAAGGAATTTGTGCTATGGTGATGAAGGTTCCAACAGCAATGGTCAAGTATTAGTTTGTAGTTCATTTTATTATTCATGTTATTATTCATGATGATGATGATGAATATGGATCCGACGACCTCGCCATACCACCGACGGAAAGAGGTGTCGGATATTAGACTTATGACTTCAAAAGAATCCGACAACGACAACATCCATGATGATGATGATGATGATGATGATGATGATGATGATGATGATGATGATGATGATGATGATGATGATGATGACGACGACGATGATGATGATGATGATGATTATGATGATGATGATGTTTGAGCCTAGAAACCCTCCCACACCATCAATGCATGCGTCTAATAGAACCATGCCAAATTTCAGTACAAGCCAACACATATTTAAAAAATTTCAACGTTGGCCCCATCTAGCACATTAATTAGTCTATAAGTATGATGATGAATAAGAAGATGATGAGGAGGAGGAGGATGATGATGATGATGATGATGGATCCTACGACCTTGCCATACCATCGACGGAAAGAGGTGTCGGATATCAAACTTATGACTTCAAAAGCATCCGACGACGACAATGTCCATGATGATGATGAGGAGGAGGAGGAGGAGGAGGAGGATTATAACGACGATGATGATGATGATGAGGATGATAAAGATGATGATGAAGATGATGATGAAGATGACGATGATGATGATGATTATGATGATGATGATGATGATGATGGTGATGATGATGGTTGAGCCTAGTAAAAACCCTCAGACACCTTCAATGAATGCGTCTAGTCTAACCATGCCAAATTTCAATCCAAGCCAACACATATTTAAAACATTTCACTGTTGGTAGCACATTAATTAATCTATAGGTATGGTTTTTGATGCTCCAATGGTTAGTGTCAGTCATGTTTTAGTATGGAAACCTTGCCACAACGTCAATGCATGCGTCTAGTCTAACCATGCCAAATTTTAGTACAAGCCAGCACGTATTTAAAAAAATTCAACTTTGGCCCCATGAAAAAAAATTTGATGGAAAAAAACTTGGAAACAACTTGGGAAAATAGATATCATATTTCTAGGTAGCTATGTCGGATATCATACAACAATGATGATCATGATGAAGATGATGGTCATGATCAAGCTGCACACCATTTGGGTTAGCATGATAATTGTGCATTTTCTTACTAAGCTTGTCTCTATTTCAAGAATAAATTATTATTCTCTACTAAACAAGGCCAACCAAGTGAAGGTGGAAGCTCTTATGGCCCCTCCCCCCCCCCTCACATCACTCTCAATTCCCCATAACCCGACAAAAATATCTATGTACAAAAAAATTAAATTTGTTTTTTGTCATACTCTATAACAAGCAATGTTTCTAATTATAACATACACGAAAATGGAAAAAACACTAAGAAACAATTAATTTATTATACGTACCAGCAATAAAATTCAATATTTCTATTGCAATATTAAATCAAAATATATAGAGTAGATATATTACTGCATACCTCGTACACTTCAATGTAATTCATCATCTTCTTCATCCAAGTCATCATCTGTATCATTTGATGTTCCGGATTCAACATTGTAAGGATTCGCCATATCATCATCATCATCGATGTCAGTTATGATCATCATGTCATCATCGATATCATCTTCTTGGACATTATCTGATACATCATCTGATTCAACTAATTCTTCGACATCTTCTTCTAGAACATGATCATCTAACTCATGTTGATCATGATCATCTTCAACGTCTTCTTCTTATTCGAGAACGTATTCATTACCTTCATCTACGTTATACTTTACCGGCCTTCCCCTTGGATCGTGTCTCACAGCAAATGACCAACCCACTCTACCTGGAACCTCAGAGTAAAATACCTGTTAACATTGGGTTGGAAAAACATAGGGTTCCATTCTTGGCTCAAACAACCTTGTATTTACCATGGTAAATCCATTATCATGTTCAATAATTGTTTTATCGGGATCACGTTGATTCAATCGACACCTGTACCATTTGAAAACGAATAGAAATACCTTGAAGGAGTTAAAGTCACACTGAAGAATGTCTTCCAGATACCCATAGTATCGATTTTTAGAGAGTTGTGGATGTTTGTCACTTCTAGAAGAGACATTGGTCACCTCAAAGACTGCAGATATCCCACAATCTGATGTTTTCTTCGTTTCATCCAACTTTTTGATGTGATATCTACAGCCATTGCACCACATAGCCTTATGGTGTTTTACCTACAACAAGCCATACAAGAAAAGAATACATAATGATCCAATATTTATGATTAACTAGTGCATGTTTATAATGTCATACAGGGAAAAAAATCAACATGTACAACGACAATATTTTTTACAAAAAAATAAATAGTGTGGTTGATTAATATGCTTACCTGCTTATCTTTTAAACCTCTTTCTAAATAGATTTCCCTTTGTGTTATATTGGTGCCTCCATTGCGATGTGCAACTTTAACCAATGAAGCCACACCTTCCCATGATATTCCATGACCAGATTGTTCACATCGTTCAATCCATACCTTCATCCAGTCAAGATTGTTTGCGATGTATAAATGAATTGCATCCCACTCTCGACCAACTGTTTGATGACAATAAATTTAAAATTCAATACAAATGTATAGTCACTTAACAAAGTATATTACACTCCAAATTGATACAAAATATTGAATATAAAAATAGAATATGTATGATATATATACATAAAAATCAACAGTCAAATGTGTTATATTACCTTTCACCTTCCTCGATCTACCTTTCCCCTTTGGGCACTCCCCTTCGAAATCTTATTTGGATTCTAGATCACCAATGCGACGTAAATTGAGCTTTGACATTAATATAGGAATATATTCACTAATATACATCATGTTTTGGTATACCATATATGCCTCCATCATAGAACCCTCAGCATATGCTCATTGTTTGACCAAACCCTTCATAAATTTCAAGTGCCTCTCAACCATCCACATGGACCTTGAGTGCGCAGGTCCACACAATTCAATATCCTCACTTGGTGTATGAGGTAGTGTTCCTGTGCATTGAAAAATGTCGAAGGTAGATGCTTCTGCATTTCACACATGAGATGAGGAATTTCTCTCCTCCAATACTTTATGTCTTCTTTATGGAATTCTTTAGTGACAACCATCTACAAGTGACATGACAACCCAATCAAGAGATTAAAGGAAAAAAACATTATATTACATAACATGAATTAGAGAACAAAAATCAAATATAAGTTCTATGTTGAATTAAACAAACACTAAGCACATGGAAAAAATCACCACTTACCTCATGTATTTACCAATATTATATATTATTTGCTTGACATTGTTGTCGAAGTTGTCCAGGATAGAGAGAGGTAGAACATACTGTAACAATATACAAATCGTTTCATTTTTTCAACAAAGAGTAGAAAAACAAAAATACCAACCATATTCACTGGAATAGAAAAAAAAATGCATACCATAATAATTACCTTCATGAAGACATGCCAATCGTGTATTTTCACCCCCGTGAAATCACCTTTCTTGGTTATGATATTCTTCATGTTCGCACAAAATCCGGTGGGAAATTTAATTTTTCGGATGACTTCCTTTACAACATTACTTTGTTGATCCGTTAACATCCATGGAAGTGATTTTATATTAATTTTCTCTCCGTTGCTATGAAATTGAATGACGTCTTTCATTGCATGGTTGCTATCTTTAATGTCTTTGCAAATTTTGACAATTTTTTCTTTCTCACTCCTTCCATCCAATATTCGCCATAATGTTTCAGTCACATTATTTCCGATATGCATTATATCAAATAGATCAGCAATTTGTAGGTGCTCATAGTAGGGAAACCTACTAAATTGTCTAGGCTAACTTTCCTTCCCTTGTGGAAGCCCATTAATGCCTTCATGATTACATGAACGACAATCATGAATAGTAGTTTATAAAGAAATTACATAAATCAATGTCAATTACAGTAAACAACACACAATAAAAAAAATACAATATAACATTTCATATACCAATATTCATACGTACCTTAACGATTTCTATTATATTGCAACTTCCATAGGTGAGGTGTCATTCTCTACGGTTTTAATGCAGTCTCTTGCTTGCCATTAAACAGATGTTTTTCGGTAGTTCGATACCTGTGATTCTTAGAGAGCAAGTTCCTATACTCATCAAACACCTCATTTCCTAAGCTTTTTGAACGACGAGATTTAATCTTAGGACCACAAACTGGACATGCAAATTTCCCCTTAGTCTGAAGACCTACATAAAGAGATGGAATATCTATGTCAATTATAAATATATACAAAATGACTGGATTATTTAGAAAAACATGCGTGCATAGTATATTAACTAGTTCATAAAATTAAATGCAACTAAAGTGGAACTTATAATCACATACCGCAAAAATGGGTTAACCTTGGGGCATCATGTATTGTCCATACAAGAATTGCATGGAATTGAAATTGCCTTTGTCATAATGGTCTAGATACATCATACATAGTGATGCCATTCCATAACTTCAATAGTTCATCAATAAGAGGTTCGATATATACATTCATATCTTTGACTTGGTACTTACCTAATTGATTTGAACATATAAAAAATTTAATTATGAGACGTACCATATAGATATATAAACCATATTGCACAATAGAAAAACATTAGCATGGATCTTTTTGATGTCCGAGATTTGATTCTGGGTGGGGATTTAAACCTTTCTCTGGGGTCGTCTGAAGTGTGGGGGCCACGGGCCACTCCGGATACATTAGCAAAAATTTTCATTCAAGCTTTCGCCCAGAAGGATCTCCTCGACATACTACCACCCAAGTTATCTCCAACTTGGAGGAATCAGCGAGTAGGGGATCAAAGGGTGGCTAAACGACTGGATCGGTTTCTGGTGGCTGATGAATTGGCTCTGGAGGTTGATGTTGTCAGGCAGTGGGTAGGGACCGGTGGGGTATCAGACCATTGCCCCATATTCCTGGAGTTGAGAGGCAGAAGCAATAAACCTCCTAGTCCTTTCAAATTCAATCCGAGCTGGTTGAAGGAGGAGGATTTTCTGAAATTAGTTCAGGATCTATGGGTTCATAGACCTCATGATTCTTTGGAGCATGCGGGTGCTCACTTTTAACTAAATCTTAAGAGAACTAAAGATGCTACTATTCTCTGGGCACTGGATAAAAGGAGGACTGATGATCAGAATCTAAGGGATGCTGAGTGGAATATTGATAGGCTACATCATTGTCAGGGAATGGGTTATTTGGATGATCAGCAAAAAGGAGAGCTACTGGAATGGGAAAAACGCAGGAATGTGCTTTTGGGGGAGAAAGAAGAGATGTGGAGAATGAAGAGTAGGGCGATTTGGCTACAGTGTGGTGATGAGAACACAAAATTTTTTCAGGCCTATGCTAAGGGGAGAAAATGCACAAACTCTATTTGGGAACTTACTTCTGCTGAAGGGACTCTGGTATCCAGCTTTGATGGATTGGCGGATATGGGGGTTAAACATTTTGGTGAATAATTCACTGCTCAACCTGGGGCCTCTATTGCTGAGGTTATTCGGGTGGCTCATCTTTTCCCTCGTTTTGTGGGGGAGGAAGAAAATCGATTGTTGATGGAAGAGGTGTTGCCGATTGAGCTCTCGTTGGTAATGCAATCATTTCAGAAATATAAAAGCCCGGGGCCTGATGGCTGGCCTATTGAATTCTTCATAGGATTCTATGACTTCTTCGGGGAGGAATTATTGGATGTGGTGGAGGAATCGCGAAAGGCTGGGTTTGTACATGGTCCCTTCAACTCGACCTTTATTGCTCTTATCCCAAAATTTGACAAGCCTGGTATCTTTGATGAATTCAGGCCTATATCTCTCTGCAATTGTATCTATAAGATCATCTCTAAGGTCATGGCAAGGAGACTTAAGGATATTTTATCCAAGAATATCTCTGGGAGCAATTTGAATTCTTGGAAGATCATCAAATACATGAGGCCATTGGAGTGGCCCAGGAAGGTTTACATACACTAAAAGTGCAGAAGTAGAAGGGAGCTGTGATAAAGATTGATCTCTCTAAAGCATTTGATAGGGTTAGTTGGATCTATATCAGGATGCTTCTTACTCACCTCAGATGGATCATGGCCTGCATCACTACGGTGAGCTTTGTTGTTCTGATCAATGGATCTGCTAGCCCGTTCTTCAAGGCTGGAAGGGGACTACGACAGGGATGCCCCCTATCCCCGTTGTTGTTTCTCCTTGTGGCTGAAGGCCTCAGTCGATTTATTCTGAAAGCAAAAGCATAGGGATCATTTCGGGGTATACCTATTTCACAGGTATTGTATATTACACATCTCCTTTTTGTTGATGACATTCTGATATTCTGTGATGGCACGCGACAGGATATTGATAAGGTGGTGGAAGGTCTCAATTTAGTACAAGTTGCTGCGAGTATGTTAGTGAACGTTGACAAATCTACTATTACATGCTCACATTTAACTGAACCAGAGATCCATCGATTGGCTATTAGACTACCTTACAGGACTTTGGATCTTGATGAAGGATTAAAGTACCTTGGATTTCACTTGAAACCAAATGCTTATTTGAAAGCTGATTGGCACTGGTTATTAGCAAAATTGGAACAGCGCCTACATGGATGGAGTCATCGATGGCTCTCTCGGGATGGTAGGCTGGTACTGGTTAAATATGTATTGGAAGCAATTTCGGTTTATTGGATGTCTCTAGCCTGGATTCCCAAAGGTATATTGGAGCAGATCCGAAGGATGTGCTTTGCCTTTCTTTGGAAGGGTAAATCTGATCATCGTGCTTCGGTGTGGGTCCGATGGGAAAAAAATCGTTGTACCCAAAGCTTTGGGAGGATGGGGGTTGAAGAATATCTTTTTGTTTGCAAAAGCCTTGGGGGCCAAGGTGTCGTGGAGACTTATCCATACACATAGTCTTTGGACTAGGGTGGTATATCATAAATATATTGCCCCTCTTACACTTCTAGAATGGATTAGGCTGGGCAATAAGGCGAGGGCAAATTGCTCTGTGGTTTGGAAAGCGGTGGTGCAGCATTTCCCTTTAGTCGGTACTGGTTTAGTGTGGAGAATTGGTAATGGGCGACTCATACGTATTGGACTGGACCCTTGGGTTGGTTGTAGGGGTGGACATGTCCTTCCGGTGGAATTGAGGACTTATCTGGCAACTCGAGGCTGTCATTTTCTGGATGATGCCGAGGATCCGGGATCATCTTCTCTCTGGCATCAGGGATGGATATCTGCACAGCGTCTTGAGATACCTTTCGATTTGCATGGATCTTGGGAGGATTATCTCCAGATTTTAAGACATTCGTATATTCGACTGAACAATAGGTCGGACGTACTTATATGGGAGCACCATCCATCTGGACATTACTCCCCTAAGGATGGCTATCTATAGCTGAATGTGGAAGCACATAACAGGGACTTAGTATGGTGGTGGAAATCCCTGTGGAAGTTAAAGTGTCCGAGTAAAGCTAAATTACTATTTTGGGCTATACTGGAAAATAAGGCACCTACCTGGGACATTCTACAAAAACGCTTCATTCAGGGACCGGGGTTTTGTCCACTTTGTAAGGAGGCAGAAGAGTCCATTTATCATCTTTTTGTTCAATGTCGATTTACTCAAGCCGTTTGGGCTGACATATGCAACAATGTGGATATAAATGTGAGATGGTGGGTTGCGAATGCTATTGAAGCTTTCCTACAGTGGTGGACTGTACACAAATCCACTTCCTTTTGGGCTGACCCTTGTATATTTTCCTGGGGCATTTGGATTACCTGGAATCAGATCATTTTCCAAGACTGCAGGGTACAGGAGGCGACTGTCGTGGCACAGACTGTGGCTATTATCCAACATTGCAAAACACCTGATTTAGAGGTTTGTGCTCGGCCTGTGCGTATGGAAGGAATTGATAAAACCATGCCATGGGCATATTTTGATGGTGCTTCTATCAACCATCAATCGGTATGTGGTGGGGGCGGAGTATTATACCAATCAGAGACACATTACTATCATACTGTGGCTGGTCTGGGGAGGGGATCGAACAACTATGCAGAACTCATGTCACTTAGGCTACTGATGATATTAGCACTTGAACTAGGAGTTCATTCTCTTCATATTTCTGGCGATTCCTTGCTTGTTATTGAATGGGCAAAGGAGATTACCCATTGTCATGTGTTGATCCTCTTACCTATCCTGGAGGAGGTAATTCGGATAAAACAGTCATTTGATCAAATCATATTTACACATGTCTACAGGGAGCGGAATGGGCTGGCAAATCTGTTATCCAAAGAAGCGACGCAGCAACGTTTAGCTCTTGGAACTTGGAGGATAACTAAGTACTCATATGGGGGTACCTACAGCTACTACCACACTCCATTTCATGAAGATATGGTGGCACAGTTTTGAGCTATAGCTCAAAATTTTGATGATCGGGATGGACACTTATTTACCATTACTGTAACAGTCTTTTTGATTACTTGCTGGTGGATATATACGGGCTGTCGATTGCAGCTAATATTATCTAGAGATGGACACTTTTACAGTTTCAGGTTTTTCTGTATTTTTGGGTTTTTTGCGGGCTGTATGTACAGCTGGATACAATTGTATTGATCTATGTATGGGACATACAGTCTCGAACAGTAACATGGGACAGTAAATATGTGACAATGTATGGATCTCTTTGATTCCATTACATGTGCAGAATGTAATTTTGTTCATATTATTGAAATAAAATTATGACTTTTTCCAAGGAAAAAAAAAGAAAAACATTAAATATATATATGACATTATGCGACAAAATACGACAAATGAGATACCACTACATTAAAAAAAATTGTAGACACAATATACCTGGAACAATCATCGACAACATTATGTGCTCCCTCTTTATTTTCAACCATGGAGGAATGTTATTGTTTATAACAAAAATAGGCCACACCGAGTAAACATATCTCATCTCTGCAAATGGATTGACACCATCCGCTGCCAAGGAAATCCTAAGATTACGAGGTTCTTCTTTAAAGTGAGGTCGTTTTTCCTCCATATCTCTAAATGCAGACCCATCTACATTCATCCGAATAATGTCGTCTTGAATTCTATTTCGTGCATTGTAATCCATAAACTGTACTATGTTTTTGCACCTGAACAACCGTTACAAATGTGGAATAATGGGAATGTAACGTAGAACCTTGCAAGGCACCTTTTTGGTACTTGATCTGTTCGATATCTACTGATATGAAATTCATGACATTTTATTGCAAATTCATGTTGATTATAATATAGAACATGGTCATCGGGGCATGCATGAATTGCTTCATAGTGCATTCCAATTTATTTCATGATTGCAGATAAATCTCGATATGTGTGAGGTAAAATATTTGACGGTGGTAAAAAATATTCACCTATCATGCTACAACAAATTAAAATAAAAATCTAGTTAATATAATACAGAAATAATATTAATGAAACACATTTCATCCATATTAATTTGACTTATATATGAATTAACAATAAAATTATTAGACGATCATATATATTATGTGATGGAATATATTACATACCTTAACAGCCATGTGACTGATATGTTTGAAAGACCATTCACAAACTTCAAGTTCATTATCAACAATATAGCAGAGAGAATATTTGTCTTGGAGCCCTCATAAAGGAGTTGGTATGCCTTCTCAAGAAGAAGTATATCATGAATATCATCATTTTCATGATCATCATCCATTCTAACATTAAATGAATCATGGATCAAAGTATTTGTAAAATTATCTTCAACTATGTTATCAGTATGATCATCTTCTTCAATGTGATCATTAACTTGTTCTGATCCATTAATATTCATAGCTCCATGTTCCTCCGGTACTTGTTCTGGAATCACTTCCTCCAGACGATATGTCGTAGGATGTCTTTCCTTTATAATTACATGAAACCATCAATAGATAAAAGTTAATATAAGAAATTCAAACGCAAAATGTAAACATTTTTGTGATGCATTTAAAATGTAGCAAATTTTGTATTGTTGGGATGAAAAGAACAACGACCAATTGTATTGTTGGTCAAATAGGTGCATCCAAACTATCCAAGAGACATAATAATTGACCAAATTACTGAGCAAAGATACTCAAATATAACTCGAAATTTCCCATACTGTCCACTAAGGTAAGAAAAATGATGCTATGGTTTCTATAGAGAAAATAGAAGAGAAATTACAACATGCCAATATAGTCGTCATTTCTATTATCATGATGGAAAGTGTCACAAATCTAGAGAGCTAAGTGCTTTCCCCAGTGAGTGGGTTACTCTCACCAACAAACAAATAAATGAGTTATTCTACTATACCCTAGATTCAACATGCACAAAAGAAAAAATTATTATAATAAATATTAAATATTAAAATAATATTCATTGTCCATGTTAGTCCCCATCTTTTGAAACCACGATCAATAGATATAAGTTAATATAAGAAATATTAAAATAATACATACATTTACAAAAGCAATCAAAAGAAAAACATATATAATGCAAAACTTACAAATGGATGATACTCATGCCCCCCCTCAACGTGTCCATGCTCCCTACAATGTTTTGTGGTTGTTGTGATCAAAATTCTTCTCCTCTTAAAGTCACTACATTGACTACGTGGACAATAGCATTTCCCATCACCCCTTCTTTCAACTCCTTCCCACAATCTAGCAAGCAATTGTCGATTTTCTTCATTTAGATCAAGAATATTGCTAGTTGACATTTTCTTGTAAAGATATTGAATGAATATTATCAATCTTAGAAACTGAAGCTCCACACTTCGCTCGCTTTAATCACAAAAAAATGGAAATAATGAAAAACAGTCTGCCGAAAAATAGTCTACCGAATAAAAAAACTTCTGCAAATCGTCGCTTGTATAGAAAACATTTCAAAATGTTTCACTATTTATAGGTTTTAAAATTTAACCTTCCGTCGGATATCCTGATGAATTGAACTTAGTTACCGTTGGAGAGTAGTTGTTGAATATCCGACATGCTAGGGATATCACATGACGTCGGATATCCGACTCCCGGGAACCTTAATAGATGGCTGGATATCCGAATTCAATGAGCTTAATATTCAGTCGGATATCCGATGACATTGATCAATATTCCAGGGGCCTCGTCGCATGTCCAAGGGACGTCGGAGATCCGACGGACCCTTCGCTCAATTTTAAAAAAAAATCATCAAATTTCATTATTTTGAAGTTGAAATCTGATGACACAGACCTTTTCGTTGGATGTCGTCAGATTTTGGGTTCAAATCTTGTAGTGTAAAGTGTACTAGAGCGCGTAAATTCCTTATAAATTTCGTGCCTGGAAGGTCTCCAGGGGAGCGAAAATTCCCTGTAGTGTGCTTTGAAACTCAATTTTTTGCTCGATTGATGTTTTCCTTTGGTTTTAGCCTTGATTTTAGCCCTCTGATCTTGATCAGATCTATGTGATCCTAGTTTGATTTTTACTTTTTCAATTTGCTTTTGGACCCCTACTTGGATTATAGAGTGAAGTTGTGGAATTTTTTAGTGAATTGGAAACTAGAATATTGTCATAGTCATTTATTCCATTCTCATAACCTTCTTTAACCTCTGTAATTGGTCTGATAACTCACTCTGCTCCTGATTTGCAAGTCTAAGAAGTTCGGCTTGGTTTGCATGTTACTTATTCATGGTTTGGAATTTTTGTGACAAGAGTAAATATTTTTTACTTGGATTCTTTGTTTTTACATTGCAAAAGTGATCATTTTGTTTCATTCAAGACAATTTTTAACATTCATTTGCATCCTTGAAAGAAGTTTATTGGAAATTTTCATTGCTTGGTAAAGAGTCTTTGCATTTTTTAATTCTTCAAATTCGCTTAGAAACTTTTCAAGATCTCTTTTTACTCTTCACTTAATGATTAAAATATTTTTTCAATTATAGAACACTTTTTTCCATTTAATTGTCATCTTTAAAGTTCATTCAATTAGAGAAGAAAACAAAGAGTTTGTTTTTCGATTTTTTTTTGGATAGATTCGTTGTGAAAGAGTATTTCATATATAGGTTTGGCATATAAAATTGGAAAGGAAAAGAAAAAGTGAGTGGTTTTTCTCTTTTTTGAGTTGCATTGTGTGTCTCTTTCATTTGGGAATGGAAAAGAACTCTCTCCTTTTATAGCTATAAATTCATCAAAAATAAAATATGCACATACTCATCCATGTTTGCGTGCTTTGAATCAAGTCCTAACACCACCAAGTTGCACTTCCATTACCTTTTTGAATAAAACAACAAGCTTTTAAAATCAATTCCCTAACTAAACACACATTAACCTCGCTTGAGGATATAAAATAACTGTGTAGTTAGGTAGGACATCAAGGATAGTAATCCAATAATTCTCCCCTGTCGTTTTACATTTGATACATATTAGTTTTCTCTTAAGGTACTAAAATCCTCTTGTATTTTTTGACACGGTTATACACCAATTTGTTGGGGGGCCTCTCGTTCAACGGGGGTAAGAAGCGAGGACTTGTTCTAGATGGAACTTGTGGAATGTCGCACTCCACTTAAGGGCCTAAGGACATCAATCCATTGTATTCATTGTATTTTCCATATTGGTTGTACAATGGGAAAAAGGAAGAATCTCTAGTAAACCTTCCCAGACGTGTCATGAATGAGGTATCCTAGTAACCATCCTTCTAGGGATTTTTTACCCACGGTTCCTTTCGGTAGAGGGATATCCCTTCATATATATTGGTCTCTCACTTTGTATTGTTCGACTTGGATTTCATCACCTTGCGGAGGATATGATCTGTTGAGGTCTCTGGATCTTAGATAGGATGATTTCTTGCTCTTATACCTTGTCGAGGGTATTTTTCATTTTTTAGTGTTGTTTGTTGGCTTTCTAGCCTCTTTTTTATTGCTCACTTGCTGTGACATCAGTCACAGTAAATTTTTTAGAGTTTTCTTTTTTTTAGCCTATGTGCCTCTTCTTTATAGCTCCCCTTTTACACATTCAGTTGCCTAAGGATTTTTTAGTTCTTTTTTAAATGAGACTTCCCCCATAACACTTAGTTTTGTGCCATGGCGGACCAAAGGAAATCATGAATACAACAAGGGATGAGTTCCGAACCAACTGTGCCTAGAGCTAGTCAACCGTCATCTTCATGCATCCCCACCCCCCCCACTATCAGACCAGTTGGTCGAGGGACTGTCCCACACTCAACCAGTGTGCACCACCAGTTTCTACGGTATCCCAAAATCCCACAATACTATAAACTAGTGTAGTACCAGAAGTTAGTATGACATCATAAACCAATGTAGAACCTGAGATTAGTGTCCCTCCACAAACCAACGTTGTGCCAGAAGTAATTATTACCACGAAAAATAGCATGGATTTGGAAATGCCATCACAAAATGATCTCCCCAAAGGATATATTCATATTATTGAGGAAATTGATCCTTTCCCTTCTACGACGATTCAATTAGATTCAAATTTTAACCAATCTTTCATGCATATGCTAACACCACCTGTCATTCCTACTACCTCGGTTATGTCTAGCTACAAATTTGGGTCTTCTAGTAATAGATCATTCGAAATTCCTTCTCCTGATCTTCCTACAGGCCATGATATTATGGCATCCATACGATAAAAAATGGTTAGTTTATCCCACGAGCAAGCGTCAACATACATATTTAGACGTGAATATGCACATATAATGGCTTTGAACTCACAATTTACAGTAACATCCACATCTGAAGTGGTAAATACTTGTGATTCTAGAACCCTCCAATCCACTTCCTATGATACTACCTACGACATTTCATTCATAGGTCAACCCAGACCTACAGATTGGATCTATCCCGAACCTTTTCCTGACGACTCAGGAATAGGGAACATTTTTGGTCCATCTTCATCATTATGGAACACAACCTTGGGCCAAGCCGTCAATGATTTCCACACTTTTCCTATACCTATGCAGTTAACACCAAAAAATCCCCTTCAATATTCCCCTCATGTTCTACCAAATCAAACCCTTGGTTATTCTTCAAGGTACATTTATAATTATATGCTTTCCCTTGGTTGCATGTATCATCTGGAACTCATGCATACTCGTCTTCATAGATCGGTACTAATCATGCAGCTAGCCAACCTGCACAGTCAATATTTTCCAATGTTTTCGTCAGAAGGCCATCTATTCCTATTGTTAGAACACCTGTTGTTCTTGAAAGTCAATCTTCAGCCACAATTTACACTATTTCCAGAGGAAAACCATTCATTGGTGCCCCAAGTGGCACTGGTAACCAACCTCCTCCGTCAGGACCATTTGCTTTGTGGGTACCAAAAAACCCACCTATTGCAGGACAGCATTTTGTTGGTGCCCCAAGTGGAACCAATAACCAACCTCCTCTGTTAGGCCCTCTTCCTTCATGGGTACCACAAATCCCACCTAGTGGGGGAGAACATATATTTGGTAACCAGAATCCTACAAGGGGGAAAACAAATCAATATCAAACTTCTTACCCCCCTAACCCTAATTTGAATCATGGATTCCCTTATCCTAGTGTCTCGAACAATCAATGGATCCCAACTTTCCAAAACCCTCCCTTTAATCAAGGCGGAACAAAAAATCCATGGGATCCACCCCTTCAAACACATCCCCCCACTCAAGGTATGATTAATCCCCACAATCAAGGATTTGTGAACCATACATGGGTTCCACCATCTACCCCATTCAATCCCACCCAACAACATTTTCAACAACCAACGTATAATTCGATTCTAAATAAACTGGTAAATACTATGATTCCCAACCAAGAACCGATTAAACCTATGGTCCCTAACCAACATAACTTCCAACAGTACCCTGGGGGAAATATGTATGGGTATAATATGCCACACTTTACAATGCAGGGCCCCACAGGCATCCTAGAACCCCATCAATACTATTCATACCGGCAAACTAATAGACAACTTCCCATCCTGGAAACATTGGACCTACCCGATTTTTCGAGATTGATAAACAACCCTATTTGGCACGAACCACATTGGCCACCCATTCCTGCCAAAATACCATTGGATATCCAAAAATTCGATGCAAAACCTGAGGAAGACCCACAAAATCACGTTATGAAATTCCATACTTGGTGTTCTTCGAACTCATTGATGGATGAATCCATACGATTGCGGCTCTTCCAACGAACACTCACCGGAATGACAACTAAATGGTACATTAAGCTGCCACAACACTGTTTCTGAGATTTCAACTCTCTTGCAATGCATTTTTTGACACATTTCCAACTTCCCATTTGATATGAAATTGGTACAGACCTCATATTAACTTCGTTATGACAATCCACTTCCATTCATATCTCAGATTATATTCATGAGTGGAGGAGACACCAAAGATTGATTAAAGCTCCTATTCCTGACCAATTATTAGCCGATTGGTTCACAAATTCATTACTTCCACCTATTGCCAGGGACGTTGCAATGGGCGGGGTTGTTACAGAAAAGCAGGCGATTAGTCATGCTCAACATCTAGACTTGGTTTGATCCCAATCTGGAACTCTATATGAACTGATCCCTCATGTCCCCCACCCCATCGGTGATCCATCTAGGCCCACTACTGAACCTCCTATTGATGTTGTAGTTGGTTCTGTGAAGGCCCAACCTACAACCAAATCTAGTGGACAACAAAAAACTACTACTCCACTCCAAAACCATGTATCCAAAAACACTACTTCTCCTTCCCATACCTCTAAGGTGAATGCAGTTCAATCCTCATCACAACAATCCGAAGGGAAAACGAAGAATAATAAAGGGAAATCCAAAAAATATTCTCCTCGGCAGGAAAATCCCAAACCACAACAAACCAATGCTCATAACAAAACCAAAATAAAAGATAAGTTCCCCTGCCTTATTTTCCAGGAAGACCACTATACAAAATACTGCCCTTATCGTGAGGAAGTTAACAAATTTGTGAAAGGTTCTTCCCGCCCGGCAGTCCTAACTGACGGCCATTTACCATCTCAACAACAAAAAATGGTCGCACATACCCCACCGCAAGGGGGCAACCCAAATGATCATACTGAACCAGAGACATTCGCAAACCGTGACATCCTTATGATGAGTAACAAGACTGTACATATATATACTAGGACAAACACCTATGATTCTATCCCGAATTCAAAAAAAAATGGGCTTCAAAAGATAAATCTCCCATGGACGATCCTCCTTCGACTCCTCCGCCTAATGGCCCTCTTCATATTGAAATACCTATACGAGACACTATGTTTCTCCCACCAAAGGCCACCATTCAAAAAGCAACATTCAATCCAAGCGTGTGAGCTACCCAAAATTACAATATTGTTTAGGACTTAGCTCAAGCACCTTGTGCAATGTCCACTCTCGAAGTTCTACAACACTGTCCAAGTCAGCGTAGAACCTTGTTGTCAGCACTTGGATTTGTTGACCCAGACTCTTCCAACACAATCATGCTTAATTTGGAATACTCTAAGCCACTACTTTCACACCAGTTGAATTTTCAGATTCATACCAAGATTTGTGGAAACAACATCCAGCGTACTATTTTGGATGAAGGTGCTTCCACTTCTATCATGTCTTTTTCTTGTTGGAGATCCATTGGATCTCCGGATGTAACTCAGTCTCCTACTACTTTGAAAGCTTTCGACAGCCGTGGTTTCCAACCTTACGAACTCATCCCATCACTTATTGTAGAACTAGGGGGAAAAACTGTATCCATCCACGTAGAAATTGTAGATGCTCCATTAGATTACAACATCCTAATTGGTCATAATTGGTTCTATGCCATGACTGTTGCAGCATCTTTATTTTTCCATTTGGTACAATTTCCTCATCAAGGGAAGATTGTCACCATTGATCAGTTGGATTTTTGCACTTCGGATATTCACTCCAGCACTGCCAATAATGTCACACTGCTAACACAATCTCAGCATCATTATAAAGACATTGGTGTTGGTATTTTGAAGGATTCTTCTATCATTGGAGTATTCCCAGAGCTTCCACCCCCAATCTTTTCAATCAATATGATCTCTTCGAGTATCATTCAACCCCATGAACCTAATGATTATTGGTTTATACCAAGTCCTACTGAGTGCAAAACCATTGGTGATTGCATGCCTCTCAACCTCAATCAAGCAACATACAACGCAATTCAATCCGCCTCTGATTGGATCGACACTATTTACCACCATCTGGTGGCACCTCTTCCATCGTGGATCAATTCATCCTTGTCCTCTCATGATTCTCTTATTCATACTTTTCCCTCCGACAAGTCTATTATGGAGATCATGAGCATTGATGAACCTCCATGGAAAGATCACCACCATCGATAGTCCTTTCCTATGATACACACAGTAGATACCAACAACAAATCCACCGTTTCACTCGATATTGTCCAAACGTATCAGATTCCCATCCTTACACATGATGTGTTTTCCAAGGGAAATCTAACGAACATCATGGAAACTATTCCAGTAGACATCTCAGTGAAACCTGGTATCGTGGAACGTATCCATTTAGAAAAAACTTGTACACCTACTGAGGTGGAATTTTATACAGCCTTGTTTAACTAGTTTCGCGATGTTTTAGCCTGGATTTATGAAGAGATGTTGGGAATTGACCCCTCTATAGTAGTCCAAGAGATTCAGTTTTATCTTGGTGCCCGACCTGGTCGGCAGAAACTCTGACCCGTTCATCCCCACAAAACTGCGGCCATTAAGGGAAAAGTTGGAAAAAATTCTTCGTGCGGGTTTTATCTATCATGTTCCATTAACAAACTGGGTGTCTAATATTGTTCTTGTAGCTAAGAAACAAGGAACGATTAGAGTTTGTGTTGATTATAGGGATTTGAACAAAGCTTATCCTAAAGACAATTACCCAACCCCCTTTATTGACCAAATTATTGATAGTTGTGCCGAAAGCATCATCTTTTCGTTCATGGATGGCTTCTCTGGCTATAATCAGATTGAGATACTCCCAGTAGACCACCACAAGACTACTTTTATCTACCCATGGGGAACTTTCACATATCGTAAGTTACCTTTTGGACTCAAGAACACTAGGGCCACTTTTCAATGGGCCATGTCGTACGCATTTCACGATATCAAGCATGTTGTGGAACCATACTTGGATGACTTACCCGCTCATTCTGCTGCACGAGAATATCATCCAGACCATTTGAGTGCCATATGTTTACGGTGTCGCCACTACAACATTCACTTGAATCCTCACAAATGTGTATTTTGTGTTGAATCCGGTAGATTGTTAGGATTCATAATATCCAAGGATGGCATTCGCCTTGACTCACTGAAGGTTGAAGCCATTTTAGCTTTACCTTCGCCAACTAATATACTAGAACTCCAAAGTTTGCAAGGGCATGCAAAAAAATTATGTCGTTTTTTCTGCAATTTTGCTGAGATTACTTAGGGCTACATGATACTTCTCAAGAAATATGTTCCCTTCATTTGGGATGATGAAGCTCAATATCCTTTTGACAATCTAAAACATTCCTTGACTAATGCTCCTGTGTTACAACCCCCCAATTACACACGGGACTATATATTATATCTTGCTGCCTCTACTTCCACTATTGGAATGGTGTTAGTACAAGAAGACAAGAATGGTCAAGAACATGTGGTTTACTATCTCAGTAAGATTCTCATTAACTCTGAAACACGTTACTCACATGTGGAGAAACTGGCTCTGGCAACTATTTTTGCGGTTCAGAGATTCCGCCATTACATTCTACTCCGCAAAACCATTGTTATTTCCAAATTTAATATAATGTATTATATCCTAACACGTCAAGTGCTAGGGGGAAATTACTCTCATTGGATTGTTTTCCTTTAGGAGTTTGATTTGGAGTTTGCGAAAGTGAAATCCAAAAAATCCTTGGTCTTTGTTGAGCTTATTTGCGCATTGCCTCGTGTCAATGAAAAATATGATCCCATTGACTCTCTCCCTGAAGAGTCTTTGTTTCTCATTGGCATGACTGATTTGTGGTATGGAGACATTGTTCAATATCTCCAAACCCAACGTTTTCGTCCCGATCTCAACCGTGATGAGCATCGTCGCATATGACACCATGCCAAATACTACCTTATCATTAGCGATACTTTGTACCGTTGTGGTATTGATTCCATTTTGTGTCATTTCTTAACTCTTGATGAAGTTGAACACGTCCTCAATGACTATCATTGTGGATCTTGCGGCCTTCCAGCCCATAAAATTTTGCGCGTGGGCTACTTCTGGCCTTCCATCTTCAAATATTGCGTTGAAGAGGTCAAGAAGTGCCCCCCATGCCAATTCTTCCACTCTAAGAAGAGCTCTCATCCATATCCAGTCCATTCCATTATTTGTGTTGGCCCCTTTTCCAAATGGAGCATTGATTATATATATTGTAAGCCTACTTCACCCTGGGGGCATAGCTATGTCATCATCGTTGTTGACTATTTCACCAAATGGGCTGAATCCATGCCTACATATGCAGAAAATGGAAAAACAACAACATTATTCGTATTCAATCATATCATTGCAAGGTTTGGAGTCCCGCAAGCCATCGTAACTGATCATGGTTCCCATTTTAGGAACCACATGATGGATGAACTAAGTTCCAAATTGGGTTTTTGTCACGAAAACTCAACTCCTTATTACCCCCAAGAAAATGGACAAGTAGAGGAAATTAATAAAGTATTGAAGAGAATGATCCAACGCATGGTGGGAACCCAAAAATCAAAGTGGCACTTAGCTCTATTTTCATCTCTTTGGGCCTATAGGACTTCAGTCAAGAATGCAACCGGGTTTACACCATTCCAATTGGTTTATGGCTTGGAAGCAATCCTTCTGATTTAATGTGAGATACCATCTCTCAATTTGGTCGTTGAAATCTTACCTAACACTACTACCGAGGAAGAACGGTTCATATACCTAGCCAAGCTTGATGAAACTCGTCGCGACGCCACGCTCACTAACGAGGATCATAGAAAGCACATTAAGTTCCAATACGAAAAATCCATCCAACCCCGCATCTTTAATTAAGGTGACCTAGTCTTAACCTATGATCAAATGCACGACAAGTTAGGTAAAAGCAAATTAGAATCTATGTGGAATGGTCCCTACGTTATTAAATGAGTGTTAGAGAAGGGAGCTTACGAGCTAGTTGACTATGATGGTACACCTTTGGGAGAGCCCCGTAATGGGATTTACCTAAAGATATTTTATTTGTAGGGTCATCCTGCGTAACACACTTTGTATATAGTATATCTATAGTGTGATTTTGATTCAGGTTTTTTTCGCATCAAGATTCTATCTCATCCAAAACTATTTATCTCGGCTTGTGCTTTTATGCGCAGATGCTAACGTACTTCAGATATGCAGATGGTGCTAGTCGACATACCCAAAACCTTGCTTCTACAGCATGGGTATTGTATTCCCCTACTGGCGAGTTGATATCCTCGGGTGGAACTGTTGATGTATATGTAACTTCGGAATGTATTTCATCCATGTATTTCATTGTACTCCTATACTCCTATAGAGATGTGTCATTCCTCTATACAGAAGTGTCGTCATGTGTATTGACAAGTGTCACAAGTATGGTAACTTGCCGATGGGTTATTATACCACCATGTGTGGGGTCGGCCCTGATTTATATAATATATGGTTGATGTACCTAGCTAGACAAGTCGGCCCCATAAGGTCACTGGGCAAACAGATCAAGTATAAATAGAGATTGGGAGATCTCTATTTGGATCACTCAGAAACTCATTCTTCCTTCACTCGAAAAGTGGCGCACATGTGAGGAGGAGGATCATTTTCTACTAGGAGACTATCTCTGTGTATTTTGGTTGTACTTTGTTTGAGCCATTGCTCTATCTATCTCTGAGGAAGTTGTGTGGTTTTTCAACTTAGGGTTTTCCCCACAGAAACTCTGTGTCTCTTGTCTCTCATGCTTTTGCTTCTTGTGATGATTGACATGCTTGTTATGATTGATATGCATTGATATACTATACATGTTATTATCTCAGTAAAGATCCTAGAGTATTGTGAATTAATGCTCAAAATTTAACATGGTATCAGAGCTAAACTGAGAAGAAGACATTGTGCAATGACGGAAACCAAGGGTTTCTTGTTTATTGGGTTTCTCTCTGCATATTTTGGAAAAGCAGTATAGTAAATTGACTCTACTCACCAAGGCGAATCTATCTGTCCAATCCGAATTCAATTTTGAGCATTTTCAGATTTGGCCCTAAAAATTAGGGTTTCCACAAAAATAGGAATTTCTGGAATCTGAAGACATAGCTGGAAGCTCCTTGCCACAATCGAAGTTTAGAGCTTTGGATCGATATTTTTGGCTGGGTAGATCTTCGGGAAACTCAAACCCTAATTCAGGGTCCTCCTTAGTGAACCCAGGAAGACAAAAAGGCATTTCTGAAGGGTGAAGCTTTGTAGATCTCAAATTCTGAATACACCATGCTGATCAGCTCATCAAGGCACATCTTTCTATCCTTTCAGAAAGTTGAAATTCACATTTTGAATTTTTAGGGTTTCTCTAACAAACCCTAATCCAGGACCAGATCCAGTTTTCAGCAAGTCAAGTGGTAAGACCTAAATATTTTCTATTTCCATTTGAAGTACTCTTTAAGATGTCTTACCACACTAAGCTTGAGGATAATATTGAAGGGGCTGATAACTTCCGAGCCTAGAAGTATAGGATTGGGTTAATCCTGGAAGAAAATGAGTTGGACTCATATGTAAAAGAAGACATCCCAATCCCAGAGGATGAAGAGGCTAAAATATTGCATAAGAAGAACTTGGTCAAGGCAAAGAGAATCATTGTTGATTCTATCAAGGACCATCTCATCCCCCATGTGTCATCTCTGAAGACACCCAAAGAGATGTTTGATTCACTATCCAATCTATTTGAATGGAAGAGCATAAATCGGAAGATGACTCTGCGGAACCAATTGAAAGGGGTAAAACTTCAGAATGGAGAATCCATTCAATCTTATTTTTCTAGGGTCTCCCAGATCAAGGAACAACTATAAGCAGTGGATGAAATGGTGGAGAATGGTGAAGTTGTCATGACCACTTTGAATGGCCTACCCAAGTCATGGGACACCTTTATTCAAAGAATATGTGCAAGAAAGAAGTTGGTATCCTTCAGCAGACTTCGAGAAAGAAGAAGCAAGGCTTGTGGCACAAGAAGAAAAGATGGGGAATGAAGATCAAGCTCTCAGAGATCACACCAAGAAAGCAAATTCCAAGAGAGAGCCATCTCACTTCAAGAAATCTTCATATCACCATAAATAAAGGAGAATATGCTTCACCTGTAATGAAAAGGGACATATTGCCATAAATTGTCCCAAGAACAAGAAGGACAACAACTTCAACAACAAGAAGAAGGGAAGCAAAAGAAGGTATCATTCTCATGCTTCCAAAGATAATGAACCTCCCAAGAAGAAGGCCAAAGCAGAAAGTGATGATGATAACTCATCAAGCGAAGAAGAGTATGTTCTAATCTCTGCTCTCACAGGTACTATCTCTCATGGTTGTAATGATTGGATTATTGATAGTGGGGCTTCAAAACACATGACTGGGTTTAAAGAATCCTTTTCTAATCTATCTGAACATGAGTCACCCCACAAGGTGAAACTTGGGGATGACTACCAATACCCTATCAAAGGAAGTGGTGAGGCCTCCTACAACCTAGACTCTGGGAAGTCTTTGAAGATGAAATATTTTTTGTATGTACCTCGGCTCAAGAAGAATCTACTCTCCATATCCGCATTGGATGCAAAAGGTATGAGGGTTTCATTTGTGGATGGCCAAGTTCTATAGTGGCCAAAGGGAAATACCATAGATGATGCAGTAGTGATTGGAGAGCAAGAGGGAGGACTGTACAAACTAAAGGGACAACCTGAACATGCCATGGTGCATGAATCCATGGAGCCAAGTGAACTTTGGCATAGAAGGATTTCTCATATGCACTATAGGGAACTTCCAATTGCAAGCAAGGTTGTAGAGGGTCTTCCTGAAATCAAGACCAAACATGAAGGTGTTTGCAAAGGATGTGCAAAAGGAAAGAACATAAAGAAAGAATTTCCAAGCAGTGAAAGCAAGGCAAAAGATATCTTGGAAATTATCCACTCCGATGTATGTGGACCGATGTCATCCAGTTCTCTGAGTGGGTATGTTTACTATGTCTCTTTCATTGATGACTTTTCCAAAAATACTTGGGTCTACTTCTTGAAGAACAAAGATGAAGTGTTTGATAAGTTCAAGGAATTCAAAACCGTGATGGAGAACCAAACTGATAAGAAGATCAAAACATTCAAATCCGACAATGGTGGAGAATTCACTTCAGGTGACTTCAAGAAGTTATGCAGTGATTCAGGGATTAAGAGGGAGTTGACTACTCCTTACAATCCACAACAGAATGGAGTTGCAAAAAGAAAGAATCGAACAATTATGGAAGCAGCAAGGGAAATGCTGCATGACCAGGATCTACCGATGCATCTATGGGCAGAAGCAACTAGGACAACTATATATGTGCAGAACAGAACACCCCACAAGATATTGGACAACAAGACACTAGAAGAGGTCTTCTCTAGTAAGAAACCTGAAGTCAACCATCTCAGAATATTTGGTTGTCCACTGTATACACATGTCCCAAAGGAAAAGAGGACCAAGTTGGATCCTTCAGGAATGAAGGGTATCTTTGTGTGTTACAGTGAAAGCTCGAAGGCTTACAGAATATACTTTCTAGGGTTCAAGAAGATTGATGTCAGCAGGGATGTAACGTTTGATGAAAACTCATCATTCATTAAATCAAGGAAGGCACCTATTGAATATTATGAAGAACCCAAGGAAACTAGATTTCAAGACACTGCCATGACTGAAGCAATTCCAGACGTTGATCGTGAAATTGAAGATCCGCAAAATCCTGTAGATCCACCACGTGAGGAAAACTCTCACAAGAGGAAACCTACATGGGCTAGAGATCTCATTCAAGATGCAGAAAGATTTGGCATTCCAGAAGAAGAACACAGAGCAAAGAAGAGAACTAGATCTCACACTAGCTATGTTGCTTTACTCTGTGATATCATGAACAAAGAACCTTCCAATTATGAAGAAGCAGCAAAAAAGAAAGAATGGAAGGATGCCATGGTCGAGGAATACCAATCAATAATGAAGAACGATGTTTGGGATGTTGTCCCAAGACCTGAAGGGAAGTCTATTGTGACTTCCAAATGGATTTACAAGATCAAGCATACTGCAGATGGTAGCATAGAAAAATACAAGGCAAGATTCGTAGCTCGTGGCTTCTCTCAGAAAGAGGGAATAGAGTATGAAGAAAATTTTGCTCCTGTAGCCAGGTACACTTCCATCAGATCAGTACTTTCCTTGGTTGATGTGATGAAATGGAAGATACACCAGATGGATGTCAAGACTTCCTTCTTGAATGGTGTGGTCGAAGAGGAAGTGTATGTGGAGTAGCCACTCGGCTTTGAAACACATGACAGGGAGTCACGTGTGTGCAGATTGAAGAAATCCTTGTATGGCTTGAAGCAAGCTCCCAGAACTTGGTATGGTAGGACGGACAGTTTCCTATCTAGTTTGGGCTTTACCAAGAGTAAAGCGGATTCCAACCTTTACTACAAGGTTGAGGAAGGAAATCCTGTGATTATACTCCTATATCTAGATGACATGTTTGTAACAGGAGATGACAGATTGATTTCTGATACAAAGAGGAATCTTGCTGCATATGAAGGACTTTGGAATGATGCACTATTTCCTAGGTATGGAGGTGTGGCAGAGTACAGATGGGATCTTTCTTGGACAAGGGAAGTATATTGTAGATATCCTGAAGAGGTTCGGGATGATGGATTGCAAGTCCATGGCCACACCTATGGCATCGAATCTGAAGCTTCTATGTGATGCTTCATGTGAGCCGGTTGGTGTCTCTATGTATCGTCAGATGATTGGGTCCTTGATGTACCTGACGAACACGAGACCTGATATTTGCTTTGTGGTGAACACATTGAGCCAGTTCCTGACGGATCCGAGGAGTGTTCACTTGGTTGATGTAAAGCATATTCTGAGGTACCTGAAGGGTATAGTTGATTATGGGCTCAAGTATGATGCGAATCAAAATTTTAACCTACAGGTTTATGTTGATTCAGATTGGGCAGGCAGTGCTGTAGATAGGAAGAGCACTTCTAGGTGTTGCTTCAATATGCGATCAAGTGTGATCTCTTGGTTTAGCAGGAAGTAGTCTTGTTTAGCACTGAGTACAACCGAAGCAGAGTATGTTGCAGCTTGTTCGGCTAGTTGTGAGGCGGTATGGCTAAGGAAGCTACTGTCTAAGCTATTTGATATACCATTGGAGGCTATTGGTATCTTCTGTGACAACCAGAGTTGTGTGAAGCTGTCTGAGAACCCGGTGTTCCATGACAGGTCGAAACACATAGAGATCAAATATCACTATATCAGGGATATGGTGTAAAGGGGAGTAGTGAAGCTCCTGTATGTTGCGACATATGAGCAGATTGCAAATGTGTTGACGAAGCCACTAGCCAGAGTGAAGTTCGAGTACTTCAGAGAGAGGCTTGGTGGTCTTCGGATCGACGACACTTTGAGGAAGAAGTGATGGAGACATTTGCTGTAACCATTCCTAGAATGGTGGAAGGGGGATCCTTCACATGGCTGTGGATGTAAGTCCTGGATGATGAGCATCAGGATGATGTTCTAGTTTCTACTCTATATGATCAGTTGGATCATTCATGTATGTACGCATCATGTTGGATGCTGGATATGATCAGTTGGATCATTTATGTATGTACGCATCATGTTGGATGTTGTATATGATCAGTTGGATCATTTATGTATGTACGCATCATGTTGGATGTTGGATATGATCAGTTGGATCATTTATGTATGTACGCATCATGTTGGATGCTGGATATGATTAGTTGGATCATTTATGTATGTATACATCATGTTGGATGCTTGGATCATGTATCTGTATATGTATCAGGTGGATACCTTGTATGATTAGGTAGATCATGTATGTTGATATGTATCAGGTAGATACATTGTGTGGATCATGTATCTATGTATGTATCAGGTAGATACATTGTGTGGATCATGTATCTATGTATGTATCAGGTGGATACACTATGTATGGTGATATGTATCAGGTAGATACTTGGTATGCATCAGGTATATGCATTGTATGATCAGGATGATCGTGGATGACGAGCTTCTCCAGATGACATGCATCAAAATGATGCATAGATGATGATCAGGACGATCATGTATACATTGGGATGATGTATGGTGAGTATCAGGATGATACTCTATGGCCATGGAATAGGTTGTACAGATGAGCATGTTTGGGAGATCCTATAGGTCGGAGTTGTGTACCCGTAATAGCCTAGGATGCTCTTTCGAGACATTGCTCTGGGAGGACATATAATAGAGCCCTGGGAGATCCTTCAGGTCGGAGTTGTGTACCCGTAACATCCTAGGATGCTCTTTCGAGGTTTTGTCCTATGGCATGTAATTTTCTCCTGGGAGATCTGGACAAGATGAAAAAGGCCTCAGATTCTTCAACCAGGTTTTGCCATGACCACATGTAATTTTCTCCTGGGAGATTTGGACAGGATGAAAAAGGCCTCAGATGCTTCAGCCAGGTTTTGTGGTGGACCACATGTAATTTTATTCTGGGAGATCTGGACAGGAATAAAAAGGCCTCAAATGCTTCAGCCAAGTTTTTTGGTGAGATCACATGTAATGTGCTCCTGGGAGATCTGACAGGTAGAGTTGTGTGCTCGTAACAACCTGGGATGCTTCAGCCAGGTTTTGTGATGGGTCACATGTAATGTTCTCTTGGGAGATCCGACAGGTAGAGCTATGTGCTCATAACAGCCTAGTATGGTACCGCCCAGTTTTGTGACGCACGTAATAAGTCCTGAGGATTCCACAGTATGGCCAGTGATGAAGACCTGTAGGTGGTGGGCCTACATCTAGTATGAAAAAGTACTGTCTCTGTAGAAATTCATATGACGAGTAGAGTTAGATATTGGTTGAGATAGCAGCAGCAATGACAATGACGATGACGATGATCCAGAGAAGAAGACTTGTGCTAGTATATTTGTGTCGAGAAATAACTTCCTAGTTAAGAGGGAGTGTTGATGTATATGTAACTTCGGAATGTATTTCATTGTACTCCTATAGAGATGTGTCATTCCTCTATACGGAAGTGTCATCATGTGTATTGAAAAGTGTCGCAAGTATGGTAACTTTCCGATGGGTTATTAGACCACCATGTGTGGGGTCGGCCCTGGTTTATATAATATATGGTTGATGTACCTATCTAGACAAGTCGGCCCCATAAGGTCACTGGGCAAACAGATCAAGTATAAATAGAGATCAGGAGATCTCTATTTGGATCACTCAGAAACTCATTCTTCCTTCACTTGAAAAGTGGTGCACATGTGAGGAGGAGGATCATCTGCTACTAGGAGACTATATCTGTGTATTTTGGTTGTACTTTGGTTGAGCCATTGCTCTCTCTATCTCTAAGGAAGTTGTGGGGTTTTTCACCTTAGGGTTTTCCCCATGAAAACTTTGTGTCTCTTATCTCTCATGCTTTTGCTTCTTGTGATGATTGACATGCTTGTTATGCTTGATATGCATTGATATACTGTACATGCTATTCTCTCAGTAAAGATCCTAGAGTATTGTGAATTAATGCTCAAAATTTAACAGGAACCTGCTTAGGCCCCGCAATAAATAACATAGTGGAATATCATGCAGTCATCGGATTTCTAACTGAAGCATATTCTTTTGGAATCCACCATCTTATAGTATACCTAGACTCTCAGCTTGTGGTATCTCAACTAAACTGCATCTCTATCGTCTGCGATCCTACATTACTTCATTTATACATAAGGGTACGCCTCCTTGAACAATCCTTTGATTATATTCTATATCAACATATTCCAAGGAAATTCAACACAGAAGATAATTCATTAGCTATCTACATGTTGGATTGGCATCTAGTCCACACATAATCAATATCATCATGAGAACACATGTAAAAGTGTAAAATACAAGTCATAGTACGTAAACAATAGAAATAGATCCATATGTATTCATGCAAAAAGTTTTTTTCGTGTCACATATAGTGTCATAATGCGTCAAAAGACAAAATTTGGGATCATAACCCATACAAAATTGGGACTCTGGCCTACATATCGTGTAAATTCCGCTAAATGAAAGCTATTGCTAAAATCTAGTCACGGGGAGCACGGTGCTAATGATAACACACCACTTCCCTAGCAACACGGTGGAGCAATCTTCTAATGCGCTCTGGCACACCTACATTATGCCTCTAGAGATGGTAGGGAATCTCAGGCATCCTCATCTGAGGGATACCCAAGGTCAAACCCTCGAGATTCCATTCTACATCACGGAATCCCCCTGCCTCTTCTTCATCCGCCTGGTACTCTTACCCTTGTTTGTGCATTGGTGAGGATCATGTTTGTCTCACTGGTCCTTGATATGCAGCATTGCATGCATATATGTTAGATCTTTTATGTGTGAAATTGCCCACATAAGATCCAAAGAGATGATGTAAACCTCACTATGAAAGAATTTAGGAAGAAGAGAGAAGCAATAGAACATAGATCCAATAGAGGCAGAATAATTACACACATTGCATTAATCAGAATAGTAACCGGGTAAATATACAATGCTGAGCATGAGGATTCGAATTCACTAGGTGTAATTCGAATTGTCCTTCATGCACAGATCCATAATCAGTGGAGAGTCATCAGTGCCAAACTAGGAGTCTATCTCATCATCGGTGAAGTCATCAATGCACAAGTAGTGATCAACCGGGAGTCAAACTGAGTCTAACTGAGTGTGGTTGGTGTAACTGGCACATGGAAGCACTGATATAGTGAAGGAGACTCAGTGGGGGCGCTCATGGAGCTAACTGGAGTCAAAACAGTCTATCTAGTCACACTGTAGGTCCAAAAGAGTGATAAGTTCAGTTAGGAGTCAGTTAATCCTTAAATCAAGGAAGAACTGAAGATAACTGAACTAAACTGGACTGGTAGGTGAAGAAAGGCGCCCTTATCATGCAATAACTGAAAAGAGGGCGCACTAAGCTCTAGGAGAGCTAAGACTGATCCGAGAGAAGCTCCTGGGGCTAGTTTGGCAAGGGCTAGGTGCTGGTGCTGCAAACCCTAATTGCATGCAAACCCTAATTGCATGCAAAACCCTAATTGCATGCAAAACCCTAATTTTGCATGCAGGACTGAAAATGTCAGAAATGTTAGAAGGACTAGGATGGAGTATAGGAATATCCTAACACCCCCCCTTAATCCATCCTGGGCCCTGGTAACTAGGACCAATGGTCACCCATACAATCAATGAAATGATAAAAAGAATACTGCCTCAATTTTTCTTTTTCTCTTTTTCTTTTTTTTTTGTGTTTTTATATTTTTGAATAACTCAAGGAGCCATTACTCTAAGCAGAAAAGAAGCAAGCTTTCATCAGTGAAAACTTTGCAAAGAGACTTGGTAAGCTAATCCTCTGTAAAGTGCGAATGCAAGTGCTAGAGAATGTGTTGAATGTAGCAAGTCTTTCAGGAACCTTTTCTGTCACTGGAGCGAATGTATCATGATGAGTTTTCCCAAGGAATGGAAGAGTAAACCCCATCATCATGCTGAATCTCTCATGGAGAGGTGGATGGCATAATGCAAGGTTAGCATGCTGCTGAAGTCTAGTAGTTCTGTAAGCAAATACATCATCAACTGTGTTCTTAGTAGTAGCAAGGACTGTGTGAGAACATGTTTCTCTTGAATCTGGACTAAGAATAGGTGTTGGTTCTGAATCTTTTTGAACTATGATCTCAACATCAAAATCTTGATCTTCTTCCTCACTAGAATAGGAGTCACTGGAAGAGAAGTCACTGTGATCCTCATCAGAATCTGAAGGGATAGTTGGAGAGAAGGGCATGAAGTGGGAGAACTCATATGCCTTTGAGGCATGATTAGCAATCCCATTCGCTATAACCTTTCCAGTGGAGATTTCTGTAATCTCTACTGTGTCTGGACCAAAAATCACTTGTTTTGGAGATCCTGTATGAGTCATTTGATATACTGATAACAAATTAGCTGTAAGAGAAGGAACAAATAAGACATTTTTGAACTTACCATGCTCCATATGAACTGTACCCAAACCTTTGGCAGAAATCTGAGAGTTGTCTCCCATGTGAATGGTAGGCCCATCTTGGAGATCCAAAGAGGAGAAGGATTCTTCTTGTGCCATCATGTGGTTGGAAGCTCCAGAATCTATGAGGAGAGCTTTTGTCTTTGAAAAACCAGCCATCAATGCATGACAATCATCAGATCCACTTCCAGAATCAGACATCTTTGCTTCTTTTGGAACAACAATTTGGTTTTGTTCAAGAAGCTTGGTTAGAAGATCAATCTTCTTATGCATGCAGGCATGCTCAGGATGGTTTCCTCTCTTGCAATAGGTACAATTTGGTCTCTTTTGTTTGTCATTCTTGGATCTTGAAGATTTCTTTCCTTTGCCTTTTTGTCCCCCTTTATCATTCGCTCCACTTGATTCACCAGCCAATAGAGCTAGATCTCTGGAGGTTTTGATGGCACCCATTTGAAACAGTTTGTTCTCTTCTTGAGTGAGAGCCTCAATGAAGTTACTTAAGGTGGGAAACTTCCATCCAGGGATGGACATTCGAACAGAATGAAAGGTAGATACAAAGACAGAAAATTGAGATCCAAGTTTGCTCAATATAGAGAGTATCAATTGCTCATCACTTTTAGTGATGCCACATTGCTTGCAATGCAAAACCAAATTCTGAAATTTGGAGAAGAAATCTTGAATGCTCTCGAAATTGCTAGGTTGAAGGGCAACCAATTCATTCTCAAGAATGTAGCCTCTCAGTTCGTCTTGTTTGCCAAAAAGACTCCTCAATTTTATCCATAAATCATATGGAGACTTCAATCCATCAGCATGAAACAATAGATCATCAGAAATATGAAGGCATATGAATCCAAAGGCTTCATCCATTTTGTTTAGGTGCTGGACTCTCTTTTCAGCTTGATGTGGTATGGCATCTTTTTCTTCAACTATTCTAGTAAACCCTCTTGATTGCAAGAGTATTATCATCTTCCTCTTCCATTCGAAATAATTGAAAGGAGTGAGAAGTATAGAAGAAGGATCATTCGAATTGCTCATCTTGATTGCTTGAACAAGTGCAAAATAGAAGCTACTGAATCTGCTGCTGCAACTGCTGGAACTTCAAAATACCTGCAAAAAACTCTCAAGAATGGAGGTAGAATATACTCTCAAGGCTCTGATACCATGTGAAATTGCCCACATAAGATCCAAAGAGATGATGTAAACCTCACTATGAAAGAATTTAGGAAGAAGAGAGAAGCAATAGAACATAGATCCAATAGAGGCAGAATAATTACACACATTGCATTAATCAGAATAGTAACCGGGTAAATATACAATGCTGAGCATGAGGATTCGAATTCACTAGGTGTAATTCGAATTGTCCTTCATGCACAGATCCATAATCAGTGGAGAGTCATCAGTGCCAAACTAGGAGTCTATCTCATCATCGGTGAAGTCATCAATGCACAAGTAGTGATCAACCGGGAGTCAAACTGAGTCTAACTGAGTGTGGTTGGTGTAACTGGCACATGGAAGCACTGATATAGTGAAGGAGACTCAGTGGGGGCGCTCATGGAGCTAACTGGAGTCAAAACAGTCTATCTAGTCACACTGTAGGTCCAAAAGAGTGATAAGTTCAGTTAGGAGTCAGTTAATCCTTAAATCAAGGAAGAACTGAAGATAACTGAACTAAACTGGACTGGTAGGTGAAGAAAGGCGCCCTTATCATGCAATAACTGAAAAGAGGGCGCACTAAGCTCTAGGAGAGCTAAGACTGATCCGAGAGAAGCTCCTGGGGCTAGTTTGGCAAGGGCTAGGTGCTGGTGCTGCAAACCCTAATTGCATGCAAACCCTAATTGCATGCAAAACCCTAATTGCATGCAAAACCCTAATTTTGCATGCAGGACTGAAAATGTCAGAAATGTTAGAAGGACTAGGATGGAGTATAGGAATATCCTAACATTATGCATTAAAAAAATAAAAATACATATAATTTGAAAAAAATAAAAAATAAAACATATTTTGAAGGTCACATACCTAACTCATCCTAGTCATCATCCTCCAGCAACGCCAAGTCTATGTCACCACAGAATTCCACCCCAGCATAGGGATAATCCTCTATCATCACAATCTGCTCCTCAAGCCAAGAAAAGAAGTCCTCGCCAAATGTTAAGACTTGTCTCTCACCGAGCTGCCCAGCATAATCACTCCATCTACCCATTCATGGATCAGATGGAGGATGACAAGGTCTCTCTATTTGTGGGCATAGTAGAGGTACCCTCTTTAGAAAGGAGGTAACCAGGATACTCCCATATCCAATCTGGATGATGCTCTTGTTCCTACATTTAGGTACTTGGTCCTTGATGTTGACCAAGGCTCCTTCACACTAGTTGAATAATTTGGATTAAAGGAATTCCAAGGCATAATTCATATGAGCCTTGGTCGCATGGTGAGCCTCCACACTCCTCGATACTCGAGAAAGAGTATATAATATCGTCCTCAATGGAAGATCTATCACATCAGCAATTAGCACTTTCCCGTTATTATTTCAACATCCTTGTCTATAGTACTGAGCAATGTAGGTCTCTGTAGTTTCTTTAGTGGCTCGGTTCCCTGACAAATTGACTCATGCCCCTCTTTTGGAGAGACAAGTCAAAAAGTAAATTTCCTCAAGCTCAATATCTAAGATGTGTTCTCCTATGCGAAAAACTTGTATATCCACATCCCACATTTGTATGATGTGATTTAGCAAATTCTCTTGCTTCCAGATGCCTCTTGTTTTGAAAAACTTCAATAAACCACACTCTCTCAGTGCGGATAGAATGTTATCATCATTGAAGGAATCTCTATCCTCTCCTTCATGTTCTCTTTCCTTCCATTCAACCATCCTTGCTTTTCGCACTTGGAATCCCCTATAAATCATCAAGGGAATCTCTAGTTAAAAGATTGAAACTGATTTTTATTGCATGATATGGGGGCAAGTTTTTCATTTTCAAACTGCGGATTTTCGCACTCCGGTTGTTGTAGGGAACGTGAAAACTGATAATTTTTGCGCCCCTGCCACTTCCCATAGCGCGAAAATATCAAAATTTCATGTCCCTCAATATAGGGAGGGCGCGAAAATTCCTGAGTGCAATGTTTTTTCCCTAAGGCCCTTGCAAATCCCCAATCCAGTATAAAAACAAAAAATTAATGCATTGAATGGAAGAGTGGGTTGAGAGGATTTACTTGCTTCAGACAATGATTCAAACGGTGCTCTGGATCTCTAGATATCTCCTCCTAAAAGTTTGCTCCCCACCAAGGTAAAAACTCCAATTGAAGTGAAAATGACCAAGTAACAATGGGTAATTTCTCATTTTTCCCTCTTTTATATATTTCACCTAGTCATTTTTGCCTATTTTTACATTAATAAACTTTGTTTGGAGTCTATTTTCACAATTGTTATGTTCGAATGCCTTTTTGTAGGGTTTTGACCACGTTTCGACAGGTTCATTCAAGTTGTTCACACTGGTGGATTTGTTTATTTGACCTCCTTCGAGCTCACTTTCTCTCTTTCATGCTCTGGATTTGAACTATGAAAGAGATTCCAAGCGCTTTTCACACTTGATTCGTGCTCGTTAAACCCGAGTAAAATAGTGTCGATCTTAGTCTGCTTTACTCGTGCTCGTAAAACAATGAGGAAAGTATCGTCCTAATATTATTTTATTCATTTTTTGGATTAAGGAAATTAACTCACGAAAACGGACCATTGGATTCTTCTTTAAGCTCTTTTCAAACTCCTAGATTAAGAAAATATTACCAAGTGCACTTGTCTCTTTCACACTTGTAAAAGTATTTGAAAGGTCATTTATTCGGTGGTAGGTTATCCCATTTTCGGACCGTTTAGACTATTTACAAGAAAGGTACACCTCAGTCAACCTATGACTGGGAGAGTTCTTCCAGATATTATTTTACACTTTTTCGAATCTCGGGACTAACTTTTATGAAAAAAGTCAAACTTTGGAGTCTTCTTCAGGTTACTTCAGACTCTCTAAACATGAAAAATTGTCGAGTTTTCTTTCTTTGGACTCATAAAATGAAACATCGAAAGATCCCTATGGGACCAAACTTCTCCTCCCTTGAGTTTGTAAATATTCAAGGTTGGACTCACCCCAAGGAGCTATATCAAGCATCTGTTATCCTCCTCAAGCTTGTTAAACAACAAAGAGGTACTCGTCAAACATGATTGAGGAAAATGGGGGAATATGTCGAGTCTTTTTTTTTTGGCAGCTTATGAGTCGTTACCTTTGAACATGGCATGTATCCGTACCTTGTATTCTTTGGGTATTTATCCAAGTCCTAACTATAATCGTGAGTCACCTTTCATGAGAGTGTCATCTAATGAGTCTCCCACCTTATGTCATCTCACCTTTTGGTTGTCATCTATGTCAATCCCTGCTTCCAAGCCATGTATCATGTCGTTATATGTTCAGAGGATCATTCTTAACTTGAGTCAACCATTTGCAATATTGTCAAACTTTACCTTTTTGTTTCATTCCATGCTCATTTGATCCATTACTCTACACCACTTTCCTATTCTGATTTTGTGTCGATGATGTGGGATTCATTATGCCCCTCCTTCGACGAGTATGTTCTTGTCGACTTCAACTCATCATCCAGGAATTAGGCTTAGGAACCAACCGTAGTACCTTAGTACCTACATGCCTCAATTGTAGGTTTCCTCATATTCGACAGTTGGTTTTCATTAATGAACTCTGATCGGATAATCCCTCGAATGTTCGACCTCAAAAACCTTTATTCACATTCGTTGGGATGTACTAGAGATAGCTTGGGGATCATTGTCATCATTGGTGATTACCCTCGTACTTGTTAACGGTTCACATCTTTGGTCGGTAATCAAGTATTCTCTACCATGTTTGACTTCAACACCTTGCAATCACATGGTTAGATTCGTATCACTTTTGGACCAAGTAGAAGACCCTGGATAGTTCTGGTCTTTATTTCACATCCATGTTGCAATGGCGATTGTTGAGTAGGTTCCCACATAGACATTTGTTGGTGATCGCATTTATGTACTGTCACACAGATCCACTCTTGTATTGGTCATGGTTGTGTCATTATCATATCATGGATCTACGCTTGTATTCTAGTAGCCATGATCTGTCTTCAGTCATTGTTGAGTCAATACTATCATGGATCTGTGGTGTATTGGTCGGCAGCCATGCTTGAGTTTGTGGTTCTAAGCATGGGTATGCCTGCCTCGACATTATTTGACATTTGGTTGATGTTTTATTGTTCCTTGCAGCTCCTCTCCACTCTCCTCTCCGCTATCTCTACAAAACTTATTGGTAAATTGTTTCGGCCATTAGTTCCTTCTGACCTCACACTTTAGGGGGCATCTGTTATACCTCAAATCATCACTTTGAACACCATTTCAAGTCCTAATGTTATATCACCATGCATAACCTAATCGTTGTACCTCCTAGTAAGTATTGAGGCTCATTTTCATCATGTTGGTACTCTCCTTAATATTACCTGGAGACAATTCCAAGATCTCGTGGTCAAATGCCACCTCATAGAGTTCACTTTTCCCATACTTTCGCGCCCTGCCAGTGGTGTAAGGCACAAAATTACAACATTTTCGTGCCCTGCATGCCTACAGGGGCAAGAAAATTACAACATTTTCGCGCTATGCTCATCCTTTAGGGTGCGAAAATCCCTCAACTACCTTATCCCATGGATTTTGGATCTTGGATTTGAAGGAGATATTTGTGGGATAGAAGTTCCTTTCGAATCTCACCTCACCCTCCTTTCTTGGTATGAGTCACCTCCTTGATCCATCTTCTACTCACTTAGAGCCATTATTCTCTCTTAGTGGTTGGCCTCCCAAATCCTATAAGAAGGAAGCCATCCATGAGCTAAGGGAGAAATTTTGGAGGAATCAAACCTATGGTCTTAGGGGATTTGCAGAGATAACAAGAGGAAAATCTTGGAAGGAGAAGTTGTTGCTTGGACATCAAGGGTAACTTTGTAATAGTCTTCTTGATCTTTCATTAATATAACTTGGCTAATTCTCCCATGTTATGTTTCTTATTTATTTTGATGCATTATATGTTTTGTATAATTTAGATCTTAACTATTACATCTAATGCTTGGGAGTGTTGTTTCTTGTCTTGCTCAAACAGGTTCAGCTCTTGGAAGATCAAGTTGAAGCTGGAGCTGGACAACCGACAAATTTGAGGTAGACCTCATCATTCATTTCCCTCTTAAGTGTTTAAAATCTCATGTATTGTGTTAGATCTAGGAGAGTAAACAACCACTTGTTTTTATTATGTCTTAGATTAATCTTGTAGGAACTTAGTTTGATCTTTCAGTAGATTTAGCTAATCGTAGGACGAATTTGCTAGCACAGTTGGTGGTTCAATTCCTCCATACCCTATCTACATAAATCAATGAATATTCGCATATAAAATGACTAAAAAATACTAAATAAGTGACCAAAAAATGAGAGATAAGCGACCAAAATTTGCATATAAAGACCAAATGACAGTTTTGGTGGCTAATTTCCGGTCTCTTATCACGCGACCAAAAATGTTGTCACATTTAGTTTGGTCATTTATAGTTTGTCTTGCGGTCATTAATTTGGTCATATTTTTGTCATTAATTTAGTCGTATATTTGGTCATTAATTGTGACAATTAATGACCAAATATATGACTAGATTAATGCCTAAATATATGACCAAATCAATGACCACAAGACATGCTATAAATGACCAAACTAAATATGACCACATTTTTGGTCATGTGATAAGAGACCAAAAATTAGCCACTAGTGATCACCAAATCGAAAGTGGTCATTTATATGCAGATTTTGGTCATTTTTTTGTCACTTATCTCTCATTTTGTACTAGAGAGAGAGAGAGAGAGAGAGAGTATGAAACATGAAAGGGTCTTAGGGATTGGGGGTTAGGGGTTTAGAGAGATAAAAATATAGAGAGAGATTGGGGGTTAGGGATTTAGAGAGAGAGAGAGAGAGATTGGGGGTTAGGGATTTAAAAAGAGAGGAAGATATATTGCGGGTTAGGGGTTTAGAGAGAGAGATAGAGGGTGTGAAGTATTGAAGGGGTTGAGAGAGAGAGAGAGAGAAAGAGATTGTGGCTTAGGGGTTGAGAGAGAGAGAGGGGTTGGGGGTTAGGGGTTTAGAGAGATCTAAAGAGAGGAAGATTGTGGGTCAGGGAGAGAGAGAGAGAGAGAGTGAATGAGAAAGAGAGACAGGGTTAGGGGTTTAGAGAGGGAGAGAGATTCGAGGTTAGGGATTTAGAGAGAGAGAGAGATATTGGGGGTTATGGGTTTAGAGAGAGCGAGATAGATTGGAGGTTAGGGATTTATAGAGAGAGAGATATTGGGGGTTAGGGGTTTAGAGAGAGAGAGAGAGATATTGGGGGCTAGGATTTTAGAGAGAGAGAGAGGGATATTGTGGCTTAGAGAGAGAGGGAGGGATATTGTGGCTTTGAGAGAGAGAGGGTTTCGGGTTTATAGAGAGAGATATTGGGGGTTAGGGGTTTCCATATATAGAAAGAGTCAGGTTGGGGGTTAAGGGCTTAAGGCAAGAGACAGAGAGATTGTGGCTTAGGGGTTTAGAGAGAGAGAGAGAGAAACTGGGGGTCATCTGTTTAGAGAGAGAGAGAGAGTATCAGACGTTAAAGAGCGTGGATTATTGAAGGAAAAGATGCATAAGATGACCAATGTCTACTATGAAGTTTTGGATGCACCTAATAAAGAGAGCTCTTTGGGGGTTAGGGGTTTAGAGTGTGAGAGAGAAAGAGAGATCAGAAGAGAGACCGGGAATGGGTGGCTAAGGGACGTAGGGTCAAGTAAAGGCAGAGGCATATAAGTGTTATGGTTTTAGAGAGAGAGATTGGAGTCAGGGGTTTAGACAAAGAGAGTGGAGGTGGTTAGTGGTAGGAGTAGGTGAGAGACCAAAAGGAAGAGAGAGAGTGGGTGGTTAAGGGTAGTGGGGGAGGAGGGGAGGAGGGATATAGAGAGAGTGAGAGGGATGGAGAAATGGCTAGTGGTAGGGGAGGGAGAGAGAGAAAGAGAGAGGGGGGTGGGGGTATGAGGGTGAAGAGTGGGGGTTTGGGGAAGGAGATATATAGAGAGATATTAGGGGATGGGGGTTTAGAGAGAGAGTGATAGATCAGGTGTTAGAGGTTTAGAGAGAGAGAGAGAGAGATAGGGGGGTGATGGTTAGTGGTAGGACTAAGTGAGAGGGGGAAAGGTTAGAGGTAGGGGGTTAGAGAAATAGATAAAGGAGGGGGTTAGGGATTAGGGAAATAAAGAGATGAGGGGCTTGGGATTTATGGTATATGTTTTCAATCAAGGGCTTATGCTTTATGGTAATGGGATAGATGGGGAGTTGAGAGAGAGAGAGGGAAGTGGGGTTATATTGAGAAAGGGAGATATAGCTAGAAGAAGGGTGAAAAAAATATGTAACATTAGTGCGGGTGCACTATTAGTGTGTGCACTCTACTAGTGTGTGCACGCTACTAATATGTGCGTGCTACTAGTGCATGCGCTCTATTACCGCGTGTGCACTATTAGTGCATGCACACTACTAGTGTGTGCGCGCTACTAGTGCATGTGTGCTATCAGTGCATGCACGCACTGAAAATATAATTTTTTGGGGTGCACTTGCCTTTTTGCATACGGTGTCTAATGACTTGGAAGGTGTGGTTCTAGGTTCGAATTTCTGAACCTTGTGCCTTGGACTGTATTATAGAAAAACACATCATGTTTTGTAACTTCATGTTATTCAACCTCGAATCTGTATATGCTCCACTTGTCCACTGCTAATGAAACTGCACACACTTATAGAACTCTCTGTGCATATTCCAAATATCTATTTTTTTAAATAATTTTGTTAGTATTTTCTATTTTTTATTCATTTTTGTTTGCAATCATGTCATATTTACATAAAACATAGGTCGTGTATTTTAGCTATAACTTTTGACTAACTCGCCTATTTTGAAAATGGAAAAGAACTCGCACAAGTATATTGAAAGACCTACACAATAAAAAACATAAAAAGATAAAATTGACTTTGTTAAGACCATGATAGTGGGGCCTAACGCTCAACCTTGTCTTTTTAGGGATTTCCTAACTTCCTTAATTTAACAAAAATATAAAATTAGCTTGGAAAATTTTGGAAAAATAGCGCTACACTAGATAAACCTGTTATCTACAACCCGACATAATTTTTTTACAAATTTAGAAAATTTACATACCAAGCCCGGTGCCTAACGCAAACATATGCACTATGTTTTTTAAAACAAATAACATACCAATCTTAGAAGAACGCCATTTTGGGGGAGTTATACCTATTTTCCATAAATACAAGTTATTTATTCTGGAAGGTGGTCTGATTCTCCATGTTTCATCTTTTTACACCATGTTTTAAAAAGTTGTGTAGGTACCTCTAAAAATTCATTTTAATGGTCGAATTTATGTTTTCCGGGAAATCTATTGCAACTGACGAGTCATAAGTGGGTATCATTACCTTGAATCAACCCCTATTCTTTTATTTCAATTAATAAATTATGTATAGCATAAGCTTGTCACTTTCATCTACATACACCATATGGAAAAGAAAAACATCATGCATACTATATGTTCACATGTATTTGGTATTGACAATGTAAAAGATTGGGTCATTACTACAAGGATCCAATCATGTCAACTCTAGGTTAAATGTTAAGAATAACTAAACCCTTTAACAACCGAGTATAGCCTCACTATATTAACAACATAATTTTACAAAAGGAAAGAAATAATAATAAGATATATTTTGATGAACTAGCCAATGGAATACCCAAGGTATTTTATAGATTAGAAGACATTGGTGTTGTCCTAAGGTGGTCAGTGTATGGTGAATGCACAGTAAAGTACCCCACACATCAATATTCAATGGGATAAGTGTATGGACGAAATGAAGTGTAGAAACCATTCACTATAAGTTTATGGTATGTACTGGATAAATTCTTAGTTAAGGTCCACACGTTCATGGTTTCGTTAATAATAATATTCATCTTCACCCTAAATCTATCAAGCATAAAGAGGGATCAAATCCTCTTAATCATAAGATTGGTTTATGTTGGTTGTAATATGACTCAACTCCATAGAACTCCAAGCTCACAACTAATGAAAACATAGATATGTAAAATTACAATTTTTTATTGTTAAAATATGTATATTTGCATTGTAACAATATTTTTATGTAAATATCGAATTTAAAGTATTTGTATTTGTGTAAATTTGGTATCTCCCATTTTATCTATTTATATGGAAATTTTAATATTATGTGTACATATCAAATCTCTTTCTTTTAATATATAGAGATAATTTTATTTATGTTTGTATCTTTATTTCACTAACATATATTATTATTACAATTTGTTATTTTTTTATGTTAACAATATCTCTAACATAATCCATTGTAAAAATGTCTTTTATCGTATTAAATTAAAATGTAATAAAGAAATTCCCCAAGGAGGGTGCTTAGTGTAGATAGCTCAACCCGCATGAGGATTGACACACCAACACACGGCACAAGTTGGACACCACCTAGAAGTTGCCTAAGACACAGTCATCATCAGTTTTCAAGGGGGCGTAATTGGGAAGTTAATTCAGCTAAGGGAAATTCCATTTCCCCCGTGCAAAGGTACCATCGGAATCTCACATCATTTTAGGTCCTACCCGACTGTCCGAGCGCCACGATGAATCCTCCGTCACCTATGTACAATTGTTTTTAACACTGAGGGAAGGACATCCAAGCCTTTCACATGATGAAGCGATTAGGTGGTGGATTTCATTCTGGATGTTACCACCATCAACCTTAGTTCTTAGTCAATTTAGAGAATCGTGTATGCAATTTGCTTAGGGGTTGACATAATCTTCAGGATGGTATTGTCACTTGGACTCAAGGGTTTCCCATTGGTATATCCATGGTCAAAATTAAGAAACTGAGCGCAAGCACCAGATTGGTGCAAGTCGCTCTCATATGTCGTGAGTTATGGCTGGGGAAGAAAAAGACAAAGCATGATTTTTTGGTGTGGTTCATCTGGAAGCTTGTCATCGTCTCGATGTGATGGAATTTCATCTACAAAGAAAAATTCATTGCCCCAACCCTAGATAACTCATAGAAAACTTAAGGCATCTTACAGAGGACTTGGGCTCCACTCACTCGCGCAAAATGCGCTACACCAAAACACTCACTCTTCTCTAGTATATGAAGGATCTCTTGGGTTAAGATATCTCTGAAAGTGTGGTTGGGAAGCTTTAGGGCAACAGTGGTAGCTTAACCTTGGAATATAGAATGGATTTCTTAGAGAACTGGACCTGGTGCTTGGATAAGGCTTAGATTGACTTTGATGCCAAGCTGAATGCTCTAGTGCGAGAACTCACTGGCAAGGTTTTCAGAAAACCAACCACATCTTCACTACACTCTAGTCTCATTTATTGTTGGCATCCAAACCCCCCTTCTCGAGGTGATCCATCAAGCTTGAAAGTGGAAAATGATTCTATTGTGGGCTTGAAGACTCATCCAATCGACATTTCCAACTCTGATTAGTCCAGCTACGGCCTCCTATGATTATCAAGTTCTCTAGTTGTGCATGTCTCTGTTTATCTAGAATCTAGATCTCTTTTAGTAAATCCTTTATTTTATTGGTTATAAATCCCATCTTGTGGGGGTAAATCTCTCTACTCTCTGGTTTTTAGCTCTCTGGATTTGGACTAGTTTCTTAGTTATCAACATGCAACTATGTGGAAGAAACTCTATGTTCATACTTTTGTGGTTATTTGGCCTTGTGACATCTATACTTTTTTAATTTTTATTATATATAATATAGTTCAAAACTTTGCAAAAAACAAAAATGTGATAAATAAATTATATACTTTATTATAGTTAGGATTTAAGATAGTATAAAATTCTCATAGTTCCATATATTTTAAATGTTAATGCTAAGCATCTTTGACATTTACATATAATATCGGCATTTAAATGGAAATTAAAATATATTAATGAGCCATGTCTTAATCTTAACTAATAAAATGAGAAATAATAATTATCAAATATTAAAATAGTTTAAGGCATACATCAATGCCTTGTATTGTCCTTAAGTATGAAAGTTTGACCGGCCTTCTAACCTTGCTAGTTGCATTTGATTAATGATCAAATAGAGGGGGAGCTATATAATAGAATTAAAATTAGCACTGGCCTTCTAACCTTGCTAGTTGCATTTGATTAATGATAAAATAGAGGCCTTCTAACCTTGCTAGTTGCATTTGATTAATGATAAAATAGAGGGGGAGCTATATAATAGAATTAAAATTAGCACTGGCCTTCTAACCTTGCTAGTTGCATTTGATTAATGATAAAATAGAGGGGGAGCTATATAATAGAATTAAAATTAGCACTGGCCTTCTAACCTTGCTAGTTGCATTTGATTAATGATAAAATAGAGGGGGAGCTATATAATAGAATTAAAATTAGCATTTGATAAGGGGTATTCAAATTGTTATATTTTTTTGTAAATATATTTTATTTGTTATTTTATATTGTTATTTTTGTAGCAAAACAATATCTCGTTTTTTCAATTATTTTTTAGAAAACTGATTATTTAAATAAATGACTAACAATAAAATAGGACTTAACTTCGCACAAAGTTTCCACTAAATTTGAAAACAATTATATCAAATAAAAATAATAACATGAAGACCGCTTATCCTACCATATAAAAATTTAATCCATGTAAGATGTTGTTAAACAATTTCTTTCAAATAAAAATAATAATATGAATACCTTTTATCCTACCCTATAAAAAGTACTTTTATCTTTATTGATTATAATATGTTTTTAATCATTTAAATTTTTTAAAAATTAACGTAAGACCGCGACATGAAACACCATGAAATGACCTTAGAGCACTCGGAATAATCGAAACAGTTACCAACTTGTAACAAGTTTAGATTTGACCTTCAAGTTTATATTAGACCTTCAGGGCCCTTTTTTCACATATAAGAGGGAAACATCATGGATGTACCTTTCTAGACAGTAGATTTTAAGTTAATGTTTTACATTACATCAATGAATAGGTGAATGGGGATTGATTTTGAAAAGTGTCTTTTCTCACTATGTTTTGAATATAAAATTATTTTTAGTTTTTATGATTTTTTTGGTTAAGTCATAAGAAAGTTATTAAATTAAAAAGTTAAAAATAAATTAATTGTATTATAAATTTGTAAATAATATTTTTAATTAATAAAATGGTGTATTTTTATTAATTAATGAAATGGTATATATTAAAATTAACATTTACAATGAAAATATTTTATTTTTATATAAAATTTATTTTTAACTATAATGTGAAAAATTTAAATTAATAAAATATTTATTAATAAATGGTTCTTTGAAATTGTTATATTTAAAATATAAATTAAAATTAAAAAATGACATATAAACTTTTTTATATTTAAAATTTTAAAAATTAAGATATTTTTTATTAATTTTTATTTTATTTTATATATAAAATATAAATTCTGATAAGATTTTTTTTTTTTTTTTTGCATAACAGCGCTTCAATTAGCTCATACAAATCTAAAGTCACGAATGATAAATCACTCCTTTTAATTTTATATTTATTCATTTTTTTTGTAAGTTACATATCTTTCATATAAATTATAATTTTATTTTATTTTTTTTTAAATTTAATATTATAGATATAATCTATCTCTTTCGTATCAATTATAATTGTAATGATAATTTCAATGTGATATTTAAATTTTAAATATTGAAAAATATACAAATATTTTGAAACCAAAAATCTTTATTAATATAATTTAACAAGTGAAACAAGCAATTTTTTTTTAATTTAAGAAAAGTCATTTTTTTTTAATTTTCAATAATATTTGTAATTAGAAATAAGTTGGAGTAAATTGAATATATATTTTGAATTTTTTTCTATTTTTATCATAAATTTTTTTTTAGGGATTTTGGAATCCAAAATTTGGTTGGCATAAATTGTAATAATAAGTTTTTTTTTTTTTTAAACATATTATTAATATTCGATGAGAATCAAATAGTACATAAAACTCCTTCAGTGTCTGTCAATGCTTGTTTTGATAACTTATCTGCCAATGAGTTATGTTGTCAATAGATGTGCTCAAAAGAAAGATTTTTAAACATTTGAATTTCTTCCTTGATTCTATAGCACCAGTGAAAAAGAGAAGTAACCTTCAGATTGTAGTCGCCACACATTGAGTTCACCAATGCAGAAAGTGTTTGCCACTCTCAAAAGACACCAAAGAACAAGTAGTTTTGCTTTCATGTTAGTGCATGTTCCACAATTTAATATCAGAGTGAAATAATGATCCTCATTTAAAATGATGGCTCCACCTATAGCACATAAGCCATTTGTAGCAACACCGTCGAAGAAAGCAACAACACCAATGATCTATAAATTGAACGAGCTCACTTTATGAATCTTTGGGTTTGCTTCCTCGATACAATAATCTTTAACCAAATTTAGTATCTCAATAGCAAGTGTTTTGCAAAATCGGAATTTTATTTTCAACAACAGCTTTATTACAAGTATTCCAGATTATCCACAAAATCAAAGCTGGAATAGTAGGATGAGTTCTACAGATTCGGATCCAATGAAGACAACATAGGTCAAAAATTTCATATCCCCATTGCTCATCAAGCTTCAAAGAAGTTCATCATATTCCAGATTTTTCTTGAAAACTCACACTCAAGGAGTGAGTGTTTTGTGGATTCAAAATTAGTTTTGCATAATAAGCAAATACTTGGTCCATGCCACCCTTTCTTATTAAGGTTGTCCTAGGTTTTTAGACCATCTTGCAGAGCATACCACATAAAGCATTTGATTTTCACCGGTAGCTGCCAATCCTAGAGCCTTTTATACCACGAGTTCTGGGGAAAATGAAAATTGTAATAATAAGCTCTCTAAATTAAAATTGGATTGGAATAGAAAATATAGTTTGCTATAAAATTAAGGTGTAGTCTAAATATTCTAAGTTTTCAACTTTTCCGAGCATATTTTTTGTCTTATTTTGTTATCTTTAAAAAATATTAGAATCACAAATATGAGCTATGGAAATTGCATAATTTGAGTGCCAAGGGGGTATTTGAGGGTGTTGAATCTATTTATGGATTCAAAAACACAATTTAAACACATAAAAATTTGGATTTTACCAAAAAAATAAATTACCAGACCAAAACCCACCTAAAATAAAAAAACGTAGAATAAATAGACTTCTCCTAAAATTAAACGACTTTATGGTAATATTTTTAAGCATTTACTATATTATATATGACTTTTTTAAAACTAAAAATATCTACAATAACAACTTAAGTGTTAATGGATTATTAATATATTTTAAAAAATAAAAATATAAAATATAAATTAATTAAAAATAATTTTGGTCTTACTTTAAAATAAAAGCATAATCAAAGTTACATTAAATTCATACACTTTTTATTAACGTCAAACTGTAATCTAATAATCTTATTAATTAATTTTCATTCTATGTATATTATTTAAAAAAATAACAATAAAATAAAATTGAATATTAAAGGTGATGACTGTAAATAACACGTTTATGTACAGGGAGAGATATTTATAACGTAGAAACCTTGTGGCTACGCTCACTAACATTAATATAATAATATCTTAGAAATTAAAAATATATTTGATGAAAACTCTCATGTACCAATTCATAAAGTTGAAGAAGAGTTTAAATGTTTTGTGGCTTTGATTTAGTGATTGTTTCAGGTTTCCTAACGATGGTTATGTTAATTTTTTATTTAAAAATAAAGAATAGAAAGAACTTTTCCCAGTTAAGTCTTTCCAAATTTATTTTCTATAGTTTTAGATATAGAATGAAAGAGAGCATCTGAGTGGGCCTAATAGTTAAGAATATGTGTTTTTTTTTCTTTTTTTTTTTGACCGAGGGAACTTCTCCAAACAGTCCAGGGATCTGGGGTGCAGTTTTCTGAAGGGGTTTACACCCGTCACACCTCCCCCGCAAGAATCGAAACCGGACTTCTGTCGGGACAGCCTTCAAGCCCCACCGTGCCTTCCATACTTCCACCCCAGTTAAGAACATGTGTTATCTCTGTGGAGGTTACAAGTTCAAAACGAGCAGGAATATAGTTGTTCATTAGCCCCTTGCGGCAAGGTTTAATGCTCACCCTGCTAAGTCACAAGTTACTAATATATCTGTTTTTAAAAATATTAAATAAAATATAAAAATTATCTTCCAAAATTTGGAATATTATAAATATAGAAATTATCTTCCAAAACTTGGAAAATTGTAAATATAGAAATTATCTTCCAAAACTTGGAAAATTGTAAATATAGAAATTAATTTACATTGTAAGTATTCCAAAACATGGAATATTATTAAAACAGTAAACTATTTACATTGTTTTTTTCTGAAATGTCACAAACTAGATCTTTATTAAAATAGTTATTTTTATTGTTCAAATTAAAATTTTGAATGCAAAAAATTAATTACGGAACACTATGATTATACAATTCTAACAACCAAAAACTATAATTTCAACCCTTTCAACTTAATTTTGAAAACAAAATTTAATTTTGACAACAAAAAAATACCAATTGTAGTAGATCTTTCCACTTACACGTATATTTAAGTTTATGATAATTTGAATTAGTTACTAAATATTCATGCTTAACTGCACAGAATCAAAGGTTGGTCCGTGTTTACACTTGTTGACACAGGGAGAATGAATAAGCCAAAGGATAATGTTTTATCCACGTAGACAGAGACATTTATATATAAATATCGTTTGAAAGCTGCTTTACAACCTATTGGTACATGTAATTCAACGTAATAATTATTATAATAATAACGGATTCTGTGGAACTGGACTTGAGTTGATTGACTTGGCTTCTCACGAGATTTCATTGACTTGGAATACTTCCCCCACAGACAACGCCAATTACTCTGTTCATTCTGTGGAAGTTTTCAAATTTAATGACTGTTAATTCTGTGGAAGTTTTCTAATCCAATTACTCTGTTAATTCTGTGGAAGTTTCCAAATCCAATGAGTTAGTGTTATTTCAAACACCAACATTATAAAATGGACAACTCGACAACATGTGTATTCGAAAATAATTCCTGTGTACGAAGTAAGGATTTGGGAATGCAAGAACTCAGGATTTGAGAACTGGGAAGAGGATATTGTGGTTGAGAATCAATCCTGTATTATTGGGATTTGTTTGAAAAAACTGAAATTTTGTTTGAAGGTTTACTGTGAAGGAGAAGAAGCTATCAATCCTGTGAGAAGAATATGGCAGAAGGTGGAAGTCCCACTGATCGTTCTTTGGAGCAAACTCCTACTTGGGCAGTAGCGGTTGTTTGTTTGGCATTTGTGATCATTTCCTTACTTCTTGAACAGAGTATTCATCATGTTAGCAATGTAAGGTTTTTGCTTCGGTCTTAGCATCACACCTTTTAGTTTAATTTCATGGATCTTACTTCGGTTCTGCACTCAGTTTGTTTTGGCTGGTGGGATTTTCTGAAATTTGAGTTCTGCCAGTGGTGATTATATTGGTTATTTCATGAAATGGATGTTAGAGTTGACAGAGGAAGGCAGGGTAAAGGATTTAGCAATACAAGTTTTGAAATCTGCACTAACAAAGTATCCTTTTGTAATGATATTTGCAGTGGCTCACCAAAAGAAATAAGAAAGCCCTGTATGAAGCGCTTGAAAAACTGAAAGCAGGTAAAGGATATCTGAAACTGCTAACACCCACTATGCTTCCTGTTGTAGACTGTCCCTCACAAAAACTCTTGCTAAACTATCTTGTTTGAGAAAATATATCTCTAGATCGTTGTCACATGGGATTCTTAACCCCCTGCCAATTACTGAGGTGGAAGTTCTTCTCACATGGGCTGAGGATATGGCATTTCTAAATGGAATTTCAAACAAAATTTCATACAAGCATACTGATTTCTTTTAGCATGTGCTGCTTAGAATTTGTGAATGAGATTCATGTCATCTGACAAATATTGCTAAAATTCGTCTTTTTGGGTTGCAGAATTGATGCTTCTTGGTTTCATCTCGCTTCTACTGACAGTTGGACAAAGGCCCATTTCTATGATTTGTATACCGGAAAAAATAGCTTTTATTATGCTTCCATGTAGGAAGCAAACTGATACTGCTGTTCCAAGCGGGAACGTAGCTAATGACCAAGGCCAAAAACACGCCCGAAGGCTTGTATGGGAATCCATGTCTTCTGAACAAGAGGTCCCGTGGAGGCGTGTCTTAGCTGCTGCGGGAGGGGCTACTGATCATTGTAGCACTCATGTAAATATCACACCCTAATCTGTCTTAATGCACATGGGCTATTTATCCAGTTCCTATAATTCTCTGATTGATTTTTCACATGAAATTGGGGTTGCTTAGACTATGTTGGAATTAGCTTCTGATATTTTTCTTATGTTGAAATTTATTTGATAATTTGCCATTCTTTGTAATGAAGGGTTCCTATCCTCTTGTCTCCCAAACTGGCATGAACCAGCTTCATATCTTCATCTTTGTGCTGGCAGTTCTCCATGTGTTATATAGTGTCTTCACTATCGGCCTAGCGAGAGCGAAAGTAAGTGTAAGGGGAGATCAACTATCTTCTCCAATATCTTTCAATTTAAATTTTAAATCCTCTGTTAGCATGTATTCAAATCCTCTGTTAATACTGAAACCTGCAAGCCGTTCTGATGGCCAGATGAGGAGTTGGAAAAGATGGGAAAAGGAAACACAAACATTGGATTATGAATTTTCAAATGGTGAGTTATGTTCTGTTGATTCTTCTTCCGACTGGGTTGGTCTGGGAAAGAATTAGTCATAACTTAAGCCAGATTTGGCAACGCTGCAAATTGTAATTGCGATATACTGTGTTATAGGCTGACTGGTAATGTTTTTGGCTTCAAAATTCAAAGATTAGAATGGCACATCATCAGTATTTGGGGATTGGGTAACGTTTTTTAGGCTAAATAGAAAACTATATGAGTATTGAGCTATTTGTTTGCTTTTTCATTCAAACAGATCCTGCAAGGTTCAGATTAACCCATCAAACATCATTTGTAAGGCGCCATATGAGGTTCTGGAGCCAAATACCAATTCTTAAATGGATTGTAAGTAATTCGTACTTCCGATTCTTCTAGGGATATATCATAGTTTCCCATTTGCATGTTAACTGTGAAATATCCATTTCTGGTTCAACGCTAACTTCCTTAGATTTGTAGGTATGCTTCTTTCGACAATTCTTTCGGTCGGTAACTAAAATTGATTACCTGACCTTGCGCCATGGCTTCATCGCTGTAAGTCTTGATAACTTCAAATAATTTTACCATTTCATCTTGGTTATGTCAACCCCTACATCATTCATGTAATACATATGACTGGTGCTTAAACTTCTATTTCTTTGACCTGTACAGGCTCACTTGTCTACAAATAGCAAGTTTGATTTTCATAAATATATCAAGAGATCATTGGATGATGACTTCAAGAGTGTGGTTGGAATCAGGTTAGTGAAGATTTCTCTGTTCACAAAAAGCTTTGGTCTTTAAACAAAAAAAACTTTGCGCTGTCATCCTCTTGGTTTTTCTGAAAACCTCCTCTTGATTTTTACCCAACACTCACCCTTCATTACATTATCTGCAGTCCTTCCTTGTGGGCTTTCGCTGTAACCTTTTTGCTTCTCAATGTGTATAGTAAGTCTTCAACACTCTATCTCTGCCTCCAAAGTATTTATTCTGCATATTCATAAAAGGAGTTTCCGCTGCTGTTTAAGCTAACGTTCTCCTTTTTATTGGTTGTAATTCTCTGAGCAGGGTGGTATTCATACTTTTGGCTCTCTTTAGTTCCCCTAGTTGTAAGTGCACACAAATCTTGGACTAGGAAGACAGTGAATTATTGATGATGTGAGACTTGAGTTAATTATCTTCGAAAGTTTTTTGATCGAGTTCTTCGGGTTTATTGTCATTCGATATCCGAAATGTGCAGATAATATTGGTGATTGGAACAAAGCTACAAGTTATAATAACAGAGCTGGCCTTAGAAATTCAAGTGAAGCACGCTGTAGTTAAAGGTACTCCAACTGTGCAGCCAACGAATGAATTGTTTTGGTTCGGTCGCCCTCAACTTATCCTTTTCTTGATCCATTTCACTCTTTTTCAGGTATCAAAATGATTTGCATACCAAAGTTTCATTTCATTGACAAATTGAATTTCTGAATCTTTTTCACTGATTATTTATGGGGATAACAATTGCTTGATGGTTACCTTATGTTATGCAGAATGCTTTCCAGCTTGCTTTCTTCTTGTGGATATGGGTAAGCACTATGTTCATTTGGTAAAGAATAAATCCTTGTGTGTGGAGTCATTTGATTTATCATGGTAACGATGGTAGAATTTGCAGTATCAGGAATCTTAGATCAATTTCAGTTTATACAGTTAAATAGTTTCATTTCTACTGCACCTCTACACCAAATTTACATTTGACTTTATACGTTTGCAGTATGAGTTTGGCCTGAGATCTTGTTTCCACGAGAGGCTTGATATCACCATGGTCAGAGTTATCATTGGGTCAGTATGCTTATTGTCTGGACATATAGACTGTTGTGGTTAATTATCTTTTTAGGTTGTCAAAGAACATTATCTGGCATAAAATGTAACCATATTTCACATCTGATAAGAACTACATTGGGTTGCTTGTGTATGTGGCAGCGTTGCTGTGCAGTTTCTATGTAGCTACATCACACTCCCACTTTATGCACTTGTGACACAGGTGAGTCTTTTGATGTTGATTGAAAAGACAAGATGTCTATTGAAAAGATAATTTGAATTTTATAGCATCTTGAATTATATGTTACTTGTTTTTGAATTATAGGTTACTTGTTCTTTATGAGTAGTTGTAATCACCAGTTTTCTATGCCTATCATAAAATCAATTTGGACAGTACATTTGTCTCATCCTCAAAATCAAAAGCATAGATGATACTCCACCCCAAATTCTAAAATATAAACACCTACCAATATAAGTAATGCAAAATAAAAGTATTACCAATATAATTAATGCAAAATGGAAGTATTACAAAGTCAAGTCTTAACCACCAATTTATTCACCTTATAGTCAAGCCATACACTACATGATGATCATATATCTTACCTAGTATTTATAAAATTAGAGATAAGGCATCCCTTGAGAATTAGTTAAACTCATAGTAGTCCAATTCATCAGGAAAAAAAACAGAGCCAGCAAGTTTTAATTTTATTTTTTTCCCAGAGCAGATCATTCACCGTATCGAAGCCTTTTAGTAAACCCTCGAATGAACTTTTGTTAGACAAATCTGACCAGTCTAAAACGTGCTTCCTTTTGTTTGGTCGATTAGTTTTTGTTATGGTGAGTTTTAAGATTGTTCAAATAATTCTGCTTTGGCTAAACCTGATGTATAGAAGATCGGGCTTCACTCTATTGAGGGCTTCAGGTAAAACCTGAAAAGTAGTTTTGTTAGACAAATATGCCCCCTCTATGGTGTGCTTCATTTTGTTTGTTCAATTAATTTTTGCAGCATTCTTGCTTGTGCCTTTAAAAACAAGAGAAAGAAACACAATGACAATGTGATTGTGTCAATAGATGGATAGAAAACATATTGTTATGGAAACTTTTTCTCCAAACTGTACAGTGTTTTGTTCTGGTGAGCTTTCAGATTGAAAATAATCTTCCTGTGGGTAAGCCTCATGTACAGAAGATCGTGCTCTCAAAACTGATGGGATGCTCTTGTGCAGATGGGTTCTCACATGAAGCAGGCCATATTTGAAGAACAGACAGCCAATGCCTTGAAGAGATGGCAGAAAAATGCTAAGAAAAATTTGAAGCAAAATAGAACGTCAAATCACTCTTCTTCTCGTTACGCAAGCAGATCAGGCTTGTCTTCGCGAGTTCAAAGCGGGGAAACAACTCCAACCCATGGATCTTCTCCATTGCACTTGCTCCACAGATACAAATCAATGGGAGACATTGAAAGTCCAGACGTTGGGAGATATTATCACTCAGAACATGAGGCATCAGATCTGGAAATGGAAGCATCTTCTCGTTATCCTCCCCAGGATACCAAGGCCCAGGACACAGCGGCTGCAAAAGAAGAATCCACTCCAAAAGATGTTGACACAAATAGTAAAGAATTTTCCTTTAACATGTTATAAATGTCTGATCCACATCAGACAAAAGCTCACTTCAAAGCAGCTTTATATCCAAGTTTGACTTAACTTCATAGAAATACTCACAAATTCATGTATGAAAATTGTAATATCTGAGGTAAAATTTATCTTCATTTAACCAGCAGAGACAATTGGGTACATGACAAACAGGGTTTCAAAAAGCATCTAAACATTCTATAACAGAAATGCCATCAATTATTGCAATATTTTAAAAGAAAATTCATACAGATTCAAATTAAAATTTCATATATAATGTCTGATCCACATGAGACAAAAGCTCACCTCAAAGCAAGTTTGACTTAACTTCATAGAAATACTGACAACTTAATGTATGAAAATTGTAATATCTGAAGTAAAATTTATCAATTCATACAGATTCAAATTGAAATTTCATAGACAGCAAACAACACATACTCCCGTTTTGATGGATATTCCTACTTGATGAGGATAATTTCCTAAATTTTGGAGTCACGAGACAACCCAAATAGAAGAAAGTTATTTGAGGAAAATCGGTAACGATGGATTTGAACTTTTTGGGCTAGTTCGTGACTCGCTGAGATTGCATCATTGAATTCCTAAGATAAGCACATGTGACAGCAAGCTTACGACTTCCATCGTAATATTCAACATTTAATGCTTATAGCACACAGTGATTCGTATGTATAGGAAGAGTTGTAGACAACAACCCACATGCTGCCTAGGGCTCTTGTGGTGCAAGCATAAAAATAACAATTATATATGACCTAACATACAGATTCTACAGTCATGTAATGAACAGCACACAACATCGATTTTTTTGTGCTCTATAACAACAATCTAAGCAGAGGTAACAATTACCACAGCCACTTAACTTGTGGCAGGTGAACATTTATTGGCCACAAGTTAAGTGCCGAATAATAAATTATCTTTTACTTGTTTTGGCCTTCTTCTAGTTAAATTGGTTATCTACCATTAAATGCCCCTTATCTATGCATCAACTAAGAGTTATACATGCATTAGCTACCAGTTATCAATGCATCAATTACCAATTACTTTTAATATTCTTTATTTTTCTTAATATTTTATTTCAAATTTGGAGACTGCCATAAAATCAATGGACAGTACACTTGTCTCATCCCCATACAATTTAGGAAAAGCATAGATGCTAGTCCACCCCAAATTCTAAGATATAAACACCTATTGGTGTAACAAAAATACAAAGACATCATACAACAAATATTACATATATCCTTTCCATAATGGTCATTTTGAGAACATTTCTCTAAATTCCATGTCATGTTAATCCTTCATTTTGTCATATTTTCACTTTTCACACTCTTTTGAATCTTTCTAACCTTATTCCCTAAATTTTAATTCAATCAATCACTAGGGAATACCACTTTAAAACATATGTCACATTTGAGGGTGAATTTTAATTCAATCAATCACTAGGGAATACCACTTTAAAACATATGTCACATTTGAGGGTGGTGCCCCTTTTTGGCACACATTTTGAGGCAATATATTAAAATAATAATATTTAATTGTCTCTCTTCACAAATTCATTTTTTACTATACCACTTCATGCAATCATCCATTTACACATATCCCTAGAACAATTGGTAGTGCACTCTTCTAGGAGGTCCACTTGCATCTTTGAATTGATCTTGTCCATGCCTTTCACTATGCACATCAAGTGAAGTTGGTTGAATGTTGAAGAAACATAGGTGAAAGTTATAACTACCTCAAAATTTTATTATTTGTTGACTCAACTCATGGAGTGGTTATTTGGAGAAAGCATTATTTTATTTTTACCATGTCAAATCATATTGGAGGGTGCACAAGGAGGATATTTTTATTGTTTCTTGATGACCTTGCACTTGGCAAAGTCTTGACTAACTCCATTTATTATTATTGTTGGACTTTTGAAGGAGTTGGTTAGAAAAATAATAATATTTTATTGTAAGAGAGATCTAACTCCTAAATAAAGGAGTTTGTTCTCCTTTTTTGGGTGAAAAAATAAAGATTTTTTTCTCCATTCTTTGCATGGATTTGGGGATAAATCTCATTGAGCCTAATTAAATGTCCATTGGTTTCTTTAGATGGTGAATTAAAGTGTTTCTTGAATGGTAATGTGCTCCTCATGTTTTAATTATCAATTAGATCTTCAATGAATAATGGTTTTGGGATAATGAAGTAAGTAAGTTTTTTCTTATTTTGTGTGATGATTGTCATTTGGAAGTTTATGTTGTAGTATGTATTTCAACTCTTGGTTATATGCTCTCTTACCCTTACATTATCCTTCCAAAATCATATGAAAATATCTAAACCAGTATTTTTCCTTAGTATATTTCTGAAAGTAGTAAAGCCATTGGGAGCGACTAGGGTATGTACGCTTACCTCCCTAATTCTCCTAATCATTCCTTTAAATCCATCATATTGTCCTTTAGACTGCATTCGCCCAATGGATAACACACTAGTCTCCAATTTATTCATTTGTATTTCTTATTTACTTTCATAAATGGTTTTGCTAAAGCTATCTCTTCATTTCACCTTGAACCCAATTGCAAATTTTAGTAATCCTATCCTAGAGAAGCTTCCCTCGAGTTGGATAAGAACCAACCTAAAGAGTGGAATAGGGTTTAGTGTGGTGACATTTGCCCCCTCTTAGTTTCAATAATCCCATAAATAGAGCTTTAGGACTTTATCTTGAAGGGCATAATTTTGGATGATAACATTTTGGCATCATTGTTGGGAATAAAGTCCATTGCCCCCACATATTTGAAGACTATGCTTCATGACATGTTGTGAGATTTCTTTTCTTAAAGATTTAGTTTTCACATGGAAACTCCATGAAGGGACAAAGCCCTTGATCCTTGCAGATTTTTATTGAAGAGATTTGTTGGGTGTTGAGGTGAGCACACCCATCCATTTTGAATTTGAAGCTCATTTTGGCGACTTTACATGAGGTATTATTTTTTTTTGTTTGCAGACATATATTGTGCAATGAGTTCTATAAAGTGATGGGATTTAGTGTAGCATATGCTCCTTTAGATTTTTCAAAGAATCACGGATACCCCAATCAAACTCCTAATATTGGAAAAAAGGATCTTCCAGAATTTTATGATGATCCTTATGACACTCACAATGTGTCCAAGCATGTTTCATTGGTTGGATATTATGTTTTAAATTTGGATGTTAAGCATGAGGATGTGGCTATGGGGTTATTTGCTAGATATTTAGAAGGAAGTGTTAAGAAACTATTTTAGTCTTTGGAAAAGGGAAATATTTCATCTTATGTAGGTTTTACTCAAGCATTTCTTAGGCATTTGGATCCCTCCTACTAAGAGGAGCAAGAGAATGAGAAAATTGAAGATCACGCACATAAAGAGGACATGGATGAAGACTCTCTGAGTCAAACTTTCATTTCATCATCTCATGCAGATAAGGGTTAGGTAAGATCCATTCTTTCTCAAAATTCTAAATTGGCTGACTTATCTATGGATGATTTTGAGAAATATAATTTAGAAGAAAAGCCCTTGGAGGGTGAGGATTTTGCAAATTTCTTTGCTGGCACTTTTGATGATAATAAAGGAAGCCAATGGTGTTATGGATAAGCATTTTCAGAAATTTGATCATGGTTTGGGTAGAGATTATTGGAGATTTCTAGGAAACCCAATCTATGACACATCTAACGAAGGAAGTGCAGATTTTGAAGCATTTGGATAGTCTCATATAGATAAGAAAACTTCAAAATTTTCTCATGTTCATTTTCAGCCATCTATATGTGATAATAATGTAGATTTGGGGGCAGTCTTGTTCTTCCTTTTGTAGGAAGGATTTAGAGCAGAAATTACAAGGTTATTTCCAGTCATATTTTTCACTCCCTAATGTTGATCTTTCTCATGATTTGGGGCTATTTTGCGATGTTATTTATGTTAGAAATTTTCCAATCACAAAAACCCTTAATCGATGATCTCTTTATAAGTGAAAATTCAATAAATAAGTATGTTTGGGGCGTTGGAAATGATGGGTTGCAGCACAGTTTTTATTGCAAATTTTTTTAGTTAGTTTCTTTGTTCAATTTCTCTCATGTTTTGCACCTATTGCCAGCTCGAAATGATGTTTTTAATTTAGAAACTTGTATGGGAAAGTAAGCATTTCAATTCGAATTGTATTGTATACATTTCTAGCCATCTTTCAAGCCCTAGATTTTGTGCTAATTTTTTCTAAAGATGGAACCTTATGTTATATCTCATGTTTATCTAATTTCAAGGGTGGATTTGAAGAATGCTGCCTTAATCCTCCTAATTGCAAAGTAATTAAAAAAATTCATGTTGGCTCATAAATTTAAAAAAAAAAGTAAAATCAAATGAAAATTAATTAAGTGTAAATTCTTTTTATTTGTAAAAAATTTAAGTTAAAAAGAAATTACACCCCTCTCGATGCTTGATAAAACCGAGTTTAAGATGGATCTATGTTGGAATTTCTTTTTAGTTCTTCATTTACCCAATAGATAAAACACTAATATCTAATTCATTTATCCTTATTCAACCGAACTACAAGCTTGAGCAATCATATTCTAAGAAAGCCTCCCTTGAGTTGGAAAAATGGCAACCTAAAAAGTATAATAAAATTTGTTGTAGTGACATTAGCCTCCCTCTTCTTCGTTTCACTGTGTATGATAACAGTGACAATGTGGCCTCTATTATTTTACGAATAAGACCTTCGCCTTTAGATAGCAATGGTGCCCATTGCTTTTTTATGGAGAATGGGACATTTAGGTGCAAAGTCCAACACAAGTTGCATTACTTCTAGAGTAGTCTGATTTGCAGGGCAGTGGGCGTTTAGGGTTCAAATCCATGATTGCAATATGCCTCTTGCTCGTAAAGTTGTGCTCAGATCTATTGTATTTGTATATTGCCTATCCAAAACCAGCAAGTGTACATGAATCACGCTTGTTTCGTTGAAGATCCCTGAGCTGGTGTAGTAACCATGTTTGTTCAGGACTGTGGCTGGTCAACTGTAATATCGTTTGGTCTTGATAATGCAAGGGTACACTTGTTGAATGTTTAAATAGGTTTGTCTACACGTTGATGTTAAGAGTTGTAATCTCAATGGTCCTAAGTTGGTTAGTTAGTTGAGTCAATGGTCCTAAGTTAGTTGAGTAAGTTGTTGACTAGGTCATTAGTCGACCCATGGTATACGCTGGCCCATAGTATTAGCCAGTGGTTTTGGTGTTATGTGAAACTATATATATGTGTGCTTAATAATGAGAAGGCAATCAATATGCCCTTTTGTGTTTCCGCTCTATTCTGTGTCTTTGCAAACTTTATCATGGTATTAGAGCTTATGGCCTGATCCATATATGTTGTTGTTGGGTAAGCCTTTTCACATAGTGGAAAGCACACACGTGTAGATCAACTCTGATCATGGTATCAGAGCTGATGGCCTGATCCTTAGATCTTGTCTTTTGGTTAAGCCTTTTCAGAATTTGGAGAGCACACACACATGGTTGGAAGTTGCAGCACGGGACGGAGATGGAACAGTCGGGCCACAACAAAAAATTTTGTTTAAAAAAAAAAAAAATTCGGCAAAAAAAAAGATTTTTTTTTTTCAGCGGAAAGGGAGGCTGTCGCACCCTGCCTGAAGGAAAAGTGCGACGGTGTCGCACCTTGCTTGAAGACAGACTGCGATGGTGTCTCACCTTGGGTGAGGACAAACTGCGACGACCATCGCAAGCTTGTTAGAAGGAAAATTGCGACGGCCAGCCTTGGACTTATAGGATTTTGTCCGTCGCACCCCCGCACCCCATCAACACACTGTGTCAGTTAGTAGACTGCGACGATCAGTTTAATAGCTGCCATACTCCATGGAAAGCCTGAACATGAAGCCGATCTCAGATCCAATGCTAAACGGCCAGATCTCGGAGCAGATCTAGTTTTTAAAGAGTAATATTGCTGACGCTGAGCCAAAATATTGGACAACGTTCCAGCTTTGATTGTAGAAGATCGAGTCTTGCAGAGATCGATCCAAGAAGACCCTCTGTAGAAAAAGGGTAGAGCAGATCTGAAGACTGAAGGACCACTGATACTTGAAGAAAACCAAGAAGATCGAAGATGGTGCTAGAAGAGCTACCAGAAGAAATCGAAGAGGTAAGAAATCTGTTAATTTCAATAGGTTCATGGCAAACCTTTGATGGAGACAATTATGAATTATGGTCATTAAAATTAGGGGTCTGTTAAGGTCACAAGATCTGTGGCATTTTGTAGTTGAAGAGGATCCTAGTGATCTAGAATCATTTCAGAATTTGACAGAGTATCAAAAGCAAAGAAGGCAAGTTGTCGCCTTAAGTATCATACAAAATGGTATAGATTATTCCATCTTTCATAACATTTCAGACGCTTCTACTCCAAAGGAAGCTTGGGATATATTGAAAGCAGAGTTCAGTGAAGAGGAACCTGAAAAAGACGAAGCAGAGTTCAGTGAAGAGAAACCAGAAGAAGATGAAGTAGAGTTTAGTGAAGAGGAACCAATTGACTTTGCAAGCCATGCAAAGCACCAGGAATCCCACAGTGAAGTGGAATACAGCCAAGAAGACTGTGTTTATGATGCAACCAATGATCAAGTAAGCTCAGCAAAACTTGTTGATCTAGCTCTGTTTGTTGATGACAGTGAAAACAAACCTATCAATGTAGAAGTCCCTAGTGACGTGAGTGATAGTTTCTCAAAGAAAGAGACAGTTGATAGCAATAGTGATAATCTATCAGAAAAAGAGATAGTTGATAGCAGCAATGATAGTCTCTCAGAAAAAGAGACAGTTGATAGCAGCATAGAAGTTGCACCAGCAGAGAGTTCATCAAAGAACCAGAAAACCATAAGTTTGAGGGAGCTATATGAGCAAACTCCCATTATTGATGAGCAGTATGAGTATGCTCTGTTTCCCTGTCAGCCCACAGTCTTTGAGGAAACAGTGAAGGATGCACATTGTGTACAGGCTGCAACAATTAATGAGAATGATGATGTAGCTGCCATTGAAACACCAAAAGAGGAAGATGAGGAAGATGCAGACCACGAAGATGAAGAACCTGAAGATGAATAAGACAAATAAGTGACTGCTCTCCAAGAAGAGCTGAAATATATTCATCTTTTTTCTGACAAATATTTTCAGTATGCAGGTAAAATGGACAGCAACATACAATATGTTGAAACGGAAGAAGAAGAATACTTGCACTATGTTCCAAGATCAATGAAAAGCAATAATATTGTTTATTGTGCATAAGACAAAGAAGATGCTGAAGAACACCTACTTAGCATCAAGTTCAAGAAGACAAAGAAGAAGAAGTCCAAGTACACATCAAGGAAGAAAGTAAAGCTTAAGTTTATTTGAATGCAATGTATGCCTAGCTGAGACATAGACCAGCAGGAACAATGCCTAAGTGTTGACGCATTGATAGTGCTGACCACACCATCCCACTTGAGATTAAGGGGGTGTGTTAAGAGTTGTAATCTCAATGGTCCTAAGTTGGTTAGTTAGTTGAGTCAATGGTCCTAAGTTAGTTGAGTAAGTTGTTGACTAGGTCATTAGTCGACCCATGGTTACACTGGCCCATAGTATTAGCCAATGGTTTTGGTGTTATGTGAAACTATATATATGTGTGCTTAATAATGAGAAGGCAATAAATATGCCCTTTGTGTTTCCGCTCTATTATGTGTCTCTGCATATTTTATCAGTTGAGAATGTTGTATGCCTTTTTAACTGTGTTGGACTTTCTATACTTTGCTTGAGCTACAAATTTAGGCTTTGTGATTGCAAGCCTTATCTGTGAGAATCTGTTTTAACTCCTACTGAGTCAACCGTGAAAGTATAGTGTATGACTTGCGAAAAGCTATTGTTGTGAAAATGAGTCAATTGCATCGCTTGCAGTGTACAGGTTTTGCAAGAACTAATGCTCTGATCTGGCATTGATACCACTTGTGAGAGTATGTATATTGATTCAGCTTCCCTATACTAGGGTTGTAGTGGTTATGGAGTGTGTCTGTTGCTTTATTGCGTCGAAGAGACCCATTCTACAGCTCAGTAGGGGAGATGTGTAACTCTTTCCGTGCTCATCGAAGTTGACCCGTGTCCTTTTTAAAAAATTATAAAATATTATAAAAAATAACATGTCCGCTATTTAAAAACATTTATAATAGCATATATATAAAAACTAACAAATTAGATTAATTAAAGCCCTTGGTAGATCCCCTTTAGGATGGATCTATACTAGTTATTTCCATTATGGCTACTAATTGCAAAGAAATCCATCTGAAATTCTGGCCAACAATGTAATGTCAAGTTGAGGTGTAAATTGTAATTCCCAGTGTCTAAAAAGCTCATTCAATGCAATCCTATTTTTTACCTACTCTCACGTCAGAAATTTTAACTATGGCCTTCCTCTCCGGGATCACTGGCCTATCTATGACTTCATCCGAGATTCAATTGAGACTTTACAAGCTCCATCAATGATCAAAACCAAAATGTATATTCTGCTTCTCAATGCTTATTGGTTGTAAAAATACTTACTCAGAGATTCAAGTGAGACTTTTCAAGTTCCATCAATGATCAAAACCAATTGTAAAATGACTTACTCAGAGATTCAAGTGAGACTTTGCAAGTTCCATCAATGATCAAAACCAAAATGTATATTCTGCTTCTCAATTTTTATTGGTTGCAAATAAACTCGAGTATTTTCAAAAACCAAAATTCTGCCACTAAGTGCGTTTGCAAAAAACCTGAGCATTGTCAGTGTGGAGGAGCAAATAACAAATTCATCAATCAGCCGGCAGGGGTGTAGATTGATTGGCGAGTAACCCAATGCTTGCTGGAACGTCCCAGTTGCCCCCTCGATCAAATCAAAAGCTTATAATATCATCCACTCATATCAGATCTTAGATCTATTGGGTGGGGCAGGGATTGAGCCATTTCTCTGCAAATTCTAGTGCAGTGAATCAATGCTAGTTAAGGCCTTTCCTTTTCTAAAGGCATGGAAAGGTGAACTAGTTATTTTGTTTCATGTGCCACTACCTAACTCATATTTGAATGATTGAATGGGCCATCCTTATCTGGATTGCTGATTCCCTCCATCCAATAGGTAAAGTGATTCAGTCGATCCTCTCTTTGATTTGCTGATTTGTCAAGTACCTTGCTGATTCCCTCCATCCAATGGGTAAAGTGACTCAATCGATCCTCCCTTTGATCTGCCGATCTGCCAACTACCTTATCTGGTCACCCGAATTGCCTCATTCCCAACGCCTATTAATTTGATGGGCATATAAAATAGAATGAAGCAGATTGGGGAAAAACCCTAATACGAACGGCTTGGGCAATTCCTTAATACTGACAGAGCCTTTTATTTTATAGAGGGTGTTTAGAACGAGCATCCAATGGGTGTAGAGAAACTTCAACCTTTGATCTTGCTTCATGCCGGTTGAATAGAAAGAATCAACAATCAAGATAAGATCAGACTTCACGATGTTGAGTTGTCCATCCTTCTGTCAAAAACATGTGGAGCAATAGTCTATATATACGACAGTACTGGTTTCCTTCAAATATCACAAATCTACTTCACAACTTGCCAATATTGACAACCTGAATATTCAATATTTTGGCTACTGAAATTATTGCAAATGCAATATTCGATTTAGTGTACATTATCGCTGATCAGAGCAGTAGGTCGGAAGCGTTCGTGTATGATTCAACTTGACCGACCGGCGTCATCTTGACAGTAGGTAGTGAACACAGTGAAAGTGACACTAGAATCCAATATTTGTGGATGAAATTGCCAAAGATGAGTTAAGAGTTAAGAATGCATAATCTTATTTTTTCAATAGCATATATAAAGAGTTAAGAATGCATAATCCTTTAAAGATTCTATTTAATTTGATGTTTTATTTGTCTCTGTACAGTGAAATCGTGGATGAATAGTTTTCAGTTGGAATACACTGACAAAATCTTTATAATAGTGGTAGCAGAGAAAGACAACTAAAATACATCTGGCTTTTTTGGCTAAGTTTTGATAAAAATCTGTCAAAATTGCTATTTTCGCAATTTTGCAATTTCAGTAATCGTAATTGCATGTTCAAGACTAAATATCCAATTTTAAAACTACCCAAATTGCCAAAATTGCGATTTCAATAAGAATTGTTCTACTCCAACAAAATTAGGGACGTTTTGATTATCACTTACAATAAGCGTTAACTAAAACGCTCTGCTTTTCAAAGTTTTATTTCCAATCATCAACACTAATCTCCATACCTTTATGTTTCCCTACAATATCCATGTGTTAAATCATTTTGACCATTGACATAAATCAATTAACTAAACTAGAATTTATATTCTAAATGTAGAACATTAAATCCTAACAAGTTCAACATTAAATTCATAGACAATCATTATATTAAATAGTATTATATTAAATTTTTATTGATTAAACAATGTTTTTAGGGAGTTCATGTTATAACTTTTATATATCAACATAGATTCATCTTAAATCTAGATTTACCAAGCATCAAAGAGGGATCAAATTTATTGAAGTGTTAAATCTAGATTTACCAAGCACATGAAGGGATTAATTTCTTGAGCTGTAAATGAAATTTGGTCTCATTGGGTGCTTGATAGATCTTAATTTAGGATGGATTTATGTTTTTTTTTAATTTTGTATAGCTTTTGTAAAATTTAAATTTAAAATGGATAATAGGGCCCACATGTTATTCTTTTGTGATGTGGACCAACATGTAATTTGTTTTTATTTTGTTAAATTTTTTATTTTATTTTTTGTAACACTATATAGTGTTACATTATAATGTCTCCTTCAGAATGTAGAGCACACTCTTGGTGCAATCACCTTCCTCCTATTTCTATAATTTATGTTCAATGAAGTTCTATTCCTATAAAGATGTATGAACAATTCACCCAACTCAATGTCAATATATGAACTCCTTTGACATCAAACACACAAGTTTTTAAAGCTCATTTTGGTGATCATAACCCATTCCAAGTTTACGTAAATCTTGACATGCCCCCTTTCAAAGATGAACGATGTGGAGGCTTTAGAAAGTTGGTTGCGATAGTGGAAATCTTACTCCAACTTGAACTTGTTCTCTAATGAGGAAAAAAGGCATTTTTGCAACACGGGTTCATTTCAAATGCATGACATTAGTGGGTGTATAGGGGTTTTGGTACATTGGTGTATAAAACTCTCTAAAGAACACATGAATTAAGGATTAGGAAAATGGGACAAGCATGTGAATACATACTTCAATTTACTAGCATATAAGAAAGCATTAAAAGTATCAAATCATAAATTCAAGAACTAAATAACATTCAAATAAAAAAATTTAGGGGAATAAACAATGCTTGAATTGTATTTTAAGAGAAGGAAATAAACTATGAAATATATCATCTGAAGAGAGTAATTTGCAGTGGGTTGTAGGGCACTTCGTTGCTCTTGGTGCAATCACCTCCCTCTTATTTATATAGTTCATGTTCAATTAATTTCTCAAAATTGAAAGATAACAGTTGTATAGTGACAATTCACCCAACTCATTATGACATTGAACGTATGAACTCCTTTGACATCCAACCCATGATTTTTTGAAGCTCATTTTGGTGGTTATAATCCATTCCAAGTTTACGTAAATTTTGACATACCCCCTTTCAAAGATAAAATCAATGTGGAGGATTTAAAAAGTTGGTTGTGATAGTGGTAATCATACTTCAACTTGAACTTGTTCTCTAATGATAAAGAAAGCCTTTTTGCAACACATGTTCATTTCAAATGCATGACATTGGTGGGTGTATCAAGGGTTTTGGTACAATGGTATATAAAACTCTATTAACATATTGCTAAGTTAAGAACATACAAATTAAGGATTAGGAAAATAGGACAATGATATGAATACAAACTTCAATTTACAAGCATATATGAAAGCATTAGAAGCATCAAATTATGAATTCATTAACTAAATAACATTCAAATAATGAATTTTAGGGGGAAGAAACAATGCTCGAGTTGTATTCTAATGGAAGGAAATAAACTATGAAATATATCACCTAAAGAGAGTAATTTGTAGTGGATGGGCTCAAATCCTTTTGCGTGAGGGTCCTTAATCATCCTCAGTATGTTCAATCTCAATCTCTAGTGTATGTGGGCAATGTGTCTCCTTTGTGGATGACCCATTGACCAATTTGGAGGGTCAACAAGTAAGCATGAGGAAAATGAAGCTAGTATTGTAACTCTACTATGAATTCCTCCTCCATAGTGCATTCCCACGGCTCCTTTTTTTAGACATAAATGAAACTCTTTTAAGAACTAGTTCTCATTTGAATGCTCTCCTCCCATTAGCTGGATTCCATGTATTTACTGAGCACATTAAGAAAAGGTAAGAAATGGAGTAGGCCTAATGATATTTCTAAATTGGTTTATATGCACTCTCAAGCCATTTCAGCAAGTATGTGAGCATTACTACATTGTGAACTGTCTAAATTTATGGCCTTCATAGGGGAAATGTCACTATAAAAGGATTAGTCAAGTGTTTTGTGTGAGTAATAAATGATTAGTTGTGCAACCCTAGAAACAACTGACTGAGATTTTGACTTTTCTTAGTGGGGTGTAAATAGGCATGAAATGATATGATATGTTGCATTATGCAAGATATACGTGAAATGGTGATGTTTATTAGTAAGATTACCCAAGTGTTTCAAGTAGGTAAAACTAAGGTGATAATGGTTTCCCCATGATGTGTGAGGTTAAGAACATCTCATATAGTTGAAAGATGTCATGTTTTTTTTACCCAAGTGTTGTTTGTAGAGAAGCCAAAGAGAGTGAGAGGGAGATGCAGAGAGAGACAACCAATGAGAGAGGATTTCCCAAGTAGAGACAATGGAGGAAAAGTACATGACACACAAGAGTGAGGTGATGCATATATATGAGCTATTTTACAAATACAGCAAGAAACCTCATGCTCGTGAAAATATCAAAGCAATTTACAATAGGATATCTTAGCACTAGAGGTCGAATTTGAACATCTCTTTCCACACACTCAGAGATAGATTCAATTACCAAGGAAAATATGTTACTAAATGAGGGACCTATGAGAGAACAATGGTTTCCAAGGGGGTGGAGAAGTGCAACAAAAGGATGTCCATGAAGGTGTGGGGCCATAACATGTAGGGAGTCACCTAAAGGGTGACTCTTGCTTGAGGGGTCAAAACAATGTTGAAAAGGTTTATACATGTCTCGTGGTCTTCCACTAGATCTAGAACTCTACAAACATCAATGTGTACTAATCTCCATGATGCAATGGTGATTTGAATTCGAGAATGCGAGAAATTATTGGGTTAGAGAGTAATGATAATTCACATTGCTCAGTTTGAGGTCACCCATCAATGATGTAAATGGGGGCCAACATATTGAATCCTCTAAATCAGCCTTGAGTAAGGTCAATATAACCTCATTAGTGACAGTCAAAAGGGCCTTTGTCACCAAAAACTGAACATCACCAAAGGTAGCATAGCCAAAAGTAAAGGAAATATGGAGACACGCTAGGTTCATCACCAATAATCATTATTAGTGATGGTCAGTGACCATCGCCAATTCCAAAGAACAAATTAAAGTGACATATCTTTGATGATCATCACCGTAACCTCATTGGTGATGGTCAAAATGGTCACCATCACCAAAAGATGAACGTCACCAAAGGCAGTGTAGCAAAAAATAAAGGAGATATGGAGACGCGCAAGGTTTGTCACCAATAATCATTATTAGCGATGGTCAATGACCATCGCCAATTCCAAATAACAACAGTGACATATATTCAATGACCGTCACCATAACCTCATTGGTGATGGTCAAATTGGCCTCCGTCACCAAAAAATGAACATTGCCAAAGGAAGCGTAGCCAAAAGTAAAGGATATATGGAGATGCACTAGGTTTGTCACCAATAATCATTATTAGTGATGGTCAGTAACCGCCACCAATTCCAAAGAACAACAGTGACATATCTTTAATGACCGTCACCATAACCTCATTGGTGATGCACGATAAAGGACCACCACCATTTCTATTCAATTTTATTTTTTTAAATTGTTACGAGTTGATGTTCACCGAAGTTTCATTAATGGTGACGATCACAAAATTAAACATCACCATTAATTTCTGCAGTGGTGACATGCACATAATTAAATGTCACCATTTTATTTTTCAATAGTGACAATCACAAAATTAAGCATCACTATTAACATCTACATTGGTGACATGCACAGAATTAAATGCCACCATTGAATTTTTCAATGGTGACATGCACAAAGATGAATAAACTAGTTGTTATCCCTAAAGTTTGCACCTTGACTACTAAAGGGAAAAGCTAGGGCACTTGGAAAATAAATGGTTTAAATATTGATTTTAAGTTGATGGACATATTCTATTTGGCCTAAGGTTGAGTATCAACAAGTTTTTCAATAGGTTTTTCAATTGGCAGATTGTGACTTCATAAGCATGCTCAAAATGGTTATGTCAAATTATTGGGAGTGGAAAACGATGTGTGAAACAACAGACAAAAACATCATAGACAGTAATATTTTGTTTACAAGTGAAATATTGAAGACAATCCAATGGCTATAGGTAATAAACAAGACAACCCTTTCATTTGATCTACCTTGCTATTTGATCTGCAAAACAAGAAATATACAATTCTACCTTGCTATTTGATCTACAAACAATGAAACATTTTAAAGCTATGCAAAAGAATATTGCATTCAATATAGATTGCTAATGAAAGCAATGAAGATTCAAACCACACCACAAGAGAATTGATCAATGAAGACAATCTAATTTTGATTTCCCCAAGAAAATTCTGTAAAATACACAATTAGTGAAGTAGTACCATTTTTTGTTCTTCCAATGACCCCTTTCTTTACATAAACCATCCCTTTTAAAAGATACATTTGCCAAAAAATTTGGATCTTAGATCCACTTTAAAAGGGTCAACTTTGTATAAAGTCTTAGGTCAAATATACATGGATATGATATAGGAATGAGACATAGACTTTACCTAGATAAATATTTGAAACTTCTAAAACTATTACATTGGAATATGAAACAAAATGTGAGAGTATATCCGAACTATTTCACTAATTAAGGTTGACTAACCAAAATTACAAAATGAAACTACGTTGGTTGCAAGAATTCTGCAGCGTATCTTGATAACTGTTGAAACCAATGTTGTAAAACATAAGCCTTAGCAATGACTGTAGATCCACATTATGCTCTTCCTTGTACCAAAAACCTGCTACAGCAGTTAGCTAATCAAGCCTGAGATGATGGAGTCTGCAAGCTGTCCTGTATGACTTGAGTTCCAAGCTCTGCCAGAATGCCTAGCCTATCACAGCTGAATTGAATTTTTTTGATCTTTTCTTGTAGATACTTAACTCTCCAATACCTCCTCTGCCTTTTCAATGCCTTGCTCTTCTTTGATATTCTTTGGGAAAAATCACATAACTTATTATGTTTGAAAATCAACCTATTCATCTTATTATTCACCTTGACATTCTTTATTAAGGACTCTTTGTTTTCTTGCTCCAAATCGTTTATCCTTTCCTTAGCAACATTCACCATGCAAAACTTTACGCTTGTCTACTGTAAATTAACTGTGCTAATCTAATGCACACAGTCACCATTACAAGACCATTTCTATTATTAAAAAATAATAGTTAACAATTCCAAAGGGTGAAAGGTTTGGCTAAAGGGTAATTGGCCAAAACCACCGAGTACCAATTTTCTCACATTTCCATGCACAAACACTCAAGGGGGTAATGCACTATTTTTTGCAGGCCACCACCCTAGAGTTTTTCTCATTTAAGTTTATGGTTTTGTTGCAGTATTCTCAAGGTATTGTTCTTGTGTGATGCAGGAGCATCTGTCGGGAACTAACAAGGTGACCGAAAAAAGAAAATCCGGTAGCAGATCACAGCCGTCGGAGGCAAGAGAAACATGGAGATGTGCGCCAACGGAGAAAGGACCATCAACGACCAAGATTAAATTACCGAATTGATCACCAACATTGGCGGAAAGGGACAGATTTTGGGAAGCACATTACGAGGAAACGCACCAACGACCAAGATTAAATCAGTTATGTTGAGTTTGGACTTTGGTCAAATACTTGTATAATAGGATATTTGGGTTTGTTTTTGGACTATACTGGTCTTTGTCAAACACTTGTTTAACCACTGTTTGTTTTTCCATCTAAATGGAATTTTCTTTTCATATCTCAGACCACAATATGAAACGTTCAATAATATATTTTAACCCCCAGAAACACCATGTATTTTGCATAAAATTAGAGAGAAAATATATTAAATATTTCCTTTTTTCACAAACCGAGAATAAGCATATTAAAACAATCATCTACAAGAAAAAATCATATATGATTGTACTGTAAGTCTAACCTGTATATATTACTGATTTCACAGCCTCCCCATTCTGAAGATACATCATCTTTTAATAGATCTGGAAATGAGCATTTGCAATCTTGCTGAGAGTAAGTAACAAATTTCCCTTCAGCAGTTTTAACGTTGTCTTTATGGGTAGATATGGTCACTGTAATGGATAGTGTGCCCTTCATTATGAGATGTACTCTCTAATGATGGATGCGTCCCCAATTTCAATAGCAGAATGGTGATAAAATATGCCCCATCTATCTTCTCATATTACATATATAATGTGTCCCTCTTTCGTATGCAATTCGAATCTCAAATGGAAAGCGGGCTACAATTAACACAATAAACTCTGAGTGTATTCACTAGTTGAGCGCTCTCTAACATTCCATACCATGATTTAATGTGCCTTCGCGTGCTTCCTCTATAGTGCAAAATACTAATGTTGAATTATAGACAATGAAACCCAGAAAGATATAAATGAAAAATACTAATGTTGAATTATAGATAATGAAACCCAGAAAGATATAAATGAAAAATACTAATGTTGAAATACTAATGTTGAATTATAGACAATGAAACCCAGAAAGATATAAATGAAAAATACTAATGTTGAATTATAGATAATGAAACCCAGAAAGATATAAATGAAAAATACTAATGTTGAATTATAGACAATGAAACCCAGAAAGTGAAATCGGAAGAGTAGACAGCTAAAGTTTAAGAGTTTTAGAAAAGAGTAATCCCTAGTTGACCTGGAATAAAGGCCAATATTTGAAAATATAAGGAATTTGGTCTCAGATGAAACTTCAATTAGTTCCCAGAAGTGACACTATGGAGGAAGATATAGTTAAATTATGGAGCAACTAGAAAACACCTACCTTGCCTCAACTCATTTTAATGAATGCTCAACACTTTTGAAACTTCAATTAGTTCCCAGAAGTGACACTATGGAGGAAGATATAGTTAAATTATGGAGCAACTAGAAAACACCTACCTTGCCTCAACTCATTTTAATGAATGCTCAACACTTTTGGGCAAATTTAGTTTGCTCATCACTTTCTTATGTTTTGCAAACTTTGTTTTTACTAAGACAATAAAAATAATAATAATACTTTTCTTATTTAAGTAACAATAAAAATAATTTAATTTTCATGTTTTTTTTCCAGCGAAAAAACTACTATTGATATTCAAATGAATCAAATAGTACAAAGATAGACATGATTCCTAAATGAAATCTGAAGAGTTCTCAAGAGAGGGACCAAAATACATAAAGCCCAGAGATATTCAATCTGATCCAACCAGTTCAAGAAACCAGATCTTCAAAAGAGCCAAAACTCAGCATAAAAACAAAAAGCAAGGCACAGCAGCCTTCGAAAGCTAACTCGGACTATTATCTTTAATCAAAAAAGTATGTAGCTCCACTCGCCAGAGTGGCATTATCCATCCATTCCTCCCAAATGAGCTTCCCTTCAAAACCTGCCAAAGCTTGTTTAGACAATTTATCTGCTAAGGAATTGTGTTCCCTAAAAATGTGTTCAAAGGTAATGTTCTGCTGCAAGGAAATTTCCTGTTGCGTCCTAAGGCACTAGTGCCGCAAATTAGTGACATTAAGCTTGAAATCTCCAACGGCCCATTTGATTGTGACAAGAGAATCCCCATACACCTTGGTGTTGACTAAACCAAACATGTTTGCCAATTTTAAAACGCACCAAAGAGCCATAAGCTCGGCTTTCATATTGGTGCCAACAGCACAATTTAGTCGAACTATGTAATAGTGTTCATTGTTGAGATAAAGAACACCTCCAACAACACAAATCCCATACTAAGCAGCCCCATCAAATAATAAAACAGGTTGCTCCACCTTAAGAGAGAAATGACTAATTCTGGCAGTTGGCAAATTGAAATCATCCATCTTAAATGTTGAGAACATCTTTAATGCAGTCAAGCAGCATTTCATTACCTCCGGAGGAGAATTATGAAATATAGCACAGTTCCTTGTGTACCAAATTGCCCATGAAATGGAAATAGCAATACTAAAATAATGTTTACAATTTCTATACCAGTTTAATAGATAGAATTTAAAATCACCAACATCCCATCTTCGAGTGATTTTCAACTGTGTAGAAATTAAATCCCTGACTTTTAAAGTGAAGCTACAGTTGACAAAAATATGCTCGTTTGATTCCGCTGCCTTGAGACAGAGACAACAAAGGCTTGGTCCAATCCAACCACGCTTCATTAAGTTTTCCCAAGTTTTAAGCTTGTCTCGAATGGCTAGCCAAAGGAAGCATTTTAATTTTAGAGGCATTGACCATTTCCACAAACGCTTATACCACCAATCCTGGGGGAAGATGAATTTTTCTTGCATCATTCTGATATATGCAGATTTTGTCGTTACTTTGCCGAGCTAGGATTCCCACACCAAATAATCTGGTCATCTTCTTGAGTTATTTTAATACCAGCTAAGTTCAACTTTTGAATATAAGAGTCCCATTCCACTGCGAAAAGACCAGAGAGCCCAAGGTCTCTAGAAGACAACCAACCAACAGACCCGTAAACACCTGTTCTTTGAAAACAGATTTTGTCAAGCGTGGACAGATCAAGCACCTGTAGGTATCGAATTAGAAGATTGGAGAGAAGAAAGGAGTTTTCCATCCCTAAGATAGGGTCCAATCCAACTCGAATACTTTTCCCAGAACCAACCTTCCAGAAAAGATCTTTCTTTATCCGATTGACCACTTTCATAAAACCCCTCCAAAGAGGAGAAAAGTTCCAACCATTCTGTTTTGGATTTCTAAGCCAAAGATGCACTTCAGTTTTGATGTATTTATTTCTCATGAGCCTAGACCAAAGAGTATTCCCGAAGATACATCTCCATAGATTTTTTAATCTGAGGGCAGCACTAAAAGCCTCCAAATCTTTAATTCCCCAGCCCCCAAATCTTTCAGGTCTAGAAAGTGCCTCCGAAGCAACCATTGGAATTTTGACTTTCTCCGAGGTCCCTAACCAGAGAAAATTAAAGAAGCATTTTCTAATGGCTTTGATGATATAAGATGGCACTTCAAGAAGAGACAACCAATAGACTGGAATGCTTGAAAGCACAGATTTGATTAATAAAAGTCTGCCTCCAATGGATAAAATCCTATAAGACCACTGTGCAATGCGGGATTCAATGTTGCGCAGCAGGCAGAACCAATCTTTAATTAGATAATTGTTGGGTTTCAAATAAAAACCCAAATATTTGAAACCTTCCTCCAGAGGGCAACACTTGAAGGGAAGAATTGTAGAAATGTCTTTCAACTGCAAGTCATTCATATTTAAATGAAAGAAATTTGACTTAGCAGAACTAACCTTCATGCCAGAAGCATTACAAAAATGTTGAATGATGCTTTCATATTGAGTCCATTCTTCCATCGAGTCTAAGCCAGCAACCAGAACATCATCAACAAACAAAATGTGTGAGATCACACAGTCTTTAGACACTTTAATGCCATTAATCAATCCATAATCCATTGCTTGCTTAACTAGTCTATTGAAACCATCCATAACTAAAATGAACAACAGAGGGGACAATGGGCAACCTTGCCTAATCCCACGAGAACTGTTGAAGAAAGAGGTTGGAGAGCCATTAACCAAAACTGCCAAATTCATTGAAGTGATGCATGCCATGATCCACTTAATATACAAAGGAGGCAAACCGATTTTTATCAGGACCAAACGCAGAAAAGACCAGTTGACTCTGTCATAAGCTTTCTCTAAGTCCATTTTAAGCAGGAGGGCCTTCTTCTTTTTTATTTTAATATTATGCAACAATTCCTGTGAGATCCCAATAGCATCGTGAATCTATCTTCCTGATAAAAACCCGAACTGCTCAACTGAAATAAAATTAGAAAGAGCAGACTTCAACCTTTGAGCAATAATCTTCGTGATGAGTTTGTATAACAAATTACATAGGGAAATCGAGCGGTAATCTCCAAAGGATAAAGGTTTGTGTTTTGGGGGGATTAAGGCGATAAAAGTAGCATTGAGGGCACCTGGAATGAATCCATTCACCCTGGAGAAGTTCACCACAGATTTGAGCTCCTCACCCAAGACATCAAAGAAGTGCAGATATAGCTCCACCGGCCAGCCATCTGGCCAGGGGCTTTTCTCTTTAGAAAAGATTTTCAATGTATCCTTGATTTCGTCCAGCGAAACTTCCTTTAACAACAAATCCATGTCCTCACCATTAAAAAACCTGGGATATATATTTTCCACTTTAATTTGGTCGACTAGCACACATTCACCAGAATCCTTAAAGAAATGTCCAAAATAGGACTCTGCTTCAGATTCAAGTTGCTCTTGCCCATCAATAAATAAACCCTGATCATTTTGAATTTCCCAAATGTGCTTCATATTCCTTCTTGCATAAGCAAACACATGAAAGAACTTAGTGTTTTTATCACCATGAGCAATCCAAATTGCTCTGCTTGTAAGGCACCATTCTTTCTCATTCTGCAGCAGCATATCTTCTTTCTTATGTTCAAAACATTTTAATGCTTCAAATGAATTATAATCCAGAGAATTCGAGAAGCTCTCCACAAAAGAGGATTGTATTTTCTTTTCCAAATGACTAAGTTCCAACTGATCTTTCTTTTTCCTTTCCTTAATCCAAACTGTAACAACCTCCTTTAATCTTCTTAATTTGAGACAGATTTTGGTAACCGGGTTCGTCTCAGAAATAGAACAGTTATGCCAGAATTCTTTCACCATGGAACAAAATGCATCATCAGCTAGCTAGGAGTTGTTGAATTTGAACGGAGAGTGAGTCTTAAGCCCATATTCATCTAGCTACAAAACAATAGGCCAATGGTCTGAAAATTTTGTATCAACAACCCATGATCTATGTTTTTGAAAAAAACCTAGAAGATCAGCCTTGACAAGAAACCAATCAAGCCTTTATGAATCCCTTCTTTGCCAAATCTACCATTGGTCCAAGTAGGCATCATCTTGACAGGCAAAACATCCACAAAATCAGTGCTAGCAAATAACTTAGAGAAGAATTCTTCCAAATCATCCAATTTTGCCGAAGAACCCCATATTTTAGAAGCACTTCAAGTGTAATTCAGATCTCCTGCAATTATCGAGTTAGCTAAATTCAGGATGCCAGAGTCTAACAGAGAACCCCAAAAAACCTGTCTTTCCCTGTATGGAGCATAACAATTTAAAATGGAAAGAGACTGTTGAATTCCACAAAAGGATCCTTTTAGTAAAATCCCCCAAGGTGTTGAAAAAACCTTGAAAGAAAACAAGTCAGGGTTCCAGGCAACAGCAAGCCCACCGAAAAGACCACAGGAACTTACAGTAGTCACTTCCCAGAAAGGCAGAATCTTATCGATTCGAGAGATAGCCAAAGAGTCACATGGTTTCCTGAACGAGAAGAATAGAAGGGCTAGTAGCTTTAAAAAGATTGGATAAGGCCTGAGCCTTGGATACCTTACCCAATCCACGCACGTTGATAGACAAAATGGACATTAACCTTCACCAAAGGAGGGGGACGCCGCTCTAAGGCCCTCACTGATACTATAACCGACACCAGCATTCTCCAGTCTTTTCGAAACAGGGGAATAAGGATCTAATCCAGGAATAATCGACTTATTCTCACCCTTCTTCTTTTTTCCCCAGCGAATGGTAACATTTTGAAAGTTCAACGAATGTAAAGGCTTAGCCTCAGAAAGAATGCCAGGGTTTTTGGAGAAGGTTGGTAAAGGAGGAAATTCCAAACCATGTTTAGACAGACAGTAACCACTTTCATTCAAAATGTCATTATCTTCAGCAGAAATGCTAACAGAAGGGTTTCCCAAATGCAGACAAACAGAATCCGAGCCAGACCCAACAATCAGATCATCAATTGCAACCTTGGAAGCTTCGGGGTGGATGATAATGGGGTTTGAAAGGCCAGAATCCACATCCGGAAGATGGGAAAATGGTTCAACATCAACCTCAGCCACAGAGTCCAAGTCTCGACAATGGTTACACCCCACTAAAGAAACTGGGGGATTCATTACATCAGATTCAACCAAAGAGCCGCTAACAATGTCATGCCTTAATTTGACTTCACTAGTGGAAATACGTTTAGACAAATCAATTTCGTATTTTTCAATGAAACCAAGTTCATCTAAAGTTAAATCAGGAAAAGTGACAGGAGTTCTGGCATCAAACTTACCCGGGACCAAATTCGATTTCTTGAAAGGATCGCTGGCAACTGGAGAAAGCCCGAAAGAAGAAGGAGACAAACTATGAAATCGAAGCATCGGGCAAGAAGCTTGCACATGTCCCGTTTTGTGACAGGAAAAGCACCGAAATGGGACTTTAAAGTAGTCTAGGGTTTGTCGCCAAACCCTATTACCCCAGGCAATCTCCACTTCTGCAGGTAACCCTAGGCTCAGGTCCAGTTCAACCATAACTTTTGCATACCTTCTGTCCATCCCGAAGAGATTATGTTTGTCGAGCCTAACAAATCTGCTCACAGCATTCGCCAAACCTGTGATAATCTCTTCAGACCAGAGCTGAATGGGGAGCCCTGGTATGATCATCCATAAGTGCCGAATACCCTGGCATTCCTTGAGAGGGTCGAATTTGATGTGCCAACGCTTAAGAAAGAGGGAGCCCTTCTTGAACTCCCAGAGATTCGGCAAGATTTTGTCAATGTCCGAGGGCTTAGAAAAAACAAAGAGAATCCAATGATTCATTAAGATGTTGATCCTCGGAGCCATACCCACTAGAGGGACCCAATATTTGTTTACCCACTCGGTAATTTCAGCTTTAGAACCTGAAGTGAATTCCAATCTCCCTACTAGCGCTCTTTCCGCAAGCAAACCAATCCTCTCCAGATTAAAGTCGACATCAATATCAAATTTAACAATGGCTTCCCGAGCTTTGATGGTTTTCAGATTTCAGCGAGCTCTTGCCCTAGAGCCATGTAGTCTGCTATTTTTGGGAGCTCCATCACACCCCAACGACAGAACAGAGAAGTTGTTAACAAGAGGGCTATGACCTATGATAGCCTTTTCCATGATGGATAGGACCGGATAAGAAACCGCCAGCTGCCAAGGAGAATCTACAATCGAAAAGAAAAGGAAAAGTGCCAAAAACCCACCAAAGGACCAAAATCTGCAAAAAGATTGCTTGACAGGGGGAAGGCCCAGCTAAACCGGAGACACACTAAAAAAACCCCCACAGAAAACTGAAAAATCAAGTTAAAAAGACAAAAAATAGGCTGCGACGGAAGCTGAAGTTCCCACTTTTTTTATACTTGGTTGGTACTAGGCTGATTCAACGAATCAACTAGACTCCAAGTTGTCGCAAGCCCATCATTTCACCAAATCAACCGTCATTTTCAAAAAATCCTGCAGAAAGGTGTAGATTAGGGTTTCCATCTAGCCTCTGATCAAGGGTAGCAATTTAATTTTCATGTTATTCTCAAATTAGAAACCAAATTGATGTATGGCATCTTTTTGTTTGTAGGACAACGGACATTTTTGCAAAACAATTTTATTTTTAAAATTTACATAATTATATTTACTCTAGTGTCAACAAAAGATGTCTAAAAATAATTTAATTTTCATGTTATTGTCAAATTAAAAACTAGGACAAAAATACCTTTTTGCAAAACCATTTGATTTTTGAAGTTTACAAAAGAATATATACTACCTCTTTAAATTTAATTGAATTTATGAAAAATTTACTATATCTACTTTATATAATAAACCCTTAAAATGAGAAACTAATAGGTGAGATATGTGATGTTGTATCAAACATAGATATGCAATGTTGTATCCATTATATATAGTTAACCCTTGAATGAGAAATAAGCAACATAGAATATTTCAGCTTCCTAGCTTTGATTGAATCAAGAAACACAGAGACTTAAACGAAGCTTTAAAAAGTTAAATTCGCATTGGAAAAAATGCTACTACAATATATATGTAAATTTAATAATGGAATTTGTTTGCGTTAACTTTAGATTTTATATGGATAGGATAAAATGTGTCCAGCCATTTTTGTTTTGATGGCGACATGTTTTCTTTCACTTCTTATTCAGACACAACAAAGTATTTATGTAATGTAGATCTAGTTCTGAAAGGTATGGATGGTACACCTAAATTTAGTATAAAATGCCAAGTGAGGTATGGTGACCTTGAACTCTTCTAAAATTTTAAGCTTATAACTTTAAAAAATCACCCGAAAAAATGTAGCCTTACACACAAACAAATATATTATTATAAAGTCTACAGACTTAATCCCAAGGGTTTGACTATTCTATATAGCGATATGTTTGTATTTTGATATATGTTTTTTTCGAGGTGTGTTGGGTTAGTTAAAAATCCATCCAAATTTGTCAAATTATTAGATGAGAGAAAACAAATTAAATATTTACGAGTCACAGAGCCATTCCATCATGGATTTCTCACATTAAATTTAAAATTTAAAAGTCATACCATATATAAAAAAGATGCCAAGATTCACAAGTCATGAAGTTATTGGCATTGCATACATTTTTAAGTGGAAGCTCATGGTCAAGTTCGCAGGCGGAAGCTTTATTACTCATTCCATTTACTTATATATAAGAGGAAAAGAACGAACTTCCCATTTATTGTTTATTAAGTCAAATTCATATTTCAGAACCATATCCAAATTTAATAGTCATCAATGACTCATCTTAGATAAAGCATGACTTATGTTTTTTGTGCCTAGTCTACCCACCATGCGAGTAAATAGAAAAGGAAAAGAAGAGAGGAAACATATGTTCATATTTTTGGGCGTTTTTTAATAGCTAGGAACACAAAAAGCAATGATGAGAGGAAACATGTTCCCTGGGCAATTGTTAATAGTTAGGAAATTGTTCCAATAGATTAAATTCGCTTGATTTCGTTGTACGTATGTACTTTGGCCAAACATACATAAAAACATAGGTTAATAGTACCAATAATTGTCAAAAGCCAATAAAAATAATCCAAATTGGTGCAATGGGAAAAGCTTTTAATCCTAAATGTTCAAGGGTGATCTAAGTTAGAAGGGTTTCCCAAGTATCGATACAATGGTATCTTTGGAGGAGATTTCTGCATCTAGATGCGTGAAGATGAAGAGCATATCGGGGTTGGTGTAATGGGAAAAGCTTCAAATCCTACATCGCCAGGGATGTGAAATTCTAGAACATATCAGATCATAGAGCTGAGAATACCTCAAAGTGAAAAGAATGAGCAAAAAAGATGAATTACAGTGAAAATTGCAGTGAAATGAGTAGTAAAATTAACCACGCTTTAGAACTCAGATAGAAACAGAAATGTGTGTTATGATCCATTCATAAGTATAGTCAACAGATATGTTACAATGGACAGAATTTGAATATCCTAGGAGAATTTGAATCCTTGTTAGTATAGCATATGAATTTTCACCACTGGAGTGCTCTAGAAGTCCCAGACTTAACTCAATTGAACCAAATTTCAATTAACTGAAGCTATTGTCAGTTAACTGACTAAGGAGGGCGCATTAATGATTTATGCATGCAAATCAATCAGAAAATGGCACATTAGATCACAATCAGTGGTGATCGGAGCTCAAACCCATAGTTAGAGTCGGGAACTCGGGTGGACTGAACCAGCACACTGAGTTAGCTCCTAAAATGTAGGGAATTGGATTTGGTAGTCCTAAAATCATGCATGCGGGGTGAATTTGGTGGCTAATGGGTCCTAGATGACATATGCACACTACTAGGGGGGAATAAGTGGGGAATAACAACATCAACTACTAGGAAAAGGTAAATAATTCTAAGTAGGACAAGGATGGAGTATTAATTATCATAACACCCCACCTTATTCCATACTTGGACATCCTGGGCCTTGGTTACTGAGACCAAATGTCACCCATACAATCAAATAAATGATAAAAAGGAATTGTTCATGAAACTAAGGAATGAGGAAAACCTCATGGGAAAAATGCCCTCCCTAAAAAATGAACAGCAGGGAACTCAAGCAGCTTTCACACCAAGTAGAGATATGAGATAGGAAAATCTCTTCTAAGTGAAAAAATTTGTGAAAATTTCTTGCAATCATCTCCTCTGTAGGACAATAATGCAGTGAGACAGTCATGTTGTGCACTAGTTCCCTGATGTAGTGCATGTGAACCTCAATATGTTTGGTCCTTTGCTTCTGAACTGAATCACTGGAGATCCTTATGGCACTTTGATTATCACAAAAAAGGTCTACTGAAGGAGAAGTGTGAATGCCAAACTATGTCAAGATTCCATGTAACCAAACTGCCTGAATAGTTGCATTCACAGCCCCTCTGTACTCTGCTTCTGCTGAAGAAAGTGTGAGTGCTGCTTTCTTCTTGCTTGATCAACAGATTAGTCCTGATCCCAACATGAACACATATCCTGAAGTATATTTCATGTTAGTGTTGTCTCCAACCCAGTTTGAGTCAGTAAAAACAACCATATCTAACTAAGCACTAGCAGAATAATGGATACCAAACTCTCTAGTACCCTGCACATAGTGCATGATCCTCTTTGCTTCCTTCCAATGCAACTCATGTGGCTCCTGCATGTACCTAGCCACAACACCAACATCATATAATAGATCTAGTCTCGAATGTGTCAAGTCCAACATGATACCAATCAACCATCTGTATAGAGTGCTATCAACCAAAGGATTAGAACCACCTTCTTCCAATTCGATGCTAGATAGGAAGGGAAAAGTTGCAGCTTTGCAATCAGTCATGTGGAACTTTTTGAGCAAGTCAGATGCATACCTAGACTGTGAAATCATGATCCCTGAAGCATTTTGAGTTACTTCAAGGCCACTAAACTGTTTCAATAGACCTAGATATGTCATGGAGAAGGCTTTACTCAAAGCAGACTTGATGTTCCTCAACCCAGTAGATGAACCACCAATGATGAGCAAGTCATCCACATATAAAAAATTCAATAGTAGGAAACCTCCCTTTTGATGCATTCAAACATTGCAGTCAAATTTGCATCTCTTGAACTTCCGTGACAGTAAGAAAGAATCCATCTTGGAATACCATGTCCTTGGGGCTTGCTTGAGCCCATACAATGAGATCCTTAGTCTGTATACCAAGGATGGATCATCAGTGTACCCCTCAGGCTGTTTCATTTAGATCTCTTCTTCTAAGCCATCATGTAGGAAGGAACTCTTCACATCCATGTGGTGTACCTCCCACAGTTTTGAAGATGCAATGGCTAGAACAAGTCTCAATGAATCCATTCTTGCTATAGGAGTGAATGTATCATTGTAGTCCAAACCATGAACTTAGGAGTACCCCTTTGCAACCAACCGAGCCTTGTACTTGGTTGTAGATCCATCATATTCAATCTTTTCTTTGTAGATCCATTTGCACTGAACTAGTTTTCTCCCTGGGGGGAGAGTGACAAGATCCCATGTCTCGTTCTTCTGCAGTGACTCATATTCTTTATCCATGGCTGCCTTCCATATTGGATCATGGAAAGCCTCTCTAAAAGACTGTGGATCAAACCCTACCATCATGTATCACCTCTCAGGGAGAAGTGGATCTATATGACATAATGCAAGGTTTGCATCTTGATGCTAAGATCTGGTTCTTTTATGGTCAGATGGATCTCCAGGTATGCTCCCAACAACTTCAAGGACTTTTTGAGCCCATTTTTGCCTTGGATTGGGAGTAGGAGCTGTATCTGGATCTGGATCTTCTTGAACTTTATACTCAATATCAAGATATGATTCAACTTGGTCCTCATCTTCATATTATGAATTTGGATCATCACGTGCAAGTGGAGTAGGCAAAGAATATGGCAGAAAATGTGAGAATTCATATGCCTTTGAGGCATGGTTTGCAACACCTTTCGCTATCAGTTTCCTAGATGAGATCTCTGAAATATCAACTGTGTCAGGACTAAAAACAACTTTCTTCAGTGAACCTATGTGTGTCATCTGATAAACAGATAACAACTTTGATGTCAAGGAAGACACATACATAACATTACTGAACTTTCCATGATACAATTGTATTGTGCCTTTCCCTTCAACATATATCTGAGAATCATGTGCCATGTGAATACTAGGACCATCGGTAAGATCTAGAGAATAAAAAGATTCTCTGGAGGAAACCATGTGTTTGGAGGCTCCAAAATCTATGAAGAAGGCTTGTGATTGTGAGAATCCAGCTTCAATGCATGACATCTCTCATGGTCATCTGTCTCAATTCCAGAATTAAAATTCCTTGTGCCTTATGGGAGGGAAATGTTGTGTTATTCAAGGATTTTGGTCATTTGATCTATCTTCTTCTTCATGCAAGAGCTCTCTAGATGGTTTCCTTTCTTGTAGTACGCAAACTTGGATTTCTCAAGCTTCTTTTGCTTATCCTTCTTGGAGTTGGAGGCTCCTTCTGATGGATTAGACTTCTCCTTCTGCTTGGATTAAAATTTCTTATTTTCTTTCCATTTCTGCATCCCTTTAGAATTCACACTTTTTGACTCTCCAACCATAAGAGCTCGATTTTTGGAGGCCTTCAAGGTGCCCATCTAAATCAGTTTGTCTTGTTCTTGGATGGGAGATTCATTGAATGCATCTAAGGAAGGCATTTTCCAGTTGGGGATTGAAAATCTCCGATAATGGAAGGTAGAAACAAATATTGAAAATTCTGGACCAAGCTTTCTTAGGATGGATAGCACCAGTTGCTCATCCTTCTTCTCAATGCCACATTGTTTGCACTGCATGACAAAGGATTTGAATTTAGAAAAGAATTGTTGTATGGTTTTGAAACTATTGGGTTGAAGAGCAATTCATTCATACTCCACAGTATGGCCTCTAAGCTCGTTTTTCTTTTCGAAGAGAGTCTCCAGCTTCAACCAAACCTCTCTTGGAGTCTTCAATCCTTCAAGGTGGAAGAGAAAATATCTGGAAATATGAATACACATGAAACCAAACACTTCATCTAGTATGTTCAGGTACTTGGCCTTCTCAACAACTGCCTGAGGTTCGACCTCCTTTCCCATTGTGACCCTGTACATACTTTTGTTGCAAAACACCTTCTTCATATCATCCCTCCAATCAAGATAATTGAAGGGTGTCAGGATCCTTGGAGACAAATGAACAATTGAATTCTCCATGTGAAACTGCTGGAGCGAATACAAACTGAAACTGCTGCTACTGTTGCATTGAAAAACCTTCAAAATCCTGCAAAAAACTCTCAAATTTGGAGATACAATTCTATTGAGCACCACTTTAGGACAATAAGCACTTTTATCCAGACCCTTCACACCTGGCTCCACCTCAAAGGATTGCTCCAATGAATTCAATTCAATGGCACCAGGAGTTGTTGTGGAAGTCCAGAGGCTTCTGGTGCAGTACTGAAAGCAGTTGCTCAACCTATGCTCTTTGAGCTCTGATACCATGTGAAATTATAGAACACAACAGATCATAGAGCTGATAATACTTCACAGTGAAAAGAATGAGCAAAAAAGATTAATTACAGTGAAAATTGCAGTAAAATTAATCATTAATTGGAAATTAGATAGAAACAAAAATGTGTGTTATGATCCATTAATTAGTATAGTCAACAGATATGTTACAATGGAGAGAATTTGATTATCCTAGGAGAATTCGTATCCCTGTCAGTCTAGCATAGGAATTGTCACCACTGGAGTGCTCCGGAAGTCCCAAACTCAACTCAACTAAACCAAAACTTAGTTAATTGAAGCTACTATCAGTTAACTGACTAAGGAGGGCTCATAAGTGATTTATGCATGCAAAGCAATCAGAAAAGGGCACATTAGATCACAATCAGTGGTGATCGGAGCTCAAGCCCCTATTTAGAGTTAGGAACTCAGGTGGATTGAACTAGAACCTTGAGTTAGCTCCTAAAATGTAGGGAACTGACTATGGTGGTCCTAAAATCATGCATGCAGGGCACATTAGGTGGCTAATGGGTCCTAGTTGACATCTGCACACCACTAGGGGGGAAATAACATCATCAACTACTAGGAAAAGGTGAATAATGCTAAGTAGGACAAGGATGGAGCATTAATAATCCTAACAAGGGATGATTGAGTTAGAAGCATTGCCAAGTATGGAAGCATTGGTATCTTAGGAGGAGTTTTATGCATCAAGATGTTTAAAGCTAAAGAGGAGAAGGGATTCCAAGTATGGATACATTGGTATATTTGGAGGAAATTTACTCATCTATATGCGTGAAGATGAAGATCATACCAAGGTTGGTGCAATGGGTAAAGCTTCGAATCCTACATGTTCAGGAACCCTGCATGTTCGAATCGTACCAACAAAATATAAAAATATATCTAGAAAATGCAATGCTTGTGAGATATACTATGTAGTTGTGAACATGAAATCATTACACCAATAAACCGCTCTCTTTAGAATGCATTATCTATTTCAACAGTGAATATATATATGGATGGATTGACTCTCCTCCTGAGAGGTCTCCTCCCATCACCGAGTTTCTTTGCTCCTCTTTACTAACGGGATATATTGGTCAAATATATCATATAAAATAGAATGAAAAAGATTCGGATTTCTCTTTAAAGTGGATTGACTCTCCACCTGAGAGGTCGCCCTCCATCTCTGAGTTTCTTTGCTCCTCTTTACTAATGGGATATATTGGTCAAATATATCATATAAACTAGAATGAAAAAGATTTGTATCTCTCTTTAAAGTGAGACCACCTACCGACAGAAACATTGATACATAAGGGGGGATTGGGTCGACTCTCCCCCTTTTCCTACCTTTATTAATCTAAACCCCTTTATTCTTTTGACCCCTTCTTCTTCCCTTTTCCTAAAGCTATATCCCCTTATCCCTCTCCCAAATCTAAGTAACCCTTACCTCTCTTATATTCCCCTTTATTTTATTTCTTGAAGCGTTCCCTTAATCCCTATCCTTATTCTATCTTATTATTATATTCATTTTCCCTCTCCTCCCGAAAGTACCCTTTTTCCCTTTCCCATACTTTACTTGATTTACTGCTTTACCCTAGGAGATAGAGTTATGCCCCATTGAATTAGCCTTATCTTAGAAGGAATTGATGCATCGATCCCTTACCCTTCCCTTGTTTACCAACTCACCCACCTGAAGATCTCTTAGCCCCTAGACAACTTTATTAATTAATGAATGCTTAGAAATCCAGCAGAAGTTGCTTTTTGAATTCTTCAATTCGACAGTGATTGGTTTTTTGGTTAAAAAAAGTACAAATCAAGAAGTGTGTTCCTGATCGATCCATTGGATCCTTACATTTATCAGATGAAGTAGAATAGTTAATAGCACGAACGCCAGAAATAGTCCCAATAGAAAAAATACCACTGCAAGAAATAGCCCCAATAGCAAAAATACCACCATTAACTGCTGCATGATTAAAGAAATTGATGTTTTTAGGTTGTAGATACTTTTATATATATATGTAATTATGCTAGATTCAATGTGATTCGAAGGTGCGTTTAGCTCAGTCCTGAAACTGCTTATTAAAATATTGGAAATGCTGGAACTGAAAATTATGGAAAATGCGAATGAAACTTATCCTGGAACTAAGGCTCTTTACCAAAACTCTCATAGCCTTTTCCCATTGAAAAAATAAAAATTAAATTAAAAAATAGCCTTTTAATTTTTCCCTTTCCCCCTTCTTTATCGTATTTCTCCTTTCATTTTTTATCATATTTATCGTATTTCTCCTTTCATCTTTTATCCCCGTGAATAAATATAAGAGAAAGATAATGGTGATGCAAAGCCATCATGAGTGCTTAGTAAAACTTTAAAGGTGGATTATGAACGACAAGCTATATGCATAATGGAGACAAAGGTACATTGTAATACGGACCATGAGTAATTAAATATTCCATAATAACAAGTTTAATATTTTTTCCCACAATGTCATCATTGAAATTACGATGTCATCAAGTTTAATATTTCATAATAACAAGTTTAATATTGGTTGAGCCCCGGAAGAGAGAAAGCCAGTTGTTATGCAAAGGTTACACAAAACCTTTATTCTTTTCACCTTGACCTGAAAGCCTTTATTTGGATATTGCTCCCCCACTCTCTGTTGCTCGCAAACCAATCACTTAATTGCTAGTTTGATTTGATCTCTAGTAAGTACATCCAACCAGCTAAATCTATAGTCCATTCCATCCTGCTTGGGGCCGCTCCTACTCTTAAGGGGATATATTTATCCTTCCCATTCTTTTGTCAAATAGGGAATCTCATCCGTCTATGAATCAACAGGTTTCAAATTCGTTGGATTGCTTTGCTTCCCACCTGCAACTCTTCTGGAGAACCAAATACAAAGAGGATAGAATACTATGGTTGGTATTTCAGGTTGGTCAGCGAGCTTCTTCCTGCATGTAATTTTTTTTTTTTAATATGAGAGAGCAAATTTAAAGCTAATAAAAAAAAACAAGGAACTTTCAGTTCAAACCTTTCGACAACCAATAAGTTTTTAGTGATCACTTTCTATGGATGACCAGTTGGGAGAAATCATTTTTGTTTCTTATCAACCAGGGCTTTGAATGGAATATAATATTCCATTAGTAGTGCCTGCCTTCTCGCATTGATAGATAGTAAATTCTTTTGTGAACAAAAAAATTATCCTTCTGGGAAGAAGTCCCTTTAAATGAGGGAGCAACTCAACTATAATAAATATTGGGCTGCAACCTTCAGTCCAACGTGAGGGTGCAAGAAGACTATATATCTCAGTAACCAAACCCTGTAAATTGTTCTACTCTCCATTAATGTATCCCAAGGCAGGGTTTTCTCCAGTTATAATCCTGTGATAAATTTATCTTGTGGATTGATTTATTCTTCTGTTACCACTTTTACGGTTCTTGCAAGGGATTTTTTCAAACCGTAGTAGAGTTGTTTGCTTAGATCTAATAAACCCTTTCAGTTCTTTGATATGAATTGCTTTGAAGTTTATGAACTCAAAATAATATAAAGAGTAACATCGCTTTTTCAAAAAGGCTCATTTGAGGACAATGGAAGGTATAGGTAGTAACATAATGATTAAGTGGAGGTGGTAACATAATGATTTAGAAAGTGAGCTGCAGAGATATTTTAGTCATCTATGGATGGATCTATATCTTTGCGGACCCCACCATTTTAACAATGAAATCAGCACAAACAGTAAACCATAAATGCTAGGGAAAAGCACAAGAATTCAAATTCTTAAATGGAAAATTGTAAAAATATTTAAAAAAAGGAGGAAAATGTTCACTTTCACAACGAGTTATAAACAATTCTATTAGCATGTCAAAAGCAAATAAAACCTGATTTCTAGTGGGCGGGCTCAGAGAATCAATGGCATCGACAAGGTCATCAGCTTTGAATGCATCGCATCCCTTTTGAAATAGAGTATCCACATCCTCCAGGGTTTTAGGAGGAGTAAGGACTCTTGATCAGTAGCCGCAACTTATCCATTCATTTGCAAACCCTCAACTAGGGAATCTTGGGAAGCTACGTCACCATCATGTTTGGCTTCATTAACTTCACTGGACTTGGTTCCGGCTTGTAAAATTAGTCACAACAGATCTAATGAACAAGTAAATCAATCACAACAGATGAATATAGAAAATATGGTGTAAAACTGTGCAAAACATGCAGCAGTGCTCAATATCCCAATAAGGGTGAATGAATTACAATAGAATACAATCAGGTTCAATGAGCAATTCGAATTGACTAAGTAGGCCATTCGAATTACTGAATGGAGTATCTTGACTCCAACTAGGAGTCCTCATCATCAATCGGTGGTGGTCATCAATGCACAAGAACCAGTCATCCAGGTGTCAATCTGAGTCTAACTGAGTGTAATAAGTGTAACTGAAGTGTGTAGCACTGATTAAGGAGAAGGAGGCTCAGTGGGGGCGCATGGGAGGCTAACTGAAGTCAGAACAAGTCATCTAGTCAATCTGGAGGTCCAACGGAAGTGAAACAGTCAGTCGGGAGTGAAACTAGCCTCAAATCAGGGAGAATCGGAGCTAACTGAATGTAACTGAAGTGGAACTGCAGTGGTAGGTGAACAAGTGCGCCCTTCTCTGGCAGTAGGTGAGAAGTGGGCGCCTTTCATCCTAGGAGGGCTAAAAATCTGTAGTAAGTGGCTCCCGGGTGCTAGAATGAGGTGGCTAAGGTGCTGGAGGCATCAAACTGGTGACTGGGATGCATGCAAGTGCATGCAGGTGCATGCAAACCCTAGATTCTGCATGCAAACCCTAATTGCATGCAAGATCCTGAAAAAGATGATGTGGATATCCGAACACGGCTTTCGAGCAATCAAGGGTTCTAGGTTCCACACCACTAGAAGGATTATTGTCAATGGGGAGATCATATTCATGTTCATTGTTGCCCTTAGTAGCAGCCAAAATATCGACCCTATTGGGATTCTCTAGAATTGCAGTTTTCATAGAGTCTACAAACGGTGAAGACAAGGCTAAGTGATCAATTACATAGATCTCGAATGAGTTTGTGGGTAGCGAGGAAAATGGGGGAGCTGAAGGAGTGAAGGCTTGAAAAACAGAGGAGTAGAGGGAAATCTTGGGCTCAGGATTTTTGAGGGAAAGTTGTGGAAGCAAGGATACATTTTTGAATATTAAGAAAATATTCCATCTAAGTATCACCCAAGGGAGCGAAGCTACAAAGTAGAGAAATATTTATGAATAAATGAAATTCATAAAGGATTTACAATTTCTTTCAAAAACCATTTACTATTTCATGAATTCAAAAAAATCATAAATATGATTTGTAAAAGTTTTTTATGAAAACCATCCACTGGTTGTGGTTTTGGGCTCCAAAATATTGAAAATGTTTTAGTTTAAAATACTTTCCAACATTCATGTGTTCTTTGCAAATAAATTCTAGAGCACCCTAATCCTATAACATAGGAAATAAACATTAAAATATTACGTTGGCTTTTCGGAGCGTATGGAGAGTGGTTTTAATCCAAGTGCTTTTGGTAGTGTAATGGAGTGGGAGTTGACACGTTATAAAAACCCTAACCATGGTAAAAATTTCACTACCACCTAAAAATATTAACCCTAGAGTTTTTTGAATCCCCGAAATAAATAATGGTTGCTCATCTCTCACTTTTGACCTTTCCAAAAATTTGGAGATTTGTGCCAAGACCATATCATAATATGAATTAATTTTGGGTTTTAAATATTTAATATAATTACTTTATATTAAAATATTTATATTAATAATAATCATTTTCATTATTGTTAAGAACTTGGGCATATGAGGGTTATAATATGACTCTTTGGATGATATAGAAGTGAAACAATAAATCCCCTTTAATTTTAATAGAGTCTTGGACAATTTTGGAGGTCCGGCCATTATTTTGTCCACTTGGCCAAATTTAGAAGCTCTGTCAGTTTACTTATCTACTAAGCTAAATATAGAAATTTTCTCCGCTAGCTCTTGGTCACAGTCTTTGGTCCCATTGTAAACCTTGATCCTTTGATTTAGCCCCTTTTTTGACCATTTAATAATTTCATAACAGCTGAAAGATAATATGAAAATTTATATGTGTTAACAATGTCCATCCCTGAACATGTCAAAGCACCAATATCCATGCCTAATCAATGACGCAAACTTTCTATAACTAACATCCCTGAACATGAGAATTATACCTACTATTAAAAACCACGTAATTCCATACATATACCAACAAAGAGGCCATGTGTCCTAGTTTGAGGTGTCATTCTGTGGATTAGATGCCTAGGATCTTCCTTTAGGATGTAAGGCCCCAGAAAGCCATCTCAATGCCCTAAGACACGTACATATTCTTCTCTAGAGCCATGGATACATTCTGAAGCCATGTGTGGTGCTTTCTGGCATTATTAATGGCTTTGTATGCCTAAATGGTTTCTTTAGGGTCAAAGGCATGGTCCTCTTCTATAGAGTGTCATTACCAAGTCCCTGAGACATGTGTCTAATGCTCAAAGCCACCTAATGGCATCAACATCCTTAATCATAGACCAATGATACCCTCAAGATGCCATCTATGGTTGGTGGAGGCATCCTTCTTAGACATGGATGGCTAGAAGCTACCTTTAGGGCCCTATGTTTAAGTCTTTTTCATTGACCATGTTGAATTCCCTAAGGCCACAAGACCTAGCCACATAGTGCCATGGATACCCCTTCAAAGTCATATGTGGTTATTTGAGGCATTGTTCATGGCTCTGGAATTCTAAATGATTTATTTAGGGACAAAATCATGGTATTCCTCCCTAGAAATTCATTCCCAACACCCTGAGACATGTACGTACTCCTCAAAACACCCTAATGTCACTAACATACTCAATCATAGGCTAATGACCCTCAAAAGTCCATGTGTTGTTGGTGGATACAACCTTCTTATCCATGGATGTATAGAAGATTCCTTTAGGGATTGAGCTTCATTCCTCCTCCCATGACCATGTCCAATCCCCTAAGTCCCCAAGACTTGGATACATAATTCCATGGATACCCTTGCAAAGTCATGCATTGTGCTTTAAGCCATTTTTCATGGTTTTGGATGCCACAATGGTTTCTTTAGGGCCAAAATTACATACTTCCACTCATATCCCACTTCGAGAAAAATGATATCCTATACATTGCATGATCTCCTAGGCGATAGTTTGATTCATTGCTATCAACCCGATATGCCTAAAACCGTCCTTTAGGGCCTAGTTCCTATCATTCCTCCCATGATTATGGCTAAGGTTTGCAGACCTAATGTCACTTATATGAATGCTCAAATACCAAGGAGAGTGTTTGGAGTTCATGGGTGTGTTTTAAGGCTTCCCTTAGGTTTTAAGACCCAAGTTTCCTCCTATGACATTATACAAAAACCTAAGACCTATGTATACTAGCAAAAAAATCATAATAGTGTTGATTTCCTTACTCAGAGGTGAATAATAACCCCAATATGTCATGTGTAGTGGTTCGAGTTGTTTTAATTTTCCTTGGATGTACAAAATATTTTACTAGGGAGTAAGGCCTAGGTTTCCTCCCTCAATCATGTTAAGGGCCTAAAAACCCATATATGGTGCCTAAAAACAACCTCTTATTACATTAATACCCCCAATATTAGGCCAAGGATACCCTTAGGAGGTCTTATATGGTGCTTCAAAGTATACTTGTTAATCTTATATGCCTAGAGGTTTCCTCTAAGGTCCAAGGCCTGGGTTTCCTTACTTGGTCATGTCTATGCCCTCGGGGCTTATACCTAGTTATATGTCCTCCAATTCCCCCCATTATCCGTATTATAAGGCCATAAATCTTCTCTGTTGCTTGGTTTTGCAACCAAGCTTGTGCAATGGGCACATATCAACAATGTGATAACAGTTTCAATATAGAAAGCAAAAACGATTATGAATTAAATCTAAATCTAAACTAACATGTGCATATACCAAATAAATCTAAAAACGATTCATAGAAAGAACAAGAAATAAAAGAATGTTTTGTATTATCATACCTCAAATGGTGAGGATTTGTGGTGTTGAGCAGCTCCAAGGGTGAGATGCTCCAGGCTCCAATGGTCTATTCTCCAAGATTGCTACAATGGTCAAGAACTCATGAGAGATTTTGATAGCATGAGGATAGGATGATGGATGGATGGAAAGTGAGGAGCCCCTACCACCTTTTTATAGTTTTTGGTGGTGGGGAATACCATTATGGTTTTGAGGAAACCAACGGTATTGACCAACATGGTTTAGGTACCTTTTCCCCTCTTTTTTCCTTTTTTGAATATTTTGAATATTTTTATTCCCTTTTAATATTTTTGGGAATTCTGGACCCTTTTTGAGGGTTTTTTTTATGTTTTTTGAGGAAAAATATATCTTTTGAGGGGGAAAAAGGGTGTATTATGGTCTTTTGGTGACCTTTTGATGGCTTTAGAGGCTCAAATGGTGGAAAAATGGACAAATGGGTCATGTGAATAAGGAAATGAGCTAGTGAGCACTTTTTGGGTGTTAACAGATTTCCCCCTGATGTGTGAGGGTAGGAGCTCATCGTATGGCCGATAGACATCATAGTTCTTTTGTCTTTTTCTTGGGGTTTGGGAACGAGAAGAGACCAGTTGGAGACTGGATCAACGACCCTTGGAAGCTGCAAAAACAAAAAATATTACATGGCCTCAATATGAATGAGGAATAATCTTTGATAATGGACGAGGCGGGCATACCCATGCTCGTATCAAGACATATACATAACAATTAGTCCCAAGAAGGGGGACCTAAATAAGACATAAAAAATATGCTGGGACATCATAATGGTCCAAAGGGGACACTATTTTGGGATGTACTCATGATCATAACATGACTGATCTCAATAACTGATACACTGGAATAAAGTGACAACTGTTCTGAATAAGGTCTTAGAAGGGTTGATGAACTGCTGAAACTGAAGGTGTCCAATATCTGTAGGGACTCAATGACTGTGAGTCATCTCTGAGAAGTACATGTAACTGTATATTTGAGGGAGTATAAAACTGGGGTACATCCGAATACTGTCACCATGCGCAACCCGGATATCTATAGGAAAATGTAACTAGTTGTGTCCATAAGTAGACTCTCAAATGTGGAAGAGTCAGGTGGTATCTGGGGTCTTCAACAAAAAACTGAAAGGACCAATACCCTGTGCAAGTCTCAACGATGCGATCAAGGTGTTGAAGTCGAGCATGTGAGAAACAACCATTTGGAGAGGCACTAAGGACTCTTCTCGAAATGATTCGTAGGCACTCATCATAAATGGTGATGAGTCCAAGACACAGGGACCTCTAGGTCTATCCTCTGGAATAAATTTGGTTGGCGTCGACAGAGGGAGACCAGCAACTAACAAGGCAATGATGTTGCCTTGATAGGAGCGTGAGGTGTAGAACTGAAGTGTGGTAGTACTATTGGTAGGATTGACATACTGTGGGGATGGGAAATAACTGGGGTCGTAGAGTGGGTGGACTCAAACTTCCTTTGTTCAGAGCATGATGACATGGTTGACCTGGCAGCGTAGGAAACTGACTTGTAGGTGCGGGGATCATAGCTTTAAGGACTGAAGGGTATGTATTGTAGAATAGAGTGACTCTGGGGGGGTCAAGCCGACGGATGCTATAGAGTGGCTCTTAGGGTGACATATTGCAGAATACTCTGAACAAAGGCGACCAAAATGGGGAAGCTACCATATGAGTAGACATGATTTGTTGTGTTGCCGAGAAGCACCATTGGGTCCTTCGTCGTAGTTTTAATGAGCTCCAAGAAGGGATAAAAGTGTGCTCTGAAATGGTACTGTCCTGTGGATTTTGTGAGCCCAGGACTGTTCGTGCTCATGGGTGCTTTCATTTTTAAGGAGTTTGAAAACGATAAGAAGAATTTGTAGTGGTGGTGGAGTACCGTCCTGTGGATTTATACGAGCCCAAGATGGTGTTTGCTCGTGGTTTCTTTCATGTTTAGAGAGTCTGAAAGTACTAAGTGGACTCCATTGGTTTTCTTTTTCGTAAGTTAGTCTCCAAGGCCCGAAAAAGCATAAAATGATGCAAATGGAGAACTCTTCTAGCCGATGTGACTAGAGTATTCCTTTTTCGTAATTAGTCTACAAGGTTCAGAAAAGGGGTAAACTTATACCAGGTAGACACCCTTTCAGATATGTTTAGCGAGAATGAAAGGAAGCAAGATTGCTTGGCGATCTTTTCATTGTTTTAGGAGTCAGAAAAGAGCTTAACAGAAACTCCCTAAGTGCCTTTTTCATAAAAGGAATTGCTCGGCCCGAAAAAGGGGTAAAACTATACCGAACAAAAAGGTATTAATGAGAGTGAGAAATGGTCTCAAGCATCGTCATGAGTGCAGAATACTGAATCCAGTGACATAAAGATTGTCAAAAATGGGTAACGGCCAATGTGGCACACAAACCGAGGTGATGAGTGGCATTTTGAAAAAATGCTCGAAAATAGGGCGTGAGAGCGAGAAATGATCTCAAGCATCATCACGAGCGCGAAAAGTTGATTCCGATGGTATAAGATTCCTCCGAAACGGACGACGGCCCATGTGGCACGCAAACTGAGGTAACGAGGGGGCATGGAAAAAATGCCCGAAAGATCTAGAGGTGAGAGCGAGAAATGATCTCAAGCGTCATCACGAGCGTGAAAAACTGAATCAGGTGATATAAGACTTGTCAAAAAATGGAGGACGACCGATGTGGCACGTAAACCGAGGCAACGAGGGGGCAAGTGAAAGATGCCCAAAACATCTAGGCCTGAGAACGAGAAATGATCTCAAGCGTCATCACTAGTGCGGAAAACTGAATCTGGCAATATAAGACTCGTAAAAAAATGGAGGACGGTCGATGTGGCATGAAAACCGAGGTAACAAGGGCATGAAAAAATGCTCAAAAAATGGACCTAGTGAAAACAGGAAAAGGAAAGGACTATCATGAAGTTCTAGTTGTGCTGAGTCCAATGGTACCAACGGTTTGAGGAACGGATGTCGTATGATATCGCAATGGTTTTTGAAAAATGGTCAAATCTTTATAAATAGGGTGTGGGGCCAATATGACGTGTCATTGTTACGTGCGATTTTGGCAGAGCAATCAGAGCTCCTTCTTGATTTCTGGGAGATTCGACCGTTGGTTTTCGATTCCGCGAGTTTTGGGTAACCCTATTCGCCTTAGCCTTTTGAATTATGTCTTTTTTGGTTAGCGGTGGGCCCCCGAAGGCCGTGAAATTCCATGTTGGCCTTCCAGCGTGGAATATCGCAGGTTTTGCATCCTTTTTCGCGATGAACATCATGGGTTTGGGGCCGACAGTCGTGATGTTCATCGCGACTATCGGGCTGATAGTCGTGATGCTCATCGCGACTGTGGGGCTGACAGTCGTGATGCTCATCACGACTGTGGGGTCAATACCCGCAATGTTCATCGCGGGTTCACGGATGAAATCCGCGATGAAAATTTTTGAAAAATATTTCTGTTTCTAAAACATTTTCTTTGTTTTTTGGCAGGATGTTGAGGAGACCGATCAGGGTGTTCGACAGACTTTGGCTGTGAGCGGGCTCCTGAAGTTCGCTCAGATTCCACCGATGCATTCAGTAGGACCGCTGCTGAACAAATTGGTGGGTCTCTGGGTCCCTGCAGAGGGTGCTTTCATGGTTGGGGGTGAGAGGTTAGAGATCACCCTCACTGATGTTTACTTTCTTACCGGGATGCCTCGCTTAGGGGAGGTAGGGGATCTTCTACCGAGGATCCCGACAGGTTTGGATATTGAGGAGCTGTTGGAGACATTCTTTGTTCTGAGGGCTATCGTGCAGAACAACGCATTGAGCCTGAGATCTCTGTGAGAGTGGGATATGCGGGCTGTTAGGGCTTGTGTTTTGCGGGTGTTGGGTGCCGCGGTGCCACATCATTTGTCTGGGCGACAAATGATGATGGTCGATTCTGTGCTGAGAGGGACCTACTATGCATGGGGTCATATGTTTTTGGCCGGTGTCCAGAGAGATCTGGACAAGGTCAGTCGAGAGGGGGGATAGTTCTGCTATGCCTCCTTCTTGTGTTGTTTCTTCTTTGAGTGGGTACCGACCTTGCGGCCACGGGTGCCGGTTCGAGACAGGTTGGCGAGTGAGTCACGCATTGTGCAGTGGGGGCAGATGATGCCCCACGGTGGTGGTGGTATCTGCGGGTTCTTTTCACAGGATATGTATGAGCAGTGGGAGCATATTCCCCTATTGATTGATGACTATCCATATGCTGGTATGGATTATTGAGGAGATCCGGAGATGCCTTGAGCCCAGAGGCAGGCCTGGGGTTTAGATGGTATGTTTTTGTGTTTGGTTCTCTACTATATCATGTGTTTTTTAGATGTTTTTGTTATGAGTATAGTTAGATATATTTATATGATGGTTCACTAGCGTGATTATGCAGATGTTGGTCCTGTACCACCAACCGATCATGTGGGCCGTAGGGGACGGGCGATGGTGGTCGTTCCTCATCTTGTAGCGGTACCGCCTCCTCATGCTTGAGGAGTTGGGCCTCGCGGTCGAGGAGTTGGGCCTCGAGATGATGCCATTAAGGTCGTACAAGAGACACTGGACATGATCCTGGTAGGAGCACTAGAGGATGGGTGGAGGGACTTGGATCGGGACATCGTTGAGTGTTGTTTCGATGCGCCTCGTGAGTGGCGCTCTATACTGCTCAGAGCAGCATTGGTGATGGATGAGAGGAGGGATGGGGCTTGGCATGATCTGGTAGGGCTGGTGGAGGGGAGGATTTGGGTGCGGGATGATCTAGTGGGGCCGGTGGAGAGGAGGGTTCGGGCTTGGCATGATCCGGTGGGGCTAGGGGAGGTGGCGCCAGAGGAGCCCAGAGAGTATGATGATTAGATGATCTTGTATCTGCCCCCAAATGCTGATGAGCATATGGGGAAGTACCTTTTTGTACGGCTTATGTATTTTTGTATATTGGGTGCTGAGGGAACCTATGACATGTTGACTATATGATTATATATATATATATATGTGTGTGTGTGTGTTTTGGCATATAATCGTGTATGCACATGGATGCATTTATTGTCTATTTGTTTTCCCGTGGAGGCACATATGCACGTGGATGCACCTTTTGTATTTACTATATGGTTGGATTGGTGTGCCAATCAAGAATGTTGTTGGCCATATGGTCTGCTACACTATTGAGATTCCTTGGGACATGTGTGAATGAAATGGATTCAAACTATTGAACCATTTGTTTAGTGCGCAGGAATTTTCTGAAAAGATAGGGATCGCGTACCTGGTAATCATTGTTGAGATGGGAAACAAGGAGCTGTGAGTCCAAGAAAACGTTAAGGTGACTTATGCTTATTTGGAGAGCAGTGGCTAGGAGACCGGTCACGGCATCGTATTCAGCTTGGTTGTTGGTAGCGACACCTAAGCACACTCCATCGATGTGGATCAACTCATGTGAAGGGGAATATTTTACCCAAGATGTGGAGGCGAGATTGGGGGACCAACGGCTTGCACCATCAGCGAAACCAACGTAGCAAAGTGGAATAGGATCCATCTGTGGTCATGCAGGAAAAACAAATTTTTAGGTTTTTGTATTTTTTGTAAAAAACAAAATAAGACTGTACAATTATGGACGGTGGTGTCCATCATATTTTCTATGGGTAAAATCTTGTCGAAGTTCGTCTAAATGGTCAGATCGTTTCTTAGATCGAGCGGTGAGGTCGTCTAGATAAACTTTTATGATTCTATGTAGATCGTGGAAGCAATAAGTCATGGCACGTTGGAAAGTGGCTCCAGCATTCTTGAGACCGAAAGGCATGACACGATAGGAGAAGGTGCCCCATGGGGTAGTGAAAGCGGTCTTGTATTGATCTTCTTTACGGATTTTGATTTGGTTATATCCGGAGAAACCGTCCATAAAAGAAAGAACCTCATGCCCTGCACATTCATCGATTAGTTGGTCAATGAAAGGTGTGGGGAAGTTGTCTTTGGGACAAGCGAGGTTGAGGTCTCGAAAATCAGTACAAATGCGCATGGTGCCCACTTTCTTGTTTACTGGCACTAGGTTTGAAACCCGGGTGGTGTAGGCAATAGGATATATGAATCCTGCTTTTTGGAGTTTCTCAATATCAGCCTTAACAGTTGGGAGCTTAGACAGGTGAATTGGGTATTGTTTCTATCGCACAGGAGGCACATTGGGCCAAGTGTCGATGTGATGTTCCACAATGTTATGATTGAGGCCAGGCATCTTGATTTAAGACCAGGCGAAGACATCACAAAACTCTTGGAAGAGTTTCTTATATGCCTGAGTCTCCGCTTGAGTGCATGATGCGCCTAGCGAGATGAGCTCAGGTTTCCAAGGTGTGGTGGAAATGTCAATTTGTATAATAGGGGAAATGTTGGACATATTCCCCTCTTCGAAGGCATCTGGTGCTGGGATGGGGTCTTTGAACCAATCAACCTTAGTTGGTAGAAAATATTTGTATTCAACTGATAGTTGGTTTTCCGAGGTGGATGTAGACGCCTCAAGGAGGAAGTATGATCGATGGTGCATATCGTCCCAAGGGTAGTCCGGTGCAGTGAGTGTTTCTAGAATTTTCTCATTAGTACGAAAGTAATCAGACCATAAATCAACTGGTTCGGGTTTGTATGTGGTTGAAATCATATAGATGGTATTGATTTCTTCTGAAGAAGATGATTTCGGAGGGTAGATCTCCTCGATGAGGGGAGGAGATATCTCTAAGTCGGCATTGTTCATCTCGTATAAAGCTACTCTATAATCTGGGAGATTAGGGCAGTGGTGTGAAGAATGGCCATAAATGCCACATATCGCACAAGGGTGATTAGTGCGAAGCATTTTGTCGCGAGGTTGAGGAGGTGGCTCAAGTCTTATCACTGGAATTCCGGTGTCGTCATCCAACATATTCATGTGTTCTTGGAGTGTAGGTAATTGTGGACATTGATGAGTGGCATGGCCTACGTTGTCACACAACGAGCATTTAGGGGGATTGCGAATAGTTGGGGGGTTCTTGGCTACCTTGGGGGTTGCTGGGGGGGTGCGAGTTATGGGTCCAGTGTTATAAGTTTCTGGGCCTCTGCCCCCTGTGTTTCGTAACGGAGGTGGGGCGTTTCTAGACGTTGATGTCGTAGTCACTATTGGGGGTGGTCTGTTTTGCAGATGAGTGATAGGAGGGGGTGGGTGGTTGGTAGTAGAGATAGGTTGTACCGGTTGTAAAATAACAGTCGGAGTCGGCGGGGGGCTTGGAGCAGGTAAGTTTCATACAGGTAACCCTAATGTTAAACCAGGAAGGTTGAGTCTAGCCATTACTGGCGAATTGACAACTCCGAAAAACGGGAACAAGAATGGGATAGTATGAATTGGCATTGTTCCGATATGAGTAGGCACTGTGGGTGTTTGTGGTAGTGACGAGGGCTGTTGTGTGGTGTGCGACAGGGTGCACAAATCGGATGTTTTTGTTATCGGTAAAGGTGGTGGGATTGATGGAAATGTGGAAGTCATAGGTGACTCGGTGTAGATTCCAGGACCAATTGACGAGACAAATGATGTCGGTGCAGTTTGAATGGTTTGTTCAATCATTGGTAGCACATTTTGAGGGGCTGCGGGGGTGTTAGGATCATAATATGTGAGTTGATCAATCTTGATAACACGTCCTTCATGTGGGAACATCATGAGGCAGAACACAGATGAAGCGACGGCTTTCATTTTGTACATATAACTACGTCCAAGAAGGAGGTTGTAGTCGAGCTGGGCATTGATCACTTCGATGTCGATGAGAACTAATTTGCCACCTAGTTCTATGGGTACGTTCGCTAAGAGGCCTTGTGGTTGAGCTGAGCACCCGTCGTAAGCTCGTAATGTTGTGGTGGATGGTTGTAAAGTGGGGGAGCCAAGTTTCTGCCACACAAGAGTGGACATAACGCAGGTTGAAGCTCCTTCATCGATGATGCATCGATGCACAACAAGGTTTCGAATGTTTACGGATACTTGGAAGGCCAAATTTGATGTCAATCGAGGTTCGGATTGGTCCAAGTTGAAAGCCATCATATGTGTATCGTTAGGGTCTGCTCCTCCGATGGCGGATAGTAGTAGTTTTCATTGAGCAGGGAATGTTTTCAATACCTCTAAAGCAGACATAGCAGCGGGGGATTGTGCTAAATCTTCCACGATGTTATAATTGGATGTTGCGCAAGCATTAGGATTGTTGTTAATCCTTCGCAAAGGGATGCGAGGGATTTAAGGTCCTTTGTCCAACGGCATATTTTGTATGCGTAGTGGTTGATCTGATGGAAGGGAGGTGGATGCGTCAGTGGGAGGAGTTTCTGGGGGTGGTCCGTACTGATTCCTACGAGTCTGGAGGTTGATGTCATTGGATGACATCATTAGTAAATGGTGTGTGCCTGAATCCCTATGCTTATAATCAGTTGCGGCATAGGCGATTTGCTGTTGAGGTGCAGAAGATCCTTGTGGGGGATCCATTGGGCGAGCATTTACTAATCCCTAGTTTGGCAATGGGTTTTGCAATATCATGGGTTGTGGTTGATTAAGTGGAGCTGGCTGTCTAGTGTGGCCCCGACGTTGGGTGTCGTCAACCCAAAGCTTACATGCTTTCTATAAATGGGGGCAGTTATGAGTGTAGTGGCCATAGACTCCACATATAGAACATGGATGGTTTGTTCTCAGGTTATTTTTTTTCTCCTGCTTGGGATGACGATCAGGATTCTGGTTGGGGGGAGCAACGTTGTTATTATTTGGAGGATTGGGTGGTGGTGGACCTTGATTATGTTGTTGGTTGTTACCGCGGTTACGTCCTCTTCCGTGGTTTTGTTGTCCACCCTGGTTGCGTTGGTTGTTTTGGTGTTGGGGCTAATTGTGTTGTGTGTACACTTGCCCTTGAGTAGTGGGAGGATTTTGGGGTGCCACAGGTGCGGGAGCAGGTTGCGGTGGATAATAAGCTGGTGGGGTTGGAGGAGGTCCAGTTGTCTGCTGGGGTTGTTGGTAACCCTGAGCTATTGGAAGTGTTGGGTTAGCTGGTGTAGCTTGTTGGGGGTAATACATTGGTTGGGCCAGTAAGTGAATTGGGTTTTGGGTGGCCGGTTGGTTATAGTATGTGGGTGGTACATATGTCGATGGCGCTTACTCGTAGCAATGTGGTGGAAAAGAGGGTCCATGAGTGTGATGAGTCTGATTCATTGGAGCGTACAAAGTCGTCGCTCCATAATTAGATGTAGCCCTAGAGAGGTCTGGGGCATTTATGGTGCTCACCATGCTAAAAGGTTTATTTTGTGCCATGACTTGGCCAATAATACCATTAGTAGCATGTGATGCCCCTGGAGCATCACCACGTGAAGAATTGCCTTGTGGGGCGTCTGGTATGATGGTGTAGAGATAGCCTAACTGGGCATAAATCAGGTCGAACTATTGAGCTTTTAAGATAACTTCTTCTTCTGACTGGGGTCGTTCGGAAGCTACATCTTTGGCTATGAGGGGTAGGAGTGATTTGAGAAACCAATCCAAAAATATACGGTCGTCCAGTTTTATCTTGCAGAGGCTATGACTCTTGCGCCACTCATGGATATGGTCGGTGATGTGGGTAGATGTGTTTTTTCTGCAAGACAACAGTATTTCAACTCCTGCATTATAGCATACAGGTAGATGAAAAAATTGAAGGAAAGTGGAGGTGAGGGACGTAAATGTATGGTGGGTCCCATGTGGTTGTTCAATATACCACTTGGCTGTAGAGCCAGTGAACATTCGTTGAAATAGTCTTAGTCTAGTGGAGTCATCCACTATGGAGTTAGATGAACACCATAGGTGAAATGACATTATATGGTTTTGGGGATCTTTCCCAGGTTTTCCTTCAAACTTGGGGATGTCCGAGGGGAGCGTTGTAGGCATGGGTGGCCATGTAGGGTTGTGCCTGATAGGATCGTTGGTTAACCTGGCTAGGTCTGGTAAGTTCAGACTAGCCATGTATGGTAAACTAGTAGATGGGTGTGGCGTAGTGATTGGGACATAACTGTTAATGGTGGCATTATGTAGTGGTCCAATTTCCCCTAAGGGTATGCTAGGTATTGAAGGTATGTGTCCTCCAACCGTTGTGGTGTGGGATGGGCCAGCGCTCCCAAGTGCAACATGGGTTGCAGAGGGGTTAGGAATAGTGCCAGGAATTCCTGGGATCTGGGTTGTGGTAATGAGAGGGGGTGTGATTCCTATGTTGGGCATACCCATAATAGGTGGTGGTCCTGTGTTGGGCATACCTAAAGGTGGAGTGGCCCCTATATTATGCATGCCTAAAGGGGTTGTTGTTGCCATGGGTGGCATAGTAGTAGTAGGGTTTGTTGATGTATCTCCAATAGCACTGGTGAAAAGGGGGTCGTATTGTGATCTAGCCATGGGGTTGGTTGGTGATATTTCAGTAGGGTGTTTGGATTTAGCCTCGGAATCAGATGTGAAGTGAGGCACGTCAGAATCGGATGACTGTGTTCTATGTTGATGACGTGTCGAGTTAAGGGATAAGGCTCTACATCTATGACGTGTAGAGTCAAGTGTACCAAAGTGAGGGGGTTCACCCTAAAGACGACGAGATCGTCTTAAATTCTCAATGGTGAGAAATATATAAAAATTTCAGTGGAAGGTGGTGATGTAAAAAACTCGAAACCCTAGTGCAACAATGAGTGCAAGAGGGGAGTGAAAAAATAATCGCTCTCAGGCCAACAACCAACCTCAAAAGCACTTATTATAACAACTGTGTTATAATAAGTGGAGGGATCCAACAAAGTGGTCAGAATACCAAAAGTCAAACAGTTCCTAGAAAAAAGTGGTGCTCACTAGACCAAAGGTGGGTATTGTATCATGCAAACACCTAACTAGAAGTATTGTGAGTCAACAAACGATATCCTCTGCAAGGTGATGAAATCCAAGTCAGACAATATAGAGTGTTGAATCAACGGCTAGATATCCCTCTACCAGGAGGGACACCATGTAGACAATCCTAAAGAGTGGCAACTAGGATACCCCATTCATGACACGTTCAGTTGGGTGAATCTGCAGTTTGGTTCTATCGCCGGTGTACCCCCATACGGGTGTACACCGAGAACTTCAAAATGTATCATTCGGTTACTGAATGGATTGCAGTATTCCACTCAGGCTTCCGGAACCAGTCTAGCTACTTCAACCCTCCTAAGGGAGAGGCGTTCTCGATAAATTGGTTGATAATCGTGTCAAAATTATAAGGGATTTTTGGGACCCTAAAGACAACCACTATGTCTCAGATGTAAAAAATTGAGGGGTGTTATTGGCACACCTATCCTCTCAATTCTACCTAACTACAAGATTCTTTTAAGTGCTCTCCAAGTGGGGTTAAAATGTTGGTTGAGTTTAAGGTAGATTTTAAGGCTCAGTTTAAATAATGTGGCAGAGTGGGTGCAAGTGTGTTTATTAAACTGAAATTGATTTGCCTCACTTTGGCGATTGATTACAAATGAAAGAAAAGACGCTTCCAGTTTGCAAAAAATAAAGGCGCTTTCGAAATGTAAATGCTTGAAAAAACTATTAAAAAATAATGGATCTTTGAAATAATTTAAAGGGAAGCAAATAACATAAATATTTCAAGAAATAAATGGATCTCTTAGAAAATTGCTTGGGCAAACTGTTGAGCAAATAAACAGTAAAACCGATGATCTAAATAGAATGCAGAAAAATCTTTCTTTCAATTACTGAACATTTTCAAAAAGACTTTTTAATGGAGCATATATAAATAGAAAAAGATTTAGTATGGATGTAAAAATGCAGAAAAAATAATGCTGTAAAATAGGCTAAATGGGCAAAACATACAGCAAAATGTTTTCTAAAAAATTGACCGAATTCAAAATAACAGCATCGCGGGTTTTGGGGAAAAAGCCGTGATGTGCAGCACGTGTTTCAGCCGCGCAGTCGCAATGTGCAGTGCGGCAAATGGCCACGAAGCCGCAATGTGTAGCGCGGGTTCCGGTTGTGCAGTCGCGATGTGCAGCGCGGAAAATGGCTGCAAAGCTGCGATGTGCAGCGCGTAAAATGGCCGCGAAGTCGCGTCGTGCCGTGCGGAAAAAGGTTGCGATGAGCCACGTGACTGTCGGACAAAAATCCGCAAGGCGAAAGCCAAAAAATGGACGCCGAAAAATGAACCCAAAAATAGAAATTTCAGGCTGTTAATGGCAACAGAAAGGGCCAAAATATAGAACATCAATGGATCTGCTATCTAGGATGGCAGATCTGTGAATTAAAATGATTAAGACTAACAAAAACTAAGATCTAAAGCAAAAAACCAAAATCTAAGAATTCGAAGCCAGCGGAGTCGCCAAAAACTGTTGCTTGGTTTTGCAACCAAGCTTGTGCAATGGGCACCTATCAACAATGTGATAGCAGTTTCAATATAGAAAGCAAAAATGATTATGAATTAAATCTAAATCTAAACTAACATGTGCATATAACAAATAAATCGAAAAATGATTCATAGAAAGAACAAGAAATAAAAGAATGTTTTGTATTATCATACCTCAAATGGTGAGGATTTGTGGTGTTGAGCAGCTCCAAGGGTGAGATGCTCCAGGCTCCAATGGTCTCTTCTCCAAGATTGCTACAATGGTCAAGAACTCATGAGAGATTTTGACAGCATGAGGATAGGATGATGGATGGATGGAAAGTGAGGAGCCCCTACCACTTTTTTATAGTTTTTGGTGGTGGGGAATACCATTATGGTTTTGAGGAAACCAATGGTATTGACCAACATGGTTTAGGTACCTTTTTCCCTCTTTTGAATATTTTGAATATTTTTATTCCCTTTTAATATTTTTGGGAATTCTGGACCCTTTTTGAGGGTTTTTTTAATGTTTTTTGAGGAAAAATATATCTTTTGAGGGGAAAAAGGGTGTATTATGGTCTTTTGGTGACCTTTTGATGGCTTTAGAGGCTCAAATGGTGGAAAAGTGGACAAATGGGTCATGTGAATAAGGAAATGAGCTAGTGAGCAATTTTTGGGTGTTAACATTCTCAAAAAGTCATTTTTTGTTCGCTCAAAAATCATTATTATCCCTACATTCCTAGAAGCTTCATTTAGGGTAAGGCCTAGGTTTCTTCTCTTAACTAGGTTGAGGGCCAATAGACCTGTCACTAGTGATCAAAACATTATAATACAACCAATATCCACACATAGAGGTTAAGAGTATTCTTAGGAATATATGTATGATGACCATATTTCTTGGATTTCAGAGCCATTCCTTGTGCACAAAGGCTAGTAATGATATTAATATCCATTTAGAAATTTAATAATATCAATAAAAATATAGCCTATCAAAAAATGAAATCTCAACTCAAATAACTTTATTAATATTTTATAAAAGTAACAAATTAGAAATGGTTACAGTCTTTAATTATTTGTCAATTTTAAGAATCATAGGTATTTCTTCGCTTGAATAATATTAAAAATGAATAATCAAATTGAGCTATTTACAAAATAATTATTTGTGAACTTATTGTGTTTGTGGTGCAAAACCTCATAAATGAATCATGTGAGTTTATTTGTTTAAATAATATAAAAACAAATAATTGAATTTGCTATAATTTTGGTTTAAAACCTCATAAATTAATCATGAGCATTTATTTGAATGAAAAAAATTGAATTAAGTTATTGCAAAATAATTATTTGTGATGTACATATTGTTGAAAATCATTCGAGGCTCCCAAGCCCCTAATATTTTGATACATGGTGCCTATTGGCAGGCGGTTTGGTAAGGAAGAATCGCAGCATCGCCGATACTGCGACACGTCAGAAGAGGTCGTGGAAGGAAGAAGGATGCATTATTTTATGTATTTTTTGAGTCGTTTGTACCGTAGAATGCGGGTTTTTGGGTCATTGGACCATATGAGATGTAATTTTGAGCTAAGTATACCGCAATAGGCTGGTTTTTGGGTGATTTGGATCGTGTGAGTTAGATTTTGGGTCATTTGTCCAGGAGTTGGTTAGGAAGTTGTTAGTAAGTGGACAAGCATTGTAAAGGCAGAAGCCTATATATAGATAGAAAGTGGTAGGTCGTAGGAGAGATAGGAGATGCGGTTTTGGCATATGTTCTGAGATCAAGAGATATCGCTGAGATTTGGTTTTGTAGAGATACTGTATCAGGGTTTTTCTGAAGTAATATGATATGACATAATTGTTTGGTAGAATTCCCTGTGTACCTTTCGTGTTAATGCCTGTTGTGATGATTTCTTATTGCAGTTAACCTTTTAATGAGTATATTCGTTTTGTTGCGATGAATGACTCTGTTAATTAATGCTATTAACCTTGAATGCATAGATCTGTTTTGGATGCTGCAATAAGTTGAGTAATTTCCTTCGCAATCATCCTCCTTCATTCGGTGGAAACATGGTTCCATCCACTCTCCCTTGATCGCCTCAGGTGGGACCTCATCTGCTCTGCAGGTGTTGCTAGGCAGGTCAAAACCTGCCTAGGCCGGTGCTCAGGGAGATCGCGGTGGGTTGATGTCTACAGTGATGGGAACCCCTGTCGACTGGGTTTGAGTCAACAAATGGTTCCGTTGTCGGGACTGTGTGCGAAGTGAAAGGAGGATATGTTGTGGCACCCGACGTAACCTGAGATCCAGGAATGGTTTGATCGAAAGCTACAGGAATTCGCTGAAGAAGAAAGCCGGAACACTCTACTGACAGTAGATCAGTGGGTAGATAGATATATTCACGATAGTCCGCATGAATGGTTCTTCTGTGAGTTCTCGGTCTTGTTGTTCGAGTGGTTGGCGAAGTTGACCTTTCAGAAGAGGCACTTCCAGGGTGGTGAGCCAATGACCTGGACCACAGAGTTGATCCAAGAACTACAGGAAGTCGATAATAAAGCATCACAGGCTGTAGAAGTATGGCTCGATAGCATCTTGGAGGGGTATCTTACTGAGTTCGTGGTTGATACGCAAAAGTCTTATAGCGAGGTCGAGAGATATTTTTTCCGCGAACCCTGGGGAAGGTTCCTGCTGTCGCTCTAAATGTCCATTAAGATGCTTATTTGTGAAAAGGGTATATTGAAGATGCATATAGATCAAAATATTGATGATGGTATGCTTCGGCGATACCGAGGTCTACCACGCAGGGAAGTATGATGGTTGGAACGATCCTGGCGACCATTTGATGGAGTGTCAAACATTATGGGCATCACGACCAAGAGATGAGTGGGTCCACGCATTTATCCATACTTTGGATGAAATGCCGCGGTCATGGTATACGGTCATTGAATTATGAGGAGAAATCACTACTTGGTTGGAATTGACCATCTGTTTTACTCATACATTCAGTTTTGTTGATTCCAATCCTGATGTCTATAATGCTCTGCAGACCATCCACGATGTGGTGCGAAAGGTTGTTCCTGCAGCGTACCTGACGGATCCACTAATGCAAAGCCAGATGCAATCAATTATGGAATGTTACAATATCACTGGTGGGCCCAAAGAAGGTGATGATCCATGGAATGTCAATATTCCGGAGTCTGAACGAAGTCGCGACGTGGCACCGCCTGGTGCACCAAGTAATCTATTCAGTCAACCCCTGAAGCTTCGCAAGATCAATATTGGGATAGAGGCCACCCCCAAGTTCGTGAATGTAGGAGATTATTGGGATGATGAGATGATGGGAAAGGTCACTAAGTTGTTACATGAGTTCCAAGACCTGTTCCGTACGAAGTTCTCCAAAATGAAAGGTATTTTGGGTGATCTAGGAGAAATGAAGATTCCCTTGAAACCAGATGCGAAACCGATCAGGCCGCGACCGTATCGACTCAATCCGTGACATAAGGAGAAGGTCAAGTCAGAACTTGATCGCATGCTGGATGTTGGTATCATTGAACTGGTCGAAGAGTTAGAATGGATCAGTCATATGGTGGTGCAAGACAAGAAGATTGGCGAGGTACGCATCTGTGTCGATCTATGGAAGTTGAATGACACCTGCTTGCATGACCCTAGTGCTTGAGGGAGTAGGTGGCCAAGAGATGTATTCTTTCACGAATGGGTTCTCAGGCTATCATCAAATCTGTATTTCCAAAGAAGACCGCCACAAGATGACTTTCGTGACCGAATGGGGATGTTTTTAGTATACCATGATGCCGTTTGGACTGAAGAATGTACCTGCGATATTTTCGCGGGTTGTTGTTGCTTCATTCAAGGATTTCATCTAGAAGTTCTTGCAGGTATACATGGATGATTGGACAGTTTATGGTTTGATCTGTGATCATCTGGCCAATCTACGGTTGATGCTGGACCGCTGTCGCCAACACTAGTTATCGCTGAATTTGAAGAAGTGCATTTTTTGTGCCATGTTTGGGATATTTCTGCACCACATCGTATGCAAACAAGGGTTGCTGGTTGATCCAGCAAAGATTACGCTTATTTTGAGTTTGACACTGCCGACCAATATGAAGCAGCCGAGGGCGACTTTAGGACATACCGTGTACTACCGCAATTTCATCAGGGGATATGCCGTGATCACCACCCCTATGGAGAAGCTACTAAAGAAAGACGCAGTATTTCAATGGAGCACTGAATGTCAGGATAGTTTTGAGCAACTGAAGGCTAATATGGCTTCAACACCAATACTAGTATTCCCGGACTGGAGTAAAGAATTCCATGTCCATGTTGATGCATCGTCAATTTCACTTGGTGTGGTGCTAGTGCAACTAGGAGAGGGGGATCTTGATCACCCTATTGCTTTCGCGAGTCGGAAGCTGTCATCTGCAGAAAGGAACTACACCACTACCGAGCGGGAAGGATTGGTGATGGTCTATGCGCTAAATTTTTTTTGACATTACTTATTGGGCAAACACTTCAAGATGTTCACAGACCATTCTGCCTTGAAGTACCTGGTCAATAAGCCTATGTTGGGGGGGAAGATATGCCGCTGGTTACTTCTCTTTCAGGAGTTTGACTTTGAAGTAATTGTGAAGCTAGGGCGGCTGAACACCGGTCCTGATCACTTATCGTGGATTGACATTGGAGAGGAGCCAACTAATATCAAAGACGGGTTTCCTGATGCGCAACTATTTAGGGTTGAAGTTGTTGATGGCTATTTTGAAGAAATCATTCAGTTTTTGTCAACAGGTACCGCACCATAAGAGCTCACCACTAGTCATAAAAAGCAGTTGGTGGTTAAAGCTGCAGACTTCCAGCTCACCACCGGAGAGTTATACAAGATGGGTGTAGATGAGATATTGCGACGATGTGTCTTGCCACACGAGCAAACGTAGATATTGGCAGAAGCACATGGAGGAGTGGTTGGAGGACACTACAGCAGTTGGGCGATTGCCAGAAAGGTGCTTTGTGCAGGGCTCTGGTGGCCCACGCTCCATAATGATGTGACCGACTATGCGCGGTCCTGCGATGTATGTCAGAGAACTGGGAAGCCATCCAAGAGGGATGAGATGTCACTGATGCCTTAGTTAACACTACAACCGTTTGACAAATGGGCAGTGGATTTTGTGGGACCAATCAATCCACCCAGTAAGCGCACTGGTGCCAGATACATCATCACTGAGATAGACTATTTGACCAGATGGGCGGAAGCTGCACCAGCTGTTGATTGTTCCGCAGCCATGGCTATGCAGTTTTTGTTTGATAACATTATCACTCGGTTTGGCTACTCCAAGATATTGTTGAGTGATCAAGGAAGCCACTTTCTCAATTGCACCATCAACGCACTGGCGGAGGAGCTGCAGATTCAACATAAGAAGAGCATGCCATATCATCCACAGGAAAATGGCACGGTGGAAGATTTCAATAAGATATTGGAACATGCGCTGGCAAAGGTGTGCAATGCGAACCGCGATGACTGGGATCTCAAAATCCCAGCAATATTGTGGGCCTATCGCACCACATATAAAAGGTTGATGAGTCAGACACCATTTAAGCTGGTATATTGACAAGAAGCAATCATGCCCATGGAGTACATTGTTCCAAGTTTGCGCGTCGTAGCAATGACAGGAATGGATTTTGTGGCAGCATTAGAGGAACGTCTTGTGCAGTTAGTCCAGATGGAGGAAGATCGCTTTATCGCCGGTTTCCATCAGGGCATGGAGAAGGATCGCCAAAAGGCTTGGCATGATCGCCACATCAAGCACAAATAGTTTCAACAGGGTGATTTGGTGTTGTTGTATGATAGCAAGTTTATGAAACATCTAGGAAAATTACAGATGCATTGGCTTGGTCCGTATCGCATTAGTAGCATCACTTCAGGAGGAGCGGTACAGTTGTAGCAGTTGGATGGAGCGATGCTCCCAAAGTTGAGTAATGGTAGCAGGTTGAAGCCCTATCAGTCGGGCTTGGAATAGCGCGATGCCTAAGTCACATCAGGTAAAAATGAAAAAAAAAGGGAAGGTTGATCGGTGGCAGGGTGGTTCACCAACAGGAACGGAATACAGAAGCAGGGAGGCTTCTGCCGCAAGCTAGGAGCGGTCCGCGACAAGTGGCAACATTGCGACTGGGTCACATCATAAATCATTATGCAGATGGGACTTTTTCCTTTTGGGAAGATATGAGCATGAGTTTATTTAGATCGTGCCAGAAGAATGTACGTTTGCAATAGGAAATACACCGAGGCAACATGGCCGACAACACCTAGAGTGATGGTTTGCATGGTTGGAATGAGGCATCCACCACATAAGCATGGCTAAAGGGTCCGGGGGTTGATGCTTTGCACATTTTTGCATGTAGGGAAACAAGCGGAAGTATGATTGCTCCGCCCCCCTTAAAAGTTCGGCTAATACTCACACGGAGCAGCGAAATATTATGATTACCCTGGAGCGTGAGCAGGTGGTGCAAAGGATTGCCGAGGAAGATGAATGGTTGAATGCTATGTATAAATATAGGACCCAAGGATAGTAAGAGCATAGAGGTTGTTTCAATTAAGAGGGGTTATGTTACGAGAGGATCAGGCATCTAGCTAAGTTAGGAATTCTAAGGAGGTTGTGGAAATGATCCATTTTATTTCATGTGGTAGCACACTAGGTGCGCTGAGGGCCTGAACCATGAGTGTACATGAGCGTTTGGAGCAAGCTGCGCCTCGAACACTCAGGGGTTATAAGCATGAAGTCTCATCCGATATGTCTACGCAGTTGTTGATGGTTCGAAGTCTCGTGGTCCTTGTGACCACACAAAAGGGGGGGGTCGTCGCCCCTGAGTCCCTGTAACATGTACTTACTGGTGCGAAACAGATGTGCCAGAACCAATGGCCTTTTTTACACCCTGGCATTGCTCGCAAAATTCCTCTCCGTCTACAATCGGTCTCTCGATACTGGAGGATGAGTTTGCAAGGTCCGTAACAGGAAGCCAGGAAAAGTCCAATTTTGGGCAAGAAGTACATGACAACGAGCATATGATCAGTGTAGCAGAAGGAGCAGGACAACACCACATGATCCAGACAACAAGAACAGTTGCAGAGCTATAGTTCACCCCTAGTAAAGTGAAGACCACATAATACACCATGTCCAGTTGATGTGGCTTGAGGGCGAGCCATAAGATTGTGTTGGGGGCCTGTTGGCAGGCAGTTTGGTAAGGAAGAATCGCAGCATTGCCGATGCTGCAACACGTCAGAAGAGGTCACAGAACGAAGAAGGATGCATTATTTTATGTATTTTTTGAGTCATTTGTACCGTAGAATGCGGGTTTTTTGGGTCATTGGACCATATGAGATGTAATTTTGAGCTAAGTATACCGCAATAGGTGGGTTTTTGGGTCATTTGGAACGTGTCAATTAGATTTTGGGTCATTTGTCCAAGAGTCAGTTAGGAAGTTGTTAGTAAGTGGACAAGCATTGTAAAGGAGGAAGCCTATATATAGACAAAAAGTGGTAGGTCGTAGGAGAGAGATAGGAGATGTGGTTTTGGCATATGTTCTAAGATCAAGAGATATCGCCGAGATTTGGTTTTGCAGAGATACTGTATCAGGGTTTTTTTGAAGTAATATGACATGACATAATTGTTTGGTGGAATTCCCTATGTACCTTTCGTGTTAATGCCTGTTGTGATGATTTCTTACTGCAGTTAAAATTTAATGTTATATTCATTTTGTTGTGATGAATGACTCTGTTAATTAATGCTATGAATACAAATGATGTTAACCTTGAATGCATAGATCTATTTTGGATGTTGCAATAAGTTGAGTAATTGTTGTCGTAATCATCCTCCTTCATTCGGCGGAAACATGGTTCCATCCACTCTCCCTTGATCACCCCGGGTGAGACCTCATCTGCTCTGCAGGTGTTGCTGGGAAGTCCAAAACCTACCTGGGTCGGTGCTCAGGGAGATCGTGGTGGGTTGGTGTCGATAGTGATGGGAACCCCTATCGACTCGGTTTGAGTCAACAGTTCCATGGATACCCTACAAAGTCATGCATAGTGCTTCGAGCCATTATTCATGGCTTTGGATGCCTATATGGTTTCTTTACAGCCAAAGGGATGTCATTCTTACCTGGAAGGTTATTTCCAACTCCCTAGGACATGCAAATATTTCTCAAAACTTCCTAATGGAATAGACATCATCAATCATAAGATAATGATATCCTTAGGAGGCCATGTGTTGTTGGTGGATGAAACATTCTTAGCCCTGGATGGCTAGAAGATTCCTTTGGAGGTTGAAGTGGATGTGTCCTCCATTGACCATGTGCAAATCCCCAAGAACATAAGAACTAGAAACATAACACTATGGATACCCATGCAGAGTAATGTGTAGTGATTTGAGGCATTGCTCATGGATTTGGATGCCTTAATGGTTTCTTTCGAACCAAATTTATGATCTATCTCCCTAGAATTCCATTCCTAAGGCCCTAGGACACCTACATAATCCTCAAAACCACCTAATGGCACCAAAATACTCAATCATAGGCCAATGATACACTCAATAGGCCATGTGTTGTTTCTCAAGGAAACCTACTTAGCCCTAGATGGCTAGAAGGTTTTTTTAGAGCCCAAGGTTTAGGTTTCCTCCACTAACCATGTCCAATGCCACAAGACCTAGATACATAGTGCCATAGATACCCCTAAAAATTCATGCGTGGTGATTTGAGGTAGTGTTCTTAGCTGCAGATGCCTCAATGATTTATTTAAGGATAAAGGCATGGCAGTCTTCCTTGGAACATGATTCAAAATACCCTAAGACATGAACTTCCTAGTCAAAACCACCTAATGGAACCAACATCTTGAATCATAGTCCAATGATACACTCACGATACCATATGTGGTTGGTAGAGGCAACTTCCTTAGCCTTGGATGTATAGAACATTCCTTTAGGGCCCAAGGATTAGGTGTTCTCCAATGATGATGTCTAAGGTCCCATGACTATAAACCTAGATACATAGTGCCATGGGTACCCATATGAAGTCATGCATGGTCCCTTGAGGCATTGTTCATAGTTGTGGATACCACAACAGTTTATTTAGTTTGAAAAACTAGTCTTCTTATTTATAGCATTATTCCCAAGGCCCCAAGACACATAGATACTACTCAAAACCACCTAATGGCATTATCAGACTAAATCATAATCTAATGATACCCTCAAGCAGCCATGCATGGATGGTGGAGGAAACATTCTTAGCCCAGGATCGATAGCATATTCCTTTAGGGCCTGAGGTTCATGTCTCCTCCTTTGACCATGTCTAAGGCCCTAAGTCCCAAATACTTGGATTGATAGTTCCATGGATACCTTGCGAAGTGATGTGTCGTGCTTTGTGGCTTTATTAATGGATTTGGATGCCTAAATGGTTTCTTAAGGATTAAAGGCATTGTATTCTTCCATATAATGTCATTCCCAAGCCCTTGAGACACGTATGTGTTGTTCAAAACCACCTAATGTCTCCGTCGTCATAAATCATAGGCAAATGATACCCTTAGGAGGCCATGTGTGGTTGGTGGGGGAAACCTTCATAGTCATGAATAGCTAGAAGCTTCCTTTATGGACCTAGGTTTAGGTCTCCTCCACTCTCCATGTCAAAGGCACCAAGGCAAAAAGACCTAGATACATAGCACCATGGATATCGTGTGACACCATAGGTGGCACTTCAAGGAATTTTTCATGGATTTTGATGCCTCAACAATTTCTTGAGGGCTAAAGGCATGGTCTTATTCCATATAATAACATTCTCAAGGCCCTGAGACATGTACATACTACTAAAAAACACCTAATAGCATGAGCATTCTCAATCATAGGCTAATGGTACTCTCAAGAGTCAATGTGTGGTTAGTGAAGGAAACCTTCTTATCTATTGATGGCTAGAATATTCCTTTAGTTCCCAAGCTTTAGATATCCTCCCATTATAATTTCCAAGCCCCCGACTCCTCAATACATGGATACCTAGTGTCATGGATACCCCTGTGAATTCATGCATGGTGCATTGAGGAATTGTTCATGGTTCTGGATGATTCAATAGTTTCTTTAGAGATAAAGGCATGGCATTTTCCCCTAGAATGCCATTCCCAATTCCCCAGGAGTCACATGTACATATTTATCAAAACAAACTAAAGGTACCACAGTCCTCAATGCTAATGACACCCTCAAGTGGGCATGTGTTGTTGGCGGAGGAAACTCTCTTGGACCTAGATGTCTAGAGGAATTATTTAGAGCCTAAGGTTTAGATCTCTTCCACTTACCATGTCCAAGGACCAAGCCCCCAAGACCTAGATATATAGCACCATGGATAACCTTACAAACTCATGCATGATGCTTTGAGGCATTGTTCATGGATTTAAATGACTCAATGGTTTTTAGGTCCAAATGCATGATATTATTCCCTAGAGATACATTCATAAGGCCCTGAGACATGTACATATTGCTCGAACGATGTAATGGCACTAATATCATCAATCATACACTAATGATACCTTCAAGAGGCCATGTGTGATTGGTTGAGGCAATTTTCTTATCCTGTGATGGAAATAACATTCCTTTAGGGCCAAAGGTTCAAGTATTATCCCCCAACCATGTCAAAGGCCCTAAGGCCCAGAGACATGGATACATAGTGCCACTAATATCCCTACGAGGTCGTGCATGGTGCTTCTAGGAATTGGTAATGGATCTTGATGCCTCAATGGTTTCTTTAGGACCAAGAACATGGTTTTATTCCCTCGAACATCATTCCTAAGGCCACAAGACACATAGATAGTACTCAAAACTACCTAATAGCATTGACATCCCCAATTTCTAGGCTAATTATACCGTTATAAGGCCATGTGTGCTTGGTGAAGGAAGCCTTCTTTTTTTTGTTTGCTAGCATATCTGTAACTTGTGGCATTACCTTGTGGTCTAAGAAACCATGACCCAAGGGCATCTAAGCCATCAAAATCACTCGGGGATTGTACCTAGTCTAGGCCACACCAACGCTTAGAATGGATGGATTTTCAGGTGTCTACTCCCACTACCACGGAGTTCAAAACCCTAGGATGACTAACAAATATAACCTTTAGAAACCAATTACATTAGTAGGAATTGAATTGTTGGAGGAAACCTTCTTATCCTTAGATGGATAGAAGCTTCCTTTAGCACCCAAGGTTTAGGTCTCCTCCCTTGACAATGTCCAAGGCTACAAGTCCCCAACAAGGTAATTTTTAGGGGCGAATTTTCGCCAATTGGCTATTTTTGGTTTTTTTTTTTTCAAAAGATAGATTCGTTATTTGGTCATTTTTAGTCTCTAATATAGCCTATATTTACATAAAATATGTTTTTTTTTATCATAATATTCGCCAAAATTTACACATTTCAGTAGTAAATTGTATGTTTCATGTTTACTATTCGCCTACCAATCTACATACATGTTTTTGTGAATCAGAAATATTCTCCTAGGATAGTATACTTAAGTATAATATTAGAATCCTTAAAAAATACCCTAGGGACCGACCCCCAAGACTTAAATGATAGCACCCTGGATACCCTTATGATTTTATGTGTGGTGCTTTGAGACATTTTGTTGACCATATTTCTTGGTCCTAGGTTCCCAAAATCTTGTTTTAGGGCCCAAGGTAGAATTTTCCTCCCTCTATCATGTCCAAGGACTTGAGACCCATGCCTTGTGCTCAAAACCTAATAATGATACAAATGAATTAGCTTAAATAATATTAAAAATAAATTACTGAATTATTTATAAAAATAATTATTTGTGAACTTCTTGTGCTTGTTGTGTAGAGATTCATAAATGAATCATGTCAATTTTTTTGCTTAGATAGTTAAAAATCAAATAATTGAATTTGTGGTGTAAAACCTTATAAATTATTCTTGAGAATTTATTTGAATGAAACAAAAAATGAATTAATGTTATTTACAAGCAAATTATTTATGATGTTGTTGTGTTTGTGGTGCAAACCATCATAATTAAATCCTATTTATACATGTCCATTGTATAAATAAGCGTTTAACACCACTATATGGTACTTTACAAGATGGTATTTCTAGCCTTAGGGTTACTCACTAAAACCTTATAATAGTGTCAATGCCCACATGTAAAGGCTAAGAATACTCTTAGGAAGATGTGTGGTGACCTTTGAAGAGTCTTTCCTAGTCCTTGTTGATGTATATGTAAATTCGGAATGTATTTCACCCATGTATTTCATATATGTATTCCTATAGAGATGTTATTATTCCTCTATACGGAAGTGTCCTCATTTATATTGTAAGTGTCGTAACTTATACTTGATGGGTTATTAGACCACCTTGTTGGGGTCGGCTCTGTATAAGTCATGTGGGTCGAAGGGTTGTTAGATCACCTTAGTGGGGGTCAGCCATGTGGGTCAAAGGGTTATTAGACCACCCTATTGGGTGTCGGCCCAGTCATCATTGTGTTATGTGGTTAAGTTAAGGCCGACCTAGTAAAGGTTATTAGGCAAGTCAAGTCTAGTATAAATAGAGATCAGGAGATCTCTATTTGATCATTCTATTCTCTCACTCGCACTTGGGAGAGTGGTGCACTTGTGGAGGAGGAGGCTCTGCTGCTAGGAGAAGACTATCTCTTGTATTCTGGTTGTATCATTGCTCTATCTATCTCTAAGGAAGTTATTGAGGTTTTTCACCTTTATGGTTTTCCCCAAGTAAACTTTGTGTCTCTTGTGTGCTTGCATTATTGTGTCCATGATTGATATGCTATAGATTTGCTGTACATGTTGTTCTCTCAGTTAAGATCCTAGATCAGATTGAAGTAAATTGTGAAAAATTTAACACGGTATCAGAGCTAGCGTGAAAGAAGGCATGATATGGCATGTATGACACTTGTTGCACTTACGATGCTAGGGCTTGATATAGGAAAAACCAATCATCGTATCACTTTCGCTATAAATCCATTTTGGTGAATTTTTCGGATCTGAAACTTTTACAAGTCGAAGATCAGATCCCTATGTACCTTGTGTCCAAAGGACAACCTCTAATTTGTTGTACTTTGTGATTTATGAACTGTACAATATAGGGTTTCTGCCTCTTCCAGATCTGAGTCAAAATTAGGTGACCTTGGGAACAAGGTCATAACTTGGGCTAGGAAGCTCCAAATGAAATTTTGTAAAATGTGACAGGTAGTACACAGACTGTACTATCTCAGGAAAAAATTTAGAGGCCGATGTTAAACCAGTGACACATGGCACACCGTACAAGTTCGATCTCCTGTATTATCCCATAAACAGGTCACGTTGTGACACTTGGCATAACTCTCTCTCAGCGAATCCAATTGAGGTCAAAAATATTGGGATGGAAATATAATAGGTCAGGCTATGTCATAAAAATGTTTTAGAAGCCGAAGTTGAACGAGTGACACGTGGCACGACAAGTTCGCTCTCCTGTATTATCCCATAAACAGGTCATGTTGCGACACTTGGCATAACTCTGTCTCAGAGAATCCAATTGAGGCCAGACCTGTTGGGATGGAAAGATAACAGGTTGGGCTATCTCAAGAAAAAGTTTCAGACCCTGTGGATAAAAAATTTCAGAGTTACACGAGAAACAATCAGGTACATATTTACGTCAAAACATAATTATTTTTGAGCACCTTCATTCATGGCTTCCGGAATTTAGGGCTGCAAAAAAAAATTGGAATTTTTGAAATCTGTGACCATGACTGGAAGATCCTCAAAAAAATCGAAGCTTAGAGCTTTGAATCAAATCTTTTGGTTGGGTGAAGCTCCGGGAAACTCAAACCCTAATTCAGGGTCCTCCCTAGTGAATCCAGAAATCTAAAAGGCAATTTTGAGGGGTGAAACTTTGTAGTTTTCAAATTCTAAATATACCAACTTGATCAGCTCATCAAGGCGCATATTTCTATCCTTTCGAAAGTTTGAAATTCAAAGTTTGAATTTTGGGGGTTTCTTTGACAAACCCTAATCTAGCTCCAGGTCCAGTTCTTGCAAATCAAGTGGATTGGGTTAATCCTAGAAGAAGATGGATTGGTCACCTGCATAAGTGAAGAAGTTCCTATCTCAGAGGGAGATGAGGCTAAGGCCTTCCATAAGAAGATTACAAGCAATCTTGACAGGTATGGCTTACAGGTATGTTTCATGGTTAAGTTTATCATATGTTTGTCTTCATATCATTACAATACAATCTTGATTAATTACTAGACTTGTCGTATCACCTTAATAGAAGATATTCATTGATTAAGGTTTTGACACTTATGAACTTACTAATGCATTGTGATGTTGTATGAGGATTATGTTGTTTGCTAACATAAAAGGTACACCAAGAAAGACAAATCATGTTCTACTTCAAGAACATATGATAATGGTGACATGAAGACAAAGATTCATCCATTGTCATGGATCACATAGAAGATCTACTTTCGAGGTATGTATAACTTGGTCCTACAATGGTTAACCTATGAGACATGCAGGTTACTAGCACAAGTCATTGAAGAGAACCAAAAGACATTATGCGGGTATGTTAGACATAACTAGCTAGCATGCTAATCCAGGTATGTTTTTCCTATATCAAGCTAGAATCCTACCTTGTGTTAGGATCTTATACTATTGTGTTGTTGATAATGATTATTCATGAAGTTATAGGTTTGAATAGTCATGGCTGTATGCATATTATGTTTCTTACCATAATTGATGATATGACTAACCAGAAGAATCATGAAGGTATAGGTTTGAGTAATCACGGGTTTATGCATTGATGATTTAACTAATCAGAAGAGTCCTACGATCAAATAAGAATATGCATCAGTAAAAGAAGACTTCCCTGAAACCTTGAATACTAATGTTTATTATCTGTGAATGATAATGACTATACATGTTTAAGATTATTGTGTTTTGATAGTATTAAGATTATACTAATAAATTTGTGATTATGTATGAGACCTCAAGGATAACACAATGATGATACTAATAAGCATGCATAGTGATTAAGGATGGATGTAAGTTCAAGGAAAGGTAATCCAGGAAGCAAAGATCAAGAGGGAGCACACTCCAATTTCTCCTGCAAGAAAGCAAAGGAGCACACTTCAATAGTTTCTGCAAGGATGCAGATATTCAGAGGGAGTTGACCACTTCTCACAATCCACATCAGAATGGAGTTGCAAATATTTAGAGGGAGTCCACCCAGCAACCAAACAAAGATAAGTATTTGAATTGTCATTTCTTACATAATGTTATTCAATGATGTATATGCTTATTTTCCTAGAATTAGGTTGTGTATTATGCATAGTAGAATAGTTGCATTGATGAACAATATACTACTAATATACATGGGTAAGTGGCCTATGGCACTGTACAACATTCCATTGCTACTTATCTAGAATGAAACCTCTTTGCTGACATGTTAGGAGTTGTGCACACTCTTAACAATGTTCTGGTAGAGATTGGAAGGCATATAGAAAGTTACGGAATATGGATAAATGTTGTATTGAAGCATTGGATAAGATAATTGCATGACTGTATGACATATTTCTTTATGTAAGAATTTGTTCTGAAAACTATGAGATGTTTTCTAATCATGCAATTTAACTTGTTGTGTAGGAAAGATCGTATACCATCACCTACAAAAGAAGGACTACAACATTTGTTCAGCAACCAAGTTATCTATTGAAAATATTGAAGATATTGAAGTTCCCAGGATCTGGGAAGAATGCCATGATCAAGGAGTACTAGTTGATCACAAAGATGATTGGGATGTAGTCCCAAGACCTAAAGGGGAGTCGGTAGTGACTTCCAAGAGAAGCTACAATATCAAGCATGCTGCAGGTGATAGCATAGAGACTTTTGCTCCTGTAGCCAGATGCACTTCCATTAGATCAATACTTGCTCCGGTTGTAGTGATGATAGGGAAGATACACCATATGGATTTCAAGACAAATTTCTTGAATGGTTTAGGTGAAGAAGAAGTGTAGGTGGAGCAGCCACTTGGTTCTGAGACACATGACATGGAGTCATATATGTGCAGAACTTGGTATGGTAGGATAGACAGCTTTCTATCCAGTTTCGGCTTTACCAAGAGTAAAGCGGATTCCAACCTTCACTAAAAGGTTGAGGAAGGCAATCCAGTGATACTACTATGTGGATGACCTTTTTGTAACAGGTGAGGATAGATTGATTGCCGACACACAGAGGAAGCTTGCTGCCGAATTTGATATGAAGAACTTGGAGATGATGCACTATTTGTTTTTGGCATGGAGGTGTGACAGAGTGCAAATGGAATCTCCCTTGGACAAGGGAAGTATGCAGTAGAAATCCTGAAGAGGTTTGAGATGATGGACTACAAGGATATGGCCACACCTATGGCATCGAACCTGAAGCTTCTGTGTTATGCTTCATCTGATCCGGTTGATGTCACGATGTATCGTCAGATGATTGGGTCCTCTATGTACTTGATGAACACGAGACCAGATATTTTCTTTGCGGTGAACACATTGAGCCAGTTCCTGACAGATCCGAGAGATGTTCACCTGGTTGCTGTAAAGCATATTCTGAGGTACCTAAAGGGTACGGTTGATTATGGGATCAAGTATGAAGCGAATCAAAAGTTTAACCTGCAGGGTTATGTTGATTTAGATTGGGCTGGCAGTGCTGCAGATAGGAAGAGCACATCTGGATGTTGCTTCAGTATGGAGTCAGGTGTGATCTCTTGGTTCAGCAGGAAGCAGTCCTACGTAGCACTGAGTACAGCTGAGGCAGAGTATGTTGCAACCTATTCAGCTAGTTATGAGGCAGTATGGTTTCGGAAGCTACTATCTTAGTTATTTGATCTCCCGTTGGATGCTACTGGTATCTTTTGTGATAACCAGAGTTGTGTGAAGCTGTCTGAGAACCCAGTGTTTCATGACAGGTCGAAACACATAGAGATCAAATATCACTATATTAGGGATATGGTGCAGAGAGGAGCTGTGAAGCTCATGTACATTACGACAGATGAGCAAATTGCAGATGTGCTGACGAAGCCACTAGCCAGGGTGAAGTTCGAGTACTTCAGGGAGAGGCTTGGTGTTTTTCAGATTGATGACACTTCGAGGAAGAAGTGATGGACACATTTGCAGAAGCCATTCCAAGCATGTTGGAAGGAGGATCCTTCACATGGCTGTGGATGTAAGCGTTGGATGATGAGCATTAGGATGATGCTCCAGTTACTGCTCTATATATGCATCAGGAGGATGCTGGATATGATTAGTTGGATCATTTATATGTATGTACGCATCATGTTGGATGCTGGATATGATCAGTTGGATCATTTATATGTATATGTATGTACGCATCATGTTGGATGCTAGATATGATCAGTAGGATCATTTGTATATGTTTTGTATATGCATCATGTTGGATGCTTGGACCATGTATCTATATATGTATCAGGTGGATACTGTGTATGATCAGGTAGATCATGTATGTTGATATGTATCAAGTATGATTACATGGATCATGTTTTTGTATTTGTATCAGGTGGATACATTGTATGATCAGGTGGATCATGTATGATGATATGTATCAGGTAGATACTTGGTATGCATCAGGTAGATGCATTATATGATCAGGATGATCATGGATGACGAGCTTCAGGATGTTGCTCCAGATGACATGCAGCAGGATGTTGCAGTGATGATGATAAGGATGATCATGTATACATCAGGATGATGTATGGTGAGTATCAGGTTGATACTCTATGGCCGTGTACAGGTTGTGCAGATAATCATATAATAGCGCCCTGGGAGGTTTGCAGATTCTCTTGCTAGGTTTTGTTGTTGGCATATAATAGCTCCCTGGGAGATTTGGCAAATGCTCTTTCGAGGTTTTGCTTTGGGAGGACATATAATAGCGCCTTGGGAGATCTGCAGATAGTCTTGCAAGGTTTTTCCGCTGGCATATAATAGCTCCCTGGGATATTTGGCAGATGTTCTTTCGAGGTTTTTTCCTATGGCATATAATAGCACCATGGGAGATCCGATAGGTTGAGCTATGTGCTCGTAATAAGTCCTAGGATGCTCTTGCAAGGTTTTTCCATGACCACATGTAATATCGCCCTGGGAGATCTGATAGGTTGGGATGTGTTCCTGTAATAAGTCCTGGGATGCTCTTGCAAGGTTTTGTGGTGACCACATATAATAGCGCCCTGGGAGATCCGATAGGTTGAGCTGTGTACTAGTAATCAGTCCTGGGATTCTCTTTCGAGGTTTTGTGGTAGGGTCACATGTAATAGCTCCCTGGGAGATCCGATAGGTTGGACTGTGTGCCCATAATAAGTCCTGGGATGCTCTTGCAAGGTTTTGTGATGCATGTAATAAGTCATGAGGATTCCACAGTATGGCCAGTGATGACAAATACCTGTAGGTGGTGGGCCTACATCTAGTATGAAAAAGGACTGGTTCTATAGAACTTCCTATGACAAGTAGATTTAGAGATTGATTGAGATAGCAGTAGTAGTGACGATGACGATGATTTGCTGATGATGATCCAAAGAAGAAGACTTGTGTTAGCAGACTTGTGTCGAGAAATGCCTTCCTAGTTAAGAGGGAGTGTTGATGTATATGTAACTTCGGAATGTATTTCACCCATGTATTTCATATATGTATTCCTATAGAAATGTTATTATTCCTCTATACGGAAGTGTCGTCATTTATGTTGTAAGTTTTGTAACTTATACTTGATGGGTTATTAGACCACCTTGTTGGGGTCATCCCTGTATAAGTCATGTGGGTCGAAGGGTTGTTAGATCACCCTAGTGGGGGTCAGCCATGTGGGTCAAAGGGTTATTAGACCACCCTATTGGGTGTCGGCCCAGTCAGCATTGTGTTATGTGGTTAAGTTAAGGCCGACCTAGTAAAGGTTATTAGGCAAGTCAAGTCTAGTATAAATAGAGATCGGGAGATCTCTATTTGATCATTCTATTCTCTCACTCACACTTGGGAGAGTGGCGCAGTTGTGGAGGAGGAGGCTCTGCTGCTAGGAGAAGACTATCTCTTGTATTCTGGTTGTATCATTGCTCTATCTATCTCTAAGGAAGTTATTGGGGTTTTTCACCTTTATGGTTTTCCCCAAGTAAACTTTGTGTCTCTTGTGTGCTTGAATTATTGTGTCCATGATTGATATGCTGTAGATTTGCTGTACATGTTGTTCTCTCAGTTAAGATCCTAGATCAGATTGAAGTAAATTCTGAAAATTTAACAGTCCTAGATTCCCAAAAGCTTCTTTTAGGGCCAAAGATAGAGGTTTTCTCTCTTTGACCATGTCCATGGCTATGAGATCCATGCTTTGTTCTAAAAACCTAATAATGACACTAATGTCCATCAATAAATTTCATGAGTTCAATAAATATTTTCTCAATTGAATAATAAAATATCAATTCAAATAATTTTTATTACCACTTTATAATAGTAATAAATTAAAAGTTGTTGTTTTTTAATTATTTAGTCATAAGTTAATCTTGATCACTTATTTGAATGAATAAAAAAATTAAAAAAATATTTAATTAAGCTACTTAAAAAATAATTATTTGTGAAGTTCTTGTTTTTATGGTGCAAATCCTCATAATTAAATCCATATGGACATTTCCATGTGACAAATAATAACTTAGCACCATTTATGGTACTTGCCAAAATGTCATTTCCCTTAACATAGATAAGGAAAAACTCAATTGGGGAGTGTTGTAATCCAAGGCCATGATATAATTCACATTTCATAAATAGATATGTAAATCCCAATCCCTACATAAATTAATTGGGAAAATTTTCATTTTCCATATCTTAGAAAAAGAAACACACATAGATGTACACACAAAAAATGGCATAAGCATTTGATGGATGAGACCTATCATATTACTTGAATGATGTGATTGAATTAAGACCCATAGTGTTCAAGGATTATCCTCTAGCTTCATAGAAGTTGGATGAGCTTGTACCAACACCAAACTCCTCGGCACACATCATGCATCAACAAAGAGGGAACTTGCCACATCAATGCTCATTGAAGGAATTTTCCATTTCCATGAATCCCCCCACCTTCCTTCTCCTTGATTTCATTAATGATGTTATAAAATTGATCTTTTTTGTTACATTTAACCATGTAAGTAAAAAGAATGTATGATGATTTTTTCAATGAACTCATTGAGGCTAGATTACCTTTCGTTATATTATACATGAAGAAAAAGTAACATCTTATTATGCAACAAAAAAATGGGTTTATTTAGGTTAGGATTAAAAGAAAGTTGGATCATTTGTTGATAATATAACTACCATAGGCATTAGAGGTTTAAGTTGTGTTAATTTCAAAACATTGGCTTGGTAGCCTAAAAATAAGATTTGGGGTGGGTTTCAAATTTGGTCAGATTCGATATAGTGAAACTTAAATAGAATAAGCCCAAAAGAGAAAAGGGACATATAAGGATCCCTAGATAAGATCTAATGAGAGAGGAATGGAGAATGAAGAAGTGTAATTTGGGTGCTAATTATGATTTAGTTATATTATAATGATAAAAAAAGTATATTGAGGATATGCTTAGGTTATAAGGTCAAGAAGAATTTGTAACTACATATTAATGTAGCGTGGGGTTAATAACTCTTATAAGAAAACCAATGAATTTTATAAGTACTAAAAAAGGATAAAAGTAGTACATTGATATATACAATTTAGTCATCTTTTTAGCTTAAGTGCAAGGACCACAGACATACAAAAATGTTTCTTACAAATTTTCTCTATGTGATTTTTGTGTATTTGGATATCCACATGATCCTACTGGGATTTTTGGGTGGCACTGTGGTTTATAGTTTGTTTCCACTTGAAGGTCAAACACTCCATTTTACTAAGTATAAATATCATCCACTTCAAATCATCAATAGAATTGTTTATGAGGTATTGTTGTTAGATCATTTTGTGTGAGAATATATTATCATGATTTGGATTAGTTTAGGCTTCAGAGCTACACTCAGATTCACATGGCTAGTTTAGAGGTCAGTGTAAATTCTTTTGAACAACAGGGTCAAATATTTTTGGATTTATGAGATGAGAAAACTAGAAGTATTAATGTTGCCCATAAAGTTCATTTATTTCCTTAGTGCATAAAACTTTACTTGATGGCTCATAATTGGTGTTGAATTGCTTGGAAGATATTTTTAAGAAGAGTGGGTGTTATAGACATCAACAATTTTGTTTGAGGGATATATATGTCATGTAGTACTTGCTTTGTCATCAATGACAATTTTTCAACAGGGTTCTCTTGCTCATGATTGGCTTCAACAATTTCCTTGTCTTGGGCTATTGTCACTCTTGTATTTCCCTACTCTTCCTTAGTTATAACAATTTTTCCATCTTCATTTGATTTCTCACTTTTTTCCTTGGATACCCAAATAACATAGATTAAATGTCTCTCTCATTTCTAGTTCAATTTCTCTAATATGTTAAGGACTTCCTTATGTCAAGTGCCCCTTAAAATACCATGGCTATGAAGGTCTTTATGTGCCAATACATGTATATCAACTAGAGATTTTTCTTATTTCTACTGATCGAAAAAATTGTTTGGAACTCATGGCATTACCTCCTTGTCCACTTTGTCTTTGGATGACCTGCCACATTTTTTTCCGTACCTTATTTTCTATCTGCTTCAATTCTTCAATGACCCTTGTAGGGAATTTGCTGTTGTATTATTTTGATGTTGTCACCATGGAAGACATCACCTTGTTCCTTAAGTGTCTTGATCTTGGATAGAAAGTTTCCTTACATCTCAATGACCTTCCCTTGCACTACCCTAGTTTGGAATCACCGAGCCTAAATTCCTTAAATCTCTCTATCCTAGGCTCATTCCAAACTAAGAAGACAATAAACCACCTATAGGCTTGATCTTGGTTTATTGGTAGAGAAAGACCCAAATTCAAATGAGTATGGAAAGTCCCAAAGATTGGCAAGATGAGACCAACATTCCAACACAACACAACTCTATTTTCACCCTCTCTACATAATAGAATAACCAATAAATTGATCCTTTGTATCATATGGTCACCATTTTCCAGATTTAACTACTCCCACCTATTCTCTTGAATGTCCATTGTCCCTTGATAAACCTTCACGAATGGATCCATGTTAAGTCTCTTTTAAGTCATGATTTCCATGGTTATGGCCCCTCCCTAGTTTGGATAACATGAGTAAATATTTGAGAAAATGGGTAGAGCCATTATCGTTTGAATCTTCCTCAACTCCACTGTCCATCTCCTCCATACAAGCACAACCATACCACACATATCGACTGCATGTCCCTCCCACTTGATATTATGATTTCCTCTTTCCTATCTACCAACCCATGTAGGGAATCTCTTACTTGTTTTTAAAATGCTAAAGGTTCTTGTTTTGGTATGAATTAGGAATTTGGATTTGTATGTTATCTTATTGAAAATATTTCCCCCCATAATTGTGATTGATGAAAGTCATGAAGAGCTTAACCATTGACCAATGTCAATGTTAATTGTATCTCCAATATCAAAGGTAACCATAATATTTTTTAAAAATTGAGTTGATTCAATTCAAGAATGGTTCTTGCACTATGGGCTTCATCTTTGAGGATTTATTGTTGTTATAAAGTTATAGACAGAACAGTTGCAATGATTTTTGTTTTGATTATAAGTTGATGTTTTTATTATCAAATTCATTTGATCCCCTAATATATTCCATCATGAAACTAGTTTCACCTATCCTAATTGGACAATGACATGATTCTCATGATGATACACACCCTTTCCAATTTCACAACGATCATGCTTCATAGTTGAAGGAATCTTAGGAACAAGTTTGTCAGTTGCTTGATATTATACCAATTCAAAAACTATAGTGACAGCCACTTGGCGTCATCAAAAGCATTATACAATTATCTATGGTGACATACATTTTTTTACTGTCACCAAAAACGTCACAAAAACGCATTGGTGAGGGCCCTTCAAGGATCATCACCAAAATTGTCGCCAAAAAGATAATTAGCAACGGGATTTTAACAACCCTCACCATAAGTGTCACCAAAGAGAGAATTGGTAACATAATTTTAACGACCATCACTAAAAGTGTCACTGAAAAGGGATTTGGTGATAAGATTTAAAGAATTGTCACCAAATGTACTTATGGAGACAATTTTTCATATCCTGCCACCAAATTGACTTTAGTGATGACCGTTAAATATCCGCCATAGGAATGATTGTCACCAAAAGGGATTCAGTGACGGTATTTAAACTACTGTCACCAAAAGAACTTTCAACGACGATTTTTCATAACCCGTCACCATAAGTGACTTTGGTGACGACCGTTTAAGGTCCGTCACAGGCATGATTAGGGATTTGGTGACGGTATTTAAAGAATTGTCACCAAAAGCACTTATAGCGACATTGTTTCATAGACTGTTTCCATATGTGACTTTGGTGACGATCGTTTAAGGTACGTCACAAGCATGATCGTCACCATAGGAATTTTTTCTTGTAGTGATAGGAAGGTTTGTTACAGAAAAGGATTGAAGGATACCTAGGAACCAACATGAGGCAAAGGGATCAATAACTAAATAATGTAATAGTCAGAAGCTTTGAAATATATGGATGGCTTGGTCAATGATAATGAACGTTGGGACTTCCCTTGAATGGAGCATAAATGAATCCTTACATAGGAAGCACCACAAACCAAATTGAAAAAATGTGACTAGATGTTAAATTTCAAAGATTTGGAGGTGACAAATGTAGAAGGTGTACTAGGTACCATGTAGGAGGAGGCAAACTTAAGACATGAGGAGATTCATGGTTCAGGATGTCAAGTAAAATAGATGGTAGGTGTAAATGATGGGAACCATGATGATAAAGTCGACTAGATGAAATGAGTGGGACACGATGGATTAATATATTCTAAATGAAGGATCAGACATGGATTAATACTCTTGGTGAGGGGTCACAAACAATATGTGTAAAGTGACGCATTTGGAAATTTCTTGCACACATATAAACAAAACCCATGGCATAAGTGTGCTAAAAAATAAACACAAAAAATTCAAATGCTATATAGAGGTCCTTTTCTAGTGCGATGAAGGATTTGCATATGATTTCAAGTATATTCTACAATGACACTATGGATGGTGTTTCTCATATGGTGTGAAATAAAAAACATCAAGTCTAGGAGACTTGGGAGGTTGAAGAATGATGAGTTCCCAAAGGAGATGCTCCCTAAAGGAGGATAGAGGATGAAGAGTTATCAAGGGAGACCAAGTCACCCATATGGGGGTTAACCAAAGTGATTGGAGATTAAGGGGCTTCACCATGCAAGGAAATGATGATCTCCTAGTGGGTCAATCTGAATAAGTGATGGGGTTCATGGTTGTGTGATTTCTAGGAGCACATGACAAAAGAAAATGTAAATATGGTTCCCACAAAGATTGTGATGGAGGTTAGTGTTATGTTGGGAGATAGGTAGCACCAAGGCAAGTAATGAAATTATACACAACATAATTGGATGTAACAAAGGGAAGGGTTGTTGTCGGATACCCAAGTTAATGTATTTCATGTACAAAATAAGGCGGTTTATGGTTCAACGGCCACAAAATAAGATCTAAAATGGAGCATCAATTCATTAGAATGTATAACATATTTGGCTACGGTTAGTACCATAAACTATTTGACAACATCTTGTGTGGGGCAAGAGTAACGACCTTTGAGTTGAGGTCTAAAGAATATCAGTCAAACAAAAGAAGTGGTTTTGTTTGAGAAGGAAAATGATAATTCCAAGGGAGATGGAATTAGAGGGTTCATTGAGTGATTTCTTAGGACCCTATAAAAAATTAATAAGAGAACCTAGGTGGAACTTATCACTAGGACCAGTGAAAGAAGTTATGGTCTCAAAAAAATCTTCATTGTTAGGGAAGAATGTAGTTGAGAAAAGATTGTTATTTTCATAAATGGGGGAATAAATAGGTGTGAATGCCCCTAAGGATGGATGAATCCACCCAACATCCAATATGAAGTGTTGTGTAATGTACCTTCATATCTATTTTCAAACTAAGGATTAAGTAGTGTAGATTATTAAAAAATATTTGTTGGAATTTTCAAATCCGTTCCTAATATTCTCATTACCCACCTCACAACCAACATTACTCTTAAACCAATCCTCAATAACATCACAAGTAGATGCATAGGCATGCCTAAACTTAATCCTAATTCTAAATGAAGCAATGAATACATCTTATCCATTCTACATACTGAAACACAGCCTCAAGAATGATTCTAACTAGTTATTCTCGAGTTGAACACCTCTACCCACCATGTAGTCATCCACCTCATATGCCTTATATGTCCTTTATCCTTGATGTCCAAACATTGATTCAATTTCAAATCATGTCTATGTTTACTTATTTTATATCTCCATTTCTAAATTTAGACAAGTCACAAAAGGTGTTTCTCTACTGCTTCATCACAAAGATCAAGGGCTTCTTCTAAATTGCCTTCCAAGCATTTCTCATCAATGAATGTGTTGTACACAAGTTATGTATGGAACTAACCAATATTTCTCATCTTATCTAACACCTCCCTTTCTTCTTGCAAATAATTTTGATAAGTGTGTTGTTTGGACCAATAGTAGGCTTAATCCCAATTCCAACCAATATGCCATGGACATTAGATACCTCCTTGAGATTACATGTTTTGCAATGTCTCTTTATACACAGATTGTCAATATTTTTATTAGTAACTAGACCCCACTCTATCATTTTTCTCAAGAATTTATTTTCCTTTCAAATCTCACTTTGTATGGCGAGTTTCTAGAGGGGTATGCTATATGCGATAATATTAGGAACAATTTATTTCTTTGTCATATTTCCAAAGAACCCATTTTCCTCTTTCATATTCCTAAATTTCCAAATTCCTCCTATTAGTACATTGTAAGTTACAACATTGGGCCTGAGATCATTTCTTGACATTGTGTTAAGGAGTTCAATTGTTGACTTGACATTGATCAACCAGTCGATTCATGAGCTAGCCAAGCTACATGTGAATTTTTTTTGAAATCAATCTCAAGGTCTAGGATTCCCCATGTGGGGTTCAAGGCACCTATGGGTTTGTAGAGCTGATAGGGAAAAAGAAAGGGTTCTTTGTTTTTGAATTCATATTGAAGGAAGATAGAGACCTAATTTTCACAAATGGACCATACTTTATGGGGCATTGGGGGATCTACCTGAAAAAATGGAGCCCATATTTTGACCCCTCTCATGACATACCCAAGGCTATGCCAGACTAGGTCAAGATTACCCCTCTTCCCATCCACTATTGGAGAAATGATTCTCTAAAATAAATTAGCAATTCCCTAGGTAACTTCATTTATAGATAAAATCCAACAGATCAATACTCGTTCACCAGGATCTATGTAGAAATGGATATGGAGGTGGATCTTTTGGAATCCATCACATTAACGGTGGATGATTGGACTAATGTTCAACCACTTTACTACGAGCAGATTCCTTTCGAATTTCAAATTTTCCATGAATATGAGCACTTTTCAAAATATTGCAAGCAACATAAAAAAGTGACGATAGAACAAGATCCACTAGAGAAATGACATATGGTTAAGAAAGCAAACGAGACAAAAAACCCTAATCCTAGATCGGGTTCAGGCAGACCTTATAAGAAATCCAAGGAAAATCACCCTAAATCTCCATCGAGGAATATAAATCGTCTAAAAGGAAATCATTTATGAATTCTTAGTAACCCATATGAGGAGCACTTTGAATAAGATCAGGAATATTTGGCCCCCTCCAATCATGAGGGTTCTATTCTGAACCCTCTCTTGGAAGAAGATAATCAAATTATGCAGGAATCATATATAATCCTGACTTCTAAGGAGGAAGGATCAAGGAGGTAAAAAACCTTGGGGTCTCATCATACAATTGAGAAGGTTATATGATGGAGCAATAGAAACATAAGGAAATCTAAGTATCAGGAGCGGGTGTTGAAAAGTTCCCACCTAAACTCTACATGTAAATGATGAATATGGTCTCCTGGAATATTAGAGGGATGGGTAGTAGACCCAAATAAGAAGTGATGAGGGATATAATTCAAATAACCAACCTAGACATTCTTTTGATCAAGGTGATAAATCTAGAAGAAGGATCATTCCTCACTACAAGTTAGAAGTTATGGACAAGAAGTGCAGGATTAGCAGTAAGCTTAAGAGGGGCATCAAGAGGCCTCAACACATTCTAGGATTCATCCAAGTTCATGCTCCAACTCTCAATTTGATCCTAGCACTGGATATTATACTCCCTTCAACATCTTAGTTCCCAAAAGTAGGTAAATCTTTTCAACTTATATGTTCCTTCACTTCTATCTGAAAAAAGAGTGTTGTTTATCTCTACAAGAACTCAAAAAATTACCTAGAGCTAGATAATGTCATTATAGCCAGAGATTTAAATATAACCCTTCACCAAAGATCAAATAAAGGTGGGTCTCTGGTGAGGGATCCATTAAGAGAATTTCTAGAATATCTAATCCTAGACTGGGATTTATATCTAATCCTAAATTGTTGATGTATATGTAACTTTTGAATGTATTTCACATATATGTATATTGTATTCCTATAGAGATGTTATTATTCCTCTATACGGAAGTGGTTGTATTCCTATAGAGATGTTATTATTCCTCTATACGGAAGTGTCGTCATTTATATTGTAAGTGTCGTAAGTTATACTTGATGGGTTATTAGACCACCTTGTTGGGGTCGGCCCTGTATAAGTCATGTGGGTCAAAGGGTTATTAGACCACCCTATTGGGGGTCAGCCATGTGGGTCAAAGGGTTATTAGATCACCCTAGTGGGGGTCGGCCCAGTCAGCATTATGTTAAGTGGTTAAGTTGAGGCCGACCTAGTTGAGTAAAGGTCAAGTCAAGTTAGTGTACTATAAATAGAGAGTGTGTCTCTCTCATTTTGCACATTCTATTCTCTCACTCACACTTGGGAGAGTGGTGCACTTGTGGAGGAGGAGGCTTTGCTGCTAGGAGAAGACTATCTCTTGTATTCTGGTTGTATCACTGCTCTATCTATCTCTGAGGAAGTTATTGGGGTTTTCCACCTTTATGGTTTTCCCCAAGTAAACTCTGTGTCTCTTATGTGCTTGCATTATTGTGTCCATGATTGATATGCTGTAGATTTTATGTACATGTTGTTCTCTCAGTTAATATCCTAGATCATATTGAAGTAAATTCTGAAAATTTAACAATCTAATCCTAGACTGGGATTTATTAGACATCCAACCATCCAAAGGCCTCTTTACCTGGTCCAACAAGCAGGTTATTCCTGGACATATAACAACATGGTTGGATTGGTTTTTAGTTCAAATCTCCCATCTATTGCAAGGGATCAAAGTGGTATCTAGAATTATCACATTTGGGGAGTCATATCACAAATCGATTTCCCTTTCCCTGAAGGATGAATCAAATCTAGGCCCAATTCCCTTCTTATTCATCCCTCTCTACATCCACTTTGAAGGTTTTAGGGAGTTGGTGGAGGAGGTATAGTGTAGGGCCAGTGACGGGGTCAACTCTCCTCATATGGGAAGAAAAGATAAGGAGGACTAAGAAGGATTTGTAGGGACCCCCATTTGTGGGGTCGTCCCTAAAACTAAACTGAAACACATCTTAAATGAAATAATATTGATTCCAACATATCATTAGAAGAAAACTAAATTACACATAAATAAATTTTCTTTAAGAAAATACAAGTGGAAACTTATACCTGTCATCTGTCGATCGATCCTGCTTGCCCTTGCCATTCGCTTCCACGTTGTGTCCCTCCAGCCAAAAATCATTTAACCATTGGTGAAGCAACTGTTATCTTCGCCACCCAAATGTAGGCTTATGCTTTCGGTCGCATAGCCACCTCCGAGCTTCGGGTCGTAGAGCTCACACACATCAATACTAGAGACTCAAAAATGGGTTCCCCCCCAACTAAAATCTCTTGCCAAACTCCAATAGTAGCAAGTCACTCTCTTGCAAAAATTACAATAACCATCCAAAAACTGGGTCCCCTTTCCCCTTCCTCAAGCCTTCCTTAAATAGGAAAATTCATTGTGACACATGTTGCTTCATGCAAAAATGCCTAATTTTTAATTATTCAAATGCAATTTAGCTCACCAATCCATGTGTCAGATTTTCTAAGAGTGTGTACCAACTTTCCTAGATTTACTCAAGTTTGTCTCCTTGATGTTCAATCTAGTTTCTATTTTTGTGGGTGCAAGTAATGTTAACTAAATGCTAAATCTTAGTATTCCATTTGCTCCTAAAATAATATTTTCTATTATTTTAAGTACTAAAAATGTTTTTCATGTGCAAATGGCCTAAATGCAATTTATAAATTTTTATGCATAATGTTCATCAATTATTTTCGTCTAGGATCTAGGTACCACACCATTGGGTCCATCCATCCTTTATGTACTTTCGACATAGTACCACTCCATCGGGTCCAATCATCCGTTGTTTCCATTTCTCGGCAAGGTACCACATCATTGGGTCCTTGTGTCTGTTATTTCTGTTTCTTGGCAAGGTACCACATCGTTGGGTCCTTCTGCCGATATCCTTTCGTTTGACATGTGGGAACTTCATGTAGGGATTTAGGATCCATTACCTTCAATCCTCCGTCTACATGCTATTGGAGACTAATGGCATTGAGGAGTAAGTCTGTTCTTATTGCGCACCCCCCAAATCGTACATGACCAACTCCATCGTGGTCCACATCACATGACCCCACGCTTCCCCTGAGTAAGCAGATCAGTTCTTCTCTACTTAGTCGTGGAATTCTGTCAAAAGTCGACATCGTCGTCATTCTCCCCGTGTGTGATTTATCCATACTCTACGACCCTTCAATCCCTTTGTGTGTTCGTCAGTGAACCATTTCACTTGTCGCTACACACATTCTCAAAAGCACATATTAATAGTCATGTCCTCATTTTTCATAATTCATTTCATAACCCCACTAATCGTAAGCAATTACAGTTTACTAATAATATCCTATATTTCATAAATCAGTAAGCCATTTTGTCCACATGCATTTCTTTCATTCACATCTTATAATTTATAATACATCTAATCACTAAGCACCATATTTATGTACACATAACACATTTTTCATAATGCGACCAATTATTAAGCAATAAGTAATTTCATCAATTAATTCAACTATCTAACTCCACATATGTCATTTAATTCATAAATTCATTTATCCAATTGTCGTCATTCACATATTTAGGTTTTCCTCAATCATTTAAGACATATCTAACTCAAAATACCACTTTATCAAAGTTTGTTCAGTCGGGTCACTCGATAGGTTCCCTTAAAGTCCACAGTCATTCTAGGGGCATTACAGGATCTAAAGGACGAGGAAAATGGCTTTCCATCTCTGAACCAAGCCAGATAGGAGGCCCTTTAGAAATTGGAGGAGAATTAATTCATCATGGAGCAGAAGGAGGTTATTGAAGAAGAGTTCCAAGTGGAAATCAAGCTGCTTGTAAATATCCACAAGGCCTACAGAATCGAGGAAGAATATTATAGGTTAAAGTCTAGGATTCTTTGGCTAAAAGATGGGGATAAAAATACTATATTTTTTCACAAGAAATCTCAAGCAAGGAAATCTAAAAACAACATCCTAAAAATTTCCTCTCAATAAGGATAGAGATGGATGGAATTTGAAAAAATCAAAGAGGATACCCACCATCACTTCAAATCATTGTACTCAGAAGAAGGGTCCCAAGACGAGAGGCTATCCCAAGGCTTGCTCTCTTTTGTTCGCCCCTCTATATTAGAGGAAGAAAATGTTAACGACATGCTTCCTATCACTAGAAAATAAATAAAGCAGGTTATTTGGGAGATGGATCCTCATAAGGATCTAAGGCTAGATGGTTTCACAATCATATTCTTCAGGATATGTTGGAAAATAATAAAAAAGGATCTACACAGGATGGTCCTTAAATCCCAGAATTGCCTCAAGATAGGAAGGGGTAACAATTCCTCATTTTTTTCCCTTATCCCCAAGGAGCCAACTCCTTCCTCTTTTGCTCGATTTCAACCTATTTATTTGTGCAATTCACCTTACAAAATCACAATGAAAATTCTAGCCAATAGGCTGAAAAGTATGCTTCCTCAAATCATCTCTGAAAATCAAGGAGGCTTCATCAAGGGGAGACATATATTGGATAATGCTATCATATTCCAATAGGCCATTCACACAAGTATGAGAAACAAGGAAAAAAGAATGGTGATCAAAATTGATATGCAAAATGTATTTGAAATGGTGAGGCATGATTTCTTGTTCTAGGTTATGGCTAAGATGGGTTTCTCTTAGTATTTCATTGTATGGGTAAAGGCCTACATGGGATCCCCTTGGATAGATCCTATGTGAATGGGAGGGTAGCTTCCTTCTTCCAAGCTAGAAGAGGTCCTTCTATCACCACTATTGTACATAATAATAGCAAATTCCTTAAGTAAAAACTTAGAGTAGGAGAAAAGGAAAGAAGAAATCATAGGGATACAAATAATAAGAGGATTCAAGAGCATAAACCATGCTCAATTTGTAGAAGACACTCTACTGATAGGGGGAGCATCAAGCCAGGTCATATCTAGATTCAATGGGGTCCTTTCAATGTTTTGTTTCACCTCATGAAGCAAATTCAACAATGAAAACATTTCAATATTTAGTTGGAACCTTTCTCCCTTAAAGATTACGGGAATCTCCAGAAAACTTGGATTCTAGGGGAAGACTACATGGGACGAATTCTCATATCTTGGGCTTCTTATTTTCCGTATTCCCCCCGTCTAATGGCCTCGAACTATTTTATTGAAAAAATCAAATATAAACTTCATGTCATGTTCGCATTTTTCTAGTACCAAGCAGTAGCCAATGTCACATCAAAACCCCATGGATCCTAGTGAAAGTCAATTAATTAATTAATAAGGGGGTGACATTACTTAGGCAATTAAATTATTAACTAGGAATAATTTAGCTTATAGTTGTTTTAATTAAGTAAATTGAATGAGGTGTAATTATTATTTTTGCATTTATTTATTAATTACATGTGATGATGAGTTAGATGATGACAAGGGCGCATAAGGAGATAACCTTATCGTTATGAGTTATCACACCAAAGAGGAAAGTGAAAGAAAAGAAGAGAAAATAAAAAAGGAAACTGGAAGAAAACATGCACAAAACAAGGTGTCAGAACAAAAGAAGAAAACTGACAAAAGTAGTGCATAAAGTAGGAAAGTGCACAAAACAGGCAAGTGCAGAAAAGCAGGAAATTTATCAAAAAAAGAAAGAAATAAGTTTCTTGATTTCTGCAACTCAAGAAGGATTAGAAACATACATAAAATCTACAGGGCCCAAGTTTAGTAAGAGAGGACGCATCCATGAGGCTAAGTGGGTCCAAAACCAATCCAACTAATGAAGGAAACATCCATGCCTCCTAAAATCCAACTTTCTAAGATGATAAGCTCAACCATGAGGAGAAAAGTCTAGAAAAGGAGGAGAAGTCCATTTCACTTTTTTTGTCAGTTTATTGTTTGTATGTGAGTAAGCTCAAGCTTCTCTAGGATTTGGTGATGCACCCTTAGCCACCTATGGGATATGTGCCCCATAGTTCCTATTATATTCTTCTGTGCATGATCCAGTGTAGCCAGTGATGACCAATTTGCATATTTGATCCAACTCTATGATTACATCCTCTCTTCTTTCTATCTTCTGAAGTATTCTTCTCATTCGGTGGAAATAATGTGGAAGGGCCAAAATGGAAGTTCTATGTCCGACCTTTCTGAGAATTTATAGAGATTGAGACCTATTCCATTGCATCTGTATCATCATTTCCACTAGGAAACACTTTTTTTCTCATAAAAAAAGGTGTATGGATGAGCAAGTTATGGCCATTTCACTAGATCTGGGGGTTCCAATTATGAAGAACACGCCATTGCTTTTCTATATGGTTTGGTGAATGAAACTTTGAGAATATCCTGAGTATTGGTGTGCCTCCCATGAGAATCCATATTCTATGTTTTCACCTCTATTTCATATCCAGAGAAGATCCTGCTTCTTCTTCTCTTCTCAGACTCCTTCTACACTTAGTATTGTAAGAATTCCATGGTTAGAGATTCTCTGTAAAGTCTGAGATCAAAATATCTTCATTTTTTATCAATATTCTCTAATATAGTATGCTTATGTTATTTTATATGTATTTGATCCATATTTTTCATAAGAAGGAGAATTCGAGAGCCTTAGAGGATGATTGTGCTCACCTTTCACAAGACTAGCTCTCTATGCAATTTTATTGACTAGTTTCTAGAAATTTGCAATATACTGAGTTATGTAAATTCATTTTCCTTTCTGTAAGTTGTTATAGGTGTTCATTTGTATGAATAATCCATCCCAACTCATAAATAATATATTCGGGACCCTTTAGGACTGCTTGTATTACTATTTATGAAGACTAGCTCATTGAGCACTTCTATTTGACTAGTTTTGTAGTTTGTTTAATTAAAGAGTCTCTATATGCTCAATTTCGGTTTTCTCAGTCATGTTGGGTCCCTGATATATTTATGAATACCATACCACCATTATACTGATAATTCATTTCCTTCTCTGCATATTTGAAAAATCCTGGAAGAAAGCTAGTGGAGCAGTCCAACATAACACACTTTCTCATTTCCCCCCTAAACTCAATCAAACCTTCCATAAACCTCAGGAAATATTTCCCATCATCAATTTATGGTTTTATTGACATTTTTTACACCTCTATTTGATTTCAAGTGTAATTTAATGAGTTTACTATCCATATGCTGGTGTGCCCAGGAAGCCTTGGAGTAGACTTTAGCCTGGCTGATGTTCGAAACATAAATGGCCCCATTACCTTGTGCATAGAAATTAGAAGATGGACTTGATGTTGTTTTACTTTCTTCTGCACACTTCCTAATACATTTTTCAAATCCAAAAGTGTTCTCCTATCAATCTCTAGGTGGGTTAATCAGTGTCTGAAACTAGTTTCTTCATGACTAGTTTTGATAACTAGTTTCAGTCTTGCAAATTCATGTTTTAACTTTTATATTTTAGATAATATTCCATGAAATCATATTTGGGGATATTACACTTCAGAAGTGGGGAGTGTTTTGGCTCAATCCGACATGGCAACTTATCACAAAGAATGTAGTTTTAGCATCTCTCCCCATCTCCCAACACTCTCTAATGGTACCTCTGGATTAAGACCTTAAGGAATTGGAAAGGTAGATGTGCAAGTTCTTGTGGCATGGTGGAAAGAATAATGGAAGAAAAAATCATTTGGTCAATTGAGAAAACATTAAAGGCCTAACTCCATCTAGTGAGCTCTAGGTTAGGGATTTGCATTGAAACAATTTAGCCCTAGGAGCCAACGTTCTTTGGAACCTCATCTCTAGGAAAATCAATTGGGTTAAGCAATTTATGAAGAGGAAATATTTCAAAGGACCTATAATGAGGTGCTTAGATTCCCGTCCTAGCCCCCAGAAAGGGTCGCAAGTTTGGAAACTTTGTTTAAAATATTGTGCCTTATTAGTATAGGAAAATCTATATTGGATACTTGGGAATGGGAAAAAAATAAAGCACTAGGAGGATAGAATTTTCAATAGGTCGTCGTTGGGGAAGAATGAAGAGCTTTGGGACTTGCAGGATTGGATGATGGTTTTGGATTTAATACCATATGGAATATCTTAGTCTGTAAATATTATGAAGTAGGGGATTAGAAAGCTTGGGTTAATTTGGAGCTCCCAAACAACATGAAACCTTCTTATGAAATCTTCAAAGGTCTTATCCATGGAAAATCCCTTCTGAGCAAAGCCTATAAGGATAGGTTTGGGGGTCAAAATCTAGGCGATATTTAGTTTCTCAAAGGTACACTGTGCTCACATTCTCCCTAGGGGTGCCTCCTTATCCCACCATTTGGAGGGGAGTCCAAGGTAAAGGGAACCTCCCTAAAGTATAATTTTTCTATTGGATCTTTTCCCACATACATCTACTTACATGCTACAATCTCCATAAAAGAGACCTTATTGGTCCCACCAAGTGTATTCTTTGCTAGGATAATGAAGAAAATACCAATCATCTTTTCCAAGACTATCCATTTGCTCAGAAAGTTTGGTTTTACGCCAATTCTCCAATTGGGAAAGGAATAATTATCCTTAGTTCTATCCAGGAAATGTTTGGTACTTGAGGGAAAATATATCTAACCTCCCTCCTTTGCAAATATATCAAAGAAAGTGGTCTTTGGTACTGGCATGGTTGAGATTGTAGACATCTCTTCTCAGAATATTATAGCGAAAGGGTTTGCAAACCATGCCTCTAAGGCATATGAATTCTCCCATTTTTTTCCATACTCTCTTCCTACTCCATTGGCATATGATGAAGATCAGAGTGATATCTCTTCTAATGAAGATGAGGATCAAGATCTTGATGTTGAGACTAAATTTCAAGGAGATCCAAATACAGATCCAACACATGCTCCCAATCCATCGCCAAAGCCAATATGGGCTCACAAAGTCCTTGTAGCTGCTGGGAACACAGTTGGAGATCCATTTGACCATAGAACCACCAGATATCAGTATCATGCAAACCTTGCACTATGTCATGTAGATCCACTTCTCTCAGAGAGGTGCTACATGATGGTGGGTTTTGATCCACAATCCCTTGAAGAGACTTGCCATGGGGGATCTAAAACCAAGTACAAATATCAGTTGGTTGACAAAGGGTACTCAAAGGTTCATGATTTGGACTACAATGAGCCATTCAATGCAATAGCAGGAAGGGTTCCTGAAAGACTTGTTTTGGAAAATAAAACTTCGACATAGTGGGAGGTACATAAGAGGAGCAGATCCAGATCTAGCACCTGCATTGCTATCCTAAATAGGAGAATATTGTCGATATTTTTAAAAAGGATTTCATTCAGTAAAGTTTTTTCCTTCTCTACTTAGTATGAAGGTTCTTTGAATTCCCTACTGTTGTTCCTTTTTGAGGGGAGGTATTTTTCCCATGAGGTTTTTCCCCATTTCCTTGGTTCATGGACAATTATTTTATTTTTCATCATTTATTTGATTGTATGGGTGACCTTTGGTCTTAGTAACCAGGGCCCAGGATGCACAAGTTTGGATTAAGGGGGGGTTTTAGGATATTTTAATACTCCATCCTTGTCCTACTTGCATTATTTACCATTTGCTAGCACTTAGCAATGTTATTTCCCCCCTTGTTCCATGCAGATGTCATATAGGACTCAGTAGCCACCTAATGCACCTTGCATGCATGATTTTAGGACCACTAGAGGTAGTTCCCTACATTTTAGGATCCAACTGAGTGTTCCAGTTCAGTCCACCTGAGTTAGCTGACTCTTGTGGGGGGTTTATGCTCCGAATGCCACTGATTGTGGCCTCATGCACCCTTTTCTGAGTGATTTGCATGACAAACTCATGATTGCACCCTCCTTGGTCAATTAACTGATAGTAGCTTCAATTAACTGAGATTTGGTTGAGTTTAACTGAGTTTGGGAGCTCTGGAGCACCGATAGAGGTGACACTTACTATTGTAGACAGACCGAGACTCGAATTCTCCTAGGATATTCGAATTCTCTCCATTGTAACATCATTGTTCATTATAATTATTATTGGATCATGTTACATTATCTATTCCTATCTGAGTTCTCATGCATGATTAATTGCCTACTCATTTTTACTGCAATTTTCACTGTAATTCATCTTTTCTGTTCATTCTTTCTCTGTGAGGTATACTCAACTTCATGTTTTGCTGTGATTTAGAATTTCATAATTAGTTCCACATATTACTTTACAATACTTTCAAAAATGGGCAATTGACTTACCTATTAATCCCCCAGCAAAGAGATCAGGAGCAAAGTACATCATCACTACGACAGATTATTTGACTGGATGGGTCGAAGCATAACCAATTAAGGATTGTAGCGCAAAGACCATTGTGTGGTTCCTATTTGAGGATGTGGTAACAACGTTTGGATATCTGAGGATCCTAATGAGTGACTAAGGGACTCACTTTTTGAATAAGACAATTGATGCACTAGTCATAGAATTTAAGATATACAATCAGGAGAGTACACCATATCATCCTCAAGTAAATGGGACAATAGAAGCATTCAATAAATTACTGGAGACTGCGATGACAAAGATTTTCAATGTTGATAGAGATGATTGGGATCTTAGGATTCCAATAGTATTATGTAATTATAGAACTACAAGCAAGAAGATGATTGGGCATAAACCCTTCATATTAGTATATGGGAAAGAGGCAGACATGCCTATAGAGTTCATTGTACCTAGTTTTTGCAGTGCATCAATGATAGGATTGATGGATAGGAATACAACAAAGAAAATACTAGAAGACCTTATGCAGCTAGAAGAAGACTGCTTTGTCCCAGGATATCATCAACAAGTGCAGAAGGCAGGCGAGAAAGCATGGCGTGACAGACGCATTAAGCAGAAGTAATTCCAGAGAGGAGATTTATTGCTATTGTATGACAATAATTATTGGAAACACCTAGGTAAGTTCAGAATGAAATCCTTAGGACCCTATGTTATCAATTTTGTCATAGAAGGAGGAGTTGTTCAATTGTAGGATTTGGATGGAGAAATTAAAGAAGGACTTGTGAATGGAATCCAAGTGAAATTGTATAGGGATACACACCCTTCCACACATTAAGTATAAGAACTTGAAGAAAAAAAGAGAAAAAGAGAAGGAAAAAGAAAGAAGCAAGAAAATAAAAAGAAAGGATAGAGGGAAAAAGACAAGAAAAGAAAAAGGATAGAGGGAAGAAGAAAAGGAAAATAAGTAGGAAGAAGAAGTTGCAAGATAACCATACATGTCGCAACAAGAGTTACGCGCATAAAAGGGATTGTGATAGATTGAAGGAAAGAATGCATGAAACATTAAAGACTAAAAAGTAGTGAAAAGACCAAGATGCAACAACATTAATGAGGAAATCAGTGGCAACAGAGTGACAGTTGGATGTATTTGGAATGAATAAAAGAAAATCTAAGGTGAATATAGGGAAATCGAGGGATAATGATGGAAAATATAAGGAAATAAAAATAGCAAGTGGCGCCTGTATTCTCACACAAGCTAGTGGAAAATTATAATTGCGACTAGGAGCAAGTGCAGAAACCATCTGTCACCAAAAGCACAACAAAGAGTAAGATTTTGAGTAGAAGGAAGGTTGGAATTTGAATTTTGTGACCAGAGAAACCATGGCACCTAGAAGGCCATCCGGATTGCATATAGGAACTATTGAGACACCAAGAACGTCAGCATCGAATCCTGTGAAGTTCCCCCACAACTACATTCCGCCAAGGAAGCTTATTGTGAAACCGATCAACCTACCAAACACAAAGGAAACAAATATACCACTTACCAATGATAGAGATGCTCGAGGGGGTGCTCGTCAAAGAGAACCTGCTAGTAAGTATACACAAGTTTTAGTTTGCAAATCATGACATCACCAACGAAGAGAAGTTTCCGGAGCTAGTGGAAAAAAATTACATGGACAAAAAGATTAGTTCATACCCGAAGGTGCTAGTTGAAATGGAAATTCAGACATGGGAATTCAGATTACAGAATTCGGGCATCCTGGACTTATTGGATATTCCTTATTTTGGGAAGACCTCACAGGTGAAGCTGTGTGCAAAGTTGTTGTTGTCATTTGTGCATGGTGGGTTCTTGTGGTTGGAAAGACCTATGTCCATTGCTGCTAAGTTGATAGAGCACATCACTGGATTTCTAGCTAGGGGAGAATATGCAAGCGCCCTTTTAAATAAGAATTAGGAGAAACCCCTTGTGAATAAAATGACAAAAAAATATGGTACCCAAAGAGCCAGTAGAGGATTGTCAGTCAAGCATATCAACAACAAATCAATAAGGTTTGAAGATCATATATTATCCTGTAAGATATTTTGAAAGAGTCGCAAAGACCAAGTATCATCATAAATAATTGCAGTCGCATCCTAATGCATCGAGGGAGTACAAATGAACTGGTCGACATTCCTTCTAAATGAGTTTTTGACGGACTGACAGGACGCGCAAGAGAAAGGTACCCCTTTTATTACACTTGGATACTAATATGCATTGTGCTAGTAGGATGGAAGGAGTCGGTAGATAGCTAATTCTTTGACATGAACATGAAGCCTTTTTTAGCAGCAAGGTATACAAATTTATGGTTTTCAGAAAACAAGCGCAGATAGATAAATAACAACATAGAGTTCTTCTTGTATAATGAAGAAATTCTGGATGTCATCAATAGGAGTCTGCGCATAAAACCACAGAGAATGGATGCATACAAGGGAATTGTGCACTTTAAGGAAGGGATGCATCATATCTATGTACACAAAAAATAAATATCTCGAGAAGCAATGGTTACCTACAATGTTTAGGCTTAGAGGAAGACATCAATCACATTATAAATGACTGGGATCCAGCATGGCGACTTCTAGTAACATAGGAAGAATAATCCACAAAAAAGTAGCATACGAGACAACAAGAAGACATTCCATCACAAAGTAAGTTTACAGAGGAGGAGACAGAGAGTTTAGAAATTCTCCCTGATACCAAATTGCAGACTGCTCAAACTGTTAAAAGAAAAGAGAAGGACCTACCTGAAGGATCAACAAGTAAGAAGAGGAAGATATCAAATACAACTCTCTTCGGGTGTTGACAAAGATGATTGTGACTAGATTGGCTGGGAGGTCAAGAATGTCATTGAAGAAGTTATAGAAAAGGTAGCTACAAGGGAATAAATGGAAGAAATTGCGACCAAACAAGAGGATATATTCATGAAGGTCGAAGAAGAGTTTGCGAACATAAATCAGTTGTTGATGATGACCAAGAAAGAAGGAGGACATAACAACGTGAAAACACACCCAGATATATAGATGCAGGTTACAATGGAACCACAACAAAGATTAAATATTTCAGTAGCATTGCTGGTATTTCTCACACAAGAGATGCAGTAGTCGACATTCATAGTAGGTCATGTAGAGATATTTTATCATGCTTAACTATGGAGGAGTTGCATACACTGCATATATGTACTATGCAGGAGATCCAAGGGTGACATGAGGTGGCCACAACAGAGTGGTATAGTGGCCACAACAGAGTGGTATAGAAGCCAAGATGAAAAGGAAGAATTAGTGGAGGAATGCCAGAAAAGACGAAAGGAGAAAGAGGAAATTGAGTAGAAGACATCAAAGCTATAGAAGGAATCATAAGAGACAACCAAGAAGAGGGATAAGCTAAAGAAAGAATTAGAGGAAATGTAGTAGAAAAATTCAAGATTGCAGAAGGTAGTCGAGGAAAGATGTAGTACACTACCAGAGGTACAGATAGAAAAGGATACTGCTCCATAAGAGAAGGTGACAAATATAGGTGAATCCATTTAAGATTTATGTGCTAATATTGAGGAGCTTGCAACAAAACAACAACCAAGGACACCACTAGAGGTAAGAGAAGAGCGCAAACAGAGAGAAGAGAGAGTGAACATTGTAGCAGGAAACCTCAAGACCTTGGAATTAAAGTGTGAAAAGTTGCATGAATAAATTACTCAGCTATGGGAATAGTTGGTCGCAGATGAAAAATTGAAGGATGTGGACCAAAATTTTCAAGTTGCGCAAGAAGCAGAACAGAAGATGTGCCATAGTTTGACTACCCTACCGGTCACGGAGAATATGGCCAAGATGGGAGAATATAGGAAACAATAGATGGACATAAGTAGTATCCAGGAAGAGCAATAAAAGATAGCCAACAAGCTAGAGCCTTTACAAGGTCAAGTGATGCAAGTCGTAGAACAATTTGTGTAGGTACAAGGGTAGGTTACGAAAACTTCCAAGGAATGCACAAAAAATTTGAAGCTAATTCTACATGAGTAGATAGAAGACGTAATTTTGGCCAAGGAAGTAGAAATGAAGGAGAAGATTACGACAACACATGAAACCCTACATAATTTAGCAGCAACAATGACCCATGTTTTGACGGACTGAACGAGGTGGCTCGGGACAAGACATAGGAGAGCGTTGGGGGCCTGTTGGAGTAGGATCGGGAAGGGACCAGTTTTGGGAAGTATGCGCAAATATGTGGACCGTGCACATGTAGAAAATGGGTGGAAAAGTGCAAAAGATGGAAAGTAGTTAGGGTTTTGGTTCGTTAGGCATATTTTTGGTTTGTTTGTGGGATTTTTCTCCCACCTAGAAAAATTATAAATAGGTAGCAGACAGATAGATAGATATATAGGTGAAAAGAGAACATGAAAGAGAGAAAGGAGAGCTAATGAAGGATGTGATATTCTTTTGTTTGGGTTTTCTGCTGCATAGTGCGCAGGAGGTGTATGGTTATGGATGACTGATAATATAATGAAGATGTTTTGTAGATAATCCTTGTGTATTGTTGAATGCTTTTGAATGTGATGTTATGAATGTTGTTTCTGAATGATAGATCTGAATATGTTTAAGTTATATTTATTATTCTGTTAGAGATCTGATGTTTGTGTGCAGAAGTGATATAATTGCCTCCTAACCCTTCATGTATGTAGAAACCTAGTTCCTACAGCCCCCCTTCTCGGATGCCTCGGGTGAGATTTCATATGTTTAACAGGTGATGCCATAAGGGCCAATATCTAGGGGTTTTGTTGGTATTTTAATGTTAGAACTTGGGTTTTCCCTCTATGCTCCAACAAAGATTATGACATAATTCATTTGTGTGTATCTATTATATCTTGATAATTAGATCGCACCATTATTACATTAGTTTGTAACAATAGACGAATGGGATTATATTATTGTTAGAGATAAATACAACCACCATTCCATATATGTTAAAGTATAAAGCTATATATATGTGTGTGTGTGTGTGTGTGGAGCATAAGATCATGTTTACTCTGACATAATATCTTATTGGTTAAGAGTATTTAACCATGTGGTTATAAATAATAGATTATATTTTAAGGAATAGGGTTAGGTTGTTTTCCGAGTGAAAAGTGGTGGGGAAAATTTTAAGGAGATTGATAATTGTTTTGAAGTGTATAAATCTTGAGGAATCTTACTAATTCTTAAGTTTCCAACTATATAAAGCTAGCTGCATTTTTCTAAAAACCTTCAAATTTCTAAGGAATTTATATAGTTTACTAATATTTTTGAAAAAAAGGTAAAAAAAGTAAAATTTTAGACAAACAAGATTCTATTGAATTAAACATATTATAATTGATTAAATTGTTCTACAAAATAATGAATGCAACGTAGAATAAGAAATATTTATGAATAATGAATTCATGTAAAAAGGACAAATTATTCACAGATAGAACTAATCTAACTAGAATTTGCATTCTATAATAAGCGCTTAATAGCCTTTAGGAAGTTATAGTCCTATACAAACAAGATCCTTTAAATATATGTTAGTTAACATAACCCTTCTACACAATCAGAACCAAGCACAGATAAATTATATTTAATATTTAAATAATCCAATGCACATACATTTCATTTAGAGACGATGACGAAAATTGGGTTTTTATTACCACAATATGAAAACACTATAGCTATCATTTTGTTACTCCTATGTAGTAAATAAAAAGAACTTTATATACGAAATATGCCTGCATAATGCTAACGACATAGTAATGTTGAAAATGCAATAGAAATTGCAAGTTTATACAGACAATATTATAATATTCATCATACGATGAATCAATCCCAGTAATATTCATCATACAATGAATCAATCATAGTATATGGTAAGATATTTTCTCACCCTCGACAAACCCAAAATAATTAACTAGATTACATATAACAACATCATGAATAACAAAAGATTTCCCAAATTGACGAGTTCAGGTAACAAGCAAATTTTTTTTTTTCAGCGAAAAAAAACATACTATTGTTATTTATATAGATAAATCAAATAGTACAATGATATTACTATTACAGCACAGTTCTGGATGAAATCCAAAACCATTTCAGTCTTTTCAAAATATACAAAATGCCAAAATAACAGACTATCCTTTATCTTCCACATTAGCATATCCTAAATATCAACATCAATCCATAAAGTGAACAGTTCCATTGGATTCCAGCTGAGAACTATGGAATTCCTCCGATATTAATAAACCTTCTTCTATTTCCAATGCCTATTTAGAAAGTGTATCCGCCAATGTATTATTCTCCCTGAAAATATGCTGCAATGATAAGACATGAAAATGCTTAAATTCATTCTTGATTCGCACACACCAGTGATGTAGAGTAGTCACCTGTAAATTGTACTCCCCCATAGCCCATTTGATAGTGACACGGAAATCACCAAAAAATTTGACATCCACCAAACCAAAAATGTTGGCCACTATGATAATCATCCATAAAGCCATCAATTCTACCTTCATATTAGACCCCCTGCCACATTTCAACTTAAAAGTATAGAAATGATCTCGATTGAGAAAAATCACACCGCCTGCAACACAATGACCCAATGTTGCTGCTCCATCAAAAAATAGAACTGGTTTGTCCACCTGAAGATCTAGAGATACCACCTGCCTTGACTTGTAGCCAACCTGTTTTCCTTAGTAAATAGCAAAGTGTTGCATACTGGAATTACAAACCATCAAAAAATTTGGTGACAGGTTGTTAAACAAAGCACAATTTCTCATATGCCAAATACTCCAGTATATAAACACTGGAAGAATAGCATGGGAAAATGGCATAAGAATAAACCGAAGAAATCGAAATAGTAAGCCAACACCTCATAAAATTCCCTTGTTTAATGCCATGTACGAAAGGACAAGTGGTGAAGGATTCAAATTAAAATGTTTAACATGTCAATCTAGTAGCACCAACCCTATTAAATGGGGCACAAAATATCAACTAACCAGTGAGAACTTGACTACAAGATGTTACGTTATCAGTCATTGGATCCAACTGGTTTGACATACATCTGATCTATCAATAGATTAGCAAATACATATCCCAAGAGGATCAACATTAATCTAAGTATGGTACCATCATAAACCATAAATTCATGCAACCAAATAACACATTTAAACATATATAGCAAAGTGAACAAGAGATTTATCACCATGTAAATATATAACTAGTCTTGTGATCTAGGTGTATAACTTTCTTTTATCCAAATGAATTTAAATGGTATGAATATAGGTAGTTCAAACTATAGATTCCTAGGAACAAGAGAAGTGATAATACATTAACTGAAGCAAGTAAAATCCTTCGAGAGTTGCATCAATAGGGAGTTTAGAAACATTAATTTCATGTCAAAGGTGTTGGGTTAATCTTGACTCGGTCATAGAGAAAGATAACCGAGTTTGGTCATTGTTGTAATAGACCCCATGGTATTGGGAAATCTTCCCATGGTAGTAGGAGATCTTCCCATGGTATTCATGTGATGTAAGCATATTGAGAGGTTGGTCAAATTAATCCATTGTAAGTGTGACTAGAAAATCCCTGATGGTTGATGGTGGTCATGGTTGGTAAATCCAAGGTTGACCATGTCTTGGCTGGTTTAGGCCATGGAGCATAATGAATATATATTCTACTAGTTTTTTCCCCGAAAGGGTTTGCAAGATAAATAATGGTGTCCATGATGTGTATGTTGTTATTGTTTTCTTTATTGTTATATGTTTTCTTTTTTTTAATAATGTTATTGCTTCCATGAAATATCAACATGGTATCAAAGCTTGGTAGACTCTAACTCTCTAATGAGAGCGATTTGATTAAGATTTGGTTTCCTAGATCTACATGATAGAGTGTAGATGGAGTTGTTGTAATGAGATCGGTTGAAGATTTTGGAATATTTAAAACCCACATATATGTCCTTTATTACCTTATTAGCATTAATTAATCATTTTATGATTAATTCCTATGTATTAGACTAGGTAGTTGGATAAAACATCATTATGTGGACCACAAGTCACCATTGTGTGGACCATAAGCTTCCTAAATCCACTAGAGCTCATTCCTTGAGATCCTGGATAAGATTCTAGCTATTTTTAGTCAATCCTGGAATAGAAAGGCGCATTAGCTTCTTTTACTACTTTTTACCACTTTTTGGTGAAAGGTAAAAGCTAGTTGACTAGTCATAACTGTTTTTTGGCCAACTCATCCTCCATGACGTCTCTTCCTTCCAAATTCTGGATTTGACATGATTTTCCATCACACATCACTATTTGATCACTGAATCAGAAATTTGTGAGCCTTTGGAGTGACTTGGAGAACACACTTTCCACCTAGGGGGGTTTTGCATAATTTTAGTAAGTCTGCTTTTGTGAGGATTCAAATGGAATCCTTATGCATTCAAATCTATGATGTAATTCTATATATTTCCAGCCAATTACTTGCCCAATGTTGGCTGATGTATTATTATTCATGAGAGTAATTCTGTTTGCATCATATATGACTGTTTTTCAGTGTTCTTGACTAGTTGTGTGAGAATTACTTGTGAGAGTTGTAATTTCTTGATTAGATCTTGGTGTGAACTAAATTTCACATAGTATCAGATCTATCAAGCTATTCTTTTATCCATTGATTTTCTTGCAGGATCCAACCAGTCTCAAGGAGGGCACATTCAATCATCTACAGGGCGCATTCAATCACCCAGAGGGTGCAACAAATCATCTTGGGGTGCACCCAAACCACTCTAAAAGCTATTTCAGATCTGCCATGGATCACTCACATCAGATCATCCTCACTCCATTAAATTATTTTTACTGGAAAGCGCAGATGGAGATCATGTTGAGGAGAAAAGGCCTCTACAAGGTGACTATGGCAACTGAACTTGACCCAACCTCAGCAATTGAGAAATCAAAGTGGCAGAATCGAAGAGATGAAGCCTACTGGTATCCTATGTCTCACTACATCCAGTGATATTTTATTCCATCTAGATGTTCTTACCTCTCCCAATGAAGTTTGGATAAAGATTCAAGAATTGTTTGGAAAGACAGATGAATTAAGAGGCCATCAACTGCATAATGAACTTGTTTCATTGAGTCCATAGAATTTAGAGAACCCCCAGGATTTCTTCTCAAAGTTCAATTCACTTGTTCTACAGTTGAATCAATGTGGAATTGATAAAAATATGAGAAACTAATCTTGGCCATTCTCTCCAAGCTTGGCCTTGATTACTCAGTCTTTGTTTTGACCTTCCACTCCACAAGGAAGGTAGTTTGAAACTGGAAGAGCCCTACACTCTCATAATTTATGGAGTCTCTTACACAAGAACAAGACAAGTTGGTCTTGATGGGATCCATCAAAAATCCATCAAAAGACCACTGTCTGAATGTTGGAGATTCAAATGGTTTGAAAGGAAAGAAGAAGGGCAATTTCAAGAAGCCCATTGATTAGAGGAAGGACAAGCGAAAATTCCATGAAAACTCTTCAAATTTCAAGAGAAATCCAAACAAGAATATTGAGAAGGCAAAGTGTAACTATTGCAATAGGGGCTTTCATATTGAAAGCTCCTGCATGAAGAAGACCATTGATCAAATTGCTCAACTCTTGGAGAAAGCCAATATTCCTCTTCCTGAGAGCCCAATGAGGAAGGATGGAGGACAAAATTCTGAAGATAAGGAACGAGTGAATACAATGATGGAAAGCACATCAAATCCTACCTCATTCATAATTGATTTTGGAGCTTCAAGGCCCATGGTGTCCACAAGAGAGAGATTCTCATCTCTTGACTCTTCCAGTGGTCCAATTATTGTGTTGGGTGATGATTATGAAACTTCAAGCAAAGGTAAAGGCAACATTGATCTATATTTTGGCACATTCACTAATGTTTTGTATGTTCTAGGACTTTCTACTAACCTTTTGTCAGTATACCAAATGACTCACACAAGATCACCCAAAAAGATGGTCTTTACACCTAATGATGTTGAAATCTGTGAAATGTCAACATGCCGAATTGTTGCCTTAGGTTCTGCTGACCATATCTCAAAAATCTCGATGCATGCTTCTCTTGAAGCAAATTGAGCTTAAATCAAATTCATGGGCTTGTGTTCTCAATGAAAAGTGAAGCAAATTGGAACCTAAAATTCATATATTAATTACTAGGCAGACAGATGATGTTGAGGGCCTTACTTAGGGTTTGTCCAATACTAATTTTATGGAAAACAAGCACCTCGTTATTCATGAATTTGCATCAATCAATCAAGGGATTCATTTTTTACACAGTTAGGGTAACATCTTATTGATCAGGAAAACAAGCACCCCGTTATTCATGAATTTGCATCAATAAAACCAACTATTAGGCAGTCTCAAGCAGCAGAGTAATAAACAAAGAGTTACTTTTGAGACCTGAACTTCTCCCAAATGCCCAATTCGCAGGGTTAAATGCCCAATTCGTAGGGTTAAATGCCTAATTCGCAGGGTTAAATTCCCAATTCGTAGGGTTAAATGCCCGGTTCCCAGGTTTAAATCCCAATGTTGAGATATTGTAACTTCTAAGAATATTATATTTGTACTTTATTATTCCGGAGATGTTTCATTCCTCCTTAAATATCTTATTGTATATCCGGAGATGTTTATTCCTCCGTCGGAATATGGTAACTTGGGTTATTAGACTTCCCCAGTGGGGGTCGGCCCTATATGTGTTATGTGGGTCAAAGGGTTGTTAGAACACCCTAGTGGGGTCGTGCCGGTTAGTTGTAATGGGGTATTTAACCCAATGGTTAAATAAAAGCCTACATGATTTGTGTAAAAGACAAGTTGGAGTAGTGTATAAATAGAGGAGGTGTATTCCTCATTTAACACACACTCACTCACTTGATAGTGGCGCACTTATGAGAGAGAGGTCTGATATGGAGAAGGAGGAGCTTATGCTCAAGGTTACATCTTTTGTATTTGTTGGTCATCTATATTGAGGAAGCTTTGCTGGGTTTTCTACCCCATGAGGGTTTCCCAGGATAAATCTGTGTCTCTTGTGTTTATGCTGTGCTTGTTGTTTCTTCAGTGATCCTGTATATGTTATTATTGAGAAATGGAATGTAATGCTTCTATTTTCTGTCTTATCATATTAAATCTTAACATGGTATCAGAGCTAACCTGAAGGAAGGCAAGGTATGGCACTTACGACACTTGCTTCACTTGCGACAATTTGAAGGTTTGGGTTTTACATAGCAAAAACCAGTCATCGTGGAACTTTCGCTATAAATACATTTTGGCGAAGGTTCAAGTTCTTAAACCTTTACTAGTCGTAGATAACATCCCCAGGTACCTTGTGTCCAAAGGGCACCATCAGATTCATTGTACTTTGTGAGTTATGATAAGTACAAGTTAGGGCTTATGCCTCTTCCAGATCTCAGTCAAAATCAGGTGACCTAGAAACAAAAGTCATAACATGGGATAGGAAGCTCCAAATGAAATTTTGTAAAAAGTGACAGGTAGTACACAGACTGTACTATCGTAGGAAACGTTTTCAGAGGCTGAAGATGAATCAGTGACACGTGGCACGCCGTACAAGTTATCTCTCCTATTTTATCCCATAAACAGGTCACGTTGCGACACTTGGAATAACTCTCTCTCAGAAAATCCAATTGTGGTTAGACCTGTCGGGATGGAAAGATGACAGGTCAGGCTACCACAGAAAGAGTTTTCAGACCCTGTGGAGCGAAAAGTTCGTAGTTACAGCAGAAACAATCAGGTACATATTTCTGTCAAAACAAAATTATTTTTGGAGCACCTTCATTCATGGCTTTCGAAATTTAGGGTTTCGGAGAAAGTTAGAATTTTTGGAATCGGAATCCACGGCTGAATGCTACTCAGGAAAATCAAAATTTAGAGTCCAAGATCGAATTTTTTGGTTGCGTAGAAGACCGGGCTTGATCAAACCCCAGTTCAGGATTTTGATCGGAAAGATGGAAAATTAGGGCTTCAGCAAAAGTTGGAATTTTTGAAGTTTGTAACCACGGCTAGAAGATCCTCAAAAAAATAAGATTTTAGAGCCTTAGGTCAAACCTTTTGATTGGGCATAAGGGTGGGCTTCATTAAACCCTAGTTCGGGATCCTGTCTAGAAGATCCAGAAGTTTCGAAGGCAATTTTGAGGGGTCAAATTTTGGAGATTTCAAAATTGAAGTATGCTAGTTTGATCAGCTCAGCAAGACACATCCTTCCATCCATTCAAAAGTGTGAAAGTCAAAGATTGAATTTTTAGGGTTTCTCTAACAAACCCTAATCAAGCTCCAAATCAAGTTTCAGGGGGAGTTGAGGCTAAGGCCTTACAGAAGAAGACTACAAGAAGTCTCGACAGGTATGACTTAAGGAGATACAGGTATGTCTTGAAATTTGATTCTTGATTAAGTTCATAATATGTTTGTCCTCATATTATTCAAGTCTGTGCAATCTCGATTAATGTTAGAATTGTCTTATCACCCTAGTAACAGTATGAATGCATGTGAATTATAGAAGACATTTATTGTTTAGGGCTATATGATTGTACTAATGCATTGTGGTGTTGTATGAGGTTGATGTTGTCTGCTAACAAGATACAGGTACATCACGAAAGACAAATCAAGTTCCATGACCATGATAACATGAAGACAAAGACTCATCCACAATCTTTGATCACATAGAAGTTCTACTTACAAGGTATGTATGACTTTGTTCTATTATGCTTAACCTATGAGATATGTAGGTTCCAGCATAGGATATCTAAATCATTGAAGAGAACAAAGAAGATATTGATTAGGTATGTTAGACATAGCTAAGCAGGTATACTAATCCAGGTATGTTTTCCTATGTCATGTTAGAATCTTACCTTGTGTTAGGATCCCTTATATAAGTATACCGGGTATGATTGGTTATGTTTATTCATAAAGTTAGTAATCAAGGGTTTATGCATATTATGTCTCTTATCTTGGTTGATGATTTAACTAACCAAATCAAACAAGAATATGTATGAGTAAAAGAAGAATTCCCTGAAACCTTGAATATTATCTATAATCATGACTATAAATATTCAAGATTATTTAGAACTATAATGTTTTGATAACTTTGAAATATACTAATGAATGTATATTTGTGTATGAGATCATGAGGATGACACTTGAGCATGCACAGTGGTACAGAATGAATAGAAGTTCAAAAGACATATAGAAGATCAAGCGGGAGGCAACCACACAAACATAAAAGATAAGTATTTAAGTTGTTATTTGAAATAGTAAATGATATTGTCTGTAATAGGTTGTATGCATATTTGTATTCCTATAATATATCATGCTGAGTGTAAACATTCATAGAGCATTGAAACAATATACTACTAATATGCATATGATTGGTAAGTTGGACAAACATTCCATTTTTGCTTGTCTAGAATGAAACCTCTTTGCTAACATGTTGAGAGCTGTGCACACTCTCGATAGTATGTTCTAGTAGAGATGGAAGGCATCTAGATAGCCACTGTATGCATACAGGATATGGAAAAGTTTTATGCCAAAGTATTGGTCAAGATAGTTGCATAACTATGTAAATGATATCTCTATGCATAATAGGTTATCATGATTTCATGATTATGAAATATTACTAATCATGTACTTAATTTTTATTTGTAGGAAAGATCGTGAAGAATTATGAACACCGAACAAGTGATGGATGTTCAACAAGAATATTTACAAATCAAACAAAATATAGAAGGCTCATGGATAGAAGATTCTCTTAGAAAGAGGAAGAGAATCATAACCAGATGTTTGCTCCAAGTGGATAGATAAGACCATTCTCTTAATGGTGTAATTAAAGAAGAAGTGCGAATCAGGTTCTGTATGGGTACCCAGGATTGGTAGTCAATTGATGAGCTTAATGATCATCATGGGTGATGTGGATCTCAACCTTTGCTACAAGGTTGAATATGGCTTCTATACACAAATGACATGGATGCAAGAAGGAACTCACCATAGAGTTCGAATGATATTGAGGCTCATATCAGTAGACCCATATGACGAGAGATGGCACGGATAGATATGCAGAAGATCATTCAATGCAGAGTGTGAATGAATGAGAATTGACAGCTTCTTGACAAAGCTTGGGCTTTACCAAAAGTAAAGCTAATCCTAACCTTTACCTTAAGGTTGTGGATGATGAACCTATCATACCATTATTGTATGAGGATGATCTCTTTCTGACAAGGAATGAGAAACAGAAATGAAAATGAAAGATCTCAGAGTGATGCATTACTTCCTAGGTCTGGAAGTATGGCAAGGCTCAGAAGGAATCTTTCTCAACCAGGGAAAATATGCCGATAAATATTAAAAGGACTTGATGTGTTGGAATGGCCACTCTCATGGATTCCAACTTGAAGCTGTTAGCGGATGACTCTTCAGAGTTAGTGGATATAACTCTGTACAGACAAATTATTGGGTCACTGATGTATCTAATAAATACTAGGTCAGATATATGCTTTGCTGTGAATACCTTGAGTCAGTATCTAGTGGAAACTGGATGTGTTCACCTATTAGTTGCAAAGCATGTGATCAGGTACCTAAAGGATACGATAGACTTTGATCTATGTTATCTTAGAGATCATGACTTCAGATGGCTACACAGATGTTGATTGAGAAAAAAGTGTATCAGACAGGAAGAGCACATCGAGAAGATGTTATTGTCTGGGATCAACCATGATCTTGTGGTTTAGAAGGAAGCAGTCTAGTGTGGATCTTAGCACAAGAAGAATATATGGCTACTTGCTCTGTTAAGTTATGAAGCAGTATGGCTTCAGGATTGTTTGACTTAGAGATAGACCCAACTATGATCCTATGTGACAAACGGAGTTGTATCAAGATGGCAGAGAATCTAGTGTTCCAAGATATGGTGTAGAAAGGAACTAAAAGTTCAAATTTGTAACAAGTTACCAATGTACTAACCAAACTTCTACCGATCCGATGTACTAACCAAACCTCTACCTCAAGTGAACAAGTTGCCGATGTACTAACTAAACCTCTACCTCAAGTAAAGTTTTCCGAGACAAACTTAATATAGTTCAAAAGGACCCTCCTCGAAAGGGGGAGTGATGTGATCACTTATGATGAGATTGCCTGTATCGATAGAGAGGTCGATGATGTGGTTACCTATATTGGTGATGCCAACAGAGAGGTTGGTGGATGGTCCTTAGACAGGGTCTAAGTTGACAAAAGGATTGCATCATCCTTGAACACATGTTCTAAAAGGATCCGTAGACATATGTCTCCGAGAAAGAAGAGGGATTGCATCATCCTTGAACGCATGTTCTAAAAGGATATGTAGACATGATGTCTCCGAGAATGAGGATTGGATGATCCTTGGACTTGAGTCCTAAAGAGAGCCATAGACGTATGTCTTCGAGAATAAAGTCCTGAATGAACAGGTAAGGGGATTGGATCGTCCTCATACTTTGGTCCTTTGAATTGAGCCATAGACGAGATGTCTCCGAAAATAAAGTCCTGAATGAACAGGTAAGGGGATTGGATCGTCCTCGGACTTTGGTCCTTTGAATTGAGCCGTAGACAAGATGTCTCCGAAAATAAATTCCTTAATGAATAGGTAAGGGGATTGGATCGTCCTTGGACTTTGGTCCTTTGAATTGAGCCGTAGACAAGATGTCTCCGAAAATAAAATCCTGAATGAACAGGTAAGGGGATTGGATCGTCCTCGGACTTTGGTCCTTTGAATTGAGCCGTAGATAAGATGTCTCTGAAAATAAAGTCCTGAATGAACAGGTAAGGGGATTGGATCGTCCTCAGACTTTGGTCCTTTGAATTGAGCCGTAGACAATATGTCTCTGAAAATAAAGTCCTGAATGAACAGGTAAGGGGATTGGATCGTCCTCGAACTTTGGTCCTTTGAATTGAGCCGTAGATAAGATGTCTCCGAAAATAAAGTCCTGAATGAACAGGTAGGGGATTGGATCATCCTCGGACTATGGTCCTTTGAATTGAGCCGTAGACATGAGGTCTCCGAGAATTGAATGATAGGATTGTATCGTCCCTAGACCTCGGTTCAAAAGGTACATGATAGGATTGGATCGTCCCTGGACCTTGGTTCAAAAGGTACATGATAGGATTGGATCATCCTTGTACCTCGGTTCAAAAGGTACATGGTAGGACTGGATCGTCCTTGGACCTCGGTTCAAAAGGTACATGACAGGATTGTATCATCCATGAACCTATGTCCTAAAGAGAGCAGGATTGATCATCCTATAATATGATCGTGTGTATTGCAGGGTATGCTGCTATTATGACTGATGAGGATACTTGTATTGATGTATTGATACTTGTATTGATGATGTGTATACTTGTATTGGTGTGGATACTAATACTGTTGATCTAGATGACGATGCTGCTGATCGTATTGATCTAGATGACGATGCTGATGATCGTGTTGATCTAGATGACGATGCTGCTGATTGTGTTGATCTAGATGACGATGATGTTGATCATGTAGATTGAGATGATCCAGATGCTGTACATCGTGATGAACCAGATGCTGTAGATTGTGATGAACCAAATGTTGTAGATCGAGATGATGTGACGATGTTGATCATGTTGATCTAGATGACGATGTTGATGATCATGTGATGACGATGTTGATGATCGTGTGATGACGATGCTGATGATCGTGTGATGACGATGCTGACGATCGTGAGGATTCAGATGTTGATGTTGATGTAGCTGTTTGAGTGCTACAGAAGATAAGGACTTAGTACTGAAGATGCTGATGTTCCAATATTGAAGATGTTCCAGTAACTGGTTGAGTTACTGATGATGTTGAGAAAGCTTCCAATGATTTATAGATGTATCATGTTGATGACTCCTTGCTCCTGCAGATGTTGTTATAATATCCTTCTCGTTAAGGGGGAGTGTTGAGATATTGTAACTTCTAAGAATATTATATTTGTACTTTATTATTCCGGAGATGTTTCATTCCTCCGTGAAGATCTTATTGTATATCCGGAGATGTTTATTCCTCCGTCGGAATATGGTAACTTGGGTTATTAGACTTCCCTAGTGGGGGTCGGCCCTGTATGTTTTATGTGGGTCAAAGGGTTGTTAGACCACCCTAGTGGGGTCGGCCCAGTTAGTTGTAATGGGGTATTTAACCCAATGGTTAAATACGAGCCTACATTATTTGTGTAAAAGACAAGTCGAAGTAGTGTATAAATAGAGGAGGTGTATTCCTCATTTAACACACACTCACTCACTTGAGAGTGGTGCACTTATGAGAGAGAGGTATGATATGGAGAAGGAGGAGCTTATGCTCAGGGTTACATCTTTTGTATTTGCTAGTCATCTATATTGAGGAAGCTTTGCTGGGTTTTCTACCCCATGAGGGTTTCCCAGGATAAATATGTGTCTCTTGTGTTTATGTTGTGCTTGTTGTTTCTTCAGTGATCCTGTATATGCTATTACTGTGAAATGGAATGTAATGCTGTTATTTTCTGTCTTAGCATATTAAATCTTAACACCTAATTCACAGGGTTAAATGCCCAATTCGTAGGGTTAAATGCCCAATTCACATAACTTATAGGAAGGTTTAAATGCTCAATTCGCATATTAGAAATGACAGTAGGAATATAGCCACATTTGAACCCCAAATGCAAAAAACAAAACCCTTTTACCAAATTCAAACCCCAATTGCAGAGATACACTGGTTTTGTTTTCTACCAATAGGATGAAGGTTTGTACTTACTGAAGTCATTGTGGGTCATCGGCCTCCTTTGCCGCAACGCCAATATCCTTGGACATAGAGAGGCTGTGGTGTCAAACTCCTATGATAGGCTCAGTCTAGATGGCGACGGCTTCCATCTTGGGCCTCCTTCGCTGCAGTGTCAAACTCCTATGACAGGCCAGGGCTAGATGGCGACGAATTCCACCTTGGATAGGGTCTAGATGGTGACGACTTCCACCAGAGGGGTTGTGAATGAGACAAGTTCATGAAAAGCTGATCGATGGGGCGTGGAGCTCAATATGGTAATTTGGTCAGGTTTGTTTGATGTTTTTTTAATTTATGTTTTTAAATTCAATATAATTTTTTTATTATTTTTTATTTTTTTACAATGCATTGTATTTTATTATTTTATATTTTAATATATTATATTAAATTATATTACATTATATATTATATTTTAATATTTTATATTAGATAATATATTATATTTTAATATATTATATTAAATTCCTCAAAACATTACAAAACCCTCTAGAAATGACCTTTGTCTATGAGTGGGATATGGTCGGTACCATTAAAAGGTTTTGCACAAAAGTGATGGGTCTTGGGTCTTTGGCCCAAAGTGAAACTTCTAGGGAACTTGTCCCTAAACTAGGCCTCAAACCACTAGATAAACTTAGATCATTTCCCTTTTGGTGGGATAAACCCAGATCAATGGTAAGTACTTAAAAATCCATATGGTTAACCATATTGGTGTGCTTCATATCAAATCACCCCTACCAATTATCATTTTTCTATTAATGTTTAGATTCATGCAATGTTTTATTCTAGGTTTTTTTATCTAAAGTGTTTTACCCCTTTGGTTTGTATAATTACCAACCCTAATTTCCCACCTCATTTACCATCACATAGGTAATAATGGGTCATCCACTCAAACTCTACCCTTAGTGATCCCAAATAAAAAAAAGTGAGAATTGGCCCTTAAATGGGCGGTACAAGCCAATTCATCCAATCTTCTGACACCGAAAGCTCTAAATATGTGACAAATTTTATATTCATCCATTTTGGATCACTAAGTGGGCCTTCACCCTTGATGGGTGGATATAAGTTAATTCAACTGTACTATATCATATACTAGTTTCTTAGATTTATGTGTCCTCTCATATATGTATTACACAAAAAGATAGCAAATTACACTACATAAAATTTGAGGACATTACAATCTAAGTAGGTTGAAGGAGAGGAGGATGAATACACTAGTCTCAAATAACTCATGATAGCTACCTAAGGATCTAAACCTTTTAGAATATTATCACCAACATCATTAATGTAAATGGACCATTTCATTGCTTGAGGATGTCCCCATGGTTGTTGGACGAGGAATGATTTCAACAAAAGCATTAGTAGTCTCAAAATAATTCCTAAACTATGAAATGTAAATTGAAATTTGATGACTAAAAAATGAAAAAAGAAATGCACTTTAAATGAAATCTCCTAGACAAACAAATATGATATGCATACACATGTACATGCCCTAAATTCCACACCCAAACAACTTAACTTATTTCCTTGGGTATAAATACAATATTTTGGTTATGGAAAGGGAGAAATCTCAAGAGGATACGAGCTTGTATTTTAATTATCCGTCCCCTATTCAAATTCCCCTAACCCTTAACAAAATTATGGATTTGTGTTGAGTTAAAACTTCTCTTAGGATTTTCCTAACCATACTAAATTCAAATATTATGTGTGGACTGTAAGCAATATTATAGCCCAATTCAAAGGAATTTGTTCTCTGGTGATGAAGGTTCCAACAAAAATGGTCAAGTATTAATTTGTAATTCGTTTTATTATTCATGTTATTATTCATGATGATGATGATGAATATGGATCCAATGAACTCACCATACCACCGATGGAAAGAGGTGTTGGATATCAGACTTATGACTTCAAAAGAATCCGACAACGACAGCATCCATGATGATGATGATGATGATGATGATGATGATGATGATGATGAATATGATGATGAAGATGACGATGAAGATGACAATGATGATGATGATGAATATGATGATGAAGATGACGATGAAGATGACAATGATGATGATGATGTTGATGATGATGATGACGATGTTTGAGCCTAGAAACCCTCCCACATCGTCAATGCATGCGTCTAATAGAACCATGCCAAATTTCAGTACAAGCCAACACATATTTAAAAAATTTCAATGTTGGCCCCATCTAGCACATTAATTAGTCTATAGGTATGATGATGATGAAGAAGATGATGAGGATGATGACGACAACGACGATGATGATGATGATTATGATGGATCCGATGACCTCACCATACCACCGATGGAAAGAGGTGTCAGATATCATACTTATGACTTCAAAAGCATCCGACGACGACAACGTCCATGATGATGATGAGGAGGAGGAGGAGGATTATAATAATGATGATGAGGAGGAGGAGGATGATGAAGATGATGATGAAGATTATGATGATGATGATGACGATGATGATGATGATTATGGTGATTATGATGGTGATGATGATGGTTGAGCCTAGTGGAAACCCTTTGACACCATCAATGAATGCGTCTAGTCTAACCATGCCAAATTTCAATCCAATCCAACACATATTTAAAACATTTCACCGTTGGTAGCACATTAATTAATCTATAGGTATGGTTTTTGATTCTCCAATGGTTAGTGTCAGTCATGTTTTAGTCTGGAAACACTGCCACAATGTCAATGCATGCGTCTAGTCTAACCATGCCAAATTTCAGTACAAGCCAACACGAAATTTAAAAAAAATCAACGTTGGCCCCATGAAAAAACTTTTGATGGAAAAAAAACTCGGAAACAAATTGGGAAAATACATATCATATTTCTAGGTAGCTACGTCGGATATCATACAACGATGATGATAATGATGAATATGATGGTCATGATCAAGTTGCACGCCATTTGGGTTAGCATGATAATTGTGCATTTCCGTACTAAGCTTCTCTCTATTTCGAGAATAGTTTATTATTCTCTACTAAACAGGGCCAACCACGTGAAGGTGGAAGCTCTTATGGCCCCTCCCCCCCCTCACATCACTCTCAATTCCCCATAACCCGACAAAAATATCTATGTACACAAAAATTAAATGTGTTTTTTGTCATACTCTATAACAAGCAATGTTTCTAATTATAAAATACACGAAAATGGAAAAAACACTAAGAAACAGTTAATTTATTATACGTACCGGCAATAAAATTCAATATTTCTATCGCAATATTAAATCAAAATATATAGAGTAGATATATTACTTCATACCTCGTACACTTCAATGTAATTCATCATATTCTTCATCCAAGTCATCATTTGTATCATTCGATGTTCCAGATTCAACATTGTAAGGATTGGCCATATCATCATCGCCATCGATGTTAGTTACGATCATCATTTCATCATCGATATCATCCTCTTGGACATTGTCTGACACATCATCTGATTCAACTAATTCTTCGACATCTTCTTCTGGAACATGATCATCTAACTCATGTTGATCATGATCATATTCAACGTCGTCTTCTTATTCAAGAACGTCTTCATCACCTTCATCTACGTTATGCTTTACCGGAATTCCCCTTGGATCGTGTCTCACAGCAAATGACCAACCCGCTCTACCTAGAAAATCAGAGTAAAATACGTATTAACATTGGGTTGGAAGAACATAGGGCTCTGTTCCTAGCTCAAACAACCTTGTATTTACCATGGTAAATCCATTATCATGTTCAATAATTGTTTTATTGGGATCATGTTGATTCAATCGACACCTATACCATTTGAAAACGAACAGAAATACCTTGAAGGAGTTAAAGTCACACTGAAGAATGTCTTCCAGATACCCATAGTATCGATTTTCAGAGAGTTCTGGATGTTTGTCACTTCTAGAAGAGACATTGGTCACCTCAAAGATTGCAGATATCCCACAATCTGATGTTTTCTTCGTTTCATCCAACTTTTTGATGTGATATCTACAACCATTGCACCACATAGCCTTATGGTGTTTTACCTACAACAATCCATACAGGAAAAGATTACATAATGATCCAATATTTATGATTAACTAGTGCATGTTTATAATGTCATACAGGAAAAAAAATCAGCATGTACAACGACAATATTTTTTACAAAAAAAAAATAGTGTGGTTGATTAATATGCTTACCTGCTTATCTTTTAAACCTGTTGCTAAATAGATTTCCCTTTGTGTTAGATTGGTGTCTCCATTGTGATGTGAAGCTGTAACCAATGAAGCCACACCTTCCCATGATATTCCATGACCAGATTGTTCACATCGTTCAATCCCTACCTTCATCCAGTCAAGATTGTTTGTGATGTATAAATGAATTGCATCCCACTCTTGACCAACTGTTTGATGACAATAAAATTAAAATTCAATACAAATGTATAGTCACTTAACAAAGTATATTACACTCCAAATTGATGCAAAATATTGAATATAAAAATAGAATATGTATGATATATATACATAAAAATCAACAGTCAAATGTGTTATATTACCTTTCACCTTCCTCGATCTACCTTTCCCCTTCGGGCACTCCCCTTCGAAATCTTTATTGGATTCCGGATCACAAATGCGATGTAAATTGACCTTTGACATTAATATAGGAAGATATTCACTAATATACAACATGTTTTGGTATACCATATATGCCTCCATCATAGAACCCTCAGCATATGCTCGTTGTCTGACCAAACCCTTCATAAATTTCAAGTGCCCCTCAACCATCCACATGAACCTTGAGTGCACAGGTCCACACAATTCAATCTCCTCACTTGGTGTATGAGGTAGTGTTCCTGTGCATTGAAAAATGTCGAAGGTAGATGCTTTTGCATTTCACACATGAGATGAGGAATTTCTCTCCTCCAATACTTTATGTCTTCTTTATGGAATTATTTAGTGACAACCATATACAAGTGACATGACAACCCAATCAAGAGATTAAAGGAAAAAAACATTATATTACATAACATGAATTAGAGAACAAAAATCAAATATAAGTTCTATGTTGAATTAAACAAACACTAAGCACATGGAAAAAATCACCACTTACCTCATGTATTTCCCGAGATTATATATTATTTGCTTGACATTGTTGTCAAAGTTGTCCGGGATAGAGAGAGGTAGAACATATTGTAACAATATACAAATCATTTCATTTTTTCAACAAAGAGTAGACAAACAAAAATACCAACCATATTCACTAGAATAGAAAAAAAATAAAAAATTAAATGCATACCATAATAATTACCTTCATGAAGACATGTCAATCGTGCGTTTTCACCCCCGCGAAATCACCTTTCTTGGTTATGATATTCTTCATGTTCGCAGAAAATCTGGTGGGAAATTTAATTTTTCGCGTGACTTCCTTTACAACATTACTTTGCTGGTCCGTTAACATCCATGGAAGTGATTTTATATTAATTTTCTCTCCGTTGCTATGAAATTGAATGACATCTTTCATTGCATGGTTTCTATCTTGAATGTCTTTGCAAATTTTGACAATTTTTTCTTTCTCACTCCTTCCATCCAATATTCGCCATAATGTTTCAGTCACATTCTTTCCGATATGCATTGTATCAAATAGATGAGCAATTTGTAGGTGCTCATAGTAGGGAAACCTACTAAATTGTCTAGGATAACTTTAATTCCCTCATGGAATCCCATTAATGCCTTCATGATTACATGAACGACAATCATGAATAGTAGTTTATAAAGAAATTACATAAATCAATGTCAATTACAGTAAATGACACACAATAAAAAAAAATACAATATAACATTTCATATACCAAGATTCATACGTACCTTGACGATTTCTATTATATTGCAACTTCCATAGGTGAGGTGTCATTCTCTATGGTTTTAATGCAGTCTCTTGCTTGCCATTGAATAGATGTTTTTCGGCAGTTCGATACCTATGATTCTTAGAGAGGAAGTGCCTATACTCATCAAACACCTCATTTCCTAAGCTTTTTGAACGACGAGATTTGATCTTAGGACCACAAACTGGACATGCAAATTTTCCCTTAGTCTGAAGACCTACATAAAGAGATGGAATATCTATGTCAATTATAATTATATACAAAATGACTGGATTATTTAGAAAAACATGCGTGCATGGTATATTAACTAGTTCATAAAATTAAATGCAAATAAAGTGGAACTTATAATTACATACTGCAAAAATGGGTTAACCTTGGGGCATCATGTATTGTCCATACAAGCATTGCATGGAATTGAAATTTCCTTTGTCGTAATGGTCTAGATACGTCATACATAGTGATGCCATTCCATAACTTCAATAGCTCATCAATAAGAGGTTCGATATATACATTCATATCTTTGACTTGGTACTTACCTGATTGATTTGAACATATAAAAAATATAATTATGAGACGTACCATTTAGATATATAAACCATATTTCACAATAGAAAAACATTAAATATATATATGACATTATGCGACAAAATCCGACAAATGAGATACCACTACATTAAAAAAAACTATAGACACTATATACCTGGAACAGTCATCGACAACATTATGTGCTCCCTCTTTATTTTCAACCATGGAGGAATGTTATTGTTTATAACAAAAATAGGCCACACCGAGTAAACGTATCTCATCTCTGCAAATGGATTGACACCATCCACTGCCAAGGAAATCCTAAGATTACGAAGTTCTTCTTTAAAGTGAGGCCATTTTTCCTCCATATCTCTAAATGCAGACCCATCTGTAGGCATCCGAATAATGTCGTCTTGAATTCTATTCCACGCATTGTAATCCATAAACTGTGCTATGTTTTTGCACCTGAACAGCTGTTGCAAATGTGGAATAATGGGAATGTAACGTAGAACCTTGCGAGGCACCTTTTTGGTACTTGATCTGTTCAATATCTACTGATATGACATTTAGGACATTCTGTTGCAAATTCATGCTAATTATAATATAGAACATGGTCATCGGGGCATCCATGAATTGCTTCATACTTCATTCCAATTTCTTTCATGATGGAAAATAAATCTCGATATGTGCGAGGTAAAATATTTGACGGTGGTAAAAAATATTCACCTATCATGCTACAACAAACTAAAATAAAAATCTAGTTAATATAATATAGAAATAATCTTAATGAAACACATTTCATCCATATTAATTTGACTTATATATGAATTAACAATAAAATTATTAGACGATCATATATATTATGTGATGGAATATATTACATACCTTAACATCCATGTGACTGATATGTTTGAAAGACCATTCATAACCTTCAAGTTCATTATCAACAATATAGCAGAGAGAAGATTTGTCTTGGAGCCCTCATAAAGGGGTTGGTATGCCTTCTCAAGAAGAAGTATATCATGAATATCGTCATTTTCATGATCATCATCATCATCATCCATTCTAACATTAAATGAATCATGGATCAAACTATTTGTAAAATTATCTTCAACTATGTTATCAGTATGATCATCTTCTTCAATGTGATCATTAACTTGTTCTGATCCATTAATATTCATAGCTCCATGTCCCTCCAGTGCTTGTTCTCGAAGCACTTCCTCCAGACGATATGTCGTAGGATGTCTTTCCTTCATAATTACATGAAACCATCAATAGATAAAAGTTAATATAAGAAATTCAAATGCAAAATGTAAACATTTTTGTGATGCATTTAAAATGTAACAAATTTTGTATTGTTGGGATGAAAAGAACAATGGCCAATTGTACTGTTGGTCAAATAGGTGCATCCAAACTATCCAAGAGACATAATAATTGACCCAATTACTGAGAAAAGCTACTCAAATATAACTCGAAATTTCCCATACTGTCCACTAAGGTAAGAAAAATGATGCTATGGTTTCTATAGAGAAAATAGAAGAGAAATTACAACATGCCAATATAGTCGTTATTTCTATTATCATGATGGAAAGTGTCACAAATCTAGAGAGCTAAGTGCTTTCCCCGGTGAGTGGGTTACTCTCACCAACGAACAAATAAATGAGTTATTCTACTATACCCTAGATTCAAAATGCACAAAAGAAAAAATTATTATAATAAAAATTAAATATTAAAATAATATTCATTGTCCGTGTTAGTCCCCATCTATTGAAACCACGATCAATAGATATAAGTTAATATAAGAAATATTAAAATAATACATACATTTACAAAATCAATCAAAATAAAAACAGATATAATGCAAAACTTACAAATGGATGATATTCATGTCCCCCCTCAGCATGTCCATGCTCCCTACAATGTTTTGTGGTTGTTGTGATCAAAATTCTTCTCCTCTTAAAGCCACTGCATTGACTACATGGACAATAGCATTTCCCATCACCCCTTCTTTCAACTCCTTCCCACAATCTAGCAAGCAATTGTCGATTTTCTTCATTTGGATCAGGAATATTGCTAGTTGACATTTTCTCGTAAAGAGATTGAATGAAGATTATCAATCTTAGAAAATGAAGCACCACACTTCCCTCGCTTTAATCATAAAAACAATGGAAATAATGAAAAACAGTTCGCCGAAAAACAGTCTATCGAATAAAAAAACTTCTGCAAACCGTCGCTTGTATAGCAAACATGTCGAAATGTTTCAATATTTATAGGTTTTAAAATTTAACCTTAAGTCAGATATCTGACAACTTGAACTTAGTTATCGTTGGAGAGTAGCTGTCGGATATCCGACATGCTAGGGATATCACATGACGTCGGATATCTGACTCCCGGGAACCTTAATAGATGGTCGGATATCCGAATTCAGCGGGCTTAATATTCAGTCGGATATCTGACGACATTGATCAATATTCCAGGGGCCTCGTCGGATATCTAAGGGACGTCGGAGATTCGACGGACCATTTGCTCAATTTTTAAAAAAAATCATCAAATTTCATTATTTTGAAGTTGAAATCCGACGACACGGACCTTTTCATCGGATGTCGTAGGATTTTCTCGTCAGATTTTGCATTCAAATCTTGTAGTGTAAAGTGTACTAGAGCCCGTAAATTCCTTATAAATTTCGTGCCTCGAAGGTCTCCAAGGGAGCGAAAATTCCCTGTAGTGTGCTTTGAAACTCAATTTTTTGCTCGATTGATTTTTTCCTTTGGTTTTAGCCTTGATTTTAGCCCTCTAATCTTGATCATATCTATGTGATCCTAGTTTGATTTTTACTTTTTGGATTTTCTTTTGGACCCCTACTTGGATTATAGAGTGAAGTTGTAGAATTTGTTAGTGAATTGGAAACTAGAAGATTGTCATAGTCATTTATACCATTCTCATAACCTTCTTTAACCTCTGTACTTGGTCTAATAACTCACTCTGCTCCTGATTTGCAAGTCTAAGAAGTTCGGCTTGGTTTGCGTGTTACTTATTCATGGTTTGGAATTTTTGCGACAAGAGTAAATATTTTTAACTTGGATTCTTTGTTTTTGCATTGCAAAAGTGATCATTTTGTTTCATTCAAGAGAATTTTTATACATTCATTTGCATCCTTGAAAGAAGTTTATTGGAAATTTTCATTGCTTGGTAAAGAGTCTTTGCATTTTTTTAATTCTTCAAATTCGCTTAGAAACTTTTCAAGATCTCTTTTTCCTCTTCACTTAATGATTAAAATATTTTTGCAATTATAGAAAACTTTTTCCATTTAATTGTCATCTTTAAAGTTCATTCAATTAGAGAAGAAAACAAAGAGTTTGTTTTTCGATTTTTTTTTGGATAGATTCGTTGTGAAAGAGTATTTCATATATAGGTTTGGCGTATAAAATTGAAAAGGAAAAGAAAAAGTGAGTGGTTTTTCTCTTTTTTGAGTTGCATTGTGTGTCTCTTTCATTTGGGAACGGAAAAGAACTCTCTCCTTTTATAGCTATAAATTCATCGAAAATAAAATATGCACATACTCATCCATGTTTGCATGCTTTGAATCGAGTCCTAACACCACCAAGTTGCACTTCCATTACCGTTTTGAATAAAACAACAAGCTTTTAAAATCAATTCCCTAACTAAACACACATTAACCTCGCTTGAGGATATAAAATAACTGTGTAGTTAGGTAGGACATCAGGGATAGTAATCCAAATAATTCTCCCCTGTCATTTTACATTTGAGACATAGTAGTTTTCTCTTAAGGTACTAAAATCCTCTTGTATTGTTTGACACAGTTATACAACAATTTGTTGGGGGGCCTCTCGTTCAATGGGGGTAAGTAGCGAGGACTTGTTCTGGATGAAATTTGTGGAATGTCGCACTCCACTTAGTGCCTAAGGACATCAATCCATTGTATTCATTGTATTTTCCATATTGGTTGTACAAGGGCCAAAAGGAAGAATCTCTGGTAAACCTTCCCAAACGTGTCATGAATGAGGTATCCTAGTAACCATCCTTCTAGGGATTTTTTACCCATGGTTCCTTTCGGTAGAGGGATATCCCTTCATATATATTGGTCTCTCACTTTGTATTGTTCGACTTGGATTTCATCACCTTGTAGAGGATATGATCTGTTGAGGTCTATGGATCTTAGATAGGATGATTGCTTGCTCTTATACCTTGCCAATGGTATTTTTCATTTTTTAGTGTTGCTTGTTGGCTTTCTAGCCTCTTTTTTATTGCTCACTTGCTGTGACATCAGTCATGGTAAATTTTTTTGAGTTTGCTTTTTTTTTTTGTCCTATGTGCCTCTTCTTTCTAGCTCCCCTTTTACACATTCAATTGCCTAATGGTTTTTGAGTTCTTTTTTAAATGATACTTCCCCTAGAATACTTAGTTTTGTTCCATGGTGGACCAAAGGAAATCACGAAGACAACAAGGGATGAGTTCCGAACCATCTGTGCCTAGAGCCAGTCAACCGTCATATTCATGCATCCCCACCCCCCCACTATTAGAACAGCTGGTCGGGGGACTGTCCCACACTCAACCAATGTGCACCACCAATTGCTATGGTATCCCAAAATCCTACAATACTATAAACTAGTGTAGTACCAGAAGTTAGTACGACATCAGAAACCAATGTAGAACCTGAGATTAGTGTCCCTCCACAAACCAACGTTGTGCCAGAAGTAATTATTACTCCGAAAAATAGCATGGATTTTGAAATTCCATCACAAAATGATCTGCCCAAAGGATATATTGATATTATTGAGGAAATTGATCCTTTCCCTTCTATGACGATTCAATTAGATTCAAATTTTAACCAATCTTTCGTACATATAGTAACACCACCTGTCATTCGTACTACCTCGGTTATGTCTAGCTACAAAATTGGGTCTTCTAGTAATAGATCATTCGAAATGCCTTCTCCTTATATTCCTATGGGCCATGATATTATGGCATCCATACGATAAAAAATGGTTAGTTTATCCCACGAACAAACGTCAACGTACATATTTAGACGTGAATATGCACATATAATGGCTTTGAACTCACAATTTACAGTAACATCCACATCTGAAGTGGTAAATCCTTGTGATTCTAGAACCCTCCAATCCACTTCCTATGATACTACCTATGACATTTCATTCATAGGTCGACCCGGACCTACAGATTGGATCTATCCCGAACCTTTTCCTGACGACTCAAGAATAGGGAACATTTTTGGTCCATCTTCATCATTATGGAACACAACTCTGGGCCAAGCCGTCAATGATTTCCGCACTTTTCCTGTACCTATGCAGTTAACACCGAAAAATCCCCTTCAATATTCCTTTCATGTTCTACCAAATCAAACCCTTGGTTATTCTTCAAGGTACATTTATAATTATATGAAAAATTATACTTTCCCTTGGTTGCATGTATCATCTGGAACTCATGCATACTCATCTTCATAGATTGGTACTAATCATGCAGCTATCCAACCTGCACAGTCAATATTTTCCAATGTTTTCGTCGGGAGGCCATCTATTCCTATTGTTAGAACAACTGTTGTGCCTAAAAGTCAATCTTCAAACACAATTTACACTATTTCCAGAGGAAAACCATTCATTGGTGTCCCAAGTGGAACTGGTAACCAACCTCCTCCGTCATGACCATCTGCTTTGTGGGTACCACAAAACCGACCTATTGGAGGACAGCATTTTGTTGGTGCCCCAAGTGGAACCAATAACCAACCTCCTCTATTAGGCCCTCTTCCTTCATGGGGACCAAAAATCCCACCTAGTGGGGGAGAACATACATTTGGTAACCAGAATCCTACAAGGGGGAAAACAAATCAATATCAAACTTCTTACCCCCCTAACCCTAATTTGAATCATGAATTCCCTTATCCTAGTGTCTTGAACAATCAATGGATCCCAACTTTCCAAAACCCGCCCTTTAATCAAGGCGGAACAAATAATCCATGGGATCCACCCCTTCAGACACATCCCCCCACTCAAGGTATGGGTAATCCCCACAATCAAGGATTTGTGAACCATACATGGGTTCCACCATCTACCCCATTCAATCCCACCCAACAACATTTTCAACAACCAACGTATAATTCAATTCTGAATCAACTGGTAAATCCTATTATTCCCAACCAACAATCGGTTAAACCTATGGTCCCTAACCAACATAACTTCCAACAGTACCTTGCGGGAAATATGTATGGGTATAATATGCCACACTTTACAATGTAGGGCCCCACAGGAATCCTAGAACCCCATCAATACTATTCATACCCGCAAACTAATAGACAACTTCCCATCCTGGAAACATTGGACCTGCCCGATTTGTCAAGACTGATAAACAACCCCATTTGGCATGAACCACATTGGCCACCCATTCCTGCCAAACTACCATTGGATATCCAAAAATTCGATGCAAAACCTGAGGAAGACCCAAAAAATCACGTTATGAAATTGCATACTTGGTGTTCTTCGAACTCATTGATGGATGAATCCATACGATTGCGGCTCTTCCAACGAACGCTCACCGGAATGACAACTAAATGGTACATTGAGCTGCCACAACACTGTTTCTGAGATTTCAACTCTCTTGCAATGCAGTTTTTGACACATTTCCAACTTCCCATTCGATATGAAATTGGTACAGACCTCATACTAAATTCATTATGACAATCCACTTCCACTCATATCTCAGATTATATTCATGAGTGGAGGAGACGCCGAAGATTGATTAAAGCTCCTATTCCTGACCAATTATTAGCCGATTGGCTCACAAATTCATTACTTCCACCTATTGCCAGGGACGTTGCAATGGGCGGGGCTATTACAGAAAAGAAGGCGATTAGTCATGCTCAGTATCTAGACTTGGTTTAATCCCAATCTGGAAATCTATATGAACTGATCCCTCATGTCCCCCTCCCCACTAGTGATCCATCTAGGCCCGCTACTGAACCTCCTATCGATGTCGTAGTTGGTTCTGTGAAGGCCCAACCTACAACCAAATCTAGTGGACAACAAAAAACTACTACTCCACCCCAAAACCATGTTGTATCCAAAAAAAATACTTCTCCTTCCCATACCTCTGAGGTGAGCGCAGTTCAATCCTCATGACAACAATCTGGAGGGAAAATGAAGAATAATAAAGGGAAATCCAAAATATATTCTCCTCGGCGGGAAAATCCCAAACCACAACAAACTATTGATGTATAGGTAACTTTGGAATGTATTTCATATATGTATATTGTACTCCTATAGAGATGGTATTATTCCTCTATACAGAAGTGTTTGTATTCCTATAGAGATGTTATTATTCCTCTATACGGAAGTGTCGTCATTTATATTGTAAGTGTCGTAACTTATACTTGATGGGTTATTAGACCACCTTGTTGGGGTCGGCCCTGTATAAGTCATATGGGTCGAAGGGTTATTAGACCACCCTATTGAGGGTCGGCCATGTGGGTCAAAGGGTTATTAGACCACCCTATTGGGTGTCGGCCCAGTCAGCATTATGTTATGTGGTTAAGTTAAGGCCGACCTAGTAAAGGTTATTAGGCAAGTCAAGTCAAGTATAAATAGAGTGCGGGAGGCACTCTATTTCATCATTCTATTCTCTCTCACACTCTCGAGAGAGTGGTGCACTTGTGGAGGAGGAGAAGCTGCTGCTAGGAGATGTCTATCTCTTATGCTTGGGTTGTATCATTGCTCTATCTATCTCTGAGGAATTTATTGGGGTTTTTCACCTTTATGGTTTTCCCCAAGTAAACTCTGTGTCTCTTGTGTGCTTGCATTATTGTGTCCATGATTGATATGCTGTAGATATGCTATACATGTTCTTCTCTAAGTTAAGATCCTAGATTAGATTGAAGTAAATTCTGAAAATTTAACATGGTATCAGAGCTAGCCTGAAAGAAGGCATGATATGGCATGTATGACACTTGTTGCACTTGCGATGCTAGGGCTTGATATAGAAAAAAAAAATTCATCGTATCACTTTCACTATAAATCAATTTTGGAGAGGTTTCAGGGTTTGAAAATCGTACAGGGCGAAGATACAATCCCCATGTACCTTGTGTCCAAAGGACAACCTCTAATTCGTTGTACTTTGTGATTTATGATCTGTACAATATAGGGTTTCTACCTCTTCCAGATCTCAGTCATAAACAGGTGACCTTGGAAAAAAGGTCATAACTTGGGCTAGGAAGCTCCAAATGAAATTTAGTAAAAAGTGACAAGTAGTGCATGTACTGTAATTTCTCAAGTAACTTTTTCAGAGGCTGAAACTGAACCAGTGACATGTGGCACGCCGTACAAGTTCGCTCTCCTATTTTATCCCATAAATAGGTCACATTGCGACACTTGGCATAACTCTCTCTCAGAGAATCCATTTGAGGTCAGACCTATGGGGTTGGAAAGATGACAGTTCAGGATATCATAGGAAACGTTTTCAGACCCTATGGATCTAAAATTTCGTAGTTACACTAGAAACAATTAGGTACATATTTATGTCAAAATAGAATTATTTTTTAGCACCTTCATTCATGGCTTCCGGAATTTAGGGTTTCGGAGAAAGTTGGAATTTTTGTAATTAGACACTACAGCTGAATGATACTCATCAAAATCGAAATTTAGAGACCAAGATTAGAATTTTTGGTTGGGCAGAAGGCTAGGCTTGATCAGACCCTAGTTCGAGACTTTGATCGGAAAAGTGGAAAATTAGGGCTTCTGCAAAAATAGAAATTTTTGAAATCTGTGACCACGGCTGGAAGCTCCTCAGAAAAATAGAAGCTTAGAGATTTGGATGGAACCTTTTGATTGGGCAGAAGGGTGGGCTTTATCAAACCCTAGTTTGGGGTCATGTCTAGTGAATCTGGAAGTTTCAAAGGCAAATTTGAGGGGTGAAACTTTGCAGTTTTCAAATTATGAGTATACCAGCTTGATCAGCTCAGCAAGGCACATATTTCTATCCTTTCGGAAGTTTAAAATTCAATGTTTGAATTTTTAGGGTTTCTCTGACAAACCCTAATCCAGCTCCAGATCCAGTTCCTACAAATCAAGTGGATTGGGTTAATCCTAGAAGAGAATGGATTGGTCACCTGCATAAGTGAAGAAGTTCCTGTTTCAGAGGGAGATGAGGCTAAGGTCTTACATAAGAAGATTACAAGCAATATCGACAGGTTTGACTCATCCAGGTATGTTTTGAAATTTGTTCATGATTAAGTTTATGGTATGTTTGTCTTCATGTTATTACGGTTAGTACAATCTTGATTAAATTTAGACTTGTCGTATAACCTTAATAAAATTATGAATGCATGATAGAAGATATTCATTGATTAGGGTGTTGACACTTATGATTGTACTAATGTATTATGGTGTTGTATGAGGTTTATGTTGTCCGCTAACATGAAAGGTACAGCAAGAAAGACAAATCATGTTCTAGTTCAAGAACATATGATCATGATGACATGAGGACAAAGAGTCATCCATTGTCATGGATCACTTAGAAGATCTATTTGCGAGCTATGTATAACTTGGTTCTATAATGGTTAACCTATGAGATATGCAGGTTACTAGCACAAGTCATTGAAGAGAACAAGAAGACATCATGTGGGTATGTTAGACATAACTAGCTAACATACCAATCCGGGTATGTTTTTTCCTATATCAAGTTAGAATCCTACCTTGTGTTAGGATCCCTTATATAAGTATACTTGGTATGATTGGTTATGTTTATTCATAAAGTTAGAAATGTAAGTAATCAAGGGTTTATGCATTTTATGTCTCTTATCTTGATTGATGATTTAACTAACCAGAAGAGTCCTATGATCAAATAAGAATATGCATGAGTAAAAGAAGACTTCCCTGAAATCTTGAATTCTAATGTTTATTATTTGTGTTTGAAATGATCATGACTATACATGTTTAAGATTATTGTGTTTTGATAGTATTAAGATTATACTAATGAATGTGTGATTATGTATGAGACCTCAAGGATAACACAATGATGATACTAATAAGCATGCATAATGATGGATATAAGTTCAAGGACAGGTAATCCAGGAAGCAAAGATCAAGAGGGAGCACACTCTAGATGTTCCTGCAAGGAAGCAAAGATCAAGAGGGAGCACACTCCAATTGTTCCTGCAAGGAAGAAAAGATCAAGAGGGAGCACACTCCAGTTGTTCCTACAAGGAAGCAAAGATCAACAAGGAGCACACTTCAGTAGTTTCTGCAAGGATGCAGAGATTCAGAGGGAGTTGACCACTTCTCACATCAGAATGGAGTTGCAGAAAAGAAGCAAAGACTGAGAGGGAGTCAACCCAACAAACAAACAAAGATAAGTATTTGAATTATCATTCCTTGCATATTTTATTGTTTAAATAATACTGTTCAATAATGTATATAATCATGTTCCTAGAATTAGGTTGTGTATTATGCATATTAGAATAGTTGCATTGATGAACAATATACTACTAATATACATGGGTAAGTGGCCTATGGCACTGTACAACATTCCATTGCTACTTATCTAGAATGAAACCTCTTTGCTAACATGTTGGGAGTTGTGCACACTCTTAACAATGTTCTGGTAGAGATTGGAAGGCATCTAGAAAGTTACGGGATATGGATAAATGTTGTATTGAAGCATTGGCTAAAATAATTGCATGACTGTATGACATATTTCTTTATGTACTATGAGATATTTTCTAATCATGCAATTTAACTTGTTGTGTAGGAAAGATCGTATACCATCACCTACAAAAGAAGGACTACAACATTTGTTCAGCAACAAAGTTATCTATTGAAAATATTGAAGATATTGAAATTCCTAGGATCTGGGAAGAATGCCATGATCGAGGAGTACCGGTCGATCATGAAGATGTTTGGGATGCAGTCCCAAGACCTGAAGGGGAGTCTATAGTGACTTCCAAGAGGATATACAAGATCAAGCATGCTGCAGGTGGTAGCATAGAGACTTTTGCTCCTGTATCCAAATACACTTCCATTAGATCCGTACTTGCTCTCGCTGCAGTGATGAAATGGAAGATACACCAGATGGATTTCAAGATAGCTTTCTTGAATGGTGTAGTTGAAGAAGAAGTGTATGTGGGGCAACCACTTGGTTCTGAGACACATGACAGTGATTCATATATGTGCAGAACTTGGTATGGTAGGATAGACAACTTTCTATCATATTTGGGCTTTACCAAGAGTAAAGCGGATTCCAACCTTTACTACAAGGTTGCGGAAGGAAATCCAGTGATACTACTTTTGTATATGGATAACTTGTTGATTGCCGACACGCAACAGAATCTTGCTGCCGAGTTCGAGATGAAGAACTTGTGGATGATGCACTATTTTATAAGCATGGAGGTGTGGTAGAGTGCAGATGGTATCTTCCTTGGACAAGGGAAGTATGCAATAGAGATCCTGAATAGGTTCGGGATGATGGACTGCAAGGCCATGGCCACACCTATGGCATCGAACCTGAAGCTTCTGTGTCATGCTTCATCTGAGCCAATTGATGTCACTATGTATCATCAGATGATTGGGTCCTTGATGTACCTGACGAACACGAGACCAGATATTTGCTTTGCAATGAACACATTGAGCCAGTTCCTGATGGATCTGAGGAGTGTTCACCTGGTTTTTGTAAAGCATATTATGAGATTGGGCAGGAAGTGCTATAGGTAGGAAGAGCACTTCTGGGTGCTGCTTCAGTATAGGATCAGGTGTGATCTCTTGGTTTAGCAGGAAGCAATCCTGCGTAGCACTGAGTACAGCCGAGGCAGAGTATGTTGTAGCCTGTTCGACTAGTTATGAGGCAGTATGGCTTTGGGAGCTACTGTCTGAGTTATTTGATCTCCCACTGGAGGCTACTAGTATCTTTTGTGACAACCAGAGTTGTGTGAAGCTGTCTGAGAACTCGGTGTTCCACGACAGGTTGAAACACATAGAGATCAAATATCACTATATCAGGGATATGGTGCAGAAAGGAGCAGTGAAGCTCCTGTATGTTGCGATGGATGAGCAGATTGCAGATGTATAGACAAAGCCACTAGCCAGAGTGAAGTTTTGAGAACTTCAGAGGGAGGCTTGGTGTTCTTCAGATTGATGACACTTCAAGGAAGAAGTGATGGAAACATTTGCTGAAGCCATTCCAAGCATGTTAGAAGGAGGATCCTTCACATGGCTGTGGATGTAAGCGCTGAATGATGAGCATCAGGATTATGCTCCAGTTACTGCTCTGTATGCATCATGTTGGATGTTGGATATGATCAGGTGGATCATTTATATGTATGTATGTATGCATCATGTTGATGCCGGATATGATCAGTTGGATCATTTATATGTATGTATGTACACATCATGTTGATGCTGGATATGATCAGGTTGATCATGTATGTTGATATGTATCAGGTAGATACATTGTATGATCAGGTGGATCATGTATTTGCATATGTATTAGGTGGATACTTGTATGATCAGTGTGATCATGTACTTATGTATGTATCGAGTGGATACTTGTATGATCAGTGTGATCATGTACTTATGTATGTATCAAGTGGATGCATTATGTATATCAGATGGATGCATTATATGATCAGGTGGATCATGTATGATATGTATCAGGTAGATACTATGTATGCATCAGATGGATATATTGTTGCTCCAGGATGTTGCTCCAGATGATATGCATCAGGTTGATGCTATGATGATCGGGATGATCACAGATGACGAGCTTCAGGATGTTGCTCCAGATGATATGCATCAAGTTGATGCTATGATGATGATCAGGTTGATCATGTGATGATGTACATCAGGATGATGTATGGTGAGTATCGGTTTGATACTCTGTGGCCATGGACAGGTTGTACAGGTAGCATAGAAAAGATCCTAGGAGATCCTATAGTCTGCGCTAGGATGCTCTTTCGAGGTTTTGGTATAGGTATCATAGAAAAGATCCTTTAAAAACCGAACAGGTAGAGCAGTGTGCTCGTAACATCCTGGGTTGCTCTATCGAGATCCTATAGTCTGCGCTAGGATGCTCTGAGTAGATTTTTCTACAGTTTTGCATAGAAAAGATCCTTTAAAAACTGGACAGTTGGAGCAGTGTGCTCGTAACTTCCTAGGTTGCTCTATCGAGATCCTATAGTCTACACTAGGATGCTCTGAGTAGGTTTTGTGAAAGTTCACATAGAAAAGATCCTTTAAAATCCGAACAAGTAGAGAAATGTGCTCGTAACATCCTAGGATGCTCTATCAAGATCCAGATAGGTGGAGATGTGTGCTCGTAACATCTTGGGATGCTCTGAGTAGGTTTTTGTGAAGGTCAACATGTAAAAGAACCTATAGTATGCACTAGGTTTTGTTGATGCACGTAATCAGTCCCGGGATCCACAATATGGCCATTGATGATGAAGACCTGCAGGTGGTGGGCCTGCATCCAGTATGAAAAAGGATTGGCTCTGTAGAACTTCCTATGATGAGTAGATTCAAATATTTATAAAGATAGCAGCAGCAGTGAGGATGACGATGACTCGATGACGATTATCCAGTGACGATGATCCAGAGAAGAAGACTTGTGCTAGAAGACCTGTGTCGAGAAATACCTTCCTAGTTAAGAGGGAGCGTTGATGTATATGTAACTTGGGAATGTATTTTATATATGTATATTGTACTCCTATAGAGATGGTATTATTCCTCTATACAGAAGTGTTTGTATTCCTATAGAGATGTTATTATTCCTCTATACGGAAGTGTCGTCATTTATATTGTAAGTGTCGTAACTTATACTTGATGGGTTATTAGACCACCTTGTTGGGTTCGGCCCTGTATAAGTCATATGGGTCGAAGAGTTATTAGACCACCCTATTGGGGGTCGGCCATGTGGGTCAAAGGGTTATTAGACCACCCTATTGGGTGTCGGCCCAGTCAGCATTATGTTATGTGGTTAGGTTAAGGCCGACCTAGTAAAGGTTATTAGGCAAGTCAAGTCAAGTATAAACAGAGTGCGGGAGGCACTCTATTTCATCATTCTATTCTCTCTCACACTCTCGGGAGAGTGGCACACTTGCGGAGGAGGAGAAGTTGCTGCTAGGAGATGTCTATCTCTTATGCTTGGGTTGTATCATTGCTTTATCTATCTCTGAGGAAGTTATTGGGGTTTTTCACCTTTATGGTTTTCCCCAAGTAAACTATGTGTCTCTTGTGTGCTTACATTATTGTGTCCATGATTTATATGCTATAGATATGCTATACATGTTGTTCTCTCAGTTAATATCCTAGATCAGATTGAAGTAAATTCTGAAAATTTAACACAAACCAATGCTGATAACAAAACCAAAATAAAAGATAAGTTCCCCTACCTTATTTTCCAGGAATACCACTATACAAAAGACTGTCCTTATCATGAGGAAGTTAACAAATTTGTGAAAGGTTCTTCCCTCCCGGCAGTCCTAATTGACGGCCATTTACCATATCAACAACAAAAAATGGTCGCACATACCCCACCGCAAGGGGGCAACCCAAATGATCATACTGAACCAGAGACATCCACAAACCGTGACATCCTTATGATGAGTAACAAGACTGTACATATATATACTAGGACAAACACCTATGATTCTATTCCGAATTCAATAAAAAATGGGACTTCAAAAGATAAATCTCCCATGGAAGATCCTCATTCGACTCCTCCGCCTAATGGCCCTCTTCATATTGAAAGACCTATAACATACACTGTGTTTCTCCCACCAAAGGCCACCATTCGAAAAGCGACATTCAATCCAAGCACATGAGCTACCCAAAATTAAAATATTGTTTAGGACTTAGCTCAAGCACCTTATGAAATGTCCACTCTCGAAATTCTACAACATTGTCCAAGTCAGCGTAGAACCTTGTTTTCAGCACTTGGAGCTGTTGACCCAGACTCTTCCAACACAATCATGTTTAATTTGGAATACTTTAAGCCACTACTTTCACACCAGTTGAATTTTCAGATTCATAGCAAGATTTGTGGAAACAACATCCAGCATACTGTTTTGGATGAAGGTGCTTCCACTTCTATCATGTCTTTGTCTTGCTAGAGAGCCATTGGATCTCCGGATGTAACTCAGTCTCCTACTACTTTGAAAGCTTTCGATAGCTGTGGTTTCCAACCTTACGAACTCATCCCATCACTCGTTGTAGAACTAGGGGGAAAAACTGTATCCATCCACATAGAAATTGTAGATGCTCCATTAGATTACAACATCCTACTTGGTCATAATTGGTTCTATGACATGACCGTTGTAGCATCTTTAGTTTTCCATTTGGTACAATTTCCTCATCAAGGGAATATTGTCACCATTGATCAGTTGGATTTTTGCACTTCGGATATTCACTCCAACACCGCCAATAATTTCCCACTGCTAACACAATCTCAACATCATTATAAAGACATTGGTGTTGGTATTTTGAAGGATTCTTCTATCATTGGATTATTCCCAGAGCTTCCACCCCCAAACTTTTCGATCAACATGATCTCTTCAAGTATCATTCAACCCCATGAACCTAATGATTATTGGGTTATACCAAGTCCTACCGAGTGCGAAACCATTGGTGATTGCATGCTTCTCAACCTCAATCAAGCAACGTACAACGTGATTCAATCCACCTCTAAATGGATCGACACTATTTACCACCATCTAGTGGCACCTCTTCCATCGTGGATCAATTCATCCTTGTCCTCTTCTGATTCTCTTATACATACTTTTCCCTCTGACAAGTCTATTATGGAGATCATGAACATTGATGAACCTCCATGGAAAGATCACCACCATCGGTAGTCCTTTCCTATGATCCACACAGTAGATACCAACAACAAATCCACCGTTTCACTCGATATTGTCCAAACGTATCAGATTCCCATCCTTACACATGATGTGTTTTCCGAGGGAAATCTAACGAACATCATGGAAACTATTCCAGTAGACATATCGGTGAAACCTGGTATCGTGGAACATATCCATTTAGGAAAAATTTGTACACCTACTGAGGTGGAATTTTATACAGCCTTGTTTAACGAGTTTTGCGATGTTTTAGCCTGGATTTATGAAGAGATGTCGGGAATTGACCCCTCTATAGTAGTCCACAGGATTCAGTTTTTCCCGGTCCCCGACCTGTTCGGCAGAAAATCTGACCCATTCATCCCCACAAAACTGCAGCCATTAAGGAAAAAGTTGGAAAAAATTCTTCGCGCTGGTTTTATCTATCCTGTTCCATTAACAGACTAGGTGTCTAATATCGATCTTGTAGCTAAGAAACAAGGAACGATTAGAGTTTGTGTTGATTATAGGGATTTGAACAAAGCTTATCCTAAAGACAATTACCCAACCCCCTTTATTGACCAAATTATCGATAGCTGTGCTGAAAGCATCATCTTTTCGTTCATGGATGGCTTCTCCAGCTATAATCAGATTGAGATACTCCCAGTAGACCAGCACAAGACTGCTTTTATATACCCATGGGGAACTTTCGCTTATCATAAGTTACCTTTTGGACTCAAGAACACTGGTGCCACTTTTCAATGGGCCATGTCATACGCATTTCACGATATCAAGCATGTTGTGGAACCATACTTGGATGACTTACCCACTCATTCTACTACACGAGAATATCATCCAGACCATTTGAGTGCCATATGTTTACGGTGTTGCCACTACAACATTCACTTGAATCCTCACAAATGTGTATTTTTTGTTGAATCTGGTAGATTGTTAGGATTCATAATATCCAAGGATGGCATTCGCCTTGACTCACTGGAGGTTGAATCCATTTTAGCTTTACCTTCGCCAACTAATATACTAGAACTCCAAAGTTTGCAAGGGCATGCAAAAAATTTACGTCATTTTTTCTGCAATTTTGCTGAGATTAATCAGGGCTACATGATACTTCTCAAGAAATATATTCCCTTCATTTGGGATGACGAAGCTCAATAGACTTTTGACAATCTAAAAAAGTCCTTGACTAATGCTCCTGTGTTACAACCCCCCAATTACACACGGGACTATATATTATATCTCGCTACCTCTACTTCCACTATTGGAATGGTGTTAGTACAAGAAGACAATAATGGTCAAGAACATGTGGTTTACTATCTCAGTAAGAGTCTCATTAACTCTGAAACACGTTACTCAGATGTGGAGAAACTGGCTCTAGCAACTGTTTTTGCGGTCCAGAGATTCCGCCATTACATTCTACTCCACAAAACCATCGTTATTTCCAACTTTAATACAATGTACTATATCCTAACACGTCAAGTGCTAGGGGGAAAGTACTCTCGTTGGATTGTTGTCCTCCAGGAGTTTGATTTGGAGTTTGCGAAAGTGAAATCCAAAAAATCCTTGGTCTTTGCTGAGCTTATTTGTGCATTGCCCCGTGTCAATGAAAAATATGATCCCATTGACTCTCTCCCTGGAGTCTTTGTTTCTCATTAGCACGATTGATCTATGGTATGGAGACATTATTCTATATCTCCAAACCCAACGTTTTCATCCCAATCTCAACCGTGATGAGCATCGTTGCATATGACACCACGCCAAATACTACCTTGTCATTAGCGATACTTTGTACCGTTGTGGTATTGATTCCATTTTGCGTCATTTCTTAACTCTTGATGAAGCTAAACATGTCCTCATTGACTGTCATTGTGGAGCTTGTGGCCTTCCAGCCCAGAAAATTTTGCGCGTGGGCTACTTCTGGCCTTCCATCTTCAAAGATTGCGTTGAAGAGGTCAAGAAGTGCCCCCCATGCCAATTCTTCCACTCTAAGAAGATCTCTCATCCATATCCAGTCCATTCCATTATTGGTGTCGGCCCCTTTGCCAAATGGGGCATTGATTCTATGTATTGTAAGCCTACTTCACCCTGGGGGCATAGCTATGTCATTGTCATTGTTGACTATTTCACCAAATGGGCTGAATCCATGTCTACATATGCAGAAAATGGAAAAACGACGACATTATTCGTATTCAATCATATCATTGCAAGGTTTGGAGTCCCGCAAGCCATCGTAACTGATCATGGTTCCCATTTCAAGAACCACATGATGGATGAACTAAGTTCCAAATTGGGTTTTTGTCACGAAAACTCAACTCCTTATTACCCCCAAGAAAATGGACAAGTAGAGGAAATTAATAAAGTATTGAAGAGAATGATCCAACGCATGGTGGGAACCCAAAAATCAAAGTGGCACTTAGCTCTATTTTCATCTCTTTGGGCCTATAGGACTTCATTCAAGAATGCGACCGGGTTTACACCATTCCAATTGGTTTATGGCCTGGAAGTAATCCTTCCGATTGAATGTGAGATACCATCTCTCAAATTGGTCGTTTAAATATTACCTAACACTACTACCGAGGAAGAACGGTTCCTATACCTAGCCAAGCTTGATGAAACTCGTCGCGACGCCGCACTCGCTAACAAGGCTCATAAAAATCGCGGTAAGTTCCAATACGAAAAATCCGTCCAACCTCGCATCTTTAATTAAGGTGACCTAATCTTAACCTATGATCAAATGCACGACAAGTTAGGTAAAAGCAAATTAGAATCTATTTGGAACGGTCCCTACATTATTAAATGAGTGTTAGAGAAGGGAGCTTACGAGCTAGCCGACTATGATGGTACACCTTTGGGAGAGCCCCATAATGGGATTTACCTAAAGAGATTTTATTTGTAGGGTCATCCTGCATAACACACTTTGTATATAGTATATCTATAGTGTGATTTTGATTCAATTTTTTTGCACGTCAAGATTCTATCTCATCCAAAACTATTTATCTTGGCTTGTGCTTTTATGTGCAGATGTTGACGTACTTCAGATATGCAGATGGTGCTAGTCGACATACCCAAAACCTTGCTTCTGCAGCATGGGTATTGTATTCCCCTACTGGCAAGTTGATATCCTCGGGTGGAACCTACTTAGGCCCTGCAACAAATAACATAGCGGAGTATCATGCAGTCATCGGATTTCTAACTGAAGCATCTTCTTTTGAAATCCACCATCTTATAGTATACCTAGACTCTCAACTTGTGGTATCTCAACTAAAATGCATCTATATCGTCTGTGATCCTACATTACTTCATTTATACAGAAGGGTACGCCTCCTTGAACGATCCTTTGATTATATTCTATATCAACATTTTCCAAGGCAATTCAACACAGAAGATGATTCATTAGATATCTACATGTTGGATTGGCATCTAGTCCACACATAATCAATATCATCATGAGAACACATGTAAAAGTGTAAAATACAAGTCATAGTACGTAAACAATAGAGATAGATCCATATGTATTCATGCAAAAAGTTTTTTTCATGTCACATATAGTGTCATAATGCGTCAAAAGACAAAATTTGGGATCATAACCCATACAAAATTGGGACTCTGGCCTGCATATCGTGTAAATTCCGCTAAATGAAAGCTATTGCTAAAATCTAGTCATGGGGAGCACAGTGCTCATGATAGCACACCACTTACCTAGCAACATGATGGAGCAATCTGCTTATACGCTCTGGCACACCTACATTATGCCTCTAGAGATGGTAGGGAATCTCAGGCATCTTCATCCTCCTGGTACTCTTCCCCTCGTCTATGCAGTGGTGAGGATCATTTTTGTCTCACTGGTCCTCGATATGCAGCATTGCATGCATGTATGTTAGATATTTTACGCATTAAAAAACTAAAAATACATATAATTTGAAAAAATTCAAAAAAACATATTTTGAAGGTCACGTACCTAACTCATCCCAGTCATCATCCTCTGGCAACACCAAGTCTATGTCACCACATAATTCCACCCCAGCAGATGGATAATCCTCTATCATCACAATCTGCTCCTCGAGCCAAGAAAAGAAGTCCTCGCCGAATGTTAATACTTGTCTCTCACCGAGCTTCCCGACATAATCACTCCATCTACCCATTCATGGCTCAGATGGAGGATGACAAGGTCTCTCTATTTGTGGGCATAGTAGAGATACACTCTCTAGAAAGGAGGTAACCATGATACTCCCATATCCAATCTGGATGATGCTCTCGTTCCTACACTTAGGTACTTGGTCCTTGATGTTGACCAAGGCTCCTTCACACTAGTTGAATAATTTGGATTCAAGGAATTCCAAGGAATAAGTCATATGAGCCTTGGTCGCATGGTGAGCCTCCACACTCCTCGATACTCAAGCAAGAGTATATAATATCATCCTCAACGGAAGACCTATCACATCAGCAATGAGCACTTTCCCGCTATCATTTCAATATCTTTGTCTACAGTACTGAGCAATGTAGGTCTCTGTAGTTTCTTTAGTGGCTCAGTTCCCTGACAAATTGACTCATGCCCCTCTTTTGGAGAGACCGGTCAAAAAGCAAATTTCCTCAAGCTCAATATCTAAGATGTGTTCTCCTATGCGAAAAAACTTGTATATCCACATCCCACATTTGTATGATGTGATTTAGCAAATTCTCTTGCTTCCAGATGCCTCTTGTTTTGAAAAACTTCAATAAACCACACTCTCTCAGTGCGGATAGAATGTTATCATCATTGAGGGCATATTTATCCTCTCCTTCATGTTCCCTTTCCTTCCATTCAACCATCCTTGCTTTTCACACTTGGAATCCCCTATAAATCATTAAGGGAATCTCTAGTTAAAAGATTGAAACTGATTTTTATTGCATGATATGGGGGCAAGTTTTTTCATTTTCAAACTGTGGATTTTCGCGCCCCGGGTGTTGTAGGGAACGTGAAAACTGATAATTTTTGCGCCCTTACCACTTCCTATAGTGCAAAAATATCAAAATTTTCACGTCCCTCGATATAGGGAGGGCGCGAAAATTCCTGAGTGCAATGTTTTTTCCCTAAGGCCCTTGCAAATCCCCAATCTAGTATAAAAAAAAAAAGTTAATGCATTGAATGGAAGAGTGGGTTGAGAGGATTTACCTACTTTAGATGATGATTCAAACGGTGCCCTGGATCTCTAGATCTCTCCTCCTAAAATTTTGCTCCCCACCAAGTTAAAAACTCCAGTTGAAGTGAAAATGACCAAGTAACAATGGGTAATTTCTCATTTTTTCCTCTTTTATATATTTCACCTAGTCATTTTGCCTATTTTTACATTAATAACCTTTGTTTGGAGTCTATTTTCACAATTATTATGTTCAAATTCCTTTTTGGAGGGTTTTGACCACGTTTCGACAGGTTCATTCAAGTTGTTCACACTAGTGGATTTGTTTATTTGACCTCCTTCGAGCTCACTTTCTCTCTTTCGTGCTTTGGATCTGAACTATGAAAGAGATTCCAAGCGCTTTTCACTCTTGATTCGTGCTTGTTAAACCCAAGTAAAATAGTGTCGATCTTAGTCTGCTTTACTCGTGCTCGTAAAACAATGAGGAACGTATCGTCCTAATATTATTTTATTCATTTTTCAGATTAAGGAGATTGACTCACGAAAACGGACCATTGGATTCTTCTTTAAGCTCTTTTCAGACTCCTCGATTAAGAAAATATTACCAAGTGCACTTGTCTCTTTCACACTTGTAAAAGTATTTGAAAGGTCGTTTATTCGGTGGTAGGTTATCCCATTTTCAGACCGTTTAGACTATTTACAAGAAAGGTACACCTCAGTCAACCTATGGCTGGGAGAGTTCTTCCAGATATTATTTTACACTTTTTCGGATCTCGGGACTAACTTTTACGAAAAAAGTCAAACTTTGGAGTCTTCTTCAGGTTATTTCAAACTCTCTAAACATGAAAAATCGCCGAGTTTTCTTTCTTTGGACTCATAAAATGAAACATCGAAAGATCCCTATGGGACCAAACTTCTCTTCCCTTGAGTTCATAAATATTCAAGGTTGGACTCACCCCAAGGAGCTATATCAAGCATTTGTTATCCTCCTCAAGCTCGTTAAACAACAAATAGGTACTCGTCAAACATGATCGAGGAAAATGGGGGAATTTGGCAGCTTATGAATCGTTACCTTTGAACATGGCATGTATCCGTACCTTGTATTCTTTGGGTATTTATCCAGGTCCTAACTATAATCGTGAGTCACCTTTCATGAGAGTATCATCTAATGAGTCTCCCACCTCAAGTCATCTCACCTTTCAGTTGTCATCTATGTCAATCCCTGCTTCCAAGCCATGTATCATGTCGTTATATGTTCAGAGGATCATTCTTAACTTGAGTCAACCATTTGCAATATTGTCAAACTTTAACTTTTTGTTTCAGTCCATGCTCATTTGATCCATTACTCTACACCACTTTCCTATTCTAATTTCGTGTCGATGATGTGGGATTCATTATGCCCCTCCTTCGACGAGTATGTTCTTGTCGACTTCAACTCATCATCCAGGAATTAGGCTTAGGAACCAACCGTAGTACCTTGGTACCTACATGCCTCAATTGTAGGTTTCCTCGTATTCGACAGTTGGTTTTCATTAATGAACTCTGATCGGATAATCCCTCGAATGTTCGACCTCGAAAAAATTTATTCACATTCGTTGGGATGTACCAGAGATAGCTTGGGGATCATTGTCATCATTGGTGATTACCCTCGTACTTGTTAATGGTTCACATCATTGGCCGGTAATCAAGTATTCTCTACCATGTTCGACTTCAACACCTTGTAATCACATTGTTAGATTCGTATCGCTTTTGGACTGAGTAGAAGACCATGGATAGTTATGGTCTTTATTTCACATCCAAGTTGCAATGGCGATTGTTGAGTAGGTTCCCACATAGACATTTGTTGGTGACCACATTTATGTACTGTCACACAGATCCACTCTTGTATTGGTCGTGGTTGTGTCATTATCATATCATGGATCTATGCTTGTAGTCTAATAGCCATGATTTGTCTTCAGTCATTGTTGAGTCAATACTATCATGGATCTGTGGTGTATTGGTCAGAAGCCATGCTTGATTTTGTGGTTCCGAGCATGGGTATGCCTTCCTCGACATTATTTGACATTTGGTTGATGTTTTCTTGTTCCTTGCAGCTCCTCTCCACTCTCCTCTCCGCTATCACTGCTCCTCTCCGCTATCACTGCAAAAATTATTGGTAAAGTGTTTCGACCATTAGTTCCTTCTGACCTCACACTTTAGGGGGCATCTGTTATACCTCAAATCATCACTTTGAGCACCATTTCAAGTCTTAATGTCATATCACCATGCAGAACCTAATCGTTGTACCTCCTAGTAAGTATTGAGGCTCATTTTCATCATGTTGGTACTCTCCTTAATATTACCTGGAGAGAAATCCAAGATCTCATGGTCGAATGCCACCTCATAGAGTTCACTTTTCCCATACTTTCACGCCCTAGTAGTGGTGTAAGGCACAAAATTACAACATTTTCACGCCCTACATGCCTGCAGGGGTAGGAAAATTACAACATTTTCGTGCTATGCTCATCCTTTAGGGTGCGAAAATCCCTGAACTACCTTATCCCTTTGATTTTGGATCTTGGATTTGAAGGAGATATTTGTGGGATAGAAGTTCCTTTCGAATCTCACCTCACCCTCCTTTCTTGGTATGAGTCACCTCCTTGATCCATCTTCTACTCACTTAAATCCATTATTCTCTCTTAGTGGTTGGCCTCCCAAATCCTATAAGAAGGAAGCCATCCATGAGCTAAGGGAGAAATTTTAGAGGAATCAAACCTATGGTCTTAAGGGATTTGCAGAGATAACAAGAGGAAAATCTTGGAAGGTGAAGTTACTTCTTGGACATCAAGGGTAACTTTGTAATAGTCCTCTTGAGCTTTCATTAATATAACTTGGCTAATTCTCCCATGTTATGTTTCTTATTTATTTTGATGCATGATATGTTTTGTATAATTTAGATCTTAACTATTGCATCTAATGCTTGGGAGTGTTGTTTCTTTTCTTGATCAAACAAGTTCAGCTCTTGGAAGATCAAGTTGAAGCTGGAGCTGGACAACCGAAAAAATTGAGGTAGATCTCATCATTCATTTCCCTCTTAAGTGTTTAAAATCTCATGTATTGTGTCAGATCTAGGAGAGTAAACAACCACTTGTTTTTATTATGTCTTAGATTAAGTTTGTAGGAACTTAGTTTGATCTTTGAGTAGATTTAACTAATCGTAGGACGAATTTGCTAGCACAGTTGGTGGTTCAATTCCTCCATACCCTATCTACAGAAATCAATGAATATTCGCATATAAAATGACTAAAAAATACTAAATAAGTGACCAAAAAATGAGAGAAGCAACCAAAAAATGAGAGATAAGTGACCAAAATTTGCATATAAAGACCAAATGACAGTTTTGGTGGTTAATTTCTGGTCTCTTATCACGCGACCAAAAATGTTGTCACATTTAGTTTGGTCATTTATAGCTTGTCTTGTGGTCATATTTTTGTCATTAATTTAGTCGTATATTTGGTCATTAATTGTGACAATTAATGACCAAATATATGACCAAATTAATGACCACAAGACATGCTATAAATGACCAATCTAAATATGACCACATTATTTGTTGTGTGATAAGAGACCAAAAATTAGCCACTAGTGATCACCAAATCGAAAGTGGTCATTTATATGCAGATTTTGGTCATTTTTTTGTCACGTATCTCTCATTTTGTACTAGAGAGAGAGAGAGAGAGAGAGAGAGAGTATCAAACGTGAAATGGTCTTAAGGATTGGGGGTTAGGGGTTTAGAGAGAGATTGGGGGTTAGGGATTTAGAGAGAGAGAGAGAGATTGGGGGTTAGGGATTTAGAGAGAGAGAGAGAGAGAGATTGGGGGTTAGGGATTTAAAGAGAGAGGAAGATATATTGTAGGTTAGGGGTTTAGAGAGAGAGATAGAGGGTGTGAAGTATTGAAGGGGTTGAGAGAGAGAGAGAGAGAAAGAGATTGTGGCTTAGGGGTTGAGAGAGAGAGAGAGGGGTTGGAGGTTAGGGGTTATGGGTTTAGAGAGATCTAAAGAGAGACAGATTGTGGGTGAGAGAGAGAGAGAGAGAGAGAGAGAGCGAATGAGAAAGAGAGAGAGGGTTAGGGGTTTACAGAGGAAGAGAGATTGGAGGTTAGGGATTTATAGAGAGAGGGTTAGGGGTTTACAGAGGAAGAGAGATTGGAGGTTAGGGATTTATAGAGAGAGAGATATATTGGGGGTTAGGGTTTTAGAGAGAGCGAGATAGATTGGAGGTTAGGGATTTATAGAGAGAGATATATTGGGGGTTAGGGGTTTAGAGAGAGAGAGAGAGAGAGAGATTGGGGGCTAGGATTTTAGAGAGAGAGAGAGAGAGAGGGATATTGTGGCTTAGGGAGAGAGGGAGGGATATTGTGGCTTAGAGAGAGAGAGAGGGTTTTGGGTTTATAGAGAGAGATATTGGGGGTTAGGGGTTTCCAGATAGAGAAAGAGTGAGGTTGGGGGTTAAGGGTTTAGGGCAAGAGACAGAGAGATTGTGGCTTAGGGGTTTAGAGAGAGAGAGAGAAACTGGGGGTTATCTGTTTAGAGAGAGAGAGAGAGTATCAGATGTTAAAGAGCATGGATTATCGAAGGAAAAGATGCATAAGGTGACCAATATCTACTATGAAGTTTTGGATGCCCCTAATAAAGAGAGCTCTTTGGGGTTTAGGGGTTTAAAGTGTGTGAGATAGAGAGAGATCAGAAGAGAGACCGGGAATGGGTGGCTAAGAGACGTAGGGTCAAGTAAAGGCAGAGGCATATAAGTGTTATGGCTTTAGAGAGAGAGAGATTGGATTCAGGGGTTTAGATAGAGAGAGAGGAGGTGGTTAGTGGTAGGATTAGGTGAGAGACCAAAAGGAAGAGAGAGAGTGGGTGGTTAAGGGTAGTGGGGGAGGAGGGGAGGAGGGATATAGAGAGAGTGAGAGGGATGGAGAGATGGCTAGTGGTAGGGGAGGGAGAGAGAGAAAGAGAGAGGGGGGTGGGGGTATGAGGGTGAAGAGTGGGGGTTTGGGGAAGGAGATATATAGAGAGATATTAGGGGATGGGGGTTTAGAGAGAGAGTGATAGACCGGGTGTTAGAGGTTTAGAGAGAGAGAGAGACATAGGGGGGTGATGGTTAGTGGTAGGACTAAGTGAGAGGGAGAAAGGTTAGAGGTAGGGAGTTAGAGAAATAGATAAAGGAGGGGGTTAGGGATTAGGGAAATAAAGAGATGGGGGGCTTGGGATTTATGGTATATGTTTTCAATCAAGGGCTTATGCTTTATGGTAATGGGATAGATGGGGAGTTGAGAGAGAGAGAGGGAGGTGGGTTTATAAAGAGAGAGAGGGCATGGGATTATATTGAGAAAGGGAGATATAGCTAGAAGAAGGGTGAAAAAAATATGTAACATTAGTGTGGGCGCACTATTAGTGTGTGCACTCTACTAGTGTGTGCACGCTACTAATATGTGTGTGCTACTAGTGCATGCGCTCTATTACCGCATGTGCGCTATTAGTACATACACACTACTAGTGTGTGCACGCTACTAGTGTATGTGTGCTATCAGTGCATGCACACACCGAAAATATAATTTTTTGGGGTGCACTTGCCTTTTTGCATACGGTGTCTAATGACTTGGAAGGTGTGGTTCTAGGTTCGAATTTCCGAACCTTGTGCCTTGGACTGTATTATAGAAAAACACATCATGTTCTGTAACTTCATGTTATTCAACCTCGAATCTGTATATGCTCCACTTGTCCACTGCTAATGAAATTGCACACACTTATAGAATTCTCTGTGCATATTCCAAATATCTATTTTTTTTAATAAATTTGTTAGTATTTTCTATTTTTTATTCATTTTTGTTTGCAATCATATCATATTTACATAAAACATAGGTCATGTATTTCAGCTATAACTTTTGACTGACTCACCTATTTTGAAAACGGAAAAGAACTCGCACAAGTATACTGAAAGACCTACACAATAAAAATCATAAAAAAAATAAAATTGACTTTGTTAAGACCATGATAGCGGGGCCTAACGCTCAACCTTGTCTTTTTAGGGATTTCCTAACTTCCTTAATTTAACGAAAATATAAAATTAGCTTGGAAAATTTTGGAAAAATAGCGCTACACTAGATATGCCTGTTATCTACAACCCTACATAATTTTTTTACAAATTTAGAAAATTTACATACCAAACCCGGTGCCTAACACAAACATATGCACTATGTTTTTGAAAACAAATAACATACCAATCTTAGAAGAACACCATTTTGGGGGAGTTATACCTATTTTCCATAAATACAAGTTATTTATTCTGGAAGGTGCTCTGATTCTCCATGTTTCATCTTTTTACACCATGTTTTAAAAAGTTGTGCAGGTACCTCTAAAAATTCATTTTAATGGTCGAATTTCTGTTTTCCGGGAAGTCTATTGCAACTGATGAGTCATAAGTGGGTATCATTACCTTGAATCAACCCCTATTCTTTTATTTCAATTAATAAATTATGTATAGCATAAACTTGTCACTTTCATCAACATACACCATATGGAAAAGAAAAACATCATGCATACTATATGTTCACATGTCTTTGGTATTGACAATGTAAAGAATTGGGTCATTACTACAAGGATCCAATCATGTCAACTCTAGGTTAAACATTAAGAATAATTAAACCCTTTAACAACCGAGTATAGCCTCACTATATTAACAACATAATTTTACAAAAGGAAAGAAATAATAATAAGATATATTTTGATGAACTAACCAATGGAATACCCAAGGTATTTTATAGATTAGAAGACATTGGTGTTGTCCTAAGGTGGTCCATCAATGGTGAATGCACAGTGAAGTACCCCACACATCAATATTCAATGGGATAAGTGTATGGACGAAATGAAGTGTAGAAACCATTCACTATAAGTTTATGGTATGCACTAGATAAATTCCTAGTTAAAGTACCCCACACATCAATATTCAATGGGATAAGTGTATGGACGAAATGAAGTGTAGAAACCATTCACTATAAGTTTATGGTATGCACTAGATAAATTCTTAGTTAAGGGACACGTTCATGGTTTCGTTAAAAATAATACTGAATAGTGTAGATTCATCTTCACCCTAAATTTATCAAGCATAAAGAGGGATCAAATCCTCTTAATCATAAGATTGGTTTATGTTGGTTGTAATATGACTCAACTCCATGGAACTCCAAGCTCACAACTAATGAAAACATAGATATGTAAAATTACAATTTTCTTTATTGTTAAAATATGTATATTTGCATTGTAACAATATTTTTATGTAAATATCGAATTTAAAGTATTTGTATTTGTGTAAATTTGGTATCTCCCATTTTATCTATTTATATGGCAATTTTAATATTGTGTGTACATATCAAATCTCTTTCTTTTTATATATAGAGATAATTTTATTTATGTTTGTATCTTTATTTGACTAACATATATTATTATTACAATTTGTTATTTTTTTATGTTAACAATATCTCTAACATAATCCATTGTAAAAATGTCTTTTATCATATTAAATTAAAATGTAATAAAGAAATTCCCCAAGGAGGGTGCTTAGTGTAGATAGCTCAACCCGCATGAGGATTGACACGCCAACACACAACATAAGCTGGACACCACCTCGAAGTTGCTTAAGCCATAGTCATCATCAGTTTTCAAGGGGGCGTAATTGGGAAGTTAATTCAGCTAAGGGAAATTCCATTTCCCCCGTGCAAAGGTACCATTGGAATCTCACTTCATTTTAGGGCCTACCCGACCGTCCAAGTGCCAAGATGAATCCTCCGGCACCTATGTACAATTGTTTTTACCACCGAGGGAAGGACATCCAAGCCTTTCACATGATGAAGCGATTGGGTGGTGGATTTCATTCTGGATGTTACCACCATAAACTTGAGTTCTTAGTCAATTTAGAGAATCGTGTATGCAATTTGCTCAGGGGTTGTCATAATATTCAGGATGGTATTGTCACTTGGACTCAAGGGTTTCCCATTGGTGTAGCCATGGTCAGAATTAAGAAATTGAGCGCAAGCACCAGATTGGTGCAAGTCGCTCTCATATGTCGTGAGTTATGGCCGAGGAAGAAAAAGGCAAAGCATGATTTTTTGGTGTGGTTCATCTGGAAGCTTGTCATCATCTCGATGCGATGGAAGTTCATCTACAAAGAAAACTTCATTGCCCCAACCCTAGAGAACTCATAGAAAACTTAAGGCGTTTTACAGAGGACCTGGGCTCCACTCGCTCGCGCAAAATGCGCTACACCAAAACACTCACTCTTTTCTGGTACATGAAGGATCTCTTGGGTCAGGCTATCTCTGAAAGTGTGGTTGGGAAGCTTTAGGACAACAATGGTAGCTTAACCTTGGAATATAGAATGGATTTCTTAGAGAACTGGACCTGGTGCTTGGATAAGGCTCAAATTGACTTTGATGCCAAGTTGAATGCTCTAGTGCGAGAACTCACTGGCAAGGTTTTCAGAAAACCAACCACATCTTCACTACACTCTAGTCTCATTTATTGTTGGCATCCAAACCCCCCTTCTCAAGGGGATCCATCAAGCTTGAAGGTGGAAAATGATTCTATTGCGGGCTTGAAGACTTATCCAATCGACATTTCCAACTCTGATTAGTCCTACTGCGACCTCCTTTGATTATCAGGTTTTCTAGTTGTGCATGTCTCTGTTTATCTAGAATCTAGATCTCTTTTAGTAAATCCTTTATTTTATTGGTTATAAATCCCATCTTGTGGGGGTAAAGCTCTCTACTCTTTGGTTTTTAGCTCTCTGGATTTGGACTAGTTTCTTAGTTATCAACACCAGTGAAAAAAAGAAGTAACCTTCATATTGTAGTCGCCACACATTGAGTTCACCAATGCCGAAAGTGTTTGCCACTCTCAGAATACACCAAAGAGCAAGTAGTTTTGCTTTCATGTTAGTGCATGTTCCACAATTTAATATCAGAGTGAAATAATGATCCTCATTTAAAATGATGGCTCCACCTATAGCACATAAGCCATTTGTAGCAACACCGTCGAAGAAAGCAACAACACCAATGATCTATAAATTGAATGAGCTCACTTTATGAATCTTTGGGTTTGCTTCCTCGGTACAATAATCTTTAACCAAATTTAGTATCTCAATAGTACAAGTGTTTTGCAAAATCGGAATTTTATTTTCAAAAACAGCTTTGTTACGAGTATTCCAAATTATCCACAAAATCAAAGCTGGAATAGTAGGATGAGTTCTACAGATTCGGATCCAATAAAGACAACATAGGTCAAAATTTTCATATCCCCATTGCTCATCAAGCTTCAAAGAAGACAACATCATATTCGAGATTTTTCTTGAAAACTCACACTCAAGGAGTGAGTGTTTTGTGGATTCAAAATTAGTTTTGCATAATAAGCAAATACTTGGTCCATGCCACCCTTTCTTATTAAGGTTGTCCTAGGTTTTTAGACCATCTTGCAGAGCATACCACATAAAGCATTTGATTTTCACCGGTAGCTGTCAATCCTAGAGCCTTTTATACCATGAGTTATGGGGAAAATGAAAATTGTAATAATAAGCTCTCTAAATTAAAATTGGATTGGAATAGAAAATATAGTTTGCTATAAAAATAAGGTGTAGTCTAAATATTCTAAGTTTTCAACTTTTCCGAGCATATTTTTTGTCTTATTTTGTTATCTTTAAAAAATATTAGAATCACAAATATGAGCTATGGAAATTGCATAATTTGGTTGCCAAAGAGGTATTTGAGGGTGCTAAATTTATTTATGGATTCAAAAACACAATTTAAACACATAAAAATTTGGATTTTACCAAAAAAATAAATTACCAGACCAAAACCCACCTAAAGTCGAAAACCTAGAATACATAAACTTCTCCTAAAATTAAATGACTTTATTGTAATATTTTTAAGTATTTACTATATTATATATGACTTTTTTGAAAGTAAAAATATCTACAATAACAACTTAAGTGTTAATGGATTATTAATATATTTTAAAAAATAAAAAATAAAATATAAATTAATTAAAAATAATTTTGGTCTTACTTTAAAATAAAAGCATAATCAAAGTTACATTAAATTCATACACTTTTTATTAACGTCAAACTGTAATCTAATAATCTTATTAATTAATTTTCATTCTATGTATATTATTTAAAAAAATAACAATAAAATAAAATTGAATATTAAAGGTGATGACTGTAAATAACACGTTTATGTACAGGGAGAGATATTTATAACGTAGAAACCTTGTGGCTACGCTCACTAACATTAATATAATAATATCTTAGAAATTAAAAATATATTTGATGAAAACTCTCATGTACCAATTCATAAAGTTGAAGAAGAGTTTAAATGTTTTGTGGTTTTGATTTAGTGATTGTTTCAGGTTTCATAACGATGGTTATGTTAATTTTTTATTTAAAAATATAGAATAGAAAGAACCTTCCCTAGTTACGTCAAAATTTATAAAGATTTTTTCAAATTTATTTTTTATAGTTTTAGATATAGAATGAAAGAGAGCATCTCAGTGGGCCTAATAGTTAAGAACATGTGTTATCTATGTGGAGATTACAGGTTCAAAACTAGCAGGAATAGAGTTGTTCATTGGCCCCTTGTGACAAGGCTTAATACTCACCTTGCTGAATCATAAATTACTAATATATCTATTTTTAAAAATATTAAATAAAATATAAAAATTATCTTCCAAAATTTGGAATATTATAAATATAGAAATTATCTTTCAAAACTTGAAAAATTGTAAATATAAAAATTATTTTCCAAAACATGGAATATTGTTAAAACAGTAAACTATTTACATTGTTTTTTTCTGAAATGTGACAAACTAAATCTTTATTAAAATAGTTATTTTTATTATTCAAATTAAAATTTTGAATGCAAAAAATTGATTACGGAACATTATGATTATACAATTCTAACAACCAAAAACTATAATTTCAACCCTTTCAACTTAATTTTGAAAACAAAATTTAATTTTGACAACAAAAAATCAACTTAATTTTGAAAACAAAATTTAATTTTGACAACAAAAAATACCAATTGTAGTAGATCTTTCCACTTACACGTATATTTAAGTTTATGATAATTTGAATTAGTTACTAAATATTCATGCTTAACTGCACAGAATCAAAGGCTGGTCCGTGTTTACACTTGTTGACACAGGGAGAATGAATAAGCCAAAGGATAATGTTTTATCCACGTAGACAGAGACATTTATATATAAATATCGTTTGAAAGCTGCTTTATCAACGTAATGATTATTATAATTATAACGGATTCTGTGGGACTGGACTTGAGTTGATTGACTTGGCTTCTCACGAGATTTCATTGACTTGGAATACTTCCCCAGGCCTGGAATTTCAAATTTCCTGTGCCTGGCAAATTTTTTTGATGACGGTTTCAAGTTTTTGGTACCTATCATTTTACGGTCCACGCAATTTAAGTGTGTGTTAATTTTTTATGTTATATCTAAATGTTATTAAAATATTTTCACACAAATTTACTCAACTCTAAATATGCAGCAAACAAATTCTAAAATTATAAAAAAAAACTTAATAAATTCAAAAGGGAGAAATCTGAAGGAGAGTTAAGGGATAATCTAGCTGAAAAACATACATCAAGCAAAAGCCCATACTTTTTAGGTACATCAAGGTTAAATGGTATTTACTAGATTGTGAAAAAGTACAAAAAATAAGAAAACAGAGGACTTCTTTAACATAAGTTTAAAGTTAAACCACAGGCAGGGTATTATGACGAAAAGGAAAATACATCAAAGAGGATTTCCATACATATTAATTTTTTTTTAAATTTAGACTCAACTATTTGATAGATTTGTGCTGAAAAATGAAATAAAAATAACTTGTAACTAATTTATAGATCTAATTTAAATTTCTGTTAAAAATCTAAAATTTGAACTATTTGATAGGTTTGTGTTCAGATAAAAATTGATTGGCCTTAAATGAGGCAAATAAAAATTCTAAAAAAAGACTCAAAGCATGTTAAAAGATAAGAACCAGTGACCTGTAACTTAAATATCCTGTGAGAAGTAACCTCACTGATCCGTAAAAATGCACGTTAAATTACCTTTAACGCCCAGACTGAAAAAGAATGACTCCGAAGGGTGTCAAATCTTGAAATGCCTGAAAAATTTTCAAGTGGCTACCATTATTCCAGCAATCAAACAGCCTGAAATAATGTCTCTGTGGATCTCTGTCGATTCCTGTAAAGTTAAAAAAATTAAAGTTGAAGAGCGGTCGATTCCTGTAAAGTTAAAAAAATTAAAGTTGAAGAGCGGTCGATTCCTGTAAAGTTAAAAAAATTAAAGTTGAAGAGCGGATCAGCGTCGGGAATGTATGAAAGCTGAGAAGCACCGGATTGCTTGGATGAGTTGATCCCTTATCTTAGACCTAGAACCGTCATTCACTGTATGCGATGGATGGAAACTTGATTAGCTCATGCTGTGCACAAGAAACAGTATGCCATGAATCATAAATGCCACCGCTAACCTCTGGCGCCCAACTGCCCGAGACGACTAGTATTAAATATTACAAAACATAACATGCGGGTTAGAAAATCCAGCACAATGGCCAAGGGAAATTACGAGCAATGGAGAAGCGGGCACGGTAGAATGGCCAAGATTCTTTACCTGAGAGTAGAGCAAACGCGAAAACCGATTACATAGCAACCTGCATAGAGAAAACAAGTCACAAGTTAAACAATGTTTAAACTGTCTTTTAGGAACAAATTTAAACATAGTAATTCATGTGTAAGTTTTGTTACTTGAGTATGTGAAATCCTCCAACGTGCATAGGGTATAAATCTTCTGTACAGAGCAGAGACGCTCCGTGTAGTGTCTCTCGACAAAGAAAAAAATGAATTGGTGCAAATGGCAGAAAGGGTTTTACCAACGTTGTTCGAGAGTCGGTTTACCTCTGAAGCTGGTGTCAAGTGCATTGATTACCAAGTAACGAGTTGAGATTATCGGGAACACCATTATCATCCAGTTACCGAGATCGACGTTATAGCATAATCACAATTTCCCAAATTGTGATGGGCGGATAGAAATCGACGGCCGAGAGAAAGCATTGTATTTATTGAGGAGTAAAGCAGATGAAACATTTGTGATTTTAGCTGGAGTAGAGCATTTGGAAGTGTCTAGAGTAACCACTACTGAGTAATTAACTACAGTTGTCGTCCGAGTATGAAATCAACCTCCCAAGTTGGTGACAATACCAAGGGTTTAAAACGGGGATATGTTAATGTATGGCTGGTACGTACAGGGTAGGCTCTGGGATCACAGGTATTAAAAATTTTGACGGGACATTTAAATTCATAGACGTCATACAGACGTTCTAAATATTTTATTACCTGTCATTCTTGACGTTCTAGTTTTAAACTTACGTGTCAAATACGTGTAAAAATGGAAAAAACGTTCTATGGAACGTCAAATTCCAGGCCTGCAGTTCCCCCACAGACAACGCCAATTACTCTGTTCATTCTGTGGTAGTTGTCAAATTTAATGACTGTTAATTCTGTGGTAGTTGTCAAATTTAATGACTGTTAATTCTGTGGAAGTTTCCAAATCCAATGACTGTTAATTATAATGGAAGTTTTCAAATACCAATATTATAAAATGGACAACTCGACAGCATGTGTATTCGAAAATAATTCCTGTGTACGAAGTAAGGATTTGGGAATGCAAGAACTCAGGATTTGAGAACTGGGAAGAGTATATTGTGGTTGAGAATCAATCCTGTATTATTGGGATTTGTTTGAAAAAACTGAAATTTTGTTTGAAGGTTTACTGTGAAGGAGAAGAAGCTATCAATCCTGTGAGAAGAATATGGCAGAAGGTGGATGTCCCACTGATCGTTCTTTGGAGCAAACTCCTACTTGGGCAGTAGCGGTTGTTTGTTTGGCATTTGTGATCATTTCCTTACTTCTTGAACAGAGTATTCATCATGTTAGCAATGTAAGGTTTTTGCTTCGGTCTTAGCATCACACCTTTTAGTTTAATTTCATGGATCTTACTTCGGTTCTGCACTCAGTTTGTTTTGGGTGTTGCGATTTTTCTGAAATTTGAGTTCTGCCAGTAGTGATTATATTGGTTATTTCATGAAATGGATGTTAGAGTTGACCGAGGAAGGCAGGGTAAAGGATTTAGCAATACAAGTTTTGAAATATGCACTAACAAAGTATCCTTTTGTAATGATATTTGCAGTGGCTCACCAAAAGAAATAAGAAGGCCCTGTATGAAGCGCTTGAAAAACTGAAAGCAGGTAAAGGATGTCTGAAACTGCTAACACCCACCATGCTTCCTGTTGTAGACTGTCCCTCACAAAAACTCTTGCTAAACTATCTTGTTTGAGAAAATATATCTCTAGATCGTTGTCACATGGGATTCTTACCCCCCTGCCCATTCCTGAGGTGGAAGTTCTTCTCACATGGGCTGAGGATATGGCATTTCTAAATGGAATTTCAAACTAAAATTTCATACAAGCATACTGATTTCTTTTAGCATGTGCTGCTTAGAATTTGTGAATGAGATTCATGTCATCTGACAAATATTGCTAAAATTCGTCTTTTTGGGTTGCAGAATTGATGCTTGTTGGTTTCATCTCGCTTCTACTGACAGTTGGACAATGGCCCATTTCTATGATTTGTATACCGGAAAAAATAGCTTTTATTATGCTTCCATGTAGGAAGCAAACTGATACTGCTGTTCCAAGCGGGAAAGTACCTAATGACCAAGGCCAAAAACACGCCCGAAGGCTTGTATGGGAATCCATGTCTTCTGAACAAGAGGTCCCGTGGAGGCGTGTCTTAGCTGCTGCGGGAGGGGATACTGATTATTGTTGCACTCATGTAAATATCACACCCTACTCTGTCTTAATGCACATGGGCTATTTATCCAGTTCCTATAATTCTCTGATTGATTTTTCACATGAAATTGGGGTTGCTTAGACTATGTTGGAAGTAGCTTCTGATATTTTTCTTATGTTGAAATTTATTTGATAATTTGCCATTCTTTGTAATGAAGGGTTCCTATCCTCTTGTCTCCAAATCTGGCATGCACGAGCTTCATATCTTCATCTTTGTGCTGGCAGTTCTCCATGTGTTATATAGTGTCTTCACTATCGGCCTAGCGAGAGCGAAAGTAGGTGTAAGGGGAGATCAACTATCTTCTCCAATATCTTTCAATTTAAATTTTAAATCCTCTGTTAATCCTCTGTTAGCATGTATTCAAATCCTCTGTTAATACTGAAATCTGCAAGTCGTTCTGATGACCAGATGAGGAGTTGGAAAAGATGGGAAAAGGAAACACAAACATTGGATTATGAATTTTCAAATGGTGAGTTATGTTCTGTTGATTCTTCTTCCGACTGGGTTGGTCTGGGAAAGAATTAGTCATAACTTAAGCCAGATTTGGCAACGCTGCAAATTGTAATTGCGATATACTGTGTTATAGGCTGATTGGTAATGTTTTTGGCTTCAAAATTCAAAGATTAGAATGGCACATCATCAGTATTTGGGGATTGGGTAACGTTTTTTAGGCTAAATAGAAAACTATATGAGTATTGAGCTATTTGTTTGCTTTTTCATTCAAACAGATCCTGCAAGGTTCAGATTAACCCATCAAACATCATTTGTAAGGCGCCATATGAGGTTCTGGAGCCAAATACCAATTCTTAAATGGATTGTAAGTAATTCGTACTTCCGATTCTTCTAGGGATATATCATAGTTTCCCATTTGCATGTTAACTGTGAAATATCCATTTCTGGTTCAACGCTAACTTCCTTAGATTTGTAGGTATGCTTCTTTCGACAATTCTTTCGGTCGGTAACTAAAATTGATTACCTGACCTTGCGCCATGGCTTCATCGCTGTAAGTCTTGATAACTTCAAATAATTTTACCGTTTCATCTTGGTTATGTCAACCCCTACATCATTCATGTAATACATATGACTGGTGCTTAAACTTCTATTTCTTTGACCTGTACAGGCTCACTTGTCTACAAATAGCAAGTTTGATTTTCATAAATATATCAAGAGATCATTGGATGATGACTTCAAGAGTGTGGTTGGAATCAGGTTAGTGAAGATTTCTCTGTTCACAAAAAGCTTTGGTCTTTAAACAAAAAAAACTTTGCGCTGTCATCCTCTTGGTTTTTCTGAAAACCTCCTCTTGATTTTTACCCAACACTCACCCTTCATTACATTATCTGCAGTCCTTCCTTGTGGGCTTTCGCTGTAATCTTTTTGCTTCTCAATGTGTATAGTAAGTCTTCAACACTCTATCTCTGCCTCCAAAGTATTTATTCTGCATATTCATAAAAGGAGTTTCCGCTGCTGTTTAAGCTAACGTTCTCCTTTTTATTGGTTGTAATTCTCTGAGCAGGGTGGTATTCATACTTTTGGCTCTCTTTAGTTCCCCTAGTTGTAAGTGCACACAAATCTTGGACTAGGAAGACAGTGAATTATTGATGATGTGAGACTTGAGTTAATTATCTTGGAAAGTTTTTTGATCGAGTTCTTCGGGTTTATTGTCATTCGATATCCGAAATGTGCAGATAATATTGGTGATTGGAACAAAGCTACAAGTTATAATAACAGAGCTGGCCTTAGAAATTCAAGTGAAGCACGCTGTAGTTAAAGGTACTCCAACTGTGCAGCCAACGAATGAATTGTTTTGGTTCGGTCGCCCTCAACTTATCCTTTTCTTGATCCATTTCACTCTTTTTCAGGTATCAAAATGATTTGCATACCAAAGTTTCATTTCATTGACAAATTGAATTTCTGAATCTTTTTCACTGATTATTTATGGGGATAACAATTGCTTGATGGTTACCTTATGTTATGCAGAATGCTTTCCAGCTTGCTTTCTTCCTGTGGATATGGGTAAGCAATATGTTCATTTGGTAAAGAATAAATCCTTGTGTGTGGAGTCATTTGATTTATCATGGTAACGATGGTAGCATTTGCAGTATCAGGAGTCCTAGATCAATTTCAGTTTATAAAGTTAAATAGTTTCATTTCTACTGCACCTCTACACCAAATTTACATTTGACTTTATACGTTTGCAGCGTGTGTTTGGCCTGAGATCTTGTTTCCACGAGAGGTTTGATATCACCATGGTCAGAGTTATCATTGGGTCAGTATGCTTATTGTCTGGACATATAGACTGTTGTGGTTAATTATCTTTTTAGGTTGTCAAAGAACATTATCTGGCATAAAATGTAACCATATTTCACATCTGATAAGAACTGCATTGGGTTGCTTGTGTATGTGGCAGGGTTGCTGTGCAGTTTCTATGTAGCTACATCACACTCCCACTTTATGCACTTGTGACACAGGTGAGTCTTTTGATGTTGATTGAAAAGACAAGATGTCTATTGAAAAGATAATTTGAACTTCATAGCATCTTGAATTATATGTTACTTGTTCTTGAATTATAGGTTATTAGTTCTTTATGAGTAGTTGTAATCACCAGTTTTCTATGCCTATCATAAAATCAATTTGGACAGTACATTTGTCTCATCCTCAAAATCAAAAGCATAGATGATACTCCACCCCAAATTCTAAAATATAAACACCTACCAATATAATTAATGCAAAATAAAAGTATTACCAATATAATTAATGCAAAATGGAAGTATTACAAAGTCAAGTCTTAACAACCAATTTATTCACCTTATAGTCAAGCCATACACTACATGATGATCATATATCTTACCTAGTATTTATAAAATTAGATATAAGGCATCCCTTGAGAATTAGTTAAACTCATAGTAGTCCAATTCATCAAGAAAAAAAACAGAGCCAGCAAGTTTTAATTTTATTTTTTTCCCAGAGCAGATCATTCACCGTATCGAAGCCTTTCAGTAAACCCTCGAATGAACTTTTGTTAGACAAATCTGACCAGTCTAAAACGTGCTTCCTTTTGTTTGGTCGATTAGTTTTTGTTATGGTGAGTTTTAAGATTGTTCAAATAATTCTGCTTTGGCTAAACCTGATGTATAGAAGATCGGGCTTCACTCTATTGAGGGCTTCAGGTAAAACCTGAAATGTAGTTTTGTTAGACAAATATGCCCCCTCTATGGTGTGCTTCATTTTGTTTGTTCAATTAATTTTTGCAGCATTCTTGCTTGTGCCTTTAAAAACAAGAGAAAGAAACACAATGACAATGTGATTGTGTCAATAGATGGATAGAAAACATATTTTTACGGAAACTTTTTCTCCAAACTGTACAGTGTTTTGTTCTGGTGAGCTTTCGGATTGAAAATAATTTTCCTGTGGTTAAGCCTCATGTACAGAAGATCGTGCTCTCAAAACTGATGGGATGCTCTTGTGCAGATGGGTTCTCACATGAAGAAGGCCATATTTGAAGAACAGACAGCCAATGCCTTGAAGAGATGGCAGAAAAATGCTAAGAAAAATTTGAAGCAAAATAGAACTTCAAATCACTCTTCTTCTCGCTACGCAAGCAGATCAGGCTTGTCTTCGCGAGTTCAAAGCGGGGGAACAACTCCAACCCATGGATCTTCTCCATTGCACTTGCTCCACAGATACAAATCAATGGGAGACATTGAAAGTCCAGACGTCTCTGGGAGATATTATCACTCAGAACATGAGGCATCAGATCTGGAAATGGAAGCATCTTCTCGTTATCCTCCCCAGGATACCAAGGCCCAGGACACAGCGGCTGCAAAAGAAGAATCCACTCCAAAAGATGTGTAAAGAATTTTCCTTTAACATGTTATAAATGTCTGATCCACATCAGACAAATTCATGTATGAAAATTGTAATATCTGAGGTAAAATTTATCTTCATTTAACCAGCAGAGACAATTGGGTACATGACAAACAGGGTTTCAAAAAGCATCTAAACATTCTATAACAGAAATGCAATCAATTATTGCAATATTTTAAAAGAAAATTCATACAGATTCAAATTAAAATTTCATATATAATGTCTGATCCAGATGAGACAAAAGCTCACCTCAAAGCAAGTTTGACTTAACTTCATAGAAATACTGACAACTTAATGTATGAAAATTGTAATATCTGAAGTAAAATTTATTAATTCATACAGATTCAAATTGAAATTTCATAGAGAGCAAACAACACATACTCCCGTTTTGATGGATATTCCTACCTGATGAGGATAATTTCCTAAATTTTGGAGTCACGAGACAACCCAAATAGAAGAAAGTTATTTGAAGAAAATCGGTAACGATGGATTTGAACTTTTTGGGCTAGTTCGTGACTCGTTGAGATTGCATCATTGAATTCCTAAGATAAGCACATGTGACAGCAGGCTTACGACTTCCATCGTAATATTCAACATTTAATGCTTATAGCACACAGTGATTCGTATGTATAGGAAGAGTTGTAGACAACAACCCACATGCTGCCTAGGGCTCTTGTGGTGCAAGCATAAAAATAACAATTATATATTACCTAACATACAGATTCTACAGTCATGTAATGAACCGCACACAATATCGATTTTTTGTGCTCTATAACAACAATCTAAGCAGAGGTAACAATTATCACAACCACTTAACTTGTGGCAGGTGAACATTTATTGAACATTTATTGGCCACAAGTTAAGTGCCACGAATAATAAGTTATCTTTTACTTGTTTTGGCCTTCTTCTAGTTAAATTGGTTATCTACCATTAAATGCCCCTTATCCATGCATCAACTAAGAGTTATATATGCATTAGCTACCAATTATCCATGAATCAATTACAAATTACTTTTAATATTCTTTATTTTTCTTAATATTTTATTTCAAATTTGGAGACTGCCATAAAATCAATGGACAGTATACTTGTCTCATCCCCCTACAATTTAGGAAAAGCATAGATGTTAGTCCACCCCAAATTGTAAGATATAAACACCTATTGGTGTAACAAGAATACAAAGACATCATACAACAAATATTACATATATCCTCCCCATAATGGTCATTTTGAGAACATTTCTCTAAATTCCATGTCATGCTAATCCTTCATTTTGTCATATTTTCACTTTTCACACTCTTTTGAATCTTTCTAACCCTATTCCCTAAATTTTAATTCAATCAATCACGAGGGAATACCACTTCAAAACATATGTCACATTTGAGGGTAGTGCCCCTTTTTGGCACACATTTTGAGGCAATATATTAAAATAATAATATTTAATTGTCTCTCTTCACAAATTCATTTTTTACTATACCACTTCATGCAATCATCCATTTACACATATCCCTAGAACAATTGGTAGTGCACTCTTCTAGGAGGTCCACTTGCATCTTTGAATTGATCTTGTCCATGCCTTTCACTATGCACATCAAGTGAAGTTGGTTGAATGTTGAAGAAACATAGGTGAAAGTTGTAACTACCTCAAAATTTTATTATTTGTTGACTCAACTCATGGAGTGGTTATTTGGAGAAAGCATTATTTTATTTTTACCATGTCAAATCATATTGGAGGGTGCACCAGGAGGATATTTTTATTGTTTCTTGATGACCTTGCACTTGGCAAAGTCTTGACTAACCTCATTCACTATTATTGTTGGACTTTTAAAGGAGTTGGTTAGAAAAATAATAATATTTTATTGTAATAGAGATCTAACTCCTAAATAAGGGAGTTTGTTCTCCTTTTTTGGGTGAAAAAATAAAGAGTTTTTTCTCCATTCTTTGCATGGGTTTGGGGATAAATCTCATTGAGCCTAATTAAATGTCCATTGGTTTCTTTAGATGGTGAATTAAAGTGTTTCTTGAATGGTAATGTGCTCCTCATGTTTTAATTATCAATTAGATCTTCAATGAATAATGGTTTTGGGATAATGAAGTAAGTAAGTTTTTTCTTCTTTTATGTGATGATTGTCATTTGGAAGTTTATGTCGTAGTATGTATTTCAACTCTTGGTTATATGCTCTCTTACCCTTACATTATCCTTCCAAAATCATATGAAAATATCTAAACTAGTATTTTTCCTTAGTATATTTCTGAAAGTAGTAAAGCCATTGGGAGCGGCTAGGGTATGTACGCTTACCTCCCTAATTCTCCTAATCATTCCTTTAAATCCATCATATTGTCCTTTAGACTGCATTCGCCCAATGGATAACACACTAGTCTCCAATTTATTCATTTGTATTTCTTATTTACTTTCATAAATGGTTTTGCTAAAGCTATCTCTTCATTTCACCTTGAACCCAATTGCAAATTTTAGTAATCCTATCCTAGAGAAGCCTCCCTTGAGTTGGATAAGAGCCAACCTAAAGAGTGGAATAGGGTTTAGTGTGGTGACATTTGCCCCCTCTTAGTTTCAATAATCCCATAAATAGAGCTTTAGGACTTTATCTTGAAGAGCATAATTTTGGATGATAACATTTTGGCATCATTGTTGGGAATAAAGTCCATAGCCCCCACATATTTGAAGACTATGCTTCATGACATGTTGTGAGATTTCTTTTCTTAAAGATTTAGTTTTCACATGGAAACTCCATGAAGGGACAAAGCCCTTGATCCTTGCAGATTTTTATTGAAGAGATTTGTTGGGTGTTGAGGTGAGCACATCCATCCATTTTGAATTTGAAGCTCATTTTGGCAACTTTACATGAGGTATTATTTTTTTTTGTTTGCAGACATATATTGTGCAATGAGTTCTATAAAGTGATGGGATTTAGTGTAGCATATGCTCCTTTAGATTTTTCAAAGAATCACGGATACCCCAATCAAACTCCTAATATTGGAAAAAAGGATCTTCCAGAATTTTATGGTGATCCTTATGACACTCACAATGTGTCCAAGCATGTTTCTTTGGTTGGATATTATGTTTTAAATTTGGATGTTAAGCATGAGGATGTGGCCATGGGGTTATTTGCTAGATATTTAGAAGGAAGTGCTAAGAAACTATTTTAGTCTTTGGAAAAGAGAAATATTTCATCTTCTGTAGGTTTTACTCAAGCATTTCTTAGGCATTTGGATCCCTCCTACTAAGAGGAGCAAGAGAATGAGAAAATTGAAGATCACGCACATGAAGAGGACATGGATGAAGACTCTCCGAGTCAAACTTTCATTTCATCATCATCTCATGCAGATAAGGGTTAGGTAAGATCTTTCTCAAAATTCTAAATTCGCTGACTTATCTATGGATGATTTTGAGAAATATAATTTAGAAGAAAAGCCCTTGGAGGGTGAGGATTTTGCAAATTTCTTTGCTGGCACTTTTGATGATAATAAAGGAAGCCAATGGTGTTATGGATAAGCATTTTCAGAAATTTGATCATGGTTTGGGTAGAGATTATTGGAGATTTCTAGGAAACCCAATCTATGACACATCTAACGAAGGAAGTGCAGATTTTGAAGCGTTTGGATAGTCTCATATAGATAAGAAAACTTCAAAATTTTCTCATGTTCATTTTCAGCCATCTATATGTGCTAATAATGTAGATTTGGGGGCAGTCTTGTTCTTCCTTTTGTAGGAAGGATTTAGAGCAGAAATTACAAGGTTATTTCCGGTCATATTTTTCACTCACTAATGTTGATCTTTCTCATGATTTGGGGCTATTTTGCGATGTTATTTATGTTAGAAATTTTCCAATCACAGAAATCCTTAATCAATGATCTCTTTATAAGTGAAAATTCAACAAATAAGTATGTTTGGGGCGTTGGAAATGATGGGTTGCAGCACAGTTTTTATTGCAAATTTTTTTAGTTAGTTTCTTTGTTCAATTTCTCTCATGTTTTGCACCTATTGCCAGCTCGAAATGATGTTTTTAATTTAGAAACTTGTATGGGAAAGTAAGCATTTCAAATCGAATTGTATTGTATACATTTCTAGCCATCTTTCAAGCCCTAGATTTTGTGCTAATTTTTTCTAAAGATGAAACCTTATGTTATATCTCATGTTTATCTAATTTCAAGGGTGGATTTGAAGAAGGCTGCCTTAATCCTCCTAATTGCAAAGTAATTAAAAAAATTCATGTTGGCTCATAAATTAAAAAAAAAAAGTAAAATCAAATGAAAATTAATTAAGTGTAAATTCTTTTTATTTGTAAAAAATTTAAGTTAAAAAGAAATTACACCCCTCTCGGTGCTTGATAAATCCGAGTTTAAGATGGATCTATGTTGGAATTTCTTTTTAATTCTTCATTTACCCAATAGATAAAACACTAATATCTAATTCATTTATCCATATTCAACCAAACTACAAGCTTGAGCAATCATATTTTAAGAAAGCCTCCCTTGAGTTGGAAAAATGGCAACCTAAAAAGTATAATAAAATTTGTTGTAGTGACATTAGCCTCCCTCTTCTTCATTTCACTGTGTATGATAATAGTGACAATGTGGCCTCTATTCTTTTACGAATCAGACCTTCGCCTTTAGATAGCAATGGTGCCCATTGCTTTTTTATGGAGAATGGGACATTTAGGTGCAAAGTCCAACACAAGTTGCATTGCTTCTGGAGTAGTCTGATTTGCAGGGCAGTGGGTGCTTAGGGTTCAAATCCATGATTGCAATATGCCTCTTGCTCGTAAAGTTGTGCTCAGATCTATTGTATTTGTATATTGCCTGTCCAAAACCACCAAGTGTACATCAATCACACTTGTTTCGTTGAAGATCCTTGAGCTAGTGTAGTAACCATGTTTGTTCAGGACTGTGGCTAGTCAACTGTAATATCGTTTGGTCCTGATAATGCAAGGGTACACTTGTTGAATGTTTAAATAGGTCTGTCTACACGTTGATGTTAAGAGTTGTAATCTCAATGGTCCTAAGTTGGTTAGTTAGTTGAGTCAATGGTTCTAAGTTAGTTGAGTAAGTTGTTGACTAGGTCATTAGTCGACCCATGGTATACACTGGCCCATAGTATTAGCCAGTGGTTTTGGTGTTATGTGAAACTATATATATGTGTGCTTAATAATGAGAAGGCAATCAATATGCCCTTTTGTGCTTCCGCTCTATTCTGTGTCTTCGCAAAATTTATCATGGTATTAGAGCTTATGGCCTGATCCGTACATGTTGTTGGGTAAGCCTTTTCACATAATGGAAAGCACACATGTGTAGATCAACTCTGATCATGGTATCAGAGCTGATGGCCTGATCCTTCGATCTTGTGTTTTGGTTAAGCATTTTCAGAATTTGGAGAGCACACACACACGGTTGGAAGTTGCAGCACGGGACGGAGATGGAACAGTCGGGCCACAACAAAAAATTTTGTTTAAAAAAAAAAAAAATTCGGCAAAAAAGAAAAGAAATTTTCTTTTCGGCGGAAAGGGAGGTTGTCGCACCCTGCCTGAAGGAAAAGTGCGACGATGTCGCACCTTGCTTGAAGACAGACTGCGACGGTGTCTCACCTTGGGTGAGGACAAACTGCGACGACCGTCGCAAGCTTGTTAGAAGGAAAATTGAGATGGCCAGCCTTGGACTTATAGGATTTTGTCCGTCGCACCCCCGCACCCCATCAATGCACTTTGTTAGTTAGTAAACTGCGACGATCAGTTTAACAGCTGTCATACTCCATGGAAAGCCTGAACATGAAGCCGATCTTAGATCCAATGCTGAACGGCCAGATCTCGGAGCAAATCTAGTTTTTAAAGAGTAATATTGCTGACGCTGAGCCAAAATATTGGACAACGTTCCAGCTTTGATTGTAGAAGATCGGGTCTTGCAGAGATCGATCCAAGAAGACCCTCTGTAGAAAAAGCGTAGAGCAGATTTGAAGACTGAAGGACCACTGATACTTGAAGAAAACCAAGAAGATCGAAGATGGTGCTAGAAGAGCTACCAAAAGAAATTGAAGAGGTAAGAAATCAGTTAATTTCAATAGGTTCAAGGCAAACCTTTGATGGAGACAATTATGAATTATGGTCATTAAATATTAGGGATCTGTTAAGGTCACAAGATCTGTGGCATTTTGTAGTTGAAAAGGATCCTAGTGTTCTAGAATCATTTCAAAATTTGACAGAGTATCAAAAGCAAAGAAGGCAAGTTGTTGCCTTAAGTATCATACAAAATGGTATAGATTATTCCATCTTTCATAACATTTCAGATGCTTCTACTCCCAAGGAAGCTTGGGATATATTGAAAGCAGAGTTCAGTGAAGAGGAACCTGAAAAAGACGAAGCAGAGTTCAGTGAAGAGAAACCAGAGGAAGATGAAGTAGAGTTTAGTGAAGAGGAACCAATTGACTTTGCAAGCCATGAAAAGCACCAGGAATCCCGTAGTGAAGTGGAATACAACCAAGAAGACTGTGTTTATGATGCAGCCAATGATCAAGTAAGCTCAGCAAAACTTGTTGATCTAGCTCTGTTTGTTGATGACAGTGAAAACAAACCTGTCAATGTAGAAGTCCCTAGTGACGTGAGTGATAGTCTCTCAAAGAAAGAGACAGTTGATAGCAGCAGTGATAGTCTCTCAGAAAACGAGATAGTTGATAGCAGCAGTGATAGTCTCTCAGAAAAAGAGACAGTTGATAGCAGCATAGAAGTTGCACCAGCAGAGAGTTCATCAAAGAACCAGAAAACCATAAGTTTGAGGGAGCTATATGAGCAAACTCCCATTATTGATGAGCAGTATGAGTATGCTCTGTTTCCCTGTCAGCCCAAAGTCTTTGAGGAAGCAGTGAAGGATGCACATTGTGTACAAGCTGCAACAGTTAATGAGAATGATGATGTAGCTGCCATTGAAACACCAAAAGAGGAAGATGAGGAAGATGCGGACCACGAAGATGAAGAAGACAAATAAGTGACTGCTCTCCAAGAAGAGCTGAAATATATTCATCCTTTTTCTAACAAATATTTTGAGTATGCAGGTAAAATGGACAGCAACATACAATATGTTGAAATGGAAGAAGAAGAAGACTTGCACTATGTTCCAAGATCAATGAAAAGCAATAATACTGTTTATTGTGCATAAGACAAAGAAGATGCTGAAGAACACCTACTTAGCATCAAGTTCAAGAAGACAAAGAAGAAGAAGTCCAAGTACACATCAGGGAAGAAAGTAAAGCTTAAGTTTATTTGAATGCAATGTATGCCTAGCTAAGACATAGACCAGCAGGCACAATGCCTAAGTGTTGACGCATTGATAGTGCTGACCACACCATCCCACTTGAGATTAAGGGGGTGTGTTAAGAGTTGTAATCTCAATGGTCCTAAGTTGGCTAGTTAGTTGAGTCAATGGTTCTAAGTTAGTTGAGTAAGTTGTTGACTAGGTCATTAGTCGACCCATGGTTACACTGGCCCATAGTATTAGCCAGTGGTTTTGGTCTTATGTGAAACTATATATATGTGTGCTTAATAATGAGAAGGCAATCAATATGCCCTTTGTGTTTCCGCTCTATTATGTGTCTCGGCATATTTTATCAGTTGAGAATGTTTTATGCCTTTTTAACTGTGTTGGACTTTTTATACTTTGCTTGAGCTACAAATTTAGGCTTTGTGATTGCAAGCCTTAGCTGTGAGAATCTGTTTTAACTCCTATTGAGTCAACCATGAAACTATAGTGTATGACTTGCGAAAAGCTATTGTTGTGAAAATGAGTCAATTGCATCGCTTGCAGTGTACAGGTTTTGCAAGAACTAATGCTCTGATCTGGCATTGATACCACTTCTGAGAGTATGTATATTGATTCAACTTCCCTATACTAGGGTTGTAGTGGTTATGGAGTGTGTCTGTTGCTTTATTGCGTCGAAGAGACCCATTCTACAGCTCAGTAGGGGAGATGTGTAACTCTTTCCGTGCTCATCCTGAAGCTGACCCGTGTCCTTTTTAAAAAATTATAAAATATTATAAAAAATAACATGTCTGGATGGATCTATACTGGTTATTTCCATTATGACTACTGATTGCAAGCAATCCATCTGAAATTCTGGCCAACAATGTAATATCAAGTTGAGGTGTAAATTGTAATTCCCAGTGTCTAAAAAGCTCATTCAATGCAATCTTATTTTTTACCTACTCTCACGTCAGAAATTTTGACTATGGCTTTCCTCTCCGGGATCACTGGCCTATCTATGACTTCATCCGAGATTCAATTGAGACTTTGCAAGCTCCATGAATGATCAAAACCAAAATGTATATTCTGCTTCTCAGTGCTTATTGGTTTTAAAAACACTTACTCAGAGATTCAAGTGAGACTTTTCAAGTTCCATCAATGATCAAAACCAATTGTAAAAAGACTTACTCAGAGATTCAAGTGAGACTTTGCAAGTTCCATCAATGATCAAAACCAAAATGTATATTCTGCTTCTCAATTTTTATTGGTTGCAAATAAACTCGAGCATTCTCAAAAACCAAAATACTGCCACTAAGTGCGTTTGCCAAAAACTTGAGCATTGTCAGTGTGGAGGAGCAAATAACAAATTCATCAATCAGCTGGCAGGGGTGTAGATTGATTGGTGAGTAACCCAATGCTTGCTGGAACGTCCCAGCTGCCCCCTCGATCAAATCAAAAGCTTATAATATCATCCACTCATATCAGATCTTAGATCTATTGGGTGGGGCAGGGATTGAGCCATTTCTCTGCAAATTTTAGTGCAGTGAATCAATGCTAGTTAAGGCCTTTCCTTTTCTAAAGGCATGGAAAGGTGAACTAGTTATTTTGTTTCATGTGTCACTACCTAACTCATACTTGAATGATTGAATGGGCCATCCTTATCTGGATTGTTAATTCCTTCCATTCAATAGGTAAAGTGACTCAATCGATCCTCTCTTTAATCTGCTGATCTGTGAACTACCTTGCTGATTCCCTCCATCCAATGGGTAAAATGACTCAATCGATCCTCCCTTTGATCTGCCGATCTGCCAACTACCTTATCTGGTCACCTGAATTGCCTCATTCCCAACGCCTATTAATTTGATGGGCATATAAAATAGAATGAAGCAGATTGGGGAAAAACCCTAATACCAACGGCTTGGGCAATTCCCTAATACTGACAGAGCCTTTTATTTTATAGAAGGTGTTTAGAACGAGCATCCAATGGGTATAGAGAATCTTCAACCTTTGATCTTACTCCATATCGGTTGGATAGAAAGAATCAGCAATCAAGATAAATTCAGACTTCACGATGTTGGGTTGTCCATTCTTCTGTCAAAAACATCCTTCTGTCAAAAACATGTGGAGCAATAATCTATATATACGACAGTACTGGTTTCCTTCAAATATCACAAATCTACTTTACAACTTGCCAATATTGACAACCTGAATATTCAATATTTTGGCTACTGAAATTATTGCAAATGCAATATTCGATTTAGTGTACATTATGGCTGATCAGAGCAGTAGGTCGGAAGCGTTCGTGTATGATTCAACTTGACCGACCGGCGTCATCTTGACAGTAGGTAGTGAACACAGTGAAAGTGACACTAGAATCCAATATTTGTGGATGAAATTGCCAAAGATGAGTCATGACTGAGTCAGTTTTGACACTCAATTGGAAAGTAAAATGACAGGGGTGCTGGACCTGCTGGTTAAAATTCAGCCTGCATTTGCCACGTGGGATTAATGGAATGTGTCTGACACAACTGTATTGAAATGTATAAATAGGTTGACATACCTGTCTTGGCATGTATAAATAGGGACTAGAGCTTTGATTTCTTTGGGCTCTTTTTACCTTTGTACTTGGGTACTCTTTCTGATTTTCTCATTTAGAAATGTCGTAGTGTAAATATTAGATTATTTTTCTCTTTTCTGGTTTGTTGGATCCTTTTTCTTCAAAATCTAATCTTAATTTAATCTTATTTTTCCAATATCACATATAAAGAGTTAAGATTGCATAATCCTTTAAAGATCCTACTTAATTTGATATTTTATTCATCTCTGTACAGTGAAATCGTGGATGAATAATTTTCAGTTGGAATACAATCTGTAAATTAATATTTGATTTTCTTCTTAATTTAATCTTATTGAAATTTTCAGTTGGAATACAATCTGTAAATTAATATTGGATTTTCTTCTCAATCTAATCTTAATTTAATATTGGAATGCAAGAACTCAGGATTTGAGAACTGGGAAGAGGATATTGTGGTTGAGAATCAATCCTGTATTATTGGGATTTGTTTGAAAAAACTGAAATTTTGTTTGAAGGTTTACTGTGAAGGAGAAGAAGCTATCAATCCTGTGAGAAGAATATGGCAGAAGGTGGAAGTCCCACTGGTCGTTCTTTGGAGCAAACTCCTACTTGGGCAGTAGCGGTTGTTTGTTTGGCATTTGTGATCATTTCCTTACTTCTTGAACAGAGTATTCATCATGTTAGCAATGAAAGGTTTTTGCTTCGGTCTTAGCATCACACCTTTTAGTTTAATTTCATGGATCTTATTTCGGTTCTGCACTCAGTTTGTTTTGGCTGGTGGGATTTTCTGAAATTTGAGTTCTGCCAGTAGTGATTATATTGGTTATTTCATGAAATGGATGTTAGAATTGACAGAGGAAGGCAGGGTAAAGGATTTAGCAATACAAGTTTTGAAATCTGCACTAACAAAGTATCCTTTTGTAATGATATTTGCAGTGGCTCACCAAAAGAAATAAGAAGGCCCTGTACGAAGCGCTTGAAAAACTGAAAGCAGGTAAAGGATATCTGAACCTGCTAACACCCACTATGCTTCCTGTTGTAGACTGTCTCTCACAAAAACTCTTGCTAAACTATCTTGTTTGAGAAAATATATCTCTAGATCGTTGTCACATGGGATTCTTAACCCCCTGCCAATTACTGAGGTGAAAGTTCTTCTCACATGGGCTGAGGATATGGCATTTCTAAATGGAATTTCAAACAAAATTTCATACAAGCATACTGATTTCTTTTAGCATGTGCTGCTTAGAATTTGTGAATGAGATTCATGTCATCTGACAAATATTGCTAAAATTCGTCTTTTTGGGTTGCAGAATTGATGCTTCTTGGTTTCATCTCGCTTCTACTGACAGTTGGACAAATGCCCATTTCTATGATTTGTATACCGGAAAAAATAGCTTTTATTATGCTTCCATGTAGGAAGCAAACTGATACTGCTGTTCCAAGCGGGAAAGTAGATAATGACCAAGGCCAAAAACACGCCCGAAGGCTTGTATGGGAATCCATGTCTTCTGAACAAGAGGTCCCATGGAGGCGTGTCTTAGCTGCTGCGGGAGGGGCTACTGATCATTGTAGCACTCATGTAAATATCACACCCTACTCTGTCTTAATGCACATGGGCTATTTATCCAGTTCCTATAATTCTCTGGTTGATTTTTCACATGAAATTGGGGTTGCTTAGACTATGCTGGAATTAGCTTCTGATATTTTTCTTAAGTTGAAATTTATTTGATAATTTGCCATTCTGTCTCCAAAACTGGCATGGACCAGCTTCATATCTTCATCTTTGTGCTGGCAGTTCTCCATGTGTTATATAGTGTCTTCACTATCGGCCTAGCGAGAACGAAAATAAGTGTAAGGGGAGATCAACTATCTTCTCCAATATCTTTCAATTTAAATTTTAAATCCTCTGTTAATCCTCTGTTAGCATGTATTCAAATCCTCTGTTAATACTGAAATCTGCAAGTCGTTCTGATGACCAGATGAGGAGTTGGAAAAGGTGGGAAAAGGAAACACAAACATTGGATTATGAATTTTCAAATGGTGAGTTATGTTCTGTTGATTCTTCTTCCGACTGGGTTGGTCTGGGAAAGAATTAGTCATAACTTAAGCCAGATTTGGCAACGCTGCAAATTGTAATTGCGATATACTGTGTTATAGGCTGATTGGTAATGTTTTTGGCTTCAAAATTCAAAGATTAGAATGGCACATCATCAGTATTTGGGGATTGGGTAACATTTTTTAGGCTAAATAGAAAACTATATGAGTATTGAGCTATTTGTTTGCTTTTTCATTCAAACAGATCCTGCAAGGTTCAGATTAACCCATCAAACATCATTTGTAAGGCGCCATATGAGGTTCTGGAGCCAAATACCAATTCTTAAATGGATTGTAAGTAATTCGTACTTCCGATTCTTCTAGGGATATATCATAGTTTCCCATTTGCATGTTAACTGTGAAATATCCATTTCTGGTTCAACGCTAACTTCCTTAGATTTGTAGGTATGCTTCTTTCGACAATTCTTTCGGTCGGTAACTAAAATTGATTACCTGACCTTGCGCCATGGCTTCATCGCTGTAAGTCTTGATAACTTCAAATAATTTTACCATTTCATCTTGGTTATGTCAACCCCTACATCATTCATGTAATACATATGACTGGTGCTTAAACTTCTATTTCTTTGACCTGTACAGGCTCACTTGTCTACAAATAGCAAGTTTGATTTTCATAAATATATCAAGAGATCATTGGATGATGACTTCAAGAGTGTGGTTGGAATCAGGTTAGTGAAGATTTCTCTGTTCACAAAAAGCTTTGGTCTTTAAACAAAAAAAACTTTGCGCTGTCATCCTCTTGGTTTTTCTGAAAACCTCCTCTTGATTTTTACCCAACACTCACCCTTCATTACATTATCTGCAGTCCTTCCTTGTGGGCTTTCGCTGTAATCTTTTTGCTTCTCAATGTGTATAGTAAGTCTTCAACACTCTATCTCTGCCTCCAAAGTATTTATTCTGCATATTCATAAAAGGAGTTTCCGCTGCCTTTTAAGCTAACGTTCTCCTTTTTATTGGTTGTAATTCTCTGAGCAGGGTGGTATTCATACTTTTGGCTCTCTTTAGTTGCCCTAGTTGTAAGTGCACACAAATCTTGGACTAGGAAGACAGTGAATTATTGATGATGTGAGACTTGAGTTAATTATCTTGGAAAGTTTTTTGATCGAGTTCTTCGGGTTTATTGTCATTCGATATCCGAAATGTGCAGATAATATTGGTGATTGGAACAAAGCTACAAGTTATAATAACAGAGCTGGCCTTAGAAATTCAAGTGAAGCACGCTGTAGTTAAAGGTACTCCAACTGTGCAGCCAACGAATGAGATGTTTTGGTTCGGTCGCCCTCAACTTATCCTTTTCTTGATCCATTTCACTCTTTTTCAGGTATCAAAATGATTTGCATACCAAAGTTTCATTTCATTGACAAATTGAATTTTTGAATCTTTTTCACTGATTATTTATGGGGATAACAATTGCTTGATGGTTACCTTATGTTATGCAGAATGCTTTCCAGCTTGCTTTCTTCTTGTGGATATGGGTAAGCACTATGTTCATTTGGTAAAGAATAAATCCTTGTGTGTGGAGTCATTTGATTTATCATGGTAACGATGGTAGCATTTGCAGTATCAGGAGTCCTAGATCAATTTCAGTTTATACAGTTAAATAGTTTCATTTCTACTGCACCTCTACACCAAATTTACATTTGACTTTATACGTTTGCAGTCTGAGTTTGGCCTGAGATCTTGTTTCCACGAGAGGTTTGATATCACCATTGTCAGAGTTATCATTGGGTCAGTATGCTTATTGTCTGGACGTATAGACTGTTGTGGTAAATTATCTTTCTAGGTTGTCAAAGAACATTATCTGGCATAAAATGTAACAATATTTCACATCTGATAAGAACTACATTGGGTTGCTTGTGTATGTGGCAGGGTTGCTGTGCAGTTTCTATGTAGCTACATCACACTCCCACTTTATGCACTTGTGACACAGGTGAGTCTTTTGCTGTTGATTGAAAAGACAAGATGTCTATTGAAAAGATAATTTGAACTTCATAGCATCTTGAATTATATGTTACTTGTTCTTGAATTATAGGTTACTTGTTCTTTATGACTAGTTGTAATCACCAGTTTTCTATGCCTATCATAAAATCAATTTGGACAGTATATTTGTCTCATCCTCAAAAGCATAGATGATACTCCACCCCAAATTCTAAAATATAAACACCTACCAATATAATTAATGCAAAATGGAAGTATTACAAAGTCAAGTCTTAACAACCATTTTATTCACCTTATAGTCAAGCCATACACTACATGATGATTATATATCTTACCTAGTATTTATAAAATTAGAGATAAGGCATCCCTTGGGAATTAGTTAAACTCATAGTAGTCCAATTCATCAGGAAAAAAACAGAGCCAGCAAGTTTTAATTTTATTTTTTTCCCAGAGCAGATCATTCACCGTATCGAAGCCTTTTAGTAAACCCTCGAATGAACTTTTGTTAGACAAATCTGACCAGTCTAAAACGTGCTTTCTTTTGTTTGGTCGATTAGTTTTTGTTATGGTGAGTTTTAAGATTGTTCAAATAATTCTGCTTTGGCTAAACCTGATGTATAGAAGATCGGGCTTCACTCTATTGAGGGCTTCAGGTAAAACCTGAAATGTAGTTTTGTTAGACAAATATGCCCCCTCTATGGTGTGCTTCATTTTGTTTGTTCAATTAATTTTTGCAGCATTCTTGCGTGTGCCTTTAAAACCAAGAGAAAGAAACACAATGACAATGTGATTGTGTCAATAGATGGATAGAAAACATATTTTTATGGAAACTTTTTCTCCAAACTGTACAGTGTTTTGTTCTGGTGAGCTTTCGGATTGAAAATAATTTTCCTGTGGTTAAGCCTCATGTACAGAAGATCGTGCTCTCAAAACTGATGGGATGCTCTTGTGCAGATGGGTTCTCACATGAAGAAGGCCATATTTGAAGAACAGACAGCCAATGCCTTGAAGAGATGGCAGAAAAATGCTAAGAAAAATTTGAAGCAAAATAGAACGTCAAATCACTCTTCTTCTCGCTACGCAAGCAGATCAGGCTTGTCTTCGCGAGTTCAAAGCGGGGAAACAACTCCAACCCATGGAAACAACTCCACAGATACAAATCAATGGGAGACATTGAAAGTCCAGACGTCTCTGGGAGATATTATCACTCAGAACATGAGGCATCAGATCTGGAAATGGAAGCATCTTCTCGTTATCCTCCCCAGGATAGCAATGCCCAGGACACAGCGGCTGCAAAAGAAGAATCCACTCCAAAAGATGTTGACACAAATAGTAAAGAATTTTCCTTTAACATATTATAAATGTCTGATCCACATCAGACAAATTCATGTATGAAAATTGTAATATCTGAGGTCAAATTTAACCAGCAGAGACAATTGGGTACATGACAAACAGGGTTTCAAAAAGCATCTAAACATTCTATAACAGAAATGCAATCAATTATTGCAATATTTTAAAAGAAAATCCATACAGATTCAAATTAAAATTTCATATATAATGTCTGATCCACATGAGACAAAAGGTCACCGCAAAGCAAGTTTGACTTAACTTCATAGAAATACTGTCAACTTAATGGATGAAAATTGTAATATCTGAAGTAAAATTTATTAATTCATACAGATTCAAATTGAAATTTCATAGACAGCAAACAACACATACTCCCGTTTTGATGGATATTCCTACTTGATGAGGATAATTTCCTAAATTTTGGAGTCACGAGACAACCCAAATAGAAGAAAGTTATTTGAGGAAAATCGGTAACGATGGATTTGAACTTTTTGGGCTAGTTCGCGACTCGTTGAGATTGCATCATTGAATTCCTAAGATAAGCACATGTGACAGCAAGCTTACGACTTCCATCGTAATATTCAACATTTAATGCTTATAGCACACAGTGATTCGTATGTATAGGAAGAGTTGTAGACAACAACCCACATGCTGCCTAGGACTCTTGTGGTGCAAGCATAAAAATAACAATTATATATGACATAACATACAGATTCTACTGTCATGTAATGAACCGCACACAATATCAATTTTTTGTGCTCTATAACAACAATCTAAGCAGAGGTAACAATTATCACAACCACTTAACTTGTGGCAGGTGAACATTTATTCGCCACAAGTTAAGTGCCACGAATAATAAGTTATCTTTTACTTGTTTTGGCCTTCTTCTAGTTAAATTGGTTATCTACCATTAAATGCCCCTTATCCATGCATCAACTAAGAGTTATACATGCATTAGCTACCACTTATCCATGCATCAATTACCAATTACTTTTAATATTCTTTATTTTTCTTAATATTTTATTTCAAATTTGGAGACTGCAATAAAATCAATGGACAGTACACTTGTCTCATCTCCGTACAATTTAGGAAAAGCATAGATGCTAGTCCACCCCAAATTGTAAGATATAAACACCTATTGGTGTAACAAGAATACAAAGACATCATACAACAAATATTACATATATCCTCCCCATAATGGTCATTTTGAGAACATTTCTCTAAATTCCATGTCATGTTAATCCTTCATTTTGTCATATTTTCACTTTTCACACTCTTTTGAATCTTTCTAACCTTATTCCCAAAATTTTAATTCAATCAATCACTAGGGAATACCACTTTAAAACATATGTCACATTTGAGGGTAGTGCCCCTTTTTGGCACACATTTTGAGGCAATATATTAAAATAATAATATTTAATTGTCTCTCTTCACAAATTCATTTTTTACTATACCACTTCATGCAATCATCCATTTACACATATCCCTAGAACAATTGGTAGTGCACTCTTATAGGAGGTCCACTTGCATCTTTGAATTGATCTTGTCCATGCCTTTCACTATGCACATCAAGTGAAGTTGGTTGAATGTTGAAGAAACATAAGTGAAAGTTATAACTACCTCAAAATTTTATTATTTGTTGACTCAACTCATGGAGTGGCTATTTGGAGAAAGCATTATTTTATTTTTACCATGTCAAATCATATTGGAGGGCGCACAAGGAGGATATTTTTATTGTTTCTTGATGACCTTTCACTTGGCAAAGTCTTGACTAACTCCATTTATTATTATTGTTGGACTTTTGAAGGAGTTGGTTAGAAAAATAATAATATTTTATTGTAAGAGAGATCTAACTCCTAAATAAAGGAGTTTGTTCTCCTTTTTTGGGTGAAAAAATAAAGAGTTTTTTCTCCATTCTTTGCATGGATTTGGGGATAAATCTCATTGAGCCTAATTAAATGTCCATTGGTTTCTTTAGATGGTGAATTAAAGTGTTTCTTGAATGGTGATGTGCTCCTCATGTTTTAATTATCAATTAGATCTTCAATGAATAATGGTTTTGCGATAATGAAGTAAGTAAGTTTTTTCTTCTTTTATGTGATGATTGTCATTTGGAAGTTTATGTTGTAGTATGTATTTCAACTCTTGGTTATATGCTCTCTTACCCTTACATTATCCTTCCAAAATCATATGAAAATATCTAAACTAGTTTTTTTCCTTAGTATATTTCTGAAAGTAGTAAAGCCATTGGGAGCGACTAGGGTATGTACGCTTACCTCCCTAATTCTCCTAATCATTCCTTTAAATCCATCATATTGTCCTTTAGACTGCATTCGCAAAATGGATAACACACTACTCTCCAATTTATTCATTTGTATTTCTTATTTACTTTCATAAATGGTTTTGCTAAAGCTATCTCTTCATTTCACCTTGAACGAATTGCAAATTTTAGTAATCCTATCCTAGAGAAGTCTCCCTTGAGTTAGATAAGATCCAACCTAAAGAGTGGAATAGGGTTTAGTGTGGTGACATTTGCCCCCTCTTAGTTTCAATAATCCCATAAATAGAGCTTTAGGACTTTATCTTGAAGGGGCATAATTTTGGATGATAACATTTTGGCATCATTGTTGGGAATAAAGTCCATTGGCCCCACATATTTGAAGACTATGCTTCATGACATGTTGTGAAATTTCTTTTCTTAAAGATTTAGTTTTCACATGGAAACTCCATGAAGGGACAAAGCCCTTGATCCTTGCAGATTTTTATTGAAGAGATTTGTTGGGTGTTGAGGTTAGCACATCCATCCATTTTGAATTTGAAGCTCATTTTGGCGACTTTACATGAGGTATTATTATTTTTTTTTGCAGACATATATTGTGCAATGAGTTCTATAAAGTGATGGGATTTAGTGTAGCATATGCTCCTTTAGATTTTTCAAAGAATCACGGATACCCCAATCAAACTCCTAATATTGGAAAATAGGATCTTCCAGAATTTTATGGTGATCCTTATGACACTCACAATGTGTCCAAGCATGTTTCTTTGGTTGGATATTATGTTTTAAATTTGGATGTTAAGCATGAGGATGTGGCTATGGGGTTATTTGCTAGATATTTAGAAGGAAGTGCTAAGAAACTATTTTAGTCTTTGGAAAAGGGAAATATTTCATCTTATGTAGGTTTTACTCAAGCATTTCTTAGGCATTTGGATCCCTCCTACTAAGAGGAGCAAGAGAATGAGAAAATTGAAGATCGCGCACATGAAGAGGACATGGATGAAGACTCTCTGAGTCAAACTTTCTTTTCATCATCTCATGCAGATAAGGGTTAGGTAAGATCCATTCTTTCTCAAAATCCTAAATTCGTTGACTTATCTATGGACGATTTTGAGAAATATAATTTAGAGGAAAAGCCCTTGGAGGGTGAGGATTTTGCAAATTTCTTTGCTGGCACTTTTGATGATAATAAAGGAAGCCAATGGTGTTATGGATAAGCATTTTCAGAAATTTGATCATGGTTTGGGTAGAGATTATTGGATATTTCTAGGAAACCCAATCTATGACACATCTAACGAAGGAAGTGCAGATTTTGAAGCGTTTGGATAGTTTCATATAGATAAGAAAACTTCAAAATTTTCTCATGTTCATTTTCAGCCATCTATATGTGCTAATAATGTAGATTTGGGGGCAGTCTTGTTCTTCCTTTTGTAGGAAGGATTTAGAGCAGAAATTACAAGGTTATTTCCAGTCATATTTTTCACTCCCTAATGTTGATCTTTCTCATGATTTGGGGCTATTTTACGATGTTATTTATGTTAGAAATTTTCCAATCACAAAAATCCTTAATCGATGATCTCTTTATAAGTGAAAATTCAATAAATAAGTATGTTTGGGGCGTTGGAAATGATGGGTTGCAACACAATTTTTATTGCAAATTTTTTTAGTTAGTTTCTTTGTTCAATTTCTCTCATGTTTTGCACCTATTGGCAGCTCGAAATGATGTTTTTAATTTAGAAACTTGTATGGGAAAGTAAGCATTTCAAATCGACTTGTATTGTATACATTTCTAGCCATCTTTCAAGCCCTAGATTTTGTGCTAATTTTTTCTAAAGATGGAACCTTATGTTATATCTCATGTTTATCTAATTTCAAGGGTGGATTTGAAGAATGTTGCCTTAATCCTCCTAATTGCAAAGTAATTAAAAATATTCATGTTGGCTCATAAATTTAAAAAAAAAAGTAAAATCAAATGAAAATTAATTAAGTGTAAATTCTTTTTATTTGTAAAAAATTTAAGTTAAAAATAAATTACACCCCTCTCGGTGCTTGATAAATCCGAGTTTAAGATGGATCTATGTTGGAGTTTCTTTTTAATTCTTCATTTACCCAATAGATAAAACACTAATATCTAATTCATTTATCTTTATTCAACCGAACTACAAGCTTGAGCAATCATATTCTAAGAAAGCCTCCCTTGAGTTGGAAAAATGGCAACCTAAAAAGTATAATAAAATTTGTTGTAGTGACATTAGCCTCCTTCTTCTTCGTTTCACTGTGTATGATAATAGTGACAATGTGGCCTCTATTCTTTTACGAATCAGACCTTCGCCTTTAGATAGCAATGGTGCCCATTGCTTTTTTATGGGGAATGGGACATTTAGGTGCAAAGTCCAACATAAGTTGCATTGCTTCTGGAGTAGTCTGATTTGCAGGGCAGTGGGCGCTTAGGGTTCAAATCCATGATTGCAATATGCCTCTTGCTCGTAAAGTTGTGCTCAGATCTATTGTATTTGTATATTGCCTGTCCAAAACCAGCAAGTGTACATGAATCACGCTTGTGTCGTTGAAGATCCCTGAGCTAGTGTAGTAACCATGTTTGTTCAGGACTATGGCTAGTCAACTGTAATATCGTTTGGTCCTGATAATGCAAGGGTACACTTGTTGAATGTTTAAATAGGTCTGTCTACATGTTGATGTTAAGAGTTGTAATCTCAATGGTCCTAAGTTGGTTAGTTAGTTGAGTCAATGGTCCTAAGTTAGTTGAGTAAGTTGTTGACTAGGTCATTAGTCGACCCATGGTATACACTGGCCCATTGTATTATCTAGTGGTTTTGGTGTTATGTGAAACTATATATATGTGTGCTTAATAATGAGAAGGCAATCAATATGCCCTTTTGTGTTTCCTCTCTATTCTATGTCTTTGCAAACTTTATCATGGTATTAGAGCTTATGGCCTGATCCATACATGTTGTTGTTGGGTAAGCCTTTTCACATAGTGGAAAGCACACACGTGTAGATCAACTCTGATCATGGTATCAGAGCTGATGGCCTAATCCTTCCATCTTGTTTTTTGGTTAAGCCTTTTCAGAATTTGGAGAGCACACACACACGGTTGGAAGTTGTAGCACGGGACGGAGATGGAACAGTCGGGCCACAACAAAAATATTTGTTTAAAAAAAAAAAAATAATTCGGCAAAAAATAAAAAATAAAAAATTTCGGCGGAAAGGGAGGCTGTCGCACCCTGCCTGAAGGAAAAGTGCGACGATGTTGCACCTTGCTTGAAGACAGACTGCGACAGTGTCTCACCTTGGGTGAGGACGAACTGCAACGACCGTCGCAAGCTTGTTAGAAGGAAAATTGTGACGGCCAGCCTTGGAATTATAGGATTTTGTCCGTCGCACCCCCGCACCCCATCAACGCACTGTGTCAGTTAGTAGACTGCGATGATCAATTTAACAGCTGTCATACTCCATGGAAAGCCTGAACATGAAGTCGATCTCAGATCCAATGCTGAACGGCCATATCTCGGAGCAGATCTAGTTTTTAAAGAGTAATATTGCTGACGCTGAGCCAAAATATTGGACAACGTTCCATCTTTGATTGCAAAAGATCGGGTCTTGCAGAGATCGATCCAAGAAGACCCTCTGTAGAAAAAGGGTAGAGCAGATCTGAAGACTGAAGGACCACTGATACTTGAAGAAAACCAAGAAGATCGAAGATGGTGCTAGAAGAGCTACCAGAAGAAATTGAAGAGGTAAGAAATCTGTTAATTTCAATAGGTTCATGGCAAACCTTTGATGGAGACAATTATGAATTATGGTCATTAAAAATTAGGGATCTGTTAAGGTCACAAGATCTGTGGCATTTTGTAGTTGAAGAGGATCCTAGTGATCTAGAATCATTTCAGAATTTGACAGAGTATCAAAAGCAAAGAAGGCAAGTTGTCGCCTTAAGTATCATACAAAATGGTATAGATTATTCCATCTTTCATAACATTTCAGACGCTTCTACTCCCAAGGAAGCTTGGGATATATTGAAAGCAGAGTTCAGTGAAGAGGAACCTGAAAAAGACGAAGCAGAGTTCAGTGAAGAGAAACCAGAAGAAGATGAAGTAGAGTTTAGTGAAGAGGAACCAATTGACTTTGCAACCCATGAAAAGCACCAGGAATCCCACAGTGAAGTGGAATACAGCCAAGAAGACTATGTTTATGATGCAGCCAATGATCAAGTAAGCTCAACAAAACTTGTTGATCTAGCTCTGTTTGTTGATGACAGTGAAAACAAACCTGTCAATGTAGAAGTCCCTAGTGACGTGAGTGATAGTCTCTCAAAGAAAGAGACAGTTGATAGCAGCAATGATAGTCTCTCAGAAAAAGAGACAGTTGATAGCAGCAATGATAGTCTCTCAGAAAAAGAGACAGTTGATAGCAACATAGAAGTTGCACCAGTAGAGAGTTCATCAAAGAACCAAAAAACCATAAGTTTGAGGGAGCTATATGAGCAAACTCCCATTATTGATGAGCAGTATGAGTATGCTCTATTTCCTTGTCAGCCCATAGTCTTTGAGGAAGCAGTGAAGGATGCACATTGTGTACAAGCTACAACAGCTAATGAGAATGATGATGTAGCTGCCATTGAAACACCAAAAGAGGAAGATGAGGAAGATGCGGACCACGAAGATGAAGAAGACAAATAAGTGACTGCTCTCCAAGAAGAGCTGAAATTTATTCATCTTTTTTCTGAAAAATATTTTGAGTATGCAGGTAAAATGGACAACAACATACAATATGTTGAAACGGAAGAAGAAGAAGACTTGCACTATGTTCCAAGATCAATGAAAAGCAATAATACTGTTTATTGTGCATAAGACAAAGAAGATGCTGAAGAACACCGACTTAGCATCAAGTTCAAGAAGACAAAGAAGAAGAAGTCCAAGTACACATCAAGGAAGAAAGTAAAGCTTAAGTTTATTTGAATGCAATGTATGCCTAGCTGAGACATAGACCAGCAGGCACAATGCCTAAGTGTTGATGCATTGATAGTGCTGACCACACCATCCCACTTGAGATTAAGGGGGTGTGTTAAGAGTTGTAATCTCAATGGTCCTAAGTTGGTTAGTTAGTTGAGTCAATGGTCCTAAGTTAGTTGAGTAAGTTGTTGACTAGGTCATTAGTCGACCCATGGTTACACTGGCCCATAGTATTAGCCAGTGGTTTTGGTGTTATGTGAAACTATATATATGTCTGCTTAATAATGAGAAGGAAATCAATATGCCCTTTGTGTTTCCGCTCAATTATGTGTCTCTACATATTTTATCAGTTGAGAATGTTTTATGCCTTTTTAACTATGTTGGACTTTCTATACTTTGCTTGAGCTACAAATTTAGGCTTTGTGATTGCAAGCCTTAGCTGTGAGAATTTGTTTTAACTCCTACTGAGTCAACCGTGAAAGTATAGTGTATGACTTGCGAAAAGCTGTTGTTGTGAAAATGAGTCAATTGCATCGCTTGCAGTGTACAGGTTTTGCAAGAACTAATGCTCTGATCTGGCATTGATACCACTTGTGAGAGTATGTATATTGATTCAGCTTCCCTATACTAGGGTTGCAGTGGTTATGGAGTGTGTCTGTTGCTTTATTGCATCGAAGAGACCCATTCTACAGCTCAGTAGGGGAGATGTGTAACTCTTTCCATGCTCATCCTGAAGCTGACCCGTGTCCTTTTTAAAAAATTATAAAATATTATAAAAAATAACATGTCTGCTATTTAAAAACATTTATAATAGCATATATATAAAAACTAACAAATTAGATAAATTAAAGCCCTTGATAAATCCCCTTTAGGATGGATCTATATTGGTTATTTCCATTATGGGTACTGATTGCAAGAAATCCATGTGAAATTCTGGCCAACAATGTAATGTCAAGTTGAGGTGTAAATTGTAATTCCTAGTGTCTAAAAAGCTCATTCAATGTAATCCTATTTTTTACCTACTCTCACGTCAGAAATTTTAACTATGGCCTTCCTCTCCGGGATCACTGGCCTATCTACGACTTCATTCGAGATTCAATTGAGACTTTGCAAGCTCCATCAATGATCAAAACCAAAATGTTTATTCTGCTTCTGAATGCTTATTGGTTGTAAAAACACTTACTCAGAGATTCAAGTGAGACTTTTCAAGTTCCATCAATGATCAAAACCAATTGTAAAAAGACTTACTAAGAGATTCAAGTGAGACTTTGCAAGTTCCATCAATGATCAAAACCAAAATGTATATTCTGCTTCTCAATTTTTATTGGTTGCAAATAAACTCGAGCATTCTCAAAAACCAAAATACTGTCACTAAGTGCGTTTGCAAAAAACTTGAGCATTGTCAGTGTGGAGGAGCAAATAACAAATTCATCAATCAGCCGACAGGGGTGTAGATTTATTGGCGAGTAACCCAATGCTTGCTGGAACGTCTCAGTTGCCCCCTCGATCAAATCAAAAGCTTATAATCTCATCCACTCATTTCAGATCTTAGATCTATTGGGTGGGGCAGGGATTGAGCCATTTCTCTGCAAATTCTAGTGCAATGAATCAATGCTAGTTAAGGCCCTTCCTTTTCTAAAGGCATGGAGAGGTGAACTAGTTATTTTGTTTCATGTGCTACTACCTAACTCATATTTGAATGATTGAATGGGTCATCCTTATTTGGATTGCTGATTCGTTCCATCTGGATTGCTGATTCCCTTCATCCAATAGGTAAAGTGACTCAATCGATCCTCCCTTTAATCTATTGATCTGTCAACTACCTTGCTGATTCCCTCCATCCAATGGGTAAAGTGACTCAATCGATCCTCCCTTTGATCTGTCGATCTACCAACTACCTTGTCTGGTCACCCAAATTGCCTCATTCCCAACGCCTATTAATTTGATGGGCATATAAAATAAAATGAAGCAGATTGGGGAAAAACCCTAATACCAACGGCTTGGGCAATTCCCTAATACTGACAGAGCCTTTTATTTTATAGAAGGTGTTTAGAATGAGCATCCAATGGGTATAGAGAAACTTTAACCTTTGATCTTACTCCATACCGGTTGGATAGAAAGAATCAGCAATCAAGATAAAGTCAGACTTCATGATGTTGGGTTGTCCATCCTTCTGTCAAAAACATGTGGAGCAATAATCTATATATACGACAGTACTGGTTTCCTTCAAATATCACAAATCTACTTTACAACTTGCCAATATTGACAACCTGAATATTCAATATTTTGGCTACTGAAATTATTGCAAATGCAATATTCGATTTAGTGTACATTATGGCTGATCAGAGCAGTAGGGCGGAAGCGTTCGTGTATGATTCAACTTGACCGACCGGCGTCATCTTGACAGTAGGTAGTGAACACAGTGAAAGTGACACTAGAATCCAATATTTGTAGATGAAATTGCCAAAGATGAGTCATGACTAAGTCAGTTTTGACACTCAATTGGAAAGTAAAATGACGGGTGCTGGACCTACTGGTTACAATTCAGCCTGCATTTGCCACGTGGGATTAATGGAATGTGTCTGACACAACTGTATTGAAATGAATAAATAGGTTGACATACCTGTCTTGGCATGTATAAATAGGGACTAGAGCTTTGATTTCTTTGGGATCTTTTTACCTTTGTACTTGGGCACTCTTTCTGATTATCTCATTTAGAAATGTCGTAGTGTAAATATTAGATTATTCTTTCTCTTTTCTGGTTTGTTGGATCCTTTTTCTTCAAAATCTAATCTTAATTTAATCTTATTTTTCCAATAGCACATATAAAGAGTTAAGAATGCACAATCCTTTAAAGATCCTACTTAATTTGATATTTTATTCGTCTCTATACAGTGAAATCATGGATGAATAATTTTCAGTTGGAATACAATCTGTAAATTAATATTGGATTTTCTTCTCAATCTAATCTTAATTTAATCTTATTTTTTCAATAGCATATATAAAGAGTTAAGAATGCATAATCCTTTAAAGATTCTATTTAATTTGATGTTTTATTTGTCTCTATACAGTGAAATCGTGGATGAATAGTTTTATTTGTCTCTATACAAAATCTTTATAATAGTGGTAGCATGAGAAAGACAACTAAAACACATCTAGCTTTTTTGGTTAAGTTTTGATAAAAACCTGTCAAAATTGTTTCTGGAAATTGCTATTTCCGCAATTTTGCAATTTCAGTAATCGTAATTGCATGTTCAAGACTAAATATCCAATTTTAAAACTACCCAAATTGTCAAAATTACGATTTAAACACTTCAAATTGCGATTTCAATAAGAATTGTTCTACTCCAACATAATTGGGGACGTTTTGATTATCACTTACAATAAGCGTTAACTAAAACGCTCTGCTTTTCAAAGTTTTATTTCCAATCATCAACACTAATCTCCATACCTTTATGTTTCCCTACAATATCCATGTGTTAAATCATTTTGACCATTGACATAAATCAATTAACTAAACTAGAATTTATATTCTAAATGTAGAACATTAAATCCTAACAAGTTCAACATTAAATTCATAGACAATCATTATATTAAATAGTATTATATTAAATTTTTATTGATTAAACAATGTTTTTATGGAGTTCATGTTATAATTCTTATATATCAACATAGATTCATCTTAAATCTAGATTTACCAAGTATCAAAGAGGGATCAAATTTATTGAAGTGTTAAATCTAGATTTACCAAGCACCCGAAGGGATTAATTTCTTGAGGTGTAAATGAAATTTGGTCGCATTGGGTGCTTGATAGATCTTAATTTAAGATGGATTTATGCTTTTTTAAAAATTTTGTATAGCTTTTGTAAAATTTAAATTTAAAATGAATAATAAGACCAACATGTTATTCTTTTGTGATGTGGATCAACATATAATTTATTTTTATTTTGCTGAATTTTTTATTTTATTTTTTATAACACTATATAGTGTTACATTATAATGTCTCCTTTAGAATGTAGAGCACACTCTTGGTACAATCACCTTCCTCCTATTTCTATAATTTATGTTCAATAAAATTCTATTCCTATAAAGATGTATGAACAATTCACCCAACTTAGTGTCAATATATGAACTCCTTTGACATCAAACACACGAGTTTTTAAAGCTCATTTTGGTGATCATAACCCATTCCAAGTTTACGTAAATCTTGACATGCCCCCTTTCAAAGATGAACGATGTGGAGGCTTTAGAAAGTTGGTTGCGATAGTGGAAATCTTACTCCAACTTGAACTTGTTCTCTAATGAGGAAAAAAGGCATTTTTGCAACACGGGTTGATTTCAAATGCATGACATTAGTGGGTGTATAGGGGTTTTGGTACATTGGTGTATAAAACTCTCTAAAGAACACATGAATTAAGGATTAGGAAAATGGGACAAGCATGTGAATACATACTTCAATTTACTAGCATATAAGAAAGCATTAACAATATCAAATCATAAATTCAAGAACTAAATAACATTCAAATAAAAAAATTTAGGGGGAAGAAACAATGCTTGAATTGTATTTTAAGAGAAGGAAATAAACTATGAAATATATCATCTGAAGAGAGTAATTTGCAGTGGGTTGTAGGGCACTTCGTTGCTCTTGGTGCAATCACCTCCCTCTTATTTATATAGTTCATGTTCAATTAATTTCTCAAAATTGAAAGATAAGAGTTGTATAGTGACAATTCACCCAACTCATTATGACATTGAACGTATGAACTCCTTTGACATCCAACCCATGATTTTTTGAAGCCCATTTTGGTGGTTATAATCCATTCCAAGTTTACATAAATTTTGACATACCCCCTTTCAAAGATAAAATCAATGTGGAGGATTTAAAAAGTTGGTTGTGATAGTGGGAATCATACTTCAACTTGAACTTGTTCTCTAATGATAAAGAAAGCCTTTTTGCAACACATGTTCATTTCAAATGCATGACATTGGTGGGTGTATCAAGGGTTTTGGTACAATGGTATATAAAACTCTATTAACATATTGATAAGTTAAGAACATACAAATTAAGGATTAGGAAAATAGGACAACGATATGAATACAAACTTCAATTTACAAGCATATATGAAAGCATTAGAAGCATCAAATTATGAATTCATTAACTAAATAACATTCAAATAATGAATTTTAGGGGGAAGAAACAATGCTCGAGTTGTATTCTAATGGAAGGAAATAAAATATGAAATGTATCACCTAAAGAGAGTAATTTGTAGTTGATGGGCTCAAATCCTTTTGCGTGAGGGTCCTTAATCATCCTCAGTATGTTCAATCTTAATCTCTAGTGTATGTGGGCAATGTGTCCCCTTTGTGGATGACCAATTTGGAGGGTCAACAAGTAAGCATGAGTAAAATGAAGCTAGTATTGTAACTCTACTATGAATTCCTCCCCCATAGTGCATTCCCACGGCTCCTTTTTTTAGACATAAATGAAACTCTTTTAAGAATTAGTTCTCATTTGAATGCTCTCCTCCCATTAGCTGGATTCCATGTATTTACTGAGCACATTAAGAAAAGCTAAGAAATGGAGTAGGCCTAATGATATTTCTAAATTGGTTTATATGCACTCTCAAGCCATTTCAACAAGTATGTGAGCATTACTACATTGTGAACTATCTAAATTTATGGCCTTCATAGGGGACATGTCACTATAAAAGGATTAGTCAAGTGTTTTGTGTGAGTAATAAATGATTAGCTGTGCAACTCTAGAAACAACTGACTGAGATTTTGACTTTTCTCAGTGGGGTGTAAATAGGCATGAAATGATATGATATGTTGCATTACGCAAGATATACATGAAATGGTGATGTTTATTAGTAATATTACCCAAGTGTTCCAAGTAGGTAAAACTAAGGTGATAATGGTTTCCCCATGATGTGTGAGGTTAAGAACATCTCATATAGTTGAAAGATGTCATGTTTTTTTTACCCAAGTGTTGTTTGTAGAGAAGCCAAAGAGAGTGAGAGGGAGATGCAGAGAGAGACAACCAATGAGAGAGGATTTCCCAAGTAGAGACAATGGAGGAAACGTACATGACACACAAGAGTGAGGTGATGCATATATATGAGCTATTTTACAAATACAGCAAGAAACCTCATGCTCGTGAAAATATCAAAGCAATTTACAATGGGATATCTTAGCACTAGAGGTCAAATTTGAACATCTCTTTCCACACACTCAGAGATAGATTCAATTACCAAGGAAAATATGTTACTAAATGAGGGACCTATGAGAGAACAATGGTTCCCAAGGGGGTGGAGAAGTGCAACAAAAGGATGTCCATGAAGGTGTGGGGCCATAACATGTAGGAAGTCACCTAAAAGGCGACTCTTGCTTGAGGGGTCAAAACAATGTTGAAAAGGTTTATACATGTCTCGTGGTCTTCCACTAGATCTAAAACTCTACAAACATCAATGTGTACTAATCTCCATGATGCAATGGTGATTTGAATTCGAGAATGCGAGAAATTATTGGGTTAGAGAGTAATGATAACTCACATTGCTCAGTTTGAGGTCACCCATCAATGATGTAAATGGGGGCCAACATATTGAATCCTCTAAATCAGCCTTGAGTAAGGTCAATATAACCTCATTAGTGACAATCAAAAGGGCCTCTGTCACCAAAAACTGAACATCACCAAAGGTAGCATAGCCAAAAGTAAAGGAGATATGGAGACACGCTAGGTTCGTCACCAATAATCATTATTAGTGATGGTGAGTGACCGTCGCCAATTCCAAAGAACAAATTAAAGTGACATATCTTTGATGATCTTCACCATAACCTCATCGGTGACGGTCAAAATGGTCACCATCACCAAAAGATGAACGTCACCAAAGGCAGTGTAGCAAAAAATAAAAGAGATATGGAGACGCGCAAGGTTTGTCACCAATAATCATTATTAGTGATGGTCAATGACCATCGCCAATTCCAAATAACAATAGTGACATATATTCAATGACCATCACCATAACCTCATTGGTGATGGTCAAACTGGCCTCCGTCACCAAAAAATGAACATTGCCAAAGGAAGCGTAGCCAAAAGTAAAGGATATATGGAGACGCGCTAGGTTTGTCACCAATAATCATTATTAGTGATGGTAAGTAACCGCCACCAATTCCAAAGAACAACAGTGACATATCTTTAATGACCGTCACCATAACCTCATTGGTGATGCACGATAAAGGACCACCACCATTTCTATTCAATTTTATTTTTTTAAATTGTTACGAGGTGATGTTCACCGAAGTTTCATTAATGGTGATGATCACAAAATTAAACATCACCATTAATTTCTGCAGTGGTGACGTGCACATAATTAAATGTCACCATTTATTTTTTCAATAATGAAGGTCACAAAATTAAGCATCACTATTAACATCTACAGTGGTGACATGCACAGAATTAAATGCCACCATTGAATTTTTCAATGGTGACATGCACAAAGATGAATAAACTAGTTGTTATCCCTAAAGTTTGCACCTTGACTACTAAAGGGGAAAGCTAGGGCACTTGGAAAATAAATGGTTTAAATATTGATTTTAAGTTGATGGACATATTCTATTTGGCCTAAGGTTGAGTATCAACAAGTTTTTCAATAGGTTTTTCAATTGGCAGATTGTGACTTCATAAGCATGCTCAAAATGGTTATGTCAAATTATTGAGAGTGGAAAACGATGTGTGAAACAACAGACAAAAACTCATAGACAGTAATATTTTGTTTACAAGTGAAATATTGAAGACAATCCAATGGCTATAGGTAATAAACAAGACAACCCTTTCATTTGATCTACCTTGCTATTTGATCTGCAAAACAAGAAATATACAATTCTACCTTGCTATTTGATCTACAAACAATGAAACATTTTAAAGCTATGCAAAAGAATATTGCATTCAATATAGATTGCTAATGAAAGCAATGAAGATTCAAACCACACCACAAGAGAATTGATCAATGAAGACAATCTAATTTTGATTTCCCCAAGAAAATTCTGTAATATACACAATTAGTGAAGTAGTACCATTTTTTGTTCTTCCAATGACCCCTTTCTTTACATAAACCATCCCTTTTAAAAGATACATTTGCCAAAAAATTTGGATCTTAGATCCACTTTAAAAGGATCAACTTTGTATAAAGTCTTAGGTCAAATATACATGGATATGATATAGGAATGAGACATAGACTTTACCTAGATAAATATTTGAAACTTCTAAAACTATTACATTGGAATATGAAACAAAATGTGAGAGTATATCCGAACTATTTCACTAATTAAGGTTGACTAACCAAAATTACAAAATGAAACTACGTTGGTTGCATGAATTCTGCAGCGTATCTTGATAACTGTTGAAACCAATGTTGTAAAACATAAGCCTTGGCGATGACTGTAGATCCACATTATGCTCTTCCTTGTACCAAAAACCTGCTACAGCAGTTAGCTAATCAAGCCTGAGATGATGGAGTCTACAAGCTGTCCTGTATGACTTGAGTTCCAAGCTCTGCCAGAATGCCTAGCCTATCACAGCTGAATTGAATTTTTTTGATCTTTTCTTGTAGATACTTAACTCTCCAATACCTCCTCTGCCTTTTCAATGCCTTGTTCTTCTTTGATATTCTTTGGGAAAAATCACGTAACTTATTATGTTTGAAAATCAACCTATTCATCTTATTATTCACCTTGACATTCTTTATTAAGGACTCTTTGTTTTCTTGCTCCAAATCGTTTATCCTTTCCTTAGCAACATTCACCATGCAAAACTTTACGCTTGTCTTCTACAAATTAACTGTGCTAATCTAATGCACACAGTCACCATTACAAGACCATTTCTATTATTAAAAAATAATAGTTAACAATTCCAAAGGGTGAAAGGTTTGGCTAAAGGGTAATTGGCCAAAACCACCGAGTACCAATTTTCTCACATTTCCATGCACAAACACTCAAGGGGGTAATGCACTATTTTTTTGCAGGCCACCACCCCAACCCTAGAGTTTTTCTCATTTAAGTTTATGGTTTTGTTGCAGTATTCTCAAGGTATTGTTCTTGTGTGATGCAGGAGCATCTATCGGGAACTAACAAGGTGACTGAAAAAAAAAATCCAGTAGCAGATCACAGCCATCGGAGGCAAGAGAAACATGGAGATGTGCGCCAACGGAGAAAGGACCATCAACAACCAAGATTAAATCACCGAATTGATCACCGACATTGGCGAAAATGGACAGATTTTGGGAAGCACATTAGGAGGAAACGCACCAACGGCCAAGATTAAATCAGTTATGTTGAGTTTGGACTTTTGTCAAATACTTGTATAATAGGATATTTGGGTTTGTTTTCAGACTATACTGGTCTTTTGTCAAACAATTGTTTAACCACTGTTTGTTTTTCCATCTAAATGGAATTTTCTTTTCATATCTCAGACCACAATATGAAACGTTCAATAATATATTTTAACCCCAGAAACACCATGTATTTTGCATAAAATTAAAGAGAAAATATATTAAATATTTCCTTTTTTCACAAACCGAGAATAAGCATATTAAAACAGTCATCTACAAGAAAAAATCATATATGATTGTACTGTAAGTCTAACCTGTATATATTACTGATTTCACAGCCTCCCCATTCTTTAGATACATCATCTTTTAATAGATCTGGAAATGAGCATTTGCAATCTTGCTGAGACTAAGTAACAAATTTCCCTTCAACAGTTTTAACGTTGTCTTTATGGGTAGATATGGTCACTGTAATGGATAGTGTGCCCTTCATTATGAGATGTACTCTCTAATGATGGATGCGTCCCCAATTTCAATAGCAGAATGGTGATAAAATATGTAATTTATATCTTCTCATATTACATATATAATGTGTCCCTCTTTCGTATGCAATTCGAATCTCAAATGGAAAGCAGGCTACAATTAACACAATAAACTCTGAGTGTATTCACTAGTTGAGCGCTCTCTAACATTCCATACCATGATTTAATGTGCCTTCGCGTGCTTCCTCTATAGTGCAAAATACTAATGTTGAATTATAGACAATGAAACCCAGAAAGATATAAATGAAAAATACTAACGTTGAATTATAGACAATGAAACCCAGAAAGATATAAATGAAAAATACTAATGTTGAATTATAGACAATGAAACCCAGAAAATGAAATCGGAAGAGTAGACAGCTAAAGTTTAAGAGTTTTAGAAAAGAGTAATCCCTAGTTAACTTGGAATAAAGGCCAATATTTGAAAAACTAAGGACTTTGGTCTCATATGAAACTTCAATAATTAGTTCCCAGAAGTGACACTATGGACGAAGATATAGTTAAATTATGGAGCAACTAGAAAACACCTACCTTGCCTCAACTCATTTTAATGAATGCTCAACACTGAAAAATACTAATGTTGAATTATAGACAATGAAACCCAGAAAATGAAATCGGAAGAGTAGACAGCTAAAGTTTAAGAGTTTTAGAAAAGAGTAATCCCTAGTTAACTTGGAATAAAGGCCAATATTTGAAAAACTAAGGACTTTGGTCTCATATGAAACTTCAATAATTAGTTCCCAGAAGTGACACTATGGACGAAGATATAGTTAAATTATGGAGCAACTAGAAAACACCTACCTTGCCTCAACTCATTTTAATGAATGCTCAACACTTTTGGGCAAATTTAGTTTGCTCATCACTTTCTTATGTTTTGCAAACTTTGTTTTTACTAAGACAATAAAAATAATAATAATAATTTTCTTATTTAAGTAACAATAAAAATAATTTAATTTTCATGTTATTCTCAAATTAGAAACTAAATTTGAAGGAGTAGAGACATCGGATAGAAGCGTGGGCTAAATGCCCCAAAAAAGTACTCCCCATTTATTTCATTAACTAAAACCAGTTTTATACATATGACAACGGAGGTTTGGAAACATCTACTGACAGGTTGGCTTCTCGGTGAAGCTAGAAGTTACATCAACATTTACACATTCAACTACCAACCGGCATGGGGATCGATCTATGCATAAATGCATATCAACCGGACACATCCACGGACTGATACAAGTGGATACCAATGTGATGATGTGGCTATTGGTATTTATTTCCAACACTCACCCTTAAATTGAATAGCCACATTACAACACACGGCTTACAAAAAATCATGGCCTGCTGGTCTAAAGTCTCAGCTAGGCTTCTTACAAGTAGACACGAAACACTTCAAAAAATTTCTTTCAATGTTGCTGCTGGAAACTTCATCATCAGAATGCTCTCAAGTCTTGGAGAGTCTTAAGGCGGATCTGCTACTATAGATAGCAGATGCTTTCTCAACTACATACTGAATACTGAAGGCGGAGGCACACTCTAGGCTCTTCCTTCCCCGCAGGTGGTAGACTTTAGCAAACCACACATCAATGGCGGAGGATCACACAACCAGTAAAAGGCTACAGCCTTTCAACAAACACATACATTCTTCCACAACAAGCAACATCAAATTCATCCATCATCAATGAATAGTAGCTTCCATCAGCATCAACATTTCAAAAACAACATTGCTACAGCGTATGTAGAACAACAAAAAACCAAACATAAATTCTTCAAGACGTTTTCTTCATTGTAACACCAAGTCATTGTCTTTTTCATTTTCCAGCAGTGTAAAACCTTGAACCAGTTATGTGCTATGGTCTTCATGAATTTCATCTTGACATTCTTGTTCTTGTTTATGCTGCATGGCAGCTTCAGTACTATAGCTCTTGCAGCTTTATTACTGCAATCAAAACTTGCACAAATAGATAGAGTTAAAACATTTCGTAAAGCAAGTTTTTCTTCATTTATCTGCTTCCTGGCAGCTTGGTTTGCTGCCCTTGCAACCTCCATAGTTGCATTCTCTTCAACTGCTGCAACAATGGCACAGTCATAATCAGCAAGACACTCCACAACTTCAACATGCCTTGGCTTTTCAAGCCAATCTGCAATCAACTTTAAATCTGCCTCATAGGCGTTACATTTTTTAGCATCATCATGGATGCCTGAAGCTTGTACCAATTCTGCTTCTGCTGCAACTTCTGTGCAGTTTGCAATTATCTTATCAAATTCCTCAACAAACATTGAGTCTTTAAAATTTTCAGAAATATCACAATTCCATGTTTCACATAAAAATTCAGACACTTTGACACAGTGATTTTCATCTTTTTCAGCTGCTACTTGATTTCTGTATGTTCCTGGACAATAAAAATCACCACAACTATTATGAAAAACAATTTCCCTTGTGGGCTTGACCTTGAAAAGCTCTCCTTTAACCTTAAATGGCTGACCTGCAACTATCTCGGTTACATCTTCATCAACTATACCAGTCTCTGCTTTAGCAGTGAGGTTATCTTTTTTATCATTTTCATCCACATATATATCTGTATTGTGGGCTACACCATTTTCATCCTCACTTTGTTCATTAACACCTTCATCATCCACATGTGTATTTTCACAGTGGGATTTACCAGCTTCATGTTCATTCTCTCCTTCAGACATAAAGTCCACACACCTCAGAAATTCATCTATAATATCATCAACCTCGTATTCAACTTCAGTTGTTGAATTCACCATATATGTTCTTATTGCTGCAATAGCAACTTCATCTTCATCAACACCATCCACATGCATGTCTGTAATGTGGGATTCACAAATGTCAATTTCTTCAAGTTTATATTCCACTTTTGTGACACTATGACGCATGCAACTTTCGATAATCTTGTCAAACTCTGCACTAAAATTACAGTCTTCATGAGCTTCATTATACTTATCATTCACATCCATATGTGCCTCTGCACAATGTAATTTATCAGCTTCTTCATCATTCTCTGCTTCAAACAGAGAGTCCACATTCTTCAAAAATTCTTGAATGATTTTAGCTTCTTCATTTTCATTTTCTTCAATTTCAGGCTGATTTCTATATGCACCTGCACATGCACAAACATCTAAACTGTTAAGAAAAACTTCTGTTCTCATGGGCATGCTCTTCATGAGCTCATCTTCTTCTTCACATTCATCCTTTACTGGTTGTCCTGCAACTGCTTGAGTTGCTGATTCATCATTTTTTGTTGCTGCTGCTATGGCAGCTTCATCTTCAACATCTTCATCCACTTGTGGCTCTGCACAGTGGGCTTCACTATTCTCAAACTTATCTGGCTATGCTTGGTTGACAGAGTCCTCAACCATTTCATGCAAACATTCAACTTCTACTTCAGCAGCTTTGACTAAGACTGTTGGATCCTTTTCAACTATTACAACAATTTCATCTTCATTTGTGTTTTGGGAAAGTGCTTCTGCTGGTATAGCAAGTTCTTCAACTTCATTATCCACAACTATGTGGGGTTCAACGAATTTCTCAACAGCTTCTATGGCTGGAGTTTTTACTGCTGCGATGGAAGTTCTATCTTCATATTCATCCACAAGTGCCTCTACACCGTGGGATTCACTAACAGCTAGGCTATCTTCTGCTTCAACTGTAGGCGGTTCATTAACATTATCACAATTTTCAGCACTGTCCATGACAGTTGCATCAACATTCTGAATTTCAACACCATGTAGTTCAGCTTGATGCTGACTGGAGTTTCTCCCCCTTACACCAAATTCTCTTCTCAAGCATTCCCAAGCATCTTTAGCACTGGTTGCATCAACAACAATGTGGAGAACACTATCTTCCATGGCTTTCTGAATGAGATATAATGCGAAGGCATCACTTGCCTCATCACAAGGTTCATTACATTTACTTTCAACACAATTCAATACACCTTCAGCACGAAACACAGTTTTCATTTTAATAACCCAAAATTCATAATTCTTACCTGAGAAAACTGGAATTGGCAAAAAATCATGACAGACTTATTCAGTTTTCGCCTCTGCTGCATCATACAACTTTGCAATGCAAGACTTGAATTTCTTTTCCTTGGACAATTTTAGTCTTCTGCTCTTCGCCATATCTGTCCTGTGTTCTCTCCCTCGTCCACTGGTTACTGCCTTCTTAACCTTTGTCAGCAGCTCGGCTTTCTTCAGAAAATATCCAAATTTATTCACAATGGCTTCTAGTCGGCTCAATCACAGAATTGTGGCAGCACCATACCAATTAAAAAACGAATTAAACCACTTCTGTGGATTTTACCAAACCACGAGCTACAACTCGTTTCCTCCTTCAGATTTACACATAGCCTACTGGCTCCAACTCTTCAACAATTCTTTCAGCAGCTGACCTCAACTGGACTCCTACTTGACTGTAGGGAATACACTCAAAATTTAAAACTTTAAACAGTCTTCAGACTTACACTCAGAGCTTCAGCTCGTTAAGGGTTCTTCAGAACAATCTCCTTGAGATTCTCACACACAGCCAGAGCTGTTAATTACAGAGCTTCTGCTCAACTTCAGGCTACGGCCTTCTCAAACTTCATCCGTGGCTTCACAGCTCTATTGGAGGAGTTCTGCAACAGCACACGAGATACACATGAGACTGCTCAACCACTAAACCATGGGAGCATTGACCTTCACTCTGCTCTACTCGACCATTAAACCATGGGAGCGCAACAAACACATATGAATAGAGGAGGAACACGGACTATTAGCAGCTCGGAGGACTTCGACACATCCCTCTTTCTTCATGCATAGAGAGCTTCAGCTCACACGCAAGGCTCCAACCTTCAACAGAAACAGAAACAGGAATTTCTTCTTACCTTTGCCACTGCTGGGGTTTCTAATCCACTAGCGATAGAACTCAACGAGTGGTCGACTGGCCGACTGGGATTCAGGCATAAATCAACTTATTCCATGGGCTATGGCCCTTCAACCAACCACTCGCCCTTTAGTGCAAGCGGCTCGCTACTTCAAGATCTCACGGCTCTTTACTGACAAGGGTCAGCCTCTCCTCTTCTAGGGACATGACCAGCGACCAGAACTCCAAGAACGTGGAGAAGAAGTAGCCAACTTCTCAGCACTGGCAGGTTTCAAGCGGCTCCTTAAACTTGAACCACAATGGGCTTCGGCCCTCTCCTGCTCCATCTTACGGGTTATCCTCTTACCCAAGTCGTAACCAACCTCGAACGACTTAACAAAAAAACAAACATTGACTTGGGCATCCTCTTCAACTTTCGGTCTCTACATAGATAGGGTCGTTGGCACATAGGGTTGGGCAATAGCTCTTTAATCCGCTGCACAATCAACTAACCACAGGAGTATTCACCCGAGGCTCAACACACAACCATGCCTTACACACTAATAACAACACTCACCCAAGTTGCAACGCTTGTCAAGCAACGCAAGAGAGAGCGGCAGCTACAAACTTCAGAAAAAATAAACTTGCCAGCAGATAATACTGAGAGCTTAGGAGCTCTACCATTCTCTACACCAAACAATTACTGCTCTTGTCACCAGAACACAAGAGAAATTTGTGACGGCTGAGGGAGCCCAACTTCATAGTTGGTGGGAGTTCACACTTAGTCTAGCGGAATAGGATCTCAACAATGGCGACTGCTTCTATCTGGCAGTGGCAGGATTTCCCAAACGACAGCTCTTTCATACGTAGAGCACCGGAAATGCAGACAGTGCTGAGCATTTGGCTCTTCTACATTATTCAGTCCAGTCTAGAAGAGCAAGTGGGCATATATGCACTCTCTTTCAGCGCAAAACTCAAACTCAAACTCAAACAATGCATTCTCTGACTCACTGGAACTGAAGCTCGATTTTTCTGAAAACCGAAAAATAAATTTGGCTCTCACTGAGAGCACAAGCTCAGAGCACAATTACCTGCTCACATAGCTCAACATATGAACCATCTTCACATCCCTCACAAAATGCAGCTATATGGTTCAGAATGGCTGCTATGCCAGTGCCAAGACATCACGCGAGAAGACTCAATGCGCAGAGGGATACGAGCTTACAAGCTCTGATATTTCTTACACGCAAGGGTGTGAGCATACAACGAAGAGACTAGTGGGCGGAGGGCAGAGCTTGGCTTCAACAAAAAAACTCGACTTCTTCATCCTGTAGCCACACGCAGTTGCACACATATGAAGGAATTCGAACTGGACATAAACTGGGTTTCACCATTGCTTGCCCAGCCTCCACTCTACACAAACTGCGGTCTCAAAAATGTGAGTCCTCTTTATACAGGTCACGGCAAGTCCTCTTTCTCTCACCAGCGGGAGACACACAGCTCAACCGCACTTGACAAATAACCATTGCTACAGCAGCCCTGCTCTTGCAGATTTGATTGACGATAACGCTGTCCAGATTTGGCTCAACGCACAACTCTCCTAGATGACTGCTAGGGAGTCTCTTTGCCACAACGTTGGCTCACAGGATGCCATACGCTCTGATACCAATTGAAGGAGTAGAGACAGCGGATAGAAGCATGGGCTAAATGCCCCGAAAAAATACTCCCCATTTATTTCATTAACTAAAACCAGTTTTATACATATGACAACGGAGGTCTGGAAACATTTACTGACAGGTTGGCTTCTCGGTGAAGCTAGAAGTTACATCAACATTTACACATTCAAATACCAACCAGCATGGGGATCGATCTATGCATAAATGCATATCAACCAGACACATCCACGGACTGATACAGGTGGATACCAATGTGATGATGTGGCTATTGGTATTTATTTCCAACAAAAATGATGTATGGCATCTTTTTGTTTGTAGGACAATGGATATTTTTGCAAAACAATTTTATTTTTAAAGTTTACATAATTATATTTACTCTACTGTCAACAAAAGATGTCTAAAAATAATTTAATTTTCATGTTATTGTCAAATTAAAAACTAGGACAAAAATACCTTTTTGCAAAACCATTTGATTTTTGAAGTTTACAAAAGAATATATACTACCTCTTTAAATTTAATTGAATTTATGAAAAATTTACCATATCTACTTTATATAATAAACCCTTAAAATGAGAAACTAATAGGTGAGATATGTGATGTTGTATCAAATATAGATATGCAATGTTGTATCCATTATATATAGTTAACCCTTGAATGAGAAATAAGCAACATAGAAGATTTCAGCTTCGTAGCTTTGATTGAATCAAGAAACACAGAGACTTAAACGAAGCTTTAAAAAGCTAAATTCGCATTGGAAAAAATCTACTACAATATATATATGAAAATTTAATAATGGAAATTGTATTGCGTTAACTTTAGCTTTTATATGGATAGGATAAAATGTGTCCTGCCATTTTTGTTTTTCATAACTTCCGCACTCGTTTTCGTTTTGATGGCAACATGTTTTCTTTCACTTCTTATTCAGACACAACAAAGTATTTATGTAATGTAAATCTAGTTCTGAAAGGTATGGATGGTACACCTAAATTTAGTATAAAATGCCAAGTGAGGTATGGTGACCTTGAACTCTTCTAAAATTTTAAGCTTATAACTATAAAAAATCACCCGAAAAAATGTAGCCTTACACACAAACAAATATATTATTATAAAGTCTACAGACTTAATCCCAAGGGTTTGACTATTCTATATAGCGATATGTTTGTATTTTGATATATGTTTTTTTCGAGGTGTGTTGGGTTAGTTAAGAATCCATCCAAATTTGTCAAATTATTAGATGAGAGAAAACAAATTAAATATTTACGAGTCACAAAGCCATTCCATCATGGATTTCTCACATTAAATTTAAAATTTAAAAGTCATACCATATATAAAAAAGATGCCAAGATTCACAAGTCATGAAGTTATTGGCATTGCATACATTTTTAAGTGGAAGCTCATGGTCAAGTTCGCAGGCGGAAGCTTTATTACTCATCCCATTTACTTATATATAAGAAGAAAAGAACGAACTTCCCATTTATTGTTTATTAAGTCAAATTCATATTTCAGAACCATATCCAAATTTAACGGTCTTCAATGACTCATCTTAGATAAAGCATGACTTATGTTTTTTTGTGCCTAGTCTACCCACCATGCGAGTAAATAGAAAAGGAAAAGAAGAGAGGAAACATATGTTCATATCTTTGGGCGTTTTTGAATAGCTAGGAACACAAAAAGCAAAGATGAGAGGAAACATGTTCTCGGGCAATTGTTAATAGTTAGGAAATTGTTCCAATAGATTAAATTCGCTTGATTTCATTGTACGTATGTACTTTGGCCAAACATACATAAAAACATAGGTTAATAGTACTAATATTTGTCAAAAGCCAATAAAAATAATCCAAATTGGTGCAATGGGAAAAGCTTTTAATCCTAAATGTTCAAGGGTGATCTAAGTTAGAAGGGTTTCCCAAGTATCGATACAATGGTATCTTTCGAGGAGATTTCTGCATCTAGATGCGTGAAGATGAAGAGCATATTGGGGTTGGTGTAATGGGAAAAGCTTCAAATCCTACATGGTCAGGGATGTGAAATTCTAGAACATATCAAATCATAGAGCTGAGAATACCTCAAAGTGAAAAGAATGAGCAGAAAAGATGAATTACAGTGAAAATTGCAGTGAAATGAGCAGTAAAATTAATCACGCATTAGAACTCAGATAGAAACAAAAATGTGTGTTATGATCCATTAATAAGTATATTCAACAAATATGTTACAATGGACAGAATTTGATTATCCTAGGAGAATTTGAATCCCTGTTAGTATAGCATATGAATTTTCACCACTAGAGTGCTCTAGAAGTCCCAAACTCAACTCAATTGAACCAAATTTCAATTAACTGAAGCTATTGTTAGTTAACTGACTAAGGAGGGCGCATTAATGATTTATGCATGCAAATCGATCATAAAATGGCACATTAGATCACAATTAGTGGTGATCGGAGCTCAAACCCACAGTTAGAGTCGAGAACTCAGGTGGACTGAACCAGAACACTGAGCTAGCTCCTAAAATGTAGGGAATTGGATTTGGTAGTCCTAAAATCATGCATGCGGGGTGAATTTGGTGGCTAATGGGTCCTAGATGACATATGCACACTACTAGGGGGGAATAAGTGGGGAATAACAACATCAACTACGAGGAAAAGGTAAATAATTCTAAGTAGGACAAAGATGGAGTATTAATTATCATAAAATCCCACCTTATTCCATACTTGGACATCCTGGGCCCTGGTTACTGAGACCAAATGTCACCCATACAATCAAATAAATGATAAAAAGGAATTGTTCATGAAACTAAGGAATGAGGAAAACCTCATGGGAAAAATGCCCTCCCTAAAAAATGAACAGCAGGGAACTCAAGCAGCTTTCACACCAAGTAGAGATATGAGATAGGAAAATCTCTTCTGAGTGAAAAAATTTGTGAAAATTTCTTGCAATCATCTCCTCTGTAGGACAATAATGCAGTGAGACAGTCATGTTGTGCACTAGTTCCCTGATGTAGTGCATGTGAACCTCAATATGTTTGGTCCTTTGCTTTTGAACTGAATCACTGGAGATCCTTATGGCACTTTGATTATCACAAAAAAGGTCTACTGAAGGAGAAGTGTGAATGCCAAACTATGTCAAGATTCCATGTAACCAAACTGCCTGAATAGTTGCATTCACAGCCCCTCTGTACTCTGCTTCTACTGAAGAAAGTGCGAGTGCTGCTTTCTTCTTGCTTGACCAATAGATTAGTCCTGATCCCAACATGAACACATATCCTGAAATATATTTCATGTCAGTGTTGTCTCCAACCCAGTTTGAGTCAGTAAAAACAACCATATCTAACTGAGCACTAGCAGAATAATGGATACCAAACTCTCTAGTACCATGCACATAGTGCAAGATCCTCTTTGCTTCCTTCCAATGCAACTCATGTGGCTCCTGCATGTACCTAGCCACAACACCAACATCATATAATAGATCTAGTATCGAATGTGTCAAGTACAACAGGATACCAATCAACCATCTGTATAGAGTGCTATCAACCAAAGGATTAGAACCACCTTCTTCCAATTCGATGCCAGATAGGAAGGGAAAAGTTGCAGCTTTGCAATCAGTCATGTGGAACTTTTTTAGCAAGTCAGATGCATACCTAGACTGTGAAATCATGATCCCTGAAGAATTTTGAGTTACTTCAAGGCCACTAAACTGTTTCAATAGCCCTAGATATGTCATGGAGAAGGCTTTACTCAAAGCAGACTTGATGTTCCTCAACCTAGTAGATGAACCACCAATGATGAGCAAGTCATCCACTTATAAAAAAATCAATAGTAGGAAACCTCCCTTTTGATGCATTCAAACATTGCAGTCAAATTTGCATCTCTTGAACTTCCGTGATAGTAAGAAAGAATCCATCTTGGAATACCATGTCCTTGGGGCTTGCTTGAGCCCATACAATGAGATCCTTAGTCTGTATACCAAGGATGGATCATCAGTGTACCCCTCAGGCTGTTTCATTTAGATCTTTTCTTCTAAGTCATCATGTAGGAAGGAACTCTTCACATCCATGTGGTGTACCTCCCACAGTTTCGAAGATGCAATGGCTAGAACAAGTCTCAATGAATCCATTCTTGCTATAGGAGTGAATGTCTCATTGTAGTCCAAACCATGAACTTGTGAGTACCCCTTTGCAACCAACCGAGCCTTGTACTTGGTTGTAGATCCATCATATTCAATCTTTTCTTTGTAGATCCATTTGCATTGAACTAGTTTTCTCCCTGGGGGGAGAGAGTCAAGATCCCATGTCTCATTCTTCTGCATTGACTCATATTCTTCATCCATGGATGCCTTCCATATTGGATCATGGAAAGCCTCTCTAAAAGACTGTGGATCAAACCCTGCCATCATGTATCACCTCTCAGGGAGAAGTGGATCTGTATGACATAATGCAAGGTTGCATCTTGATGCTAAGATCTGGTTCTTTTATGGTCAGATGGATCTCCAAGTACGCTCCCAACAGCTTCAAGGACTTTTTGAGCCCATTTTGGCCTTGGATTGGGAGTAGGAGCTGTATCTGGATCTGGATCTTCTTGAACTTTATACTCAATATCAAGATATGATTCAACTTGGTCCTCATCTTCATATTATGAATCTGGATCATCAAGTGCAAGTGGAGTAGGCAAAGAATATGGCAGAAAATGTGAGAATTCATATGCCTTTGAGGCATGGTTTGCAACACCTTTCGCTATCAGTTTCCTAGATGAGATCTCTGACATATCAATTGTGTCAGGACTGAAAACAACTTTCTTCAGTGAACCTGTGTGTGTCATCTGATAAACAGATAACAACTTTGATGTCAAGGAAGGCACATACAGAACATTACTGAACTTTCCATGATACAATTGTATTGTGACTTTCCCTTCAACATATATCTGAGAATCATGTGCCATGTGAATACTAGGACCATCGGTAATATCTAGAGAATAAAAAGATTCTCTGGAGGAAACCATGTGTTTGGAGGCTCCAAAATCTATGAAGAAGGCTTGTGATTGTGAGAATCCAGCTTCAATGCATGACATCTCTCATGATCATCTGTCTCAATTCCAGAATTAAAATTCCTTGTGCCTTGTGGGAGGGAAATGTTGTGTTATTCAAGGATTTTGGTCATTTGATCTATCTTCTTCTTCATGTAAGAGCTCTCTAGATGGTTTCCTTTCTTGTAGTACGTACACTTGGATTTCTCAAGCTTCTTTTGCTTATCCTTCTTGGAGTTGGAGGATCCTTATGATGGATTAGACTTCTCCTTCTACTTGGATTAAAATTTCTTATTTTCTTTCCGTTTCTGCTTCCCTTTAGCATTCACACTTTTTGACTCTCCAACCATAAGAGCTCGATTTTTGGAGGCCTTCAAGGTGCCCATCTAAATTAGTTTGTCTTGTTCTTGGATGGGAGATTCACTGAATGCATCTAAGGAAGGCATTTTCCAGTTGGGGATTGAAAATCTCCCAGAATGGAAGGTAGAAACAAATATTGAAAATTCTGGACCAAGCTTTCTTAGGATGGATAGCACCAGCTGCTCATCCTTCTTCTCAATGCCACATTGTTTGCACTGCATGACAAAGGATTTGAATTTAGAAAAGAATTGTTGTATGGTTTTGAAACTGTTGGGTTGAAGAGCAATTCATTCATTCTCCATAGTATGGCCTCTAAGCTCATTTTACTTTCCGAAGAGAGTCTCAAGCTTGAACCAAAAATCTCTTGGAGTCTTCAATCCTTCAAGGTGGAAGAGAAAATATCTGGAAATATGAATACACATGAAACCAAACAATTCATCTAGTATGTTCAGGTACTTGGCCTTCTCAACAACTGCCTAAGGTTTGACCTCCTTGCCCATTGTGACCCTGTACATACTTTTGTTGCAAAACACCTTCTTCATATCATCCCTCCAATCAAGATAATTGAAGGGTGTCAGGATCCTTGGAGACAAATGAACATTCGAATTCTCCATGTGAAACTGCTGGAGCAAATACAAACTGAAACTGCTGCTACTGTTGCACTGAAAAACCTTCAAAATCCTGTAAAAAACTCTCAAATTTGGAGATACAATTCTACTGAGCACCACTTTAGGACAATAAGCACTTTTATCCGGACCCTTCACACTTGGCTCCACCTCAAAGGATTTCTCCAATGAATTCAATTCAATGGCACCAGGATTTGTTGTGGAAGTCCAGAGGCTTATGGTGCAATACTGAAAGCAGTTGCTCAACCTACGCTCTCTGAGCTCCGATACCATGTGAAATTATAGAACAAAACAAATCATAGAGCTGATAATACTTCATAGTAAAAAGAATGAGCAGAAAAGATTAATTACAGTGAAAATTGCAGTAAAATTAATCATTCATTGGAAATCAGATAGAAATAGAAATGTGTGTTATGATCCATTAATTAGTATAGTCAACAGATATGTTACAATGAAGAGAATTTGATTATCCTAGGAGAATTCGTATCCCTATCAGTCTAGCATAGGAATTGTCACCATTGGAGTGCTCTGGAAGTCCCAAACTCAACTCAACTAAACCAAAACTTAGTTAACTGGAGCTACTATTAGTTAACTGACTAAGGAGGGCTCATAAGTGATTTATGCATGCAAATCAATTAGAAAAGGACACATTAGATCACAATCAGTGGTGATCGGAGCTCAAGCCCCCAATTAGAGTTAGGAACTCGGGTGGATTGAACTAGAACATTGAGTTAGCTCCTAAAATATAGGGAAATGACTATGGTGGTCCTAAAATCATTAATGCAGGGCACATTAGGTGGCTAATGGGTCCTAGTTGACATCTGCACACCACTAGGGGGGAAATAACATCATCAACTACTAGGAGAAGGTAAATAATGCTAAGTAGGACAAGGATGGAGCATTAATGATCATAACAAGGGATGATTGAGTTAGAAGCATTGCCAAGTATGGAAGCATTGGTATCTTAGGAGGAGTTTTATGCATCAAGATGTTTAAAGCTAAAGAGGAGAAGGGATTCCAAGTATGGATACATTGGTATATTTGGATGAAATTTACTCATCTAGATGCGTGAAGATGAAGATCATACCAGGGTTGGTGCAATGGGTAAAGCTTCAAATCCTACATGTTCAGGAACCCTGCATGTTTGAATCGTACCAACAAAATATAAAAATATATCTAGACAATGCAATGCTTGTGAGATATACTACGCAGTTGTGAACATGAAATCAATACACCAATAAACCACTCTCTTTAGAATGCACTATCTATTTCAACAGTGAATATATATATGGATGGATTGACTCTCCTCCTGAGAGGTCTCCCCCCATCACCGGGTTTCTTTGCTCCTCTTTACTAACGGGATATATTGGTCAAATATATCATATAAACTAGAATGAAAAAGATTCGGATCTCTCTTTAAAGTGGATTGACTCTCCACTTGAGAGGTCGCCCTCCATCTCTGAGTTTCTTTGCTCCTCTTTACTAATGGGATATATTGGTCAAATATATCATATAAACTAGAATGAAAAAGATTTGTATCTCTCTTTAAAGTGAGACCACCTACCGACAAAAACATTGATACATAAGGGGGGATTGGGTCGACTCTCCCCCTTTTCCTACCTTTATTAATCTAAACCCTTTTATTCTTTTGACCCCTTCTTCTTCCCTTTTCCTAAAGCTATATCCCCTTATCCCTCTCCCAAATCTAAGTAACCCTTACCTCTCTTATATTCCCCTTTATTTTATTTCTTGAAGCGTTCCCTTAATCCCTATCCTTATTCTATCTTATTATTATATTCATTTTCCCTCTCCTCCCAAAAGTACCCTTTTTCCCTTTCCCATACTTTACTTGATTTACTGCTTTACCCTAGGAGATAGAGTTATGCCCCATTGAATTATCCTTATCTTAGAAGGAACTGATGCATCGATCCCTTACCCTTCCCTTGTTTACCAACTCACCCACCTGAAGACCTCTTAGCCCCTGCACAACTTTATTAATTAATGAATGCTTAGAAATCCAACAAAAGTTGCTTTTTGAATTCTCCAATTCGGCAGTGATTGGATTTTTGGTTAAAAAAAGTACAAATCAAGAAGTGTGTTCCTGATCGATCCATTGGATCCTTACATTTATCAGATGAAGTAGAATAATTAATAGCACGAACGCCAGAAATAGTCCCAATAGCAAAAATACCACTGCAAGAAATAGCCCCAATAGCAAAAATACCACCATTAACTACTACATGATTAAAGAAACTGATGTTTTTAGGTTGTAGATACTTTTATATATATATGTAATTATGCTAAATTCAATGTGATTCGAAGGTGCGTTTAGCTCAGTCCTGAAACTGCTTATTAAAATATTGGAAATGCTGGGACTAGAAATTATGGAAAATGTGAATGGAACTTATCCTGGAACTGAGGCTCTTTACCAAAACTCTCATAACCTTTTCCCATTCAAAAAATAAAAATAAAATTAAAAAATAGCCTTTTAATTTTTCCCTTTCCCCCTTATTTATCGTATTTCTCCTTTCATTTTTTATCCTATTTATCGTATTTCTCCTTTCATCTTTTATCCCTGTGAATAAATATAAGAGAAAGAAAATGGTGATGCAAAGCCATCATGAGTGCTTAGTAAAACTTTAAAGGTGGATTATGAACGACAAGCTATATGCATAATGGAGACAAAGGTACATTGTAATACGGGCCATGAGTAATTAAATATTCCATAATAACAAGTTTAATATTTTTTCCCACAATGTCGTCACTGAAATTACAATGTCGTCAAGTTTAATATTTCATAATAACAAGTTTAATATTGGTTGAGCCCCAGAAGAGAGAAAGCTAGTTGTTATGCAAAGGTTACAGAAAACCTTTATTCTTTTCACCTTGACCTGAAAGCCTTTATTTGGATATTGCTGTAAGCTCTCTTAACTAATATTGACAACTCTTCAACTAATTAAGGAAATAACTGATTTCTCGTTGAGAGCTTCAGGAAATCTTCTACAGCAAGTCAAGTAGCATCAATGGCTGGAGGTATGATCTATTTGGTATTCTTATTTCGATTCTGTTTAATAGTTTTATTCCGCATTTTTCAGACTCGGAATTTTTAGCTAACAATTGCTCCCCCACTCTCTGTTGCTTGCAAACCAACCACTTGAATTGCTAGTTTGATTCGATCTCTAGTAAGTACATCCAACCAGCTAAATCTATAGTCCATTCCATCCTGCTTGGGGCCTCTCCTACTCTTAAGGGGATATATTTATCCTTCCCATTCTTTTTTCAAATAGGGCATCTCATCCGTCTATGAATCAATAGGTTTCAAATTCGTTGGCTTGCTTTGCTTCCCACTGGCAACTCTTCTGGAGAACCAAATACAAAGAGGATAGAATACTATGGTTGGTATTTCAGGTTGGTCAGCGAGCTTCTTCCTGCATGTAATTTTTTTTTTTTTAATATGAGAGAGCAAATTTAAAGCTAATAAAAAATAACAAGGAACTTTCATTTCAAACCTTTCGACAACCAATAAGTTTTTAGTGATCACTTTCTATGGATGACCAGTTGGGAGAAATCATTTTTGTTTCTTATCAACCAGGGCTTTGAATGGAATATAATATTCCATTAGTAGTGCCTGCCTTCTCGCATTGATAGATAGTAAATTCTTCTGTGAACAAAAAAATTATTCTTCGTACAGGAAGAAGTCCCTTTAAATGAGGGAGCAACTCAACTATAATAAATATTGGGCTGCAACCTTCAGTCCAACGTGAGGGTGCAAGAAGACTATATATATCAGTAACCAAACCCTATAAATTGTTCTACTCTCCATTAATGTAGCCCAAGGCAGGGTTTTCTCCAGTTATAATCCTGTGATAAATTTATCTTGTGGATTGATTTATTCTTCTGTTACCACTTTTATGGTTCTTGCAAGGGATTTTTTCAGACCATAGTAGAGTTGTTTGCTTAGATCTAATAAACCCTTTCAGTTCTTTGATATGAATTGCTTTGAAGTTTATGAACTCAAAATAATATAAAGAGTAACATTGCTTTTTCAAAAAGGCTCATTTGAGGACAATGGAAGGTATAGGTAGTAACATAATGATTAAGTGGAGGTGGTAACAGAATGATTTAGAAAGTGAGCTGCAGAGATATTTTAGTCATCTATGGATGGATCTATATCTTTGCGGACCCCACCATTTTAACAATGAAATCGGCACAAACAGTAAACCATAAATGCTAGGGAAAAGCACAAGAATTCAAATTCTTAAATGGAAAATTGTAAAAATATTTAAAAAAAGAGGAGAATGTTCATTTTCACAACGAGTTATAAACAATTCTATAGGCATCTCAAAAGCAAATAAAACCTGATTTCTAGTGGGTGGGCTAAAAAAATCAATGGCATCGACAAGGTCATCAGCTTTGAATGCATCGCATCCCTTTTGAAATAGAGTATCCGCATCCTCCAGGGTTTTAGGAGGAGTAAGGGCTCTTGATCAGTAGCCGCAACTTATCCATTCATTTGCAAACCCTCAACTAGGGAATCTTGGGAAGCTATGTCACCATCATGTTTGGCTTCATTAACTTCACTGGACTTGGTTCCGGCTTTCGAGCAATCAAGGGTTCTAGGTTCCACACCACTAGCAGGATTATTGTCAATGGGGAGAGCATATTCATGTTCATTGTTTCCCTTAGTAGCAGCCAAAATATCGACCCTATTGGGATTCTCTAGAATTGCAGTTTTCATAGAGTCTGCAAACGATGAAGACAAGGCTAAGTGATCAATTACATAGATCTCGAATTAGTTTGTGGGTAGCGAGGAAAATGGGGGAGCTGAAGGAGTGAAGGATTGAAAAACAGAGGAATAGAGGGAAATCTTGGGCTTAGGATTTTTGAGGGAAAGTTGTGGAAGCAAGGATACATTTTTGAATATTAAGAAAATATTCCAGCTGAGTATCACCCAAGGGCGCGAAGCTACAAAGTGGAGAAATATTTATGAATAAATGAAATTCATAAATGATTTACAATTTCTTTCAAAAACCATTTACTATTTCATGAATTCAAAAAACTCATAAATATGATTTGTAATTTTTTTTTATGAAAACCATCCACTGGTTGTGGTTTTGGGCTCCAAAATATGGAAAATGTTTTAGTTTAAAATACTTTCCAACAATCAAGTGTTCTTTGCAAATAAATTCTAGAGCACCCTAATCCTATAACATAGGAAATAAACATTAAAATATTGCATCGGCTTTTCGGAGCTTATGGAGAGTGGTTTTAATCCAAGTGCTTTTGGTAGCGTAATGGAGTGGGAGTTGACACGTTATAAAAACCCTAACCATGGTAAAAATTTCACTACCACCTAAAAATATTAACCCTAGAGCTTTTTGAATCCCCGAAATAAATAACGGTTGCTCATCTCTCACTTTTGACCTTTCCAAAAATTTGGAGATTTGTGCCAAGACCATATCATAATATGAATTAATTTTGGGTTTTAAATATTTAATATAATTACTTTATATTAAAATATTTATATTAATAATAATCGTTTTCATTATTGTTAAGAACTTGGGCATATGAGGGTTATAATATGACTCTTTGGATAATATAGAAGTGAAACAATAAATCCCCTTTAATTTTAAGAGAGTCTTGGACAATTTTGGAGGTCCCGCCATTATTTTGTCCGCTTGGCCAAATTTAGAAGCTCTGTCAGTTTACTTATCTACTAAGCTAAATATAGAAATTTTCTTCGCTAGCTCTTGGTCACAATCTTTGGTCCCATTGTAAACCTTGATCCTTTGATTTAGCCCCTTTTTCGACCATTTAATAATTTCATAACAGCTGAAAGCTAATATGAAAATTTATATGTGATAACAGTTTCCATCCCTGAACATGTCAAAGCACCAATATCCATGCCTAATCAATGACGCAAACTTTCTATAACTAACATCCCTGAACATGAGAATTATATCTACTATTAAAAACCACATAATTCCATACATATACCAACAAAGAGGCCATGTGTCCTAGTTTGAGGTGTCATTCTGTGGATTAGATGCCTAGGATCTTCCTTTAGGGTGTAAGGCCCTAGAAAGCCATCTCAATGCCCTAAGACACGTACATATTCTTTTCTAGAGCCATGGATACATTCTGAAGCCATGTGTGGTGCTTTCTAGCATTATTAATGGCTTCATATGCCTAAATGGTTTCTTTAGGGTCAAAGGCATGGTCCTCTTCTATAGAGTGTCATTCCCAAGTCCCTGAGACATGTGTCTAATGCTCAAAGCCACCTAATGGCATCAACATACTTAATCATAGGCCAATGATACCCTCAAGATGCCATCTATGGTTGGTGGAGGCATCCTTCTTAGACATGGATGGCTAGAAGCTACCTTTAGGGCCCTATGTTTAAGTCTTTTTCATTGACCATATTGAATTCCCTAAGGCCACAAGACCTAGCCACATAGTGCCATGGATACCCCTTCAAAGTCATATGTGGTTATTTGAGGCATTGTTCATGGCTCTGGAATCCTAAATGATTTATTTAGGGCCAAAATCATGGTATTCCTCCCTAGAAATTCATTCCCAACACCCTGAGACATGTACGTACTCCTCAAAACACCCTAATGTCACTAACATACTCAATCATAGGCTAATCACCCTCAAAAGTCCATGTGTTGTTGGTGGATACAATCTTCTTATCCATGGATGTATAGAAGATTCATTTAGGGATTGAGCTTCATGCCTCCTCCCATGACCATGTCCAATCCCCTATGTCCTCAAGACTTGGATACATAATTCCATGGATACCCTTGCAAAGTCATGCATTGTGCTTTAAGCCATTTTTCATGGTTTTGGATGCCACAATGGTTTCTTTAGGGCCAAAATTACATACTTCCACTCATATCCCACTTCGAGAAAAATGATATCCTATACATTGCATGATCTCCTAGGCGATAGTTTGATTCATTGCTATCAACCCGATATGCCTAAAATCATCCTTTAGGGCCTAGTTCCTATCATTCCTCCCATGATTATGGCTAAGGTTCGCATACCTAATGTCACTTATATGAATGCTCAAATACCAAGGAGAGTGTTTGGAGTTCATGGGTGTGTTTTAAGGCTTCCCTTAGGTTTTAAGGCCCAAGTTTCCTCCTATGACATTATACAAAAACCTAAGACCTATGTATACTAGCAAAAAAATCATAATAGTGTTGATTTCTTTACTCAGAGGTGAATAATAACCCCAATATGTCATGTGTAGTGGTTCAAGTTGTTTTAATTTTCCTTGGATGCACAAAATATTTTACTAGGGAGCAAGGCCTAGGTTTCCTCCCTCAATCATGTTAAGGGCCTAAAAACCCATATATGGTGCTTAAAAACAACCTCTTATTTACATTGATACCCCCAATATTAGGCCAAGGATACCCTTAGGAGGTCTTATATGGTGCATCAAAGTATACTTGTTAATCTTATATGCCTAGAGGTTTCCTCTAAGGTCCAAGGCCTGGGTTTTCTTACTTAGTCATGTCTATGCCCTAGGGGCCTATACCTAGTTATATGTCCTCCAATTCCCCCCATTATCCCTATTATAAGGCCATAAATCTTCTCAAAAAGTCATTTTTTGTTGGCTCAAAAATCATTATTATCCCTACATTCCTAGAAGCTTCATTTAGGGTAAGGCCTAGGTTTCTTCTCTTAGCTAGGTCGAGGGCCAATAGACCTGTCACTAGTGATCAAAACATTATAATACAACCAATATCCACACATAGAGGTTAAGAGTATTCTTAGGAATATATGTATGATGACCATATTTCTTGGATTTGAGAGCCATTCCTTGTGCACAAAGGCTAGTAATGATATTAATATCCATTTAGAAATTTAATAATATCAATAAAAATATAGCCTATCAAAAAATGAAATCTCAATTCAAATAACTTTATTAATATTTTATAATAGTAACAAATTAGAAATGGTTACAGTGTTTAATTATTTGTCAATTTTAAGAATCATAGGTATTTCTTCGCTCGAATAATATTAAAAATGAATAATCAAATTGAGCTATTTACAAAATAATTATTTGTGAACTTATTGTGTTTGTGGTGCAAAACCTCGTAAATGAATCATGTGAGCTTATTTGTTTGAATAATATAAAAACAAATAATTGAATTTGCTATAATTCTGGTTTAAAACCTCATAAATTAATCATGAGCATTTATTTGAATGAAAAAAATTGAATTAAGTTATTGCAAAATAATTATTTGTGATGTACATATTGCTGAAAATCATCCGAGGCTCCCAAGCCCCTAATATTTTGATACATGGTGCCTGTTGGCAGGCGGTTTGGTAAGGAAGAATCGCAGCATTGCCGATACTGCGACACGTCAGAAGAGGTCGCGAAAGGAAGAAGGATGCATTATTTTATGTATTTTTTGAGTCATTTGTACCGCAGAATGTGGGTTTTTGGGTCATTGGACCATATGAGATGTAATTTTGAGCTAAGTATACCGCAATAGGCGGGTTTTTGGGTGATTTGGACTGTGTGAGTTAGATTTTGGGTCATTTGTACAGGAGTCGGTTAGGAAGTTGTTAGTAAGTGGACAAGCATTGTAAAGGCGGTGTGATGCACCTGCAACAATTAATTAATAAGAATATGCGAAATAGCAGAAATGACAGAACTCAGAATCACTTTTATATTGATCACAGGCCACTTCGAGGTGGAAACCTTTTATGAGCAAGCTCAATACAAATAACTTCACGGTGCCTTCATAGGTCTCAACACACACTTATATACTAAGTCTAGGCGCCAATACTATGGGTCAAAACCATGGGCCACTACAAACTATGGATCAACAATACTACAGGCGACTTATAAAGCATATGCGCCTACAACAATAACACAAACTATTGATCAAAAAATACTACGGGATGACTTACAAAGCATATGCGTCCAACAACAATATACTAACAAAGTAAAGACATGGGTTCCTAACATCCCCTCCCCCTTAAAAAAAGCTTTGTCCTCAAAGCTTTAGATGTGGAAATTGTTGTTGAATTTGAAGGAGTGGTTTCCATGTAGCATCCTTTGGTTGCATGTCGTGCCACTGAATTAAGACCTCTGTGATAAGCGAGAGCGAAGCTGACGCGTGCACCGATTGAGGATGGCCTCCGGCTCCAAAAGGATGGATCCTTCATTATCCAGTTTGGGTAAAATCGTTTGTCCACTGATGTTGGTGCCAAGAACTTTCTTCAAATAAGAGACATGAAAGACTGGATGAATGCGGGAAGGAGGAGTAAGTTCCAATTTATAAGCAATGGACCCAATCTTCTGAAGAATCCGATATGGTCCATAGAACTTTGGAGCGAGCTTATGATGCCCTTTGAGTTTCAGGGAGGATTGCTTGTATGGCTGGAGACGAAGAAAAACCATATCGTCGACTTGAAAAGTGCGCTTAGAACGGTGCTGATCAGCTTGTTGCTTCATGCGATTTCTTGCCATGTGAAGATTGTCTCGCAAAATGCGAAGAATCTGATCGCGGTTTCGAAGGACCGTGTCAACTTCCTGAACTGGTGAACTGGTGGGGGTGTATGGAAGAAGAACTGGAGGTGCCTGACCATAGACTGCTTCATATGGGGTCATTTTAGAGGTAGTGTGGTAAGAGGTTGTACCACCATTCAGCGAGAGGGAGCCACTTTGCCCATTGATGTTGTTGTTCAGAGGTGAAGCAACGAAGATAAGTTTCCAAGCATTTATTGATAATTTCAGTTTGACCATCTATTTGTGGGTGATACCTTGAACTCATCTTCAGTTTGGTGCCAGTGTGGCGAAATAGTTCTGTCCAAAAATGACTGGTGCAAGTCGCATCACGATCCGAGACAATGGAAGAAGGGATGCCATGAAGACGAAAGATCTGGTCTAGGAAAATTTGAGCGACTGAGGAGGCTATATAGGGATGGCTAAGAGCACAAAAATGACTATATTTGGAGAGGCGATCAACCACAACGAGAATCACTGTCTTCCCGCCATATTTAGGGAGCCCTTCAATGAAATCCATAGAAATATCTGTCCAAATCCGGGTAGGTATGGGCAAGGGTTCGAGCAATCCTGGAAGGAGTGTTGTTTCACCCTTATTGCGCTGGCAGGTATCACATTCGGCCACCATCTGTTGAATTGTCCTTTTCATGCCCTGCCAAAAGAAGTTACGCTGTGCCCGTTCATACGTTTTGAGGAACCCAGAGTGCCCTACCGATGGAGAAGCACAGATTTCATAGAAGACAGCTTGTTGAAGATCTGTGCTCTGGGGAAGCACCAGACGACCCTTGTATCTCAGAGAAGCACCATCCCAAGAGTAATGTGGTACAACAGAAGGGTTGTTGGTCAAGCATTGGATGATTTGAGACAAGGAAGAGTCATTGACATAACCCTATTGAACAGATTGCAACCAATTTGGAACATGCATAGAAATAGCTGAAAGAGAACCTTGGGCATCAAATGTGCGAGAAAGAGCATCTGCCACAATATTGTCTTTACCCTTCTTGTAAGTGATCTCATAGTCATAACCCATGAGTTTTCTAACCCATTTCTGTTGTGCCGGGGAGGAGACACGCTGTTCCAAGAAATGTTTCAGACTTTGGTGATCAATCTTGATGCATAAATGATTCCCAAATAGGTATGGGCGCAACTTCTGTACTGCATGCAAAATAGCCATCATTTCCTTCTCATAGGTAGAGGCAGCTAAATTCTTACTTGAAAGGGCTTTGCTGGTGAACGCAATGGGGTGTTCATCTTGAAGGAGAACAACACCAAGTCCATTGCCGCAAGCATCACTCTCAATAGTGAAGGGCTTGGAAAAATAGGGCATAGCTAGAACAGGTGTAGTACACACAGCTTGTTTTAGTTTGTCAAATGCACACTGAGTAGCATGTGTCCATGTAAAAGCATCCTTTTTCAATAGAGAAGTTAATGGAGCTGCAATCTTCCCATAATCCTTGACAAACTTGCGGTAGTAGCCAGTCAACCCCAAAAAACCACGAAGGCTCTTGAGTGTCTAAGGATGCGGCCAATTGTTCATGGCATTGATTTTGTCAGGATCCACATGAACCCCTTGTGCTGAGATAATGTGCCCGAGATACTCAACTTCCTTCTGTCCAAAAACAAATTTAGACTGCTTGGCATAGAGATGATGGTCGGAGAAAAGTTGCATGACAAGATCCAGATGCTGGAGATGTTCATCCCATGTTTTACTGTAGATGAGGATATCATCAAAGAATACCAGAATGAATTTCCACAAGTAGGGTCGAAATATTTTATTCATTAAGGCCTGGAATGTGGAAGGAGCATTAGTGAGGCCAAAGGGCATGACCAAAAACTCATAATGGCCATCATGTGTGCGGAAAGCTGTTTTAGGGATATCATCCTCATGAACCTGAATTTGATGATACCCAGAACGAAGATCCAACTTGGAGAAAAAGTGAGCCCCATGAAGCTCATCAACAACAGGAATTGGAAACTTATCCTTGATGGTGAGGTGATTAAGTGCTCGGAAGTCAATGCAGAGGTGCCATGACCCATCTTTTTTGCGGACAAGAATAACTGGAGAAGAAAAGGAACTAGTGCTTGGGCGAATAATACCTTGTTTCAATAAGTCCCGAACAGGCATTTCAATCTCCGTTTTTCGGTGAAATGGGTAGCGATAGGGCCTGATGTTGGGAGGAACGCTGCCAGGAAGGAGCTGAATACGATGGTCTTCTGGCCTGGAAGGTGGCAATCCCACTGGTTCAGCAAAGATACCTGTATATCGATCCAGAATTTGTTGTAGATCCAAAGGAGTAGTGGAGACCGCTGATGGTTGCATTTGAATGGAATGGATCTCAGCGATGACACCATGTGAATTATTCTTGAGGAGTTTTTCCATGCGATGTGAACTGATGATGCTGAGAGAACCTGGTTGTAATCCTGTCAATGTGTGTTTTTGTCCATTGAGGGAAAACTGCATCCAAAGTTCAGCAAAATCCCATAAGATAGGGCCAAGTGTGCGTAGCCATTGAGCGCCCAAAACCACATCACATCCGCCTAAGGTCAAGGCAAACATGTCAGAGCGCAAGGTATAATATCCCATAGAGATACACACATTTCGACACTTCCCTTTGCAAGGTAAGGTGCCCCCATTGGAAACCATGACTTCAAAGTTGGAGCAAGGATGGATAAAACAATCAGCTTGTTTGGCGATCCGAGGGTCAATGAAATTATGAGTGCTACCAGAATCAATGAATATTGTAAGAGGAAGCTTCTTGAAGTAACCCCTGACCTGCATTGTTTGGGGGATGGTGATTCCAGCTAAAGCATGGAGAGATATCTCTGGCTGGTCATCCTGCCGACGGAGGGTCAATAGGCGATTCCTGAATGTCGACCGGAGCATCCAGTGTTTCTGGATCTTCGTCACCAATTTCAGAGGCAGGTGGAGAATCCACATCTAAGAGATAGAGATTTTGCTGAACACATCTATGTCCCCGAGTGAATTTCTCATCACAATTATAGCAAAGCCCCTTTTCTCTGCGTGCTTGCATCTCTGTTTCAGACAAACGCTTGATAGGAGTTGGTCGAGGAGCCTACGGTATAGGTGGTCGTTGAGAGCCCATATTTCGGAAGGGAACAAAAGTGGGTTTGGAGCGTTGTTGGGCTGCAATCTTGTCTTCTACCAACTTAGCTAACCCTAGGGCTTCCATCATTGTGTTGGGACAGAACATTTTGACCTCAGAGTGGATGGCATCCTTTAGACCACTGATAAAACAACTCCGGTAAAAGTCATCAGACAATCCTTCGGTGTGGTTGGCTAGTTTCTCAAATTCAGTTTGATACTCTCTCACAATGCCAATTTGGCGAAGTTTAGTGAGGGCTCCTGTGAAGTCATCAAAAGCACTAGGACCAAATCGTTGCAAAAGGAGCTGGCAAAAGTCTGGCCATTTTGGCTCTTCATGAGCCTTGATGTACCAACGGCACCATTGAAGCGCTTCCTGTTCCAAATGAAAGGATGCCAGCGGAACTTTGTTGACATCAAAAGTATTATGCAGACTGAAATATTGTTCTGCACGATAGATCCATCCAGTTGGATCAGTACCATTGAAGCGAGGAAAATCAAGCTTCGGACTATAGAAATTGCTGGAAGAAGAGAACCCATTGTCTGATGAAGACTCGGACTGTCGTTTATTGTTCATAGCTGAATGTTCAAGATGGAGGCCAAGAAATTTTTCATCCAGATCCTGTAGTTTGGCTTGGATGGCGGCAAGTGAATCTTCCATGGTTTTTGCGCCTGCACGGGTGACAACCATAACCAGTTTTTTTTTTTTTTTGGTTGACTGGGTAGGAAATAAAAACAGAAACTGCTTCAGTAAAGGAAAATCTGGACTTGGGAAAAAATCTGAAGGGTAATTGGGGTTTGACTAGGTTTTGGACATTGTCGAATAGACAGGGAAGCAAAAATGAGGATTTCAGAAGTGGGGTGAAAGAATGGGAAAATTTGGCAGAGGAGGATAAAGAAGCAGAATTCAGAAAGGAACTCTGTGGTAAAATTTGAAGGTGATTGGGTGAAATCTGAGGAAGTTATGGCAAACCCTAAAAATAGACAAATGTGGGATTTCGGGCTTTGGGAAGGGGAATTGGGGATAGGGTCCTCAGGAATGAAATATGCAGAATGGGATGACAGGGGTTCCCCGAAAATTTCAAGGGAAACAGAGTGAAAACAAGGGAGATATGGAGAAAAAACTAAATTTTATACTCTTTTTTTTTTAGACTGGAGCCGCTACGACTCGGAAGGGATTTGGAACAGATAAATCTGCAAATGGATTGAAAATGGTTGGATCTGGAACGACTTGCAGAATGGATCTGAATGACTGGATCTGAAACGGCGTAGTAGTGATCGACAACAGTTCAGCTGAAAATGGATATGGAACCCAGGTATGTGCGGCTTCCTAACAGTTCAGGGGTTTCACTCGGCCACCAATGCTGTCTGACGGCTTGCGTATTAGGGCAGTACCCCTCACTCCACGGCTCAGGTAAAACTGATAACCACTTTGTCACAAACGACAGCTCTTGGTTTACCTCACGGGTGGGAACTAGTCAATCAGGTAGGGGTCGTTGCCCTTTTTGCCTGGCAGGTGCTCTCAATGGGCCAGCTAATTCGGGGTTCCTGTGGTACTCCTCACAATAAGTTTTAGGGCTTATGCCCAAGTACTTCCCACAGTTAAGCGGATAGGGATTATTCCCAAATTTGAACCTGCAACAGATGCGAAAAAAAATTTGGTAGAAATTTCACCCAGCGAGCCCAAGAAAGTGCTTTGATACCAGATGTGATGCACCTGCAACAATTAATTAATAAGAATATGCGAAATAGCAGAAATGACAGAACTCATAATCACTTTTATTTTGATCACAGGCCACTTCAAGGGGGAAACCTCCTATGAGCAAACTCAATACAAATAACTTCATCGTGCCTTCATAGGTCTCAACACACACTTATATACTAAGTCTAGGCGCCAATACTATGGGTCAAAACCATGGGCCACTACAAACTATGGATCAACAATACTACGGGCGACTTACAAAGCATATGCGCCAACAACAATAACACAAACTATTGATCAACAAATACTACGGGACGACTTACAAAGCATATGCGTCCAACAACAATATACTAACAAAGTAAAGACATGGGTTCCTAACAGGTGGAAGCCTATATATAGACAGAAAGTTGTAGGTCGTAGGAGAGATAGGAGATGTGGTTTTGGCATATGTTCTGAGATCAAGAGATATCGCTAAGATTTGGTTTTGCAGAGATACTATATCAGGGTTTTTCTGAAGTAATATGATATGATAGAACTGTTTGGTAGAATTCCCTGTGTACCTTTTGTGTTAATGCCTATTGTGATGATTTCTTACTGCAGTTAACCTTTTAATGAGTATATTCGTTTTGTTGCGATGAATGACTCTGTTAATTAATGCTATTAACCTTGAATGCATAGATCTGTTTTGGATGCTGCAATAAGTTGAGTAATTGTTGCCGCAATCATCCTCCTTCAGTCGGCGGAAACATGGTTTCGTCCACTCTCCCTTGATTGCCTCGGGTGGGACCTCATATGCTCTACAGGTGTTGCTGGGCAAGTCAAAACCTGCCTTGGCCGGTGCTCAGGGAGATCACGGTGGGTTGGTGTCGACTGGGTTTGAGTCAACAAATGGTTCCGTTGTCGAGACCGTGTGCGATATGAAAGGAGGATATGTTGTGGCACCCGACGAAACCCGAGATCCAGGAATGGTTTGATCGAAAGCTATAGGAATTCGCTGAAGAAGAAAGCCGGAACACTCGATTGACAGTAGATCAGTGGGTAGATAGATATATTCACGACGGTCTGCATGAATGGTTCTTCTGTGAGTTCCCGGTCCTGTTGTTCGAGTGGTTGGCGAAGTTGACCTTTCAAAAGAGGAACTTCCAGGGTGGTGAGCCAAGGACCTAGACCCCAGAGTTGATCCAAGAACTACAGGAAGTCGATAATAAAGCATCACGGGCTGTAGAAGTATGGCTCGATAGCATCTTGGAGGGGTATATTACTGAGTTCGTGGTTGATACGCAAAAGTCTTATAGCAAGGCCGAGAGATATTTTTTCCACGAACCCTGAGGAAGGTTCCTGTTGTCGCTCCAAATGTTCATTAAGATGCTTATTTGCGAAAAGGGTATATTGAAGATGCATATAGATCAGAATATTGATGATGGTACGCTTCGGCGATACCGATGTCTACCACGCAGGGAAGTATGATGGTCGGAACGATCCTGGCGACCATTTGATGGAGTGCCAGACATTATGGGCATCACGACCAAGAGATGAGTGGGTCCACGCATTTATCCATACTTTGGATGAAATGCCGCGGTCATGGTATACGGCCGTTGAATTACAGGGAGAAATCACTACTTGGTTGGAATTGACCATTTGTTTTACTCATACATTCAGTTTTGCTGATTCCAATCCGGATGTCTATAATGCTTTGCAGATCATTCGCGATGTGGTGCTAAAGGTTGTTCATGCAGCGTACCCGACGGATCCACATATGCACAGCCAGATGCAATCAATTATGGAATGTTACAATATCACTGGTGGGCCCAAATACGGTGATGATCCGCGGAACGTCAATATTCCGGAGTCTGAAGGAATTCACGACGTGGCACCACCTGGTGCGCCAAGTGATCCGTTCAGTTAGCCCCTAAAGCTTCACAATATCAATATTGGGACGGAGGCCACTCCCAAGTTCGCAAATGTAGGTGATTATTGGGATGATGAGATGATGGGAAAGGTCACTGAGTTGTTACATGAGTTCCAAGACCTGTTCCCTACGAAGTTCTCCGAAATGAAAGGTATTTTGGGTGATCTAGGAGAAATGAAGATTCCCTTGAAACCAGATGCAAAACTGATTAGGCAGCGACCGTATCGACTCAATCCGCGACATAAGGAGAAGGTCAAGGAAAAAATTGATCGCATGTTGGATGCTGGTATCATTGAACTGATCAAAGAGTTAGAATGGATCAGTCCTATGGTGGTGCAGGACAAGAAGACTAGCGAGGTACGCATCTGTGTCGATCTACGGAAGTTGAATGACGCCTGCTTGCATGACCCCTTTCCAACCCCGTTTACTGATGAAGTGCTTGAGGGAGTAGGTGGCCAGGAGATGTATTATTTCACAGATGGGTTCTTAGGCTATCATCAGATCCGTATTGCCAAAGAAGACCGCCACAAGACGACTTTCGTGACCGAATGGGGATTTTTTCAGTATACCGTGATGCCGTTTGGATTGAAGAATGCACCTGCGATATTTTCATGGGTTGTTTTTGCTGCATTCAAGGATTTCATCCAGAAGTTCTTGCAAGTTTACATGGATGATTGGACAGTTTATGGTTTGATCTGTGATCATCTGGCCAATCTGCGGTTGATGCTGGACCGTTGTCGCCAACACCAGATATCGCTGAATTTGAAGAATTGCATTTTTTGTGCCCCGTTTGGGATATTTCTATGCCACATCATATGCAAACAAGGGTTGCTAGTCGATCCAACAAATATTGCGCTTATTTTGAGTTTGACACCGCCGACCACTGTGAAGCAGCTAAGGGTGACTTTAGGACATACTGGGTACTACCGAAAGTTCATCAGGGGATATGCAGCAATCACCACCCTTATGGAGAAGCTACTAAAGAAAGACACAGTATTTCAATGGAGAAATGAATGTCAGGATAGTTTTGAGAAGTTGAAGGCTAAGATGGCTTCGACACCAATACTAGTATTCCTGGACTGGATTAAAGAATTCCATGTCCATGGTGATGCATCGTTAATTTCACTCGGTGTGGTGCTAGTGCAACTAGGAGAGGGGGATCTTGATCACCCTATTGCTTTCTCCAGTCGGAAGCTGTCATCCGCAGAAAGGAACTACAACACTACCGAGCGGGAAGGATTGGTGATGGTCTATGCGCTACAAAAGTTTTGACACTACTTATTGGGCGGACACTTCAAGATGTTCACATACCATTCTGCCTTGAAGTACCTGGTCAATAATCCTGTGTTGGGGGGGAAGATATGCTGTTGGTTACTTCTCTTTCAGGATTTTGACTTTGAAGTAATTGTGAAGCTAGGGCGGCTGAACTCCGGTCCTGATCACTTATCGCGGATTGACATTGGAGAGGAGCCAACTAATATCGAAGACGGGTTTCTTGATGCGCAACTATTTAGGGTGCTGATGGCTATTTTGAAGAAATCATTCAGTTTTTGGCAACAGGTACCGCACCATAAGAGCTCACCACTGGTCAGAAAAAGTAGTTGGTGGTTAAAGCTGCAGACTTCCAGCTCATTGCCGGAGAGTTATACAAGATGGGTGCAGATGAGATATTGCGACGATGTGTCTTTCCACACGAGCAAGCGTAGATATTGGCAGAATCACATGGAGGAGTGGCTGGAGGACACTACGACGGTCGGGCGACTGCCAGAAAGGTGCTTCGTGCGGGGCTCTGGTGGCCCACGCTCCATAATGATGCAACCGACTATGCGCGGTCCTGCGACATATGTCAGAGAACTGGGACGCCATCCAGGAGGGATGAGATGTTGCTGATGCCTCAGTTAACACTACAACTGTTTGAAAAATGGGCAGTGGATTTTGTGGGACCAATCAATCCACCCGGTAAGCGCACTGGTGCCAGATACATCATCACTGCGACAGACTATTTGACCAGATGGGCGGAAGCTGCACTAGCTGTTGATTGTTCCGCAACCATGGCTATGCGGTTTTTGTTGGATAAAATTATCACTCGGTTCAGCTGCACCAAGATATTGTTGAGTGATCAAGGTAGCCACTTTCTCAATCACACCATCAGCGCACTGGTGGAGGAGCTGCAGATTCAGCATAAGAAGAGCATGCCATATCATCCGCAGGAAAATGGCATGGTGGAAGCTTTCAATAAGATATTGGAACATGCGCTGGAAAAGGTGTGCAATGCGAACCGCAATGACTGGGATCTCAAAATCCCAGCAGTATTGTGGGCCTATTGCACCACATGTAAAAGGTTGACAGGTCAGACACCATTTAAGCTGGTATATGGACAAGAAGCAATCATGCCCATGGAGTACATTGTTCCAAGTCTGCGCGTCGCAGCAATGACATGAATGGATTCTGCGGCAGCATTAGAGGAACGTCTTGCACAGTTAGTCCAGATGGAGGAAGATCGCTTTATCGCCGGTTTCCATCAGGGCGTGGAGAAGGATCGCCAAAAGGCTTGGCATGATCGCAACATCAAGCACAAACAGTTTCAACAGGGTGATTTGGTGTTGTTGTATGACAACAAGTTTATGAAACATCCAGGAAAATTATAGATGCATTGGCTTGGTCTGTATTGCATCAGTAGCATCACTTCAGGAGGAGCGGTACAGTTGCAGCAGTTGGATGGAGCGATGCTCCCAAAGTTGATTAATGGTAGCAGGTTGAAGCCCTATCGGTTGGGTTTGGAATAGCGCGATGCCTGAGTCGCATCGGGTAAAAATGAAAAAAAAAAGGGTAGGTTGATCAGTGGCAGGGTGGTGCACCAACAGGAATGGAATGCGGAAGCAGGGAGGCTTCTGCCACAAGCTAGGAGTGGTCCGCGACAAGTGGCAGCGTTGCGACTGGTTCAAATCAGAAATCATTATGCAGATGGGACTTTTTCCTTTTGGGAAGATATGAGCATTAGTTGATTCAGATCGTGCCAGAAGAACATACGTTTGCAATAGGAAATACACTGAGGTAACATGGCCGACAACACCTAGAGTGATGGTTTTCATGGTTGGCATGAGGCATCCACCATGGCAGCATGGCCAAAGGGTCTGGGGGGGTGATGCTTTGCACATTTTTGCATGCAGAAAAACAGGAGGAAGTACGATTGCTCCGCCCCCCTCAGAAGTCTGGCTAATACTCACACGGAGCAGCGGAATATTATGATTACCCAGGAGCGTGAGCAGGTGGTGCAAAGGATTGCCGAGGCAGACGAACGGTTGAATGCGATGCATAAATATAGGACCCGAGGATAGTAAGAGCACAGAGGTTGTTTCAATTAAGAGGGGTTATGTTACGAGAGGATCAGGCATCTAGCTAAGTTAGGAATTCCAAGGAGGTTGTGGAAATGATCCATTTTATTTCATGTGGTAGCACACCAGGTGCGTTGAGGGCCTGAACCATGAGTGTACATGAGCGTTTGGAGCAAGCTGTGCCTCGAACACTCAGGGGTTATAAGAATGAAGTCTCGTCCGATATGTCTAGGTAGTTGTTGGTGGTTCGAAGTATCGTGGTCCTTGCGACCACAAAAAAGGGGGGGTCGTCACCCCTAAGTCCTTGTAACATGTACTTACTAGTGCGAAACAGATGTGCCAGAACCACTGGCCTTTTTTACACCCTGGCATTGGAGGATGAGTTTGCAAGGTCCGTAACACGAAGCCAGGAAAAGTCCACTTTTGGGAAAGAAGTACATGACAGTGACCATATGATTAGTGTAGCAGAAGGAGCAGGACAACACCGCACGATCCAGACAGCAAGAAAAGTAGCAGAACTATAGTTCAGCCCTAGTAAAGTGAAGACCACAGAATACACCATGTCCAGTTGATGTGGCTCGAGGGTGAGCCAGAAGATTGTGTTGGGGGCCTGTTGGTAGGCGGTTTGGTAAGGAAGAATCGCAGCATTGCCGATGCTGCAACACGTCAGAAGAGGTCACAGAAAGAAGAAGGCTGCATTATTTTATGTATTTTTTGAGTCGTTTGTACCGCAGAATGCGGGTTTTTGGGTCATTGGACCATATGAGATGTAATTTTGAGCTAAGTATACCGCAATAGGCAGGTTTTTGGGTCATTTGGACCGTGTCAGTTAGATTTTGGGTCATCTGTCTAGGAGTCAGTTAGGAAGTTGTTAGTAAGTGGACAAGCATTGTAAAAGTGGAAGCCTATATATAGACATAAAGTGGTAGGTCGTAGGAGAGAGATAGGAGATGCAATTTTGGCATATGTTCCGAGATCAAGAGATATCGCCGAGATTTGGTTTTGTAGAGATACTGTATCAGGGTTTTTTTGAAGTAACATGACATGACATAACTGTTTGGTGGAATTCCCTATGTACCTTTCGTGTTAATGCCTATTGTGATGATTTCTTACTGCAGTTAAACTTTTAATGTTATATTCGTTTTGTTACGATGAATGACTATGTTAATTAATGCTATGAATACGAATGATGTTAACCTTGAATGCATAGATCTGTTTTGGATGTTGCAATAAGTTGAGTAATTGCTGCCGCAATCATCCTCCTTCATTCAATGGAAACATGGTTCTGTCCACTCTCCCTTGATCGCCTCGGGTGAGACCTCATCTGCTCTACAGGTGTTGCTGGGAAGTCCAAAACCTACCTGGGTCAGTGCTCAGGGAGATCGCGGTGGGTTGGTGTCGACAATGATGGGAACCCTTGTCGACTCGGTTTGAGTCAACAATGCCATGGATACCCTACAAAGTCATGCATAGTGCTTTGAGCCATTATTCATGGCTTTGGATGCCTATATGGTTTCTTTACAGCCAAAGGGATGTCATTCTTACCTGGAAGGTTATTCCCAACTCCCTAGGACATGCAAATATTTCTCAAAACTTCCTAATGGAATAGACATCATCAATCATAAGATAATGATACCCTTAGGAGGCCATGTGTTGTTGGTGGATGAAACATTCTTATCCCTGGATGGCTAGAAGATTCCTTTAGAGGTTGAAGTGGATGTGTCCTCCATTGACCATGTGAAAATCCCCAAGAACATAAGAACTAGAAACATAACACTATGGATACCCATGCAGAGTAATGTGTAGTGATTTGAGGCATTGCTCGTGGATTTGGATGCCTTAATGGTTTCTTTCGAACCAAATTTATGATCTTCTTCTCTATAATTCCATTCCTAAGGCCCTAGGACACCTACATAATCCTCAAAACCACCTAATGGCACCAAAATACTCAATCATAGGCCAATGACACACTCAACAGGCCATGTGTTGTTTCTCAAGGAAACCTACTTAGCCCTAGACAACTAGAAGGTTTTTTTAGAGCCCAAGGTTTAGGTTTCCTCCACTAACCATGTCCAATGCCACAAGACCTAGATACATAGTGCCATAGATACCCATACAAATTCATGCGTGGTGATTTGAGGTAGTGTTCATAGCTTCAGATGCCTCAATGATTTATTTAAGGATAAAGGCATGGCAGTCTTCCTTGGAACATGATTCAAAATACCCTAAGACACGAACTTCCTAGTCAAAACTACCTAATGGAACCAACATCTCGAATCATAGTCCAATGATGCACTCAAGATACCATATGTGGTTGGTAGAGGCAACCTCCTTAGCCTTGGATGGATAGAAGATTCCTTTAGGGCCCAAGGATTAGGTTTTCTCCAATGACGATGTCTAAGGTCCCATGACTATAAACCTAGATACATAGTGCCATGGGTACCCATATGAAGTCGTGCATGGTCCCTTGAGGCATTGTTCATAGTTGTGGATACCACAACAATTTATTTAGTTTGAAAAAATAGTCTTCTTATCTATAACATTATTCCCAAGGCCCCAAGACACATAGATACTACTCAAAACCACCTAATGGCATTATCAGAATGAATCATAATCTAATGATACCCTCAAGCGGCCATGCATGGATGGTGGAGGAAACATTCTTAGCCCAAGATCAATATCATATTCGTTCAGGGCTCGAGGTTCATGTCTCCTCCTTTGACCATGTTCAAGGCCCTAAGTCCCAAATACTTGGATTGATAGTTCCATGGATACCTTGCGAAGTGATGTGTCGTGCTTTGTGACTTTATTAATGGATTTGGACGCCTAAATGGTTTCTTAAGGATTAAAGGCATTGTATTCTTCCATTTAATGTCCCAAGCCCTTGAGACACGTATGTGTTGTTCAAAACCACCTAATGTCACTGTCATCATAAATCATAGGAAAATGATACCCTTAGGAGGCCATGTGTGGTTGGTGGGGGAAACCTTCATAGTCATGGATAGCTAGACGCTTCCTTTATGGAACTAGGTTTAGATCTCCTCCACTCTCCATGTCGAAGGCATCAAGCCAAAAAGACCTAGATACATAGCACCATGGATATAGTGTGACACCATAGGTGGCACTTCAAGGAATTTTTCATGGATTTTGATGCCTCAACAATTTCTTGAGGGCTAAAGGCATGGTCTTATTCCATATAATAACATTCTCAAGGCCCTGAGACATGTACATACTACTAAAAAACACCTAATAGCATGAGCATTCTCAATCATAGGCTAATGGTACTCTCAAGAGTCAATGTGTGGTTAGTGAAGGAAACCTTCTTATCTCTTGATGGCTAGAATATTCCTTTAGTTCGCAAGCTTTAGATATCCTCCCATTATAATTTCCAAGCCCCCGGCTCCCCAATACATGGATACCTAGTGTCATGGATACCCCTTTGTATTCATGCATGGTGCATTGAGGAATTGTTCATGGTTCTGGATGATTCAATAGTTTCTTTAGAGATAAAGGCATGGCATTTTACCCTAGAATGCCATTCCCAATTCCCCGGGAGTCACATGCACATATTTATCAAAACAAACTAAAGGTACCACATTCCTCAATGCTAATGATACCCTCAAGTGGGCATGTGTTGTTGGCAGAGGAAACTCTCTTGGACCTAGATGTCTAGAAGAATTATTTAGAGCCTAAGGTTTAGATCTCTTCCACTTACCATGTCCAAGGCCCAAGCCCCCAAGACCTAGATATATAGCACCATGGATAACCTTACAAACTCATGCATGATGCTTTGAGGCATTGTTCATGGATTTAAATGACTCAATGGTTTTTAGGTCCAAATGCATGATATTATTCCCTAGAGATACATTCATAAGGCCCTGAGACATGTACATATTGCTCGAACGATGTAATGGCACTAATATCATCAATCATACACTAATGATACCTTCAAGAGGCCATGTGTGATTGGTTGAGGCAATTTTCTTAGCCTGTGATGGAAATAACATTCCTTTAGGGCCAAAGGTTCAAGTATTATCCCCCAACCATGTCCAAGGCCCTAAGGCCCAGAGACATGGATACATAGTGCCACTAATATCCCTACTAGGTCGTGCATGGTGCTTCTAGGAATTGGTAATGGATCTTGATGCCTCAATGGTTTCTTTAGGACCAAGAACATGGTTTTATTCCCTCAAACATCATTCCTAAGGCCACAAGAAACATAGATACTACTCAAAACTACCTAATAGCATTGACATCCCCAATTTCTAGGCTAATTATACCCTTATAAGGCCATGTGTGCTTGGTGAAGGAAACCTTCTTTCTTTTGTTTACTAGCATATCTGTAACTTGTGGCACTACCTTGTGGTCTAAGAAACCATGACCCAAGTGTTGGCTTGGTTTTGCAACCAAGCTTTGTGCAATGGGAACCTATCAACAATGTGATAGCAGTTTCAATATTGAAAGAAAAAATGATTAAGAATTAAATCTAAATCTAAACTAACATGTGCATATAACAAATAAATTTAAAAACGATTCATGGAAATAACAAGAAATAAAAGAATAGATGTTTTGTATTAAGATACCTCAAATGGTGAGGATTTGTGTTGAGCAACTCCAAGGGTGAGTAGCTCCAAGCTCCAATGGTCTCTTCTCCAAGATGCTGAAAATGGCCAAAAGTCTCATGAGAGATTTTGACAGCGTGAGGATAGGATGATGGATGGATGGAAAGTGAGGAGCCCCTACCACCTTTTTATAGTTTTTGGTGGTGGGGAATACCATTATGGTTTTGAGGAAACCAATGGTATTGACCAACATGGTTTAGGTACTTTTTCCCCTCTTTTTTCCTTTTTTGAATATTTTGAATATTTTTATTCCCTCTTAATATTTTTGGGAATTCTGGACCCTTTTTGAGGGTTTTTTTATGTTTTTTAAGGAAAAATATATCTTTTGAGGGGAAAAAGGTTGTATTATGGTCTTTTGGTGACCTTTTGATGGCTTTAGAGAATCAAATGGTGGAAAAGTGGACAAATGGGTCATGTGAATAAGGAAATGAGCTAGTGAGCACTTTTTGGGTGTTAACAGATTGCCCCCTGATGTGTGAGGGCATGAGCTCATCGTATGGCCGATAGACATCATAGTTCTTTTGTCTTTTTCCTGGGGTTTGGGGAAGAGAAGAGACAGGTTGGAGACTAGATCCACGGCCCTCAGAAGCTGTAAAAAAAATAAAAAATATTACATGGCCTCAATATGAATGAGGAATAATCTCTGATAATGGACAAGGCAGGCATACCCATGCTCGTATCAAGAAATATACATAACAATTAGTCCCAAGAAGGGGGACCTAAACAATACATAAAAAATATGTTAGTACATCATAATGGTCCAAATGGGACACTATTTTGGGATGTACTCTTGATCATAACATGACTGATCTCAATAACTGATACACTGGAATAAAGCGACAACCGTTCTGACCAAGGTCTCAGAAGGGTTGATGAACTGCTGAATCTGAAGGTGTCCAACATCTGTAGGGACTCAATGACTCTAAGTCAACTCTGAGGAGTATATGTAATTGTATATTCGAGGGAGTATAAAACTGGGGTACATCTGAAATACTGTCGCCATGTGCAACCCGGATAAAATGTAACTGGTTGTTTCCATAATTAGACTCTCAAATGTGGAAGAGTCAGGTGGTATCCGGGGTCTTCAACAAATAACTGAAGGGACCAATACCCTGTGCGATTCTCAACGATGAGATCAAGGTGTTGAATTCGAGCATGTGAGAAGCAATCATTTGGAGAGGCACTGAGGACTCTTCTCGAAATGATTTGTAGGCACTCATCATAAATGGTAATGAGTCCAAGACATAGGGACCTCTAGGTCTATCCTCTTGAATAAATTTGGTTGTCGTTGACAGAGGGAGACTAGAAACTAACAGGGCAATGATGTTTCTTTGATAGGAGCGCGAGGTGTAGAACTGAAGTGTGGTAGTACTGATGGTAGGAATGACATACTTGTGGGGATGGGAAGTAACTGGGGTCATAGAGTGGGTGGACTCAAACTTCCTTTGTTCAGAGCATGCTGGCATGGTTGACCTGGAAGCATAGGGAACTGACTTGTAGGTGTGGGGATCATAGCTTTTGAGGACTGAAGGGTATGTATTGATTCTGGGGGGTCAAGCTGATGGGTGCTGTCGAGGGATTCTCAGGGTGACATACTGCAGAATGCTCTGAACAAAGGCGACCAAAATGGGGAAGCTGCCATATGAGTAGACGTGATTTGTTATGGCACCGAGAAGCACCATTGGGTCCTTCTTCGTAGTTTTAATGAGCTCCAAGAAGGCATAAAAGTGTGCTCTGAAATGGTACTGTCCTGTGGATTTTGTGAGCCCAGGACTGTTCGTGCTCATTAGTGCTTTCATTTTTAAGGAGTCTAAAAACGATAAGAAGACTCTGCAGTGGTTGTGAGTACTGTCCTGTGGGTTTTTACAAGCCCAGGATGGTGATTGCTCGTGGTCGCTTTCATGTTTAGAGAGTCTGAAAGCAGTAAGTGGACTCCATTGGTGTTCTTTTTCGTAAGTTAGTCTCCAAGGCCCGAAAAAGCATAAAATGATGCAAATGGAGAACTCTTCTAGCCGATGTGACTAGAGTATTCCTTTTTCGTAATTAGTCTACAAGGTCCGGAAAAATGGGTAAAATTATACTAGGTAGATGCCCTTTCAGATACGTTTAGCGAGCATGAAAGGAAGCAAGGTTGCTCGGTGATCTTTTCATTGTTTTAGGAGTCAGAAAAGAGCTTAACAAAAACTCCCTAAGTGCCTTTTTCGTAAAAGGGATTGCTCGGCCCGAAAAATGGGTAAAACTATACCGAACAAAAAGGTATTGATGAGAGCGAGAAAAGGTCTCAAGCATCATCATGAGTGCGGAATACTGAATCCAGTGACATAAAGATTGTCAAAAACGGGCAACGACCAATGTGGCACACAAACCGAGGTGATGAGTGGCGTTTTGAAAAAAGGCCCCAAAATTATGGGGTGAGAGTGAGAAATGATCTCAAGCATCATCACAAGCATGGAAAACTTAATCCGATGATATCAATCTTGTCAAAAAATGGACGACGATCGATGTGGCACGCAAACCGAGGCAACGAGGGGGCATGGGAAAATTACCCAAAAAATTTGGAGGTGAGAGCGAGAAATGATCTCAAGCGTCATCACAAGCGCAAAAACCTGAATCCGTAAATATAAGACTCGTCAAAAACGGACGAAGGCCGATGTGGCACGTAAGTCGAGGCAACGAGGGGGCATGGGAAAAATGCCCAAAAAATATGGGCGTGAGAGCGAGAAATGATCTCAAGCATCATCACGAGCGCGGAAAACTTAATCCGGCGATATAAGACTCGTCAGAAATGGACGATGGCCGATGTGGCACGCAAACCAAGGCCACGAGGGGGCATGGGAAAAATGCCTGAAAAATATGGGCGTGAGAGCGAGAAATGATCTCGAGCGTCATCACGAGCGCAGAAACCTTAATCCGACGATGCAAATGGTGCGAACAATGGAGGTCATAAGGATTCCAGAATGGTCAAAGGAAATAACTAGGTTTAAAAATGACTACAAATAAAGGTGAGCTCACCAAGCCAAGGATGCAGTGGTGGGGAGAAATGATGATCCGCGGGGGAAGAATACTAGGTGTATCAAATCAAATCAAATATACAAGTGATATGTGACCTCAAAAATGGTTCAGATCATGCATGTGAAAAAGTGAGTAGGGTTAATGACCTGCCCCCATGCTATGTGAATGTTGTTTATGATTGTGGATCACATATGTACGAAAGTAATCAAACCATAAATCAATTGGTTCGGGTTTGTATGTGGTTGAAATCATATAGATGGTATTGATTTCTTCCGAAGAAGATGATTTCGGAAGGGTAGATCTCCTCGATGAGGGGAGGAGATATCTCTAAGTCGGCATTGTTCATCTCGTATAAAGCTGCTCTATAATCTGGGAGATCAGGGCAGTGGTGTGAATAATGGCCATAAATGCCGCATATCGCACAAGGGTGGTTAGTGTGAAGCGTTTTATCGCGAGTTTGAGGAGGTGGCTCAAGTCTTATAACTGGAATTCCGGTGTCGTCATCCAACATATTCATGTGTTCTTGGAGTGTAGGTAATTGTGGACATTGATGAGTAGCATGGCCTACGTCGTCACACAACAAGCACTTAGGGGGAATGCGAATAGTTGGGGGGTTCTTAGCTACCTTTGGGGTTGTTGGTGTTAAAATTCAATATGCTAAGACAGAAAATAGCAGCATTACATTCCATTTCACAATAATAGCATATACAGGATCACTGAAGAAACAACAAGCATAGCATAAACACAAGAGACAGAGATTTATCCTGGGAAACCCTCATGGGGTAGAAAACCCAGCAAAGCTTCCTCAATATAGATGACCAGCAATATACAAAGATGCAAACCTTGAGCATAAGCTCCTTCTCCTCCATAGCAGACCTCTCCTCCACAAATGCGCCTTTCTCAAGTGAGTGAGTGTGTCAAATGAGGAACACACCTCCTCTATTTATACACTTCACTGATATGTATTTTACACAAGTACACGTAGGCTCGTATTTAACCAATGGGTTAAATACCCCATTACAACTAACTGGGCCGACCCCTCTAGGGTGGTCTAATAACCCTTTGACCCACATAACACATAAAGGGCCGACCTCCACTAGGGAAGTCTAATAACCCGAGTTACCACATTCTGACGGAGGAATAAACATCTCCGGATATACAAAAGTACAATTATAATATTCTTTGAAGTTACAATATCTCAACACTCCCCCTTAACAAGAAGGATATTATAACAACACCTTCAAGAGCAAGGAGTCATCAACATCATACATGATACATCTATAAATCATTGGAAGCTTTCTCAACATCATCAGTAACTCAACCAGTTACTGGAACATCTTCAATACTGGAACATCAACATCATCAAAGTTGATAGTACTCAATCATCAGCATCTTCAACACACGATCAACAGCATCGTCATCATACGATCATCAGCATCACGGTCAACATCATCATCACACGATCAACAACATCATGATCAACATCGTCATCACATGATCATCAGCGTCATCATCACACGATTATCAACATCGTCATCAGCATCACGATCAACATCATCATCACACGATGATCAACATCGTCATCACATGATCATCACCATCATCATCATACGATCATCAGCATCGTCATCACACGATCATCAGCATCGTCATACGATCATTAGCATCGTCATCACACGATCATCAGCATCGTCATCACACGATCATCGGCATCGTCATCATACGATCATCAGCATCGTCATCACACGATCATCGGCATCGTCATCACACGATCATCAGCATCGTCATCATACGATCATCAGCATCGTCATCACACGATCATCGACATCGTCATCACACGATCATCAGCATCGTCATCATACGATCATCAGCATCGTCATCACATGATCATCGGCATCATCAAGGAATGATGTAAACTAGTCATGTACCTTTTGAACCGAAGTCCAGGGACGATCCAGTCCTATCTTTATCGAAGACATACGTCTACGGCTCTTCTTTCGGACTTAAGTCCAGGAATGATCCAATCCCTTCATTATCGGAGACATAAGTCTACGGATCTTCTTTCGGACTGAAGTCCAGGAATGATCCCAATCCCTTCATTATCGGAGACATATGTCTACGGCTCTTCTTTCGGACCGAAGTCCAGGAATGATCCCAATCCCTTCATTATCGGAGACAAACGTCTACGGCTCTTCTTTCGGACCGAAGTCCAGGAATGATCCCAATCCCTTCATTATCGGAGACATACGTCTACGGCTCTTCTTTCGGACCGAAGTCCAGGAATGATCCCAATCCCTTCATTATCGGAGACAAACGTCTACGGCTCTTCTTTCGGACCGAAGTCCAGGAATGATCCCAATCCCTTCATTATCGGATACATACGTCTACGGCTCTTCTTTCGGACCGAAGTCCAGGAATGATCCCAATCCCTTCATTATCGGAGACAAACGTCTACGGCTCTTCTTTCGGATCGAAGTCCAGGAATGATCCCAATCCCTTCATTATCGGAGACATACGTCTACGGCTCTCTTTAGGACTGAAAGTCCAGGGATGATCCCAATCCCCTCAACTGTCCACTAAGGACTTCATTCTCGGAGACCTCACGTCTACGGCTCTCTTTAGGACTGAAAGTCCAGGGATGATCCAATCCCCTCAACTGTCCACTAAGGACTTCATTCTCAGAGACCTCACGTCTACGGCTCTCTTTAGGACTGAAAGTCCAGGGATGATCCAATCCCCTCAACTGTCCACTAAGGACTTCATTCTCGGAGACCTCACGTCTACGGCTCTCTTTAGGAATGAAAGTCCAGGGATGATCCAATCCCCTCAACTGTCCACTAAGGACTTCATTGTCGGAGACCTCACGTCTACGGCTCTCTTTAGGACTGAAAGTCCAAGGATGATCCAATCCCCTCAACTGTCTACTAAGGACTTCATTCTCGGAGACCTCACGTCTACGGTTCTCTTTAGGACTGAAAGTCCAGGGATGATCCAATCCCTTCACATGTTCATCAAGAACATGTATCCTCATCAAAACATGTATAACCACAACATGTATCATCATCATCAAAACATGTATAACCACAACATGTATCATCATCATCAAAACATGTATAATCACAACATGTATCATCATCATCAAAACATGTATAATCACAACATGTATCATCATCATCAAAACATGTATATATCTATCATCAAAAGCATGTATACATCTAATCATCAAAAGCATCTAACATCAAAAGCATGTATACATCACAACTAGCATGTATTCTTACTAATACACCAAAACATGTATACATCACACCAAAACATGTATACATCACAACTAGCATGTATTCTTACTAATACATCTAATATCAAAACATGTATACATCACAACTAGCATGTATTCTTACTAATACATCAAAACATGTATACATCACACCAAAACATGTATACATCACAACTAGCATGTATTCTTACTAATACATCTAATATCAAAACATGTATACATCACAACTAGCATGTATTCTTACTAATACATCAAAACATGTATACATCACACCAAAACATGTATACATCTAGCATGTATTCTCACCAATACATCTATCATCAAAAGCATGTATAAGTAAGGCTAAGTATTCTAAGTATAAGAGTCCTAAATCTAAATATTTCTAAGTAACTGGGTGTAGAGAACAGGTTACCTCATCAACGACCTTGTTGTTTGATGAGACAATCTCATCAGTAGTGACTATACTACTCCCCCTTTCGAGGAGGGTCCTTTTGAACTACACCAAGCTTGTCTCAGAAGTATTCAAACTTCACTCGAGACAGAGGTTTGGTTGGTAACTTCTTCACTTGACGTAGAGGTTTGGTTAGTACAACGGTAACCTGTTACAAATTCAAACTTTTAGAGTTCCTTTCTGTGTCATATCTTGTTAGTTCCCTATGTTCTTTGACTTATCATGGAACACTAGATTCTATGTCATCTTGATACAACTCTAATTATCACATAGGATCTCAGTTGGTTCTATCTCTAAGCCAAACAATCTTAAAGCCAAACTTCTTCACAACTAGCAGAGCAAGCAGCCATATATTCCGCTTGTGCTGAGACCCACACTAGACTGCTTCCAGCTAAACCACGAGATCATGGCTAAACCCAGACAATAACATCCTCTCGATGTGTTCTTCTTGTCTGATACACTTCCTGCCCAAATAGAATCTGAATAGCCATCTGAAGTCATGATCTTCAAGATAGCATAGATCAAATTCTATCGTGTCCTTTATGTGCCTCATCACATACTTTGCAACTATCAGGTAAACACATCTAGTTTCCACTAGATACTAACTCAAGGTGTTCATAACAAAGCATATATCTAACCTAGTATATGTTAGATATATCAAAGACCCAATAATTTGACTGTACAGAGTTATATCCACTAACTCTGATGAGTTATCCCCTAACAGCTTCAAGTTGGAATACATAAGAGTGGCCATTCCAACACCTCAAGTCATATTTCTCATCATACTTTCCCTGGTTGAGAAATATTCCTTCTGAGCCTTGCTATACTTCCGGACCTAGGAAGTAAAGCATCAATTTGAGATCTTTCATTTTTCATTTCTGCATTGAATGAATTTCTGCATATCTATCTGTGCCATCTCTCGTTAGATGGGTCTACTGATATGAGCCTCAATATCATTCGAACTCTGTGGTGAGTTCCTTCTTGCATCCATGTCATATGTGTATCATATTCAACCTTGTAGCAAAGGTTGAGATCCACATCACCCATGGTGATCATTAAGCTTATCAAATTATTATCGATCCTAGGTACCTATACAGAACCTGATTCATACTTCTTCTTTAATTACACCATACTTGGAGCAAACATCTTGTCGTGATTCTCTTCCCCTTTCTAAGAGAATCTTCTAGCCATGAGCCTTCTATATTTTGTTTGATTTGTAAATCTTCTTGTTTGAACATCCACCACTTGTACGGTGTCCATCATTCTTCATGACCTTTCCTACAAATCAAAATTAAGTACATGATTAGTAATACTTCATAATCATCAAAAGATAACCCATTATGCATACAGATATCATTTACATAGTGATGCAACTATTTTTACCAATACTTTGGCACAACACTTTCCCATATCCTGTATGCATACAGTGGCTATCTAGATGCCTTCCATCTCTACCAGAACATACTATCGAGAGTGTGCACAACTCTCAGCATGTCAGCAAAGAGGTTTCATTCTAGACAAGCAACAATGGAATGTTTGTCCAAACATATGCACATTAGTTGTATACTGTTCAATGCTCTATGAATGTTTACACTCAGCATTATATATTCTAGGAATACAAATATGCATGCAGGCAATATCATTACTATTTCAAATAGCAACTCAAATACTTATCTTTTATGTTTGTGTGGCTGCCTCCCGCTTGATCTTCTGTATGTCTTTTGAACTTCTATTCATTCTGTACCACTGAGCATGCTCAAGAGTCATCCTCATGATCTCATACACAAACATACACTCATTAGTATATGCTATCAAAACATTATAGTACTAAATAATCTTGAAAACGTATAGTCATGATTATAGTTAATAAACATTAGTATTCAAGATTTCAGGGAAGTCTTCTTTTACTCATGCATATCATTGATAAAAGATATAATATGCATAATCCCTTGATTACTAACTTTATGAATAAGCATAACCAATCATTTCAAGTATACTTATATAAGGGATCTTAACACAAGGTAAGATTCATGGGAAACATACCTGGATTAGTATACCTACTTGGTTATGTACAACATACCTAAACAACCTCTTCAATGATTTAGAGATCCTGAGCTAGAACCTGCATGTCTCATAGGTTAAGCATAATATAACAAAGTCATGCATACCTCGTAAGTAGAACAAAGATTATGGATGAGTCTTTGTCTTCATGTTTTCATGGTCATGGAGCCTGATTTGTCTTTTGTGATGTACCTGTATCTTGTTAGCAGACAACCTCAACCTCACACAACACCATAATGCATTAGTACAATCATAAGTGTCAACACCCTAACCAATGAATATCTTCTATCATGCATTCATAACGGTGATACAACAAATCTAAAATCAAGATTTTACTAACTGTAATAACATGAAGACAAACATACCATAAACTTAATCATGAACAAATCTCAAAACATACCTCGATGAGTCATACCTATCGAGATCGCTTGTAATCTCCTTATGTAAATCCTTAGCCTCATCTCCCTCTGAAACATGAACTCCTTCACTTATGTAGGTGACCAATCCATCTTCTTCTAGGATTAACCCTATCCACTTGATTTGCAAGAACTGGACCTGGAGCTGGATATGGGTTTGTCAGAGAAACCCCAAAAATTCAAACTTTGAATTTCAAACTTCCGAAAGGATAGAAATATGCGCCTTGATGAGCTGATCAAACTGATATATTTAGAATTTGAAAACTGCAAAGTTTTACTCCTCAATTTTGCCTTTGAAACTTTCGGATTCACTGGACGTGACCCTGAACTGGAGTTTGATGAAGCCCACTCTTTTGCCCCATCAAAAAGTTTGATCCAAAGCTCTAAGCTTCTATTTTTCTGAGGAGCTTCCAGCCGTGGTCACAGATTTCAAAAATTCCCATTTTTACAGAAGCCCTAATTTTCCACTTTTTTGATCAAAGTCCCGAACTAGGGTCTAATCAAGCCCGGCCTTCTTCCCAACCAAAAATTCTGATCTTGGTCTCTAAATTTCTATTTTGATGAGTAGCATCCAGCCGTGGTCTCCGATTACAAAAAATTCCAACTTTCTTCAAAGCCCTAAATTCCGGAAGCCATGAATGAAGGTACCAAAAAATAATTCTGTTTTGACAGAAATATGTACCTGATTGTTTCTGGTGTAACTCCGAAATTTTTGATCCACAAGGTCTGAAAAAGTTTTCTGAGATAGCCTGACCTGTTATATTTCCATCCTGACAGGTCTGACCTCAATTGGATGTTCTTAGAGAGAGTTATGCCAAATGTCGCAACGTGACCTGTTTTGGGAAAATACAGGAGAGCGAACTTGTACGGCGTGCCACGTGTCACTGTTTGACCTTCGGCCTCTGAAAAAGTTTTTTGAGATAGCTCGGCCTGTTATCTTTCCATCTGGATAGGTCTGACCTCAATTGGATTCTCTGAGAGAGAGTTATGCCAAGTGTCGCAACGTGACCTGTTTATGGGATAATACAGGAGAGCGAACGTGTACGGCGTGCCACATGTCATTGGTTCAACTTCGGACTCTAAAAAAGTTTTCTGAGATAGTACAGTCTGTGTAATACCTGTCACTTTTCACGAAATTTCATTTGGAGCTTCCTAGCCCAAGTTATGACCTTTTTCCCAAGGTCACCTGATTTTGACTCAGATCTGGAAGAGGCAGAAACCCTATATTGTACAGATCATAAATCACAAAGTACAACGAATTAGAGGTTTTCCTTTGGACACAAGGTACCTGGAGATCTTAGCTTCGTCCTGTAACAATTTCAGATCCGAAAACTTCGCCAAAACAGATTTATAGCGAAAGTGCTACGATGACTGGTTTTTGCTATGTAAAACCCTAACCTTCAAATTGTCGTAAGTAAAGCAAGTGTCTTTAGTGCCATACCTTGTCTTCCTTCAGGTTAGATCTGATACCATGTTAAAATTCAATATGCTAAGATAGAAAATAGCAGCATTACATTCTATTTCACAATAATAGCATATACAGGATCACTGAAGAAACAACAAGCATAGCATAAACACAAGAGACAGAGATTTATCCTGGGAAACCCTCATGAGGTAGAAAACCCAGCAAAGCTTCCTCAATATAGATGACCAGCAATATACAAAGATGCAAACCCTGAGCATAAGCTCCTTCTCCTCCATAGCAGACCTCTCCTCCACAAATGCGCCTTTCTCAAGTGAGTGAGTGTGTCAAATGAGGAACACACCTCCTCTATTTATACACTTCACTGATATGTATTTTACACAAGTACACGTAGGCTCGTATTTAACCAATGGGTTAAATACCCCATTACAACTAACTGGGCCGACCCCTCTAGGGTGGTCTAATAACCCTTTGACCCACATAACACATAAAGGGCCAACCTCCACTAGGGAAGTCTAATAACCCGAGTTACCACATTCTGACGGAGGAATAAACATCTCCGGATATACAAAAGTACAATTATAATATTCTTTGAAGTTACAATATCTCAACAGTTGGGGGGGTGCGAGTTATGGGTCCAGTGTTATAAGTTGGTGGGCCTCTGCCCCCTGTGTTTCGTAATGGAGGTGGGGTGTTTCTAGATGTTGATGCCGTAGTCACTATTGGGGGTGGTCTGTTTTGCAGATGAGTGACAGGAGGGGGTGGGTGGTTGGTAGTAGGGATAGGTTGTATCGGTTGTAAAATAACAATCGGAGTTGGCGGGGGGCTCGGAGCAGGTAAGTACCATATAGGTATCCCTAATGTTAAACCAGGAAGGTTGAGTGTAGCCATTACTGGCGAACTGACAACTCCGGAAAATGGGAACAAGAACGGTATAGTATGAATTGGCGTTGTGCCAATATGAGTAGGCACTGTGGGTGTTTGTGGCAGTGACGAAGGCTACTGTGTGGTGTGCGACAGGGTGCACAAATCTGATGTTTTTGTTATTGGTAAAGGTGGTGGGATCGATGGAAATGTGGAAGTCATAGGTGACTTGGTGTAGATTCCAGGACCAATTGACGACACAAATGATGTTGGTGCAATTTGAACGGTTTGTTCAATCATTGGTAGCACATATTGAGGGTCTGCTGGGGCGTTAGGATCATAATATGTGAGTTGATCAATCATGATAACGCATCCTTCATGTGGGAACATAATGAGGCGGAAAACAGATGAAGCCACGACTTTCATTTAGTACATATAGCTACGTCCAAGAAGGAGGTTGTAGTCGAGCTGGGCATTGATCACTTCGATGTCGATGAGAACTAGTTTGCTGCCTAGTTCTACGGGTACGTTCGCTAATAGGCCTTGTGGTTGAGCTGAGCACCTGTCGTAAGCTCGTAATGCCGTGGTGGATGGTTGTAAAGCGGGGGAGCCAAGTTTCTGCCACACAAGGGTGGACATAACGCAGGTTGAAGCTCCTTCATCGATGATGCATCGATGCACAACACGGTTTCGAATGTTTACTGATACTTGGAAGGACAAATTTGATGGCAATCGAGGTTCGGCTTGGTCTAAGTCGAAAGCCATCATGTGTGTATCGTCAGGGTCTACTCCTCCGATGGCGGATAGTAGTAGTTTTCATTATGCGGGGCATGTTTTCAGTACCTCTAAAGCAGACATAGCAGTGGGGGATTGTGCTAGGTCTTCCATGACATTATAATTGGATGTTGCGCGAGCATTAGGATTGTTGTTAATCCTTCGCAAAGGGATGCGAGGGATTTTAGGTCCTCCGTCCAACGACATATTTGGTATGCGTAGTGGTTGATTTGGTGGAAGGGAGGTGGATGCGTCAGTGGGAGGAGTTTCTGGAGGTGGGCCGTACTGATTCCTGTGAGTTTGGAGATTAATGTCATTGGATGACATCATTAATAAATGGTGTGTGATTGGATCCGTATGTTGATAATCAGTTGCGACATAGGTGATTTGCTGCTGGGGTGCAGCAGATCCTTGTGGGGGATCCATAGGGCGAGCATTTACTACTCCCTGGTTTGGCAATGGGTTTTGTAATATCATGGGTTGTGTTTGATTAAGTGGAGATGGCTGTCCAGCGTGGCCCTGGCGTTGGGCATCGTCAGCCCAAAGCTTACGTGCTTTCTCTAAATGGGGGCAGTTGTGAGTGTAGTGTCCATAGACTCCACATATAGAACATGGATGATTTTTTCTCAGGTTATTGTTCTTTGGCTGCTTGGGATGACGATCAGGATTCTGGTTTGGGGGAGCAGCGTTGTTATTATTTGGAGGATTGGGTGGTGGTGGACCTTGATTATGTTGTTGGTTGTTACCGCAGTTACGTCCTCTTCCACGGTTTTGTTGTCCGCCCTGGTTGCGTTGGTTGTTTTGATGTTGGGGCTGATTGTGTTGTGTGTACACTTGCCCTTGAGTAGTGGGAGGATTTTGGGGTGCCACAAGTGCGGGAGCGGGTTGCGGTGGATAATAAGCTGGTGGGGCTGGAGGTGGTCCAGTTGCCTGCTGGGGTTGTTGGTAACCCTGATCTATTGGAAGTGTTGTGTTAGCTGATGTAGCTTGCTGTGGGTAATGCATTGGTTGGGCCGGTAAATGAATTGGGTTCTGGGTGGCCGGTTGGTTATAGTATGTGGGTGGTACATATGTCGATGGCGCTTGCCTATAGCAATGTTGTGGACAAGAGGGTCCATGAGTGTGATGAGTCTGATTCATTGGAGCGTACAAAGTCGTCGCTTCAGAATTAGATGTAGCCTTAAAAAGGTCTGGGGCATTTATGGTGCTCACCATGCTAAAAGGTTTATTTTGTGCCGTGACTTGGCCGATAATACCATCAGCGGCATGTGATGCCCCCGGAGCATTACCACGTGAAGAATCACCTCGTGGGGTGTCTGGTATGATGGTGTAGAGTTAGCCTGATTGGGCATAAATCAGGTCGAATTGTTGAGCTTTTAATATATCTTCCTCTTCTGACTGGGGTCGTTCGAAGGCTACATCTTTGGCTATGAGGGGTAGGAGTGATTTAAGAAACCAGTCCAAAAATATACGGTCATCCAGTTTTATCTTGAAAAGGCTACGACGCTTGCGCCACTCATGGATATGGTCGGTGATGTGGGTAGCTGTGTTTTGTCTGCAAGACAACAGTATTTCAACTCCTGCATCATAGCGTATAGGTAGCTGAAAAAACTGAAGGAAAGTGGAGGCGAGGGACGTAAATGTATGGTGGGTCCCATGTGGTTGTTCAATGTACCACTTGGCTGCAGAGCCAGTGAACGTTCGTTGCAACAGTCTTAGTCTAATGGAGTCATCCACGATGGAGTTAGATGAACACCATAGGTGAAATGACATTATGTGGTTTTAGGGATCCTCCCCAAGTTTTCCTTCAAACTTGGGGATGTCCGAGGGCAGCTTTGTAGGCATGGGTGGCCATGTAGGGTTGTGCCTGATAGGATCATTGGTTAACTTGGATAGGTCTAGTAAGTGAAGACTAGCCATGTATGGTAAACTAGTAGATGGGTGTGGTGTAGTGACTGGGACATAACTATTAATGGTGGCATTATGTAGTGGTCCAGTAGCCCCTAAGGGTATGCTAGGTATTGAAGGTATGTGTCCTCCAACCGTTGTGGTGTGGGATGGGCCAACGCTCCCAAGTGCAACATGGGTTGCAGAGGGGATAGGAATAGTGCCATGAATTCCTGGGATTTGGGTTGTGGTAATGAGAGGGGGTGTGATTCCTATGTTGGGCATACCCATAATAGGAGGTAGTCCTGTGTTGGGCATACCTAAAGGTGGAGTAGCCCCTATATTAGGCATGCCTAAAGGGGTTGTTGTTACCATGGGTGGCACAGTAGTAGAAGGGTTTGTGGATGTATCTCCAATAGTACTGGTGAAAAGTGGGTCATATTGTGATCCAACCATGGGGTTGGTTGGTGATATTTCAGTAGGGTTTTCGGATTCAGCCTCAGAATCAGATGTGAAGTGAGGCGTGTCAGAATTGGATGACTGTGTGTTTGGCTGATGACGTGTCGAGTCAAGGGATAAGGCTCTACGTCTATGACGTGTAGAGCCAAGTATACCGAACTGAGGGGGTTCACCCTAAAGACGACGAGATCGTCTTAAATTCTCAATGGTGAGAAATATTTAAAGATTTCAGTGTAAGGTGGTGATGTAAAAAACTCGAAGCCCTAATGCAACAATGAGTGCAAGAGGGGAGTGAAAAAATAAAGGCTCTCAGGCCAAATAACCAACCTCAAAAATCACTTATTATAGCAGCTGTGCTATAATAAGTGGAGGGATGCAACAAAATTGGTTAGAATACCAAAAGTCAAACAGTTCCTAGAAAAAAGTGGTGTTACTAGACCAAAGGTGGGTAATGTATCATGCAAAACACCTAACTAAAAGTATTGTGAGTCAACAAACGATATTCTCTGCAAGGTGATGAAATCCAAGTCAGACAATATAGGGTGTTGAATCAACGGCTAGATATCCCCCTATCGGTAGGGACACCGGGTAGACAATCCTAAAGAGTGGCAACTAGGATACCTCGTTCATGACACGTTCGGTTAGGTGAATCTGCAGTTTGGTTCTATCGCCGCTGTACCCCCTCTTGGGTGTACACCGAGAACTTCGAAAGGTATCCTTTGGTTACTGAATGGATTGCGGTATTCCACTCAGACTTCTAGAACCAGTCTGGCTACTTCAACCCTCCTAAGGGAGAGGCCTTCCTGATAAATTGGTTGATAACCGTGTCAAAATTATAAGAGATTTTTGGACCCTAAAGACAACCACTATGTCTCAAATGTAAATAATTGAGAGGTGTTATTGGTACACCTATCCTCTCAATTCTACCTAACTACAAGATTCTTTTAAGTGCTCCCCAAGTGGGGTTAAAAGTTTGTTGAGTTTAGGTAAATTTTAAGGATCAGTTTAAATTATGTGGCAGAGTGGGTGCAAGTGTGGTATTTAAACTAAAATTAATTTGCCTCGCTTGGGCGATTGATTACAAATGAAAGAAAAGACGCTTCCAGTTTTGCAAAAAATAAAGGCGTTTTTGAAATGTAAATGCTTGAAAAAACTATTCAAAAATAATGGATCTTCGAAATAATTTAAAGGGAAGCAAATAACATAAATATTTCAAGAAATAAATGGATCTCTTAGAAAATTGCTTGGGCAAACTATTGAGCATAAAACAGTAAAACCTTGATCTAAATAAAATGCAGAAAATCTTTCTTTCAATTATTGAAATTTTTTAAAAAGACTTTTAATGGAGCATATATAAATAGAAAAAGATTTAGTATGGCTGTAAAATGTAGAAAAACTAATGCTGTAAAATATGCTAAATGGGCAAAAAATACAACAAAAATTATTTTCAAAAAATCGGCCGAATTCAAAATAACTGTGTCGCGGGTTTTGGGGAAACAGCCGCGATGTGTAGCGCGGGTTTCGGCCGCGCAGTCACGATGTGCAGCGCGGGTTTCGGACGTGAAGCCACAATGTGCAGTGTGGTTTTCGGTCACACAATCACGATGTGCAGCGCGGAAAATGGCCGCGAAGCTGTGATGTGCAGTGCGTAAAATGGCCGTGGCACGCCGCGCGGAAAAAAGCTGCGAGGTTGCGATGAGCCGCGCGACTGTCAGGCGAAAAGCCGCGAGGCGAAAGCCGAAAAACAAACGTCGAAAAACGAACCCGAAAATGGAATTTTCGGGTTGTTAATGGCAATAGAATGGGCCAAGATCTAGAACAACAATGGATCTGCTGTCTAGGATGGCAGATATATGAATTAAAATGATTAAAACTAACAAAAACTAAGATCTAAAGCAAAAACCAAGATCTAAGAATTCGAAGCCTGCGGAGTCACCAAAAACTGTTGGCTTGGTTTTACAACCAAGCTTTGTGCAATGGGCACCTATCAACAATGTGATAGAAATTTCAATATTGAAAGCAAAAATGATTAAGAATTAAATCTAAATCTAAACTAACATGTGCATATAACAAATAAATTTAAAAACGATTCATGGAAATAACAAGAAATAAAAGAATAGATGTTTTGTATTAAGATATCTCAAATGGTAAGGATTTGTGTTGAGCAACTCCAAGGGTGAGTAGCTCCAAGCTCCAATGGTCTCTTCTCCAAGATGCTGAAAATGGCCAAAAGTCTCATGAGAGATTTTGACAGCGTGAGGATAGGATGATGGATGGATGGAAAGTGAGGAGCCCCTACCACCTTTTTATAGTTTTTGGTGGTGGGGAATACCATTATGGTTTTGAGGAAACCAATGGTATTGACCAACATGGTTTAGGTACATTTTTCCCTCTTTTTTTCTTTTTTGAATATTTTGAATATTTTTATTCCCTATTAATATTTTTGGGAATTCTGGACCCTTTTTTAGGGTTCTTTATGTTTTTTAAGGAAAAATATATCTTTTGAGGGGATAAAGGGTGTATTATGGTCTTTTGGTGACCTTTTGATGGCTTTAGAGGCTCAAATGGTGGAAAAGTGGACAAATGGGTCATGTGAATAAGGAAATGAGCTAGTGAGCACTTTTTGGGTGTTAACACCAAGGGCATCTAAGCCATCAAAATCACTCGGGGATTGTACCTAGTCTAGGCCACATCAACGCTTAGAATGGATGGATTTTCAGGTGTCTACTCCCACTACCACAAAGTTCCAAACCCTGGGATGACTAACAAATATAACCTTTAGAAACCAATTACATTAGTAGGACTTGAATTGTTGGAGGAAACCTTCTTATCTTTAGATGGATAGACGATTCCTTTAGCACCCAAGGTTTAGGTCTCCTCCCTTGACAATGTCCAAGGATACAAGTCCCCAACAAGGTAATTTTTAGGGGCGAATTTTCGCAAATTGGATATTTTTGGTTTTTTTTTTCAAAAAATAGATTCGTTATTTGGTCATTTTTAGTCTCTAATATTGCCTATATTTACATAAAATATATATTTTTTTTATCATAATATTCACCAAAATTTACACATTTCAGTAGTAAATTGTATGCTTCATGTTTACTATTCGTCTACCGATCTACATACATGTTTTTGTCAATCCAAAATATTCTCCTAGGATACTATACTTAAGTATAATATTAGAATCCTTAAAAAATACCCTAGGGCCCGACCCCCAAGACGTAAATGACCCCCAAGACGTAAATGATAGCACCCTAGATACCCTTATGATTTTATGCGTGGTGCTTTGAGGCATTTTGTTGACCATATTTCTTGGTCCTAGATTCCCAAAATCTTGTTTTAGGGCCCAAGGTAGAATTTTCCTCCCTCTATCATGTCCAAGGACTTGAGACCCATGCCTTGTGCTCAAAACCTAATAATGATACAAATGAATTAGCTTAAATAATATTAAAAATAAATTACTGAATTATTTATAAAAATAATTATTTGTGAACTTCTTGTGCTTGTTGTGTAGAGATTCATAAATTAATCATGTGAAATTATTTGCTTAGATAGTTAAAAAATAAATAATTGAATTTGTGGTGTAAAACCTTATAAATTATTCTTGAGAATTTATTTGAATGAAACAAAAAATGAATTAAAGTTATTTACAAACAAATTATTTATGATGTTGTTGTGTTTGTGGTGCAAACCATCATAATTAAATCCTATTTATACATGTCCATTGTATAAATAAGCGTTTAACACCACTATATGGTACTTTACAAGATGGTATTTATAGCCTTAGGATTACTCACTAAAACCTTATAATAGTGTCAATGCCCACATGTAAAGGCTAAGAATACTGTTAGGAAGATGTGTGGTGACCTTTGAAGAGTCTTTCCTGGTCCTAGATTCCTAAAAGCTTCTTTTAGGGCCAAAGATAGAGGTTTTCTCTCTTTGACCATGTCCATGGCTATGAGATCCATGCTTTATTCTAAAGACCTAATAATGACACTAATGTCCATCAATAAATTTCATGAGTTCAATAAATATTTTCTCAGTTGAATAATAAAATATCAATTCAAATAATTTTTATTACCACTTTATAATAGTAATAAATTAAAAGTTGTTGTTTTTTAATTATTTAGTCATAAGTTAATATTGATCACTTATTTGAATGAATAAATTTTTTTTAATTAAGCTATTTAAAAAATAATTATTTGTGAAGTTCTTGTTTTTATGGTGCAAATCCTCATGATTAAATCCATATGGCCATGTCCATGTGACAAATAATAACTTAGCACCATTTATGGTACTTGCCAAAATGTCATTTCGCTTAACATAGATAAGGAAAAACTCAATTGGGGAGTGTTGTAATCCAAGGAGATGATATAATTCATATTTCATAAACAGATATGTAAATCCCAATCCCTACATAAATTAATTGGGGAAATTTTCATTTTCCATATCTTAGAAAAAGAAACACACACAGATGTACACACAAAAATTGGCATAAGCATTTGATGGATGAGACCTATCATATTACTTGAATGATGTGATTGAATTAAGACCCATAGTGTTCAAGGATTATCCTCTAGCTTCATAGAATATGGATGAGCTTGTACCAACACCAAACTCCTTGGCACACATCATGCATCAACAAAGAGGGAACTTGCCACATCAATGCTCATTGAAGGAATTTTCCATTTCCATGAATCCCCCCACCTTCCTTCTCCTTGATTTCATTAATGATGTTATAAAATCGATCTTTTTTGTTACATTTAACCATGTAAGTAAAAAGAATGTATGATGATTTTTTCATTGAATTCATTGAGGCTAGATTACCTTTCATTATATTATACGTGAAGAAAAATTAACATCTTATTATGCAACAAAAAAATGGGTTTATTTAGGTTAGGATTAAAATAAAGTTGGATCATTTGTTGATAATATAACTACCATAGCCATTAGAGGTTTAAGTTGTGTTAATTTCAAAACATTGGCTTGGTAGCCTAAAAATAAGCTTTGAGGTGGGTTTCAAATTTGGTCAGATTCGATATAGTGAAACTTAAATAGAAGAATCCTAAAAGAGAAAAGGGACATATAAGGATCCCTAGATAAGATCTAATGAGAGAGGAATGGACAATGAAGAAGTGTAATTTGGGTGTTGATTATGATTTAGTTATATTATATTGATAAAAAAAGTATATTGAGGATATGCTTAGGTTATAAGGTCAAGAAGAATTTGTAACTACATATTAATGTAGCATGGGGTTAATAACTCCCATAAGAAAACCAATGAATTTTATAAATACTAAAAAAGGATAAAAGTAGTACACTGATATATAAAATTTAGTCATCTTTTTAGCTTAAGTGCAAGGACCACAAACATACAAAAACGTTTCTTACAAATTTTCTCTATGTGATTTTTGTGTATTTGGATATCCGCATGATCCTACTGGGATTTTTGGGTGGCACTATGGTTTATAGTTTGTTTCCACTTGAAGGTCAAACACTCCGTTTTACTAAGTATAAATATCATCCACTTCAAATCATCAATAGAATTGTTTATGAGGTATTGTTGTTAGATCATTTTGTGTGAGAATATATTATCATGATTTGGATTAGTTTTGGATTAGTTTAGGCTTCAGAGCTACACTAAGATTCACATGGCTAGTTTAGAGGTCAGTGAAATTCTTTTGAACAACAGGGTCAAATCTTTTTGGATTTATGAGATGAGAAAACTAGAAGTATTAATGTTTCCCATAAAGTTCATTTACTTCCTTAGTGCATAAAACTTTACTTGATGGCTCATAATTGGTGTTGAATTGCTTGGAAGATATTTTTTAAGAAGAGTGGGTGGTATAGACATCGAAAATTTTGTTTGAGGGATATATATGTCATGTAGTACTTGCTTTGTCATCAATGACAATTTTTCAACAGGGTTCTCTTGCTCGTGATTGGCTTCAACAATTTCCTTGTCTTGGGCTATTGTCACTCTTGTATTTCCCTACTCTTCCTTAGTTATAACAATTTTTCCATCTTCATTTGATTTCTCACTTTTTTCCTTGGATACCCAAATAACATAGATTAAATGTCTCTCTCATTTCTAGTTCAATTTTTCTAATATGTTAAGGAATTCCTTATGTCAAGTGCCCCTTCAAATACCATGGCTATGAAGGTCTTTATACCAACCTATACATTCTTTTGATCAAGGCGATAAATCTAGAAGAAGGATCATTCCTCACTACAAGTTAGAAGTTATGGACAAGAAGTGCAGGATTAGCAGTAAGCTTAAGAGGGGCATCAAGAGGCCTCGACACACTCTAGGATTCATCCAAGCTCATGCTACAACTCTCAATTTGATCCTAGCACTAGATATTACACTCCCTTCAACATCTTAGTTCCCAAAAGTAGGTAAATCTTTTCAACTTATATGTTCCTTCACTTCTGTATGAAAAAAGAGTGTTGTTTATCTCTACAAGAACTCAAAAAATTACCTAGAGCTAGATAATGTCATTATAGCCAGAGATCTAAATATAACCCTTCACCAAAGATCAAATAAAGGTGGGTCTCTGGTGAGGGATCCATTAAGAGAATTTCTGGAATATCTAATCCTAGACTAGGATTTATTAGACATCCAACCATCCAAAGGCCTCTTTACCTGGTCCAACAAGCAAGTTAGTCCTGGACATATAACAACATGGTTGGATTGGTTTTTAGTTCAAATCTCCCATCTATTGCAAGGGATCAAAGTGGTATCTAGAATTATCACATTTGGGGAGTCATATCACAAATCGATTTCCCTTTCCCTGAAGGATGAATCAAATCTAGGCCCAATTCCCTTCTTATTCATCCCTCTCTACATCCACTTTGAAGGTTTCAGGGAGTTGGTGGAGGAGGTATAGTGTAGGGCCAGTGACAGGTTCAACTCTCTTCATATGGGAAGAAAAGGTAAGGAGGACTAAGAAGGATCTGTAGGGACCCCCGTTTGTGGGGTCGTCCCTAAAACTAAACTGAAACACATCTTAAATGAAATAATATTGATTCCAACATATCATTAGAAGAAAACTAAATTACACATAAATAAATTTTCTTTAAGCAAATACAAGTGGAAACTTATACCTGTCATTCGTCGATCGATCCTGCTTGCCCTTGCCATTCGCTTCCACTTTGTGTCCCTGTAGCCGAAACTCGTTTAACCATTGGCGAAGCAACTGTTATCTTCTCCATCCAAACGTAGGCTTATGATTTCAGTCGCATAGACATCCCCGAGCTTCGGGTCGTAGAGCTCACACACATCAATACTAGAGACTCAAAAATGGGTTCCCCCCCCACTAAAATCTCTTGCCAAACTCCAATAGTAGAAAGTCACTCTCTTGCAAAAATTACAATAACCATCCAAAAAAGGGGTCCCCTTTCTCTTTCCTCAAGCCTTCCTTAAATAGGAAAATTCATTGTGACACATGTCGCTTCATGCAAAAATGCCTAATTTTTAATTATTCAAATGCAATTTAGCTCACCAATCCATGTGCCAGATTTTCTAAGAGTGTGTACCAACTTTCCTAGATTTACTCAAGTTTGTCTCCTTGATGTTCAATCTAGTTTCTATTTTTGTGGGTGCAAGTAATGTTAACTAAATGCTAAAGCTTAGTATTCCATTTTCTCCTAAAATAATATTTTCTATTATTTTAATTACTAAAAATGTTTTTCATGTGCAAATGGCCTAAATGCAATTTATAAATTTTATGCATAATGTTCATCAATTATTTCTGTCTAGGATCTAGGTACCACACCGTTGGGTCCATCCATCCTTTATGTACTTTCAACATAGTACCACTCCATTGGGTCCAATCGTCTGTCGTTTCCATTTCTCGGCAAGGTACCACATCATTGGGTCCTTGTGTCTGTCATTTCCGTTTCTTGGCAAGGTACCACATCGTCGGGTCCTTCTGTCAATATCCTTTCGTTTGACTTGCGGGAACTTCATGTAGGGATTTAGGATCCGTTACCTTCAATCCTCCGTCTACATGCTATTGGAGACTAATGGCGCTGAGGAGTAAGCCGGTTCTTACTGCGCACCCCCCAAATCGTACGTGACCAACTCCATCGTGGTCCACATCGCATGATCTCACGCTTCCCCTGAGTAAGCGGATTAGTTCTTCTCTACTCAGTCGTGGAATTCTGTCAAAAGTCGACATCGTCGTCGTTCTCCCCGTGTGTGATTTATCCGTACTCTACGACCCTTCAATTCCTTTGTGTGTCCGTCGGTGAACCGTTTCACTTGTCGCTACACACATTCTCAAAAGCACATATTAATAGTCATGTCCTCATTTTTCATAATTCATTTCATAACCCCACTAATCGTAAGCAATTACAGTTTACTAATAACATCCTATATTTCATAAATCAGTAAGCTATTTTGTCCACATGCATTTCTTTCATTCACATCTTATCATTTATAATACATCTAATCACTAAGCACCGTATTTATGTACACATAACACATTTTTCATAACGCGGCCAATTATTAAGCAATAAGTAATTTCATCAATTAATTCAACTATCTGACTCCACATATGTCATTTAATTCATAAATTCATTTATCCAATTGACGTCATTCACATCTTTACGTTTTCCTCAATCGTTTAAGACATATCGAACTCAAAATACACTTTATCAAAGTTTGTTCAGTAGGGTCACTCGATAGGTTGCCTTAAAGTCCACAGTCATTCTAGGGGCATTACAGGATCTAAAGGACGAGGAAAATGGCTTTCCATCTCTGAACCAAGCCAGATATGAGGCCCTTCAGAAATTGGAGGAGAATTAATTCATCATGGAGCAGAAGGAGGTTATTGAAGAAGAGTTCCAGGTGGAAATCAAGGTGCTTGTAAATATCCACAAGGCCTACAGAATCGAGGAAGAATATTAGAGGCTAAAGTCGAGGATTCTTTGGCTAAAAGATGGGGATAAAAATACTATTTTTTTTCACAAGAAATCTCAAGCAAGGAAATCTAAAAACAACATCCTAAAAATTTCCTCTCAATAAGGATAGAGATGGATGGAATTTGAAAAAATCAAAGAGGATACCCACCATCACTTCAAATCATTGTACTCAGAAGAAGGGTCCCAAGACGAGAGGCTATCCCAAGGCTTGCTCTCTTTTGTTTGCCCCTCTATATTAGAGGAAGAAAATGTTAACGACATGCTTCCTATCACTAGAAAATAAATAAAGCAGGTTATTTGGGAGATGGATCCTCATAAGGCTCCGAGGCTAGATGGTTTCACAATCATATTCTTCAGGATATGTTGGAAAATAATGAAAAAGGATCTACACAGGATGGTCCTTAAATCCCAGAATTGCCTCAAGATAGGAAGGGGTAACAATTCCTCATTTTTTTCCCTTATCCCCAAGGAGCCAACTCCTTCCTCTTTTGCTCGATTTCAACCTATTATTTGTGCAATTCACCTTACAAAATCATAATGAAAATTCTAGCCAATAGGCTGAAAAGTGTGCTTCCTCAAATCATCTCTGAAAATCAAGGAGGCTTCATCAAGGGGAGACAGTTATTGGATAATGCTATCATATTCCAATAGGCCATTCACACAAGTATGAGAAACAAGGAAAAAAGAATGGTGATCAAAATTGATATGCAAAATGTATTTGAATTGGTGAGGCATGATTTCTTGTTCTAGGTTATGGCTAAGATGGGTTTCTCTTAGTATTTCATTGTATGGGTAAAGGCCTACATGGGATCCCCCTGGATAGATCCTATGTGAATGGGAGGGTAGCTTCCTTCTTCCAAGCTAGAAGAGGTCCTTCTATCACTACTATTGTACATAATAATAGCATATTCCTTAAGTAAAAACTTAGAGGAGGAGAAAAGGAAAGAAGAAATCATAGGGATACAAATAATAAGAGGAGTCAAGAGCATAAACCATGCTCAATTTGTAGACGACACTCTACTGAAAGGGGGAGCATCAAGCCAAGTCATATCTAGATTCAATTGGGTCCTTTCAATGTTTTGTTTCACCTCATGAAGCAAAGTCAACAATGAAAACATTTCAATATTTAGTTGGAACCTTTCTCCCTTAGAGATTATGGGAATCTCCAGAAAACTTGGATTCTAGGGGAAGACTACATGGGACGAATTCTGATATCTTGGGATTCTTATTTTCTGTATTCCCCCCGTCTAATGACCTCGAACTATTTTATTGAAAAAATCAAATATAAACTTCATGTCATGTTCTCATTTTTCTAGAACCAAGCAGCAGCCAATGTCACATCAAAACCCCATGGATCCTAGTGAAAGTCAATTAATTAATTAATAAGGGGGTGACATTACGTAGCCAATTAAATTATTAACTAGGAATAATTTAGCTTATAGTTGTTTTAATTAAGTAAATTGAATGAGGTGTAATTATTATTTTTGTATTTATTTATTAATTACATGTGATGATGAGTTGGATGATGACAAGGGTGCATAAGGAGATAACCTTATCCTTATGAGTTATCACACCAAAGAGGAAAGTGAAAGAAAAGAAGAGAAAATAAAAAAGGAAACTGGAAGAAAACATGCACAAAGCAAGGTGTCAAAACAAAAGAAGGAAACTGACAAAAGTAGTGCATAAAGTAGGAAAGTGCACAAAACAGGCAAGTGCAAAAAAGAAGGAAAGTTATCAAAAAAATAAAGAAATAAGTTTCTTGAGTTCTGCAACTCAAGAAGGATTAGAAACATACATAAAATATACAGGGCCCAAGTTTAGTAAGAGAGGACGCATCCATGAGGCTAAGTGGGTCCAAAACCAATCCAACTAATGAAGGAAACATCCATGCCTCCTAAAATCCAACTTTCTAAGATGATAAGCTCAACCATGAGGAGAAAAGTCTATAAAAGAAGGAGGAGAACTCCATTTCACTTTTTTTGTCAGTTTATTGTTTGTATGTGAGTAAGCTCAAGCTTCTCTAGGATTTGGTGATGCACCCTTAGCCACCTGTGGGATATGTGCCCCATAGTTCCTGTTATATTCTTCTGTGCATGATCCAGTGCAGCCATTGATGACCAATTTGCATATTTGATCCAACTCTGTGATTACATCCTCTCTTCTTTCTATCTTCTGAAGCATTCTTCTCATTCGGTGGAAATAATGTGGAAGGGCCGAAATGGAAGTTCTAGGTACGACCTTTCTAAGAATTTATAGACATTGAGACCTATTCCATTGCATATGTATCATCGTTTCCACTTGGAAACACTTTTTTTCTCATAAAAAAAGGTGTCTGGATGAGCAAGTTATGGCCATTTCACTAGATCTGGGGGTTCCAACTGTGAAGAACATGCCATTGCTTTTCTGTATGGTTTTTGAAAGCACCCTTGAGAATATCCTGAGTATTGGTGTGCCTCCCATGAGAATCCATATTCTATGTTTTCACCTCTATTTCAGATCCAGAGAATATCCTGCTTCTTCTTCTCTTCTCAGACTCCTTCTACACTTAATATTGTAAGAATTCCATGGTTAGAGATTCTCTGTAAAGTCTGAGATCAAAATATCTTCATTTTCTGATCAATATTCTCTAATATAGTATGCTTATGTTATTTTATATGTATCTGATCCATATTTTTTATAAGAAGGAGAATTCGAGAGCCGTAGAGGCTGATTGTGCTCACCTTTCACAAGACTAGCTCTCTGTGCAATTTTATTGACTAGTTTCTAGAAATTTGCAATATACTGAGTTATGTAAATTCATTTCCTTTCTGTAAGTTTTTATAGGTGTTAATTTGTATGAATAATCCATCCCAACTCATAAATAATATATTCGGGACCCTTTAGGACTGCTTGTATTACTCTTTATGAAGACTAGCTCATTATGCACTTCTATTTGACTAGTTTTGCAGTTTGTTTAATTAAAAAGTCTCTATATGCTCAATTTCGGTTTTGTCAGTCATGTTGGGTCCCTGATATATTTATGAATACCATACCACCATTATACTGATAATTCATGTCCTTCTCTGCATATTTGAAAAATCCTGGAAGAAAGCTAGTGGAGCAGTCCAACATAACGCACTTTCTCATTTTCCCCCCAAACTCAGTCAAACCTTCCCTAAACCTCAGGAAATATTTCTCATCATCAAGTTATGGGTTTATTGACACTTTTTACACCTCTGTTTGGTGTCATGTGTAATTTAATGAGTTTACTATGCATATGCTGGTGGGCCCAGGAAGCCTTGGAGTAGACTTCAGCCTGGCTGATGTTCGAAACATAAATGGCCCCATTACCTTGTGCATAGAACTTAGAAGCTGGAATTGATATTGTTTTACTTTCTTCTGCACACTTCCTAATACATTTTTCAAATCCAAAAGTGTTCTCCTATCAATATCTAGGTGGGTTAATCAGTGTCTGAAACTAGTTTCTTCATGACTAGTTTTGATAACTAGTTTCAGTCTTGCAAATTCATGTTTTAACTTTTGTATTTGAGATAATATTCTATGAAATCATATTTGGGGATATTACACTTTAGAAGTGGGGAGTGTTTTAGCTCAATCTGACATGGCAACTTATCACAGAGAATGTAGTTTTAACATCTCTTTCCATCTCCCAACACTCTCTAATGGGACCTCTGGATTAAGTCCTTAAGGAATTGGAAAGGTAGATGTGCAAGTTCTTGTGGCATGGTGGAAAGAATAATGGAAGAAAAAATCATTTGGTCAATTGAGAAAACATTAAAGGCCTAACTCCATCTGGTGAGCTCTAGGTTAGGGATTTGCATCGAAACAATTTAGCCCTAGGAGCCAACGTTCTTTGGAACCTCATCTCTAGGAAAATCAATTGGGTTAAGCAAGTTATGAAGAGGAAATATTTCAAAGGACCTATAATGAGGTGCTTAGATTCCCGTCCTAACCCCTAGAAAGGGTCGCAAATTTGGAAACTTTGTTTAAAATATTGTGCCTTATTAGTACAGGAAAATCTATATTGGATACTTAGGAATGGGAAAAAAATAAAGCTCTAGGAGGATAGAATTTTCAATAGGCCGTCGTTGGGGAAGAATGAGGAGCTTTGGGACTTGCAGGATTGGATGATGGTTGTTGGATTTAATACCATATGGAATATCTTAGATATAAAGATTATGAAGTAGGGGACTAGAAAGCTTGGGTGAATTTGGAGCTCCCAAACAACATGAAACCTTCTTATGAAATCTTCAAAGGTCTTATCCATGGAAAATCCCTTCTGAGCAAAGCCTATAAGGATAGGTTTGGGGGTCAAAATCTATGCGATATTCAATTTCTCAAAGGTACACTATGCTCACATTCTCCCTGGGGGTGCCTCCTTATCCCACCATTTGGAGGGGAGTCTGAGGTAAAGGGAACCTCCCTAAAGTATCATTTTTCTATTGGATCTTTTCCCACATACATCTACTTACATGCTACAATCTCCAGAAAAGAGACCTTATTGGTCCTACCGAGTGTATTCTTTGCTAGGATAATGAAGAAAATACTAATCATCTTTTCCAAGAGTATCCATTTGCTCAGAAAGTTTAGTTTTATGCCAATTCTCCAATTGGGAAAGGAATAATTATCCTTAGTTCTATCCAGGAAATGTTTGGTACTTGGGGGAAAATATATCTAACCTCCCTCCTTTGCAAATATTGGTTCAAAATGTGTTGGTTGACTCTTCCAAATTTATTTGCTGGAAAATCCTGTTGGCTAGAAAGAACATCCATTTTTGTTTCTGCCTTCCATTCAGGGCGAATGTCAATTCCTGGTTGGAAGATGCCATCCTTAGATGTTTTCACTAAATCTATCATCTAATAACAAGAAAAATTGATCCATATGGGTGCCTTGAAGGCCTCCAAAAATCAAGCTCTTGTGGCTGGAGAAGAAAAAAGTGTGAATGGAAAGGGGAAGCACAAGGGCAAGGAGAAGAGGCAATCTGAACCCAAGTAGAATTCCAAGGCTAGTCCATCGGAAGGATCCTCTAGCTCCAAGAAGGAAAAACAAAATTGATTTGAGAAATCCAAGTGTTCCTATTTTAAGAAAGGAATCCACCTAGATCTATCTTGCATGCAGAAGAAAATAAATCAGATGACCAAAATTATTGAACAACACAGCATTTCTCTCCCATAAGGCGCAAGAGAGACTGATTCTGGAAGTGAGTTTGATGGTCATGAGAGATTCCATGCATTGAAGGATGTATTTTCAAAATCACGAGCCTTCCTCATAGATTCAAGAGCCTCCAACCACATGGTTGCCTCCAAAGAATCATTTTATTCTCTAGATCTCAAATATGGTCCGATTATTCACATGGGAGATAACTCTCAGATCTCTACTGAAGGGAAGTGCACAGTACATCTGGAGGAAGGAAAGTTAAAAAATGTTTTATTTGTTCCTTATTTTTCAGCAAATTTGTTGTTTGTATATCAGATGACTCACATAGGTTCATCGAAGAAAGTGGTCTTTGGTACTGGCATGGTTGAGATTGCAGACATCTCTTCTCGGAATATTATAGCGAAAGGGTTTGCAAACCATGCCTCCAAGGCATATAAATTCTCCCATTTTTTTCCATACTCTCTTCCTACTCCATTGGCATCTGATGAAGATCAGAGTGATATCTCTTCTAATGAAGATGAGGATCAAGATCTTGATGTTGAGACTAAATTTCAAGGAGATCCAAATACAGATCCAATACATGCTCCCAATCCATCGCCAAGGAAAATATGGGCTCACAAAGTCCTTGTAGCTGCTGGGAAGACAGTTGGAGATCCATTTGACCATAGAACCACCGGATATCAGTATCATGCAAACCTTGCACTATGTCATGTAGATCCACTTCTCTCAGAGAGGTGCTACATGATGGTGGGTTTTGATCCACAATCCCTTGAAGAGACTTGCCATGGGGGATCTAAAACCAAGTACAAATATCAGTTGGTTGACAAAGGGTACTCAAAGGTTCATGATTTGGACTACAATGAGCCATTCAATCCAATAGCAAGAAGGGTTCCTGAAAGACTTGTTTTGGAAAATACAACTTCGACATAGTGGGAGGTACATCAGAGGAGCAGATCTAGATCTAGCACCTGCATTGCTATCCTAAATAGGAGAATATTGTCGATATTTTTAAAAAGGATTTCATTCAGTAAAGTTTTTTCCTTCTCTACTTAGTATGAAGGTTCTTTGAATTCCCTACTATTGTTCCTTTTTGAGGGGAGGTATTTTTCCCATGAGGTTTTTCCCCATTTCCTTGGTTCATGGACAATTATTTTATTTTTCATCATTTATTTGATTGTATGGGTGACCTTTGGTCTTAGTAACCAGGGCCCAGGATGCACAAGTTTGGATTAAGGGGGGGTGTTAGGATATTTTAATACTCCATCCTTGTCCTACTTGCATTATTTACCATTTGCTAGCACTTAGCGATGTTATTTCCCCCCTTGTGTTGTGCATATGTCATCTAGGACTCAGTAGCCACCTAATGCACCTTGCATGCATGATTTTAGGACCACTAGAGGCAGTTCCCTACATTTTAGGATCCAACTAAGTGTTCCAGTTCAGTCCACCTGAGTTAGCTGACTCTTGTGGGGGTTTATGCTCCGAATGCCACTGATTGTGGCCTCATGCGCCCTTTTCTGAGTGATTTGCATGACAAACTCATGATTGCACCCTCCTTGGTCAGTTAATTGACAGTAGCTTCAATTAACTGAGATTTGGTTGAGTTTAACTGAGTTTGGGAGCTCTGGAGCACCGATAGAGGTGACACTTACTATGCTAGACAGACCGAGACTCGAATTCTCCTAGGATATTCGAATTATCTCCATTGTAACATCATTATTCATTATAATTATTATTGGATCATGTTACATTATTCTGTTCCTATCTGAGTTCTCATGCATGATTAATTGCCTACTCATTTTTACTGCAATTTTCACTGTAATTCATCTTTTCTGTTCATTCTTTCTCTGTGAGGTATACTCAACTTCATGATTTGCTATGATTTAGAATTTCATAATTAGTTCCACATATTACTTTAAAATAATTTGAAAAATGGGCAATTGACTTACCTATTAATCCCCCAGCAAAGAGATCAGGATCAAGGTACATCATCACTACGATAGATTATTTGACTGGATGGGTCGAAGCATAACCAATTAAGGATTGTAGCGCAAAGACCATTGTGCGGTTCCTATTTGAGGATGTGGTAACAACGTTTGGATATCCGAGGATCCTAATGAGTGACTAAGGGACTCACTTTTTGAATAAGACAATTGATTCACTAGTCATAGAATTTAAGATATACAATTAGGAGAGTACACCATATCATCCTCAAGCAAATGGGACAATAGAAGCATTCAATAAAATACTGGAGATTGCGCTGACAAAGATTTTCAATGTTGATAGAGATGATTGGGATCTTAGGATTCCAATAGTATTATGTGATTATAGAACTACAAGCAAGAAGATGACTAGGCATAAACCCTTCATATTAGTATATGGGAAAGAGGCAGACATGCCTATAGAGTTCATTGTACCTAGTTTTTGCAGCGCATCAATGACAGGATCGATGGATAGGAATACAACAAAGAAAATACTAGAAGACCTTATGCAGCTAGAAGAAGACCGCTTTGTCCCAGGATATCATCAACAAGTGCAGAAGGCACGCGAGAAAGCATGGCATGACAAACGCATTAAGTAGAAGCAATTCCAGAGAGGAGATTTATTGCTATTGTATGACAATAATTATCGGAAACACCTAGGTAAGTTCAGAATGAATTTCTTAGGACCCTATGTTATCAATTTTGTCATAGAATGAGGAGTTGTTCAATTGTAGGATTTGGATGGAGAAATTAAAGAAGGACTTGTTAATGGAATCCAAGTGAAATTGTATAGGGATAGACACCCTTCCACACATTAAGTATAAGAACTTGAAGAAAAAAAGAGAAAAAGAGAAGGAAAAAGAAAGAAGCAAGAAAAGAAAAAGAAAGGATAGAGGGAAAAAGACAAGAAAAGAAAAAGGATAGAGGGAAGAAGAAAAGGAAAATAAGTAGGAAGAAGAAGTTGCAGGATAACCATACCTGTAGCAACAAGAGTTACGCGCATAAAAGGGATTGTGATAGATTGAAGGAAAGAATGCATGAAACATTAAAGACTAAAAAGTAGTGAAAAGACCAAGATGCAACAACATTAATGAGGAAATCAGTGGCAACAGAGTGACAGTTGGATGGATTTGGACTGATGTTAAGATCCTAGTGGGAGGCCTTCACTAACACCTCGAGGTTTTGGTGTAACGGTTCATATCATTTGGTATCAGAGCCTCCACCCAAGTTCGAGTCACAGAGCAGGTGGAAACGTCGGCATTGCAGTGTTCGTCCAAGGCTCGTACGGTGCAAAGGGGACACCACCGTACGGGCGCACATCTAGCCTAGAGTGTGGACTGCGGAGCATGGTGGGATGTTAAGATCCTAATGGGAGGCCTTCACTAACACCTCAAGGTTTTGGTGTAACGGTTCGTATCAACTGAATAAAAGAAAATCTAAGGTGAATATAGGGAAACCGAGGGATAATGATGGAAAATATAAGGCAATAAAAATAGCAAGTGGCGCCTATATTATCACACAAGCCAGTGGAAAATTATAATTGCGACTAGGAGCAAGTGCGGAAACCATCTGTCACCAAAAGCACAACACAGAGTAAGATTTAGAGTAGAAGGAAGGTTGGAATTTGAATTTTGTGACCAGAGAAACCATGGCACCTAGAAGGCCATCCGGAATGAAGAACTCAACAGTAGGATTTCATATAGGAACTACTAAGACACTAAGAACGTCAGCATCGAATCCTGTGAAGTTCCCCCATGACTACATTCTGCCAAGGAAGCTTATTGTGAAATCGATCAACCTACCAAACACAAAGGCAACAAATATACCACTTACCAGTGCTAGAGATGCCCGAGGGGGTGCTCGTCGAAGAGAACCTGCTAGTAAGTATACACAAGTTTTAGTTTGCAAATCATGACATCACCAACGAAGAGAAGTTTCCGGAGCTAGTGGACAAAAATTACATGGACAAAAAGATTAGTTCATACCCGAAGGTGCTAGTTGAAATGGAAATTCAGACATGGGAATTCAAATTACAGAATTTAGGCATCCTGGACTTATTGGATATTCCTTATTTTGGGAAGACTTCACAGGTGAAGCTGTGTGCAAAGTTGTTGTTTTCATTTGAGCATGGTGGGTTCTTGTGGTTGGAAAGACCTGTGTCCATTGATGCTAAGTTAATAGAGCACATCAGTGGATTTCTAGCTAGGGGAGAATATGCGAGTGCCCTTTTAAATAAGAATTAGGAGAAACCCCTTGTGAAGAAAATGACAAAAAAATATGGTACCCAAAGAGCCAATAGAGGATTGTCAGTGGAGCATATCAACAACAAATCAATAAGGTTTGAAGATCATATATTATCGTGTAAGATATTTCGAAAGAGTCGCAAAGACCAAATATCATCATAAATAATTGTAGTTGCATCCCAATGCGTCGAGGGAGTACAAATGAACTGGTCGACGTTCCTTCTAAATGAGTTTTTGACGTACTGACAGGACGCGTAAGAGAAAGGTACCCCTTTTATTACACTTAGCTACTAATATGCATTGTGCTAGTAGGATGGAAGGAGTCGGTAGATAGCTAATTCTTTGACATGAACATGAAGCCCTTTTTAGCAGCAAGGTATACAAATTTATGGTTTTCAGAAAACAAGCGCAGATAGATAAATAACAACATAGAGTTCTTCTTGTATAATGAAGAAATTCCGGATGTCATCAATAGGAGTCCGCGCATAAAACCATACAGAATGGATGCATACAAGGGAATTGTGCACTTTAAGGAATGGATGCATCTTATCTATGTACATGAAAAATAAATATCTCGAGAAGCAATGGTTGCCTACAATGTTTAGGCTTAGAGGAAGACATCAATCACATTATAAATGACTGGGATTCAGCATGGCGACTTCTAGTAACATAGGAAGAATAAGCCACACAAAAGTAGCATACGAGACAACAAGAAGACATTCCATCACAAAGTAAGTTTCCAGAGGAGGAGACGGAGAGTTTAGAAATTCTCCCTGATACCAAACTGTAGACTTCTCAAACTATTAAAAGAAAAGAGAAGGACCTACCTGAAGGATCAATAAGGAAGAAGAGGAAGACATCAAATACAACTCTCTTCGGGTGTTGACAAAATATGATTGTGACCAGATTGGTTGGGAGGTCAAGAATGTCACTGAAGAAGTTATAGAAAAGGTAGCTACAAGGGAAAAAATGGAAGAAATTGCGACCAAACAAGAGGATATATTCATGAAGGTTGAAGAAGAGTTTGTGAACATAAATCAGCTGTTGATGATGACCAAGAAAGAAGAAGGACATAACAACGTGAAAACACACCCAGATATATAGATGCAGGTTACAATGGAACCATAGCAAGGATTAAATATTTCAGTAGCATTGTTGGTATTTCTCACACAAGAGATGCAGTAGTCGACATTCATAGTAATTCATGTAGAGATATTTTATCATGCTTAACTATGGAGGAGTTGCATACACTGCATACATGTACTATTGAGGAGATCCAAGGGTGACATGAGGTGGCCACAACAAAGGGGTATAGAAGCCAAGATGAAAAGGAAGAATGAGTGGAGGAATGACAGAAAAGACAAAAGGAGAAAGAGGAAATTGAGCAGAAGACATCAAAGCTATAGAAGGAATCATAAGAGACAACCAAGAAGAGGGATAAGCTAAAGCAAGAATTAGAGGAAATGTAGTAGAAAAATTCAAGATTGCAGAAGGTAGTCGAGGAAATATGTAGTACACTACCAGAGGTACAGATAGAAAAGGATACCGCTCCATAAGAGAAGGTGACAAATATAGGTGAATCCATTTAAGATTTATGTGCTAAGATTGAGGAGCTTGCAACAAAACAACAACCATGGACACCACTAGAGGTAAGAGAAGAGCGCAAACAGAGAGAAGAGAGAGTGAACATTGCAGCAGGAAACCTCAAGACCTTGGAATTAAAGTGTGAAAAGTTGCACGAATAAATTACTCAACTATGGGAATAGTTGGTCGCAGATGAAAAATTGAAGGAAGTGGACCAAAAGTTTCAAGTTGTGCAAGAAGCAGAACAGAAGATGCACCATAGTTTGACTACCCTACCAGTCACGGAGAATATGGCCAAGATGGGAGAATATAGGAAACAATAGATGGACGTAAGTAGTATCTAGGAAGAGCAATAAAAGATAGCCAACAAGCTAGAGCCTTTACAAGGTCTAGTGATGCAAGTTGTAGAACAATTTGTGTAGGTACAAGGGTAGGTTACGAAAACTTCCAAGGAATGCACAAAAAATTTGAAGCTAATTCTACATGAGTAGATAGAAGAAGTAATTTTGGCCAAGGAAGTAGAAACGAAGGAGAAGATTGCGACAACACATGAAGCCCTACATAATTTAGCAGCAAAAATGACCCATGTTTTGACGAACTGAGCAAGGTGGCTCGGGACAAGACATAGGAGAGCGTTGGGGGCCTATTGGAGCAGGATCAGGAAGGGACCAATTTTGGGAAGTATGCGCAAATATGTGGACCGTGCACATGTAGAAAATGGGTGCAAAAGTGCAAAAGATGGAAAGTAGTTAGGGTTTTGGTTCGTCAGGAATATTTTTGGTTTGTTTGTGGGATTTGGCTCCCACCTAGAAAAATTATAAATAGGTAGTAGATAGATATATAGATATATAGGTGAAAAGAGAACATGAAAGAGAGAAAGGAGAACTAATGAAGGATGCCATATTCTTTTGTTTGGGTTTTCTACCGCATAGTGTGCAGGAGGTGTATGGTTATGGATGACTGATAATATAATGAAGATGTTTTGGAGATAATCCTTGTGTATTGTTGAATGCTTCTGAATGTGATGTTATGAATGTTGTTTTTGAATGATAGATCTGAATATGTTTAAGTTATATTTATTATTCTGTTAGAGATCTGATGTTTGTGTGCAGAAGTGATATAATTGCCTCCTAACCCTTCATGTATGTAGAAACCTAGTTCCTACAGCCCCCCCTCTCGGATGCCTCGGGTGAGACTTCATATGTTTAACAGGTGATGCCATAAGGGCCAATATCTAGGGGTTTTGTTGGTATTTTAATGTTAGAACTTGGGTTTTCCCTCTACACTCCAACAAAGATTATGACATAATTCATTTGTGTGTATCTATTATATCTTGATAATTAGATTGCACCATTATTACATTAGTTTGTAACAATAGACGAATGGGATTATATTATCGTTAGAGATAAACACAACCACCATTCCATATATGTTAAAGTATAAAGCTATATGTGTGTGTGTGTGTGTGTGTGTGTGGAGCATAAGATCATGTTTACTCTGACATAATATCTTATTGGTTAAGAGTATTTAACCATGTGGTTATAAATAATAGATTATATTTTAAGGAATAGGTGTTAGGATATTTAGACACTTAGGAGTTAGTTAAGATCAACTTGTGTAATATATCCGTTAGGGATAGTGTGTTTATTTAGTATGCATTAGTATGCATTTGTAAATACTTAATCCGACGGTCACGATATGTTTCCGACATAGAGTGATCCGACGGCTCAACTTCTCTTAGATCAAACCTAACCTTGATACGTGGCTTAACACCCGATTGGTCCATGATCTCTATTTAAAGAGCATGGAGGGTCATTGTTTAGTTGATCGATTATGAGAATCTCATTTGTAACTTTCTTTCTTTTCATAATAAATTGTCCCGTAGAAGCTATTTGGCCGGGGCCGTGGAGTGTTTCCCTCAAGAGGGTTTAAACCACGTCAAAACATCGGTGTGTTGATCTGTGATCTGTTTGTGTGAAGTGGTTGCTCTTGGTGTTCGGTTCTTTGGTAGTACCCTGTGTACCCGAACATAGTATTAGAGCTTTTATGAAGTGCCGCTTCCGGTTGTGATCTAGATCTTGAACTGTTGTTGCCGAAACTCGAAAGGGTTTCTAGTTCTGGTATTTCTGTGCATTTTTGGGCTGTTGGAGGTGTTCCATTGCGTCTGGAGCATCGTTTCCATTGGGAAATAGTTTTCGTTTGATCGAAAACGGTTCCCGGTTGCTCCAGAAACGCGTATTTCATCAGATCTGAACGTATAATGTTACAGTGACGCATTTTGTTTATTTCGTTTTTTAATAAGAAAAAAATCTCATATTTCATTTTTTTTTACTGTTGGATTTTTATTTTTGGGTTCAGATTGTTGCTTTCCCGTCTGCGTATGCTCTTTGCTGTGCACCTTGAGCGATCTCGACAAATCAAAAACAGAAAGGGAAAGGGTTTTTCTCGACTGCGTATGCTCTTTGCCGTGCACCTTGCGCGATCTCGGCAAATCAGAAACATAGAGAAAACGTAGACTTTCCGGGCAAGCTAACAAGATCTAACTCCACAAGTGTGGAAATTTTTTTTTTGTTTCGTTTTGTGGTTTGTTTTGCAGGAAAAAGGGCAAGCACGCAAACCGAGCAAGAAGAGTAAAAAAAAAAAAAAAAAAAAAAACCCTTCCTCATTCCCATATTTTACATACCTTTTAATCTAGCTCACTTGGTTCAAAGTTGCTTTATTCCTTAATAGGTCTTGAGTTCAAGTCTTAGGAAGTTACTTTTAAAAGGAAAAGTGCATGCAATTTCTATTTTCAAGTTACTTTATTGTAAAAGTGCATCTCACTTAAATAATAAAAAATAAAAATACAAGTGAGTCACTTAAGTTTTTTTATTGTTGCACTATTTAAAAGTAATATCATTGTAAAAGTGAAATCACTTATTTTACAAAAGTGGGTCACTTAAAGCAACTTTCTTGTAAAGTGATTTTCAAAAGGTTCATCTTGGGAAGAGGGGGGTTCTTTTTTTTGCTGGACATTCTCTAGCTGCCACGTCACTATTGGGGACATCTTCAACAGTTTCTTTGTTCAAGCACAACTTCATCATACAGAGTCAGTTTTCAGTGCTGTTTTTTTTGAAACCGCCTATTTTTTCGAGCTCTTCACATCCATACTATTGGTTTCTACTTTTACAGCCATTAATTTATAAATATGGCCACCCATTGTGATATTCTACTTAACAGTTCCAACTATTTCTCATGGAAATCTCGTATGGAGGATGTTCTACGAAGTAGGGGACTTTTCAGAATTACCACAGGGAAAGAAAAAGAACCCATTGATGATGATAAGAAAATAAAATGGGCAAATAGATGTGATGAAGCTCGTGGATTGATTGGGATGTCAATCTCTACTGATTTGCGATTCCACATATCTGGAATTGATGAACCTAATACTGCTTGGGACAAGTTGGAATCTATGTTTGGTAAACACAATGAAATTCGAGGTCACCAACTCGAAAATGAGTTGATTTCTTTAAATCCAAGTGACTTTTCATGCATTCAAGATTATTTATCTAAGTACAAAACTCTCAAGCTCTTATGTGCAGAATGTAAGATTGAGAGGGAAGACAAACAATACATTTATCATATTCTTTCCAAACTTGGACCTGCATATTCTGTTTTTGTATCTACATTTTAGTCCATGAAAGCATCCTTGAATGCAGCCAGCTATCAAGAGCCTAGTCTTGAATCCTTTTGCGATTCCTTGATTAGGGAACAAGATAAACTCATTCATCTTGGAATAATCAACAATGCAGATACATCTGGGAAAGCCTTATTGTCCCAACAGAAAGAAAAGTCCAAGCCTCCCAAGAAACAAAATTTTCGCAATAATAAGTCAAACAAGGGTCCAAAACCCTCTCAGTCAACTCCTTCTTTAAAAAATGAGAAAGGATCCCAGCCAAAAGGCAAGAAGACTGAGCGTCATTGCAACTATTGCGGGAAAGATAATCATGATGAATCTAAGTGTTTCAAGAAGATGGAAGCCTTGGAAGCAGCAATGAAGAAGCACCACATCAGCCTAGATTCGCCTTCAAAATCTGCCTCTCATGGACATGCACTTTATGCTTCTGGTTATTCTTATAATGCATCTTCTTCTTCTACTTCAAATGAATGGCTCATTGATTCTGGAGCATCTTATCATATGGCTAAGGATCAAGCCATCTTTTCTACTATGCATGAATGTAACACCAAACAAATATTTGTTGGTGATGATAGATCTCTAAGTGTTGTAGGAGCTGGAACAGTTCCAGTAGATAATGGTCATTTTAGTGATGTACTATGTGTTCCAAGAATTTCCTACAATTTGTTATCAGTCTATCAGATCACTCATTCTGGTGAAGGTAAAACTGTGACCTTTACACCTCACCAAGTTGTAATCAAGGATTTTAAAGATCCTCAACAGGTTCTAGCTACCGAAATTGTTGATGATATTACCAGGTTGTACAAGTTTAACAACTTTGGGTCATCACCTTTCCCTTCATTTTTTGTTGCTCATAGTGATAACTTGAGCAAACTTTGGCATGAGCGATTTGGTCACTTAAATTATCGCTCATTGCAACAACTATGTAAAGAAAATATGGTGACAGGTCTTCCGATGGTATCTTGCAGAGATGGTGTTTGTTTCGGTTGTGTACTCGGAAAACATCATCGGGACAGTTTTGACAAACGTGCCTCTTGGCACGCCTCGGTTCCCTTGGAGCTTGTGCATAGTGACTTGTGTGGTCCTCTTCCATCTGCTTCCTTTTCTGGTTTCAAATATTTCTTAACTTTCATTGATGATTACACCAGACGCACTTGGGTTTATTTCCTAAAACTTAAGAGTGAAGTATTTAACATGTTCTTGGCCTACAAGGCCCTTGTTGAAAAACAATCTGGTCATCAAATTATTAAGTTAAGATTTGACAATGGAGGAGAATATGTTAACAAACAGTTCACTACTTTCTGCACTGAACAAGGCATCCAACAACAGCACACTGTTCCATATACACCACAACAAAATGGTGTAGCTGAGTGGAAGAACCGCACTTTAAAAGAAATGGCTAATTGTATGATCCAATCTAAGGGACGAAGTCTTCAATTTTGGGCTGAAGCCATAAATTGTGCAAATTACATAGTTAATCGCACCCCCACAAAAGCATTACAAGGTATAACATCGGAAGAAGCATGGAGTAAAATTAAACTTGATGTAAGTCACTTTCGTGTGTTTGGTAGTGAAGCATGGGCTCACATTCCTGATGAAAAACGGAAAGCATTGCAGCCTAAAAGTGAAAAGTGCATATTTGTTGGATATTCTGAAGATGCAAAAGGTTATAGACTTCTTCAACCACATTCTCATGCTATAATCATTAGAAGAGATGTTAAATTTGATGAAAATATCTTGGCCTGCGAGCCTAACTCGGCGATTGTGCCATCTTTGGCCTGCGAACCTGATTCGGCATTTGTGCCGTCTTCTTCTTCTTCCAACTTCCTTGACAGGTTTCCATCTCCAGTTTCTGATGATGATAGTGAGGATGAAAATCCACTTCCTCCTGTTCATGTTCCTCCAGTTGCACCAGCACAAGTGCTTCCTCGATGGGTCCGTTCAACATGTGAAGCAGCTGGTGATCTTGCCGGTGATCCTAGAGATCAACGTCGAACACATTCTCAGTTTCAGTGAGCCTCTTCTCTTTTGGCTCAAGTTTCCGAGAATCATGATCCAGAAACTTTTGCAGAAGCTTCAGGGAATCCAGATTGGGATGCAGCCATGGATGAAGAATATCGTTCCTTAATGGCGAACGATACTTGGGATCTTGTACCTCTTCCAAAAGGAAGAAAACTTGTCAGATGTAAATGGGTCTATAGAACTAAGTATGCATCAGATGGAAGTGTTGAAAGACTTAAGGCAAGGTTAGTTGCCAAAGGTTTTTCCCAAGTTGAAGGGATTGACTACAATGAAACCTTTGCTCCTGTCGCAAAAATGAACTCCATCCGCCTTGTTCTTTCCCTTGCAGCCTTACACAACTGGGAAGTCCATCAAATGGATGTCAAGTTTGCCTTCTTACATGGTGATTTACAGGAGGAAATTTACTTGGAACCTCCTGGCTATGTTCAGAATAACTCTAGCCTTGTCTGCCGCCTTAAGAAATCCTTATATGGCCTTAAGCAAGCTCCTAGAGCTTGGTATGCCAAAATGGATAACTTTCTCCTTGACACTGGTTTTTCTAGATGCCATTCTGACCCCAATGTCTACACCAAGAAAGTAGGAAACCATCTCATCATACTTGTTCTATATGTTGATGACCTTATTCTTACTGGTAGTGACCCTAAGCTTATAACCCATGTGAAATCCAGTCTTAAACAAAATTTTGAAATGTCAGACTTAGGACATTTGCATTATTTTCTTGGTCTCCAAGTCCTGCAAACCAAAGAAGGAATCTTTCTTTCTCAGTCTAAGTATGCTTGTGACCTTCTTCGTCGCTTTCACATGGAAGATTGTACACCAGCCCCTTCTCCCTTCCAATCTGGAGTCAAACTTTTTGCCACTTGTACTTCACCTGAAGTCAATGCCACCTTGTATCGTCAGCTTGTTGGTAGTCTCTTATACTTGACTCATTCCCGTCCTGACCTTTCCTTTGCCGTTGGTTGAGTTGCCTGTTATGTGCAGACACCTCATGAAAGTCACTGGAAAGCAGCTAAAAGAATACTTCGATATATTCGAGGTACAGTTCAGTTTGGGATTCATTACAGTACAGGGGGGAAACCTTTGTTGGTTGGTTTCACTGATTCAGATTGGGCCGGCGATCCTGATGATCGAAAGTCTACTGCAGGTTATGTTTTCAGTCTGGGATCTGGACCTATTACTTGGGCTTGTAAGAAACAACAAGCTCTTGCTCTTTCTTCAGCAGAGGCAGAATATCGAGCAGCCGTCAATGCCAGTCAGGAAGCTTTATGGCTTCGACAGATCCTTTCAGAGTTTGGATTCGAGCAGCAGCAACTTCATTGTTTAGTTGATCGATTATGAGAAGATCATTTGTAAGTTTCTTTCTTTGCATAATAAATTGTCCCGTAGAAGCTATTTGGCCTGGGTCGTGGAGTGTTTCCCTCAAGAGGGTTTAAACCACGTCAAAACATCGATGTGTTGATCTGTGATCTGTTTGTGTGAAGTGGTTGCTCTTGGTGTTTGGTCCTTTGGTAGTACCCTGTGTACCCGAACAATAGGGTTAGGTTGTTTTCCGAGTGAAAAGTGGTGGGGAAAATTTTAAGGAGATTGATAATTTTTTTGAAGTGTATAAATATTGAGGAATCTTACTAATTCTTAAGTTTCCAACTATATAAAGCTAGCTGCATTTTTCTAAAAACCTTCAAATTTCTAAGGAATTTATATAGTTTACTCTTATTTTTGAAAAAAAGGTAAAAAAAGTAAAATTTTAGACAAACAAGATTCTATTGAATTAAACATATTATAATTGATTAAATTGTTCTACAAAATAATGAATGCAACGTAGAATAAGAAATATTTATGAATAATGAATTCATGTAAAAAGGACAAATTATTCACAGATAGAACTACTCTAACTAGAATTTGCATTCTATAATAAGCGCTTAATAGCCTTTAGGAAGTTATAGTCCTATACAAACAAGATACTTTAAATATATGTTAGTTAACATTTTGAAATTGAAACCCTTCTACACAATCAGAACCAAGCACAGATAAATTATATTTAATATTTAAATAATCCAATCCACATACATTTCATTTAGAGACGATGACGAAAACTGGGTTTTTATTACCACAATATGAAAACACTGTAGCTATCATTTTCTTGAACTTGGTTAAGGCCTCAAAACTAATATCTAGTTATGAAAAACTCAAATGGTGCCAATATGCAAACTAAGAGGTAAAGGATCCCCTTGGAAGGTCATGCGTGTTAGTTTGAGGTGTTGTTTTTGGTGTTGGATACATAAAACCTTTTTTTAATCCCTAAGGCCTATGCTCCTCCCTCGATCATGTTCAGGGTGCCATAACACATACTTGATGATTCAAAACTAATTATCCTCACTTGGAGCTCTCGAGAGGTCATGTGATTTGGTTCAATGATTCATTCTTGGGATTGGATTATTTTAATGTTCATTTAGAAACTAAGGCCCTATTTTTCATCCTAACTATGTATAGGGAAAACATACCCACAATGCCACACCTACTATTTAATCCTCATAGTATTTCCAATATCCCCACTAGTAGGTGAAGGATATGCTCGGGATGTCATGTGTGGTATATCAAGGCATCATTATTAAACTTGAATGATTAAAATATTCCTTTAGGGAATAAGGCCTACGTTTCTTCCCCCAACCATGTCTAAGCCCATGTACTCATAATTAGTATCAAAAACATCATAATGTCATCCATATCTCCCCTAAGAGGTAAGGATAATCTAATAAAGAGTTCTTGTGTGGTGGTTCGAAGTGTTTTTCATGTCCATGGATGCCCAATAGATTCCTTTATTATCCAATTCCTAAGTTTCAACACCCAACCATGTTCAAGACCACATAGTGCTAAAAATATTCTAATGGAAGGCATTAAAAATATTATAATGGAACGCATATCCCCACTTGGAGGAAAAGGATACCCTCAAGAGGTCCTATCTTATAGTTTGAGTCATCACGCTTAGCCTTATATTCCTAGAACCTTCATTTATGACCTATGTCATATGATTCCTACCATGACTATGTCCAAGGTTCTAAGATCCATATCTCGGTGTCACTTATATCAATACTCAGTTGCCAAGGATACTGTTGGGAGTTCATGGTTGTGCTTCAAATCTCCTTATAGGGCATAAGGCCTAAGTTTCCTCTTACATATCATTATACAAAACCTCAAGAGCTGTACATACTAGCCAAGGTCTCGTAATGGTGTTGATGTATTCATGTAGAGATAAAGAATACCACCAATAGGTCATGTGTAGTGGTTCAAGGTGTTGTTTTTGGCCCTAGATGCCCAAAATACTTTATTGGGGATAAGGCTTGGGTTTCCTCCCTCAAACAAGTCAAGAGAATTGAGACCCATATATAGTGCTTAAAACCTACTAATGACATTGATACCAACAATATTAGGCCAAGGATACCCTTAAGAGGTCCTGTGTGGTGGTTTGAGGTATATTTGTTAGTCCTAAATGCATAGTAGCTTTCTTTAAGGCTTGAGGCCTAGCTTTCCTCCCTTAATAATGTCTATGACCCCAAGACTCATAACTAATTCTATTTCCTCTCAATCCCTACTTAATCCCTATTATAAGGCTAATGATCCTCTCAAAAGGTCATTTGTATTGGTTCAACACATCATTCTTGGTCTTCGATGCCTAGAAGCTTCCTTTAGCCTAATGCCACTAGACCTATCCCCAATTATTAAAACCTTGCAATGGTGTAAATGCTTATGCATAGAGGGTAAGAATACTCTTATAAAGACATGTGGTATGACTTTTGAGGTGTCCTTGGTCCTAGATTCCTAGAAACAACTTCTTTTAGGTCCAAGGTAGTGGTTTTCTCTCTCTACAATGTCCATGGATCTAAGACCCATACATTTTACTCAAAACCTAATAATTATACTATTATCCATAAAAAAATTAATAAGATCAAGACAAATATTCCCAATCAAATTATAATTCCATTTCAAATGGGTTGTATTATTGCTTTATATTATTAATATATTAAAAACTGATTATATTTCAATACAATCATAATAGGTATTTATTTGTTTAAATAGTATTAAAAATGAATAGTTTAATTGAGTTATTTACAAAACAATTATTTGTTATCTTATTGTGTTTGTGGTACAAAGCCTCACAAATGAATATGTAAATTATTTGCTTAAATAGTTTAAAAATAAATAATTAAATTAAGTTTCTACAAAATAATTATTTATGAATTTGTTGTAATTGAGGTGCAAAGCCTTATAAAATAAACTTAAACACTTATTTCAATGAATAAAAAAAAACTAAGTTATTTGCAAAATGGTTATTTTTATTTTAATGAATAAAGAAAAAAAAACTATTTTTTTTGCAAAATGATTATTTATAAAATTATTGCATCTAGTCTAGGTGCTCTATAGCCCACCATGGGGTAGATGTTGTAACGTTTGTTCCTAACAAAATAATTAAAAAAATTCATAAAACCCTCTCAGTGCTTAATAGATACGGGTAATTAAATCTTATGTGTTACATATTTATATTATAACAAATAAGAGCTTAAACTTATAATCTTGGCCTTGCTAGGATTTTGTTCTAGACGAGTTGCTTTATCTTGATATCATTGTTTGCTTTGACGATGTGCTTAATTTTGATATCATTCTTTGCCTTGACCCACTGCTTAATCTTGATACCATTGTTTGTCTTGACGTGTTACTTAATCTTGATATCGTTGTTTGTATTGGTAGATGTTGCAATCATCATAATGAAATAAAATTTATTTTTTACTCATATTATAGAATGAATATTATAGAATGAATATGTTGATGATCTTTATCCAACATTCATGATTGAATGGTTAAAGCGCTAAACTCATAATTGGCAAACTCACGAGTTCAATTCATCAGAGTATTTTCTGCTAGATCAAGAAGAAAGTTGTGAACATTACGTTCGTGCATAACTTCCATACCTAACCTATGTATAGTTCAATTGGTTCGTGCATACCTTTCATACCTAACCTATGTATAATTCAATTGGTTTATGATTCGTTGTTTGTATTGGTAGATGTTGCAATCACCATAATGAAATAAAAGTTATTTTTTATATTATAAGTTAATATTATTTATAATTTGTGGTGTAAAAGTTTTAATTATTGTGTTTAATATTTATTATAAAATAATAATATTGTTTAATTAAACAATATTATTAATCAAATAATTAAAAAATTTATTTTATTATAATTATTAAACAATATTATTTTTTTAATAGTTTAGAAATTTGTGTATATTTCTATCTTATTAACAACAATCATGTTAGTAATATTAATGTTATTGTTTTCATATTATTATTTTTACTGTAATATGTGTCTAATTTAAGCCTATCAACATATACGTACACTAATAAATTGTTGTTGATAATAACTGTGATGATATTAACACCTCCATTTTAGGTGGTGATATTACATATTTCTACTTTCAAATACACATTAATATTATTAATGTAGTTGTTGCTAATTCACCGATAAAAACTACAATGAGAATTGTAGTGGGAGGAGATCGCAACTTTTTAATCACTAATTAATAATGGATGACCCAGATTTAATATTAAGCTAATATTCCATAATTAGATTCATCTAGCACATCAATTGGAAGGCTCTGATTGAATTGATTGAATTGGCGTTTCGAAGTCCATTTTCAATCAAGGTCATCCATTTTGGCGTTTCAAGGAGTATGCGCCATGATTGTCAACGTTTCTTCCTCGCTCTTACAAACACAGAGGAGACAATTGGATATTTGTTAACAGGACGACTGATAAAAATCGGATATTTCTTTACACGAAGGAAGATTAAATCGGACATATATTTTCATGGCGTTTTCTGTATTTTCTTTTGTGCAACCTCAGCTTTTAAACGTGCTCGACTCAACGTAATTTCATAGTTTTAATATTTATTTATATTCACACCCAGCAACTGTAACATTGCTCATGTGACTGTGTTATCCTACCTTTCCCTATGACAATAGAGTTGGATACAATTTTGCGTCCTCAGAAATTTCCAATGTGATGGGAATGGGAAGGTGGAAATTATTTTCTAATTAATTAAATTTGTTGACAATGACTACCCAAAGCGACATCCACATTGCAAACTGGAAATAGTAGCACATAAAGGATTGTATATGGACATCTAGATGAATTGTACATTATCAAATGGAACAAAATACATGATGGCCCTCCACTTAAATATTGGATTCGACAGCATTGCCCTACACTACAATATTTTTATTTGTATTGGGTGGTACATTCATTATGATTTCATTGACAGAGCTTTGTAACATTATTTTGAAAATATTAAAATCTTAAGGTTATTTAATCTTTAGATGCCTTTTCTAAGTTTTTGGGCTTGTTCTTTACAGGGCTATTCTATTTGCATGCTCGAGCGACACCTGTGAGATATGAATTTTTGGGCAGTTAGTTTTATTTACAGTCATGGTTTATAATTTATATATTGATTAAGAATTAATAATAGGTATAATGTTTTTTTCTTACAAAACAAAGAGTGAATGTGATGTTTATATATTACATTAATTTTGATAAAATTAAACGAAAAAGAAGTTTATATTAAAAAAACTTGTGGTTGGTGAAGATTAATATATAATAAGTTAAGTGTCATGAATAAGTTATCTCTTACTTAATTTATTCATAAGTTAATAAGTGTGAAGATCAATAGATAATAAGATAATGTTTTTTTCTTGGAAAAAAAAGTGAATGTGATGTTTATATATTACATTAATTTTGATAAAATTAAATGAAAAAGAAGTTGATATTAAAAAAACTTGTGGTTGGTGAAGATCAATAGATAATAACTTAAGTGTTATGAATAAGTTCTTCATAAAAAATTTGTACAATAACAATTAATTTTATTTTGTTAATTATTGTTTAATGTTAATAAATTATATGTATTTTTCATTAATATCATTTTCAAGAAGAAGTAATAGTGAGAGTTAATATTATGTTTTAACATATTTAATTAATAGTTATATATTTATTTATTTATTTATTTTAAAAATAAATTTTATGATTTTTAATTGGAACATGCAGTGACTCACTTCTTAAATTTAAAGAGATGACAAAGATTCAAAATTCACTGAATTAATTCACAAACTCCTCAATGCTAAGTGAATCATAAACACCTTTATCAATAAATAAATAAACATAATGTAGGCATTTTTAGTTGCAATTTCATCCCAAAAGAGATAGAATCCAGCGTATCAATATTTTCATTGCCTTGCTATTTCCAAGAAAAACAAAGGTCTCGTAAAACTAATCCCCACTATACAGTAATGATGATATAAAGGTAAGTTGATGAAATTTACAATTCTTTTCCACCTTGTTTTCTACATTTTAACTAATCTATAATCTGATTTCTTCAATTATTGTCATTCCATTTCTCATTATCGGTATTTGGTATATGCGCGCAGGTATATGAGCTTGCAAATTTTAAACGGGAGGTACTGTAAATGCTTCTCCGCTTTGTAAGCATGTTCACTTTATTGTCCCAATAACATACAAAAATATTAACTGTTCCTTCAATTATCAGTCACTTAAACATCTTCATAAAGTAAGTCAAGTTTTTCCATTTTGAGAGATTCGCTCAAGCTTTACAAGCAGCAGCCAAGTCTGTATCAATAGAATTCAATGTTATGCAAATCACTATATATTCATTGTATGGATACTATATTGTTATGCAAATCATGAATAAATTTTATGCATGGAAAATAGTTACGAAGAGGAGTCACGAATGGGTTAAGAAAACAGAGCTGATTAAAAAATGGTTAATAGTCTTCTCTGTTGTTTGTTGAACATAGCTTTAATGTAGTCAGCTTTATTAATCTAATTCAAAATTGGTTAAAATAATGATAACTATGGGTTGATATGGGTTGATGGGATGATGAAGAGATTTGAAATTTATGATTAACTAATTTTTTATTGATAAATATAAATTACTATTACTAAATATTCATATAAAAGATTATGATTAACTAAATTTTAATTATTAAATACAAATTACTATTATTAAATATGCATATACAAGATAATGATGATATGTATATGACTATTGTCATTAATAAATGTGTGGTCATTAATGTTAATATTAATAATGGGATGAATTCATGTATCTAGAGAAGGAAACTTGGGTCAGTTGAATAACTTGGCACAGAGCATGGTTCGGGGAGAAGATAGGTAGATTGGCAAGAAACGTCACACATCTTTCGAACGCAGAGAGAGAGATCGAGCCATAGCTTAAAGTTCCGCAGTGAACCAAGAGAGGGTGACGGTCGACACACTGAGATAGCACACAGTTACTTCTGTATTGTATCTGGCTACACAATAGTTAGTTATTTCATTTTCTTGCAGTTTGCATTGTAACCGTTTCGGTGAAGTAATATAAACTAGCTGCTGGCATTCTGTTTACATCTTGTCTATGTCAACGCGTGTGTTGTGTGTAATTGTTAAGCAAGAACCTTAGTGTATAAGGCGCCTTTCATCATCAACCTTGGATTGAAGTCAACTATGGATATAATTAAATTATTAAATGAAGTAACCCATCGATTCAATTCAACGTTGGATTGAAGTTAACCATGGATTGAATTCAACCACGGATGGAAGTCAACCTTGGATGGAAGTCAACGATGGATTTAATTCAACCATGGATTGATCTCAACCTTTGATTTCAAATTTAACCTCTAATTGAACCGTACTTTGCATAAAATTCAACTATTGTTTGAAGTCACCTATGAATTGAAGTTAGGTGTGGTTCAAAGTCAACCTTGCTTAACACTTAAGAATCGATTAAAGTCAACCATGTAATGAATTTAACCTTGGATTGAAATGAACCTTGCCCAAAAATTCAACCATGGATTGAAGTCAACCTTGCTTAAAAGTCAACTATCGATTGAAGTCAATCTTGATTAAAAGTCAACTATGGATTGAAGTCAACATTTCTTAAAAGTCAATAGTAGATTGAATTCAACCATTTTTTTACTGTAGTCAACCATGAGTAACTATGGTCACCCATGAAAAACCATGGTGAAGTATGAACAACTATTACTATTACCATAATCAACAACCACATTTTTAAATGTGGTTAAAATCAGCCATGGATTACATTCAACCATGGACTGAAGTTAATCATGGATTGATGTCAACCTTTGATTAAAGTTAACCTCTAATTGAACCATACTTTGCATAAAATTCAACTATTGTTTGAAGTCACCGATGAATTGAAGTGAGGTGTGGTTCAAAGTCAACCTTGCTTAACACTTAACAATCCATTAAAGTCAACTATGGATTGAAGTCAACCATGTAATGAATTTAACCTTGGATTGAAATGAACCTTGCCCTAAAATTCAACCATGGATTGAAGTCAACCATGCTTAAAAGTCAACTACAGATTGAAGTCAATCTTGATTAAAAGTCAACTATGGATTGAAGTCAACATTTTTTAAAAGTTAATAGTAGATTGAACTCAACCATGTATTGAAGTCATTAATGTTAACATGATTAATGGATTGAGGTCGATTATTGGATTGAAGTCAACCTTTGATTAAATTCAACCATGGTTTGAAGTCAACCTTGGATTCAAGTCAATCTATGATTGAAGTCAACCTTAGATTCATGTCAACCTTTTTGACAACCTTCGATTAAAGTCAACCTTTTTTACAACCTTTGACTGAAATCAATATTGAATTCAGGTTTGAATTGAAGTTACGGATGGATTGAAGCCACACTTGGAATGAACTAAACCTTGGAGTGAAGTCAACTATGAATTGAAGTCAACCAGAGATTGATGTGAACCTTGGAATGAAGTCAACCATGGATTGAATTGCTTAAAAGGAAACTATGGATTGAAGTCAACCTTTGCTTGAAGTCAACCACAGTTTAAAGTCAACAATGGATTGAAGTCATTAATGTTAATATTATTAACGATATGAATTCACCATGGTATAAAGTCAACTTTGGATTGAAGTCAACAATGGATTGAAGTCAACCTTGTATTTAAGTCAACCATGGATTAAAGACTACCTTCACTCAAAGCCACTTTAGGATTGAAGTCAACCTTGGATTGAATTGAACCTTTTAGACAAACTTGGATTGAAGTCAAGCTTGAAGTCAGCCTTGTATTGGAGTTACCGATGGACTAAAGTCAACCATGGATTGAAATGTGACTTGGATTGAAGTAAACTATGGATTGAATTCAACCATGGATTGCGGTCAATCGTGAATTGAAGTCACCCTTAGATTGAAGTAAACTGTGGATTGAATCCAACCTTTCTCTAAATGAATCTATGGATTTAAGTCAACCTTTGATTGAGGTCGACTTTGGATTGACGTCAAAGATGGATTGAAGTCAACCACAAGTTGGAGTCAATCTTCGATCGAAGTCAACCTTGGATCGATGTCACAAATGGTCAAAATAGTCAAGGTCAACAATAGTCAACTATTCTCCATAGTGATCAATCATAGTTCTATAGTACCAAATGAAAATGTTCAATTAAATCTCACCAATTATTAACATTATTATTTTTATTATTTTAATAGTAATAGTAAACTCATCAAATATTATTATTTTATTATTATTATTATTGTAATAATATTACTAATTTATGAATTATTTCATTAAATTCAAAGTTATAAGAAAAGTAATACATTAGACATAAAAAAATTCATAATCAACAAACATTACAATATCAAAATCATAATGCATCATAACCATACCATTCATAAACATTGAAAGGTGACAAAATAATTTATGTACGTCGCAATGTCCATAACTATTTTTGAATGTAACATCGTGCCATATCCATGGATTACCATAATCACAGTCAACCATATTAAAACATAACCACATGGTCAACCATAAAAAAATCATTACACATCATAAACCATATTCAACCATGGATTGAAGTCAACCATGTATTGAAGTCAACCTTTGATTGCAGTCAAGCTTGGTTCAAATTCAACTGGGGTCCTGTATCAACTGGGGTCTTGTATCAAGTTAACCACAGATTGAATTCAATTGAACTAATTTCAACCATAGTCAACCATGGGCAACCATAATCAACCATTGTCAACCAACTAGGGTCAGCCATAGTCAACCATGGTTGACCACATTCGACAATGAACATACATGCTTGTCCATGAATAACCATAATCAATCATAGTCAGTCATCAACAACCATGGTTGTTGATGACTGACTATGATTGATTATGGTTACTCAACCATAATCAATCATAGACAGTCATGAACAACCACCGTCAACCATATTTAACCATTAATAACTATAGTAAACCATCACTGATGATAGCCAATGCTGGCTAACCAAATATGAACAACCATGTTCATCCATGAACAACCATAATCAACCATGGTCATCATGAATAACCACTATAAACCATCGTTAATCATTAATAACTATAGTAAACGATCATTGACGATAGCCAACTAAAGTCAATTATGAACAATCATAGTTAACCATTGTCAACCATGGTCAACCATTTTTTACTATAGTCAACCATAAGCAACCATGGTCAACCATGAATAACCATTGTTAACTATAGTCAACTATGGTCACCCATGAAAAACCATGGCGAAGCATGAACAACTATGGCCACCCATGAAAAACCATGGTGAAGTAACCCATTAACAACCATTGTTAACCATAGTCAACCATGGTCAACCATTATTGACTATAACAGACCATGAGCAACTATTGTCAACCATGGTCAACCATGAATAACCATGGTCGACTATAGTCAGCTGTGGTCAACCATGAAAAACCATGGTGAACCATGAACAACCATAGCTTGGCATTAACAATCATGGTTAACCAACTATGGTCAACCATAGTCAACCATATTCAACTAAGGTCAATCATAGTTGTCTAATAATAGTCAACAATATTCAACCAAAGGGTCTACTATAGTCAGCCATAGGGTCAACCATAGTCAAGCATGGTCATCCATTATTCACCATAGTCAACCATGAATAACCATAGTCAACAATGGTCAACCATAATAAACCATGTTCAACCATGAATAACCATGGTTAACCATAGTTAACCCTATTCAACTAAGGTCAATCATAGTTGGCGAATAATAGTCAACAATAATCAACCAAAGGGTCTACCATAGTCATCCATAGGATCAACCATAGTCAAGCATGGTCATCCATCATTCACCATAGTCAACCATGAATAACCATAGTCAACAATGGTCAAACATAATAAACCATGTTCAACCCTGAATAACCATGGTTAACCATGGATTGAAGTCAACCACGGTTTAAAGTCAACAATGGATTGAAGTCATTAATGTTAATATTATTAATGGGATTAATTCAACGATGGTACAAAATCAACTTTGGATTGAAGTCAACAATGGATTGAAGTCAACCTTGTATTTAAGTGAACAATGGATTAAAGTCTACCTTGGCTTGAAGCCACTCTAGGATTGAAGTCAACATTGAATTGAAGTGAACCTCTTAGACAAACTTCGATTGAAGTCAAGCTTGAAGTCAGCCTTGTATTGAAGTTACCCATGGATTGAAGTTACTCATCCGTAGTCAACCATTGGCAAGCATGATCAACCATAGTAACCCATTAACAATTATGGTTAACCATAGTCAACCATGGTCAGTCAATCTTGACTATACTAAACCATGAGCAACTATTGTCAACCATGAATAACCATGGTCAACTATATAGTCAACTGTGGTCAACCATGAAAAAACATGGTGAACCATGAACAACCATAACTTGGCATTAACAACCATGGTTAACCAACTATGGTCAACCATAGTCAACCATATTCAACGCAGGTCAATCATAGTTGGCTAATAATAGTCAACAATATTCAACCAAAGGGTCTACCATTGTCAGCCATAGGGTCAACCATAGTCAAGCATGGTCATCCATCATTCACCATATTCAACCATGAATAACCATAGTCAATAATGGTCAGCCATAATAAACCATGTTCAACCCTGAATAATCATGGTTAACTATAGTCAACCATATTCAACTAGGGTCATTCATAGTTGGCTAATAATAGTCAACAATATTCAACCAAAGGGTCTACCATAGTCAACCATAGGGTGAGTCATAGTCAAGCATGGTCATCCATAATTCACCATAGTCAACCATAAATAACCATAGTCAATAATGGTCAGCCATAATAAACCATGTTCAACCCTGAATAATCATGGTTAACCATGGATTGAAGTCAACCACAGTTTAAAGTCAACAATGAATTGAAGTCATTAATGTTAATATTAATAACGAGATGAATTCAACCATGGTACAAAATCAACTTTCAATTGAAGTCAACAACCATGGTTAGCCAACTCAATTAATTATTTAAATTATTTAAATTAAATAGTTAATTAATTAATTATTTTAATTTAAATTAATTAAATTAAATTAATTAAATTAAATTAATTAATTAATTAATTAATTAAATTTAATTAATTAATTAATTTTATTTAATTTTAGGTTAATTTAATCTAATTAATTTAACTTAACTTAATTTACTTCAATTAAATTAAATTAAAATAATTAATTTAATTTAAATTAATTTAATAATTTAATTTAATTTATTTTTTAATATGTTTTAATATTTTTAATTTAATTAATTTAATTTAACTTAATTTAATTTAATTTAAATTTAGTTTTTAATATGTTTTAATATTTCTATTTAATTTAAATTAAATTAATTTAATTTTTAATAGGTTTTAATATTTTTTAACTTAATACATATATATCTTTTCATTTTTATTTCCAAATAATATTTTTATTAATTTTTTAATTTAACTATTTATTAGTTAGGCTAAGTGTCCACTAGCAATAACCACATTTTTAAATATGATTAATATTTAAGGATGGGCAAATATCAACCACTTTTAAATGTGTAATCATGATTGATATAGGTCGATAACAAATATCAACCACATTTAAAAATGTAGTTGTTGCTAATAATAACTATGATGATATTAACACCACTTTCATTTCAACATTCTACTTCCAACATTCTACTTCCAAGCAAGTTTGTCTGGCCGTGTCCTGAACCAAGGAGGCTCTAGAAAAATGGATATACTACTTCAAATTCTACAAGGGCATTGGATGATAGGAGCACCTCCTAAAATGCTATGCCATCTGGTCGGATCGGGGCGGGGCACAAACAGGAAGAGGAAGGTGGGTATGGCGATGGCGATGAAACCATTAATGAGAAGCATTTTGATTATCCTCTCTGTATGTACACGTATACGCTCTGCAGCCGCTGATGCGGAGACTGCTACTGTTTGGAGCAACTGTGGGAGTAGCGGCATTTCTGAATACATAAATGGTAGTGCGTTTCAGCTTAATCTAAACAAGGTTTTAGATTCATTGGTGAAGAATGTTTATCCCACCGGATTTAATATTTCTAGTGTTTATGGGCAAAACAACAATAGTACTGTTTATGGGCTTGTCCAGTGCAGGGGAGATTTAGATTCTTCCGATTGCAAACAGTGCGCATCCACGGCCAAAGCAAATCTTGTTCAGGGATGCCACAACACTTCTGGATTCATTCAACTAGACGGCTGCTTCTTGCGTTACGACAATCATAATTTTTACGGCGATACTGAGAGTACGAAAAATACGCCAATAAGTGTTCTCTGCAACACTGGGAACAGCAGTCAGCCACAACAGTTCACAAATTCTTTGAAAGCCCGGCTCTCGAATGTTAGCACTAAAGCTGGACAGAGCCCCACACTTTTCGCTGTAGATTCATTCGCTGCCCCTTCGACTAATTCAACGGAGAATATCTACAGCTTAGCGCAGTGTTGGAGAGATCTTTCCCGGACAAGCTGCGGATCCTGCCTAACTTTTGCCTTGCAAAAGATATTCTTATGCCAAACTGGAGCTCTTGGGGCACAATTCGGATCCCAGAACTGTTATTTGCGTTACGAGGTTTACGAGTTTTTCAACTCTTCCGTTCTATCGCAGCCACCAGGGGAAAGTCCTCCTGCGCCCTCCGGTATCTTTTTTCACAAATAATTTTTTAACCATTTCATTTATTTTTGGTTAACTAAAACATAATCTACTGGTTTGGTTTGGTGTTGAGTCTTATGGAGAGTTAAAGATGATTGACTAGGTTAGACGGTGATCTTTATCTTGATTGTTGATTGATTTCTTCTATCCAATAGATATGAAGCAAAGTCATGCCCATTAGATGCTCGTTAGATGGAAGAAATCAACAATCTAAATAAGCCATAGATCTTGCTAATGAATAGAATAAAAATTCTACTATAAATACATCTATCATCTTTAAGTCTCCATAGAGTAAATCTCCATAAAACTCAACATATGTCTAAACAAACCAACAATGTGGAAACATCCAAACTCAAACCTACTGGTTAGTGACACTTTTTATGTAAATTTGCAGAAGGCAAAAGACCTAGCGTGCTGGGCATAAGTCTGGGCGTCGTAGCCGCTACGCTTGTATTAATTGCAGCAGTCTTAGGCCTTTGGAAGTGGAATATTTACTCTCGTCTGAAACCCGAAGGTCCTGAACTTGCATCTAAATCATTGTGTCAAGGATCAAATAAATATGCTTGAGTACCTTGTGTGAAACATAAATAGACACCTTGTAATTGTTTCGGCAGGTGATGAAGAAGACTCTATCTTAATGTCGACCATAGCGAATCCAGATCTCATTTTCAAGTACGACATTCTGAGAGAGGCCACCTCCAATTTTAGTGTAGAGAACAAACTTGGCGATGGAGGTTTTGGATCCGTCTTTAAAGTGAGAGTTTAACATTTCTTTGAATTATTTCAATTGATTAGATATTTGGAAGTACCTAGTCAAATTGGAAAATAAAAAAGATTTTGAAGTTAGTCGATCTGCAGGGGGTTCTCCCTGATGGCAGAGAGGTTGCAGTTAAACGACTGTATATGGGCACAAGGCAAGCAGATGCTGAATTTCTGAATGAAGCAAATCTCATCAGTCGTGTTCAGCACAGGAATCTTGTGAAATTGCTTGGTTGCTGTCTTGAAGGCTCCGAAAGGCTACTAGTTTATGAATATCTCCAGAACAGTAGTCTCGACAAATTTATATTCGGTTTCTACTCGTTCTTAATAACTGGATGAATATTGCTGGATTCATTTCTTTGTATATGTAGTTTGCAGCTAATTTATTTATGGTCTGTGATGCATTGCAGATGCAACAAAACGTCATTTACTCGACTGGAAAGCGAGGTATGAAATCATAGTTGGAACTGCACGTGGTCTGGCTTATCTCCATGAGGAATCTGAAATTCGGGTCATCCACAGAGATATTAAAGCCGGCAATATTTTACTGGATGATAAACACAGACCCAAAATAGCAGACTTTGGGTTAGCCAGATTCTTGGCAGAAGATCAGAGCCATGTTAGCACTAGAGTTGCAGGAACTTTGTAAGAATTTTTTATTGGGTTTTCAATTAACTGTTTTAATAAATTTTAGTATAATATGAATTATTTAATTTGTTGTCGGTGAATATTTATAGATCACAAGTTAAGTTAAGTGTCATAAATAAGTTATCTGTTATTTGTTTTTTCTGTTTAGTTGTAATCACAGTTGTCAATGCTTTAAATGAGCCATGGCCTCTTAAGTATCATGAATAAGTTATCTATTATCTGTTCTCTCTACCTAGTTGTAGTCATGGTTATCAATGCCTTAAACAGACCATGGCCTGATAAAATCAATTTGAACAATACCTTTTATCTCGTCATCCTGTAATCTAAAAAAACATACCTGATACTCCACCTCAAAATAGATCTTATAATTTTTAATCAAATTTGCGAAGATTTAATTGCATATGCTACTTTACTGCAGTGGTTACATGGCCCCCGAGTACGCCCTACGCGGACAGTTGACGGAGAAAGCAGATGTATTCAGCTTTGGAGTGCTTCTACTTGAGATTATCAGCGGAAGAAAGAACCAGAGTTCGGCCGAAGGCATGGCGTTTCTGATCGACGGAGTATGGTTCCTGTGGATCTCATCTTTTGAGTGGAAATTTCTCAAATCTCTATAGTCTGAAGATCCCTTGCTAACTAAAGTTTTGTGTTTTGTTGATATGGGTCAAGCAGACATGGAAACTGTATAAAGAAGATAGAGCTTTAGAAATTATGGATCCCACATTGAGAGGCAGTTATTCGTGGGAGGAGGGGATTAGAGTGATTAAAATTGGTCTCCTGTGCGCGCAAGCAGCTGCTGCGTTGCGGCCTTCAATGTTTCGGGTGGTGTCGATGCTGACAAGTGAGAGCGAACATCTTCCTTCGCCCACAAGGCCTGCTTTCATAGATCTGGATACCGCGGGTCCACTTCACCAACTGAAACGTGGTAGAGTTAATGAGTCGAACAAAACGTCAAGCAGTGCAGCAACTGATTCTACGACACCTTCCGAGATTCATTCTGCAGCTGCTGATCCTTCATCAGGCGTACTGGAGCCGAGGTGAAAATCAGGCAATGCATATGGGCATTATTTTTTTTTATAAGACGGCATCATGCTATAGACAATCTTCTCAGTGATGGTAGAATGATTTTTAAATCTTGGAATTATTGAATGTACTTCTCCATGGATGTATTCATTTAGACTTTAAATCGTAATTTCCATTGTTTTTCAATTGCAATTTCCATTGTTTTTCGATTAATTGGGTAGTTCTAGAATCCATCATTCAGTGTAGATAGGGTATTTCAAATGGAGTGGGATAATTGGCACTCAAATCGCTTTGTTTTTTTGGTGATTTTTCCCTAGATTCGGTTATAAAAACTTGCGTTATAGTAGTTTTACCCCATTTACTGCAGAACTGTGTCCTAAAAGTTTTGGCTCATTTTAAGATGACCCAGATCGTCAAAATTCCAAAAAAAATAACGAAAAGGAGTGAAAATGTGCCTAACCAGAAAATTTTCTATGATTGACAAAGAGAGATTTGAGTGCCAGTGATCACAGGCCATTTCAGATTGCTAAAATTGCATATTTATAAATCTATCTTGTCATTTTTAGGCAAGGTGTTTTAGTCCTTCTTTATCCTATGAGGTGGCAAAATTGCATATTTATAGGCAAGGCGTTTTAGTCCTTCTTTATCCTATGGGGTGGCAAGGTAATCATTATCGAAGATACTAACTTTCCAGAAAAAGGAATGTTGTTCTTAAAAACAGGTTAAAAAACAAAGTTGTTGTAAAAAAATATTATTATTATAAAAATACATATAAAGTGTGTGAATAATTTTAAGATTCTTTAAAATTTGATAAACAATTATGTTACAAATTTAATTGGTAGATTTGAGTTTATTTTCATTGATTATAATTTTATTTATTTAATTAATTTTAATTTTAAATTAATATGAATATAATATTATTACATACATATATGAGAATAGTTTATGAGTCATTGATAAAGACAGTTTTTTTTATAGAAAAAAAATATTATGGGGTAAAGACTTAATATGCTGCTTTTTAACTGGAATAAGTAACGAAAAGATGTAAATGAGTGAAAATATATGGTAATTATTTGTAAATGTTTATTAAGTGGAAGTAAACTTTGAGATTATTTTTAAAGTAATTTTTAAATTATTCAATGTTTTTTATTATATTTATAAAGAAATTAATTAATGAATGTTATGGAAATAATATGTAAATTAAATTAACGCATAAATTTCATACATATAAAGAGATTCCCTAAAATGTGATTTTTAACTATGAAATTCATGAATGTCCGTTATGTAGGAATGGGACTCTGGTAGTGTAGCAGTATAGAGGATTAATAAGTGATAATCGATGAAGTGAAGTTTTTGTTTTGAAAAATAAAAATGAAAATGTCGAGATTATGAAATGTGATGTTTAATTACTAAAAGGAAGTCTATATCAAATTTTACATTTTCAACCAATAAAATTTATAACTTTTTTGTTTTCATTAAATTTAGAATATTCTAATTTAAGGAATTTTAAGATTATTATTATAATGGTTTTTAATACTTAGATTATTGGTTTAAAATATTTGAAATATTGGTTTTCAATATTTAAATTATTGGTTTTCAATACTTAAGATATTGATTTCCAATACATAAGATATTGGTTTCAAATATTTGAAATATTAGTTTTCAACACATGAGATATTGATTTCCAGTACATGAGATATGGGTGTGAGTTTGGTATTTGGTGTCGGCTCGATGATATTTTTCACAATGAATCTATCAACAGTTGGTCCAAGAAACAATTTCAAAAGACATAGGATGGTTAGAGTGCATGGAGCGCAAGCAGGTCCAAGGCCAACAATGCTCGCACATGCTGAGGGTCTAGAGTGAGCATGACAAAGCCCGCACTAGCTTTAGAGGAACGATGTCCACCTCGGTTCATAAGAAACTTTTCGAGACATGGAGGAATGGGTTACCAACAAACAAGATGATCTTGATCCTACCTCCCTCCTAGTTGATTTCAGGAAAATGGTGGAGGTCTTAGGCTCCACAAGAGCCAAAGAGACTAAATACGTTAAGGCACATTCTTCTCTGGTAGACTAAAACCATGTTAGGTCACGCCTTAACATAAAATGAAGTTGAGATGCATACTGCTCCTACTGGTGACAACAACACGCAGGCCTCACGTTGACAAAAACACTAGTACAAAATGAGAGATAAGTGACCAAAAGAATGACCAAAATCCGCATATAAATGACCACTTTTGAGTTGGTGACCACTGGTAGCAAATTAGTGGTCATATATCATGCAACAAAAAATGTGGTCATATTTAGTTTGGTCATTTATAGCTTATCTTGTGGTCATATATTTGGTCATTAATTTGGTAGTATATTTGGTCATTAATTGTCACAATTAAAGACCAAATTTATGACCACATTTTTTGTCATGTGATAAATGACCGCTAATTTGCTACCAGCGATTGCCAACTCAAAAGTGGTCATTTATATGCATATTTTGGTAATTTTTTTGGTCACTTATCTCTCATGTTGTAATGGTGGTCATTTATATGCAAATTTTGGTCATTTTTTTAGTCATTTATCTCTTTTTAGTGGTTTCAAATTATAAATAGGGCACGGTGGAATCTAACCACCAACCCCTTGCCTATAACGAAGGTGCTTTACCATTGATCTAGCACCCTTAAATAAAATTCCTTATGGATTGATATGAGAATAAAATTTCCAACAGTTAACACTATCTTGCCAAAGGTTAGAATACTATAAACAAAAATTGATGAAGGGGATGTCATGACATTAATAACAGATTCTCCTTGAAAATAGTTTTCCCTAAGTTCTACAGGCACCTGAACAACAAATTTTTTTTCCCTTGAATCGTGATGTGTATATCCATGTATGCTTATAATAACTGTATGCTTGAGTTTCAATTCACAAAAATACCATCTAAAATATAAGAAAATAACAGAAGAGTAAAGCTTCTAGTTAAAACAACACTAACCTGATATGATCACCTTCTTTTACCGGTTGCTAATATCATAAATAGGTGGGGCACAGTACCTACTAGATATTACTGCAGAACATAAGTACCTAAAGGGTTCTCCTTTTTGCAATGTAAGTTATCTCCATATGTTGATACATAAGTCATTGTTAGCATTGGCTGTTGTATCATTGATTGTTGTATCATTGTCAATGAGAAATAACATTGGTTGTTATATCATTGTCAGTGAAAAACATCAGGTCTAATGCAAAACTTAACTTCAATCTCTAGTTATACATCATGTGAGCTAAACTGGTTAGAAAGAGTCAAAGCAAGGGAAGACAAACTTCCCAACACAGGAAGGTCATTGCAGAATCAAACCCTTCAAAACAACTAGAAACTCAATCTGCAACATAAGAAATTGGTCAATGGGTCTTGAAGCAGGATACTCCTATTTTCTTTTTTGATGGTGCAACAAAAGGAAATCCACTGTATATCCAACGAACATATCATTATCCAACGACTGTATCCAACGGATAGATATTAATGGGTTATTTAAAAAATTACACTCCTTTTAAAATATTTACATCTACTCTTCATTTCTTAATGGTTTTGTCCATGGAGTCAAGCCACCACCTCATTAGTAATATCTTGCTCTTAAGGCAACTCCAACCTAAGAGAGATCTTAGGATGATTACAGATTTAGAAACAAAGCCAACACATCCTGGCCTGTACAACTTGCACTGAATAATTTTGTCAATCGTGCCAGTTGTATCAGCAATTTTGAATGCTCTTTCCTGAATACCACCTACAGTAGCAGGCCCAATTATAACCTATAGTACATTTTTGAAGAATTCAGTATTACCTGAGAAAAGAGTAAATATGCCTATGTTCTTTAGCAACTTTCAAGTCCATAACACAGAAATAGGAGCTTTCAAAAAAATGACTATAAATGGCAAATGTCCCTTATTTTCCCTTGTCCCATCTTACACAGCCAATTTCTGAGATGTACTTAGAAAGTTAGCACACAGGATAATGAAAAACCATCAAGAAGAAAATGTAAATGAAAATTTTGTTTACCTTATTATTAGCTTGAGCATAAGCAATCAACTGTTTAGTATCTCCTTCCGGGGGACACCTTCTGCTATTATAGCTACTACTCTGATTGTTGGCTTCTTGAGAGCAGTCATGGAGGAAGCAAATGCACTGCACGAACAGCATGAATTCTCTTTACATATTTAGCAAGCAACAGATATGGAAGAGGATTCAAATGAAGAGTGTTGAGAATATAATTAGCATAAACTATAATATTAGATTTTGGAAGAACAAGAGATAGCTACTGGAAGGGACAATATTCATTTCTCGTATCTTCCATATCTTAAGACCAAGATGTTGTAAGAATAAAATCAAACCCACAATGGAATTTCTTAAAGGTACCTTCTAAACGATGCAAAATTGATTAAGCCATCAACTGTTGGATGAGCTTTGCATGCAGCGTCAACACTGTAAAATATATGCACAAAAGTGTTATAAAAAGCATTCAAGATTTTAAGTTCAAATAATTTGAAACAAAAATCCCATAAAATACTTGCTAAAGAAAAAGAGACTTGAGAACTCACGTTGAATGAACTGGTGTGGCAATTTCTTCCTGCCCAAAAAACAGTTTTTGAAATCCTTCGGAACTAGGAATCAACCACTAAGCTTGTTATAAGTTGTTGTCTAGAAAAATTGAATCCCATTTATCATGGTTTGAATGGATTTGGAAGAACAACTTAGTTCTGGATCATATAGTATTTAAGAGTAGTTATAGGCAGTGCTAGTGTTGATGGGAAACAGACATATAGAGACTGCACACTTTTACATAACCCGTTCGTGTGCTTAGCTTGGGTTGTGATATAAATTTTGACCCTTCAGATATTCAATACGAGCAAGAAAATATCCACCATGGATTTGCTTCCAAGTTCATGGTATTAACCCATTCGTTGACTAGATTAACCCAAGTTCATGGTGTTAACCCATTTATAGTTCTAGTGTAGAGGGAAAAACAATCTGTATGTGACAACTTATGTAAAATGAAACTCTAATAAGTAAGATGGGAAAGTAAGTGAGAAAATTTACTACCGGAAAGGACTGGATGAATGCTGTCGAGACTTGGGCCAATTTTTACTGTTAAGAAAGAAACCAAGAGAAATTTTAACCTCATCAAGTAAAACTTCAATCTGCTGTAAAAACAGGATGGGAAATAAAATAATTTTTAAGCAAAGAACAAAGCAGAAATTGCATAATTTGACAAATTAAACTAAAAAGTTAAAAACCTCAATTATAAAGGTTTCACAATTTTCAATCAAATCCAAATATGCTGCAAGGTTATCATCACAAGGTATAAAAGTATTGGTAGATGCTAGCCATGCTGCCGCATACACAAGAAGCATAACAGTATTGGTAGATTCCACTTATGTTCACAAATAAAGGCCAGCAATCAGTCATTATTCATGGGGACTTCTTCTAGGAGCCCAACATTATTTCCATCAGCTATTTTTTGGCAAATTTGTGCAGAACTAGATGATCTAACATTGAAAGTTTCACTGCAGATGTATGATGACTTGATTTCCAGAAATAACAATTTTAAAATTACAAATCTCTAAAGCAGCCCATATGCAAATTTTTGACAATTGCATGCAGTACTAAGTAAATTCACCAAACTTGACTCCACACAAGACCAGCCTAAGGGATGAAATTGACCTGTGGCTCAGCAAAACCAAGGGGCCAGCCCACAAAACACTTGGAAAATAGAAAACTATAAAAGATACACATAATTTCCAGAAACATAATATGTTGCATTGTAATTTTGTACTAAAGTATTGGAATCACACATTTGGATATCCAAAATTATATAGAAAATTACGTGATACATCAAAAAGACATGGACCATGGCATGAAACAAAATGAAAAAATTGATAAATCATGGCATATATATATATCTATCAGGATTGTGTGCCAATCGAAGGCACTTCGCCTGCCTCACCGGTTTACTCCAACTACATTAATTCCTCCTCGGAAATTAGTGAGTCAGGTCCTCAAGGCCACCACCATGCTCAATGATCCAATCAGAAATTGGATCAATTTCATCCATCTCAATGGCCATACACTCCATGCTGCTTGAAGTGTTAATTAGTTTACAATTAAATCTAGAATCTAGATACAGTGGTTATAGGCTGATTGAGCTCTGGTTGTGGTGATGAGTATATGAAAGCCATGGTTATGGATTTTCATGGGAGTGGCTGCATGACAGTGGTTATAAGCTGATCGAGCTCTGGTTGTGGTGATGAGTATATGGAAACCATGAATATGGATTTTCATGGGAGTGGCTGTTTGATCAATATATGACGGTCTCTGCTTATTGGATGAATATTTCACAAAGGCTTATTGGAGGAGTCATATGATTTACATTCATTAAAGGTAGAAGAAAAACATCTCTGTAGCTCTCTTGTTTGGGATCAAAATGCCGAAGATCATGAAATTGGTTCTATCCCAGAGAAGTGTATTGGTGAAGGTCCATTTTCAAATAAAATGGGTAGTGTCATGAAAATTCCCGTGGAATATGCTGAGAGTGTCAGCGAATCTGGTATTCTTTCTGCTTATCAGAAAGAAAACATCTTAGAAGTTCCAGCAAGGATTGTGAAAGAAACAGTGGGCTTGATTTAAAAATCTCTAGTTCTACTAATTTTTTGGATGTAAGGTTACAAACTTCATGTACAAGGATGGATGATTCTGTGGACAACTTGATAGAAGCAACCATGCCAATGCCGTTTTCCATGGACAACTGCACTAGTGTGGAATCTTTAGATTGTAAGGATGGATGTGATAAATGTGTTGATTCTCCCCTTCTTTCCCTCATTCACCAACTCACCAATATGATGACCCTTGTTCTCAATCCCGTGCTTTCCCTCTTCAAACTGGGCAAAAGACTCAAAATCTCCTGACTCAGCCAATATTTTCCAATTTATCACGATATTCTGCCAATATCTAACAATATTTTCAAAATTTGAAAAAACACATAATTTTTATGGAAATAATATCACCAAGCTGAGAGAATCACAAGATATCATGATGTTGGCGATATTTGCAACACTGATCTTGATAGAGTAGCTCAAGGAGATCTAGCCAATTACATCTAGGTTTCTAATCAAGGACTTGAAAGTGCCCGCAGATTATTCACAGATAAGTTCTTTACAAAAAATCACAAACATCAACAATGCTTGCACAAGTAAACCAGTCCTCAGTTCTTCAAAAATTCTTTATCTCCATGTAAAGCATTCCCAATCTCAAGCAATTCCACAAATCAGTTTTGCAACCATTTCCTATAAACCAAGAAAGCTGATTCTATAAGAGTTGGATACAAGGTTTGAATCACAGCCATAAAGACCAATTAGAAAAATTCCTCCAAACTAATTTTTTCCTCAAGAATTGAGTTGACAAAAATAATGGCCTGTTGCCATGACCACCCTTTTCTTTGGGAGATGAGTTTTCTTTTGTCAAACAAGAACAACATTAAAATGTACTTTCTGAATTTTCCCTCCATTACACATAAAACTTCTTATAATTTGCTTCATAGAATTTACAACTTTTGAGGTCACCATGTACTTAAAAAAAGAAATAAGGATAGACTCCCATAACATACAAGGTTAAGCCATATCAAAGCCTACATATACACCTTGATTTTAACATCTAAGCTTATTCAAAATTCACTCCAGTACCAGTTAGACCTGACCCTTTAAGAAGACTGATGGAGACAGATATTAAGATGACCCCAGTTGACTCTTTGAAATCCTACCAGCTGACATTTATTATTTTACATCAAATTACAACTACCTTGGTCAACCATGCACTTTAAGTTAGCTTGAACTGAGAGAAATCCAAGTCTACAGACTTAATTTTCCTGGCCATTTGCAGGGAATCTCCTCCCATTAGAAGGCAGGGAATCTCCTCCCATTAGTGTCTAGAATTATCAAGTACATTGGTTGAGTACAAAGCAAAAGAAACATTTAACTTTTCAGGAATGCAAATAATAGGAGAGAATGTTAAAAAACATACTTGCTGGTTATGTGGTCCTGGGAAATAAGCCTAATTATTTGCATTGAACTTGGCCAATCTGTAGCAATCCTGCACAAGAAAATGATTCTATAAGGACAATCTGATAGTAACGATGAGCTACACATTATATGTAGTGGGTACAAAAGATGGCATTTTCTGGGATATGATAGATCTGACATAATTCTTCAATTCTCTAAAAGAGAAAAATCCATAACCATTTTACAATGCAAATATTTACATTCAGGTGAAACATCCTACATAAAAGACTAAAAATAGTTTAGGGGCCCAATCTACAACAAAAATATTCAGTAGTTGTCCAATAAGGAATACAATTTTATCCTTCCTCATGGATGCCAACCATACATTTTTGGGTTCTCAAATTGGTTACTGACTCATTGCTATATTGCATATGACCTTCCATTTGTTGTCATTCTTGCTTCTTTCCTATTTCATTATGCTAAAAGATTTATTAGATAATAAATGGATTAGACAACTATTTTGCATTGCATATTTGTCTATTTGATTTACATTTAGGAAGTACTTTTGCAAGCTTTGTAGCAAAGTACTAAACATTTCACTAGAATTTGGGATACAAAATATGAAATTTCCGTATAGGCAAGATCTGTCATAATTCTTCAATACTGTCAAGCATAAATGCTAATAATGATTTAGAAGTTTCGGACAGTATGTTCATTTAGATTATCTTATCAGCTGAGGGTCTTTGCATCCTTATTAATCTATCAGGGTCTACCCTCCAAGGAGATAGTCACAGACATGATTTACGGATGCTACTTGCCTTCATTGTGGATTGCAGTGGTCGGGTCAAAAACCATTTGCCACATTTTCTAGATGTGAAACTATGCTCCAGAATCTAGGAATCTTATATGGGGCACTTGGCATGATATCCATTACAACAAATTTTGTTGGAAAATTCCCTACTGAGTGATGGTGATTCCATTGGTCATTTTCATTTTAGAGGATTATGGCATTTTTTATAGCTTTCTCATTGTTTATTCCTTGGAAACATGATGTGATGTTTCCTTTTATGGGTCCTTTTTCTCTATTTATTCAATTAGAGAATGGGTTTATGATAAGTTAGTTGTACAATTCAAAGAAAAATACATTCTCATCAGGAGAGATATGCAAGGTTGTGAGCTAGGGCCATAATCTGACCTAAAGGATTTCCTACTGTCCTTTAGGCAGACTTGAGCTTGGTTGTGCATAAATGTTGTATCATAACCTTTTTTTCCTTTTTTCTTGTTTAGGTGTAAACATTATACTTATAAAAGTAACCTTAAAGGATCAACCTACTCCCTTCTCCTTAGAATTTTATAGTGTGGAAATGTGTATGGTTCCAACTTTCACCATGTTTCTACAACATAGGGACATGAGAGCAGGGAAACATATCTGGGTGACTAGTCAAGACTTCCCCCAAATTTTAGGGAGTGTCACAGAGGACATTGGTGTCCCTAGCATAACCAAACCCATCTCCAAAATCATAGAAGAACACAATTTTAAAGATACAAAACATTAAGGATAACTCAATTTGGGAGTTTGATAAAGGAAGGAAATTTAGGTTATACGATTTAGGTTTTAGGTTTTTCTTCAATTTTTCGTGTCCAAATTCAGGAGGGACTGCATGTCCCCAATTTCAAAGAGGGGAACCTAGGCATAGATTGTTTCCTATACCATGAGCCTTATATTCCAGGATCGAGTAGTTGACTTGTACAGAATTTTGGCTTTGTGCCTTTGATAGACGTGATACACTTACCTTCATCTTGTATGGAGATATGCTTATCTTTATATGATGTCCCGGAGAGTGAAATAAATAGATTCCATTTCTCAATTATGAACATAGTTCACTTACTGAATATCCATTTTAAGGACAACAGGTCAAAATCCATAAAGGACTAGTATATAATAAATTGTATCATGAATAAGAGATTATATGCTACAATGCCATGGGACTGTATACATATATATGAATTGACTGGTCACCATGGATGAATGGTCATGTCCTTATATATGCTAATTAATAAATATCAATTAAGCATTAAGAAGCGAAGCTGACACATGCCCTAGCACATGACCAACTATATCACCTCGCATTGTTATGAAGAAATGGTGGTTCAATTTAGATTTATATATGGGACAAAAGCAAAGGAAAGACCTTTTATACAGGCCTATGGTTCAGCTCCATAATTGAGGCATTGCACATATCAACATATAACAGTGCTCACCTTTCTCTATGTTCAGAACATATCCATGGATCTGATTCTTGTTACTAACCCTTCTTGTAAGTTTAAATGCTCCAAACTTTATGTGCATTGGAATCCTAGTGATGCATCCATCCTTTTTAAGGAACTGGGTTCTAGCCAGCTGCCTCCGAAAACCAATTAGGATTTTAGCTTTGGGTATTTAGATTCTAGGTCAATGGTGAGTGTCAATTTGGAAAACTTCCACACTCACATTGATAAGAAACCACAGGTTTGTGAGGATTTTAGGGCCAAGAGTGAGTGTCAATTTGGAAAACTTCCACATCCGCGTTGGTAAGAAGCCATAGGTTTGTGAGGAGTTTGCATGCTTTCAAGAGGTGAAACCTACAGTGCATAGGAGCGCTATTGTTTTCAAAGGAGACAGAAGCGGAGAGTTCAGTAGCTGAATACTGCCCAGAGTGCAATGCAAACCTTTGCAGGGATATCCAGAAAATGAAAAGGGTGCTTTGCCAACATGAGGAACTTAAATGAAGGAAACATGAACAGAAACTCCATTTTCTCTATGAAAACAAAAGTTTTCAACTATGAACATCAATGTGCACTTCAAAACGCGTCAACCTCATAAATCATTGCATACTTGAAATAGCAGATCCTAATTCCTGAAGCAAAGACCAGCTCAACATGCTTAAGAACATGTTCATAAATTTGAGCAAGAGCTCTCAATATGTAACCTCTAATCCCCAAGATTCCATGGGGTATGTACCAGGAAACATCAGAGAAAAAGACAAAGTGCTCCAACCTCATGAGAACATGGAGCTAGACAACTCTAACAGCCATGATGAAACCAAATATAAACATGATTTTCCTTAGTCTCTTGTAATTTTCTTTGCAAATATACCTTGTTTTTATGATTTTTTTGGAAAATCTACTCAAGTAGTCATTTTAGATACTCCTCTGCAAAGAAAGATAAGAAATTTTTGAAAGGATTTTGGATATATCGGTTCTAAGAAACATGCCAGACCAGATCCCACCATTTCTGTATTTTCATGTTGTTCAGTTCGACTAATTCTTAATACAAATTTACAATTGTTACTGTTTTATAAAATATAAAATATACCAACCATAACAATAATAACCTCCATCTTTTATCCCTCTTAGTGCATAATAGATTCGGGTTAAGATGGAATCATGGATCTATGTTGGTGAAAAAAGAAAATTAGAAACTTCTGGTGAAATTTCACCAAATTATCACTTCCCAATAAGAATTATCCCTCAACAAATGAAAACTAAACCAATTATGACCACTATTTAACACATCAAAATTAATAATGGCATAGATACTGTACTTTAAATCCTTGATACAAAAACCTCATCTATACAACGTCTCAGACCAAAAGTTGGTGAAAAACCTCAGCTATAAAACCGTCTCAAACCAGAAGTTGATGAAAAACATGATCGCACCTGCCGCCCCTGAGCTTGATCAACCTTGCCTCCTCCTACCTTCGATAATATTCCATTTTTCTACATCCTATCATAGTCAAAGTGTCCATGCTTCTTCCATTCTATTCCAGTCCCGCGGTAAGCTTCTCAGGATGCTTCCTCCACTGATCTTGCAATGTATGTGTCTACTCTACCTAAACCTTTAGGGTTTATTTATATGCTTTCATATTGTTCACCCATTCCTTAAGCTGTGTGTGTTAAAGTTGCAGCTCCCTGTTTAAATATTATTGGGTCTGGTGGTACCTGTCCTCCATCTCTACTGCCAACTCTATAATTGATCTTTAAAATTCTATAGTTTTGATAGTCTTCATAATAATATGGAGAGTTACGGATTATTTGTGTGTGCTCATGTTCATTAACTGAAGACCACTGTTTCCTTGAGGTCTCCATTATTTCATTTAAACATATGATTCATTAGCAATTTTCAATTTTTGAAACTTCACTGGGTATGTCATATTTTTATGGGATGATCTCGTAAACACTATAGTTCAGATAATAATAACATTGATACAAGTTTACAATATATTGATGAATTAGTAATAGGATGCACTCTTAAAACATTCTTTACTGGTTCAAATCTCGATAGAGCCCTGTGTACCGCATGCCTAAAGTTATAATTCTACCTCAACACAGAAAAACTCCAAAATTTAATCAACCAAAACCAATATATCATCCAATTGGCAAGTTTTCTCTATGTACATACTTGAACGACAAATACTCTCTTATAAAGTAATAACATCACTGCAAAATCCAAAATACAATCAACCCATTGTAATGTTTTATGTGAAGCAATAATAACATTGTAGCTGGGACGTACCAAGACATTCCAAGGAGATGGGATGATGTCTGTTACAACGTAATCTTCCACCTTGTGAGCATCAACATTCTTTGGCCTGTAGGATCCATTTCACTAACTCAGACCCACTTTTTATCCTTCAGACATACTATTTCCTCATTTTTCCTCTGACCCGCTTGTTGCATCACTATAGCAAGCGTACCCGCGAGTTGCATCACTATAGCCCACAGGTATCAAGTAAAATGGTAAAAATCACTAGTTTATTACTTTTTACTCCCAAAAAGTGGTCATTGGGTGACCTTTGGCTCTCCATCTTCCCAAGAAATGCCTCAATGTGTCCTTTCACTTACCTTTGAGAGGACTATATATTGAGCACATATGGCTTATGGACGGGACGAGAAAGAAGAACAAGAGAACTTGTTAACACCCAAAAAGTGCTCACTAGCTCATTTCCTTATTCACATGACCCATTTTTCCACTTTTCCACCATTTGAGCCTCTAAATCCACCAAAAAGTCACCAAAAGACCATAATACACCCCTTTTTCCCCTCAAAATGAATATTTTTCCTCAAAAAGCATAAAAAACCCTCAAAAAGGATCTAGAATTCCCAAAAATATTAAAAAGGGAATAAAAGTATTAAAAATATTCAAAAAAGGAAAAAGGAGGAAAAAGGTACCTAAACCATGTTGGTCAATACCATTGGTTTCCTCAAAACCATAATGGTATTCCCCACCACCAAAAACTATAAAAAGGTGGTAGGGGCTCCTCACTTTCCATCCATCCATCATCCTATCCTCATGCTGTCAAAATCTCTCATGAGTTCTTAACCATTGTATCAATCTTGGAGAAGAGACCATTGGAGCCTGAAGCATCTCACCCTTGTAGCTGCTCAACACCACAACATCCTCACCATTTGAGCTATCATAATATAAAATTTATTTTTTTAATTTTATTTCTTATTCTTGTTCTTAAATCTTTTCAAGTTTATTGTTATATGCAAATGTTAGATTTAGATTTATAATTGTTTTTTGCTTTCAATACTTGAAACTGCTATCACTTGTTGATAGGTGCCCATTGCACTAAGCTTGGTTGCAAAACCAAGCCAACAATATGCTACTTTGCTTCTTAATATGCTTGCAAGTTGCAACTAGGTAGGCATCAAAGACCAGCATTGCAATAAAAAGAACCACAAAGCACAGTCACTTCTAAGGCGATATTAAAATCCATTAGGAAGAATGCTATCACATCAACCTAGGGACCAGGGACCGCACCAATAAGTAAATGACAGTTACTAGCTTAAAAAATGGAAACTAACCTTGTAAAAAGCACCAAAACCCTCATCCTTGAGCATGTTCTTTGCCACATTATAACCCGAACCTTGACCCAACTGAATGCGCACCTGCAACAATTTTCCCAATTCAGGTCAGCCTTTACATCCCAAAACAAACTAACATTGCAACTTAGTGATTCATCAGATTAGGTCCCATTTCAGTTATTTGGGACTCAAACAAAAGCTTGAGGGTATAAAAATACAAAACAAGGAGATCATTTTTTTAAATGGACACACATAAAATTGTGTATCCATATCATATTGGGCTGGATCTGAGAACTTCCAAAAAATACAAAATTGAAGTGTGGGGTGAAGGATCAATCTCCTCCCCAATGGATTTGAACATAAAGCGAGAAAAAATAATCCCAAAAATATGAGCATAACAGGAAGAGACAAAGCAAACACCTTGATCATGTCCACAGGTTGAATGACACACGTGGCGAGCATACCAGAGACTCCTCCATTGACAAATGGCTTCACTGTATTCCACACGTTTCCTTTCTTGGGATTCTCTTTGCCATCTCTTTGAAGGACTCGAACACCCAACCGATCTAATATAGCTCTCCTTCCTCTTCCTGAGATCACCACTACTGATGAGAAAAAACCCACGAGAGGCGTCTGTCTGCACCCTCTTCAACAAGAAAGAAGAAGAATAGGCAGAGCTCTGACCCCCGCTGTGCTGCAAAGCCCCTCTTTAATCTAATTCATGAAGTATATGGCTTCATATTTTTATATTTATTATATTACAAGAGGGAGAGGGCATTGTTACCCCAACCAATAGCTAACGTAGCACGTGGTCATGTGAACAAAAGCTTCGAAAATAGTTATAACTGCCTGTTGAGTTGCATTTATGTACATATGTGATTTAGCTATATTTTAAAGATATGGATTTTTTAAGATACGATATACCTGATTTAATACAAGTATAGATTTATCTTAAACCTGGATTTATCAAGTATCTCCAATTTCTTGAGGTGTGTTTTTTAATCTTAAATTCAAGAAATTTGATCCCTCTCTTGATTGCTTAATTATCTTAAACCAACTAACATAAATCCATCTTAAACCCGGATCTATTAAGCACGGGAAACAATTTCTTCAGGTATAATTTTTTTTTAAAATGATCTTAATTCTTACTTTTGATAAGTTATGAGTTGATATGGGAACGATACGTAATGTAACAAACGTGACAAAAGTGACAACATCTCTCCCATACTGGGTTGTAAGCACCTCACTACTCTTGGTGCAATAAGTATTTAGGTAGCACATTTTCTTAGTTGTATGCGGCTTTATCATTAGTACTCCTTCACATGAATTTTATTTTCATCGATTACAAAATAGTAATAGGGATAAGTTAAGTGGTTATCTCATTGATTGTTTAGTTTGAACATTCAATTCACTACATAGGTGGAAGTTACCCATGCAGTAGAAGCAGATTACTCATGCAAAGGTCTAAAAATATCAATCGAAGGGTGCCTACACAGGGAGTGTAAACCAACAACTACCTTTGCATAAATGTCCAAACACACTATTAATTAAAGGCTCCAATTTGGTGGATGTAAGCATCATCCTTTTGATGATACACCCTGGTTGTTTAGCCTCCTGCATGGAAAATTGGCAGTTAGGCCAATTGATTAGGACTACACATGTCGAAGAGGGCACACTATTATAGAGTACTCAGGTGGATGTTTGAACCCCAAGAAAGGAACACTTGGTTGATATTCGCACATACAAAGTAGTAGTGACATAAACATAAGGTAAAGGGTGTTAAATTTTAATATAGATCTGATTTGATAGCACTAACAGTCTCTTTTTAATTTCTAGTAGATTTTTAACATGTGAATTTGAGATTATATAGCAGTAGTAGATAACCAACAGTAAAGAAGAAATAATCAACCACAAGAACACATTTTTTTTTACCTTGGGGAAACCTTTAAAAGGAATAAAAACCCAACAACGAATAAAGTACATCATCATAAATAAGGAAGATTATTCGTTGTTTATCTTATTCTCCTCACTAACACCAAGGTCATGTGCTAGGTACTTCAACAAGGGGTGTCAAATATACATGAGGTGATCTACAATTTACTAAATTCTAACACTGTAGATGGATTTCTCTAAATCCATCTGCACTGTTAGAATTTAGTAGATTTATTCCTCATACTAATTTTTTTTTACATTTTGGATTTTTATCTTATTTTCATAAAAAGTTTTGTTGAAATATATACCCTTCAATAATTCCCTTTCTTTCAATGATGATGTCTCATTTCATCATTAGAAAACACTTAACACTTAGATGACCACATGCATGTAGGTTCGAGCAAATTAATTTATAAGAGTTATATTAATTAGAGAATTACAATAACAAGTGTAGATATAATGATTTTATAAAAAGGTTCACTAGGTTCACCTCTAATGTCATTTTTCGACACTTCGGAAACATGTCGATATAGATGAGATACGCCCTATAAATAGGTCTCGGGGGTCTATATATTGATGAGAATAATAAATTAGGATATGCTATGAAAACAATGCTTAATCCAGTCGATGAAACAATGAGGGAATAACTCACTAAATCCATGAGGGGGTCTACAATTTACTAGATTTTAACACTGTGGATGGATTCAGAGACCCCGTAAGGGGTCTCTGAATCCATCCACAGTGTTAAAATTTAGGGGGTCTCTGAATCCATCCACGGTGTTAAAATTTAGTAAATTGTACAAATTCATTGTTAAAATTGTAATTTTCCATTGTCGTAGTGACACAACTAAAAATGACCAAATAAATGACCAATTGTTATGTGGTCATTTTTAGTTTAGTTCTTATCTCGTGACCAAATTGGTCATTTATCTTGGTCATTTTTAGTTTAGTTCGTATCTCGTGACCAAAATGGTCATTTTTAGTTAGCTCACTTAAAATTTCTCAATTTTGGTAATTTATCCCTTGAAAAAACTGTGGTGACCAAATTTTTTGGTCGCTTGGTCAGTTATCTCTCATTTTGTACTAGTACCCCTTTAGTAAATTGTAACATTAATAGTACACAACTTGGATTATTTTTCAATACATGTCTTCTAAGGGATCATTTATTTGAGGCCATCATGATGCCTGTTGTGATAGATGATAGGAGAATCATTGATATGCTCATTTAGGGGTTTCTCTACTAATTAGTGCCTTGGGTGTGGTGAGTTGATATCTAGATAAAACATCATGTCTTGCATATAGTTTATCAAGTGATAGATGAGTTCTTCTACATGTGGTTGAATCGAGTCTTAGTTGATATTTTTCGTCTTTCCCTTTTGGAATTGTCATGTCCTAAAGTTAGTGTCACTCTGTTCAACTTGTTGTACTAGTTGTGTTCATATTTTGTTTGAAAAAAATCATCACCATTTGACCATCTCGGCAGTCTGTTAAAGTTTTGACAAGTTCATGTATTTTTGTGTCATGTTAGCTCACCTAATAAATTGCCTTTGGGAGCATCAATCCCTGACATTAGTAAGTCGAATGAACCCCTCTCTGGAGCTCATAACTCTAGCATCTCGACTGCAATGTTAAAATTTAGTAAATTAATTACTACTAAGGAAATTATCACTAAAGATGCGGTTAGATATAGTAATTTAGGATTCTTAAAATATATCTATAGAACACATTTACTCCATTGCGATCACACTAAATTGATATAGGACACCCCCTTATTTGGGGGATGTGCGGAGAGATCCTTGTCTTTATATAGACAAGAAGGTCCGAAAAAAAATTCAATGACAATGGATATTCTCTTTGTAACAACATTTTTTTAATGCCAATAAATATTCCGACCCTAGCAAACCCCAATTTCTCATTTTATCTTAGCAAACTCACATCAACATGATTTATAAAATCAACTAACCAAATCATAATGAGTAGGGTTCTAATCCCACCAAGATCTGAAATTAAGTTGGCATCTTATCCCACCATATATATGGCTAGGTCTTTATATGTTAACAAAGGAACACCATGAAAAAGTGGTGCAGGCTATCTAATAGATCTTTCACAAACCAAGAAAAAACATCAAAATGTCAAAACCCTTCTAAACTTGGAAACACCACAAAAAAATGACACATTTGTCAAACTTGACAAATATTAGAACTTCCAAATTTCAAGCTTTAAAATTAAAATTTTAAAACCCCTATGTATAAAACCCTTTTTATATTCACGCCCATTCAAACTTATGCATAAGAGGCGAGAGCCATTGAATTAAATAAACGATAGACTTGAAATTATGTAAAGTAATTTTAATAAAGTTAACCATTCTAATATAAAGTTGACTCTGGTCAGTTTCAGTGCAACACATATTAGATCAAGAATGTTGATTGATAACCATCCAACGGTGAACATGAAATCTTGAAATAGTGAAATTTTGGCTCAGTTCTATAGCTATGCTTCCAACATTTGAGCAATACGCATCACCACTGCAAATCTAAGATCGTTATTTTTCTCCAAGCAAATCTGAGATCGTTATTCTTCTCCAAGCAAATCTGAGGTCGTCTTTTTCTAGGTAATAACTTATTTCCAAGCAAATCTGAGGTCGTCGTTTTCTAGGTAATAACTTATTTCCAAGAAAAATTCTAGTCTTTGGCATCTAGTAGGTCAATACGGCTCATTATATGCTATTTAACCTGACAACAAAATTTCCAAAATTTCCATTTTGTTTCTGTTTAAGAAATAACAAGCTTAGTTTGATTTTTGATCAATTTTCCCCAAAAGACATCTTCTCTTAGAATCTGATGATTGGGAAGTATCACTACTACACACAAGGGGACTTTGAGACGATACATTAAGACATTTGTCTCTTTTGTCTCAACTTTATCTTTATTTTATTTTTCACCTTTATTCTATTTTTATGGATAATTATATATCTTTGCCACCACATTAAACAACAATACTAAAAATAACTAGCATTTGCAGGAAGAGAATTAGGGTATTCAAAATGTAAATAAAGGTAAATCTCATACCTGGTTCTTTCACCATGGTCATGAGAATGACATGGGGGCTTTACTCAATAAACCGCTATCATAGCACGTTCGTTCGTGGCATATGAAACAATACCCCTAATTTCACTAAATATTGGAAAATACCTTCCAAAATCATTTTTTTTACCCCCTCCGAATATGCCTTCCCAATTAAAAAAAAAACCCTATTTTCACTAGATATTGTATGTATCAATTTTTTCATTAACATTTTTTATACCCCTTTATATTTCTACCTAGTATATTGATATGATACCCCTTTTATGACCCCACATGCATTCTACAATGCACCTTGCTTCTTTCGATGTATATTGTGGATGCACATTACTTCACCCACAATGCAATTAATCAACCACATATCATTATGATTTGCAACATCTAATATTCTAATGAAGAGATAGGAGATCACTTCTTGTATGTCACTAGAGCCAATGCACATAGTACAACATTTAGATTGCATGTTACAGTTCCCCAATCGCTGACTAAGCCTGTTGCAGGATAGGTATCCAAGCCCCCAGGGCCTATAACAAGCTCTATGAGGCTAACTAAACCTCCCAAGGCCTGTAATAGGAACGAGTGGTTGGGTATTCAAGCCCCTAAGGACTATCGAGGGCCTATAACAGGCCCTGGATGCTTAGAGACTCTCAAGGCTATTGGTAACAACTGGTTGAGTGCTATTGGTAACAATTGGCTGTCAATGACCACCGTCTCTCGACTATGATCGACTGGACACCCACTTCACCACGAAACCCCCTGGTCTCAAGCATGCCTCAAGACATGATTTACCTACGTACTGGTAAGCCCGAGCCTTGCCTCAACCCGATTTCTCATCCAGCCGTGATCCCGCCATCTCCATTTGGCGGATATTTGTTAGCCCACCCATATAAAAAAGATCCCAAAGTTTTTTTTGTATTGTTACATTAAATAAAAAAACCCTTTGCCCCTTAATATATAAGCAATATAATTTTTAGGTTTTCATGAATATTTAATACCACAATATGAATGAACGTGGTATTATATTGCCTTCTAGTGAAGCCCCCGTGGAGAATGAGTATTGGTCTTTTCTTTGCTTATCTCCCACCTTATACAAAGGTAGGGTAAGGATCTGCAATATGATTCGTTGTTTACCTAATCGATTTATTTTCAAGCACCGCAACTTCAAGGGCTTACATCGAGTTGGAAAAAATGTTTTACACAGTCGATTGATTGCTTGAAGTCTGCATCAAGGGTTTTCTAGAGATTTACCCTTGCAAGATGACCATGGGCTTTAGCGGCACTTCTCATAATTGAGTGAAACTACAAAAGGATATCAACAGGTTCAAGAATTCAAGTCTCGGTAAGGGGAAACATGTTGCCTCAAGCAATGGCCGGGGAAACCATGCTGGGGTGTCGACGCTACAGAAGCCATAGAAGGAGGGGACCCGGGAAGATCGGTGAAAGGAGAGCAGTGGACCAGAAAGGAGTCTAAAGAGAAATCCTAGATCTGGAGTGGATGCTGTGCAAAACAAGTAGAAGATAAAAACCGAAGGCCGGAGTTGCAGCGAAGATTTATTCATCGACATCGTACAATCATATGGGAGAGAAGGACTACCAAAGCAAGCCTTGAAAACCATGTACAAAATGAGGGATTTCGAATGCAAGGTCTGTGTGAGAGTTTACAACCATGTATTGGATGCCTTGCTCTTCCATAATCGCTTTAAGATGATCCCAACAGTCTACAATAACATGACGAAAGAGGGGATTCAACCCAATGTCAATACTTAAAACATTCTTCTCAAAGCACTCTGCAAAAATAATAGGGTGGACATGTATCAAGCGATGGCGGTTTGACTAAACCCTTAATCTGTATGGCCAATTGTATGCGAAAGGATGTGGATGTAAATTCAGATGAATTCACACTTACTCATGTTCTCAAGGCCTGTGCAGTGCTATTGACTCTCCAAAGGGGTAAGGAAATCCATGAGCATATAATCAGAAGTGTGTTTAGTTCATATGTTTTTGTAGGGAATTCCCTCATATCCCAGAAGCGTGAGGTATTCCCAAGTAACTTTTTGGTGAAATAGTGGAATTCCTTCCTGGGCATATTGATTTGCAAAGGGAATGCAATTGGAAATTAATTCCAAATCTCTAATAAGTGGGGATATCCCTTTCCCTATCAAAAATCTTCCACCATTTGCAGCGATCTACACTTCTAATTTCATATTTAATCTATACAACAATATTCCAAGTTTCCCAAAGGGCATATTACTCACATAGAGTCGACCCAATGGATAGTAATTTCTTGTAGATGAAATTGTGGTCCAATGAAAGCATGGAATTTTCAATATTGATGGATCTGTGGTGAGGGATATGGAACGAATTATCCTCCGACACTGTTCTGGAGCAGGCAAAGGGAATGGACCTGGGCGCATTGCTTTCGTTTGAAAAAGAGAAGAATTGCAATGCTGCAATATGAATTTGACAGTGAAATATGTGGTTTTAGGTAGCGACTAGTGCTTCTTTGTAATGTTTTACCTTCCTCTGGCTAGGCTATATTTCCTAGAACAAGATCTTGTAGTTGGCTATCATAATACTGCTGAGGGGGCGCAGTATTAGCAGAATCACATTATGGAGTTTGTATGTGTTTGCATGAGCTGGAAGTGGGATGATTCCCTTGCGTTAGGTTTGCATTGTCTAGGTCAGTATTTTATGGCTGAGGGCCAACCAAAAGAATATTTTTTCTTTTGAGGGGGCCTCCCATTTTAAAATACAGAGCCACCAGGGCTTGTGATGGTCTTCTTGGGCAGTGCACATGGAGCCGTAACCAAATTTTATGAAATACAAACCTAAAAGTGCATTGGCAATCCACCGCATGATATTATCCTCATGCACAAGCTTGATCCCAAACTTGATAAGTTGTTCCGTGAAGTAACGCTAATGTGTGCTATTTTTGTCATGGAGTCCTAGTCTAGCAGAGATTATCTATGATAGATACATAGACAACAAATGATACTCAATGTCCAGTTCCACAGAAGACCGAAAGAATTTGATTGGGACCGCTAAGCTGATCGTGTTAAGGTACACATAGGTCATCTCCATTGTAAAGCTAATATCTGAAGCTTTATGACATTATTGGATTTTAAGTTTATTTTGGATTTGGTTGTAAAAATGGATTTTGGTTTGCTTTGGCCCTTTCTTTTTCAATTTGGAAGACATGAAAACTCTCTTAATTTGACTGATGATAAAAAGGCTATCTATGCTGCACGTGTGTTTACTGCAAATAGTGTGTACATTAAGTGGACTTCCCTATGATATATAGCAAAGTACCAAAGCATACAGTTGTCATGTTTAGAAAGTATTTACTTTAAGGGCATTCACTTAGTTCCTTTGTTTCCTTGGATTACTTGTGTAATCTCTCCTTAATTGTATATGGTACACTAACAATTTTGAGAGATTGTTCATCTTCTTAGCTATATGAACACCATGAAGAAGAGAAAAAAGCCGAGGTAGTTCAAAAAATAGGGGACGAACAGATGGAAGAGTATAAATCTGTAGCAAGGCGTTTGGATCGTGGACGTGTAGTATGTTTTATGTGTTTTTACGACCTTAACAGATATTTCTATGGGAAAAACATGAATTCTATTTTCTTCAAGAGATAAATGTTAATCTTCCTTGATGATCAATGCCCTTTTCATGGATGTGTTCTACATTTTTATGTGCATGTTAGCAGGTGAAAATTTTCATGCAGAACTTGTTGCACCAATTTTGGTTTTCTTAATGAATTCTAAGACTAGAGGCACCATTTATATAAACCTCTTCATTACTATTTTTCTTGATTTTTGAAAGAAAATTCAATTTTTTATTTGGAAAATAGCAGAATTATACTTTAGCCAAGATGGATCTATCAGATCTTTTACTTGTAAATAAGTGCCTATGTAGGTGAAGGGTAGCTTTTGAAATAGTAGCATAGTCTGCAATTGTATTCTTCTACGCAATTATGCACTTTATATCATTGTTCACACATTTTTAGAACATTTTACATATATTTTTTTGAATCCGCAGAAAAAATTTCGTAATTTTATTTCCATTAAAATAAAACTATATTTTTCAAATTCCAAAGGCATTAAAAAAGAGACCCCTGCTAAGGTCCAACAAAGTAGACATAAATATCTCCATCACAAAACTGTCCTAAAGTTGATCTCATACTTTTCCATATTTTTATACATAATGATTCCAGAAATTTTCACTAACATTTTCTGATATTGCTAATCACAGATCTTCAAAATAGCACTGTTAAAGTGTCCTTATACAATCTTCAATTAAAATAAAAACTTCAACTTCTCCACATTCCACACAATTGGTCTTGCTAGTATGAGCCATGTTTTGACCAAGATTGTGGTCATGAACCCACCCACTAACTATGTAATATTTTGGAGGAGTATCATCATCCACCATGTGACAAACCTAGACTAAATTCTTGTCGGAATAGTAGATGCTCAAACTATGAAGTGCCATTTCATTCCCTTTCATTCCCATTGAAGTGTTTTTTATCAATCCAGTGACCAAAATGAGATGGACCATTGGCCATTCCACTCAGATTCATACGAACTCCCTTACCGATATTGTCTCCCCTTCTAATGCAATGATTATGCCATACCGGTTGCAGGTGTCAGGCTTTGTTATGCATGTGGGAGCTCATTATCATGATGTATATCATCCTCCAAATTCCCTATATATCATGATGTATATGATGCATTGACTTGAAAACTATTTTCCTTATGGTATGATGAGCATAATCAATTGAATGGGTAAGAGTTTTACTAATAAATGGGATTTTAGTATTATCTAGGATATTACATGCCATTCAAGCTTCCCTTTTCTGTTTGCACTTATGATTTCTATTTCAGTTAACAAGTCATCTATTTGGAGTTTGATTGAGTAAATTATAAGAGTGAAGAAACTTTGTTTTGGGATATTAATCTGAAAGATTCCATCTTGTTGAAAGCTTTTTTGGATTTTGCACTATTTTTATTGTTATTATTGCAGGGAATACAGTGTTGAGATAATCGAAAAGAATATGACATTGTGTTGGAGAAAACTTACTATGGCTTGGGGTAGACCACAACAGACAGATGACTACCATAAATCAATTCAATTCTCAGAACTATGCTATAGAAATGACAATGCTAAGATAATGAAGAAGATAACCAACCTCGATCCAAATGTTTGATGTAGATCCCCGTTGGAACTTTCTAATCCGTGCACTTGAATCTGCAAATTAGTCTTGATAGCCAATATACAACAAGTACATATAATATATAAACGGCATTAACATCATCAATAGCAATGGCCCATGATATAAAAAGTAAATGCAACCCAATGTAAGATAAACAACATTTACAACATTAATAGACGAGAATATGAGTATTTCTATTAATAAGCAAGAAGAAGTACAATGTGATACGACCTCTTCCGGAAACCAATCTGAACCAAGATCTGGATCAATCCACTTGTGCCTCCACCACTTCAATCCTCCATGAATGGAAAACTCAAACTAGATAGGAGTTTGGAAGGTGAACATAAAGGGTTCACAACTACAAGGATCAATGAGTGTAGACTCAAGATAGGGAAAAAATCCACTAGAGTTCTCTTGCTCTTCTTTCTCCTCCCGTCCATAAGCCATATGTGCTCAATATATAGTCCTCTCAAAGGTAAGTGAAAGGACACATGGAGGCGTTTCTTGGGCAGATGGAGAGCCAAAGGTCACACAATGACCGCTTTTTGGGAGTAAAAAGTAATAAACTAGGGATTTTTACCATTTTACTTGATACCCACGGGCTATAGTGATGCAACTCGCGGGTACGCTTGCTATAGTGATGCAACAAGCGGGTCAGAGGAAAAATGAGGAAGCAGTATGTCTGAAGGATATAAAGTGGATATGAGTCAGTGAAATGGATCCTACAGGCCAAAGAATGCTGATGCTCACAAGGTGGAAGATTACGTTGTAACAGATTCCCCCTAATGTGTGAGGTCAGAGACTGATGCTACGATATCCGAAATACATTATAACACTCAGAAGTGGAGTTATGGAGACACAAGTGGAAAGAGAAGCTCACTCGTCATAATACAATAGTATCCTTGAATACATGTCGGTAGTACAACAATCTGATACAATGGCCCTGAATAGGCAGTACATAATGGATATATGTCATAAGTGATCATTCCCATGTTCCCTCTACAGTAAGATATGGTCTCCTGCTGAAAAGGAAACAACTGGTGCAAACTGGAGGTACAAACTGCTGATATCTGAGAGGTGATATCTCAGATGTAAAGTCAAAGTCACAAGTAGCATACTGAATGCCACTATCGCCTGGGGTCTTCTACACAAGTCTTTGACGGTGCAAGTCCTAGCAAGTGAATAAAGGAGTTAGGGTCGAACCTGATGTGACATCATCTGATTACTGGTCAATGATGTATACCATCAACAGACGTGAGATAACCCACCAATAATGAAAATGGGCATCAAGGCACAGAGCACAATCATTGGAGTGTGAATAAATCAATTGAAGTCGAACACTAGGATGAATCCATCGATCAGAGGACATTGATGTATTCCCAAAACTGTCGATGGAGGAATCTGCAGTGGCAAATTCATCATCACGGGAGTTGGAAATTCTAGAAGTAGAATCGAACTCATTAGGATCACCGATTCGGGGATCTGTAGGAGAGTCTACAGACTCATCACTAGGGAGATCAAACTTTAATGTCAAACCGGGGCTAAACAAAACTATGCCTGGATAAAAATGTATGGCAGGCTGTATTCTAGACTCATCTTGTTCAATAATATCAATGGGAGGAGGGGAATGAGATCTATGATAAAGATCCCCCCACGGCTTGTCATCACCACCCATGGCCTCAATAAAAACTTCATCTGAAGGTAAAATACCGCCGAGGAAACCATGTGAACAAGACAGGTTGACTGCACTTGCAGGCAGCATAACGGGATCTTCCTCTACTATCCATGAAGAAGAGAGATCCGAATCTGCAATGGCTTGTTGAACATCTTGAGAAGCAAGCTTGATTGCAGACAAGGGAATATCCATTCCGATGTGCGAAACGTCTCCAGAAGGGGAACTTGTGGAAGGTTGATCCCATGGATCACTAAAATATGAGGTCCGGAAAGGTACATTATTCAATGTAGGAGGCGCATTATCGGAAATGGTTTCAATAAAAGCAATGGGTGAAGGGAAATCATAAGATCCCATCAATGAAGGGTACATATCGACACCCATGTTCCCCGTTTCCGGCTGAGAATGAGTAACTTGTGGGACTATGGATCCTGTGGATCCCGTGGAAGAGGAATTAACGAAATCCAGTTGATCGATGGTCACAATCTTGCATTCGTGAGGAAAGAAGATAACTTTGAATACAGTGGATGCAACAACTTTCATGGAATACATCCAATTCCGACCCAGTAAAAGGTTGTAGTCGATGGGTGCATCAACCACCTTGACTTCAATAGGCACAGACTTACCTCACAAGGAGACAACAAGGGAAGGGATAATTCCATGCGGCTTAAATGAACGACCGTCGAATGTAGTGAGCGTGGTTCTAGAGGCGAGTAGGGGAGGAGAGCAAAGAACTTTCCAACAAGCTAACGACATTACTGACGCAGAGGCACCTTCGTCAACCATAGTACGTTTGACAAAACTTTGAAGGCACACCACCTGGATTTGAACAGCCACGTGGTAGGGTAAGTGAGGTTAGACATCAGTAGTATCGAACTTGATAATAGTGGGACTTCCCCCATCCTGAACTCCTAACGCACTCAAAAGAGCATGCTTCTGAGAAGGACATGCTTGCAAAAATTCAAGAGCCGACATGGCACATGGAGTTTGGCCCAAATCTTCTACGATGGAGTAGTTGTGGGTGGCTCAAGCATTAGGATTATGCGTAGAGCGCTTAAGAACACCTTTCCGTATCCGCGGCATAATAGAGGGCTTCTCGATATGCAAGGAATTGTCAGGAGGAGGGGGAGGCTCACTCCCCAAATTGGGTTGTGGTGCATCATAATCGCGCTGACGAGTGGCAACACTAACCTCTGACTGAACCATGTTCACACATCCATAACCACTAGTATTGGAAGCAGACGTTGTCATCTTAGTAGGTCCATAACCAGTGGTGAGAGCATGCGAAGCCATGTTTTGGTGATGAGGTAGGGGATCCTTCAACATAGCTGGACTATGTGCCAAGTGCTTTGATGCTTCTTCAATATGAGGACATAAGTGAGTAAGATGGTATTCGCCATAGAGCTTGCAAGGGAACTTCACCTTATGCCTAGGTTTACGGTCCTCACCAGCATTTTCGCCTTCCCGAGGAGGGTTGGCATTATCCTTACGAGGGGTATTGCGATTGCTATTGATATTCCCATTGTTTCCACCCTTACGATTATTTCTACCCTTTTTCTTACCACCAGGTTGCTGGTTACCTGATTGGTTTGTCATTTGCATACTGTGTACATCGGACGATGGGGTGGAAGTGGACAAGGTGTGAACCTGTTCGGGAGTAGACTAGTTTAGTGACAAATTCTGCATTTGATTAGCTACCAAATCTACGGGGTGAGTGCTTGCAGATCCTACGATGCCATCGGCATGCGGTCCATGAATTGACGTGGGCTCATGACATGTGCATGGTGCATCAGGGATGATGTCATACAAAATTCCAAACTGAGAGTATAATAAGTCTAACTGTTGGACTTTCAAGATAGCTTGTTCCTCAATCACAATGTCGGACATTGAAACATCCTTAGCAATGTATGGGAGTAGAGACTTGAGGAACCATTCCAACAGGAACTCTGGAGGAATGTTGGCTTTCACTAACCTCTTCCACCAATGCCACTCTTGAATGTGGTCAGAAATATGTGTGGCCTTGTTCTGACGGAAGGTAGATAAAAGTTCAGTACTAGTATCATAGCGAACCAACAACTGGAAATGATCTAAGAAAACCAAAGCGATCTCGTTAAAACCCCTATAAGTTTTTCCAGGCAACTCGACGTACCACTTTGCGGTTTCCCCCACGAGGGTGCGTTGAAATAGTCGCAATATAATGGAATCGTGATTCAATGAGTTGGAGGAGCACTAAAGGTGAAATGTCGTGACATGATCTCCCGGGTCCTCACCAACTTTCCCTTCAAACTTAGGAATGTCCGAAGGGAGCTTGGTAGGGACTGGGGGCCAAGTAGCGTCATGACACACCAGATCATTCGTGAACTTCGAAAGATCCAAAACATTTAAGCATGCAAGGAAGGGGAGCTAAGGCTAGAAAGCTTAATTATAAGCCCCCATAAAAGGTTGGTTAAATGGAACCGAATTATAAGATGGACCAAAAGCTTGACCATGAGGATTAAACTACTGATGATAAGGACCTGATGGACCATCAGCTTTCCCATGGCCATAGGATTGATAACCTCCTCCTGCCTGACCCATTTGGGAGTAAGCAGGTATATGCATGTTTTTGGCACCATATTGGGGTGGTGGGTTGTACTGGTGTCCAGCATCGACTGTGTTGTAGTAAGGGTTTCCGCCATGAGTATGGGGCATGTATGTACTATTCATAATGGGAACCGTGTTGTAATGACCATAATGGTATGGTATGTGCCCACCCCCAATATTAGGATTAGCTTGAGCAGTCGTGTGGTGACCAGAAGCATGAGAAGTATTCCCAGCCCCAACATTGGTGTTACTAGTAGTAGGGATAGTGGCGTTATGTCCATGTGGATAGGATATATTCCCACCCCTTACATTGGCATTACTAGTGGCAGCAGTGGACACGAAAGTATGGGTATATGTCCACCCCCTTTGTTGGGAGGAGCATTAACATTCACAAAAGTAGTCCTGGGTTGATGAGTAGCGGCATGTGTATTAGGTGGTGGATGGCGAGTCGTGTTTCGGACAGCATTCCTATTAGGTTGGGCAATCCTAGGAGGTGGCCTTCTTCCAACATTAGCATTGTTAGGAGGAACATGACCAGTCCCCATACTATGTGTGTGAGTGGACAACGTAGTGCCCCCAGTGGGTATAGTATGGCTAACACCATGACTAGTGCCAACGTGACTACCAAACATAGTGGAAGGTTCAACTGTACTATAACCAGCCTAGATCCAAATCCTAGGCTCTATCAAGCGCCGAGAGGGATCAAATCTCTCGAGGTGCAAACCTCTCCTTGAATAGCTCATTAAGTGTAATACCTCAGCCACCTAATCCTAAGGTCTAAAGTCTCTAGTTTAAGTCTCATATTTATTTTTTACTTTGTATTATTCTTTTTTGTTTACTTTGTATTATTTTGTTACTGGACAAACACTTTAAAGTCTCATATTTAATTTTTACTTTGTATTAAAAGTAAAAAGTAAAGTCTCTAGTTTAAGTCTCATATTTACTTTTTACTTTGTATTATTCTTTTTTGTTTATGGCCGACATAATATTTACTACCTAATCCTAAGCTCTAAAGTCTCTAGTTTAAGTCTAATATTTACTTTTTACTTTTTATTATTCTTTTTTGTTTATGACCGACATAATATTTATTACTTTTTACTTTGTATTATTCTTTTTTGTTTACTTTATATTATTGTGTTACTCGACAAACTCGACAAACACTCACATGTTACAAGATCTCCCTCATATTGGGCTGTAGAGCGCCTCTCGGCGCAATTAGGCATACCAAAAGAGAGTACGGTCGGGTTGATTGTAGGACCAGTGTCGTCATGTAACTCTGGCATCCCATGTCTATAACTGCGTGGAAACGAAGGAACGAATGTGTCATCCTGTTCTTCGTCCTCAAGTAAGGTTGGCATCCCGTGAAGATAATTATCCGGATTCGAAGGATCGAACAGATCTTGTTCAAGTGGATTCGGCCAAATCGAACCAAGTTGAGTCTCAAGTGGATCGCCTCCTCACGCCTCATGAGGAGTAGGGGAATCGGAAGTGCGTTCAACTCTACCCGATGGAGTTGAAGGTATTTCCTCAGTATCAGAATGTGTAGCAATAATGACATCTTGGACGTATGTCTCGTAAGAATCCGAAGACTCAGAGGGAGCCCGCCTGTGTCCCCTAGCAACACGGTGTGAAAGCTCGGTAGGCTCTAAACAAGCCAACCGACGGGATCGACGGAGAGTAGGGATTCGCGCCACGATATATCTGGAGAGAATATATAATCAAAACATCCCCTAAAGGCCAACTATCGATAAAAAATAGTAAATCAAAAGCACACACCTAGAGAAACTATAGCCAAGAGCAGATAAACAGAGTGGCTAAATGAGCTCCCGACACTAGAGCCAGTATGTCTCACCTAGGAGAGGATTGAGACTCCCAAACTATAGTTGGAGGTAACATAATCAGTTATAGAGACACCTAGGCTTCACTGCATGCAAAGGGCCGTAACCCTCAGCAACAAACAACTGTGTTGTCCTATCCCTATCTGACTCAGGACACAAACAACATAACCACTGCAAGTACCCTATGCGATACCTAGGTAAGGAAACTATGGTCACCACAATATAACCAATGCTCAGGGGGACAGTCGCAGGTGGGATCCGTCGTATGGGCAGGGTAGATGAGACCGAAACTCAATGAGGGTCAAATCCCCCAAGAGTCCCCAAATACGAACAAATCCTGGAAATATCTCCCACGTTCAGCCGGTATCAGAGGGATATCCCTTCAACCAACCTCCCATGACCTCGTGCTTAACTCTTGCTTGAGTAGAGCTTCCTGAGAACACCGATCTATACCATGGATTCCTCCACTCCCTGGTTAGACACCTAATGTTTCGTCTAGTAGTCTTGGATTATTAACTCACAATGATCTATTCCAAGACTCTAAACCTATGCTAGTTGGTGTACCCTATAAATAAAATCTATCTAATCAATTTTAAGATTAAGCGTTAATTTTAATGGCTGTGATTAATCAAGGGATATGATCGTGAAACTAGTGATGTGTAAGACTCAATAGTATGCAAAATCGTCAAGTCCTAGACTCATCTATCCAATGAAAACAATGCCATTAACATGCACAATCAAACCAACAATTTCGAAATAAATATGCAATCCTAAATTATATTTTTCAATGCACAATCAAAATCTAAATGAAGGCAGAAAGCACTCAATGCAAGATGCAATACATAAAAGCAAAAATTCTTTTTTGTATTTTCTTTTATAAACGAAAGGAAAATGCAAAAACTATGTGTATTTTTTGTATTTTTCAATATATGGAAATGAAAAATGCAAGCAAAATCCTACTATCTAGTCACTGATATGCCAAGGAGATCACTAAGAAAACCAGGCAGATACCAAATAGTAAGACTCAGCCAAAGGAATGAGCTCAAAAGGAAAAAACCAACAAGGCTAAATCCAAAGATGGGTAAAAATTCAACAAGGCTCAACCAAGAGAAACGAAGAGTTCTGGTCACAACCAAGGCATGGAACAGTCAATAAACAGGCCAACAAAGACTCAGGATCAACCAAAACCAACCCAGCAACAACCAAAGGTCATAAACCAACAAAAGCCGGAGTTGTACGCTACCGTCGAAGGAATACCTGTGGGTACCTGCGAGCAATAGAGTAAATAGAGGCCGGTATACGCGGGTAGAGCTAAGCTAGCTCATGGGTGAGGAAAGTAAAATTAGCAAACAGAGATTCTAATGGCTCAAAAAAAGCAATTTTTCTATAGTGTATCTCAACGGCAGATAAGTGACACAGATCTTCAACAAACAACAACTCTAATTATGGACTAATGCTCAAAAGATCCCCAAAATGGATGTTTTCCCCAGCGGAGTCGCCATTTCTGTGTTGGAGAAAACTCACTATGGCTTGGGGTAGACTACAACAGATAGATGACTACCAGAAATCAACTCAATTCTCAGAAGTATGCTATATAAATGACAATGCTAAGATAATGAAAAAGATAACCAACCTCGATCCAAACGTTTGATGTAGATCCCCGTTGGAGCTTTTCGATCAGTGCACTTGAATCTGCAAATTAGTCTTGACAGCCAATATACAACAAGTACATATAATATATAAACGACATTAACATCATCAATAGCAATGGCCCATGATATAACAAGTAAATGCAACCCAATGTAAGATAAACAACATTTACAACATTAATGGACGATAATATGAGTATTTCTATTAATAAACAAGAAGAAGTGCAATGTAATACGACCTCTTGCCAGAAACCAATCTGAACCAAGATCTGGATCAATCCACTTGTGCCTCCACCACTTCAATCCTCTATGAATGGCAAACTCAAACTAGATAGGAGTTTGGAAGGTGAACATAAAGGGTTCACAACTGCAAGGATCAATGAGTATAGACTCAAAATAGGGCAAAAATCCACTAGAGTTCTGTTAACACCCAAAAAGTGCTCACTAGCTCATTTCCTTATTCACATGACCCATTTGTCCACTTTTCCACCATTTGAGCCTCTAAAGCCACCAAAAAGTCACCAAAAGACCATAATACACCCCATTTTTCCCTCAAAATGAATATTTTTCCTCAAAAAGCATAAAAAAACCCTCAAAAAGGGTCCAGAATTCCCAAAAATATTAAAAAGGAAATAAAAATATTCAAAATATTCAAAAAAAGAAGAAGGAGGGAAAAAGTACCTAAACCATGTTGGTCAGTACCATTGGTTTCCTCAAAACCATAATGGTATTCCCCACCACCAAAAACTATAAAAAGGTGGTAGGGGCTCCTCACTTTCCAGCCATCCATCATCCTATCCTCATGCTGTCAAAATATCTCATGAGTTCTTGACCATTGTAGCAATCTTGGAGAAGAGACCATTGGAGCCTGGAGCATCTCACCCTTGGAGCTGCTCAACACCACAACATCCTCACCATTTGAGGTATCATAATACAAAAGTTATTTTGTTTTATTTTATTTCTTTTTCTTGTTCTTGTTCTTAAATCTTCTCAAGTATATTGTTATATGCACATGTTAGATTTAGATTTATAATTGTTTTTTGCTTTCAATAGTTGAAACTGCTATCACTTGTTGATAGGTGCCCATTGCACTAAGCTTGGTTGCAAAACCAAGCCAACACATATCCCTAGTTGAGTATTTCACATATATTATGTGATTTTATTGGCATCTTTTGACTGTTTCATGAGTGAATATATAATCTCAATGTATTTTTCCTAGTTTAAGGATTAATGCTATCAGGTGTGTGCATGTTACCATTGATGGAATGATAACTGCATTATGTATACACGTGATGTAAAATATATATTTTTTTTTTTGAAAAGACTTCACTCATGATGTCATTTCCCAAATGCTTGCACTCACCAATTCTGGTCAGATGTTAAAGTGCCTTGTTCTCCTAAGGGTAACCTGCCTATCCATCTCTTTCAACACACAACACACATGCTGAGTTGGATCTATTCTTGTTGTTGGGAAAATGCTACTACAATGGAACCACCAAATCAAACTCATTTGGATTGGCCTTGCTTTGAAAGTAGATGTATAAAGGGACTACCTCAATGTATTACAAGGCCATTGCTTTTATGATCCCTGTCTGTTCATCTACCACTTTCTAAGTAAACAAGATTTTTGGTCATCCAAGGATGAGGTAGACAGAATAGATATATAGACAATCTGTTGGTGGCTTTATAAATTTTCTGAAAGAGTCTAAACTTCAAAAAAATACAAAGATATTCCTTTTTTTCAAATTTTTAAATATTTAAAGAAAACCCCTCCCTCTAGCCCTTTTATGGGCAAATGTAACAGTGAATAACTCATTTGTTCTCAATCCCCTACTTTTCCTCTTCAAACTAAGCAAACAAACTCCAAAAAAATCCAAAAGTCTCTTGACTCGCCAATATTTTCTGATTTTTGGTGATGTTTTCAAACATTGGTATAAACTATAGACAAGCTAAAATGCCTCGTACTTGGACTATCAATACAATATTCGTTTAAATAGACATAAGCATAGCATCACACAAGACAACACAGTTTCTAGGAAATACTGTGAGCAAAGACAACCCACGATTATACATTTGGTCCAGTCGTAGATGGATTGATATCCTCCTCAATGTGAACTGTCTATCAATTTGTTTTGTCTAATAGCACATCCAACTTACTCTCCAACATGTTTTCCACTTCTTCAATCAACTCATAGTTGTCTTGGATGGCCTTGTCACAGTCTGAAACTGCCAAGTCTTGTTTATGTCTATTTCTTTGTCCAGTTCTTCCTGGATTCTTTGTTTTTGAATTATTTCTCTTTTAATTGGATAATGCAGACATAAAGACATTGATGAACCTCCTACTTTAATGCAATGGATATAGCGTAAATACTTCTGTGTGGGTAGGAATGCTTGTTGTCCTGCAATGGCTGCCCTCTTCTTCTTGCACTACAGCCTTCTCTACCTCCTAAATTCTTTTGTAAAATCCATCCTACTTACTCTGCTTCGTCTACCAAAAAACCTTGTCTCTTCAGCTATTTTAGCACATCAGTATTATTTTTAATAGTTTGTCAAGAAATCGTGTAGTTGTGTATTCTGAAAAAATAAGTACTTCAAGTTGTATAAAGTAAGAGTTAAGTCTTGTATTTGGAGGAGGCTTATGTGCTGTGTGGACTATAGAAGGGACAAGCCGCATATCTTCTTGATGTTACAAATGACAATATCTTCATTGAATCTCATTTGACATCCATAGGGTAGTCAACATAATGTCACAAATGGAAACATTTAAATAATAAGGGCATTAAAATCTCAGTATACATTAGGCATTGATCACAATGCTACAACAAAATTGCCAAAATCTCACAAACCTGGCATTCCATATGATTTGATGGAAAAATCTTCTTGGGAGGATTTGTGAGATACTTATACTGAGGTGTTATCTATTCAAAGATAATATATATTACAGATATAGCATCATTAAGTGCATACCTTAGATCTTAACACTTCCACATCTTCCCTGAGAACTCGATTATTAATAGTAGCTTCATTGTACTTCTGACTCATCTTAGTGAGGCACTTGAATAAAGAATCATTTTCCGCTTTTAAATGTGCAACATGTCAATTTACTGTATAGTTCTAATCATTTGCAGAGAACCAATGCAAGAGCTCACTATAAATTTTGACATACACAACAACCAAAAAATCAAATCATAGACAAATTAACAAATAATTTTGACCTGCATCTCAAGATCCCTCAAATTTTCTTGTTTTCTTCTTTTGGAATGCCTTGTAGATTCTTTGTTTGATAACAATATGTAATACATGGCAAGCCTAGATATTCTTCAAATGAAATTTGGACAACATTATATTGTGCAGAGAAAAAGTATGTTGCAGTCAAATCGAAACCCATTTTTTAGCATGCTTCTCAAGTTCCCCCATTGAGTGACCACTGGTCCATTGCAGAATAAAAACATACCAGCAATCAGAATGTACTCAAGTTGGTTCAGAAGATTTTTCTTCTCAAGTTGACTGGGATTTTTCTGTTAATGATTGTCAAAAAATTGAGTTTAAAGAGGCATCATTTGAATATATGGAACCTTATTTTGAGAATGAACCACTTTTTTCCTTCACAGAATTGCTGGCATCCGAGGCTGATCAAGTGGAAGATCTTGTTGATCTGTCTCAAAGAATTATTGAGAATTCCATTGATTGCTTATCTAATAATAAAGAAATAGGTACATGTTCTCAGCCTCTGGGAGTTGAACATCAAGGTTTTCCTTACAATGGTCCCCTCGTTCCATCAAGCACTGCACAGAACATGTGATTTCAACTACCAAATGAGTTTTCACAAGAAAATATTATGGGTTTTCAATTGCATGGAACAACCAATAAAGTAATCCCAGAGGAAAATCAATACCATGCTACAAGTAACACTGTAAGCTTGGAGGGATTTCAAATGCACAACACAGCCAACAAAAAAGTCTAAGAGGAAATAGGGAAACTATGTAAAGTCTGTGGATTCATAGTCTTGCCTCGTGACTATCAATGCAAATTTTGTGGAGTGGCCATTCATTGCCATTGTTATGATTGAAATCCCCTGGGTGCATGGACTACATTTGGGTGGACATGTGATAGTTTCCAGGGTTCTTTGATCCAAGACAAAGGATTTTACCAATAGAAGTCATACTGTTACCAAGACAGGAAAATTTTTGGTCCGGTAGAATTATCCTGTTTTTTATTGGAAGTGTAGATTTCATCCTTCATCTTGCAGCTGTCCTTTTCAAGTAGGTGTCTCTATATAATATGGAACGCGGTTGTCGTCTTGAACCTCTGCTATGGTACTTTATGTGAGTTTTTTTGCACATCTGGAGAATGGTGGAATTTATTTGTCATTAGCTTCAATAGAAATATGTGTTTCCCTTGCAGTTATCAGTCTTCAAGGCTTGTAAGATGGAAGATTGAATTTGTACCATTGCCAATTTATTTCACTCATAATTTTCAGAGTTTTGCCAGCGATTTTTGTTGGGTTGGATTCTGCTAGAACTGTAAAAATAAGGCTTTTGGATTTGTGCCAGTTAATAGCAGATCCTAAACTTATTTTAGTGATGCTGTATTTTTGCAGTTATTCCAAAAGGTGAGTTAGAACCTGATCTTGAATGCAATTTGTACTGCATATTGGTGACTTGTCTCCCTACATAGTCATGATTCAAAATTGCATGTTTGAAAATTGATTTAATATTAGCCTTACTGTTTGAAAATGTTACATTCTTTGTTGATATGATTACTTCAAACTTATTTGGGTGCCAAGGGTGGTTTTTGTGGCTTCACGTGTCATTCGGCCAGTTATACTTAACATTCTTGCATGTGTTTTCTGGTGTAGACATTCTTTATCCATTGTCTTCTAAATTGAATTTGAAGGATTAAATTTAGTATCTATATTGTTCTCCTAAGCTGCATCTAGTTGGTCCTAAAGTTACATTCACATAGTCTTGCTATAATAGCTCTGCGAGGTTCAAGTTTCCCCTACTAGGAATGGCATGATACCTCTCTGACTAGTAATCTCTCCCCTATTGTTTTTGTTGTTGTTTGTGTGGATCTGAATATTACCTGCAACCATATTTAACCATAAATGTTTCTCATAGTTCCTTTCTACCATATTTAACCATAAATCAAAATATTTCTCATAATTTCATGCAACCATAGTCACCATGCGTGGATGATGATGAGATAAAGTGCTAGTTGAAATAATGGTTCAAAGTGATCATGAACTAATTGTTTGATGAAGCAAATAACGAATTTTATGTCAGATATAGAAAATGAGTTCAAGATTGTGGTTGTGGAATCAATTCGATCTCTGTGTTTAAAGTTCCCACAGAAGTTTCGAACACTGTGAGTAATTGGCAGTTTTTTTCGTTATTTTATTTAAATGTGCTATCTTTGCTCACTTTCCTTTGGAGGAGAGTTGATAATTATGTTGTTTGTCAAATGACCTTTGAGAATGAACTTTCTAAGTAATATACTCCAAGAAGAAGGGAGGTTTGAATATAAGAAAGCTATTGTGGACTCTATTATTATTCTCATACGAGATATCCCTGATGCAAAAGAAAGTGTCTTGTCTCATCTTTGTGAATTCATTGAAGACTGTGAATTTACTTATCTTTATACATAGGTAAGTTCTATCTACTGCATAAAAACCTTGGCATAGTGTCATCAATTTTATTCATTCATTTTCATTGTTTATATTTTATCATTATATTCTTCCAACTGATCACAGAGGTAGTGGTTGTCTACCCTGCTCCCTAATCTCTGAATATCATTACACCATATAGTCATGGCAACTGAAGATGTTGAATTGGTAACAAGTGTGAAAATTTTGACCTTCAGAGATGGAAAGGGAAAATATCATGGAGAGAATTGTCCATAAGTGCAGTCCATTTATGGCTATGTTTTAAACAAGTCAATTATAATGCACAATATATATTTTAAAGGATCAAATATTTTAATTTATCCATTTTCTTGACTTATTATGAATGACTATATATCCTCCTAAGGCATCTCCTCCTCAGGAAGCACCTCCTGCAACATTTTTCTACTGCAGACCTGTTTTCTACAATAGGAAATGGATCCATTGAAAATTTATTGAAATGGGGTGGATCAAATATGGTTAGAGAATTTGAGGATTTGATGCAGGTTCGGTCCAGGTTCAAGGTCCCCAAGGCAAAATCCTATAACTATAGGATTGAATTGTGCAAGGAAACACACATCTACAAACTTAGGGTCTGATCATCTTTGATGAGGCCTTCATGTGCTCTTATGAAATTTGGTAGATATAGTAGATGTCAGATATAGTAGATTGATGTCAGATATAGAAGATGAGTTCAATATTTCCCCTTTCATTATTGGCAGAAAACACCATATGTTGGTAAGGTTAATTCTCTTCTAGTGGATGGATCATGAAAACTACCTTTTCTTATTACTACTTCCAAGAGAGAAGGTTTGAATTATAGAAGTTCATATCCTTTGGGATGCCATCAAAATATTTCCCAAACAAATTCAGGAGAAGAATCAAATGTTGTGCCCATCGAGGAGCTATGGGAATGTTTCCAAGTTCATTTCACTGAACTTCTTGGGCCATTTTTACAAAATGCAGGTATGTTATTTTCATTTCCCCACTGATAAATCCATTTAGAGAAATTTTCATGGCCATTGATGTAAATATTTTGAACAAGTTTGTAGTGTCAGCTTTTGGAAAATATAATTGTTTTTGTTCTTTCTCCTTTTTTTCTCTAATAGGTCTAGCTTGTTTTGCTAGAAGTTATGCTCATTTGGATATATTTTTTGTTACTAGAACTAGAATATGTATTATATTAAACAAGAGGATATGGATAAACCAAACAATTGAAATATACAAAGACTTTTAAAATTTTATCAAAAACTACTCTATTGAGTTGTAACCTCATACAATAGTTCTCTAATGGATTACTAAGAAATCCAAAGCATGAAATTTTCCTATAAATCTATAACTATACTACCTTACAAATGTACAAAGCAACAAAATACAAGTGTAAACCATATGAGAAGACACATTTAGTCAAACTGGTTCCAATTGTGGGATTATTCCATGAGAACATCTTCACGCTCTTGAGCATGATCACCATGTAATTGCAGTTGCTTTAGCATTGCTATTGCAGTCTGTTGCACTATTTCCTCTTCAAATGATCTGTCCTTTACTGAACCCGACGAAAAAAAATGTTTCCCTTATGTAGATTATCCCTCGAGAAAAACCCAAAAATAATATTGTAGTGAACAACGATGTCATTGGTCAATTTGTATGATTTCTAACACTGCTCCTACATCTTTACCTCCATTTCTTCATGTTTTGTTTCCAATTTTTCCACAATAATGCTTAAATATTCAATCCTTATGGAAAAATCATCACAAGGTATTCAATCCATGATTAGAACAGGGGATTCAATCCTTCTATAATCCTCAACAGAATGCAAATTTTCAATATCAAACTAGACTTCAACAAAGAGAGTTTCTCAATTTGCAGTAAAATGATTGAACGCACAGGAGACTAAACTGCAAACAAGACCATCACCGAAGTGGTTCTTGACCATATCTAACCCATCAAGAAGAAAAATTCCCTACTTTCCCCCAAATATGCACAACCACCAGCAGGTACCCCAAGGCATAAACAGTCAAAACATAGAAATAAGGGGCCAAGAGGCAACCTTAATGAATAGACCAATGCAACAAAATTGGAGAGGACAATGAGTTATCAACATATACAAATGTAGGCACATTAGGGAAAAATATGTTTTCTATGGAAAAACACTATAATCCAAACCCCAAGCAAGTCAACATCTGTGTGATAAAGCTCCATTCTATCCGATCATAAGTCTTATCAAAATCAATTTTTAGGAAAAGATATTGTTGGCCAGTCTCTTGGTCCCACTCCAACGCTTTTCATGCTAAGAACATAGTGTCTAGACTAAAATGACCTTGCATGAAACATGTATGATCCTGAAAAACTACCTCTTGTTCAACTGGGTGAATCTGCAAAGCCATCGTCACAACCATAATTTTTCCAACAAAAAGCAATGTAATAAGACTGCACCCCTAGTTCCCTAATCATCTTATTTGGAATGAGTTCGATATGGCCATGTGGGATATGATTAGGGTTTTTTAATGTTGTTTTTTAGTTGAAGCCTTCTCTTTTCAAGCCTTTGATTTTCCATGGCTGTCCACATTATGAAAATTTTCATATTTTTGGGTTGTGTTACACCTTGAAGGAGATTTGGATGGCCTATTGTATGATGCTTACCTTTTGGATGATTATATCTCATTCATGCATCACTTGGAAATTTTCTTGGTGGAGAAACCTAGTTAATGATGGATTCATTTTGTAGCTTGATGATACATGGGGATCGTTCTATCAGAATGCTCAAACTCATGTCACAGCTTAGCTAGTATCCTCATACCTATGGGATGTGGCTTCATGATGTTTAGCTATTGATGTACTCTCACGCACTTGGATCATCTCAATATGGAACACAATAATATAAGTGGTTTGATGTAGTAATCTCTTGACATGAATTAGTGATTGTAATTTCCCTTTTTAAGAAATTTATTAAAATGACAAAATTTTCACCTTTTTCCCTAGTTCGACCATTGACTAGTTTTGATGTCTATGTCTCCAATTTGCTCCAAATGCCCCCAAATATTCAGAGAAGGTATATGAATGATGTTAGGACTTGATTATTATGTTTTGGGATGATTTAGGAAAATCAAAAAACTTCTGCAAACTTCTTTAAACTTCTGGCCAAGATGGGATTTTTTACTAGCAATTTGGGGTTCAAATCCCCCAGGGTAAATGTTGAATATGGCTCTCCAAATGCTTCCAAACCCACTCGAATTTCTGAAAAGAGGAAGAGGATGTCTAAGGGTAAATTGTATGGTCTCATGTGCATCATTATTAAGTTTTTAAGGTCTTTTAAACCTCTCTACCAACAGCTACAACTTCATTAGTTTCGACCTTGGGGGAAATGGCATTAAATCCTCTTCAAATGGTATAAAGCTGAACAAAATGACTCCAAATGATTAAGTACTGAACATGAAACTTTAGAAGCTCATTAATGACATTCCATTAATCACAAATACATCCGATAAATGATCTTCCATTCGAATTCATCAATATTTCATTGTTATACATCAAGATAGTGGGGAAATGGCACCATTTGCTCATTAAACATCAGATTTACATCATTCCAACTGTATTTATGACCTGGAACATTTTTGAATATGAAGAACATAGTATATTCATCTTATTACAACAGAAATGGGGCAGGATAATCTCCCCCAAAGAGTACAATAGCTCACCAAAAGCGCCTCTCCTCAAGGAGCAAGAATATGCAATGAAAACTGGAAATGGTTGAGGGAGTGAGCTACAATAGAAGAAAACAAGAGATTCCCTATAGCTTAAACCTACAAATAAATACTCCATTAAAGCTCCATGAATGGTCTGAATGGTCTTTCCACACACCAACTAGGATGGGAATCTTTCACCCTCGAAATTGGCTAAGGCAAGTAGACTAGTATTCCACTAGCTCTCTTCATAAATGCAAATTCTCAAAATGATCAAAAACCCTTCTCTTGGTTGATCCCCGTATTTAATAAACATACTTAGCCTTATAAGGTTCCCAATCCATCCATAAACTCCAAGCCAATTCGAATTAGGGTGGGGGCTCAAGATTTTCCGTGTGTCCTCCCTTTCCAAGCCTTCCACCTTTCACCAATTCGAATAGGAACCCATTGAGATTCCCCAAATCCCATGAGTACCTTCTTGGATGCTATATTTAGGCCTGACATGTCATAATGGTCAGATGTCAACAATCAGATCTTCAATTTGTCATAAATGTCATAGCATCTTCATCATTATTGTCATATAGGTTAGGGAATCTAGTCCAAGTGTCCAATAACTCCTCATTTGACTCTTCCTTCTCCTTAGGAGTTACACTTCCATCCAAATTCGACCTATGATTCATATGGCCAAGTGCATGAGCCTCTTAACTCATCCCAAGAACATTATGCTTCACATGGATTCGAAATTGCAATAGGAGTATGCCATGTGGCACATAAATTCTAGCTTATGTGGGCCCCACAACCTCCATGTGTCTTCATGATCAATTGCCACTTTCATTTTCTCATGAAGTTTATTTAATTAGCTCCTTTATTAAAAAAAATTTCCACTCTAATATCTAAACATCATTTAATAGCTCCCTTATTTCCAACCCAATGTCTCCATCCAACGTAGGGAACTAGTAGGATTGATGGAATTTTCCTGTTATAACCTTAATTGAATGGGGACATTACAGTCCTCCCCACCCAAGATTGCTTGTCCTCAAGCAATTTCAAATTTGGATGCTGCAAAATCTTCTCCTCTTCCCATGTGGCATCTTCACTTGGTAGATCCTTCCATTGTACTAAGTATTCTTTGATAGTTCTACTCATCAATCTCCTTTCCCTTGTCTTCAAAATATTTTCAGGAACAAGTATGAGATGACATTCATCATCCAAAGGAGGAAGTATTTATGAAGTGACGATTTGCTGACCAAGAGATTTCTTGAGACAAGAAACATGAAATACATTGTGGATTTTACTTCCTTCCAGAATTTCTAATTCATATGCTACCTCCCCAATCTTCCGAACTACCTTGTATGGGCCATAGTATCTTGGTTTTAGCTTTTTTGCTCCATGCTTTTTGAGATATGTTTGTTTATATGGCTACAAACTCAAATATACTAAATCATTAACCTAAAAGGTCCTTTCTTCTTTATGTCTATATGCATATTGTTTTTGTTGGTTTTGGGAAACCTGCAATTGTCTTTCAAAAGCTTTAAAATTTCTTGGCTTTCTTCCACCCAATCTTTAGCTCTTGGGACTCTATTATCACCAATTATAATTTCAAAAAAGGTAAGTGCATCATAACCATATAATGCTTTGAAATGAGACATCCCTATTGACATATGAAAAGTGGTGTTGTAGCAAAACTCACCCAAGTGTAGCCATTTTATCCATGCTTTTTGCTATTCTCCCACATAGTTTCTTAGGTACCGTTCCAACCATTGATTCACCCTCTCTATTTGTCCATCAGTTTGTGTATGATAGCTTGTACTTGGGGCCAACTGAGTGCCCGCCAATCTGAAAATTTCTTTCGAAAAAGCACCCATGAATCTACTATTTCTATCACATACAATGCTCTTAGGGAGCCCATGCAATCTGAAGATTTATTTGAAAAAAATATCAGCCACTTGTGCAGCACTAAAAGATGATGTAACAACAAATAAATAAGCAAATTTTATCAACCAATCCACTACCACATATATGCAATACTTACGCAAATATTTGGGAAAACCAGTGATGAAGTCCATTGAGATATTGTCCCATTTTTGCTCTGGAATGGGCAATGGTTGCAATAAGCCAGCTGGGCATGTAAGTTCAGATTTTCTTTGCTGACATACCTTACATTCATTCACATATTTCTGAACATCTTCCTTCGGCCCCCTCCAAAAAACCTTTTCCTTAATTGCCTATAAGTTTTGAAAATCCCCGACTGGCCAACTAGTGGGGAATCATGTGCTTCTTACAAAATTTTGTACTTGAGTTTTGAATCTTGAACTAAATAAATTATTCCCTTATAATATATCATCCCATTCAAAATCCTGTAGTTATCATCCCCTTTGATTCCATCTAATACATCACAAGCAAATTTATCTTTGGCATATTCAACTATTAACATGTTTTTCCAATCCTTGGCAATGTCCATGAGAGAAAAAGAAGGTCTTCTAGATAATGCATCTACTACAATGTTATTCTTTCCTTTCACATATTCAATATCAAAATCATAAGCTTGAATCTTGCTTACCCACTTTTGCTGCCTTTCATTTAGATCATTTTGAGTGAGGAAGTGCCTTAGACTATTGTGGTCATTTTTCACCACAAACTTGTTTCCCACCAAGTATTGTCTAAACTTGGCCAATGCATGCATGATGGCCAACATTTCTTTGACATAGATGGATTAAATCTTTTCATGAGGTTGCAACTTTCTGCTCTCAACGGCTATAGGTTGTTTTCCTTGCTTTAGGACAACCCTTATTCCTCCACCTGAAGGATCACATTCCACAACAAAAGGTTTAGAAAAATCAGGTAATGCAAGTATGGGAAAACTACTCATTACCTCTTTCATTTTTTGGAAGGCCTTTTCAGCCTCTTCATCCCACTTGAAAGCATCATTCTTAGTCAAATCAGTGAGTGGAGAAGTCAATTTAGAGAACACTTTCACAAACTTTCTATAATGGGTGAATATTCCAATGAAGCCTCTTAATTTTGTGATTTTTTTGGTGATGGCCATTCTAAGATAGCCCTGATTTTTTCCATGTGTACTTTCACTCCTTCTTGCCCAATAATGTGCCCAAGATACAATAGTTCCTTCATCCCAAATTCACATTTAGACATCTGTTGTTGCAGCAACATCCCTCCCCAAAATTTTTGTACATATTGGGGCCCCTCCTTTCTCTTTTGTAGAAAGGCTTCCTTAAGAAGCCATCCTCAGCTGTTAGCTTTGTTTTTCAACAGAAAATATTGCCATGAACCACTCCAAGTCTGCTAGAAAATCTTGTTTCTCAACAGAAATTTTTTCATGAAGTCTTCCTGGAAATCGCGAAAAGATGTTATAGAGCCCTCGCAGTTGCGGAAGTACTCAACCTTTTCCACCCGAAACAGCAGGAACCTTTAGCATGAACATCCCGAAGAGACTTAGACTTTTCTCGCATTTGCGGAAATCATTTGGGAAAGTCCCCGAAACTGCGGAGTCTTTCGGGCTATTCTCCCGCAGGTGCGGAAGCCAATCACATAAGCTTCTCAAAAAGTTCTTCGAAATTATTTTGGGAAAGCCACGGAAGCATTCAGGTTTTCGTCCCGAAACGTCAGGCGTCGTTCGCCAAAATCTCCCCGAAACTTTGCAAAGAACTTAGAAGTTTCTTTAAAATTTGCAGAATCCTTTGGACTTTGCCTTCCAAAACCGCGGAAACGTTCAACCTATCCTTCCGAAACTTCGGAGGTAGTCGCCGTATTCTCCCGAAAAGCCGTCGAAGGGATCCTTTTGAAAACTCTTAGGTTTTCTTTTACTTTTGCGGAACCATTCAGGTTTCCTTCCCGCAATGGCGGAAGCCAATCACATAAGCTTCTCGAAAATGACTTAGAAAATTTTGAGCGTTTGCGGGACGTAAGAAGGAAGCTTCGCGGAGCCATTCAGTCTTTTCTCCCGAAGCGGCGGAAGTCTTTTACATAACTCTCCCGAAAAGATTTAGAAGTTATGGTTAAAATTGCGGAAGCTATTGTCGAAACCCTTCCGAAATGGTGGAGGAATTCGAGGAAGCCGCCCGAAACTTGCAGGAGCCATCCGCCAACCTTCCCCGGGGCCGCTAAGTGACTTAGTTTTTTTGAAAATTTCTTGAAGTCTCGAAGTCACGGAAGCCATTCACCAAAGCCTTCCGCAACTGCGGAAACCTTCACGGAATCGTTCTGAAACCTCACCGAGAAATATTTTCGGAGCCGTTCGATTTTTCCTTCCACAACTGCGAGAACCTTCGTGGTTTTCATTCCGAAACTTCTCCGAGAAAGTTCACGAGAGTATTCTGCGGAAGCATTGGTGGAAGCCTTCTGAAACTATGGAAGCCATTTGCGAAAGCTTTCTGCAATTTCGGAGGCTTTCATGTTAGCATCCCAAAAAGAGCCGCCAAAGGACTTTCATGTTCAAAATCATTTTGCGGAAAACGTTCGACATTTTCCTTCGAAACCACGGAAGCCTCCACTATATCCTTCCACAACGACGGGTGAAATTCACAAGTTTGTCCCACAGGAGGCGGTCGCGCACGAATCGAGAATATTTGATTTGACGTCGACGTACCAGTATTAAACCTGTTTTAAATGCGCCACCCACCCCACACGTGCCAGCTCATTTAAATAGACGGTGGGGGCTCGATCCAAACACGTTGTTATTTCTCGATTGGAAGATTTGTTGGACACCGTGCAACCGCTCCAGCTCAGCCTACTTGTCCACGTTCACGGCCACCTCATTCAGCTGTCTTCACGGTGCCAGGTAGGAATGTTAACCATTAAATTTGCCTCTCCTACGCGTTAGATTACTATTGGGTTGTCCTTTTTTGAAGACGATTGGTCTAGGTTGGATTTTGACAGGAAAAATGCACGTGATGGGCTAATTTTCCCGTCAAATACAGTAGAAATTTCATTTTTTCCGTCATACAAAACAAAGAAGTTGTGAAACGTTTGTATATGATGTATAGACCGTCAGTTTGCATGGGTGGAGTTTTTTCCAAACTCCAACCCTAGCCGCATACGTCGTTGTTCTTCGCGTTCCAAGTCACCAAACCCCGTGAATGTTTAAACTACACCAGCCGAAACCCAAAACTATAACCACCTGGGTTTTTCATCACCCACATTCCCGGAGTCGTCAACCCCTGTCCGAGTTTCAAAACCTACCGTAGAACGCCTCGCCAAGGTACCGTCAGATAACCATAGCGGTCGAAGCTTCCGTCGGCTCGTAAATATGAAAACGCCTCCTTATTTCGTCGCAGAGTCATTTCAACCCGAACTTCCCCGCCACTAATCATTTAAAAGAATCATGGCGAAGGACACCATCCCTCCTAGAGCTGGACCGAGAGCAGGTTGCTTCCGCAACATGCTTATCCTCGCAGGAGCATTCCAAACCTGCCCCTTTAAAAGAATCAGGATAATTAAAATCTAGATTTCCTGTTTTGAATGGTGTATTTTGCTTCCCAACATGCAGCTTCACATTTTTTTTTATCTCATTCACATATTAAAACAATGATGCTCTCTGTTAAAATATCACAGTATGTTGCTCAATTTCATAATGACTTGTATATGGGTGCTATCAGGGATAAGTCAAAATGCCAAAAGGTGGTAAGAAGAAGGCTAAAATGACAGAAAAGAAGCCTACGCCACTTAAAACTGAGACCACAATCCAGGATACTAGGTGCACCACCGGTGTTCCTCCAGAAATCCGCTGGGGTGACATTTACAGGATGATCCGAGACCAGGATGTCCAGGACATGTTGTTAGAAGAGGGGTAGATTTATCTAAATATCAAAGCTTCAGGCATAACCAGAGCTGCTACCCACCCTGAACTATTCCCCTGTGCTGAAGTAATCGGATGGATACTCCAACATGCCGATGCGGAAGGAAGAGTAATTCATGACAGCGGGAAGGTAGCCATTGCCTCATTTCACCCCGCATACCTGGCTGCGGCCTACAAATTTCCCCGCTCCCAGCAATCTCTGACTGATGAATGGCTGGGCCAAATGAATAACGTTGAGATGGCCAAAAAGCTACTAGTAGCAGGCAAGCATTTGAGAAAGAAAGGAAATGATGAATATGACGTACAGAATCTAAGACCTCCTTTCAGATTGATCGCCTTGATGCTGTGCAGAATCTTCGGCATGCCCGATGGCACCGTGTATAAGATTCAGTGGGTCCCTATTATCCACTTCGTGGCGTTTAAAGGAACTGTGTTTGACTGGGCCACTCTCCTTTCAGATAGTTTGGCCTCAATGATAGTTGCTGCAAGAGAAGGACTAGCCTTGAAGAAGGCAGAATGTTTCATGTCCTCATATCTGATTGATTGTGTTTTGGCCAAGGTGGATTTCCCCAAATTGGGCTGCACATGGGATAAGGCCACCACCCCGGTTTATACCGCCTTCAGGATGTTGTGGGCTCAGAATTAGAAGCCCAGCTATAAGCTCATCTGAGAGGGGTTCATCATGCCCCTATATGAGAAACTATTCAATAAAGAACCCAACTGCCTATCTGAGAATGCCATGGAAGTCCTTGAAAATTATGGAGATTTTTATTTCTCGGAGCAAGGCACCTATCTCAGAATGTTTGGAGGAACTAAAGCTCCACAAACAGCATAAGGCTTCTTTTCCCCCTCTACCTTTATGCATAAGAGCTTACAGGTTCTCAGGGGTTGCCTCAACCGAGGAGTTTGTTCAGGAACTGAAGGCCTTCCACTTCGGCGATGTGATCTTCCATAGGAACGACAGGAAGGGAAAAGTGGCCGAGCATTGTAGGGAAATCTACGCTCATTTTGAGTATTCTCACTATCCCGATGCCGAGGAAGAGGTATTTAGGGGCATCAGCAACATGGATGAGCTGCGAACCTTTCGCCAAGGGAGTGGAGCAAGTTCTAACTCCACCAAGATCTAGAAGACCAGCTAGCAGAAGGAGAAAGAAGCTGATGATGCCCGAGCTCAGGAAGAGCTCAAATTAAGAGAGGAAGCAAGGTTACTGCAGGAGGCTGAGGAAGCCAGGTTGCAGCGGGAGGCGGAGGAAGCCAGGTTGCAGCAGGAAGATGAAGTGGCAAGAATGCAACAAGAACCCGAAAATGAAAGGCTGCAGAAAGAGGCTGAGGAATCCCAACAGCAGAAAGAGGTTGAAGATGAAAGGCAACGGAAAGAGAATGAAGATCAGCTGCAAGCTGAACAAGCTGAGGTAGAGCGAAAAGCAGAAGAAGAGCAAAAAGCAGGTGAAGATTCCCAAGCAAGTGGATCTGGTGTCAAAGACATGGAAATAGACGCACCTCAAGCAGGTGGCTCTCGTACCCAAAATGTGGGAACAGATCCAGCGCAGGGAGTCCGGACCCCACCAGCTGAAGAATAAATAGACATTATGGACCTCCCAATTGTCCCATACACTCCATCGGGAAAACATACAGTGTCCAGGTGGAATGAATTTGTCTATGACAGTAAAAGGAAAGAAATGGTCCTTAAATCGGAAGACAGGATCAAAAGACTCTTCCAGGAGGATATCATTACCCACCGGGAGGTCACTGTAATGCGGAATACAGATAAAGATCCCTTTGCTATGGCATCCGCAGTTGTAGAAACAACAAAAGCATCACTGGACAATGTAGGTGTTATAGTTAGAGAAAATGAATTGAAAAAGAAGAGAGCTCGAACGCTACAACAGACTGTGGCTAATGAGCAAGCCTATAGGGATCTTGTGGTGAATAAGTATAATTGCCTGTACGCCGAGCATAAAGAGCTGTCAGAAAAATATAACCGGTTAGAGGAAGAGAAGGAACAGCTATCAGTTATGATGATGATTGAGGAAGCAGAAAAGAATGATGCAGTAGCCAGAGTGTCCCACCTTGAAACAGACAAGCTGGCATTAGCTGAGTAATTGGAGCAAGCTGAGAGTAGAATGATGGACATGTCTCCCTTCCATGAGCTATCCTGCAGCATCCTGAAGCAAATGCATGACACTCAGGAGCTAATCACTAATGAGGTTTGCGAGCTCAAGGCCATGGTGGTCAGGTTAAAAGAAATTAATGCGGAGGCCCATAGGCTCAAAGCCAAGCATACCCATGTCAAGGCAAATATCCTGAGCCAAATAGAATGGCGAGAAGGAAAGGGGGGTTTCCCCACACATCTCCCATTCAAATCTATGGAGGGTTTTAATGAGGATGTGGCCTTTTGGACTTCTACAGAAACTGTGGCAGTAAGATAATAGCCAGTGTGCAAGGAACAAGGGATAGGATCAACGGTCTGTATCAAAGAATCTAGGGAGTGCATGACAGGTGCAAATTGAATTTCCCGCAATCCCTCAATGATTTCCTGGGTGAGGAACAATGCTTGGCTGAACTAAAGGAAGAACTAGGCATCCAAACTGAATATGTTAATAAAATTGATGTCCTAGAAATTGACGACCTCCAACATTATATTGGAATGTCATCAGTCCACAGCCACTTTCTTAAAGAAGTGCATCAAGCTGTAGTAATGGAAGTTCAAGGCATCGGAGAAGAGCTTAGAAAAAATGTGACTTCACAGAAAATCTTGCTCCCTGCTCCCGCAAACATAGTCATAAGGGACACGGGTATATGGTATAGTTACATAGCGGAGGAAGAGAAGAAAGCAGCAACAGTAGCCAGAGCAACAACAAATCTAGAATCTTCTCTCCCAACAGCCATTCCAGCAGCAACAGCAAGCTCGATTCCCTCTTCCCCAGCAGTGGCAGAAATTCCAGCCAGCTCAATCCCTTCTTTCCAAGTAGAAGCAGCAGCAACAATGGGTTCGAGTGCCTCTCCTAAGGAAACATCAGCAGCATCAGTTGATTTGGGTGATCCTCTTCCATCAGAAGCTCACGTGCAAGAATGAAAGCGCTGAGTCAGAGCGTGAATTCTGATTTTTGTATTTTTGGGGCTTTCAGATGTGTAAAAGCGTGGAACTATGGGACAACTGTCCCAATTTTCTGTTAAAATAATTTCTGTAAAAGAAAATGAGTCACGATTTTGTTTGTTGTAGAAGAAAATTCTTGTAGATGACAAGTGTAAGAGGCCAGGTGGCATCCCAAAGGGCATTTTTGTAATTATAAATAGAAGTTAGGAGGTAGTGAACAGGACTTTTGGGCAGGGGAATCATTTTCAAACCTGTACGAGCTATCTTGTAAGGGTTCTAAGAAAATCGAGTTTTCTAATAAAAGCCTGGAGATGGACGTTTTGCATGGGAATGAAAGATGGATGTGTATTGGACTATTCTAGTGACTTCCATACTGTAATGTGAGATCATTCTTACTATCTGAATTATTTCTTTGTAGCAATGATTTTTGCTCCTTTCTGTGCAAACGATTTTTCTCTATTTTGTGAGCAATGAATGTGTTTCATATTAAATCAGGAGCTATCTACTGATATCTTTATCTTTGCTGTAGAGTTCTCTTTTAGATTAAATGGCTAGCTGTTCTTTATTTAAGATAATTCCTACAGTTCATTGCTCAGCCTTTAAATTTGCTCCTTGCAGGGATCATTAGATTTATTTCAGTTTGTTTTACACTTAGATCTGTTTCTTTCATTCTTTCCATCTAGATTAGATAATTTTGCTTCTTTCTTTGATGAGTAATGAAATGTGTCATTTAAATCAGGAACTATCTGCTGATATCTTTATCTTTGCTGTAGAGTTCTCTTTTAGATTAAATGGCTAGCTGTTCTTTCTTTAAGATAATCCCTACAGTTCATTGCTCATCCTTTAAATACATTCCTTGCAGGGATAGTTAGATATATTCCAGCTTTAGACTTAGATCTGTTTTCTTAGTCTTGCATCTAGATTAAATATAAACTAGGCACTTGCATATCATTATAAAACATAAAACTCAAAAGAAAGGTGGATCGGGCCATAACCGGTACAATTGGAATAAAACTCCCAATCCTCGGTTGCTGGAACCGCTAACCAGACGGATTCCCTATACCAAACGGGAGATAATCTAATTGGGATCATCTCTCGGGGAGAATGCCTTTCTGATTGATGCTACGATATCCGAGGCATCAACAGTTTTTGGCGCTAGAAGGAGGGCCTGAAAGTGCATGGCTGATAGGGGAAAATCTCCCACTGCCATAAATGACACTGAAAACCCGCTTAAAGAAAGCATTTCAAACAGCCCAGATCTTGAATTATTAAATCAAGAACGCCTCATTTCTTATCCTGAGCCTCAGAAAGCTCTATACGCTATCCCATTTACAGAAATAGAGGATTTGAGAAGGCATACAAGATCCTACGTTAGGCAGTTAGGTGGTTTAAACGCTGTGAACTTTCTCCCTAAGAAAACTACCCCTAGAAAAGAGCCACAATATACCCGAGATTCGATTCTTGTTCAAAGTTTTGAAGAACTTGTGAATTTGACTTTGGAAGAAATTTCAGACACTCTTAACAAGGCAGATCTTGAAAACTCAAAAAAAAATTCAGACCAAGAAAACCTTGAAGAACTAATTACTCCAAAGAGTACTCCCCAGAATTCACCGTGCAATTCTCCGCCAGGTTCTCCACATCCAAACATGGTCGTACCTGCTTGGAGAGCAAGGGGGGCGTTGAACCTAGCTGGGCCATTCCATAATCTTCCAAAAAATCCAGAAAAGGTCTTGCCTAAGTTCGATCCAGGGAAAGCCATTTCGGCGTAAGACCATCTCAAGAGTTTCTACTTAGCTCTGAACCTTTTGAATGTACAGCATGAAGACGTGGTCTGGAGGCTGTTTCCATATACATTTGAACCAAAAGTATCATCATGGTACTTTAGCCTACAACCCAGCTCGATCTCTAGTTGGGATGAATTCAAAAAATGATTTTTAAAGAAATACGGAAACCAAAAAACTATGGCAACACTTATGAAAGAACTCTTATCCATGAGAATGGAAAAGAAAGAAAAGGTTCAAGATTTCAATCAAAGATTCACAACGCTGTTAAATAATTTCAGTGAAGCTAATAAACCAGCAGAGGAATCTTTGATTGAATACTGTACAACCGCTCTTGAAGGACCCATCGCAATGTTTGTAAAAAGGTCCAAGAAAACTACCCTGATAGAGAACTTTGAGGAAGCTAGTAAGGTAGAAGAAGCTGATAGCATTTCTAAACATGCCTTAGATGCAGAGCCAAAACCAGCAGCTAGCAAAAAACCTTTGTTGTTCACTAGAGGTAAAGAAGAGCCATCTACAGACATGGAAAATGTAGTTAAGATGATGCAGAAATTATCTAATAAGATTGTAGATCTCGAGAAAGATAAGGATGCTAGCACATCTAGGAAACCTTTCAAGGCATTTTATAAAAGAAGGGAAGACGGTGAACAAACTCATCCACCAATGAATACTTCTCCTGTCTTAAACTTGAATGAAATCGGGATGGAAAATTTCTGCACTTTTCATCAAGAACCACATTCGGAAAAGAGCTTCCCGCAATGGATTAATTCCATGAGCTTAGTCATGAACCAAATGCTAGATTCACAGATCCCATACCAAGATGATACTCCAGAGGAATCGAGCCCTGAGTTAGAGGAACCAACCCCAGACACTACTATGGTGCTTTGGGATTGGGTACCTATGACCGAATTAGCAGAAGAGGATCCCATAGAAAGCTCTCCCTCTACCGTAAACGTTGCTACTCGCAGCAAAGGCCCAATTGCCGATCCTGTGCCAAGCACAGCTCCTCATAAGCCTAAAGTTTCAAAAGAACCGCCTAGGAGGCATATAACAATTATCCCACCGCATCCCAAAGTCAGCCAAACAGTGACCAAGCAACCAAGCGCTGACACCATAGTTAAGCCACCTAAGGTCACAACGAGCAAAACAGATCAGCAAGTTCGAATTGGGAATGAATCCGACATAGGATACGATATTATTGAATATATCAAGAAAGTCAAAGCAAATGTGTCAATATTTGACATGTGCAGCTTGCCCCATCAACGAGACAAACTGTTGCATGGTCTTCAACCCCAGATCAGCACTCCATTAACGAATTCTCAAGACAATCCTGAAATTAATGAGGCTAGCATCGGTGGGAAATCTAAATCTCAAACATTGCCATTCCTATTGACCTTTGAAATTTTCAACCATAATGTTCACAATTGTTTGGTAGATTCTGGAGCATCCTCAAACGTTATGCCACTGTCAATTTGTAAAAAGATTAACGGGCAGCCTATGCCATCTCCAGCTCAAATTATCCAATTAGATAGGACTGCTGTCAAGGTAATTGGGGAGATGAAAGACGTCCTCATTAGATTATCAGCTGACCCTAGAGTTTGTCAATTCATTGACATAATGGTGGTCGATATTCCTGAAGCCTATGGGCTGATTTTAAGTAGGGATTGGTCTACCAAGCTGAGTGGCTACTTTGCTACTGATTGGTCTCATCTGTGGTTGCCTTATCAGAACAGGCAGAATCAAATTAAAGTCGTGAGAGAACCTCATATGAAGCAAAACGTAACTCAGTTAGAAGAAAAAAATGAGGCTGTAGCTTTCTCAACCTCAGTTCTGGGGAATTATTTCTTAGAAATGGATCCGGGTAATTATCAATCTGAAGCCATTAGCCATGAATCAGATAAACAGTCCGATCTCCTTCATTTCTCTCAGACTGACGATATTGATTGTAACATAGTTCGCTTAGTTACTGATTTAGATCGTAGAGAGACTAACTTAGTTGAATCAAAAGATCTTTTCTGGACATTATACTTTGATGGTTCTAAGACTCTGGAAGGATCCAGAGCCGATTGTGTTCTAATGGATCCAAAAAGAAACAAGTATTTTTTGTCTTGTAGATTAGAATTCGATTGTACTAACAACACCGCTGAATATTAAGCTTTGGTACATGGATTAAAGAAGGCCACTGGCTTAAATGTTAAGTACCTGAAGGTCTTTGGTGACTCCGAAATAGTTGTAAGACAGGTAAGGGACACCATTCATTGTCTCTCACCTCATTTGAAGGGTTATCAGGCTGAGGTATGGGATTTAACTATGCATTTTGATGCTTTCAATATAAAATCAATTCCTAGATTGCAAAATTCTGCAGCTGATTTGTTAGCAACATCTGCTTCTAGATTGGTGCCATCAAATAATAAATGCTCGATTGAATTGATTTTCAGGCCTTCCATTCCCGATAACATCACGAACTTCAGAGTCTTCGACGATGATGAAAAAATTATCAGCTTCTTAAAAAACGAAGATAGCTTTCAAGGAGCTGCAATAGATGAAGAAGAACACGATGCTGATTTGATGAAGAAGGATGAGGAGAAAGGAAATTTCATTCCCAAGGGGGTAAGGTCCCTCGAAATGCTGTTCGATCTTCAAAATAAATTCAAAAGGCCAGCTAATACCAAAACTAATAGCTCATCAATGCAACATGAGTTAGTTAATTTGGGTACCGAGGCAGAACCAAAATTTGTCAACCTTGGCAAATGTTGTTCACCAGGAGAAAGAGACAGGTTCATCAAATTGTTTAAACAATACAAGGATGTTTTTGCATGGACCTATGAAGATCTGAAGACGTATGACGTCCGCATTATTCAGCATGTGATACCAATGAAAGCGGGCATCAAGCCATTTTAGCAGCAGTTAAGAAGGATGCATCCTACTCTAGAACCGCTGATCCAAAAGGAATTAAAGAATCTCCTGGACGCTAAGATAATCTTTAAGGTCCGGCATTCTGAATGGGTTGCAAACTTGGTTCCCGTAAGAAAGAAGTCAGGAGAGATAAGGCTATGTGTAGATTTCAGAAATTTAAACAGAGCTTCAGATAAAGACAACTACCCCGTCCCTTCAATGGAACAAATCCTTCAAATGGTGTCAGGGTCTGAGCTGTTTTCTCTCCTCGATGGTTTCTCTGGCTACAATCAAGTATTAGTAGCCGAAGAAGATCGCCTCAAGACTAATTTCCGAACTAAATTGGGAATTTTTTCCTACAGAAGGATGCCATTTGGTCTGATAAACGCGGGAGCTACATTCCAAAGAGCAATGGATATCGCCTTCCGAGGATTGGGTGGGCAATGTGTTGTTGTTTACTTAGATGATGTGACAGTATTTTCAAAGAAAAGAGAATATCATGTTGTTCATCTGAGTCATATCTTTGATCGTTGTCGGAAATACGGTATTTCTTTGAATCCCAAGAAGAGCGTATTTGCTGTTCCCGAAGGTAAACTCTTGGGCCATATAATTTCTAAAGGGGGAGTGTCAATAGATCAAGAAAGAGTCCAAGCTATTAATAAGATTCCAATGCCTTACAACAATAAATCTATGCAGTCTTTTATGGGCACCATCAATTTTGTCCGCAGATTTGTTCCGGATTTCGCACAAATTGTTAAGCCATTGCAACAGATGGTTAAACAAGGCATACAATTCAAGTGGACAGATCTGGAGAAGGACGCATTTAGAGATATCAAGGCAGCCATAGCTAAGGCTCCTTCCTTAAGGATCCCAAGTTTTGATAAGGATTTCATCTTGTATACCTTCGCTTCGGATGACTCTCTCGCAGCTGTACTCATGCAAAAGGTGGAGCTGGGGGACGAATACCCAATTTCGTTTATGAGCACTGGTCTGTAGGGGGCCGAGCTGAACTATCCCGTGGTTGACAAACATGCATATGCGGTCTTCAAAGTAGTCAAACAGTTCAGGCCATATATTCTTAAGAACAGAACTAAAGTCATAGTTCCCCACCCAGCTGTTAGATCCCTTTTCGTTCAAAAGGAATTGGGATAAAGGAGAGGGAACTGGGTCACAGCTCTTCAAGAATATGATTTAGAATTTAAACTAGCCACGATCATCAAAGGACAAGGCCTGTGCAAGTTACTTGCAGGAATCTCGACTGATGAAGAACAACATTGGAAGAACAAAGCTGAGTTAAATTCGGTAGAAGTGTGTCATATCTTCACAACTCCCCAGTCATGGTATAGGGATCTGGTGCACTATTTACAGCAGGGATATATACCTGAGCACTGGAACTCTAAGCAAAGAAGGGCACTCCGTTTGAAATCAGCACCCTATCAAATCATTGATGGGATACTGTTCAGAAAGAATTATGATGGAGTTCTTCTTAGATGCCTAGAAAAGGAAGATGCCAGTAAAGTTGTTAAGGAATTGCATGATGGCCCCGCAGGTGGACATTATTTAGGAGAGACGATAGCACACAATATACTAAGAGCTGGTTATTATTGGCCTACTCTATTCCGAGATGCCCACACATATGCACGAAACTGTGATGTATGTCAAAGAAGTGCCGGGAAGTTACCCAAGGCAGCAGGACCATTGAAGCTGATGATTATCTCTGAGCCTTTTGAGCAGTGGGGTATAGATATTATCGGAGAGATAAATCCAAATTCTTCGTTGCAACATCGATACATCCTGACGGCTACCGACTACTTCACTAGATGGACGGAAGCCATCCGGTTGCGCAAGATCAACGAAGACGCAGTCATCAGCTTCCTGAAAGAGAACATCATAACCAGGTTTGGGGTTCCAATTTCCCTTGTTTTTGATAATGCTACTTATTTTTCGTCTTGCAAGATAAATGAATTTGTTTATGAATGGGGAATTAAGTTGCATTATTCAGCTAATTATTATCCCCAAGGGAACGGATTAGCTGAATCCTCAAACAAGAATCTGATTCGAATTCTTAAGAAGACTATGATAGAAAACCAGAGAAGTTGGCATGTAGCTCTCCCAAACGCCTTATGGGCAGATAGGGTGACCCCAAAGAACACATTAGGTGTTTCCCCTTTCACTCTTGTCTATGGCAAGGAAGCCATCCTTCCTCCAAACATCCTACTCCCAGCCTTACAGTTATCCCAAGCCTCTCAGGGTTCTGGTAGCCAAGCCTTACAATCCAGGATCAATAACCTGCTTCAACTTGAAGAAGCCCGACAGAAAGCAAAAGATCGATTCCATCAACACCAAGACATAGTTAAGAGATGGTTCAACAAGAGGAAGTCCGGTAAAAGAAGTTTTGAAGTTGGGGACTTGGTCTTGAAATGGGAACATAATCATGAAGGAAAAGGAACGCATACAAAATTCCAACATCTATGGGTAGGCCTGTACCAAATTTCGGCAAAGTTAGGCCCATCCACTTATAAATTGACAAATCTCGAGGGAGAAGAAGTAGCCCTTCCTCTCAATGGCCTCGCCCTGAAACAATACTTCGCATAGTCTCTTTGAGACTTCATGTACATAAATAAAGTTTTCTTTTTATTGTTGCTTTAGCCTCTAGTTGCTTTATTTTCGGCCATTTTGTTTCTTTCATTGTCATTTGAACCTTTGCAACAAGTTTTGTTTTCTGAAAGCCCTGTTTGGTTGAGTTCCCTGTCGAGGATAAGTCTCTCAAAGAAATCTTGCACCCATGAGTCTAGAACTATGCTCAAATAACGTCTGTCTGTTGTGTTCTCGCTGAAATGTTCAGAAGAAAGGAAGCCTACTCTGCTAGTCACATTAATCCTGTTTAAAATAGCAGAGACCCATAACCATCTTCATTACTATCTCTGGGCTCCACCCACTCTCACACTTAAAGGCATATCAAGAAGGCTATTAAAGTTGGACCCATGGAAAGTAGCACATCTCAAGGACATAGGGTATTGAAATGACTCCATGCTGCAAATTTAACAGCCAAAATGGCTTATCCTCAAGAGTCTGTTTTCCAGAGATTCTCGCCTCAATTAAAGCATGGCTGAGACAAAAGCAAAAGATATGTAAAATCAAGAAGGTTGTCCAAAAATCTCAACCCAAAATAGGCTCCTCTCCATCCGTGAGGCTTGATCAAATCAATAAAATTTCTAACTCACACAAAAGGACATTGTGGATTGAGGAGCCTAAATCAAAGATCATGTCCAAAAGAAAATATCTCTGGAAGGCTCAAACAGCTAAGCTGTCCAAAGGACAAACATCCAAAAGGATGCAAGCAGCATGGGAATGAGGAACAAGAGCAATAATGTCCATGAGAAAGTGTTGCAAATCCTGTGGAGTCCGACAATAGTAACCGTCTGAAAGATGACCCTTCTAAAATGAACCTCATATGTCGGCCCTTTGAGAGTGGTAAAGATGTCTCGGTCAAAGCTCCCCTTTCCCCAATGGCTAGCAGGTAAAGTACTTTCTTCCCCTCATATGAGTTTAAATGCTCAGCTGAGTATTGCACCTAAGATGGATGTCTTTGATGAGGTTTCGGACCATGAAGAGGAATTTTTCAGAGATCTGTGTTCGCCAGTGACTCGCCATTGTTGTTGCAGCAACATCCCTCCCCAAAAATTTTGTACATATTGGGGCCCCTCCTTTCTCTTTTGTAGAAAGGCTGTCTTAAGAAGCCATCCTCAGCTGTTAGCTTTGTTTTTCAATAGAAAATCTTGCCATGAACCACTCCAAGTCTGCCAGAAAATCTTGTTTCTCAACAGAAATTTTTTCATGAAGTCTTCCTGGAAATCGCGGAAAGATGTTATAGAGCCCTCGCAATTGCGGAAGTACTCAACCTTTTCCACCCGAAACAGCAGGAACCTTTAGCATGAACATCCCGAAGAGACTTAGAATTTTCTCGCATTTGCGGAAATCATTTGGGAAAGTCCCCGAAACTGTGGAGTCTTTCGGGCTATCCTCCCGTAGGTGCGGAAGCCAATCACATAAGCTTCTCGAAAAGGTCTTCGAAATTATTTTGGGAAATCCGCGGAAGCATTCGGGTTTTCGTCCCGAAACGTTGGGTACCGTTCGCCAAAATCTCCCTGAAACTTTGCAAAGAACTTAGAAGTTTCTTTAAAATTTGCGGAATCCTTTAGACTTTGCCTTCCGAAACCGCGGAAACGTTCAACCTATCCTTCCGAAACTTCGGAGGCATTCACCGTATTCTCCCGAAAAGCCGTCGAAGGGATCCTTTTGAAAACTCTTAGGTTTTCTTTTACTTTTGCGGAACCATTCAGGTTTCCTTCCCGCAATGGCGGAATCCAATCACATAAGCTTCTCGAAAATGACTTAGAAAATTTTGAGCGTTTGCGGGACGTAAGAAGGAAGCTCCGCGGAGCCATTCAGTCTTTTCTCCCGAAGCGGCGGAAGTCTTTTACATAACTCTCCCGAAAAGATTTAGAAGTTATGGTTAAAATTGCGGAAGCTATTGTCGAAACCCTTCCGAAATGGCGAAGGAATTCGAGGAAGCCGCCTGAAAGTTGCGGGAGCCATCCGCCAACCTTCCCCGGGGCCGCTAAGTGACTTAGTTTTTTTGAAAATTTCTTGAAGTCTCGAAGTCGCGGAAGCCATTCACAAAAGCCTTCCACAATTGCGGAAACATTCACGGAATCGTTCCGAAACCTCACTGAGAAAGCTTTGCGGAGCCGTTCGAGTTTTCCTTCCGAAACTTCTCCGAGAAAGTTCACGAGTCTTCTGCGGAAGCATTGGTGGAAGCCTTCCGAAACTGCGGAAGCCATTTGTGAAATCTTTCCGCAATTTCGGAGGCTTTCATGTTAGCATCCCGAAAAGAGCCGCCAAAGGACTTTCAATTTCAAAATCATTTTGCGGAAAACGTTCGACAATTTCCTTCGAAACCACGGAAGCCTCCATTATATCCTTCCGCAACGGCGGGTGAAATTCACAAGTTTGTCCTGCAGGAGGCGGTCGCGCGCGAATCGAGAATATTTGATTTGACGCCGACGTACCAGTATTAAACCCATTTTAAATGCACCACCCACCCCGCACGTGCCAGCTCATTTAAATAGACGGTGGGGGCTCGAGCCAAACACATTGTTATTTCTCGATTGGAAGATTTGTTGGACGTCGCGCAACCGCTCCAGCTCAGCCTACTTGTCCACGTTCACGACCACCTCATTCAGTTGTCTTCACGGTGCCAAGTAGGAATTTTAACCATTAAATTTGCCTCTCCTACGCGTTAGATTACTATTGGGTTGTCCTTTTTTGAAGACGATTGGTCTAGGTTGGATTTTGACAAGCAAAATGCCCGTCATGGGCTACTTTGCCCGTCAAATAAAGTCAAAATTTCAGTTTTTTCCATCATACAAAACAAAGAAGTTGTGAAACGTTTGTATATGATGTATAGACCGTCAGTTTGCATGGGTGGAGTTTTTTCCAAACTCCAACCCTAGTCGCATACGTCGTTGTTCTTCGCGTTCGAAGTCACCAAACCCCGTGAATGTTTAAACTACACCAGCCGAAACCCGAAACTATAACCACCTGGGTTTTTCATCACCCACATTCCTGGCGTCGTCAACCCCTGTCCGAGTTTCAAAACCTACCGTAGAACGCCTCGCCAAGGTACCATCAGATAACCATAGCGGTCGAAGCTTTCGTCGGCTCGTAACTATGAAAACGCCTCCTTATTTCGTCGCAGAGTCATTTCAACCCGAACTTCCCCGCCACTAATCATTTAAAAGCATCATGGCAAAGGACACCATCCCTCCTAGAGCTGGACCGAGAGCAGGTTGCTTCCGCAACATGCTTATCCTCGCAGGAGCATTCCAAACCCGCCCCTTTAAAAGAATCAGGATGATTAAAATCTAGATTTCTTGTTTGGAATGGTGTATTTTGCTTCCCAACATGCAGCTTCACATTTTGTTTTATCTCATTCACATATTAAAACAATGATGCTCTCTCTTAAAATATCACAGTATGTTGCTCAATTTCATAATGACTTGTATATGGGTGCTATCAGGGATAAGTCAAAATGCCAAAAGGTGGTAAGAAGAAGGCTAAAATGACAGAAAAGAAGCCTACGCCACTTAAAAATGAGACCACACTCCAGGATACTAGGTGCACCACCGGTGTTCCTCCAGAAATCCGCTGGGGTGACATTTACAGGATGATCCGAGACCAGGATGTCCCGGACATGTTGTTAGAAGAGGGGCATATTTATCTAAATATCAAAGCTTCAGGCATAACCAGAGCTGCTACCCGCCCTGAACTATTCCCCTGTGTTGAAGTAATCGGATGGATACTCCAACATGCCGATGCGGAAGGAAGAGTAATTCATGACAGCGGGAAGGTAGCCGTTGCCTCATTTCACCCCGCATACCTGGCCGCGGCCTACAAATTTCCCCGCTCCCAGCAATCTCTGACTGATGAATGGCTGGGCCAAATGAATAACATTGATATGGCCAAAAAGCAACTAGTAGTAGGCAAGCATTTGAGAAAGAAAGGAAATGACTAATACGACGTACAGAATCTGAGACCTCCTTTCAGATTGATCGCCTTGATGCTGTGCAGAATCTTCGGCATGCCCGATGGCACCGTGTATAAGATTCAGTGGGTCCCTATTATCCACTTCGTGGCGTTTAAAGGAACTGTGTTTGACTGGGCCACTCTCCTTTCAGATAGTTTGGCCTCAATGATAGTTGCTGCAAGAGAAGGACTAGCCTTGAAGAAGGTAGAATTTTTCATCTCCTCATATCTGATTGATTGTGTTTTGGCCAAGGTGGATTTCCCCAAATTGGGCTGCACATGGGATAAGGCCACCACCCCGGTTTATACCACCTTCAGGATGTTGTGGGCTCAGAATTACAAGCCCAGCTATAAGCTCATCTGTGAGGGGTTCATCATGCCCCTATATGAGCAGTTATTGAAGGAAGAGCCCAACTGCCTGTTAGAGAATGCCATGGAAGTCCTTGAAAATTATGGAGATTTTTATTTCTCGGAGCAAGGCACCTATCTCAGAATGTTTGGAGGAACTAAAGCTCCATATATTTTGCAAAGATATGCTACAGATTATGTGGTCCTTAAAGAGGCAATAAGGTAAATCTTCCTGGATGGAATTGGAGCAATGCTCCACAAACATCATAAGGCTTCTTTTCCCCCTCTACCTTTCTGCATAGGAGCTTACAGGTTCTCGGGGGTTGCCTCAGCCGAGGATTTTGTTCAGGAACTGAAGGCCTTCCACTTCAGCGAGATTATCTTCCACAGGAACAACAGGAAGGGAAAAGTGGCCGAGCATTGTAGGGAAATCTACGCTCATTTTGAGTATTCCCACTATCTCGATGCCGAGGAAGAGGTATTCAGGGGCATCAGCAACATGGCTGAGCTGCGAACCTTTCGCCAAGGCAGTGGAGCAAGTTCTAGCTCCACCAAGATCCAGAAGACCAGCCAGGAGAAGGAGAAAGAAGCTGATGATGCCCGAGCTCAGGAAGAGCTCAGATTAAGAGAGGAAGCAAGGTTACTGCAGGAGGCTGAGGAAGCCAGATTTCAGCAGGAGGCAGAAGAAGCCAGGTTGCAGCAGGAAGCTGAAGTGGCAAGAATGCAACAAGAAGCCGAAAATGAAAGGCTGCAGAAAGAGGCTGAGGAATCCCAGCAGCAGAAAGAGGCTGAAGATGAAAGGCAACGGAAAGAGAATGAAGATCAGCTGCAAGCTGAACAAGCGGAGGTAGAGCGGAAAGTAGAACAAGAGCAAAAAGCTGGTGAAGATGCCCAAGAAAGTGGATCCGGTGTCCAAGACATGGAAATAGACGCATCTCAAGAAGGTGGCTCTGGTACCCAAAATGTGGGAACAGATCCAGCGCAGGGAGTCCGGACCCCACCAGCTAAAGAAGAAATAGACATTATGGACCTCCCAATTGTCCCGTACACTCCATCGGGAAAACATACGATGTCCAGGTGGAATGAATTTGTCTATGACAAGAAAAGAAAAGCAATGGTCCTTAAATCGGAAGAGAGGATCAAAAGACTCTTCCAGGAGGATATCATTACCCACCGCGAGGTCACTGTAATGCGGAATACAGATAAAGATCCCTTTGCTATGGCATCTGCAGTTTTAGAAACAGCAAAAGCATCACTGGAGAATGTAGGTGTTATAGTTAGAGAAAATGAATTGACAAAGAAGAGAGCTCGAACTCTACAACAGACTGTGGCTAATGAGCAAGCCTACAGGGATCTTGTGGTGAACAAGTATAATTGCATGTACGCCGAGCATAAAGAGCTGTTAGACAAATATAACCGGTTAGAGGAAGAGAAGGAACAACTATCAGTTCTGATGATGATTGAGGAAGCAGAAAAGAATGATGCAGTAGCCAGAGTGTCCCATCTTGAAACAGACAAGATGGCATTAGCATAGCAATTGGAGCAAGCTGAGAGCAGAATGATGGACATGTCTCCCTTCCGTGAGCTGTCCTGTAGCATCCTGAAGCAAATGCATGACACTCAGGAGCTAATCACTAATGAGGTTTGCAAGCTCAAGGCCATGGTGGTCAGGTTAAAAGAAATTAATGCGGAGGCCCATAGGCTCAAAGCCAAGCATACCCGTGTCAAGGAAGATATCCTGAGCCAGATAGAATGGTGAGAAGGAAAGGGGGGTTTCCCCACACATCTCCCATTCAAATCTGTGGAGGGTTTTAATGAGGATGTGGCCCTTTTGGACTTCTACAGAAATTGTGGCAGTAAGCTAATAGCCAGTGTGCAAGGAACAAGGGATAGGATCAACGGTCTGTATCAAAGAATCCAGGGAGTGCATGACAGGTGCAAATTGAATTTCCCGCAATCCCTCAATGATTTCCCGGGTGAGGAACAACGCTTGGCTGAACTAAAGGAAGAACTAGGCATCCAAACTGAATATGTTAAGAAAATGGATGTCCTAGCAATTGACGACCTCCAACATTATATTGGAATGCCATCAGTCCATAGCCACTTGCTTAAAGAAGTGCATCAAGCTGCAGTAACGGAAGTTCAAGGCATCGGAGCAGAGCTTAGAAAAAATGTGACTTCACAGAAAATCTTGCTCCCTGCTCCCGCAAACATAGTCATAAGGGACACGGGTATATGGTATAGTTACATAGCAGAGGAAGAGAAGAAAGCAGCAACAGTAGCCGGAGCAATAGCAAATCTAGAATCTTCTCTCCTAGCAGCCATTCCAGCAGCAACAGCGAGCTCGATTCCCTCTTCCCGAGCAGTGGTAGAAATTCCGGCCAGCTCAATCCCTTCTTCCCAAGTAGAAGCAGCAGCAACAATGGGTTCGAGTGCCTCTCCTAAGGAAACATCAGCAGCATCAGTTGATTTGGGCAATCCTCTTCCAGCAAAAGCTCACGTGCAGGAATGAAAGCGCCGAGTTAGAGCGTGAATTCTGATTTTTGTATTTTTGGGGCTTTCAGATGTGTAAAAGCGTGGAACTATGGGACAACTATCCCAATTTTCTGTTAAAATAATTTCTGTAAAAGAAAATGAGTCACGATTTTGTCTGTTGTAGAAGAAAATTCCTGTAGATGACGAGTGTAAGAGGCTAGGTGGCAGCCCAAAGGGCATTTTTGTAATTATAAATAGAATTTAGGAGGTAGTGAACAGGACTTTTGGGAAGGGGAATCATTTTCAAACCTGTACGAGCTATCTTGTAAGGGTTCTAAGAAAATCGAGTTTTCTAATAAAAGCCTGGAGATGGATGTTTTGCATGGGAATGAAAGATGGATGTGTATTGGACTATTCTGGTGACTTCCATACTGTAATGTGAGATCATTCTTACTATCTGAATTATTTCTTTGTAGCAATGATTTTTGCTCCTTTCTGTGCAAACGATTTTTCTCTATTTTGTGAGCAATGAATGTGTTTCATATTAAATCAGGAGCTATCTGCTGATATCTTTATCTTTGCTGTAGAATTCTCTTTTAGATTAAATGGCTAGCTGTTCTTTCTTTAAGATAATCCCTACAGTTCATTGCTCATCCTTTAAATTTGCTCCTTACAGGGATCATTAGATTTATTTCAGTTTGTTTTACACTTAGATCTGTTTCTTTCATTCTTTCCATCTAGATTAGATAATTTTGCTTCTTTCTTTGTTGAGTAATGAAATGTGTCATTTAAATCAGGAGCTATCTGCTGATATCTTTATCTTTGCTGTAGATTTCTCTTTTAGATTAAATGTCTAGCTGTTCTTTCTTTAAGATAATCCCTACAGTTCATTGCTCATCCTTTAAATACATTCTTTGCAGGGATAGTTAGATATATTCCAGGTTTAGACTTAGATCTGTTTTCTTAGTCTTGCATCTAGATTAAATATAAACTAGGCACTTGCATATCATTATAAAACATAAAACTCAAAAGAAAGGTGGATCGGGCCATAACCGGTACAATTGGAATAAAACTCCAAATCCTCGGTTGCCGGAACCGCTAACCGGACCGATTCCCTATACCAAATGGGAGATAATCTAATTGGGATCATCTCTCGGGGAGAATCCCTTTCTGATTGATGCTACGATATCCGAGGCATCAACAACATCTTAGCAAACAAGGATTGTTCTTGCAAAGTTTTCAACACAATCTCTAAATGTTGCAAATACTCTTCCCAAGTTTTGCTATAAATGAGAATGTCATCAAAGAAAACCAAAACAAACCTTCTAAGCTACTTGCAAAAGATCCTACTCATGCATGCTTGAAATGTGGATGGAGCATTAGTTAATCCAAAAGGCATAACAAGAAACTCAAAGTGGCCATAATGACATCTAAAAGCAGTCTTTTCCACATAAAACTCCTTGATGGTCGGCGGTGGTAGTGTCTAGTAGAGCCATGATCGACCATGTCTTGGATGGTTTAGGCCAAGGATCAGAATGAAGATATCTTCTACTGGTTTTTTCTTGAAAGGGTTTCATGATGAATAGTGGTGTCCATGATGTGTTTGTTGTTATTTTTTTCTTTACTATTATATGTTTTCTGCTATGGTAATAATGTTGACGTGTCCATGAAATATCAACAAAAGCGAGGTTATCAACAAGACAATTATTATTTAGTTTTTTCAAGCTCATAATAATAAACAATGAGGATTAATAATATGAATTAAATTTGCTAAGATGGTATTCCTCAGATATATTTCTTATCACTACAAAGACGATTATATAGATGATTTCATACACTTACATTTTTTTATAGTGTTTATGAGGTATATTACACATACCTAGTTTTAAACCATCATAATGGAACCAATATTCCTACTTGTAGGTAAAGAATAACTTCAGGAGGTCATATGAGTTGGTTAGGTGTTATGTTTGCACTTAGATGCCTAGAATATTTCTTTAGGAAGTAAGGAGTTTTTTCCTCTCTCAATAATTTTAAGGACCAAATACCCGTATCTAATGCTCAAAACCTCATAATGGTACCAACATATCTACATAGAGGCCAAGGACACTATTAGGAGGTCACATTTGGTGTTTTTGAGGCATTTTTCATGCCCTTAGTCACCTCAAGCATTGTAATGGAGATTAATTATACCCCCTCTCTAAGTCCAAAGATCCCATACAGAGAGAATGAGTGGTGGTTCAAGGATTCATTCATACCCCTTAAGACTTAGAAATTACCTTAATGCCTATGTAATGTCCCTAAAAAATACACCTAATTTTTTTTTTATAAGGGCCTAATCTATCCTAAAATAAATGATTATATAAATTAACTTCAGTGTTGGTTAATTATTGATATTCTCACTTGTTTGCTTCTCGAATGGTCAGTGACTCAATTATTCTCAATGTATTGTTTTGGATTGTTGCCTTTCACTTGACTTCGAATGGTCTGTATATGATTGTTTATGGTAATAACCTGACATAACATCTAACTCACTATAATAATTACCCATCCTAACTTGATTTGGTATTGGTCTTAACTCATAATGATGATGGAGTCTTCTTTTACTGTAAATGTTCAAATTCTTGTTTTACATTGCTCGTCATATGTTGCAAGATGTTTAAAGATGGTTTTTTTCTCCGTGGATGGATTTCAGACCCATCACTGCTTGAGTTTACTTAGCTTTTAAAAGCTAACATTGTTTCTTATTTTGTCTCTGCATGTGGTTTGATTGACCTATGCTATGCCTTAAGGCTAGCTTATAAAATGCCCTAAGTTCAACAAAGATTCAAGTTTTTCCAAAATATATAAAGGGGGAAAGGTACCTTCGTAAGACCATGCCATGGTCATACTTAGCGAAGTTTTGGTGAGGATTTTTCACATGAGATTCATGTGATATGGATACTATGAACCCATATGATTTTGGTAATAACGTTCATTTCATGTAACATTGGAATGTATCAAACAATAATGGAGGCAGTAGTTTGCATTCAATGCAACCCAATGTGATGCATAGGTGTATAGAGAGTGTGAAGCTTCCATGCTGGCATAGCATTGAAGTTAGGTAGGAGGTAGGGTTTTACCCTTTCATTCTCTGTTTAGATGTGTCATTTGGTCTGTTGCGCTTTCATTGTAGGAGAGGGAAGCCAAGGGATTCTTCTCTGCATTTATCTTGGGAGAGGATTTGTAGAGGACCATAGCTACGCTCTTGGTTTGTGGTTTAACCCTTGGGAGGAGGCGTCTTCGTGATACTTGCTTCTGCTCAGGTATGGTCCTGTAGAACTCTGTTTGTCCATTTTTTATTTAGTATTTTCTGTGTAAATGTTTATATATGTGCATATATATATAGAAAATGACCTCTTATTTGGTATTATGTCTACAAGGTGAATTCTATGGGTGTTTTATTACTTGGGGATGCTATGCTCGAATGTTGGTTGACTACGATTGTTCCAAGTAAGCTCATGGCTTCTTATGGACCCTCTTTACTATACGGGGAAAAGTTTTGAATATGTTTGGTTCTTGTTTTGTGGTCTGGTGTTCACACTTCTGGTTGGAGAGACACGGGTTTCCTAGCGAGCCATGATTCCTCTTGGTAGGGTGTTACTCTGTTCTTCGTTGCATGTATGTAAATTCGTCCCTTTTGTGGTTTTTACTGTGTAACTCAGAGAGTTGAGACATGTTAGCGATTTTTTAAATTCATACTTTTATCTATGGTTTTTAAATGAATGTATTAATCCTATCAGGCGTTTCAAGTTCTCTGGTCTATATACTATGTTTGAAGAGAGAATAATTTCATAGCTTTATGTTCTGTAGATTAAAATTGGCCTTATCTCTATCTTGGTTTTTCTCTACAATTTATATTTATTTGTAGCATAATCACAGTGCTTTTGCTCGGGCATCTATACTCTGTCGTTGGGATTTTTCTGAATAGTAGCTACTCTAACTTATGTGTTTCGCTTATGTTCTCTATGTGTGCATTTGGATGTGAAGAATATGGGTTTAACGTTTTGATGACTGTGAGTGTGTTAATGCCTAAGGGATTTGATCTCGTTCCTATTATTCTCGATTTAAGTGTTCTACGCTGTAGTGAAGCTTTGGCTTCTTGCTCACCTTGTGAGTTGGTTCCATGGGATTTGATCCCTGGTCAAACGCTTGAGTGTGACCCTATCTATTTTTGTTTGAATTGGGTTCTACGGGATTCGATCCCTAGTCAAACTCTTGAGTGTGACCCTGTCTGTTTTTGTTTTGAATTTGGTTCTATGGGATTCAATCCCTGGTCAAACACTTGAGCATGAACTTGTATGTATGCGACTTACATGAGTCGTATGACACCTAGCTCTCATGATGAGAGCATCAGTTCTTGGTTTGATGACCCAGACATGGTAGGTGATATTGATTCATAGAGGTTGAATCGACACTAGGCCTTTCTATTGCGATTTCCGTAAGTGCATGACTCAACGTGAGACCACCTTGTGTTCCAGTTTGACTAAGGAGAGTTTATTCTTGGCATGTCTTTCGCAAAGGGTAAAATAATGCTGGTTCTCTATTTGATATCTTATGGTATGTGATGGTTTAACTAAAATAATGGTTTAATTTGTAAGATTTATATTTGGTGTAGTTTATGATTTCTCTATGGTTTAACTTCGATGATTTCTATATTTAATATATATAATTTATAAGTATATATTAAATATCCTATTAGAGTGTAGGGAATTGGTCCCGAAATCTGGTTCTAGGATTCTCTCTATATATAGGCAGAGTGGGAGTTTTCTCCTGAGATATGATAGATAACTATGGTATGAGATTCTAAACACTAATTTGGAATTAAAAGATAACCCATGTATCATGGCTAATTAATTTTTCCAATGACTATATGTAAGTCCTATAAACAATTACGATAGTCTATAAAATAGATCTGCATAACTAATATTTGAAAATGTAATAGTTACCAGAATTACTTCCACAAAATAGATTAAATATACTAAATAACCGACTCCGATTTTTATGAGCAGACCTAGCACATTTACAATAAATCACAACATATAGATTCTAACAAGAATATTGTATGAACAAAATATAAAGAGAATCGATTCAGATGTATAAAATATAATCTTTGGTTGAACAGTAATAACATGAAGATACTTATTAGTCCTTTATTTGCTTTCCAACTGACTTGGAAACTACCATGTTCCACCCAACCATAGACATCAAACCGTTCCTGGTTTGTTCAACAGGTCACCGCCAAGCCAAACCAAGCATGACAAGAACTATAAGGCCTAGGTTAATTTTCTATATTCTTTACTAACAACAGAGTAGTCATAAGGTCCATTTACCAGCCATTTGTGTGGATCTTGTAAAATAATTTCCCCTAATATTCCCATAGTCCTCTTTCTTGGACACACCAAATATCACACAATTTGGTAATCTGAGTGCTCAAAGATCCACGACTGAACCCTCCAGTGAACTTGGAAACACTTTTCCCTTGTAATGCTCTCTCTCTGCTACTTACAAGATTTTATGAGGAAAGGCTTCTAGGATTTAGGTTTAAATCACTCAGTTTAGTTGTTAGACACACTGACTGTTCTGTTTTTATCTTTAATTAATAATTTCGTTTATTTTTAGCTCTCACAATTTATTTTATCTTTATTTAATAAAAATAGGATTTTTACTGATCCTAACATCTAGTTGATCTTAGTTATCAACTACTCAACCATTCTAAACTCTTACATGCTCGGTCCTTCTTTGAGTGGCAGTCCCAATCGGTTTAAAAGAATAAAGAAGATAATAATAATTTATTTTAATAATAATTCAATGGATTATTGATGATCCAGAGCTCTTACCTCAACATTATTTAATCACCATGAGTCTAAGTGCTCCAGAGAATTACTACTTAACACTCACTCAACTAATAGTGCTCCATATTTCACTTGCTCAACATTATTAAATCAATAGTCCTGGTGCTCCAGAGCTTATGCTCAGCACCAATTAAATCAATAGTCTTGGTGCTCCAGAGCTTATGCCCAACACCAATTAACTAGTACAAATAGTCCAGATGCTCCAGAGATCACTTGCTCAACATCTTTTAATAAAACACTATTAAAAAATAGCTTAGGTGTTATTTAGAGATCACTTGCTCAACACCCAAATAAACAGTCTAGGTGCTCCAGATTTCATTTGCTCAACACCTGTCAAAATGAATTAGCTTTTTATAAAAATAAACATAGAACAAAAGTAATATTTTCTTGGGATATTACATCCTAAGGATTTGGTTTCCTTCCTCAAATATGATCAAATTACAAATACCCATACCTAGTAATCAAAACCTCCAAATGGTTCCCATATCTCAAATTAGAGGCGAATGATAATCCCTACATGTAAGTTATGGATGTTTGAGGAATTGTTCTTTGTGTTGATTTCCTACAAATTTTATTTAGGTCCTAAGGTTTTTTTTGGACTCTCTTAAGCATGTTCAAGTCCCCAAACCCATCCTTTATGGTGTCAAGTATCGAATCGAAGGAAAAATATACCACAAATCAGTCATGCATGGTGGTTGGAGGCCTTGCTCATGGAACTTGACCAATAGAAGAGACTTTTAGGATCGATGTCTAAGTTTTATTTCTTGAACTTGATTAAGGCCTCAAAATTAATATCTAGTTATGAAAAAATCAAATGGTGCCAATATGAAAACTAAGAGTTAAATGATCCCCTTGGAAGGTCGTGCATGTTAGTTTGAGGTGTTGTTTTTGGCCTTGGATATATAAAACCTTTTTTTAATCCCTAAGGTCTATGCTCCTCCCTCGATCATTTTGAGGGTGCCATAACACATACTTAATGATTCAAAATTCTTCATCCTCACTTGGAGGCCAAATATCCTCTTGAGAGGTCATTTGATTTAGTTTAAGGATTCATTCTTGGGATTGGATTATTTTAATGTTCATTTAGAAACTAAGGCCTAATTTTTCATCCTGACTATGTATAGGGAAAACATACCCAAAATGCCACACCTACTATTTAATCCCCATAGTACTTCCAATATCCCCACTAGTAGGTGAAGGATATGCTCAGGATGTCATGTGTGGTATATCAAGGCATCATAATTATTAAACTTGAATGCTTAAAATATTCCTTTAGGGAATAAGGCCTACATTTCCTCCCCCAACCATTTCTAATCCCATGTACTCATAATTAGTATCAAAAACATCATAATGTCATCCATATCTCCACTAAAAGGAAAGGATAACCTATTAAAGAGGTCTTGTGTGGTGGTTCAAAGTGTTTTTCATGTCCATGGATGCCTAGTAGCTTCCTTTATCAACCAATCCCTAAGTTTCAACACCCAACCATGTTCAAGACCACATAGTGCTAAAAATATTCTAATGGAACGCACGAAAAATATTATAATCGAATGAACATCCCCACTTGGACGACAAGGATACCCTCAAGAGGTCCTATCTTATAGTTTGAGTCATCACTCTTAGCCTTAGATGCCTAGAACCTTCATTTATGACCTATGTCATATGATTCCTACCATGAATATGTCCAAGGTTCTAATATCCATACATCGGTGTCACTTATATCAATACTCAGTTGCCAAGGATATTGTTGGGAGTTCATGGTTGTGCTTCAAATATCCCTCTAGGGCATAAGGCCTAAATTTCCTCTTACATATTGTTAATTTTTTAGCATTAATTGAATATACTCTAGGATCTTTACTGAGAGAATAACATGTACAGCATATTAATCATATTAAGCATGTCAATCATGTCAATCACAACAAGAGGCAAACATAAGAGACAATAGACACACAAAGTTTCCATGGGGAAAACCCTAAGGTGAAAAACCCCACAACTTCCTCAAAGATAGATAGAGTAATAATACAACCCAAGTACAAGAGATAGTCTTCTCCTAGCAGATGATCCTCCTCCTCACATGTGCGCCACTTTTCGAGTGATGTAGAAGTGAGTAATGAGATATCCAAATAGAGATCTCCTGATCTCTATTTATACTTGTCCTATCCTTCCCAATAAACTAATGGGGCTGACTTGTCTAGCTTAGCCTAATAACCCATGGTTAACTTAATCAGGGCCAACCCCACACATGGTGGTCTAATAACCCATCGGCAAATTACAACACTTGCGACACTTGTCAATACAAATGACGAAACTTCCGTATAGAGGAATAATAACATCTCTATAGGAGTACAATATACATAGATGAAATACATAGGTGAAATACATTCCAAAGTTGCATATACATCAACACTCCCTCTTAACTAGGAAGGTATTTCTCGACACAGATCTGCTAGCATAAGTCTTCTTCTCTGGATCATCATCAGCGAATCATCGTCATCGTCACTGTTGCTGCTATCTCAATCAATCTCTGAATCTACTCGTCATAGGAAGTTCTATAGAACCAATCCTTTTTCATACTGGATGTAGGCCCACCACCTGCAGGTCTTCATCATCACTGGCCATACAGTGGAATCCTCAGGACTTATTACGTGCATCACAATGCCTCGAAAGAGTATCCCAGGACCATTTATGTGTCGAAGCACAACCGGAAAGATCTCCCAGGTCCACTTACATGTGACTGTCACAAAACCTTAAAAGAGTGTCTTGTCAAGCAAGATCTCTAAAGAGCATTTGAGGCCTTTTTCATCCTGTCCAGATCTCCAGGACTTATTACATGTGACCCCTACCACAATGCCTCGAAAGAGAATCCCAGGACTTATTACAGGCACACAGCCCAACCTATCGGATCTCCCAGGTCTACTTAAATGTGGTCATGGCAATGCCTCGAAAGAGAATCCCATGACTTATTATGGGCACACAACCCAACCTATCGGATCTCCCAGGTCTACTTATATGCCATAGGACAATGCCTCGAAAGAGTATCCTAGGCTGTTACGAGCACACAGCTCTACCTGTCAAATCTCCCAAGTCTACTTATATGTCCTCCCAGAGAAATGCCTCAAAAGAGCATCCCAGGCTGTTACGAGCACACAACTCTACCTGTCGGATCTCCTACGTCTACTTATATGCTCATCTACACAACCTTTCCACAGCCACAAAGTATCAACTTGATACTCACCATACATCATCCTAATGTACATCATCACATGATCAACCTGATCATCATCACTGCATTGTCCTGATGCATGTCATTTGGAGCAACATCCTGTAGCTCGTCATCCATGATCATCCTGATCATATAATGCATCCACCTAATGCATACCAAGTATCTACCTGATACATATAATCATACATGATCCACCTGATCATACAATGTATCCATCTGATACATACACAGATACATGATCCACCTGATAATACAATGTATCCATCTGATATATATCAACATACATGATCTACCTGTTCATACAATGTATCCATTTGATACATACACAGATACATGATCCACCTGATCATACAATGTATCCATATGATATATATCAACATACATGATCTACCTGATCATATAACGTATCCACCTGATACATATACAGATACATGGTCCAAGCATCCAACATGATGCATATACAAATATATCAAGCATCCAACATGATGCATATACATAGCAATAACTGGAGCATCATCCCGATGCTCATCATCCAGCGCTTACATCCACAGCCATGTGAAGGATCCTCCTCTCACCATGCTTGGAATGGCTCCAGCAAATGTGTCCATCACTTCTTCCTCGAAGTGTCATCAATCTAAAGAACACCAAGCCTCTCCCTGAAGTACTCAAACTTCACTTTGGTTAGTGGTTTCATCAGCACATCTGCAACCTGCTCATCCGTCGCAATATACAGGAGCTTCACTACTCCTCTCTGCACCATATCCCTGATATAGTGATATTTGATCTCAATGTGTTTCGACCTGTCGTGGAACACCGATTTCTTAGACAGCTTCACACAACTCTGGTTATCACAGAAGATACCAGTAGTATCTAATGGGAGATCAAATAACTCAGACAATAGCTTCCTCAACCATACTGCCTCACAACTAGCCGAACAAGTTGCAACATACTCTGCCTCGACTGTACTCAGTGCTACGCAGGATTGCTTCCTGCTAAACAAAGAGATCACACCTGATCCCATACTGAAGCAGCACCCAGATGTGTTCTTCCTATCTGCAGCACTGCCTGCCCAGTCTGAATCAACATAACCTTGCAGGTTAAACTTTTGATTCGCATCATACTTGAGCCCATAATCAACCATACCCTTCAGGTACCTCAGAATATGCTTTACAGCAACCAAGTGAACACCTCTTGGATCCGTCAGGAACTAGATCAATGTTTTCACCGCAAAGCAAATATCTGGTCTCGTGTTCGTCAGGTACATTAAGGACCCAATCATATGACGATACATAGTGACATCAACCGGATCAGATGAAGAATCACACAGAAGCTTTAGGTTCGATGCCATAGGTGTGGCCATGGCCTTGCAGTCCATCATCCTAAACCTCTTCAAGATCTCTACTGCATACTTCCCTTGTCCAAGGAAGATCCCATCTGCACTCTGCCACACCTCCATGCCTAGAAAATAGTGCATCATACCCAAGTCCTTCATCTTGAACTCGGCAGCAAGCTTCCTCTTGGTATCGGCAATTAATCCATCCTCTCCTATTACAAACAGGTCATCAACATACAAGAGTAGTATCACAGGATTGCCTTCCTCAACCTTGTAGTAAAGGTTGGAATCTGCTTTACTCTTGGTAAATCCCAAACTGGACATAAAGTTGTCTATCCTACCATACCAAGTCCTAGGAGCTTGCTTCAAGCCATACAAGGCTTTATTCAACCTGCACACATATGACTCTTTGTCATGTGTCTCAAAACCGAGTGGCTGCTCCACATACACTTCCTCTTCGACTACACCATTCAAGAAAGCTGTCTTGACATCCATCTAGTGTATCTTCCATTTCATCGCCAGAGCCAGAGCAAGTACTGTTCTAATGGATGTGTACCTGGCATAGGAGCAAAAGTTTCTTCATAATCAATCCCTTCTTTCTGGGAGAATCCATGAGCTACAAATATCGCTTTTTGTTTCTCTATGCTGCCATCTACAACATGTTTGATCTTGTAGATCCACTTGGAAGTCACAACAGACTTCCCTTCAGGTCTTGGGACCACATCCCAAACATCATTCTTCATGATCGACTGATACTCTTCGACCATGGCATCCTTCCATTCTTTCTTTTTCGTTTCTTCCTCATAACTGGAAGGTTCTTTGTTCATAATGTCACAAAGTAAGGAAACATAACTGGTATGAGATCTAGTTCTCTTCCTTGCTCTGTGTTCTTCTTCTAGAATTCCATACCTTTCTACATCTTGGATGAGCCCTCTAGCCCATGCAGGTTTCCTCTTGTGAGAATTATATTCACGGGGTGGATCTACAGGTATTTGTGGATCTTCAAATTCACGATCTGCTTCTGGAATTGATGCAGTCATGGTGATGTCTTGAAATCTATTTTCCTTTGGTTCTTCATGATCTTCAACAGGTGTCTTTCTTGATTTGATGAAGGCTGAGTTTTCATCAAATGTTACATCCCTGCTGACATCAATCTTCTTGAACCCTGGAAAGTATATTCTATAATCCTTCGAGCTTTCACTATACCCCTCAAAGATACCCTTCTTTCCTGAAGGATCTATCTTGTCCTATTTTCCTTTGGAACATGTGTATATACTGGACAACCAAATATCCTGAGATGGATGACCTCAGGTTTCTTACCGGTGAAGACTTCTTCTGGTGTCTTGTTGTCCAATATCTTGTGAGGTGTTCTGTTCTGCTCGTAAACAGTTGTTCTAGCTTCTTCTTCCCATAGATGCATAGGCAGATCTTTGGTCATGCAACATTGCCTGTGCTACCTCCATTATTGTTCTGTTCTTTCTTTCTGCAACTCCATTCTGTTGTGGATTGTAGGGAGAAGTCAACTCCCTCTTAATCCCTTAATCACTGCATATTTCTTGAAGTCACCTGAAGTGAATTCTTCGCCATTGTTGGATCTAAATGTCTTGATCTTCTTATCAGTTTGATTTTCCATCAAAGCTTTGAGTTCCTTGAACTTATCAAACACTTCATCTTTATTCTTCAAGAAATAAACCCAAGTCTTCCTAGAGAAGTCATCAATGAAAGAGACATAGTAAACATACCCACTCAAAGAACTGGATGACATCAGACCACATACATCGGAGTGGATAGTTTCCAAGATTCCTTTTGATTTGCTTTCACTGCTTGGAAATGCCTTCTTTATGTTCTTTCCTTTTGCACATCCTTTGCAAACACCTTTATGCTTGGTCTTGATTTCAAGAAGACCCTCTATTGCGTTACTTGCAATTGGTAGTGCACATGTGCAAGTCTTCTATGCCAAAGTTCACTTGTCTCCATGGATTCATGTACCATGGCATGTTCAGGTTGTCCCTTTATTTTATACAACCCTCCCTCTTGCTCTCCAATCACTACTGCATCATCAATATTTTTACCTTTTGGCCACATTAAGACTTGGCCATCTACAAATGTAACCCTCATGCCTTTGGCATCCAATCCAGATATGGAGAGTAGATTCTTCTTGAGCCCAGGTACATATAGAACAACTTTCATCTTCAAAGACTTCCCAGAGTCTAGATTGTAGGAGGCTTCACCACTTCCTTTGATAGGATATTGGTAGTCATCCCCAAGTTTCACCTTATGGGGTGACTCATGTTCAGATAGATTAGCAAAGGATTCTTTAAACCCAGTCATGTGTTTAGAAGCCCCACTTTCAATAAGCCAATCATTACAACCATGAGAAATAGTACTTGTGAGAGCAGAGATTAGAACATATTCATCTTTACTTGATGAGTCATCACTTTCTGCCCTAGCCTTCTTCTTTGGTGGTTCATCGTCCTCAGCAGCATGAGCATGATATCTTCTTTTGTTATTTTTCTTCTTCTTGTTGAATTTGTTGTTGTTTTTGTCCCCTTTGTTCGTGAGACAATCTGCAGCATAGTGTCCCTTCTCATTGCAAGTGAAGCACTTGAGATCTTTCTTATGATGGTGGTGTGAAGGTCTTCTTTTGTGAGATGACTCCCTTTTGATCTTCCCTTTCTTGGTGTGAGCTGTGAGAGCTTGATCATCATTCCCCATATTTTCTTCTCGTGCCACAAGCCTTGCTTCTTCTTGGGAGCATTCTTCCCATAATCTACTGAAGGAGATCAACTTCCTTCTTGCACAAATTCCTTTAATAAAGGAATCCCATGACCTAGGTAGGCCATTCAGAGTGGTCATGACAATTTCACCATTCTCCACCATTTCATCCACAGCTTCAAGTTGTTCCTTGATCTAAGAGACCTTGGAGAAATAGGATTGAATGGTCTCTCCATTCTGAAGCTTTACCCCTTTCAACTGGTTCCGTAGAGTCATCTTCCGATTTATGTTCTTCCCTTCAAACAGCTTGGTCAAAGAGTCAAACATAGCCTTGGGTGTCTTTAGAGATGACACATGTGGAATGAGATGGTCCTTGATAGAATCAGCAATGATCCTCTTTTCCTTGACCAAGTTCTTCTTGTGAAGATCCTTAGCCTCTTCTTCTTCTGGGACAGGGACCTCTTCCCTTATGTAAGTATCCAATTCATTTTCTTCCAGGATTAACCCAATCCTATACTTCCATGCTCAGAAGTTATCAGCCCCTTCAAGCTTCGTGTGGTGAGACATCTTAAAGAGTACTTCAAATGGAAATAGAAAATATTTAGGTCTTACCACTTGATTTGCTGAAAACTGGATCTGGTCCCGGATTAGGGTTTGTCAGAGAAACCCTAAAATTTCAAACTTTGAATTTCAAACTTCTAAAAGGATAGAAAGATGCGACTTGATGAGCTGATCAACCTGGTATATTCATAATTTGATATCTGCAAAGTTTCACCCTTCAGAAATGTCTTTTAGTCTTCCCAGATTCGAGTGATGTAGAAGTGAATAATGAGATATCCAAATAGAGATCTCCTGATCTCTATTTATACTTGTCCTGTCCTACCCAATAAACCAATGGGGCCGACTTGTCTAGCTTAGCCTAATAACCCATGGTTAACTTAATCAGGGCTTACCCCACACAAGGTGGTCTAATAACCCATCGGCAAGTTTCAACACTTGCAACACTTGTCAATACAAATGACGACACTTCCATATAGAGGAATAATAACATCTCTATAGGAGTACAATATACATAAGTGAAATACATTCCGAAGTTACATATACATCAACACATATCATTATACAAAACCTCAAGAGTTGTACATACTAGCCAAGGCCTCGTAATGGTGTTATTGTATTCACATAGAGATAAAGAATACCACTAATAGGTCATGTGTAGTGGTTCAAGGTGTTGTTTTTTGCCCTAGATGCTAAAAATACTTTATTAGGGGATAAGGCTTGGGTTTCCTCCCTCAAACAAGTCAAGAGAATTGAGACCCATATATAGTGCTTAAAACCTACTAATGACATTGATAAGAACAATATTAGGCCAAGGATACCCTTAAGAGGTTCTATCTGGTGGTTTGAGGTATATTTGTTAGTCCTAAATGCATAACATATTTCTTTAAGGCTTGAGGCCTAACTTTCCTCCCTTAATCGTGTCTATGACCCCAAGACTCATAACTAATTACATTTCCTCTCAATTCCTACTTAATCCCTATTATAAGGCTATTGATCCTCTCAAAAGGTCATTTGTATTGGTTCAACACATCATTCTTGGTCTTTGATGCCTAGAAGCTTCCTTTAGTCTAATGCCACTAGACCTATCCCCAATTATCAAAACCTTGCAATAGTGTAAATTCGCACGGGTAAGAATACTCTTATAAAGACATGTGGGATGACTTTTGAGGTGTCCTTGGTCCTAGATTCCTAGAAACAACTTCTTTTAGGGCCAAGGTAGCGGTTTTCTCTCTCTACAATGTCCATGGATCTAAGACCCATACATTGTCCTCAAAACCTAATAATTATACTATTATCCATCAAAAAATTTAATAAGATCAATAAAAATATTTCCAATTAAATTAAAATTCCATTTCAAATGAGTTGTATTATTAATTTATATTATTAATAAATTATTTAATATGAATAAATTAAAAACTTTCAATACAATCCTAATAAGTTTTTATTTGTTTGAATAGTGTTAAAAATGAATAGTTTAATTGATTTATTTACAAAATAATTATTTGTTATCTTGTAAATAATAATTTATAAAGAAATAAAATAATCATCATATAAATTATTTACTTAAATAATTTAAAAATAAATAATTGAATTAAGTTTCTACAAAATAATTATTTATGAATTTGTTGTAATTAAGATACAAAGTTTTATAAATTAAACTTAAACATTTATTTTAATAAATAAAGAAAAAAAAACTAAATTATTTACAAAATGATTATTTTTATTTCAATAAATAGAAAAAAAAACTAAATTATTTGCAAAATATTTATTTATAAAATTATAGTGTTGATTGTGCAAATCTTCATAATTAAATCTTATGTATTACATATTAATATAACCAATAAGAACTTATCACCACTGTAAAGAGAAATAGACATATGATCTTGGCTTGGCTTTGCTAGGATTTTGTTCTACACCCGTTGCTTTATCTTGATATCATTGTTTGCTTTGACGATGTGCTTAATCGCTTAATCTTGATACCATTGTTTGTCTTGACATGCTAATTAACCTTGATACCATTGTTTGTCTTGACATGCTAATTAACCTTGATATCGTTGTTTGTATTGGTAGATGTAGCAATCATAATAATGAAATAAAATTTATTTTTTACATTACAAGTTAGTATTGGTGTAAAAGTTTTAATTATTGTGTTTAATTATTATTATAAAATATCAATAGTGTTTAATTAATAATATTGTTTAATTAAATAATATTATTAATTAAATAATTAAAATATTTATTTTATTATAATTATTAAATAATATTATTATATTAATATTTTGGAGATATATATATATGTATTTATATATTATTTATATATTATTAGTAACAATCATATTAATAATATTAATATGTTTCAATACGTTTATAAACTTAAATTGGACATATATTACTTTGTCTCTATTGTATGTGTCCAATTTACATATTATTAATGTGGTTGTTGCTAATAATAAATGTGATGATATTATATGAGATTTTGGACTTCCTTGAGTGGATCAACAAGATTAATCTGAGTGTAACAAGTGTACAATGTGGATTCATTTCATGGTCCTTGTATCTTGTTATGCTCAAATGCTTCTTGATTAACATTTAAATAAATTTAAGTTAAAGAGTGGATAAAAAAAAGAATATGTTTATTAAATAGCTTTTGTTTTTATGTTTATATTAATTAATTCAATATTTAGCTAAGAAATAGGATTCGTCCTAAAAACCCTCGATTCGATTTTCAGGCAAATCCAAAATCAAAACACCATGCAAATGCGAATCTGACACGAAATGACTCAAGGTCTTCCATAAGAGAAGCAAAGTCACAAGGAAGTGGGGAGATTTATAATGCAATATCATGAAAAAGACACACATTCAGGGAAGATCCACGAAAAATTGTAATCCGTCCAAGGAAAATTGTAAGACACACAGAAATTTCGCCGTATAAAGTAGGATTGAGATCGACATATTGATTCGAGGTCTTTTGCCAGTGTTTTGATCTACACGAAAAGCTAAGTCATGAACGCTAAAAAATGCCATAAGAAATTTCTAGTGCGATATCATGAAAAGAGGAAACTTCTGGATGACAAATCTACAATAACATAGAAAAGACAGACATTATTGACTGGAGGTCATTCTTTGACTGGAGGCCATTCTTTGACATTATGGTCCGTTTGAAGAGAGAGGTCGACGTATTGATTGGAGGTCATTCTTTGAGTTATTTAAATTTGGTTAATGCATATCAATTCACTACCCACCACCCACTAACTTACTAAGTAGTATTTAAACTAAGAAGAAAAATCGCCCTATTTTTGGATGACAAATCTACAATAACAAAAAACTTTGTCATGCATGTCCTTTTCCATAGTCACGTGTCGGACAAAAGTAAGTAGCATATCCACAAAAGTAAGTAGTTAACTACATCTATGATATTCAAGGACAACCTGTGCTAATATTACATATTTCTACTTCCAAACAAGTTTGTCTGCAAAGTAGAAACGCCCCTGTCCTGAACCAAGTAGGCTCTAGAAAAATGGATATACAACTTCAATTTTTACAAGGGCATGGGATGACAGGAGCACCTCCTAAAATGCTATGCCATCTGGTCGGACAAGGGCGGGGCACAAACAGGAAGAGGAAGGTGGGTATGGCGATGGCGATGAAACCATTAATGAGAAGCGTTTTGATTATCCTCTGTGTATGTACACGTATACGCTTTGCAGCCGCTGATGCGGAGACTTCTACTGTTTGGAGCAACTGTGGGAGTAGCGGCATTTCTGAATACATAAATGGTAGTGCGTTTCAGCTTAATCTAAACAAGGTTTTAGATTCATTGGTGAAGAATGTTTATCCCACCGGATTTAATATTTCTAGTGTTTATGGGCAAAACAACAATAGTACTGTTTATGGGCTTGTCCAGTGCAGGGGAGATTTAGATTCTTCCGATTGCAAACAGTGCGCATCCACGGCCAAAGCAAATCTTGTTCAGGGATGCCACAACACTTCTGGATTCATTCAACTAGACGGCTGCTTCTTGCGTTACGACAATCATAATTTTTACGGCGATATTGAGAGTGCGAAGAATACGCCAATAAGTGTTCTCTGCAACACTGGGAATGGCAGTCAGCCACAACAGTTCTCAGATGCTTTCAAAACCCGGCTCTCGATTGTTACCACTAAAGCTGGACAGAGCCCCAATCTTTTCGCTGTAGATACATTCGCCGCTATAGATACATTCGTTACCCCTTCTTTAAAGGTTAATATCTCCAGCTTAGCGCAGTGTTGGAGAGATCTTTCCCGGACTAGCTGCCGAGCCTGCCTAACGTTTGCCTTGCAAAATATATTCTTGTGCCAAACTGGAGCTCTTGGGGCACAATTCGGATCCCAGAACTATTACTTGCGTTACGAGGTTTACGAATTTTTCAACTCTTCCGTTCTATCGCAGCCACCAGGGGAAAGTCCTCCTGCGCCCTCCGGTATCTTTTTTCACAAAGAAGTTTTTAAGCATTTCATTTATTTTTGGTGAACTAAAACATAATCTACTGGTTTGGTTTGGTGTTGAGTTTTATGGAGATTCACTGTGTGGAGGGTTAAAGATGATCGACTAGTTTAGAGGATGATTTTTATCTAGATTGTTGATTTCTTATACCCAACAGATATGGAGCAACGTCATGCCCGTTGGATGCCTATTGGATGGAGGAAATCAATAATCAAGATAAGCCATAAATCCTGCTAATCAATATAACAGAAATTCCACTAAAAATACATCTATCATCTTTAATTTTCCATACAGTGAATCTCCAGAAAACTCAACATATGTCTAAACAAACCAACAATGTGGAAACATCCAAACTCAAAACCTGCTGGTTAGTGACACTTTTTATGTAAATTTGCAGAAGGCAAAAGACCTAACGTGCTGGGCATAAGTCTGGGCGTAGTGTATTAATTGCAGCAGTCTTAGGCCTTTGGAAGTGGAATATTTACTCTTGTCTGAAACCCGAAGGTCCTGAACTTGCATCTAAATCATTGTGTCAAGGATCTAATAAATATGGGTGTGAGTACCTTGTGTGAAACATAAATAGACACCTTGTAAATGTTTTGGCAGGTGATGAAGAAGACTCTATCTTAATGTCGACTATAGCGAATCCAGATCTCATTTTCAAGTACGACATTCTGATAGAGGCCACCTCCAATTTTAGTGTAGAGAACAAACTTGGCGATGGAGGTTTTGGATCCGTCTTTAAAGTGAGAGTTTAACATTTCTTTGAATTATTTCAATTGATTAGATATTTGGAACTAGCAGCAGTACCTAGTGAAATTGGAAAATAAAAAAGATTTTGAAGTTAGTCGATCTGCAGGGGGTTCTCCCTGATGGCAGAGAGGTTGCAGTTAAACGACTGTATATGGGTACAAGGCAAGCAGATGCTGAATTTCTGAATGAAGCAAATCTTATCAGTCGTGTTCAGCACAGGAATCTTGTGAAATTGCTTGGTTGCTGTCTTGAAGGCTCCGAAAGGCTACTAGTTTATGAATACCTCCAGAACAGTAGTCTCGACAATTTTATATTCGGTTTTTACTCGTTCTTAATAACTAGATGAATATTGTTGGATTCATTTCTTTGTATATGTAGTTTGCAGCTAATATATTTATGGTCTGTGATGCATTGCAGATGCAACAAAACGTCATTTACTCGACTGGAAAGCGAGGTATGATATCATAGTTGGAACTGCACGTGGTCTGGCTTATCTCCATGAGGAATCTGAAATACGGGTCATCCACCGAGATATTAAAGCCAGCAATATTTTACTGAATGATAAATACAGACCCAAAATAGCAGACTTTGGGTTAGCCAGATTCTTGGCAGAAGATCAGAGCCACGTTAGCACTAGAGTTGCACGAACTTTGTAAGATTTTTTTACTAGGTTTTTGACTAATTGTTTTAATAAATTTCAGCATAATATTAATCACTTAATTTGTTGTTGGTGAATATTGATAGGTAATAAGTTAAGTGTCATGAATAAGTTATATCTGTTATTTGTTTTTTCTGGGTAGTTGTAATCCAGTTGTCAATGCCTTAAAACTGGTCATGGCCTCTAAAATGTCATGAATAAGTTATCTGTTATTTGTTCTCTCTGAGTAGTTGTAGTCACAGTTGTCAATGCCTTAAATGGGCCATGACCTCTTAAGTGTCGTTAATAAGTTATCTGTTATTTGTAGTCACAGTTGTTATTTGTTTTTTCTGGGTAGTTGTAGTCCGGTTGTCAATGCCTTAAAAGTTAAAACTGGTCATGGCCTCTAAAATGTCATGAATAAGTTATCTGTTATTTGTTCTCTCTGAGTAGTTGTAGTCACAGTTGTCAATGCCTTAAATGGGTCATGACCTCTTAAGTGTCATGAATAAGTTATCTGTTATTTATTCTCTCTGCCTAGTTGTATATTCTCTCTACCTAGTTGTAGTCAAGAGACTCTAAAATCAATTTGGACAATACGCTTTATCTCATCATTGTGTAATCTAAAAATACATACTTGATACTCTACCTCAAAATCGATCTTATAATTTTTAATCAAATTTGTGAAGATTTAATTACATATGCCACTGTACTGCAGTGGTTACATGGCCCCCGAGTACGCCTTACGCGGACAGTTGACGGAGAAAGCAAATGTATTCAGCTTTGGAGTGCTTCTACTTGAGGTTATCAGCGGAAGAAAGAACCAGAGTTCGGCCGAAGGCATGGCGTTTCTGATCGACGGAGTATGGTTCATGTGGATCTCATCTTTTGAGTGGAAATTTTCTCAAATCTCTATAGTCTGAAGATCCCTTGCTAACTTAAGTTTTGTGTTTTGTTGATATTGGTCAAGCAGACATGGAAACTGTATAAAGAAGATAGAACTTTAGAAATTATGGATCCCACATTGAGAGGCAGTTATTCGTGGGAGGAGGGGATTAGAGTGATTAAAATTGGTCTCCTGTGCGCGCAAGCAGCTGCTGAGTTGCGGCCTTCAATGTCTCGGGTGGTGTCGATGCTGACAAGTGAGAGCGAACATCTTCCTTCGCCCACAAGGCCTGCTTTCATAGATCTGGATACCGCGGGTCCACTTCACCAACTGAAACGTGGTAGAGTTAATGAGCCGAACAAAACGTCAAGCAGTGCAGCAACTGATTCTACGACACCTTCCGAGATTCATTCTGCAGTTGCTGATCCTTCATCAGGCGTACTGGAGCCGAGGTGAAAATCAGGCAATGCATATGGGCATTATTTTTTTTTATAAGACGGCATCATGCTATAGACAATCTTCTCAGTGATGGTAGAATGATTTTTAAATCTTGGAATTATTGAATGTACTTCTCCATGGATGTATTCATTTAGACTTTCAGTATTGAACGTGGCAAGGGGAGCTGTATAAGAAGCAACCAAAACGTCTTCGTTTGCCGGGAATCCGGCAAAAGAACAATGATTTAAATCGCAATTTCCATTGTTTTTTAATTGTAATATTCATTGTTTTTCAATTATTTGGGTAGTTTTAGAATCCATCATTCAGTGTAGATCCGGTATTTCAGATTTCAGATGGTATGGGATAATTGGCACTTAAATGGCTTTGTTTTTCTGGCGATTTGTTCCCTAGAGTTGGTTATAAAAACAGGTCGAATTGTAGTTTCACTTCATTTATTGCAGAACTATGTCATGGAACTGTATCCCTACGAAATTCCAAAAAAATAACGAGAAAAGATAAAACTATGCTCTGCCTGAAAATTTCCCATCATAAACAGAGAGCGATTTGAGTGCCAGTTATCAGAGGCCATTTCAGACTGCTAAAATTACATATTTATAAATCTTGTCATTTTTAGGCAAGGCGTTTAGTCCTTCTTTATCCTATGCGGTGGCAAGGTAATCATTATCGAAGATACTTTTTCAGAAAAGGAATGTTGTTCTTAAAAAAAAATTTAAAAGTTATTGAAAAAAAATATTATTTTAAAAATACATATAAAGTGTAAGTGAATAATTTTAAGATTCTTGTAAATTCTGATAAACAATTATATTACAAATTTAATTGGAAGCTTTGAGTTTATTTTCATTGATTATAATTTTATTTATTTATTTAATTTTAATTTTAAATTAATATGAATATAACATTATTAAATACATATATGAGAATAGTTTATTAGTCATTGATAAAGACAATATTTTAGTTTAGAGAATAGTTTATTAGTCAAAATTCTGAAAATGATGACCCGGCTTCCAAGACTGAGTTGTTGGACAAGATGAAAAACCCCTGCCCTGTGAATAACTTATCGAATATATCTGTATCCCCCTGTCCTCCGATATCTGATGTCCCAACGGTTATTGTACCCACCGACTCTGAGACATCCTCCCCTACTCATGATGCTATGAAGCTTTGTGAGGAGACTGCGATATGCCCTGATAAGCATTCTAATGACCCTGGTGAGGGGGGTTCGGGGACCCAATGTAACAATGTGGCTACTAATTTACCCATTGAGTCGGGGGGGAATACGTTACATATTCCTACTTACTCTGATATGGTGAAGAAAGCACCTATACCTACATATTACAGGAATCGGGTGGTTGTCTCTAACGAACCACCGGCAAAAGATTTGGGGGAAAATTTGGAAGTGAATGATTCTGCCCTGGTTGGGGGGGTATCTAACACTACTACTGCAAATATGACTAAAACATCGGGTGACATATCCATACTAAAGGGGGCGAGGAGGGGTGGCCTTGCCCCGGATTTCTCTCCTTTGAAAACTAGAAGTGCCAGAAAAAATAAAAAGGTCACCCCGGGGGGGGACTGAGGATGACCCTTGTATGATGAACTCCCCCAACTCTTCTGATACCTGGGCTCTTAGAGGAATGAAAGCCCTTGCGAGGGTTAGGAAATGATTTTTTTCTCTCTGAATATCAGGGGGTGGGGGGCCTACCCAAACAACTGGCCCTCAAACGTGTGCTTGAAATTGCAAAACCTGATTTGGTACTGTTACAGGAAACTATGGTTAGTGGGGATAAAGCTCGTACCTTCTTTAACAAAGTCAAGCCGGGATGGATGAGTTGTACAGTGGACGCGGCTGGACTTTCAGGTGGTCTCCTAGTGGCTTGGAATCCACATGTTTTGAGGCTTACTCCTTCTCATATTTCACTTGGAATTTTGCTATCTGGAAACATCAGGGGTGCGGAGAAAAATATAAACATTGTAAACTGCTATGGTCCTTATAGTGACCACGAGACTTTTTGGAGCTTGGCTGTTTCGGAACGGTTGTTGAACCTAGAGAATTTGATTATTGATGGGGACTTAAATTTTACCTGGGGGGATAGGGAGTTTTGGGGGGGTCTGGCCAGGAGGGATCCCCTGGGCCCCTTCTTCACAGATTTGTTCAGGAAATTTTCTTTGGTTGATGTGGCTCCGCGACCATTGGCACCAACATGGTCAAATGGCAGATCGGGGGAGCAGCTGATACAGAAACGTTTAGATCGATTCCTTATATCGGAATCGTTGCTAGCATGTTTCCAGAATTATAGATCCTGGATACATCAAATTAAAATCAGCGATCATCTACCTATTATACTTCAATTCGATGATGATCCTTTCAACAAATCCTTCCCCTTCAAATTCAACTCCACATGGCTTTTTGAGGAGGAACACATAACAGGTGTAAGGAACGTGTGGACGCAGGAAGATGTATCGGGGGAGAGGTCTGCCATGGATAAGTTGGCGGAGAAACTTAAGGTGTTAAAAGATTTCACTATAAAATGGGAGAAAAACAAAAAGGTCTTGATGGGAAAGGAACTTACGGAGATTGAACTGGAAGTGGAATACCTGATGAATCGTGGGGTTGAGCCTGGACTAAACGCGATGGAGCTCTCAAAACTCTCCACATTGGAGTGTCGAAAAATGAAAATTCTTCTGATGCAGGAAGAATCCTGGAGATTGAAGAGTAGAGCTACCTGGCTCAAAGCGGGGGATATGAACACCAAATTTTTTCACCAGTTCGCAGATTCCCAAAGGATGCAAAACTCCATTTGGGATTTGAATGATCATTTGGGCCGGCAGATTAGAGGGGAGGAAAATTTGATGAATGAGGTTGTCCATCACTTTCAGGAATATTACCGTGATCCAAAAAACACAACATTGGCTGAACAATTTAAACTTATCAAGGAATACCCACGTATGTTTAATGATGAGGAGGGGGACAATGTCTTCCTGGATATCACTCTGGGAGATGTGGAAAACACTCTGCGTGGGTTTGCTAGAGACAAATCTCCGGGTCCGGATGGATGGACTGTTGAGATTTTCATACATTTCTTTGACATTATGGGGGAGGAGCTCCGGATGGCTGTGGATGAATCTCGAAAACTGGGCATAGTCTCTGGCGCACTAAACTCTACATATCTGGCACTCATTCCGAAGGCATCCCATCCGAATAATTATGATGAATTCAGACCGATTGCTTTATGCAATCTGGTTTATAAGATCATTGCTAAAATTATTGCTGATAGAATCAAACCTCTGCTTGCAAGACACATATCCATGGAACAGTATGGTTTTCTTTGTGGGCGGCAGATCCATGATGCTGTTGGTGTGACGCAGGAAATTTTTCATACTATAAAATAGCGGCGCATTGATGCACTCATACTTCAATTGGACCTGGTAAAAGCATATGATAAGGTTGATTGGAACTTCATGAGACTAATCCTTATCCAGATCGGCTTGGCATGGAAAGTAATGAAATGGATTATGGCATGTATTACCTCTGTCAATTATGCTATCCTGATCAATGGAATTCCTACTGATTTCTTTAAAGCATCCCGAGGCCTTCGACAGGGTTGCCCTCTTTCCCCTCTGCTGTTTTTGTTGGTCATTGAAGGTTTGAGTCTCTCCATTCACAAGGCTCGTCGGGAGGGTGCGATTGTTGGCATTAAAATATCAAGGGAGATATCTGTCACACATTCTCTGTTTGTGGATGACGTTATGCTTTTTGGTATGGGTGTACTTGCTGAATGGATACAATTCAAGAAAATACTGGATCTTTTCTGCCTGGTTACTGGCATAATCATCAGCTATATCAAATATTTTTTCTTGAAACACTCTTTGGCAGAGGATGTGCAGCAGTCGATCAGCAACATCATGCCATTGAAATTCATTGATATTGAAGCTGGTACTAAATACCTGGGATTTTTCATCAAGCCTACAAATTACTTGATAAATGATTGGTCTTGGCTTGTCAGGAGATTTGATTTGCAAATTTGTCACTGGAGCTATCGACATCTTTCTTTGGGTGGCCGGCTTACTTTGGTGAAAGCCGTAATGCAGAATTTAGGGGTATATTGGTTCTCTCTGTGCAAAATTCCTCGCACCATCCTGAACCTTATCAGGAGAAAGGTCTTCAGCTTGTTATGGTCGGGTGGTGAAAATCAGGAGAAATTTCATCTGATGAAATGGAAGGTATTGGCTCGTCCCTGGTACTTGGGCGGATGGAATATTAAGGATATTGAATTGTTTGTTATGGCCCTGCACGCAAAGAGTCTTTGGCGCGTCCTTTTTGACCAATCGATCTGGGGAAGGATCATCAGAGCCAAATACCTGAAGAATATTTCGGTGACCATGTGGCTACGTTTAAATAGTCCTTCAACTGTGGGTGTCTCCAATATCTGGAATGGACTGCTGGGTGCCTTCAGGATTATTGTACATTGGATTGCCTGGATGCCGGGAAATGGTCGAGATATTAAGTTGGGTCTGGATCCGTTCCTGGGGGGATCTTCGAGGCACACCCTGTCTGTGGAATTGAGGTCACACCTAAGTGCGAATGGCTATTACACTTTAGCACATGCGGCTGGATGGTATGGGGACGATCGACCTCGGTGGGTCTCGGCTTCTCAACTGGGTCTTTTGGGTTCCTTGAGCACCGAATGGAATGAGTATATTAGGCCATTGTATCATTCTAATATGAGGTTATCCAATGAACCTGATAGATTAGTTTGGACGTGGGATGTGGCAGATGGTAATGTTTCTGCAAGATTGGCATATGATGCATTATTTGCTGAGTGTCAGATTCTGGTCCGTTGGTGGGATAAAACCATTTGGAAACTTGTCTTGCCTCTCAAAATCAAATGCTTTGTATGGCTTGCTCTGAATAACAGGATTTTAACTTGGGACAATCTATGTCGGCGAGGTTTTTGTGGTCCGGGATGGTGTTCCCTTTGCTGCTCACAGGAGGAATCGGTGGACCACCTCTTCACTTCCTGTACATTCATAAGGGAGATTTGGTCCTTAATTGCAAACAAAGCTGGTATACATTTTCTTTGGAACTTCTGCACACTTAATGATTGTCTCGTTGCTTGGTCTCGCCATGCTTCTGAGAATACAAAATTACCATATTATATGATTTGGGAGGTTTGGAAAGCTCGGAACCTGTGCATTTTTTAGAATTGTATCCCTTTTAGGGATGGGCTATGTTTTAAAACCATTGCTGCACATAATGAATTTGCTTCTATCCACGGTGCTACTGGGGGAAGTGGTGGGCCGGTTGGGAATCGTCATCATGCCCCCCCTGTGCTGATATACCCATGCGGCTTCTTTGATGGTGCTGCTGCGGACCGATTTGGGGGGGGTGGAGCGGGTGCCATTATTCACATTTCCAATGATGTCTCCATCCATACTTGGCTCAATTTGGGCATTGGTTCAAACACTAGGAGCGAGTTATGTGCCCTTTGGCTATTACTCTTCTGGGCTCGCATGCGTATGATTACTGCTCTTGTGGTTTTTGGCGATTCTTTATCCATTATCACATGGGCTAGAGGCAAGTCCTCACTGAATATTATGCTCCTTAAACACTGGATGGATGCAGCCCAGTCGCTTATCAAATATTTCCAACACATTCATTTTGAACATGTTTTCCGGGAAGCTAATATGGAGGCGGACATGCTATCTAAGAGAGCTCTTTCCTCTGAGGCTGGGGTCATCATGTGGCAAGAATAGCGGGAGGATATTCTGTTTTCTCAGGGCTCTTATCACCTTCACTAGACTTGATACTTTTTGGTCATATTTTTTCCTTTATATGTTATTATGATGTTTTTTGTATCTTATATGGTGTATTGATATACTTACATGCTCTGTTTAGCTCTATGTGCAGATATCACATAAGGGCTGGCTCCAACTCCTTGTTGGACGTTTTTATACTTCCTCATTTTGCGGCACTATTGACGGATGATATTGGTTGTGCTTGATATATTTTGAACTGTTAGATATATTATATGATATTTATGATGATTGGCAGTTGTGGCTGTCTGTACATTTGTGCCTATTTCTGATTGGACACTATGATGTTTCTGGTGACTGATGAATCCGTTTCTCCTTCGGGAGGGATTCATGATATATTTTGTGGGCTTTTGACATTTATTCTGGACCTTTTCTGATGTTGATATTGACACTTCTGCCTATCTGACTGACATGTCACATATGCTCCTCTGGGACGGATGGTGAGCAGGTTGTATTTTTCTGTCAGCTGGTGTTATTTACTATTTCGCATATTAATAGTAAGTTATATTTTTCTGTGAAAAAAGACAATATTTTACAGAAAAGAGTCGTATTTGGTAAAGTCTACTTAATATGCTGTTTTTTAACTAGAATAAGGAACGAAAATATGTAAATCAGTGAAAATATATGGTAGTTCTTTTTAAGTGTTTATTAAGTAGAAGTAAACTTTGAGATTATTTTTAAAGTAATTTTTAAATTCTTCAATGATTTTTATTATATTTATAAATTAATTAATTAATTAATATCATGGAAATATTATGTAAATTAAATTAACGCATAAATTTCATACATATAAAGAGATTCCCTAAAATGGGATTTTTAACTATGAAATTCATGAATGTCCGTTATGGAGGAATGGGATTGAAATATGATTTTTAACAATGAATTTTATGAATATCCCTTACGTAGTAGTATAGAGGATTAATAAGAGATAATGGATGAAGTTTTTGTTTTGAAAAATAAAAATGAAAGTGTCTTGAAGTGGGATTATGAAATGTGATTAATTATTAAAAGGAAGTAGACGTCACATTTTACATTTTCAACAAATACAATTTATAACTTTGTTTTTATTAAATTTAGACTAATTTTAATCTAAGGAATTTTAAGATTATTATAATAATGGTTTCCAATACTTACATTATTGGTTTCAAATATTTGAAATATTGGTTTTTAATGCTTAAATTATTGGTTTCCAATACTTAAGATATTGATTTCCAATACATGAGATATTGTTTTTCAATATTTGAAATATCGGTTTCCAATACATGAGATATTGGTTTCCAATACATGAGATATGACCGTGGGTTTGGTATCTGGTCTCGGCTTGAGGATATTTTCCACAATGAGTCTCTCAAAGGTTGGTTAAAGAAACAATTTCAAAAGGCATAGGATGGTTAGAGTGCATGGAGCGTAAGCAGGTCCATGGTCAACAATGCTCGCACATGACAAGGGTCTAGAGTGAGCATGACAAAGCCCGCGCTAGTTTTAGAGGAACAATGTCCACCTCGATTCATAAGAAAATTCTAGACATGGAGGAATGGGTTACCAACAAACAAGATGACCTTGATCCTACCTCCCTCCTAGTTGAATTCAGGAAAATGGTGGAGGCTCTCAAGATCCACTAGAGCAAAAGAGACTAAATACGTTAAGACACATTCTTCTCTGGTAGACTAGAACCATGTTAGGTCATGCCTTAATGGAAAATGAGGCTAAGATGCATACTACTCATGTTGGTGACAACAACACCCAGACCTTGCCTTGACAAAATGGAGGCTCTTCTCAAGCGAATTGCAAAGGCTCAAATCAAGATTAGGGAAAAAAAATGAATGTTTTCACTCGTGCTACCACCGGGATGGAATTCAAGGAGCACTTGGACCTAGGGAAGACAAGTGGAGCAAAAGAAAATATGAGGTGTCTCATGTCACAATTTTTGTTGACTCTTAATTTATGCTCTGTGTTTGTCCTTAGGTATGTTAAAGAAATGTAATTGTGGAAGATATTCTATTTTTACTTATCTATTGTATTATTGTATTCCTCCTTCGGGAGATGTCATTGATGTAATTAATAATGTAAGAGTCATTGAAAGAGTCAATGTAAACCCTAGGTCTTGTGTCGGCCTAGAAGAACCCAAAAAAAGATTATTATATTATGTATTTGAGAGGTCGGCCTAGTCAATTAGGAGAAGTCGGCCCAGTTGGGGAAATGTCACCCCAACAAAATAATATAAATAGAGGAGGAGTCTCTCATTTATATTCACTCATCTCACTCACACAAGTTCGCATAGAAGAGAGAGAGAAGTTCGCACAAGTGGAGGATAAGCTGATTTTGTCTTGGGGTTTATCTTTGTACTTTGTGAATTCTATATTGAAGAATATTTTGCCGAGGTTTTCTCCCTTGTGGTTTCCCTGAGAGAAATATTGTGTTCATTGTGTTCTTGTTGTGCTTGTATTTGTTTCAGTGATAGATTGTTTAATGTTATATATGCTAAACAAGTAAAAACTAACATGGTATCAGAGTAGGCCTGAAAGAAAACATTATGTAGCCTTTGCAACTGCAGAAACTAGGGCTTCTTGTTCCAGAAGCTCCCTCCACATATCATCTAAAAAAGAGGGTGCATCTAACTCGCCTCAGTAGGGTGCATCTTTCTGTCAAAGCATAATTCAATTCTGAGAATTTTCATTTTTGGGTCCTCCACTATAGCTTGGGAGAACTAGGGTATCAAGTTTTTGGATCATCTGCTCACAGAATTGGGAGGAGTACTTTGCTCAACTCGCCTTGAGGAGGCAAATTTGTTCATCTAATCAGTTTTCAAAATTCCCGAAGTTGGAAAATTAGGGTTTCTCTAACAAACGTAGGTCAAGGTAGAAGCCGTTTTCAGAAGGGAAACTTTTCTGGTAAGTCTCAAACACATCTCAAATCTATTCTATTTCCATTTGAAATACTCATTATATCAATATGAAAAGAAATACCAAGCTTGATGAGAAGCTTGACGAAGCTGAGAACTTCAGGGCATGGAAGTATAGAGTCATGCTCATCCTTGAAGAACATGACCTAGAAGACTTTATAAAGGAAGTACTTAGAGAACTAGAGGGAGATGAATCCAAAGCAAGGCATAAGAAGAATATGGTCAAGGCAAAGAGGATCATAGCTGCTTCTATCAAATATCACTTGATCCCCCAAGTGTCTTCCAACAAGACCCCAAAACAGATGTTCGATGCCCTGACCAACCTATTTGAAGGGAAGAACATTAATTTAGGAAGATGACCTTGAGAAATCAACTCAACGGAGTGAAGTATTTAAGTCTGATTCCATGCACTCATAATTCTCCAGAGTGTCCTAGATAAAAGAACAACTAGAAGCTATTGGAGACATGGTAGAGGATGTTGAAGTTGTGATGACCACTTTGAATGGTCTCCCTAGAGATTGTGAACCATTTGTTCGTGGAATTTGTGCTAGAAATAAATTGACCTAGTTCAAAAAACTATGGGAAGAGTGTGTGCAAGAGGAAGAAATAATAGTGGTGAGAGAGGAGAAACTAAACGACAATGAAGATCAAGTGTTGGCAACTCATGCCAAAGGTGGAAGGAAAATGAAGAACAATGTACGTTCCTGTGAGGAATCTCCAAGAAGAACTCAAAAGAAAAATAATTTCAAGAGGTACCTATATTCAGTTGAATGTTACTCTTGTCACAAGATAGGACACATTGCAATATTTTGTCCACTTAAATATGGACATCAGTAAGAAGCAGAATAAGAGATTTCATGCTCATGTAGAGGAAGATAGTGAGTATGATGAAGAAGTCAAAATCAGAGAAGATGAAGACTACGATGAAGAATATGTTCTAATATCATCCCTCACTGGTGAGTCAGTATCTCATGGAAGTGATACTTGGCTAGTAGATAGCGGAGCTTCAAAACATATGATGGGGTACAAAGAATCCCTCTCACTTCTCATACAAAAGGAATCTCCACACAAGGTAAATCTTGGAGATGACTATCAATATACCATCAAAGGAATGGGAGAAGCCACTTACAAATTGGACTCTGGAAAGTCCATGAACATGAAGGATGTAATTTATGTACCATGTTTGAAGAAGAACCCTCTATCTATTTCAACATTAGATAAGAAAGGTCTTCGAATTGCATTTATAGATGGTGAAATTCTTATGTGGCCAAAGGGGAAGACTATCAATGATGCAGTAGTCATTGGAGTAGAAGGAGGACTTTACAAGGGTACCTGCACAAAGCTGGTACCCAAAAAGGACGCAATGGAAGCGTGTGAGCGGAAAAAAAACAAGGGCGCGCACGGGCATTCAAACACGCGTAGGCACCACTGCTTGAGCAATGTCGATCATCCACGTTGGTGAGTTGACGTGGAAAAAATGTGCGCGCACACATTATTAACGCGTACGTAAATATATCTGCGCACGCGTCATTATGATCCTCTCCCATGCTTGCTTCTTAGTATTTTATTCAAATTGAAGAGTCTCAAGAGAGAAACTCATCCATGCCTTCCTTATTGGTTTACATTGCATACTTCATCTTGTCTAGTGAATATGAGTTTTTTTTAGATGTGAACTTGGGAATTCTTCTTGTCAAATTCATTGTTGTCTATGCATGGATATTGTTGTAGGAATTTGATAAAACACAAAGGCATGGGAGAATCTCAAATATTGTGAATGAAAACAGTTATTTACAATTCACCATACCTATACAAATGATCTCCACTTGCAATGGAAACTGGTAACTTGAATGTATCCACTAGATTCCAAGACCACTGAAGATGTTTGTTAGATTCCAAGGGTGATTTTGTGTCCAATAGATCAATGAGTGTCCAAAAGATCAATGAATGTGAGCCAATAAGCAACCTGAAAGAGCTTGAAAATCCCGTGTTTTTTGGTAGCATTCCCGGGAACAAAAAACTCTGTTTTTTTAACTAGCAACAGACATGCGCACATGCGTGTTTGTAGCGTGTATGCGCTAAAGCACACACATGCGCCCATGCATAACGTTTACACCATTAATTGACCAACGTTTACACCATTTAATGCCAAACGTTCAATACTTCAAAAATATTGCATCCTTGACATTTGATGCGTTATGATTCATGAGGTTATAATGACCCATGTTTTAGTGTACGTGTGTGTGTATTAGTATTGGTTACTTAAACCTTGATAATCCTGGTTATTATGCATAACTATGTTAGACATGGAGACCTATATGGTTGCTTAGGATATTCATTAATGATGATCATTGATAATTGATTATAATGTTTATAGACCTTAACTATGATATTTATTGATTATGTTTATTATGGTGTTGGTATTCCTTAATTATGATGATGTTACTTCATACTTGACAATGGTTTGTGATTTGTAATGTGGTACATGAGACTTATACTAGATGATGTTGCATATGTATTATTGGAAAAGGCTAATAAATTGCATACATTGGACTATACTTCAAAAGTGGATAAATGAATGTCTAAAGAGAGGGGGGTTAAGGATTCTAGGGATTTAAGGGTTTAGGACTTAAGGCATAAGGTCTTAGGTATTTGGACTATAAGGATTGTGGGTTAGGTTTTTTAGGAGTTAGGGTTGTGGGATTACAGGTTTAATGGTTCAATGGTTTAGGGGTTAAGGGATGTAGTGCTTTAGGGAGAGTGAGAGGTAGAGAGAGATAGATAGATAGAGAGAGAGAGAGAGAGAGAGAAATGGGATATGGGATATGGGGGAGATAGAGAGAAAGATATCATGGGGTTAAGGGGTAAGCACTAGCATCCCACGTCATACCTGCAAGGGTCGTGCCCGGTGTAATGCCACACGGGATTTGAAATGTAAACATGCTTAGAGGGTGAAAGAAGAGGATTGAGACCTAAATGAATGTTTCATAACTCAGGAGCTACGATATGAGGATGAAATGATTTGGGCCCTGGGCCCTAAATCATTTGGATATGAGTTTTTTTCACACCAAAGACGACCCATAGGGCCTCAAACATGGTCGAGTAAGGAAATAATACAAAAAAACCCCTCTTGTAAGTCCAACTTTCAAAAAATGTTAAGGGGCCCCTGGATTTTCCTTGGGGGGGTGTTGTGGTCACAGCAGTGGGATACATGAGCCATGAGTAGGTTTTGTAAACTGAAACAAGGGCTTTAATCCCTAAATTACCCTCTCAACCTCAAGTGCCATGAACAAAACCTAAAATCCACAACGTGAGCCATCTATAAGGTGTCTTTGGAATCAAAGTTGAATGCGAGTGTCATTACAATGTCTTGGGAATCATGTACGAGTATTAAACAAGATCCATTGTCAATAATATTTTCTTCTTGGGAATATGAACACCATTAGTTTTCCAATATAGATTATCCATAACATGCTATATGCACTGTGGATGGTTCTTGGGCCCTTAACCCTAGCCTTGGTAGAAAAACAATAGCCTCAAGCCCTTGGCCATGGTTTATGGAGGGAAATAACAATCTTAGACCTGAAACATATTTTGTCAAGATCAAATGCAATGAATGCATACTCAGACTACCATACAAGACCATAGATATGTTGCAAGGCCTTGAACAATGTCAAAAGAATGAAAACAGGTTCCTTGAGATCTTATTGAAGCATAATGAGATCAATTGAATTCCACTTGAGCCTTAATTGAAACTTCTTGACCTCAAGCGTCGTCAATAACACATAGAATCCATGACACTAGCCCTCTACAAGGATTTTTTTGCATATGAATTGAATATGGCTGCCATTATGATGTCTTGGGCATCAAGGATTTATCTTGGCTCCTTAACCATGTCTAGCGGAGGGAAACAAGAGCCTCCGAAACTAAATATTTCTTCTTAGGCACAAACACCATGAAAGAGTCCCTGGACCACCACATATGAAATCTATAGGGTATTAGTCAACTTCAAGTGTGTTATGTGTGCCATGACTAGGTTAGTTGTGAACCAAAAATGGGTGTCAAGGTCTAACCAAGGTATAGGGACAAAAAGAAGCTCCTCGTGCCTTAAATGAAGCTTCTCA